>CM028130.1:1025523214-1026775357 GCA_016271365.2 Neoceratodus forsteri | reverse complement strand
CCAAAGAAATGCCATGGTGATCCAGTGGCACCCCACCCCAACCACACAGAATCCTTGCCCCATTCCCCATATCCGCGGCGGTGGCTGCTACCCACCTGCATACTGCCTGGCCACCAAATTACAGGTACAGTATGGGCAGTAGCTCATTGGTCCCCAGTGTGGACCAGTGGGCTTGCAGGGCATACTACACTAGACAGTCCCAAATATGTGAATAAAGCCATTCACATACTTGGGACTGCTAGTACAGTATGCCCTGCAAGACCATTGGCCCACACTGGGGACCAATGGGCTTACAGCCCATACTGTACCTGTCATTCAGCGGGCGGCGGGCAGTATGCGGGTGGGTAGCAGCCACCCACCGAGGACGGGGGTGAGCGGGGTGAGCAAGGGGTTCTGTGTAGTTGGGAGGGGTTGGGGTGCCACTGGATCACCAGGGCATTTTGTTTGGAGGTGGACCGCAATTGTGGCAATGGGTGGGCAGTTCCGTTAGACCACCAAGGAGTGGTAGTTAAACATTTCTCGGGGAATTGGGGACTCAGGTGGGAAGGGGCCACTAGACCACTAGGGATGGTCATATATTTTATTCATCAGGGTATCGAGGACAGGGGGGCACTTGACTACCAGGTATTACTGTTCATACTTAGGCCACGATCGCAGCTATGGGGCTGGGGATGCCCCGGGATCCCCACTGCACATGTCATGCTGTGCAGGGCACTAGGCGCAATTCGCCAGGATGCCCTGTGCAAGGCATGCAAATGGGGCCATAATGACATGCAAATGGCCCTATTTGCGCCTTGTATATATTATGGCCTCATTTGCATGCCCCCTGCTGAATATCGCAGGTGATGCACCTAGCGCAACTGCACTTGTGCTGGCACACCCCCATGCTCCCTTTCTGTGGCTTGCGCCAGTGCAGTGCCACTGCGTCATGCACAGTACCACTGCTCTGTGCACAGTGCGTGCCATATTCAATGGTGCTGCACCATGGCACATCACTGTTGAATATCACCTGCTCCTGACCCCAGCGCATCCCAGTTGCACTGTACCCAAGTTTGCACCACTGCCCAGTGCAGTCTGAATATCTGGGCCCATGTGTGTGCTTTGTTCCTTGATTTGAGCAAAGCTTTCAACATGGTGGACCATGACCTGCTCCTAGGCATCCTAAGAAATATTGGGCTGGACCAAACGGCCCTGAAATGGTTCACAAACTATCTTACTGGGCATCAACAGCAAATTAAAGCAGACGGGGAACTCTCGCCACTAAAAACTCTTCTAAGAGGAGTGCAACAATGGCCTATTTTAGGCCCCTTACTATTTGCCATTTATATTAATAACATTAACACAAGAATCAAATCGGCAAACATCCGTTTGCTGATGACACTGTTCTCTGTATAGATAGGCCTACCCCGGAACTGGCTTGTAGGGATCTCCAACTCAAATTTAATCTCCTACAAAAAATCTATTGCACCTAAAGCTACTCCTGAATGCAAAAAAAAAAAAAACTAAGACTATGTTCTTCTCCCCTTCAGTCAATGCTCATAAAAATTGCAACCCAGGTATTGCTTCTCAAATGACCACGCTCTTAGGAGAACCCTTGGAATTCATGGTGAAATTTAAGTATCTAGGTGTCTGGATCGATTATAAACTGTCTTTCGTCTATCATATCGAGGAGCTCTTGAAAAAACTTAAGCAGAGGCTTGGTCTCTTTGTTTAGTATTAGACACCTGGTTCAAACAACCTTCATGCCATTATTGGACTATGCTGAGTTTCTGTATGGGCAAGGCTCAAGTTCTGCCTTGTCTAAACTTGACAATTTATACCCTGGAGCACTTAGATTTATCACGGGTGCGCCATACTCCACCCATCACTGCTCACTCTATACCTCAGTAGGCTAGAACTCCCTTAGCTTTCTACACCAGAAAAATGCAGTACTATGGACGTATAGAGCTATCATCAACAAGCTCCCTCATTGTATCTCAGATTGTTTACCTGTTTGTGTTGCGGGAAGCTACCCTCTGAGAAGTCTATCTTATATTTCACTTATCATCCCCAAGGTTAGATCACATTTTGGTAGATCGGCAATAAGCCACACCCTTCTAGTTCTACAGAATAATATTCAAAAGAGCCTGAAACTTGTAACCCCTGTGGAGCTATCCATCTTCAAAACTCTGTTTGTACACTCCTTCAAGGAGACATGTAAATGCTTCTGCTAATGGCCTCTAAATCCTGGGTCTGGTTCTAATCTACCAATAATTCTCCCTATTATTGTTCTTCACACTTTTCTTATGTACTGCAAGTGCTAGCCTTCATTATTATACTAATTATCTTCTCTAGTTGCTTAATCCTTGTCCACCAAGGGCTATTATCTACTCTAATTTTTTAAGGCTGGGCCGTTGAAGTTATTTTGTACATATGTATATAGGTTATTGTAACCCCCCCCAAACAAATAGAGGTTTACTAATGTCTTCCTGGGCTCCTTAATGCCCACTGTCAGGCCGGTGTCCTGTCTTAAGTAGTTCTATCTATTTGTGTGACAGTGCCATATTAAGCCTCTGCACCTGTCCCTTTAACAGAGTACATAATCTGTGTTTAGAAATTAGTCTGGGCTGGGTCTGAGTGATTTAGGGCTTGAGATTACCCAGGCAGTGTGTTATTTTGCTCCATTCTGCAGTCGCTACTTGTGCAGAGGGAGCTCATATGGGAACTGTGATTGTTTACTGCTTATCTGCTGTTACAGTAAAGATACAGAAGTTTGTCTAACCTGCTTTGATTGCAGCTCGAACATTTGGATGGGAGCCACCATGTTAGGTCCTGGACTTCCAGTAATTGGACCAATCGAACCATTGGGGACCTAAAATGGATCCTGTCTCCAGGGGTCTTGTGGGAAGGAAATTCTGTAGTCTTGTAGTTTTGTTCAGTTGGTGCCCAAATGGATCAAGAGGGGGAGCCCTACTGTGACTGACAGTTTCCTCTGCCTACTGAACCTTTTTGGATTACAAGGGAAATCCCTAGAACTGCCTGAAGCCGTGGATCAGTTAGAGTCAGAAGTGGAAGAGTGAACAGCTTGAGCTTTCGAGCAGCTGCTCCCAGAAGGAGTGTAGGGGAATCAGTGGGAAGAGGCTAAGCTGGCTTTCCTGCCATGTTCTCTGGCAATCGAACTACCTGTTGCAGAAGTCGGACCCATCCAGTTTCCAGCCTGGAACTGCAGCAGAAGAATAGAAGACGTATCATTGCAACTTACTATTTGGACCGAAGACCCAGCTTGTGAGAGAATTAGATTCAGATTGAAAGGTTTGCACAGTAAAGCCGTCAGTTTGCAACTGGACTGAATCCAAACTGTTGTTTAAAGAAGTTAGTGACATAAATGTGCTGAATGTGTTTTGTGGGGCACAATTTGGTTCCCCACGATCAAATCTGTTACACCAGCTGGAGGCTTCACCAGCAGAAGATCACAAACTTTTCCTGAACTGTTCATCCTGCCTGGGCCCTGCCATCTAGGCTGCTACTTCTGCATTAGAAACCATGTCGGTGAAAGACCGGCTTGGGGATTCGGCCCCCTGCCCTTTTTCATCTTTCCAAACTCTGTAGAGTTAGATGGTAGAGGATGGAAGCCCTGAGCCCCTCAGACCCAAAAGTGGTATGCCACACCTCTAGCAGTTGGCTGCAGAAAGGTACCACTGCAGGAACCAATGTGCCAAGCATTTTGAAGTGGTCTCAGGTGGAAAGGTGGTTGAGGGAGCGCATCAAGAAGGAATATCCTGGCTCTATATACCCCTATCTGAGTGAACAGATCTAGGATAACATTGAAGAAAACCAGGGGGCCTGGATGTTTCATGGAGCCCTGGCCCGGATTATGGCCTATACTGACATAACCTCTGATATTCCACCACCTGTGGGAAGCAAGGCTATCCGACAAGTGAAGAGGATGTGCACCTCCCAGATATGGTCTGGATTCACCTTCGTTAAGACTTTTGCCTTGGTACAGGATGAGGATGGACATTGGACCAAGTATTACAACATATCCAAGCACTCTTCTGGTGAGGATGTCAAAAAGCTGGATCCTGGGTTCTGTTAGACTGTGATGGTTCCCAGAGATGCTGGTGTGCCCTAGATTGTGCCCACCATTGCTGAAAGCTGGCATGGACTCCTAACTGATAGGACTGCTATGATGGACTCCCATCACTGGATGCTAGGTGAGATCAACCCCTGTTGTTACTGTTTGAAATGTTTAAAATGTTTTAAGGGTTGAAGCCCCAGTATGTTATAAATGATGTTTCATGTTTTGAGAAAAAAAATTCTGGTTAGTGATGTTTACCAGGAGATGGCTGGACTGGAATATGCCCCTCTGAGCAATAGCTAAGCCTTAATGCTTTGTTGAGCGTATGCATGGCTGGGGTGCATGGGTGTAAGAGATTCTGGTATGAAGCCATGTGTGCATGGGTATGAGTCTGGATGCGAGTGGTTAGCTGGTTTCAGTAGATCTATTAAAATGTTTGAATTGCTATGCCTTTAAATTTGCAGTGTGTTTGTGCTAGTTTCTAGAAAACGAAAACATTTTGCTGAGCTATTTTATTGCTACAATGTTCTATGTTATGCAATATTAAATGGGGTTAATATACTTTGTACCCTTCCTGGCAGAAGCACTCGTCTTTTATCTAGGGAGGGAAAAAACAATTTATGTGTATGTGTAGAGTGTTAGTGGGGGGAAGGATGTCCCCGCTCCAGTACCTGGTAATCCGTCCATGGGAACCAGCAGGTTGGTCACCAGGATGCCCCGTAGGATGGTACAGTATTTGGTTAAGGTAGAGCTCAAAGTTAAAAGTTAATGAAATGCAACCTTCGCCGTGGTGTAGTGTAAGTGCCCTAGCCCTTGGGGGGGAGATAAAGTAGCCATATCTCTCCTCTGGGGGAGGCAGTGGTACAGCCTGGCAGGCATTCACCAGGAGGTGAATGTTTTGAGTGGGAGGAAAGTGTAAGCACCCTTTTAGGTGCTTTCTAGTTAAATTTCTGTAGCTAGGTGTAGTTAGGTAGGGAAAGTTATGGTGCCTGTAGGTCTGGAATGTGGGCCTGCCTACTGCCAGCAGGGGGACCCCTCCCATAAGAGGTATAAATAGAGGGTTTGGGCACCAAATGGGGGTTTGGAGGTAGAGAGGAGAAGAGGAGAGGGTCTGGGCTCGGCCTGCAAGTTCGGCCATGAGGGCCATGGCAGGGCCAAGGTGGGCCATTCACCACCCCAGCCCTCCTCCCTCGAAGACCCACAAAGTATGTGCAGTGGTTCGGTGTCATAGACAGTCATGAGGGAGCTGTGCAGCAAGCACTAGGGTCCCTTTGGTGCCATTTCATGGGAGTTGGAGCCTGGGTAAGAAGTGTAATGGAGCCTACCAA
The DNA here is from genome assembly GCA_016271365.2 of Neoceratodus forsteri. Classification (NCBI taxonomy): domain Eukaryota; kingdom Metazoa; phylum Chordata; order Ceratodontiformes; family Ceratodontidae; genus Neoceratodus; species Neoceratodus forsteri. Next base: position 1,026,769,972 of record CM028130.1, on the reverse strand, counting down.
GTGATCTCTGGCACCTTGGTTGGGGAAGGCACCGGAGGGGGCCCATGTCATTAACACTCTTTCCCGTGGGTGAGTGCAGCCTGAGGGTCGGTGTGTTGCCTATGGCTGGGCCGGTTATGGCAGAAGGGGTCTGGGGTATGTTCCAGAAGTGGCAGCCTGGATCATTGGGGGTTTAGTGGTGGCAGCCTATTCCTGTTTCCCCAGACCGAGGGTGCTGCAGTGTTTGGGCTCTTGAGGTAGTGTAGCCTGTGGGAGGCATGATGAGTTCTGTGTGGGGAGCAGCTGTTTGGGACCCCAGGCAGGGAGGCAGTCTGCCTGGGTGCTCCATGTGGCACTTCAGCCGTCCACTGGGTGAAGACAATCCTGAACTGGAATCAATGCATCAGCGGAAAGTGCTTCAGGTCTTCGGGATTGCCAGGGATATATAGAACTCCTTGGAATGCTTAGAGAAGGCATGTGGCATCAGTGATTGGGTGGCAGGAGGGTTTTCGATGGCACTGTTCATGCTAAAAGTTAACAACATATGGAAATGAAAGTGCTCCCAGTAATAAAAGTGCTCGCTGTTTTAAGAAGGCAGACAAGAAATGGGATTAGGACAGTAGAAATGTCTCGTGGTGTCTTAGTTCACCACCTCTGATTAAATATTTAAGAGGCCAAGAGAAAGACGTTTAAGTAACTGTGCAGGTGTGTGGAAAGTGTGGAAAGTGCAAGGAATATGTAAAGGAAACGTTGCTAAGTTGAAGTATACTTCTGTGTGGCTTTTTCAGCCCACCATTTAAAGTGCTGCTGTCAGGAACATAGCCTTTTTGGTGCGAGGGAAATTGCTGCATGAAAGAAAGTCAATCTGTTGGAAAAAGAGAGTGGTGCAGATTTAATGTCAGGTTATGTACCTGTTAAATGCTTCCACTGTGGCTTGAGTACCTGCAGGCTCCATGGAGTGGTTTATCAATTTATTTGCTTACATTAAATCAAGTTTTTGCACTTTTGGTTTTGGTGTGGACAGTGGAGTTACTTAATCAGAACTGTTTCTTGCTTGTTGCCTGTTTAGCAAACATTTCCCCCGGCAGCGTTCCCAATGAAGTGAAGTAAGTGCCTGCTTCCCCTCCATGCGAAGCCATCTTGCAACATCTGAAGAACCAGGTAATGAGCATATTTATTTTCTGAACTGTGTTTTCTGGCTGTACAGCCACCCCCTCCCACTTTTTACCATCAGGCATACCCCTAGACATCGAGAGGGGGGCTTATTTGATAATAGTCTATGACTGATAACCAATCCAGGCAGCACCCACCCCCCAAAAAAATTAGATATATTATGCATGCCTGCCCCTCCCCAGAACAATTTGTCTTTTAATAACAGGGAGTGAGAGGCCCAAAAGCAGCTGACAACTTATCAAGGAGGTGCAGCCTGCTAATGAGATTTATTTTGCTGCTTTCTTTAATCTGTTTATGCAGGGTTAATAAATCCAAAGACTCTGTAGGTATGTTTTGTATTCTTATTTGCAAAATAGTGGGGTACTGCTCGCATCTTTTTTGGGAATGGGATATTGAATGAATGATTCAGCTAGTTAAATTCTCATATTGGAGAATTTTTTTCTTATTCTTTTAATAAATCCTGTTTTTAAAATGTTTAATGGATGATTATTTGTACCATCTTATGCTCATTTTATCTGTCAGGAGTCTTGTGAATTTTTATATTGACTACTTTTTCAGTAACTGATGCATCACACGCAGCTGCTTTATGCTATTAGTGGTTTAATCTTCTTTTCCATGTTTGAGAAGCCATAGCTACTCTAAGTACAGTATGTTCTTATTACCAAAATGCAGGCTATTGCTTAAATCTTTTTATCTATTTATTTTTTTTATGGGGAGGTAAATGAATTTGTTTAAGTAAACTGAGCAACTGTAGTTGATACTGGAGAATTTTTCTTCTGTTTTTAAATTGTTTAAAGGATGATTTGCAACATCTTAGCCTTGATATTGAAAGCTGGGTGCAAAAGCGCAGTGCAGCCATTTGTGCTATACTTGTGCTTGCCTGGCTCTGAGCGATATTCAGACAGATGGTGTTAACCACTGGAGCAGCATTATCTGACCAAATATTGGTCTATGTCAGTTAAGTGGATATGCACTGCCCAGACATGGACCAGGGCTGCATAAGGCCCACTGAAACAGTGTTGCCTAAAACGGGATCGTGCCAAGCCCCAAGTGGGTCATATTCAGCCCGAGTATGCAAAAGAGCTCATTATGGAAGCAAGGTGATAAGGGCAACCTGTGTGCCCATTGTAGGTTCATTTGCAAGGGGGTAGTAGCCCCTTAGCACCCCTCTCAATGTCAAAATCACTCTCTGGTGATCCACAGGTTCCCCAATCCCGCATCATACAGTTGTATTACATGTAATTTGCCCTGGTGGTCAAGTGGTTCCCTCCACCCCGTGATAACCCAGTAGATATGAATTTTAAAAGTTCCTGGTGGTCTAGTGGTCCCCTCATCACCAGGGTGGTATGTATTTCAAAAGTCCCTGGTGGTCCAGTGGTTCCTCCACCCGTGATTGCCATGCTGTATTATATGTAATTTGCCCTGGTAATCCAGTGGTTCCCTCCACCCTGAGCATCCACTAGACATGTGTTGTAAAAATCCTGTATGTGAATGCACACCATGACTGTCAGACAGTAGCTGGCTAAGGAGGTAAAAGGAGGGCTGTGTTGGCCATGCTTTCATGGGACTAACACTCAGGGTGATGGGGATTGTGGGGCAGAAGTCATCAGCAGCTAGGTGGGTGGTGTGTGTGTGTGTATGATTGGAGGTGTGGAACTACTAGACCACCAGGAAATTTTAAAATACATATCTACCAGGCAATCAGGGGGGTGAGGGGAACCACTGCACCACCAGGGCAAATTACATGTAATACAACCGGGCAGTGGGGGGGGCCACTACACTACCAGGGACTTTTAAAACACATACTGTCCATTTACTGGGCAATCAGGGTGTGGGGGAGAACCACTAGACCACTAGATTATGTTACATGTGACAACTGGGTGATTGGGGGACCACTATGCCACTAGCGATAATTAAGAAACATGACAACAAGTAATTGGGGGGGCAGCTTGGCACAGAGGTGAGCAGTTACAGTACAGCTGCCTTGCCTTGGGGGGGCATGAACTTAGCACCCATTTAGGATGTGTTTTTTGGTGGTGGTAATTGTGCCTCTCGGGGGTGGGGTTGGGGGGCTGTTTACCTCCACTGCAGACCTGTGACTATGCTGCTGTGCCGGTATGCAGGAGGGTACCTCCTCATTTCCATAGGTGCAGTGGTATAGTTAGCACCTTTGCACTGGCAGGTTTGGAGGGATGCTCCAGGGGCCTCTGAATATGGCCCCACCCAGTGCGCTAGTGCAAACTCGGGTTAGTGCCAGTGCTAGCCACATTCGTGCCAGTACTAACCTTTGCAAATGGGGGCCCCCCTTGGCTATTTTTATCTGTAAGATTTCTTGTGAATGCTTTAATGCTGACTATTTAATAAATGTTTCATTTATGTGATGCTCACTATAAACTTTGTAGAATAAAGCTTTTAATAGGTATTGAATTAAATTATGTAATGGAGTTTTTTAATGAGTTCTTATTTATCTTTCAGCTTGGCATACCTTAGTCTGACTACCCTCTAGCCCTGTAATGTGATCCAGACCCCACAGACCTACTTACGTGCCCCATGGGGTAACCCTCCCACAGTAGGGTCAGCAGGGGTTGGGGGTGTGGAGCCCCCACTCAGAGTCCAAATTCGGTGGAGGTAGGGCTACTGGGTGGGCAATTCATGGTGCAAATGTGCTGGCATCATCTTGCATGCAGGGAGGAGGGCCTTTCTCCCTGTTGTTATTCCTCCCTGGACCACTGGGCCATGAACACATGGCTAGGCCTGCAATGGGCATGCCTACTGCAAGGCCACCTGTATCTCTCCACCACTGCCAAACTCACTTATCTTGTGCCATCTGGACACCCCCATTGAATATTGAACTGTAACACACTTGGAGGAGGACAACATCAGGGAGTCCTCCTCCCCTGGCTGGACCCTGATGACTCAAACTTGTTTCCAGACTGGAGTCACTGACCTTATGAATGGTAACCCTACCACTATGCTGATGGGTCAGTATGTAATGAAGGGTGTTGCATAGAGAATAATGGATGGGTAGGTGGTTATAATGAGGATTTTACACCCCCCCAAGGTGTAGGATGCTACATAAACCCTGAGAGCGAAGCTCAAGGGGTTTATTAAGGCATCCCACAGTGAGGGTGTGTGTAAAATCTGAGTTTACATCAGGATTGGGGCGGTACCACTAGACTACCAGGGTCTGCAGTTTTATAACATCTGGAATTTGGTAGAATACCATTAGACTACCAAGATACAGTATGTTCATTATAACATCAGGGATCAGGCATATGGGGTTGCCACGAGATTTCTAGCAATTCATTGGTTAGTGTACTGGGATCAATTGAGGGTGGGTGCAAAAGGTAATGCTTTGTGCAGTGCCTCCATGCATTTATGCATAGATGAATTGCACAGAGCTGGTAATGGCTACATAATGGCATGCAAACTGCCCCTTAGTGCCTTGCATGCAAGTGTGGTCATAAGCATGCAGGCCTCTGAATATAGTACCCCAGAGCAAAAGTGCTATCCCATTTTATATGCACTATCCTCTTTTGCTTCTGGGTCTGTTGCCAGCAGGGGACTGTAGTGTGCCGCACATATGCATGGCCTTTTGGACAACCAGTGGGGTGTTGAGTGAGAGACAAGGAGACTGCATTACCTGACTGACAGGCACCTGGACCCATCTGAAGCTTCTCTGACCCAGTGAAGTTCTGAAGGCAGTTCCAGAATTGAAGAGCTTTGCCTATAGTTCAGAGGGGTAGCAGGCAACCATGCGACCCCCCTCACATGGTTAACATTGTGCATGTTCAAGTGTCCTTTGGACACGTGGAATTTTAATTTTCTTCTGACTACCACAAAGCTACCTGTCTGCTCCAGCCTACTCCTCCTGTGCCTCTGCCATCGCATGGCTGCCTCCAGGCATCCCTCCCTCTGGCTGTATGCGGCCTCCTGACTAAAGAACTAGAACTTTTATTACTAATAAAACACTTCTAACTCAGCAGGAGTCAGAGCCTGTTGGGATTAAGCAACCAGATATTTGATTTGTATACAGGTAAGTACACTGGGATACAATCCCTTTTACAGGTACGGCCCTTGGTCAATCAAAAATACATACAGAAAATCATAAGACAGAATTATACATAATACAAAACATAGCTGAATAGGAATGTAGATTCCACGTCTACACATTAATATTGATTTAAAAACTCTAATACAGTTCAAACTACTGTGCAGAATTCATGTCACAGAAACTATAATTCCATAGCTGATACATCCAATCAAAAAATATATCAATCTGGATAACATCTGCATTTAGACAAGTTCATAAAGTGTGTTTTCAAGGCTATAGAGAATGACCCATAACTACCCATACCTCTGATATGTGCTGGAATATCATTCCATATTTTAGGTGCACAGTGTGCAAACGATCACCATCCTCTTAAAGTATACATGAATGGAGTTCTTAACATAGTTGCATCCCTGATAATCTAGTATGTAATTTAGAGCTAGAAATCAAAAGCTGATTTTTTAATTTTAGAGGTACCCCTGTTTGTTGTGTTTTGTAAACAAATTTAGACAATGCAAGCATGTGATAATATTCAACTGATAACCATCCAAGGTTCTTCAGTATAGTACAATGATGTACATTATTGGGTATTAGTAATGCAACTCTTCCTATTTTATGCAACAATACTGATTTCTGCCTTAATGTACTGTAGGAGCATTATGCACCACTATTGAGGCATAGTTCAAGATAGACTACAGACACTGATTAGCTATTACCAGATGCACCTCATCTGTCAAAAAACTGCACAACCTGTAAAATAAAGCAATTTTAGAATGTATTTTAGATGTAAGAGCATGTATATGTGACTCATATGTTAATGTTGGATTTAAAGCTACCTCCAAGTACTTAAAGCTATTGACATTTTCATACAAAACCCCATCTAACGACTCAACTTGTAAACTAGAACCAACAGCTTTTAACTTAACAGGAGTGCCAAACACCATGTTTTTGTTTTTTGCTTATTTAATAATAATTTATTGTTTATCAACCAGTTTTGCATTGCTTTAATTTCCTTAGCCAGAGTCACATTGAGCTCTGACAGTGTTCCCCCATGACAAAAGACAACAGCATCATCTGCATACATAACAACATGTGCATCCTTAATAGATGAAGTAATTGAATCAAAAAAGATATAAAATAAGATTGGCCCCGGTATGGAGCCTTGTGGGACTCCACACTTGACCAAAGCCTTTTCAGATAAGCTACTTCCAATCTTTACCATCTGAAACCTATTTGAGACATGGTTTGATACCCAAGACAATGCTGGAGTCTCCACCCCTATATATCTAAGTCTCTCAACTGGAAGGGGAATGATCCACCAAATTGAATGCCTTGGTCAAGTCCATGAACATGGCCCCAGTCAGGCACCCCCCCTTCCATGCCCTCATGCACTGCACTTGTGAACTTGACCAAGGCACTCTCAACACTCCTCCTCTTCTTGAAACCATGCTGCCATTGTGATAGCAGACCATGTGTTTCCACATAGTTAGACAGTTGCCCAAAAACAATCTTTTCCTGTAATTTAGATAAAGCCGACAGAATAGAGATTGGTCTGTAATGTATAAATTCACTAGTTAAACCTGTCTTATGGATTGGAATTACATAAGAAGATTTCCACAGGTCGGGTACTTCTCCCAAACAGAAAGACAAATTAAAAATCAGGCTGACAGGGTATGCTAACTCTGCTGATGCTAAATGTAGCAATTTAGGAGACAGACCATTGAAGCCACATCTTAAGTTATTTCAGGAGTTTAAATACCTCTAGATGTGTGACTGCCTTTAAATAACATTTTGGATCATCCATACAGCCCCCTATATTATCATCAACTAATCCTGGTTTGTATTGAGCTCTATAGTGATCCAAATCAGTAGACAATGTAAAAAAAAAATAATTTGCCACTGTCAGAGGATCTGTTAGTTTTTCACCACCCTTATTCATGTGAAACTTTGATTCAAACCAAGGATCAATCATATTATTAATGATTTTCCAAAATGTAGCACTATTTGTCAGTCTCGCAGTCTGCTGTTGCCTCAGATATTAAGCCTTAGCTTTTTTAATCTCAACCTAACATCTGTTACTTAAACACCTATAGTTCTGTAAATTTACAGCCGTTTGAGTTTTCATGTAATGTTTCCACAATTTGTCCTGTTCTTTCATTAGTTTAAATAGAGAAGATGTTAACAATTTGGATTCTTTACCTCTGACACATCTTCTAATAAGTGGAGCATGCATATCCAATACCCTAGTAAATTCTGTAATAAAATAATGCAAAGCACAATTGACATCAGGTATTATTTCAAGAAAAGACCAATCTATATTCTGTATGCCATCTCTAAATCCAGAGGCAACAAAACCTGAACAGTTTCTAAACTCAGAAATCATAGGTTTTACTGTAGATCTATATGAATGTTTCCAGAGGCAGAATATAGGGTGGTGATCACTAAGTGAATCTGAAATTAAATCACGCCTTAACATGTGATTTACTTTGTTTGTAAGAAGCCAGTCAAGCACAGTGTGCTTATTTGTTTTCAAATTCAATCTTGTGGGGATATGTTATTAGAAGTGTGGGGTCTCAGGGTTAAAAAAAAAGAGTCAGTGTGTTTTTCTGTGTTGAGGGATGGGGACTGTATCAGCTTCTCAGTTTGTTAAATCAGGAGGACAGCAGTTAATTGGGGGTGTGGCTTAGGCAGCAGAAAACCAGGTGTCCCCAATTACAGTTCCCTCCTGCTAGCTTTTGACAGACAGCAGTCTTGCTTTCTGACCAAGAAGCAGTTGACTAAAGAGCTAGAACTTTTATTACTAACAGAATACTTCTAACTCAGCAGGAGCCACAGCCTGTTGTGATTAAGCAGCCAGATACATTATTAGAAGTGTGGGGTCTCAGTTTGGTTAAAAAAAAGAGAGTCAGTGTGTTTTTCTGTGTTGAGGGAAGGGGACTGTATTAGCTTCTCAGTTTGCTAAATCATGAGGAGAACAGTTAATTGGGGTGTGACATAGGCAGCAGAAAACCAGGTGTCTCCAATTACAGTTCCTTGCTTCTAGCTTTTGGCAGACAGCAATCTTGCTTTTAGACCAAGGAGCAGCTGACTATTTCTTACTAATAGAACACTTCTAACTCAGCAGAAGTCCGAGCCTGCTTGGATTAAGCAACCAGATACTTTATTAGAAGTGTGGGGTCTCAGGGTAAAATAAAAAGAGAGTCAGTGTGTTTTTCTGTGTTGAGGGAAGGTGACTGTATCAGCTTCTCAGTTTGCTAAAGGGGTGTGACTTAGGCAGCAGAAAACCAGGTATCTCCTAATACAGTTCCCTGCTGCTAGCTTTTGGCAGACAGTAATCTTGCTTTCAGAGCAAGGAGCAGCTGACTAAAGAGCTAGAACTTTTCTTACTAATAGAACACTTCTAACTCAGCAGGAGTCAGAGCCTGTTGGGATTAAGCAACCAGTGACTTTATTAGTAATGTGGGGTCTCAGGGTAAAAAAAAAAAAAGAGAGTCAGTGTGTTTTTCTGTTTTGAGGGAAGGGGGCTATATCAGTTTCTCAGTTTGCTAATTTAGGAGAAGAGCAGTTAATTTTGGGTGTGGTTTAGGCAGCAGAAAACCAGCAGAAAACCAGGTGTCTCCAATTACATTTCCCTGCTGCTAGCTTTTGGCAGACAGCAATCTTGCTTTCGGAGCAAGGAACAGCTGATTAAAGAGCTATAACTTTTCTTACTAATTGCCCTCTTTCCCTCCCCTCCACTCTCCACCCTTCCACCCTTAGCCAGTTCCACCTTTATAGGCACTGGATTTGACTGACAACAGGAACTTCCTGTTTGGCAGTAAGAAGGGAAGGATCACTGAGACACGTAAGTTTTGCCATCCTTGAAGGAAAAGAGTAGCCTCCCACCCAGCTGCTGGAGATCTGACTCTGAGCAAGGAAGAAAGTGACTACCGAAGTATACAGGAAGTTCCTAACCCAGAACAGGAAGGGCGAGAGCTGAAAGGGCACATAGGCTGTAGGAAAGTAGGTGGAAAATGAAGAGAGGGAGGAGAGAGTATGCATACAAAGCAACAGGAGAGAGAGGCCACAAAATAAGATATGATGGGAGTGGTGCAGTGCAATGGCTGTGGGGTGGCAGTCTTCAAGGAGATGTTCTGGAGGCTGCAATGCTGCCCTATTTGCAGGCACCTCTCTGGTCTGAAGGAGGAGGTTGCCCATCTCCAGGCCAACCTGGCTAGGATTCGTGAACCCCCCCTTGCCCAGGGACCACCAGGGTCACTGCAGCTGCCTGAGGTTGCCAAGAAAGAGGAGTGGTTGGACCAAGGTGGGCTCTAGGATGGTGAGGGTGGTGGAACAGAGGTGCATCCCTGCAGTTGTACCTCTCCACAATTCATGCACCATTCTGGCAAAGAGTGGTTCCTCTATGAAGGCACCTGCAGTGGAGACCAAGGAGGATGCTGGGAACCTCCACAAAGGAGACCCACAGGAGGGTGGCACTGGACCCCATGGGGGAAGGAAACAACTCCTAGGGGGGTAGAAATGGGGGAGGGAAGGGAGAGGGAGGTAAGGTGCTACTGCTTGGAGGGACAGGGAGTGAATCATCAGGATCACGGAAGCAGCTGCATGGGGGAGAGAGCTGGATGTCATTGTCCACCTAGGGACAAATGACCTGTCAGAAAATGGGATCAGAGCAGTGCAAGAGGAGTCTGTGGAGTTGGGGAAGGGCCTTAGGCAAGTAGCATGTACGGTAACCTTCTCGGAGGTGCTGCCTGTCTATGGCAAGGGTGAGGCTAGGGTACTCCGTACCATGGGATGAAATGAATGGTTGAAAAACTGGTGCATGGCTCAGGGATTTCACTTCATTGGGGACCTGGGGTCCACCTGGAGGGATACAGGCCTGTATTGGCGCGATGGTCTACATCTGTCCGGGAGGGGAACCAGGATCTTAGTTGATAGGTTTAAATGCTTCATTGGCACGCATTTAAACTAGCCAAGGGGGGAGGCACTGAAAAGGAGCAGGGAAATCCCAGCCTCCCCCCACAAAACAGGGTAGTTAGCAAGGTAAACACCAAAGTAGAGAAGTCAATTGGGAGTAGGACAGGGATAAATGGAGAAAAAGGCAGATGCAGTAAGGACAGGGATGGGGCTAAATGGGGTAAGGACATCAAAAATAGAGAGTGATGAGTACCAATGCCCATAGTCTGGGTAATAAGCTCCCTGAACTAGTGGACTTGATGAAAGAGGAATGCCTGGATATCGTGGCAATCACAGAAACATGGTACACTGAGAACCATGACTGGGATGTCAAAAAACCAGGGTACACAATTTATAGGAAGGACAGGGAGGGTAAAAGAGGAAGAGGAGTAGCTCTCTATGTAAGAGGAGGTATCAAAGCAATGGAACTAAAGGGTAAACAGGGAGGAGAGGAGACACTGTGGGTCACCCTGGAGACAGGAAATGGCACCACAATCTGCATGGGTGTTGTATCTCAGGGGGAGGCAATTGACAAGAAAATGACAGAAGGCATCCTTAGAATGGCAGACAAATGGGAGATATTGTTAATGGGGGACCTGAATATGCCAGATGTTAACTGGAGCTCCTATGCTGCAGTCACATCCAAGAGCAGGGTCACTCTCAATGCCCTACAGGGGACATACCTCAGACAGCTAGTGCTGAAACCCACTTGGGAGGAAACAATCTTAGACCTGGTACTCAAATGGGGGTGGAGAGAGGATCTCGGATTTAGAAGTGGGTAGCCATCTGGGAACAAGCGACCACCAAACAGTGTAGTTCACAATAAACACAGTCATAGAGTCAAACCATACAAAAGTGAGGGTACTGAACTTTAGGAGGGCTGACTTTGGGAAAATGGGAGAGTGCCTCAGAAAAGCACTAGCAAACACGCAAGAAGGAGAGGTGGAGGAACAATGGGGAAACATCAAAACAGCCATCACAGAGGCAACAAGCCTTTGTGTAAAGCAAATCAACAAAACAAAACAAAGGTAAAAAACACTATGGTTCTCAAAAGAGGTGGCGGGGAAGATTAGGGAGAAAAAGGTAGAATTCAGGAAGTATAAGGAAACACAGAAGGAGAAGGATGGAGAACTGTGCCAGTTAAAGCAGTAGGAACTGGGGAATGCAGTCAGAACAGCAAAGGCCCAAACTGAGGAAAAGATAGCCAACTCAGTTAAGACGAGGGATAAAACCCATACATTAGGGAGCAAAGAAAGACCAAGGGAGGGATAGTGAGGCTTAATAAAGGGAAGGGGGAGGGCAGAGGGTGACAGTGAAAAAGCAGAGATACTGAGTGAATACTTCTGCTCAGTATTCACAGAAGAAGAGGAGGGGGAGGTACCTAAACCAAAGAATAGAAACACACTGGATAGGGGGGTCGATACCAGTCCGTTCACAGAAGAAAGGGTCCTGAAAGAACTCCTAAAACTGAAGGTAGACAAAGCAATGGGGCCTGACAGGATTCACTCCAGAATTCTAAAAAACTAAGGGGAGAACTAGTGACACCACTGACTACCCTTTTTAACAAATCATGGGAGGATGGTGTGGTACCTGAGAACTGGAGGAGAGTGGATCTGATTCCCCTTCACAAAAGTGGGAACAAAACAGAGGCAGAAAACTACAGACCTGTTAGTTTGACCTCAGTGGTAGGGAAAATGATGGAATCACTTCTGATGGAAAGAATTGTTGAGTACCTAGAGGCCAGTAGGGTACAGGACCCAAGGCAGCATGGATTCACAGCAGGAAGGTCACGTCAGATGAACCTAATCGATTTCTTTGACTGGGTGACCAAAGTAGTAGACCAGGGAGGGGCTATGGACATGACCTACCTAGACTTTAGCAAGGCATTTGACACAGTCCAGCACAAAAAGGTGTGTCCCAGGGTTGTAACCTGGGAGTGGGTCCCAGGGTTGTAGCCTGGGTAAAACATTGGCTGGACAACAGGACACAGAGGGTAATAGTAAATGAAGTCCACTCCGAAGAAAGGGTGGTTACTAGTCGGATACCGCAGGGTTCAGTACTGGGACTGGTCCTCTTTAATGTCTTTATAGGTGACACTGCAGAGAACTGGAAGGGAAAGTGTGCCTCTTTGCAGACAACACAAATATCTGCAACAGGGTTGATACACAAGAGGGGGGTAGAAAGGATGGGAAGGGATTTGGCAAGGTAGGAGGAATGGTCAAAATATGGCAGCTTAGATTCAATGCAAAGAAGTACAAAGTTATGCACCTGGGAAACAAAAACCCAGGGAAGAGTACACAATGGTGGGGGAGGGGAGGAGGTACCAACAACAACAAACATGGAAAGGGACCTGGGAGTAGTCATATCAGATGATTAAAGGTCGGCAAGCAATGTGAGAAGGCAATAAGGAGGGCTGGGGTGATACTGGGATGTATAGGGAGAGGCATCACCAGTAGAAAACAGGAAATTGATATCCCTCTGTACAGACAGTTGGTGAGACCCCATCTGGAATAATGTGTGCAGTTCTGGAGACCCCATCTCCGCAAGGACACAGAGACTAAAGGAGCTTAATATGTAAACCCTCGAGGAAAGGAGGGAGAAGGGGGACATGATAGAAACATTTAAGTACCTCAGGGGAATCAACAAAGTCCAAGAGGGTAGGATATTTGGAAAAAGAGAGGCAAGAACAAGGGGAACAATTTGAAGACAGAGGGGGGACAGCTCAGGGTCAATGTGAGGAAGTATGTTTTCACAGAGAGGGTGGTGGATGCATGGAATGACCTTTCTGAGGAGGTTGTGGGGTCAAAAACAGTGGGGGAATTCAAGAATGCATGGGACAGACATAAAGCAATTCTAATGGGCTGTAGGAAAAAGTAGGCTGTTGGTTAACTAGGATCTGCAGCTTATCCAATAGGTAGGGAATGGGCAGACTGGGTGGGCCAAGTGGTCCTTATCTGCCGTCAAAGTCTATGTTTCTATGTTAATATCCTACAGTAAATATTTTGCTTGCTATTTGAAGTTTTACTTGAGGGCATGTTATTAGTAGATGGTAGTTAATTACTTTTTTGTTCAAAGGGAACTGTTCACCGGTAATGGGGCCCCACCTCATCATGAGGCAGGGCTCGATTAGCATGTTCGCAAAAAGTTTTAATGTTTTGACTTACCTTGACTGTAGTAATTAAGATTTTATCTGGTTGATCCTGCCATCCCTCCTGCTGGCATTTTGAAAGGAAGCGCCCCTATCAGCCCACCCACAAACTCCCACGGCTGTCTCGAGAATGGTGTATAAGCTGTGGAGCAGCTGCGGGAACATGCATAGGGGCCCAGTACAGCACTGAGTTATGTACATTGCAAACTGGAACTGTTACTAGCATTGGCTATACAGGACCCCTATGCATTTTCCCATGGCTGCTGCCTGGCTCATATATCATTCTCGGGACAGCTGCAGAAAGTCGTGGGTGTGCCACTAGGGGCATTTCCTTTCAAAATGCTGACATGAGGGACAGCAGGATTAACCAGATAAAAAATTACTACACTCACAGTAAGTCAAAAATTTGCAGTTTTCTATGAAAATGCTAATCAGGCCTTGCCTCACACTGAGGTGGGGTCCGATTATAGGTGAACATTTCCTTTTGCCTCGTTCTACTGTATGTTCTCAGGTGTTGGGGGACACTGTGGGTAGGAGGCTAGGTACTGCATCCTAGTGGGCTGTATGCCTCTGACACCAGACCCCCTTAAACCTAAACTCTGGGTGGAGGCACCACACAATTCAGTTCTAACTGTAAACAAACTCCCAGTCAGGAATTAAATAACCCATACCCCTCAGCCCGCAAGGCAGGGGTAGTAACCGCAACATCCACGGTGACATGGTTACATGAAGGAACTATTCAGGTTAGTGGGAGCTTGACTTGATTTAAATGATATATTGGATTGAGTGTAACATGAAGTCCTGCTGATACAGTTTTCATATGTCAAAAAGCATCAGTATACAGCCTTATGTGTTTAGACACCTTCCCATCACAGTTTGAAAAAACAATCGTATTCAGGGTGGCCTGAGTTCAAATTCCAGCTTAGGCACATTTTTCTTCTTCACCTGCATTTGCTTGTGTTCTTTATGCACACTGTGCTCTTGTGAATAAAATAGAGGATAATGTATGGTCCTCTATCGTTAACCAGTCAGTTAACAGTCGAGAGGTTGCCAGGGTGACCATGTAAAACCTCGAGAGAAGCGAAAATCGAGAGGTTTACGTCGCCATAACAACCTAACTAGAACAAAATTGACGAGTTGCCGATAGAGGGACCATACATTATTTTTTATAGTGTATGGTCCCACCTCAAAAGGCTGCTTACTTTTCCATAACTAGTCACCGCCGCTGCCCTTCAGTCCTTCCCTAACCACTGATGTTTGCTCGTCGGTTCCCCGTCGAAATAAAAGCACGCACATGCGCAGACCACTCGCTGTTGTTAACCTTAGCTTAGGAAATGATGATTTCCTAAGGTTAACAGCGTTCTACCATACATTATAAAGTAATAATGTATGGGTAGCCCTTATTACTCACTGAAATCAAGCAGATTACAACCTTATAATCCCACTGCTGTGATGTCAGAACCTTGTAAACCTATCTCATCTATGTCATAGCAGTGGGTTTACAAAACAGAATGCCAGTGTAATTCAGTAATAATGTATGTTAGAACGCTGTTAACCTTAGGAAATCATCATTTCCTAAGGTTGTTAACCTATCGATGTGATGTAGATATGTTGTTAACCTATCGATCCTACGTCACATCGATAGGTTAACAACAGCGAGTGGTCTGCGCATGTGCGCGCTTTTTTTTCGACGGGGAACTGACTGAAGGAAACCGACGGAGAAGGATCGAAGGCCGCGCGGTGACTTTTTAAAAACGAAGCCATTTAATTTTTGATAGTGGGACCATACACTATAAAAAATATTCCATCGGCAATCGTCATTTAACTGTTCGAGGTTGCCATGGCGACGTAAACCTCTCGAGCTTCGCTCTCGAGGTTTACATGGTCGGCCTGGCAACCTCTCGACTGTTAACTGACCGGTTAATGATAGAGGACCATACATTATCCTCTATTTCTACACATCCAGAATGTGATTGTTAGCCTCAGTACAGTATTCAAATAACATTCCAGTTGTCTTAGTTTACTGTTACTGAGTCTAGCAATCTCTATGTCTGATAGAGATTTTAACTCTGGTGCTATTTTGGCCCACTGTCATTCAGTCCGTGTATCCTAATTGTTTTCCTACACAATCATGTGGCTGTAGTGTAGATTCATTAATAAGGTAAGGCTAAATTACTTGTGTTCCCGGGGGGGGGGTGGTAACTTCTCATGTCAGATACCATACACTATAAATGACAATGCCTGATGTACAGGTAATAACCATGGTGTAATCTCCTCGGTGGTCTTCTGAAAGGTAGCATCAGTAAACTTCTGCGCTCTCGAGGTTTACTGATGCCCTAGCAACAACTCAAGGTGATTACATCATGGTTATCACCTGTACATTGGGCATTATCCTCTATATAGTGTATAGTGGAATGCTGTTATGTATGGAATTCCATGCCTGGAATATGCTAATTCTGCTGCAGTAGTGACATCATTATGTTATGCTGCTGCAGTAGTGACATCATTATGTTATTCTGCTGCAGTAGTGATGTCACTACTGCAGCAGAACCACTTGGAATGCTGGCATGTTGTTGCTTTCCTCTATTTACTTCTGTGGTAAGATAGTATTCTAGAACCTCTAGAGACTTCACAAGTCAGTTTCATTATAAAAAAGAGAAAAAAAACAATGCACACAATTCTATACACTGAAAAAAATACAGGATGAGCGACTTTATGTAAAACCTGTGTGTTCTGTCACCTCGGGGTTCTGATTTCACTCAGTGGATCCTGAAAGCTACTGTGATTCGGGGGGTTGGGGAGGGCAGTTCCTGTGTGGCCCTCGCAACCTGGGACCCTCGGTGGATCCTGAAAGCTATTGTGATTCGGGGGGTTGCGGAGGGCAGTTCCTGCCTGGTCCTTGTGACCTGGGACCCTCGGTGGATCCTGAAAGCTGTGAAAGCTTCGCTCTCGAGGTCAGAGGGAATCAAACCCCCTCTGTGGCAGAACACACTGGTTGTGCATAGTTGCCCATCCAGTATTCTTATTTTATATGAAGCCCTCATTTTACATTATACATTATCAAAAAGCAGTTTCAAAATGGACTGTAGCATGTTATTCAGGAGCAACGTGTGTGATAACTTTATTAGAACAAATAAAAACAGTTACTCCTACTGACCAGGCAAATTATTTGTAGTTTACAATGACTCCAGACAGTCAATACTATGGTGTGACTTGAGTTTTAGTTTGTGATGACCAGTGTCTGTAGTGAAAATTAAGGCTGTATGAGTACTTTTTTCTGAACATTTGGCACCATATTTGGTATTCAAGGCCAAATATTTTAAAATCTGAGTATTCACATTTGGACATAGGGTGTGAGAAAGAAACATCATTAACTCTCCCCTTGTAGCTAGGGTTAGTCTCCTGGACACCCTCCCTCCCTATTTCAATCATTCCTGTCCACCTCTCCTGTCCCTGATGTCTTGGGGGGATGCTGACTCCTGCCTCTGCACTATGGTGTAGTCAGTCACCACCAGCTCAACTCTTCCATTTACAAAAATACATAATTATCTTCTGCCCCATCCATGATTTCATAGGGAGGGCAAGTAAGCAGAATATCCAGCAAACTTAGTCAGACCCCTGTCCTGCAGTGCACCATGCTGGTAGCATGACAAATGGGCAAAGAAATTACCATGATTACAATTATGGTGATAGTAAAGCGGCGAGCTTTAATACAGCAACCGAAATTTAGAGCGATTGAAGTTATGTCGACACGTGCCGTAACCCCATCTCCAAGGTGCTATAACCTCGGAGTTAATTATATCAGGGAGGTGTGGGGCAAAGTCCCCCACAGAATGCAAATGTTGCCATACCTGTGGTCACTGTAAATTCCAGTCGCATATTAATGCTCACCGATTTGCCGTCGCTGTAATTGTAATGATTGTAATTCCTTCTCCCTTTTGACATAGAACCCAACCTGCCTGCTCTACCCCATATTAGCACTGAATGAATGGACAGACTGCACGCATGATCAGGAGGGAGGGGGTAGGACAGCAGTGTCATTAATGACAATAGGCTTAGCATCACTGGTACTGCCCTGCCCCTCCCTCCCAGTCCTGCACCTGTTTACTTCCTCCATTCATTCAAAGCTGCTATGAGGAGCAGGCAGGACACACTGCAGGAGTGGGGCTGACTGTGTGGGATGGCTATCTTGCCTAGGGCCCCTCAAAATCATGGATGGAGATTCGGGGACAAGATAATGATGTATTTTTGTGAAAGGGGGACTCACAATATCGACAGGGTGACTCCTCTGCAGTGTGGAGGCAAGAGCGAGCATTTTTGCCAGATGCACATTGTGTTTATAGTATGCTGTAGTTGGGGTGGGGAGGTTGGTTGCCATGCAAGTGTGGGGATGAAGATTCTGGGCAAAAGAGTGAGTGGGAAAACAAATTACAGGTATGGGGAGGGTCCCATGGACCTGACTATGAATAGTAGCAAATAGTGGGCTATTTGGAATTGCTCCCGAATATCTAGGAAGCCCATTATTTGTAGTATTTGGAAAGTACCATTTGGCCACTGCACAGCCCTACTGTAGCCTTGCTGTGACCAGCAGAGGTGATTGAAATTGTTTTGATATTAGTAGCTTTTGTTTTGATATTGGTAACTTTCTTTTTTGTGCTGTAAATTCCAAAATGACAGTTCATGATGAAACAATCAGTACATTTGCATGTTTCTGTTTGCAGGTATGAATTTAAGTGGATTACTTCCTTTAAATTTCATAAATATCTTTAGTGGCTCAATTGTGCTGGGATGCATGGGGCGGCCAGATACACTGGCAACCCAATTTCATGCGTGAGCCCATGATGGAATGGAAGCTGGCAGGAAGGAGTCTGATATGAGAGTTTATGAAATGGGTGGTAGAAAAGCAGCATTCTGATTGGCTGCTACGAGTGTGCTAATATGTCTAACACCATGGGATAAAGATCAGGTTGTGCCAAGCTATGGCAAGCTGGCATTGATGTGGGTGATGCTGCCTACTCAGAACCTTGAGAAAAGAAAACACAGCCATCTTGTTTCTGCCAGAAGTGGTGCCAGCCTAACTGCAAAAAAATAAAATAAATACATCTGACTGCCTGTTCACTTGACCTCAGTCTTTGAGGGTTTCTGTTTATAAATCCATGTAGCATGTAGAAAAGCGGAAAAAAAAACTCAAAGTGCCGCGATCTGTCTCCCAGTCCGCTCGCTCGCTGGCCATCCGAATCGAAAAGCGATCTCTCTCTCTCCCATCCTGCTCACTCACTCTCCTCATCTTAATCAGAAGCCAATTGCCGATTACAGCCGGTGAAACATTTAAACTAAGTACTGCCACAATCTCTGTCCCGGCCCGTCTGCTCAGTGGCTGTTTAGATCAATTGCTAACTTGCAGCGGGGTCACAACTTCCACCGCATAGCGTCTAATTTTCGATTTATGTAAAAATAATGTACTTACTGTATTAGTTACATAATTCACTTCTTTGCTTGTGTGTGTGGTGGGGGTGTGAATACTGCCATGACAACCAGATGTAAACTACAGAAGCCTTTGTAGGACAAAATTCCTTTAGTCAAAAAAAAAAACAGTAGGCGGAGGAACTATTTTATTAAAAATGAAGACAAACATTAAACTTTTTCACTTTTAAATACTATACATTTTAGCTATCACATACATATGTATTTTTGATAGCCAATTCATAAGTGCAATAAGCCACTCCCGGGTCTGTGTGTTAGACACTTTGACACATGGCTAGGAGGCTGAATGCACTCGGCCAGTGGCCTCATGTCTCACTACACCTCCTAGCTGTGTGTTCAAGTGTCTAACACACACCCTGTCGTGTCTTATTGCTTATCTAATAATGCTCTTAGCGATGGGTGGTGTGAGATTTGCTCTAAGAGACCAGACAGAAAGTTGCACAACACAACCATGGCACAACTTTTGATTTGTACCCCCTAAACTTACAGGAGCATAAGACTGTCTTACTTAAAGATACCACATGTCGTCATTTCTTAATATACAGTGCCTTCAGAAAGTATTCGCCCCCCCTTGGATTTTGTCACATTTTGTGATATTGCAAACTCAAATTAAAATACATTTATATGGAATTTTTTTGTCACGTATCTACACATATTAGTCTATAATGTCAAAATGGAATGAAACTTCAGGAATTTTTTTGTACATGTAGTTTAAAATAAAAACCTGAAATGTCTTGATTTGACAAGTATTCACGCCCTTTGTTATGACACTCCAAATTGAGCTCAGGTGCATCCAATTTCCTTGTGAGATCACTCTAAAACTTGAATGGAGTCCACCTATGGTCAGTTCAAATGGTTGACATGATTTCAGAGGAAATACACCTGTCTATATAAGGTCCCACTGTTGACAGTGCATGTCAGAGCAGAAACTCTACCATGAAGACCAAGGAGCTGTCCGTAGAACTCCATGATAGAATTGTGAGGAGGCATAGATCTGAGGAGGGGTATAAAAACATTTCTAGGGTGTTGAAAGTTCCCAGCAGCGCAGTCAAGTCCATCATTAGGAAATGGAAAGATTACGGAACCACCCAGACTTTTCCTAGAGCAAGCCGTCCTCCCAAACTGAGCAACCGGGCAAGAAGGACCTTGGTCAGAGAAGTGACCAAGAACCCAATAACCACCCTGGCAGAACTACAGAGTTCCATGGCTGAGATGGGAGAACCTGTCAGAGGACAACAATCTCTGTAGCACTTCACAGATGTAGCCTCTATGGAGAGTGGCTAGGCAGGAAACCCTCCTGAGAAAAAGCCACATAATAGCATGCCTGGAGTTTGCAAGAAGGCACGTGCAGACTCTGAGACCATGTGGCAAAAGATTCTCTGGTCTGATGAAACAAAAATTGAACTCTTTGGCCTGAATGCAAAGCGCTATGCCTGGCGCAAACTGAACACAGCTCATCACCCATGTAACACCATCCCTACCATGAAGCATGGTAGTGGCAGCATCATGTTATGGGGATGTTTTTCAGCGGCAGGGACTGGGGCACTTGTCTAGATAGAGGGAACAATGAATGGAGCCAAATACAGGCACTTCCTTGAGGAGAACCTGCATCAGTCTGCAATAGACCTTGGACTGGGGCGAAGATTTACATTCCAACAGGACAACGACCCCAAGCATACAGCCAAAGCAACACTGGAGTGGCTTCAGTACAAGAAGGTGAATGTCCTTGAGTGGCCCAGCCAAAGCCCAGACTTGAATCCCACTGAGAATCTGTGGAAAGACTTAAATATTGCAGTTCACCGACGCTCCCCATCCAACTTGACATAGCTTGAGAAAACCTGCAAGGAAGAATGGGCCAAAATCCCCAAATCCAGATGTGCAAAGCTGATACAGACATACCCAAGAAGACTCAAAGCTGTAATTGCTGCCAAAGGTGCTTCTACAAACTATTGACTCAGGGGGGTGAATACTTAAGTAAACAAGATATTTCAGTTTTTAATGTTTCATAAATTTTTGTTACACAATATAAATATTTTTGGCCCTTTAAATTGTTGAGTATGCTGTGTGAATCAAGGGGGGAAAATAATTTAAATGCATTAAAAATTCTGATAGTAACACAACAAAATGTGACAAAATCCAAGGGGGTGAATACTTTCTGAAGGCACTGTACCAGATGCAACTACTTTGTATTGTTTTATTAAGCAATAAAAAGAAAGTTTAAAAAGGGAGTAAAAGGTACATTGAGTACTGTGTCTAGTTCTGGAGACCACAGGCTCAGTTTTCAAACAGCTCTCAGATCACCGCAAGTTCTGTAAAATCAGGAGTCCCTGCACCAAAGACCCGGGAGTTGGCACAACTGCAGGGCTGTGCCAGACATTGGGCGCACCTTCAGAGTTTGAGAGAGGGATCTATCATCCCCCCACCTGCACAGGCATATGGGACCCCTAGAGGTGGGAAGGCGGGAGAACCTCTGGCTGGAAGGTGGGGAATAGGGTCTGCTGGGGCACCGAGGGTGCCATAAGGCATGAGGAGGGCATGGCGGTAGGCATAGGGAGCAGCAGAGGCTCCTGACAGAGGTGCTGTAGGGCATATCCATACATCCTATAGCACTTCTGCTGGGTACCCCCTCTACCCCATACCTGCTGCCATACCCTCCATGCCGTGTGGCCTCACCTTTGTGCCCCAGCACTTTCCCCGCACTTTCCCTGTCTCATAGTTCACTGCCTGCCCTGCCAATCAGTGGGGCAGGCCCGTTAGACCACCTCCTCCCTGGTCTAACTTAAGCCCCCTGTTGCAGCCACAGTGGGGCTTACAGAATACTAAATGAGGGATCTTGGAGCCCCACTGCGGTGCACGCCCCTTGTAACCAGGGCTCAGGGGCGCATTTGCCGCAAGGGAGGCACAGGAGAGCTTTGCAGCAGGCATCCTGATTTCGCCATAACCGGTGTTTGAATATCTGGATCGCTGCAAACTATGATGCAATGTACCACTTGCATTATACACCTTTGGAACAGGCACCTTGCATCAAAGATTTTCTTTTGAAAACCGAGCCTCACATCTCCAGAAGGACACAGAGTGGAGGCGGTCCAGAGGAGTGCAGCTAAAATGGTGCAGGGTTTGCATCAAAAGCCCTATGAGGAGAGACTAAATGACCTCAACTTGTACACACTGAAAGAGATGAGGGAGAGGAGGGATATAATAAAGACCAAGGGAAAATAAGAGGGAAGTTTTTTCTAACAAAAAAACAGGTGTTAAAGAACAAGGGAACATGATGTGAAGCTGGAAGGAGGTAGATTCAGGAGAGATGTGAGGAAGTACTTCACAGAAAGAGTAGTGGATCCATGAAACAATCTTTCAGCAGAAACGCTGGGGGCAAAAACAGTGGTGGGGTTCAAGAATTCATAGGATAGTCACAAGGGAATCTGAGGGGAAAGTAAGGGGGGAGGGAGTAAGAGCTGTAGATCAGGTAGGATCTGTGGTGAGAAATAGGTAGGGAAAAATAGGCACACTAAGTAGGTTAAGCGGCCCATATCTACCATCAGATTCTATGTTGTAAATTCTATGAGTTGCATTTCTTTAAATTATCAAGCATATGTACAGTAAATGAGCTGGCAAGGCATAACTGGCAAACATTCATACGGCATACAAGATGTAAATAATGACATTTCATTTTATCATCTATTTTATTATTTTGGATCAAATCACAAATGGTTTCATTTTCAGCTATATTAAAATGTTAAATGTAAAATCAATAGAAAATTATGTGTTCAGTTTTAGATAAACATCTGTGCTGAGGGTTAAGAAAGGTGAAAATTAAGACAGCAACATAGATTAATATATAAAGAATATAACAGTGGACTATTTGGGAGGTCCAACCAAATAAACATAGAAACATAGAACATAGACTTTGACGGCAGATAAGGACCACTTGGCCCACCCAGTCTGCCCATTTCCCTACCTATTGGATAAGCTGCAGATTCTAGTTAACCAACAGCCAACTTCCTGCAACTCCCCGCTATAATTGCCTTATGTCTGTCCCATGCATGTTTGAATTCCCCCACTGTTTTAGACCCCACAACCTCTCCAGGAAGGCGGTTCCATGTGTCCACCACTCTCTCCGTGAAAAGAATTTCCTCCACATTACCTCTGAGCTGTCCCCCTCTAACTTTAAATTGTGCCCTTGTTCTTACACATCTCTTTTCTGAAAGATGCTACCCTCCTGGACTTTGTTGATTACCTTGAGGTACCTAAAGTTTCTATCATGTCCCCCTGTCCCTCCTTTCATCAAGGGTATACATATTAAGCTCTCTCAGTCTCTCTTCATATGGTTTCTGATGTAGACCCTGCACCATTTTAGTTGCCCTCCTCTGGACTGCTTCCATCCTGTCTATGTCCTTGCGTAGATGGGGTCTCCAAAACTGCCACGCAGTACTCCAGATGTGGTCTCACCAACTGTCTGTACAGAGGATAATCACTTCCTTTTCTACTTGTGATGCCCTCCCTATGCATCCTAGTATCCCCTCGCTCTCCTTACTGACTTCTCACATTGCTTACCCACCTTTAGGTCATCTGATATGACTACACCCAGATCCCTTTCCATTATTGTTGTCGCTATACCTCCCCTGCTATTGTGTACTCTTCTCCTGATTTTATTTCCCAGGTGCATTACTTTGCACTTTTTGCATTGAATCTAAGTTGCCATATGTCTGACCATTCCTCCAACCTTGCCAAGTCCCTTCTCATCCTTTCTACCCCCCTTGTGTATCAACTCTGTTACAGATCTTTGTGTCATCTGCAAAGAGGCATACCTTTCCTTCCAGACCCTCTGCAATGTCACCTATAAAGACGTTGAAGAGGACTGGACCCAGTACTGAGCCCTGAGATACTCCACTAGTAACCCCCCTTTCTTCAGAATGTGTTCCATTCACTATGACCTTCTGTGTCCTGTTGTGTAGCCAGTTTGCTACCCAGGCTACCACCCTGGGACCCACTCCCAGGCTGGCTAACTCGGTTATTAATCTTTTGTGCGGGACTGTGTCAAATGCCTTGCTAAAGTCTAGGTAGGCCATATCCACAGCCCCTCCCTGGTCTATTACTTTGGTCACCCAGTCAAAGAAATCAATTAGATTCCTCTGACATGACCTTCCTGCTGTGAATCCATGCTGCTTTGTTTCCCAGGTGCATTACCTTGCACTTCTTTGCATTGAATCTGAGCTGCCATACATTTGATCATTCCTCTAACCTTGCCAAGTCCCTTCTCATCCTTTCCACTTTATCTTGTGTATCAACCCTGTTGCAGATCTTTGTGTCATCTGAAAAGAGACATACTTTTCCTTGCAGTTTCTCTGCAATGTCACTTATAAAGACATTAAAAAGGACCGGTCCCAGTACTGAACCCTGAGGTACCCCGCTAGTAACCCTTCTTTCTTCACTGTGGACTCCGTTTACTACTACCTTTTGTGTCCTGTTGTCTAGCCAATTTATTATCCAGGCTACCACCTTGGGACCCACTCCAAGGCTGGCTAACTTGTGTATTAATCTTTTGTGTGAGACTGTATCAAATGCCTTGCTAAAATCTAGGTAGGCCATGTCCACAGCCCTCCTGGTCTATTACTTTGGTCACCCAGTCAAAGAAATCAATTAGATTCGTCTGACATGACCTTCCTGCTGTGAATCCGTGCTGCTTTGGGTCCTGTGCCTGCTGTCCTCTAGGTACTGAACAATTCTTTCTTTCAGAGTGATTCCATCATTTCCCCACCACTGAGGTCAAACTAACAGGTCTGTAGTTTCCTGCTTCTGCCTTGCTCCCACTTTTGTGAAGGGGAATCACATCTGCCCTCCTCCATTCCTCAGGTACCACCCCATCCTCCCATGATTTGTTAAAAAGTGTGGTTAGTGGTGTCACTAGGTCCTCCCTTAGCTCTTTTAGGATTCTAGGGTGAATCCCGTCAGGCCCCATTGCTTTGTCCACCTTGAGTTTTAGCAGCTCTTTCAGGACTCTTTCTTCTGTAAATGGACTGGCGTCAACCCCACTACCCAGAGTGCTTCTACTGTTTGGTTTAGGTAACTCCTCCTCCTCTTCTTCTTTTGTGAATACTGAGCAAAAGTAATCATTCAGTATCTCTGCCTTTTCACTGCTTCCCTCTGCCCACCTCCCCTCTCCTTTATTAATCTTCACTATCCCTCCCTTAACCTTTCTATGCTCCCTAATGTACCTATAAAAGGTTTTATCCCCCTTCTTAATTGAGTTGGCTATCTTTTCCTTGGTTTGGGCTTTTGCTTTTCTGACTGCCTTCCCCACTTCTTTCTGCTTTAATTGATACAGTTCCTTGTCGTGCTCCTTCTGTGATTCCTTATACTTTTTGAATGTAGCCTTTTTCTCCTTAATCTTCCCTGACACCTCTTTTGAGAACTATAGTGGTTTTTCATTCCGCTTTGTTTTCTTTATTTGTTTCACACAAAGGCCTGTTGCCTCCATGATGACAGTTTTGATTTTTCTCCCTTGTTCTTCCACCCCTCCTTTCTGGCCATTTGCTAATGCATTCCTCAGGTATTCACCCATTATGCCAAAGTCAGCCCTTCTAAAGTCCATTATCCTTGTCTTTGTATGGCTTGTCTCCATGGTTGTGTTGTGAAGCACACTGTGCAGTGGTCGCTTGTTCCCAGATGTCGACTGACTTCTAAATTTGTGATCCTCTCTCATTTGAGAGTATCAGGTCTAATATTGCTCCCTCCCGAGTGGGTTCCACCACTAGCTGTCTAAGGCATGCCCCCTGCAGGACATTGAGAATGACCCTGCTCTTGGATGTGGCTGCAGTCCATGTCGTCCAGTTAACATCTGGTATATTTAGGTCCCCCATCAACAGTATCTCCCCTTTTTCAGCCATTTGGGGAATGCCCTCTATCATTTTCTTGTCCATTTCCTCCCCTTGAGACGGGGGTCTGTATACAATCCCCGTGCAGATTGTGATGCCATTCCCTGTCCCCAGGGTGACCCAGAGTGCCTCTTGTCCTCCCCCTTTACTTTTTAGTTCTGTAGCTTTGATCCCTTCCCTTATGTAGAGAGCTACTCCACCTCCTCTTTTACCCTCTCTTCCCTTCTGTAGATTGTGTATCCTGGTATGTGGACATCCCAGTCATGATTCTCCATGTACCATGTTTATGTGACTGCCACAATATCCGAGTGTTCCTCTTCCATCAGGGCT
Organism: Neoceratodus forsteri; assembly: GCA_016271365.2. Taxonomy (NCBI): domain Eukaryota; kingdom Metazoa; phylum Chordata; order Ceratodontiformes; family Ceratodontidae; genus Neoceratodus; species Neoceratodus forsteri. The sequence goes on along the minus strand of CM028130.1, from coordinate 1,026,743,979 downwards.
ACTAGCTCAGGAAGCTTGTTTCCCGCACTATGGGCATTGGTACTCATTGCCCTCCATTTAATGTTGGCTTTATCCTTTTTACCCCATCCCTGCTCCTATTGCCCTTGTCCATTTTTCCATTTACCCCTGTCCTGCCCTCTGTCAAATTCTGTACCTCAGTGTTTACCCTACTACCTGCCATGTTTTGTGGGGGGAGGTTTGAACTTTCCTGTTTCCTATCAGCACCTCCCCCCCTTGGCTAGTTTAAAAGCTTGCCAAGGAAGCCTTTAAACCTGTCACCTAGGAGCGTGTTTCCCTTCCTGGACAGATGCAGACCATCATGCCAGTATAGACCTTCATCTCTCCAGGTGGACCCCCAGTCCCCAATGAAGCTAAAGCCCTGTGCTCTGCACCAGTTTTGCAACCATTCATTAAACTGCATGGTGTGCAGTACCCTAGCCTCGCCCCTGCCATAGACTTGCAGCACCTCTGAGAAGGTTACCGTGCTTGCTACCTGTCTGAGGCCCCTCCCCAACTCCACAAATTCATCCTGCACTGCCCTGATCTCATGCCTAGCTAGGTCATTTGTCCCGAGGTGGACAATGATATCATGTTCCCTCTCCTGTGATGCTGCTTCTGCAATCCTGAGGATTTGCTTCCTGTCCCTCCAAGCCATGGCACCAGGCAGGCACCTTACTTCCCTCTCCTCTCCCTTCCCCAGGTCTACATCCCTAACAATTGAGTCCCCTATCAGAAGCTGTTTCTTTCCCCTGTGGTGTCCCTTGCCACTCTTTTGTGGGTCTCCCTTGTGGATGTCCCCAGCATTCTTCTTTGTCTCCACTGAGGGTGTCATCATAGAGGAACCTTGATTTGCCAGACTGACATGATTTGTGTAGAGGTACAACTCAGGGGCTATGCCTCTGTCCCACCACCCTCACCCTCCCAGAACCTACTGTGGTCCATCTGCTCTTCACACATGGCAACCTCTGAGGCAGTGGTTGTGGAACTGGTGCTCTTTGGGTGGGGGAGGCCTCCTTAGTCCTTGCCAGTTCAGCCTGGAGGTGGGCAACCTCCTCCCTCAAAGCTGACAGTTGCCTGCAAATAGGGCAGCAATGCAGGTTCCAGAATGTCTCCCAGAAAATTTCTGTCCCACAGCCAGTGCATTGCACCACTCCCCACATGTCCCTCTTCCTTATAATATACAATGAGTAATATATAAAAACATTTTTTTGTGTGTGTGTACTTACTCTTTATGCACTGTGCTGGGTAATTAAGAATATGACAGTTCTGTCCCAAGACCTGCTGAGGAAGTGATGTCAGAACCTTGGCTATAAAGGAAATGCCACATCCACTGGTGACTGTGAGAAACAATCAAATACACTACTGCTCCACCACTCTGGTGAGTACTGCCCTTTACAGTAAGTCAACCAACACCACAATTTACTAGACCACTGCTCCTACACAAACCACTCTACTGAGTCCAGGGATAAAAACGAACTCACTGCTCAGTCAGCAGGACACTTCTAAAATATTGCACAAATATCCTTCCAAATTCTAGGTGTCTTAGCACAGAAATCAAGCAACTTCAGTTGTATTTCACCCCCTCTGGCTATAAAATTACTACACTTTAATGGAATCCTGCAGTTCTTAATGCCAATAAGAAAATAATGAAACTTTCTGTAGAAAGTGTAGCTTACCTTCCTAACAAGTCCCCAACAATATTATGTTTTAACAGGTTCCCAGTTCCTCAAATGCGTTCTAGTTTGTTCTCTGCAGTATAACAAGTGTCTCAGCTTCCAGCAGAAGCAGGCAAGTCTTTTCTGACCGGCTTCTCAAATATTTGTGAACTCTCCCAAAAGATGGCTGCATACTCTAGTGGAACCCAGTGGGTGCAACTAAGAGGTGGCAAACAAAAGTGGAAAAGTTTTTTAGACGTTGCACTCCAATGGAGAATAACACAGCCCAGTCAATGTGCTGAATCAAATTCTCAATTTATTCATCAAAAATTATTTTACAATTTGACCACAGCCAGTCACCTACTGAAACACACTCCACCCCAGCACTTCGACTACCAATAACGTTTTGTCCCTGACTAGGTGACTGACCATGGCTGAATTGTAAAAGCAAATATTTGTGAAGCCTAGTATTCATAATATTTGCAAAATTATATTTGCTACATGAAAAGGCATAAAATTAAGCACTAAAGTATATTTAATTTTTGGAATTAAGGGACTGAGGTCAAGGGATGGAATCCCAAATGTGGACTCCATATAAAGTAAATTTAAGAAAGTTTTAAGGTTAAGTCCATTAATTTGTCCCTAACAAGATGCACTGATAAATAAAGGATAAAATTAAAGTATTTTATAAGCTTCAGAACTGAGTGGAAATCAAGGATTTTGCAAAACTAATATTAAGTATAAAACTAAATAATAAAATCTATTTCATTTTAGTTATTGAAGGATTGCAATTAAGTGTCAAATACTAAAATATACTTAATTTTTGGTATTAAGGGAATAAGATTAAGTGTAAAACTAAGCACTAAAATATATTTAATATAAATATTAAGGGATTAAGTGTTAAATTAAGTATAAAGACATATTTAATTTTAGATATTCAGGGATTAACATTAAGTATAAAAGTAAGCAAACTGTCATTAATTGGTAATATTAAGGGAGTAAAACAGCATTAATTTGTGCACTCTAAGTATGAATTAAGCAGAATTTAAAGATGAAAACACCTTAATTAATATCGTAATTGATAATCAATTGCCAATAAAGAATCAAGGGTAAAATTAAGGCACTTATAAGGAGCTAAATTAAGGGATTACTGTTTCATACTACTTCTCCCAGTGTTGTATCATCTGAAATTTTGCTGGCCAGAGTTCTGCTCCATCAATAAATTCTTCAAAATATTTGTTAAATAATAATGGATCCAGCATTGATCCCTTGGGGACTCCACTTGTTACGTCACCTTCCTTTGATTTGAAACCATTTATTCTCTCTCTCTTTGTTTTCTATTTCTTAGTCAGTTATTTATCTAGGGGAGAGTGAAAGAGCCTCCAGGGCTCTCTCATTCAACATTACTTAGATAGGAATGGGCAGGCATGAAAAGCCAACAGACCTTTTTCTGCTGACAGATTCTATGCTTCTGTGTTATCCAGTTTGTTATCTTGCTACTAAACCTGATGGAGTCTAGTTTGGTAATTAATTTTTCATGTGATACCATACCAGAGTGGATCCAGCTATGTAGCGAAGTAGCACCCACTGCCCCCTTAGGCCTAAAACCAGTAGCTGTTTTAACTGAATATGAACTTAAAAAGAGAACATATTTAATTATTTTTGGGGGGGTAGTGCTGCCACCATGACAAAATTGCTGCCACCTTGAAAAAATTCTAGACCAGTCCCTGATACCACATCAAAAATTTTGCTGAAATCCAAGAAAAGAACAACTACTAGTATGTTCCTGTCTGGCTCGTAAAAACACAAGTTCACTTAACAAGCACATTTTATAGAAACATAGACAATGATGGCAGAAAAAGATCAAAGATCCATCTGGTCTTCTTGAGTTCCCTATCTGCCCTGAGACCTGTTGTCCATACGGTGCTTTATACTTCCCAGTTCATCCCGCTGCTCCCCTCCCTACTACTACTGACTTGAGCAACTACCAAACACTTTATGCTGTCCCAGCCATGCTTGAAACCATTTATGATCTTGGCACCCACCACCAACCCCGCTGGCAGACAGTTCCACAGCTCCAAAACCCTTTCCATAAAATCAAACTTCCTCACTTCCCTCTTAAACCTTCCCCCACCCGTTTCCACTCATGACCTTGGGTTTCTGACTGTACTGCTAAATAGTTCCCCGCAGTTCACCTTGTTTATTTCCTTCAGGAACTTGAAGGTTTCTATCATATCCCGCCCTGTCTCCTGGTCTCCAGTGAGCACATGTTCAGTGCCTTGAGACAGTCTTCGTAAGATCTACCCTACTGGACTGCAATCATCTTGGTCATGCTGCATTACACCCTCTCAGCCTGTCCTTGTCCTTCCTTAGGTAAGATCTCCACAACTGAGCACAGTATTTCAGGCATGGCCTCACCAGTGACCTACAGTATACAGAGGTAATAGTATATTCTTTTTCCTGCTGTCAGTAGCCCTTCAAATACACCCCAGAATCTTATTAGTCCTACTATAGGCCTTGTTACACTGGCTTGATTATTTTAGGGAGTCCCTACTGAGGACTACCAGGTACCATTCCTCTGCCATAGTGCTCAGTTTAACCCTTTCCATCCAGTACTCTGTCCTGTTTTTTTTTTTCGGGTGCATAACCTTGCACTTTTTGATGCTGAATTTAAACTGCCAAGCCTCAGAACGCCTCTCTAGCCTTTGTAGATCTCTCTCTGTATCTTTCTGATCCCTTTGTTGCTATCTACCCTATTGCAGAGCTTCATGCCATCTGCAAAGAGACCCAGCTTGCTCCAGATGCCTTCGCCAATGTCGCTGATGAACATATTGAAGAGGACAGGACCCAGGACAGAGCCTTGCAGCACCCACTCGTGAACTCCCTCACTTCTGATTTGACCCTGCTTTCCACCACCCTCTGCTTTCTCTCCTTCGGCCAGTTTCCTAGCCCTCTAATTATGTCCCTAGCCATGCTCAGGTCCTCCAGCTTCATCAGCACTCTTCTGTGCGGCACCATTAGGCCATGTTGAAACCAAAGTAGAGTAAATTCACAATGTGGCTCTTATGTACTACTTTTGTTACCCGGTCAAAAAAAAGTATCAGGTTCTTTTGACAAGACCTGCTTGCCACAAACTCATTCTGTTTACTGTACTATAGACCATTGCTGTCTAGGTAGTCCACAAGGTCCTCTTTGATCATTGACTCTGTCAGTTTACCCACTACAGAGGTAAGACTGACAGATCTGTAATTCCACGCTGTTCCTTGTCCCCCCTCCTTGTGTAGCAGGGCTATGTCCACTACCCTCCAGTCCTTCAGAACTACCCCCATCTGAACTGAGCTACTGAATAGCCCTACTATGGGTTCACTCAGTTTCGCAAACAGTTTCTTGAGCACCCTTGGGTGCATTCCATACAGCCATGGGGCTTTGTTTACCTTCGGGGCTTCAAGCCCCTTCTAGACCCTTTCTCTGGTAAATACTAACTGCCTCATTTCAGGAGTGCTCCTGACAGCTGCCTTGATGCCACCTGCAGGCAGGATCCCACTGTCTTGCCTTGTGAAGACAGAGCAGAAGTAATCATTAAGGATGGCTGCTTTTTGCTCATCTTCCTCTAGTATCCTCCTCTCCTCTCCTCGCCTAACAATACCCCCTCCCTGCTTCCTTTTTTGCTTAATATGTTTGGAGAATTGTTTTCCCCACCCTTGACTCCCCCTGCAATACATAGTTCCATGTCTGCTTTTACCTCCCTCATCATCCTCTTTACTTCCCTATTTTTTATTTGGTACTCTTACCATTCCTCCTCCCCCTTCTTTTCCTTGTACCTGGTGAAAGCTATTTTCTTGGCCCTTGCTGTTTGTCTAATCCTTTCCAAGAACTATATTGGTCTCCTGTGCCTGTTTAGTTTTGTAGCAGTTCTTGTGTATAACTTTGTTGCCTTGAGAATGGTCCCCTGGATTGCTCCCTATCTTTTTTCTACACCTCTGATGCTGTTCACCCTGGTCAATTTGTCTTGGACCAGCTCCCTCATCCAGTTGATGTCTGCTCTTCTGAAATCTAGGACTTCAGTTTTTGATAGGGGCATTTTTGTCCCAAGGGCCAGCCTGAACCAAATGGTGTTATGGTCACTGGACCCCAGTGGCTCCCCTCAATCCACCAACCACCTTTTAGTCAATAAGCACCAAATCAAGAATGGCCACATGCCTAGTGGGTTCCTTAACCAGCTGCACTAGCAGGCAGTCCTTCAGTGTACCCAATGGCCTGCTCTCTAGTGCATCTCACTGCAGGAATGTTACAGTCGAAATCTGGCAGGTTCAGCTCACCCACCACTACTTCCCCTCTTTTCCACCTCCCTTGCCAGTTCTTTTTCAAGCTCCTCATCTTTCTCTTCTCCTTGTCCTGGTCCTGGTGGTCTATAGATCACCCCACCTGTATTTTCTTGTCTGTGGGTGCTGTGAGGTAACCCTACAGTGATGCTATTTCCTTTTTGCTTCCTGTGATGCCTCTATGCCCTCCCTGACAAACATGGCTACATCCCCCCCTTTGCCTTTCTCTCTGTCCTGTCTAAACAAAAAAGGTTTTCTACTCTTGGTTTCTAATTTCCTTGGCCTTCCAAAGCAATTTTTCTCTTGTTATTCACTCCTCTAATATATCTTCCTCCAATCCTGTCTTTATCTTCCCCCCAATTTTCATCACTAAAGCTGTCTGCCAGCTGGACCTGTTTCCACAACTTGTAAATATATCCTCTTCCCCCTACCCCTTATGATGAAGCCTATCTGGCTGATGTATTCTCCCTCCCCTATGTAAGTCTTCTGATCTACTATGTATGTCTTATCCCGTCTTACCTAGCTGTTACCTTTACTGCCCCTCATTCTGTTGCTTCTAATTGTATTTTTACATACATTGTAAAATGCCAGCTTGTTGTCGTTACCTTACTTGCCTAAGTTTAACACTGTATGTATTGTTTACTTAGTATTTAATTCTTGCTGATTAACAGCAATCACTTATGTTTACATTGTTTGTCTAACTCTGATGTGGAACCTATGTAATGAGCTTGTTCTCAAAAGGCGTTAATCTGAGATCACAATAAATAAATAAATAAATAACATTGTGTAACCTGAGACTAATAAGTCACAGTTATTATTCTCTTCGACCCAGATTTCTGTGATGGCTATGAGGTCCGCCTCAGCGTGTGTCACCAGTGCCTGGAGCTCACTGATTTTATTATCCAGACTCCTGGCATTAAGGCAGACCCCCTTCCAGCTAGCTGTGGATCCTATTTTGCTGTTTGTTTTTTTTTTAAATTCATTTAAAGTGCCCCTCTAGGGCTCAGTGTGCCTGTACAATAAATGAAATAAATACAGTATGTGTCATAAGTAACATAAAACCACAATATATCCTCTTATCCAGCACTAAAAAAACATAGACAAACACTAACACAGATTTGTTGAGCAGCTAAATCTAATTCAAAGTTCTCAGGAGTAGATATATTTTCAGTTTTTTAAACAACATTACACATCTAGCCTTATGAACTCCTCAGGCAACAAATCCCATAGTGGAAAGACTGCAATTGAAAGACCTCGGTCACCAGCGGACTTCAGTGGAGAAGGAGGAACAACCAATAAGTCAAGAGCTGAGCACTACCAGCCACTCTCTATGGCTAAGAAAGGACCTGAATCACTGTAAAACAGTCCTGGACAACCTTCTATGCTCCCTAAGTCTTGCCAAGAACACACTGCATGCTCTACAGTGTCAAATCTGAAGAAGGATCTGGCAAGATCATGTTAGAGATCTCCCCGCGATTTCTTGCCAGAAAGAGATCACTGAATACCCTGATCATGACTGTCTACCTTCTGTGCTTGCTATGGAAACCAGATTGAAATGACTCCAAGAGGTCATTCTTCAGGTTTTCAGGTCATACTGGGAGACAAGCAACTTGTAGCTCAGTGTGTCTTCCTGGTGAAACATCTCAATAAATAAATTCTTGAACTCCAGATGACTCACAAGCTGGGTTGCAACCAGCTTCTCTACAATCTTAGCCAACAAAGAAAGGTTGGAGACAGGTTGAAAACTGGCAGGTATGTCAGGCTCCAATGACATTTTCTTAAGGGAAGCTCCACCATCACCCTTTTCAAGGGTACATGTAATAGCCCCTCCCACAGAGAAATGCTGACTATAACTATCGATACCGGTATTAACTGCCCCCACTTACCTTGAACAGCTGGGTGGGTGCAGGGTCCAGAACACACGTAGTTCACTGCAAACCTGTGAGCACCCTGTGGACCTCTTCCTCATCCAGTGACCGAAATTCCCCCCAACCATTCACTGATTCACTCACACTCCCATCTCTATCCCTGCCAACCAGTGACTGGATAGTGGAGGAAATCTGGTCATGAATGCGTACAACCTTGGCCTTAAAGAACTTGTTTAACCACTCACACCTCTCCCTGGAAGCACATTTATTTTGGAGCAGATAATCAGGATGCAATTAATTGTCTACAACCCAGAAAAGTGTGGCAGGATGTTTTTTCTCAGCAGCAATCACAGCGGAAAAGAAATTCTTCTTTATCACTTTAACAGCCTCCCAATACTGCCTCAAGTGCTCCTCCAGAACAAGTCTGTCGACAACTTCCCACAATGACCATGATTTCCTCCACTTGTGCTCTAACCTATGACTTGTATCCTTCATCTGCCAAAGCTCCAATGCAAACCAAGTAGCATTTTGGTAGGATGTCTACAGGCGAGAGTGGACTGGTACCAGGGAATCCAGGGCTACATAAAGGAGCCCCATTATAGGCTTCAGCTGTGGCACTGCAACCCCTGGTAGAGACTTCAACCAGGCCCAAAGTGTCCAACAGACCTATAAACCTCACAGGATCCAGATCCCATTTAGAATAGCATTGGATCACTCCCACGATCAAATGTGTTTTTTTTAATGGCTCTGACATTAAATAATGTTGTGCAATACCAACCAAATGACAGGCTCCACTGAGATATAATCTATCTCCAACCACGCCAAGCAGATAAGTTCAAGTATGTGACCTACTGAGTGCATGGCCAAGATAACCTTCTGTCAGGAACCCAGCTTCCCCATGTGCTGGAGGAGATTATCTGCAAACACATCCAAAGGGTCATTGAAACTGGCACTGAAGTCTCCCAGGACCGGAGGCCTTTGAGATTCCAACACCCAGTCTAATAGCCTCCCAGCAAATTCCTGCAAAAAATCCCCATTCCTACCTGGGGTGCGGTATATGAGGACCACACTGCATTTCAGAGCAGACAAACAATTCATGGTCACATACTTAAAAGACCCCATATTCAGGATGGGAGATATTACATAGCTCAAGCCGGTTTAGTACAGATGGCCAAACCACCACCCTTATACCCCAGCCTTGGGTGGTTACCACAAAGAAACACAGAGGGTCCATCTCCTCCAGGACAGACCCGGATGAATCATCCAACCAAGTCTCCATGACACACACCAAGTTGGTGTGTGAATCAGAAATGACATCACATATGATGGCAGTCTTATTCACCACTAACCTGGCATTCATCCACCAACCACCAGCTGCAATCTGCATTGCCTTGGTATTGGGATGAGGCAATAGATATTTCTGCTTGTCCCCTTACCAACCAGCAAATGACTCCTAACCCTTCCAGCCCTGACCACTGGGATTTTGCCGTCCTACACCTGCATTCCTTCCCATTCTTCTTACCTTCTTATTTTTCCTGCTGCTTACAGATCCTGAGAGTCTTCCCCCTTTGCAGCTTCCACAACTCCCTTTTAAACCTTAACTTATTTTTACCCACCTTACTGCTACCAGTCCCCAGTATAGGGGAGCACTAGCTAGGTTCCCCTTCCTCACTCCCTTTACTGTTGTACGATAGCATCAGTGTCCCCTGCAGTCAGTTTAACTGTCTAAAGTAAATGCCAGACTCCTGCCTCAGCGCACTGGCTCCCTCTCTTGTCAGGTGAAGACTGTCACCTTTGAGGAGCCTCCTGATGCAGATGTTCCCCAGTCCTCCACAAAGGGCTATCCTTTCTCCTGTCACCATCCCTTTAACCACCCATTTAATACCACTGTCTCTTCCTTCCTTACTCTACTTCCCTCCACCACTCCACACAGGGAGGATTTCGGAAAGGCCAGGGATGCCAAGTGTGCCTGCAAATGTGGAAACAGACTGCCCTCCGTACTGATGTTACCACACAAAAATGTGTTAGTTTACAGTCCTTGATCAACTCCTACTGCATCTTTCGTGGACTTATGGACACCCCAACACAGTCTAGCTACTAATGGTGCAGTGGGAAGAGAGGAGACTATTACACCATGACAGGTTACACTGTTTGGGGGTGTTTCTAATGGACAGGAAGTATGCAATAAGAGTAGATCAAGGATTTGAAACAAAACAAGGTTGGGTATAACTTCTCCATAAGCCTGCATTTCAGTTCTACTCAGAAAGAAAGAAAGCAAATAAAACAACCAGCAGCATCAATGAATTTTAGAGATGGTAAGGAATCATAAAATATTGTTTTTTAACTAGAAATAATATGATGCAAAAAGGACTGACAGTGCCATATTCATTACATTTTTTATTTTTATTTATTCTTGTGTAACCCCTTTGTTACACGGGGTTACTAGAATCCCAGTAAGACCTAGTGGTAGGCAGGGAAGGCAGCTTGTGAAGCTCCAGTTAAATTGGTTTCACACTGTCTCACTCTGTCCTCAGTCACAGCTGAGACTTGAGAGATGACATCACCATAGAACTGTCGCAGCTGCATGAGCCACATTGGAATCTACAGCTCAGGGAGTGAGTTTAGAACTTTGGGAAATTTAAAGTCATTCTTCTTCAGTTTGTCCTAAAGCAAACAGGAAGGAAGTCGGTCAGTCTTCAGTTTGTTTCAAAGAAGAAGGAAGTGCTCCTGTGTTTACCTTTTTTTTTTTAAAGTGGTGGAGACCGCTCCCCCAGTCTCAGTGCCTCCCTCCCTCCGGGGGGGGGGAGGAAAAGTTCTCTGTGGGTTCCAGGGGCAATCCCCTTCTCCCACCATGGAAGGAAGCTGCCTGGTTTTATTTAGTCTGTTCTTGTATAACAGCAAAGGTTATAGTGCTTCACCTGTGGGGCACCTGCAACAAATGGGTGAGTGTTTGGCTCCATTTGAAGGGGCAAACAAATTGTTTTCTTCAGTCGGGAAATGAATGTGGACTGCTATTTGGGAGGACTATGTTACTAGGACGAACAAATGGAACAGTCAAACAGTCTAAAGTTTTATTGGATTTCAAGTAATGCTGTAGAGGGGGGGTGCTTCAGGTCATCCACCGTTCAATCTACATTTTAAAGTTCTAAAGTTTTCTGTGTGTATCCAGAGAAATGGCCGGGTATGGGCTGTAGGAGCTGGAGGTGGGAAAACCCCCCATCTTTAGTAACCAGGTCCACCTCTACGGATTTCTTCTGTGTTTTGCTACTTGCCTCATGCACTTGGCCAGTGATGGGGTGGGTACCCAGACGTGGGTCACAACTTGAAAAATCTCTCTAGGAGTCGCAGACTCTAAGTGATGTGGGGAGCCACAGGATGGGAAAATTACTCCTTGTTGGATGGGAGTCTCCTTGTTGGATGGGAGTTCAATTGGAAGTAAGAAAACAATTCTCTCTAGGAGTCACAGACTCTAAGTGGTGTGGGGAGCCACAGTTTGGGAGTCTCCTTGTTTGATGGGATGTCTTTCCAAGTAAAGTTTGGATTCATTCTTCAAGTGGAGCGTCAGTCAAGTGGCTGGCAGGGGAGCCCGGGCCAGTCGGACGATGTATCCAAAGCGCATGCAAAGTACGGGCTGAGTGCCTGGTGGGTCCAAAGCCAGACAACAGTAGTAATGTGTTCATTCTTCAAATGGACCACTTGGTTAACCTCTAATCTGCACATACAGTGAATGTAGCCCTTTGGGGGGACCATGCAATGCTTTGTTTATGTTCAGTTAGTTAATAAATAAAGCCACACTGAAAAATCCCAATTCTGGTTCTGGACATTACAGTTATTGCTTCCTGTAGTTGGATTTACTTGGGTGCCCCTCTGCAGAGTAGCCAAACCTAGGTCCCTTGTGTCAGGTAACCTCATCCCTCCCTGAACCCAGGTCCCCCACCAGGTATTGCTGCCAACACCAACAGCATGCCACCTGTCGTTTTAGTAAAAAGGCAGGGGTGGGGTCCTTACAAAAATGGAGGCACCGCTTTGGATTTGTTCGGGAAGGAAGGTGCTTGGGCTAGTGGGCTAGCGTTTTGGCTATCTGGCAGTTGGTAGCCCAAAAAAGTTGAAGCACTTTTCCTAGTGTGTTGCTGTGTGCTGTGAATCTTGTGCTGCTGTTTAAAAAATGCCAACTGTTTACCAAGGAGATGTAAAGCCAAAGTGTGTGTCCTTGTCCTGCATCAAAAATTGTTTACAGCGTTTTTGTCAGTTTTAAAATGAATTTCTGTGAAGGAAAGTGTGGAAAACTAGGGGTAGCAACAGAGAAATTATGCCCTGGACGTTGGAAATGCTTTCTGTGCAATGCTAGAGACTGCAGAGTTAATGGCAATGTTACATAGTTGAAATGGGTTCCCGCCGTGGAGTCAGTTGAGAAAAAAGAAAGTGCATTTTTCAGTTTAAATTTGCCTGCTCGACAATCGCCATGAGGAGAGGAGCCCTGACGAGGAAGAAGAGGTTCATTTGCATGGCGTCGTGTGGTTGGTCAGTTTGCCATTAGTCCCGCCCCTCAACCAGCTCTTCTGAGTCTGCTTCAGCATTCGAGAGGGAGACAGAGAGTAGTGCGTGTACTGGCAGTGCAGGAGCGTTCACGAAGTAATCAAAGCGCTGTAAACAGTAAAAAAGTGACTTTCTAGTTAAAAATCAGGCTCAAACTGCATATCGATCGTGGGATCAGTGAATTGTGTGGTTAAAATGACGATCGCAGAGACTGACCACCCGTTTGCATTCTGAGGCCTTCAAAAGTCTGGCTGCAGGCCATTTTATGCCCATCGCAGCAATCTGCTACAATAACAGTGAGTAAATAATTAAAACTGCTCAATCAGTGATTTTCAGTAATACCATATAAATGTGTGTGCAGCTGTATAGTCGCTTTGCAAGTAGCAATTGTGTGATGTCCTGCTGGCAAGTGCAAGTCTGTAAAGCCATTAAATGGGTGCATAGCAATGAAAATAGCCTCAGTTTAAAGTTTGCAGCCAGGGAGAGACTGTGGGTTGTAAAAAGTGCAACACTAGTAGAAGCAGGCAATCCTGTGCTGAAACCTGAAGTTTTAAAGGGACTGTAATTAAATGAATGTTGCCAGCATGTGAAAAGTCCAAGGAAAATCCTGTAAATGTGTGAACAGCCAGAACAGAGCAAGTTGTGCAGTTTGAGTAAAAGTTATTAGTAGCTGATGTAAATCGAGTGCGCAGTGGCTTGACCCAGAGTCTGATTGTTGATGCACAGGAGTGCTGCCGCCGCCATTACAGGGTGGGGTGGTAAAGTAAACACAGCAGCAGAGGAGCCATTTTAAAGCTACAGAGTGTGTTCATTAAAGTGGGACTTTCAGTTACAGTGAACTTTTGTTTATTTTTCTGCAGTTATGGCCTCAGGACCAGCTCGTTACCCGGATCATGCCCGGGTTGCAGTAACAGCAGCAGTAAATAGATTGAGAGATATTGAAAAGTGGTGCTAAGAGGGCAACTCCTCCTGATGTGGCAATTCCTAATTATCCAGTGCGCGAATGCCAGATGTGTTTGAGTGCTGGAAGGATGTTTTCATGATTCCTCACTGTGCTGGATGTCTACAAAATATGAGCTTGTATAAAGCGCCTCCAATTCGTTTGGCTCCCACATGGACAAAAATTCAAGAATCTGCAGTTGGCAGCACACAGCATCAGGCGGAGCCTGTGGAGGAAGATCCCTCGGGGGAGTGTGGCACAAAGTTAGAGAGTGCAGAATTAGAGACTGAATCTGAAATTGAAGCATTGGATGCTGGATCTCAGAAGGCAAGTCCGGATAAAGCATCAATAGACCCCTGGGTGGGGGGGCCTAGCCCAAGTCTCGAAGGTGAAGATGAGATGCGGGAGGCCTTTGAATGGGAGGTGTCGACCTCCACTCCCAGTGATGATTGGATAGTCTCGGGGGTGAGAACTACTGCTCACTCCTGGGCTTAGATCCTCAGTGAAGAGGAAGATGAGGGGGAACCTATGTGGCCTTGTGAGAAAGGAATGGGTACACAGCCTCAAGATCTTGCCTCGGAGGAATGTGTTCAAGAAGGTGGTGATGCCACTGCCCTGGCTTCACCAGAAGAAGAAGAAGTCAGGGATCCTTTTTAATTTCATTGAGGATGGGCTGGCAGAACCAGGACTGGCCACCCCCAAGCCAGGCCAGCGGTCTCAGATTGACCAAAGCAAGTAAAGAGGAGAGACTGGTTCATAGAAAGGCCAATGAAATCTTTGGTATGACCTTTTCTACCTTTCCTCGGAGAGTCTGAGAGGAGATTGAGAACTGCAGGAAATCCTGGATCTGGGATGAAGCAATGAAACGTGCATCCTGGGGCTAACCAGCATGTAAATAATAGACTGTTCCATGAAAAGTATACACAGTATACTGTCTTGTTCAGCAACCATCTACTGGCACCACCAGATGACTTCAGATCCAGAGAGGACACCATCCCAGCTGTTTTCCTGTTCATCGCCTGGTAATCGGATGACGTCGGACCAGCTGTTTTTCTTTTTGTTCCTGTTCTAAGGTTCCTTCTCCAGAGATGACATCAGCCCAGCTGTTTCCAGATGTGCCCTCCTGTGTTCCCGGAAGATGTCTGCCCAGCTGTATCAGAAGAAATGCTGCCAGGGAGAGTCTTCGCTGCGGTGCAGGTCGGTGCCTAGTCTTATACTTCAAGAGGCTGGTAAGTCCAAAAAACCCTTTTTCTATCTTTATGACATTGCAGTACACACCCTACACTACAGACTTCAAAAATGTGTGAACTGTCCACAAAGACTCTCCCCTTCGGGATTATGGCCTTAAAGAACTATGTTTCATGGGGCTCCGGCCCAGGAGAGACTCTTTAATGGACTGGTCTTTTGGCCTTGTGGTCACTAGTTGGGACTTTTAGGGCACTCCATCCCCCCAAAGGTATATTGTAACCAATGTCATTATTGTACTTTAATGTAAATTCTATGTTTTTCTACCTTTTTTTCTAAAAAAAAAAAATCTTTTTGGGGATTGTTCAGTGTTTTTGTTTTTTCTGTATGGTAAGGGTTGTTGTTGTCATTGTTGTTGTTGTTTAGATAGACTGTGCATGCAGATTAGGATGTGTTTTTTGGTTTTGTTTTTGCCTTTTCTTACAGGTGTTCCTAGAAGACAGAAGAGAAGACAAGAAGAAGAGGAGGGGCTCATCGGAGTTCCTCGTCAGTTCTTATGGTGTAGAATTTAAATGTACTGTGTTGTTATTGCTAATGGTTGTAGTTGCAGGCTGCCCAAGGTCGGGGAGGTCCCCGGGTTTTGTTTTGTTTGGGAATGTTATGTTAAGAGGCAGATAGGTTTTTACTAGAGGGTTAGGGGAGATAGACAGGCTGTGGTCCTCAGTGGCCATAGGGACTGCAGTGCTGATCTATCAGGGCTATGCTCTGGACGGTTCTACCAGAGCCACTAGGTGTCCATAGTAAGTGGATAGAGTAGAGGCTGATGTGTCAGCTATAGGCCCTCAGGCCCTTAGTGTTGCCTACCTGTGCTTGCACATGGTAGGAGAGGGCCTGATCACCCCTCCGCGAGCACATAGGGTGGGATGGCCTAAGGTCGAGTGCATAATGACTGGGGACAGTCATTTTCCTGGTCAAGGGCGAGTGTAACCCTTTGTTACCTGGGGTTACTAGAATCCCAGTAAGACCTAGTGGTAGGCAGGAAGGCAGCTTGAGAAACTCCAGTTAAATGGGTTTCACACTGTCTCACTCTGTCCTCAGTCACAGCTGAGACTTGAGAGATGAAATCACCATAGAACTGTCGCAGCTGCATGAGCCACATTGGAATCTACAGCTCAGGGAGTGAGTTTAGAACTTTGGGAAATTCAAAGTCATTCTTCTCCAGTTTGTCCTAAAGCAAACAGGAAGGAAGTCAGTCAGTCTTCAGTTTGTTTGAAAGAAGAAGGAAGTGTTCCTGTGTTTACCTTTTTTTTTTCAAAGTGGTGGAGACCACTCCCCCAGTCTCAGTGCCCCCCTTCCTCCGGGGGGGGGAGAAAAAGTTCTCTGTGGGTTCCAGGGGCAATCCCCTTCTCCCACCATGGAAGGAAGCTGCCTGGTTTTATTTAGTCTGTTCTTGTATAACAGCAAAGGTTATAGTACTTCGCCTGTGGGGCACCTGAAACAAATGGGTGAGTGTTTGACTCCCATTTGAAGGGGCAAACAAATTGTTTTCAGTTGGGAAATGAATGTGGACTGCTATTTGGGAGGACTATGTTACTAGGACGAACAAATGGAACAGTCAAACAGTCTAAAGTTTTATTGGATTTCAAGTAATGCTGTAGAGGGGGTGCTTCAGGTCATCCACCATTCAATCTACATTTTAAAGTTCTGAAGTTTTCTGTGTGTATCCAGAGAAATGACCGGGTATGGGCTGTGGAAGCTGGAGGTGGGAAAACCCCCCATCTTTATTAACCAGGTCCACCTCTACAGATTTCTTCTGTGTTTTGCTGCTTGCCTCATGCACTTGGCCAGTGATGGGGTGGGTACCCAGATGTGGGTCGCAACTTGAAAATCTCTCTAGGAGTCGCAGACTCTAAGTGGTGTGGGGGAGCCACAGGATGGGAAAATTACTCCTTGTTGGATGGGAGTCTCCTTGTTGGATGGGAGTCTCCTTGTTTGATGGGAGTTCAATTGGAAGTAAGAAAACAAATCTCTCTAGGAGTCACAGACTCTAAGTGGTGTGGGGAGCCACAGTTTGGGAGTCTCCTTGTTTGATGGGATGTCTTTCCAAGTAAAGTTTGGGTTCATTCTTCAAGTGGACCGTCAGTCAAGTGGCCGGCAGGAGAGCCGGGCCAGTTGGGCTATGTATCCAAAGCACATGCAAAGTCCGGGCTGAGTGCCTGGTGGGTCCAAAGCCAGACAACAGTAGTAATGTGTTCATTCTTCAAATGGACCACTTGGTTAACCTCTAATCTGCACATACAGTGAACGTAGCCCTTTGGGGGACCATGCAATGCTTTGTTTATGTTCAGTTAGTTAATAAATAAAGCCACACTGAAAAATCCCAATTCTGGTTCTGGACATTACAGTTATTGCTTCCTGTAGTTGGATTTACTTGGATGCCCCTCTGCAGAGTAGCCAAACCTAGGTCCCTTGTGTCAGGTAACCTCATCCCTCCCCAAACCCAGGTCTCCCATCAGGTATTGCTGCCAACGCCAACAGCATGCCACCTGTCGTTTTAGTAAAAAGGCAGGGATGAGGTCCTTTCACTTGCAAAAAATGTCATTAATGCAGCAGTTTGGGATCATGTTAATGCCGCAAAAATCAAGAACTGTGGTGTTAGAGTTTCCAGTCCTAGCTCCCCACCACATCACCAAGCAGCAAAAGAGAAAAAAAACATGAGGGTTTTGAGTCTCTGGAGTCTTGGTGAATCTGTGTGTGTGTGTTGCGGGTCTTCCTTGGTGTTGTCAGCCCTAGTGCCCATCCTGTTCCCTGAACAAACAAAGTCAAACATGTTCTCCTTCCTGCAGGGCCCTGTGTGAAGAATCTAGAACAGAATGTGTTGGCAACATGTGACAAAACATAATTTGAAGAGTGTATCAGTATGAAGAACTGGCTTGGAGCTGTGCATTGTGATTCAGACATGAGTCTACAGGCTGGGGGAAGGGAGACATTAGGGTGGACAATCCCAAGGAAGACCCCACCACTGATCTGCCAATACTCCAGACACTCCAGACCCTAATGTTTCTTCCTTTTGCTGCTGGGGGAGGGGGTTGGGGGAGTTAGGGTTGAAAACCCTAGCACCACATTTCCCTACTACTGTGGCATTAACTTGAACCTTAACTGGTGCATTAATGAAGTTTTTTTAAAAGAATTTCCTTTCTTTTTCAGATAGTAGAATCGTATCCTCATTCCTCAACAGATGCAGATGCACAGGGCCCTTTGGGCCCTGCACCACAGGCAGACTCTGTCCACCCACAGATGTGCAGGGCCCACAAGTGCAGCAACAGATGTCAAGAATTGATAAGGCTGTCTGGTGGGCTGAGGAAGCACAGGGCCCTGTGGCCCTTATGCATCCATGTGGCTGCAGATACAGGTGCACAGGAAAATGAGTCAATCTACCAGCCAATACACAGAGCCCTCTGCCACTCACAGGTGCAGAGGTGCAGGGCCCTATGCTAAGTGGACAGTTGTCTTGACTATGTGGTATCCAGGCCCATGCAGACAAAGCTGCAGCATTCATTCTCTGGCTGGTGGGGGGGTCACATAATAGTGCTATCCCCCCACCCTCACCCCATCCAGGTGGGTCACTGAGCTCACCCTTGAACTCAGGTCACCAGCACAGGATCACAAAACATACTCACTTGGGTCAAGACTAATCGTACACACAAAGTTTCTTAACAATTCTAGATATAAATATAGATAGATTTTATATATATATATATATATATATTCTTTGGAAAAATGCTCTGTTAATGCAACATTTAGGGTTATGGCTAAAGCGACAAAAGTAGGGAAATGTAGCTTTAGGGTTTCCAACCTAAAACTCCACCCCACCCCTGAAGCAAATGAGGGGTGCAGTCTTCCTTGGCATTGTCAACCCTAAAGCTCACCACATTAGGTGTGTATGTTTGTGGCGTGTATAGAATGGGATGGGCTTTAGGGTTGACAATGCGAAGGAAGACTGCACTTCTGATTTACTTCAGGGGTGGGGTTTTAGGTTTGGAAACCCTAAAGCCACATTTCCCTCTTTTATCACTTTAGCCATAACCCTAAATGTTGCCTTAATGGAGCTTTTTGTAAAGAATGTCCTTACTTTTTGAGATAGTATATTTGTATCCTTGTTTGTCTGTGGGAGCACAGGGCACTCTGAGTTCTTATTTGCCTGTGCTCCCATCCCTCCATAGATATGTATATGTATATTGCTGTGGCTCTGCGCTTCCATTTCTAGCAAAACAGCAACCAAATTGTCAGCATAGCCTTGTTATTTCCCCACTTCATGAAGCCGGTACTGAAACATTTCAAATTCCCCCTGAAGCGTCATTCCATGCCACCGAAACATCATTCTGCACCAGAGGTGCAAAAACACATTTTGGCAAAAAAGATATGAAAAATCACAGCTGTCGTGCTCATGAGTTGGTGTAAAGAAATGGCTGTGTTGAAAATTTGGGGTGAAAATATTGAAAACTGGGAAAGTTACAAGTGAGCATAGCTTAATTTCAATGGCTGCACATACCTTCACCATTTTAACATATTTTGACCCCAGATTTTGAATATACCCTTCTTATGACCCCACCTCATCAAAAAGGGTGGCAACATTTTTCAAATCCCACATGAAGGGTGATTTTGCTAAGTGACCACAAAATTAGCTTTTGGGCAGATTTCCACAGTTCCACTGAATGGTTCATGAGGTGGTGTCCCAAAAAAAGCCATGTTGAAAATTTGGGGCCAAAATATGCAAAAATGACAAACTTATTCATGAAAGTTGAAAACCCCACTGAAATAACATTAATGCCAAAACTAAGTCCAAAATCCTTTTTTGTGAGAAAGAATCCTTTTTCATTCAAATGAAAAAAACTCACAAAAAAAGAAATTAGCTAGTCACAAAAATTGATGCTGAATGTTAAAAAAAAAACCCTGGGTAATTTTTCCACTAGATAACTCATAATCCACCTAACGGAGTCCTGATGAGCAAGATACATGTATTGGTGTCTCTGCAGAATACCACTATTGTAGGTTTTACATATTTTTTTATTGAAAACAAGATGGTGGCCATATGAAAAAGGATTTTTCCCTTACGATAAAGGACTGGCCCAAACAAAAAAGGATAATTTTTCATTTGGACCAAATTCTTTTTTCATTCCAGACCTCTATCCAAAAGACTATATTGAGCATGCCCAGAACCCGGACTTGTAAAATTGAATAACTCTGGAATTGATTCATATTTTTTCATTGAACCAACAAAAGGCACCATTCTAAGGCAAGCCCCTTTGATCCAGAAAATTTCAGACCAAAATTCTAAACCATCTGGGCTGTAGGCGTGGACAAAAAAAGTAAAAAAAGCACTATTTTATGTTTTTTCACCATGGGTCTCAGAATCTGTACATCCAACCAGAACACAACTTGCCAGACCAAGAAATTTACCCCACAGGGCCGTACATGTAAAATTTTGTGCAAATCTGTTGAACAGTTATAAAGATATTAAAGTGCAAAATTTGAGGTTTAACATAAAACCCCCTGCTCAACCATAAATATAGTGGCGCTATTGTGCCACTATAAAAAAAAAAATATATATATATATATATATATATATATATATTTTTTTTAAGAATGCTGCAGCCTAACCCTGGGACACTCGAGAGGCAACATTTTGTCTTGACCCTAAATTTTCAAATTAGTAATTTTATGACTTCCCTTAGAAATGGCATGTAGCATTTATAATATGTTGGCCAAAATGTTATTTCACACCAGACATGCAAAAACTTGTCTCATACAGGATTATAAAAATGGCACCTGTTACGTTTATGAGGTGGTGTGGTAAAATGACTGTTGAAAGTTTGCAGTCAAAATACTGAAAATTAGCAAAGTTGTGAGTGAACGTTGAAATACTGCAATGTTCACTCATAACCTAAGCATTTTATCATATTTGTACACCAAATTTTCAACACAGCCTTCTTATTACCCTACCTCATGAACCCCATAAGTGAAATTGTCAAATCCCCACAGAAATGTCATTCCATGTCACCAAAACATTAATTCCAAGGCACATGTACAAAAACACATTTTGGGCAAGATTTGAAAAATGACTCCTGTCACATTCATGGGGAGATGTGAAAAATGTTTTTTTTTTTTTGAAAATCTGGGGTCAAAATGTTTAAAATTACCAAAGTAATGCGCATGCATAGAAACATTTCAATATACATTCATAACATTGTCATTCTTATACATCTTGACCCAAAATTTTCAACATAGCTTTCTTTTGACCCTACCTCAAGAACAAGGGGGTGAAAATATTCAAATCCTGTCAAAAAGGTGATTTTACAAAGCAATCATGAAATTCCCTTTTGGGCCAGAGTTGCATAATTCCACCACCACTGGTCATAAGGTGGGGTCCTAAAAAGGCCATGTGAAAAATTTGGGGTCAAAATATTCAAAGATGACATAGTTATGAATAAAAGTTCAAACTCCCATTGAAATACATTAAACCGCATTTACCTGATTTTCTCAGATTGCATGTGTTGGTTCCAGCTACAAAACATGTCTTCAATCATGGAGTAGATCTACACCATGGGACATGTTCTGGTGAGTGAGGGTGCATGGGGAGTGTTGAGTGGTGGGTGCTGAGTGGGAGATCAGGGTGGGGGGGATCAAATTAGCGAGGGACCATTTTCTTTTTTAAAGGGTTCTAACAAAAAACATTGAGGGACAGTTTTCTTTATTTCAAGGGATATATTCAATCCAACACTGAGGACTGGTCACCCCAGTGCTGGGCTCATGTTTGGCGGCACTGGGGTGGGCACTCTGGTACTGCCACATACTGAATTGCAATGGGGGAGGGGATGACCTGGAGGAGAGGGGGTGGTCTAGTAGAGAAGTGGTACTGGGGATGGGCACACCAGTCTGCTTATATAATTAAAAATTGGGAAGGGTGGGTAGGTGACCTGGGGGGAGGAGGAGGAAGAAATACTACCGGGGTGGGCACCCTGGTCTGCTAAAGAAATAATTAGACAGATAGACAGACAGACAGACAGAGGGCAGTGTGGTGGGGTGCATATCACCAATGGACTCTTTTTTAAGTTACAAAAATAAAAAGATTAACGAGGGACAGTTTTCTTTTTTGCATGGAGAGACAGAAGTCGACATTAGGGATTGGGCACCCCAGTGTCAGCATGATCTTTGGCAGAACCTGGGGTGGGGATCCTGATGCTGCCACTTATATATAACAGGTGTGTGAGTGTGTGTGTATGTGTGAGTGTAGGGGGTCACATCAGTAAGGGACCTTTTTCTTTTTTACAGGTTACAGGGAAAAAAAAGATTAACAAGGGATGATTTTCTTTATTACCAGGTGAGAGAAGTTGACACTGAGGACTGGGCACCCCAGTGTCAGGATGATGTTCAGTGGCACGTGGGGTGTCCACCTCGATGCCGCCATGTATTCAAAAGTGGGCAGGTGGCCTGGAGGGGAGGTGGGTCAAGAAAAGCATACTGGGTGTAGGCTCCCTGGTCTGCGATTGTTTAAATAAAAAAAACACATGGGGTGGATGACCTGGAGGGGGGAGAAAGAAACGGTACCAGAGGTGGGCACCCTGGTTCACTTAACAGGAAAAAAAACAAACAATGAAAGATAGATCGATAGACAGATAGATAGATAGATAGATAGATAGATAGATAGATAGATAGATAGAGACAGAGGTAGATAGATAGATAGATAGATAGATAGATAGATAGATAGATAGATAGATAGATAGATAGCAGCTAGCTATGCGGTCCAGGGACAGTTCTTTTATAACATCACACAAAAAAACAATGGTTCCGTTGTTTGACGTCATGAAAGAATTGTGAATAAAACGTGTTCTTTTGTGACCCAACCTTCTTCTTTCATAAGTCATGAAAGAACTCATGAAAGAAGACTCTCAGCTCACAAAAGAAGATGGTGGACTTAGTTTTTTTTCCCCCATTGTTCTTTTGTGAGCCAAACTTCTTTTGTGATCACGAAAGATCTCATGAAAAAAGAATCTCAGCTTACGAAAGAAGATGGTGGACATTTTTTTCATGGGTCTTTCATGAACTGAGATTCTTCTTTTGTGAGTTCTTTCATGATCATGACAGAAGGTCAGCTCATGGAAGAACAATGGGGAAAAAAAACTAAGTCCACCCTCTTCTTTCATGGGCCAAGATTCTTCTTTCATGAGACTAACGAAAAAATAATTTTGTCTCATGAAAAAAGCCTCAGTAAGGATTTTTGGGGTGTCCCAAACTATATTTTTGGGCCATTTTTTAAAAACAAACTTCAGAATGGAAGTAAATGGGTTCTGTTCAGTTAAATGAATGTGTTTGTTTGTTTATCTTCAGGGCATCATTTTTATGGGTTTTCAATTTACAAAAAAAAAAGGAACAAGATAGCTGCCTTGTGAGGAAGATTTATTTTCTTCACAAAAGAAGAACTTCAGCTGGCCTGCCCAGTGGCGCTGAGGGTTGAGGTGCTGGACACCACACCTTGTACCACGCCGATGATCTTGGTTTAGGAATGAGCTCGGGTCGTTGGGGGATGGCAGGGGGAAGGAAGATTGAGCATCCCGACGGATGCTCTCCTCCTTCAGAGTGGGTTTCCAAGGGGTGCTTCTGGCACCCGACGTCTGCGACGGTCAGTGGGATCACCGACTTTCGGGGCACTGGCGGCTCCTCGGGATACAGTCGTGCGAGGGGAGGATGCTGTTGTGCACTTGGCAGTGTCGTGCATCAGCACGTTGTCTGCCCAAGCCAGCGCCCTCAGGGGGTGGAAAGGGAACACAAGAAAAACAGACAAAAATCACTCATTGGTCCTAGTTGATGACCGACCCTTGCCTCTTGGCCATCAACTCACGGGCAGACCCCATTGTGCAGGATCTCCTCTGGTGTGAAAGAAGAGGAGAAATGGAGAAGCTTGGCACTCTAGGGGCAGATTCCGCCATGGTGGTCTGAGAAGGGCTGATTGGTCTGAAGGAGAGGACGGTCGAGGGCATGGTAAGGCGGATAAAAAGAAAGTAAAAAGAAAGTATAAAAAAATGAACTTCAGCTCATGACAGAAGATTCATCTTTTGTGAGCAGGAAATTCTTCTTTCATATCAAACATCTGAAAGATCAAATGAAATCAAGTTTATTTGTAATAAAGCGTATTTCCAGGCTTTTTCAATGCGCTTGTACAATGATTTTAAAACATCAACAGATACTACAATATTAATTAAAACCACAACTAAATATCACAACTCAAATTACTTAAAATTCATTTCATTCCTGATATCTTAAATAAACTATTAAAATCCTAAAGGCAATCGAGGAAAGCCAGGCTAAATAAATACGTTTTCAGCACACTTTTAAAACTCTCAACAGTCAGGCACCCCCTCAACCGACAAGGTAGAGTGTTCCACAGGGTAGGGGCCCGCAAAGCAAATTAATGGGCCCCCGATGTTTTAAGTCACACCCTGGGAACCTCTAGCAATCCCTCTTCGGAGGAGCAGAGTGAGCGGGGTGGGGGCAATAGGGACACAGGAAATCTTGCAGGTAACAAGGTCCCTGCCTGTGTATGGCTTTGTAGGTCAGTAAACTGACCTTGAAAGTGATCTGCCACTGTACTGCCAGCCAGTGCAGTCCGTGGAGCACAGGCGCAATATGGTTTGATCTTGAAGAGCCAGTCAATAGCCTGGCTGCTGCATTCTGCACCAGCTGCAAGTGACGAATATCAACCTCTGGTAGCCCTAGGTAAAGGGCATTGCAGTAGTCAAAGCAGGAAGTTACAAAGGTGTGGACCAAAGTTGGAAGATCATCGGGCAAAACCAGATGCTTTTCCTGGGTGATATTCCTCAGATGGTAAAAATAGGTCTTGACAATGGCTGACACCTGGGATTCAAGTGTCAGGCCATCATCAAAAATAATGCCCAGGTTTCACACCCGGTCAGAGGTCATCAGTTGAACGCCCCCGAGCCAGAGCCCAGAGGGCTGTCCCACAGGTGAACCTATGCCCTGATGACCTGGGTCCCCTACCAACACCTCAGTTTCCGCTGGGTTCAACCACACCCAGTTGGCACTCATCCAATCCTGGACCT
This sequence comes from Neoceratodus forsteri, assembly GCA_016271365.2. Classification (NCBI taxonomy): domain Eukaryota; kingdom Metazoa; phylum Chordata; order Ceratodontiformes; family Ceratodontidae; genus Neoceratodus; species Neoceratodus forsteri. The sequence continues at coordinate 1,026,719,355 of CM028130.1, read as the reverse complement.
CGGAGAGACAGTTATTAAAGACCGAGAGGACCCCATCCTGCTTGGGCACAAAGGACATGTATAGCTGAGTATCATCTGCATAGCAATGGGAACTCAAGCCATACCACCTAATAATGTCTCCCAATGGCAGCATATACACTGTGAACAACATGGGTGCCAGAATAGAGCCCTGTAGTACCCCGCAAAATGGGGGAGAGGAGCTAAGGAATAAATTCCCAATGCCACTCTCTGAGTCCTACCCTCAAGAAAAGATTGAAAACAACTGAGGACTGTACCAGACAGTCAACAGATGAACCGCAGATGCTCCAACAACACACCATGGTCTGCAGTGTCAAATGCTGCAGAGAGATCAAGGAGGACAAAGATCGAATGAGTCCTCTGATCTCTCGCTATTAGGAGATCATTAAGTTCCTGAACAAGTGCTGTCTCGGTACTATGCCTCTTCCTAAATCTGGACTGGAGAGGATCATAGACACCGTGGAAGGATAAATGATCACCCAGCTGCAATACAACCACCTTCTCAATAACCTTACCCACAAAGGGCCGGTTAAAGATGGGTCTATAGTTTGCCAGACAGTCTGGGTCAAGGGAGGGCTTTTTAAGGAGCAGTCACGCAACCACCTCCTTTAGGGGGTCAGTAAAAAAAAAAACCTCTCCAATGACCTCCAGACTATCTCAGCAAGGACCGGACCGATTTCCTCAATGCACCTCACAAGAAGGCAGGTTGGTCCTGGGTCCAAACTACAGCAGGTTGGTCATAGAGTGTGGATGAGCCTCACAATGTCAGTGATTAGGCCGAAGTCGGACCAGGAAAACTGGATACTCGCAACCTCCCACCGTCCTCCGCAACACCTAGTAGAAGGGGCTGAACAGATGCCAGACCTGATGGTGGCAACCTAATCTGTGAAGAACTAAGCAAACGCATCACACTTCTCCTGTGAAAAAGCTCCTCCAGACGGAAGACGGAATGGATTGCACAATCTGTCAACATTCTGGAAGAGCTGAGCTGGTCTGTTTTGCGCAGCAGTAATCTCCATGGACAGGAACTCTGCCTTCTTACCGGTGATTGCCAATTGATACACAGTATAATGATCCATCAATCTAAATTTGTCAACAGCCAGACCTGATTTCCGCCAGCGCTTCTCCAACCTTCGCCCCACCCTCCCCAACTCCTTCACGGTCCCATCAAACCATGGGGATCTTGGGTGAAGAGTGAGGAGGCAAACATGAACAGGAACTATGGAATCCAGGGCCTCTGTCATTGCCTTATTATAGGCCTGTACCAGAACCCCTGGATCTGAGCATTCACTCAGTATTTATTTATTTATTTATTGAAAAGTTTCACCAGGTAAGATACACTGAACAACAAGTTGCTCATCTCCTGGTACGACCTGGGGGAAAGGGTGAAGGGAGTTACATAGTAACAATGAACATGCACAAATTACACAATAGCACAGAAACATTGGCAAGCAGAACGTACACTCGATAGGTCCAGCGCTGGTCATACCCCTTAACAGGCAGTACCGGACCATCTCCATAGGGGCAGGCCTATTTGGGGGTGCCACAAAACTGTACCCTATGGTGTGATGGTCAGACTACCTGACTGGTTCCACCATCAAGTTGGAGCTCTCTATCCCCAGGAAGAACACCAGGTCCAATGAGTGACCAAGAATGTGGGTTGTGGAAGTAATTACCTGTGTAAGGCCCCTGTGAAGTCATCAGTTGGAGGAAGTCTTGACCAAATTTCAAGAGTTTGTCATTGACCCAAGCATTGAAATCCCCCAGAATTAGCCATCTGGGGGATTCCAACACCATGTCAACAATGAAGTCTGCAACTTCCTACAGGAACTCTTTCCCATCACCTGGTGGATAGTAAATGAGGAGCCTTCTGCATCCTACACCAGCACCCATGATACAGTCAAAAGATCGTGTAGCCCTCACTGGAACATCCATAAGGCCCAATTCTCATCTGAAACAAATGGCTATACCCCCACCCCTACAATCCACCCTCAAGTGGTGTATCAGTGAATACCCATCCAGAACTGCTGATGCCAATACTGGACCAGCATTATCATCCAGCCAGGTCTCGGTGATGCAAGCCAAGTCTGATGTACCAACAAGATCTGCTATCACAGTGGTCTTGTTTTTATAGACCTGGTGTTACATAACACCACCCAAATAGGATGGGCAACCGAGGAAGACTGTGCTTTTTGCCTACATAAATTAGAGCCCTTGGAGATAGGAACCAGGCAGGGATGTCCCCTATCCTGATCCCATTTCGCCCCAGGGTATCTCCTTGTTCCCACAGCCCCAATCCGCCCACTCCCCTTCATTCCCCCAAGGCCCAGTCCCCCCCCTTCTCCTTCTGACTATCCCTAATGCATGACACCGCGTGTAAACCTCCGTTGGTAAAAGAGGATAGTTAAAAGGGTGGAGACCCCTGAGCCTGATGGGAGAATCAATAACACCACACAGCAAACAACAACTTCACAAAACAACACACAAAATCACAATCAATCACACACCACACAGACACAATATAAATACACAATCCTAACAAATCAATATTAACTTCACCCACTCCCACAAAACCCAAACTATTATAAATAACAACAAACATAACAAAGAAAACAATAATATAGCAATAAAATAAAACACAACCCACCCCTACCACAAACCCAACTATTGAGAACAATAACTAACAAAATACAGTAAAAGAACAATGATATAAGGTAAAATGAAAGTCTTTGGCAGAGTCTATCTTTGCAGGTCAATAAGACAGTTACTTGATTCTCACAGTCAGTTTATACAAAGTCCATCGGAGCTCCCACCGCCTCTGAAAAGTGAACCAGATAACAGTTCAAGCAAAGGTCAATCTCTCACATTTCGCTTAGCAATGAGCTGACAGAATTTAATTGGGATTTAAAACTCTTCACAGGCATGCTAACTGCACAATAGCTTATGCAATATAAAAGTAGTGCCCTTGGGTATAGGAACCAGGCAGGGATGTCCCCATTCTGATCCCATTTCACCCCAGGGCATCTCCTTGTTCCCACAACCCCAATCCACCCACTCCCCTCCATTCCCCCACCAGGGCCAGGCCCAGTCCCCTCTTCTCCTTCTGACTATCCCCAATGCATGACACTGCATGTAACCCTCCGCTGGTAAAGGAGGACAGTTAAAAGAGCTGAGGTCCCTGAGCCTGGTGGGAGAATCAACAACACCACACAGCAAACAACAACTTCACAAAATCACAATCACATACCACACAGACACAATACAAATACACAATCCTAACAAACCAATATTAACTTCACCCACTCCCACAAAACCCAAACTATTATAAATAACAACAAACATGACAAAGAAAACAATAATATAGCAATAAAATAAAACACAACCCACCCCTACCACAAACCCAACTATTGTGAACAATATCTAAAAAAATACAGTCAAAGAACAATGATGTAAGGTAAAATGAAAGTCTTTTGGCAGTCTATCTTTGCAGGTCAGTAAGACAGTTACTTGATTCTCACAGTCAGTTTATATAAAGTCCATCGAAGCTCCCACCTCCTCTGCAAAGTGAACCAGATAACAGTTCAAGCTAAGGTCAATCTCTCACATTTCGTTTAGCAATGAGCTGACAGAATTTAATTGGGATTTAAAACTCTTTATAGGCATGCTAACTGCCCTATAGCTTATACAGTATAAAAAGCCCAAGGTGGAAAAATCTAACCGGCAGTGGGTCTAGTCAGAAATTCTTCCTGTGGATCCTGCTTTAGGCCTCAGAAGTCTTTTCTGTTCGTCTTTGGCATCAGTGCTCTCCTCAATGTCTCCTCTCTCCCAGTTATTGTAATGGTGGCCCACTACAGTGTATGGTTCTACCCAATGACTACCACCTCCACAGCCATCAAGGGTAGGACTAGGCAGGAGGACTTTATAAAGAACAAGGAAGGATCCTCCAGCACTCGCCGAGGAGATAGCCACCTCAACCGAATCCACAGCTATAGCTCCCGGCCAGGGGTCAGCTCACCAGGAGACCCCCTGAGAAACCTGGGAACCACCAGTGAAAGTTTGCCTACCCTCCAGCAGACCCAACACCAGTGTCTCCTGCCATGACAAAGCAATAGCGGCTGTCCCTCAGGACAATTCAGGGCAGACCCCCCCCCAGTATGCTCTCCAGTCTCCGAAACTTAATGGTCCCGGTAATGCTTCCAGGACCGTAGAGAGAAAACAGTCCACCACTAGGAAAGGGCTGACAACCACCGAAAGTCCTCAATAGATGTTCTGGTTAGAGAAACCTGCTTCAAGGGTTCCTCCTACGATGTCTTCAGGAACTTCTCCTCACTTTAGGATAGCTCTAATAGCAGGATCCAGGTTCCAAACCCTCCAAAGCACCAAATCCAAGGGCACAAACCGGCAGGTAGGGCTGATTAAAAATAAATCTATCAACTCTGGCATAGCTAGACTTACAATGCCAGAGATAAAACAGATGCTTTGCAATACCAAATTTGTAACTCCATTTAGGGACAGACAGCCAACAATAACCTATCCTAAAATCCCGAAAAAATTATACCTACACTCATTAGTTCACTTAACAACCCTGACTGACTGCCACTAAAAGACAGACTAAAAACTAAGAACTAAACAAAAAACAGAATAAAATTAAATAAACAGTGAAAATAAAGTAAATCTAAAATAAAATTCCTACAATGTTGTTGCTAATGATGGCTGGCCCAGCAAGGCCGCCATCTTGCCTCTTCTTCAGCTCTCAGATCCTACTGAGCATGCTAAGAACTGAAATCTCAAATCCTTATAACTATGGAATGGATTAATATTTTTTAGAAAACTGGCTTTTTATTTCCTGGCATCTGACTGGCTGGTACCCTTGCCAGGGAGTAAATTAATTTACAATAGTTGCTCAGGAAATTAAAAGTACCAGTCGAAGTGCCACTTCTCCACTTAGGGCCCACAGAATTTTAAGTTTTTAATTGCCGCCATGTCCTTGTCTCTTGCTCAGCGAGAGTTACTGTGGTACACCCACTTGCTGCTCCATCCTCTCAAAGCTGGTTACTGGTTATAAAAAAAAAAGAAAAAAGAAACACAATCCAGTATTGATTTTTGCGGTCAGGGAGAGTGACAATTGATAATTTCTCCCAGCTGCATTCATTTCCAACAGCAGCACTCTCCCAATCATGCTCTTGTGCTGCATAACAATCTCTGCCCTTGTAACCCCACTGTCCCCTAACCTCACCATCCTCCAGGTGTAACTTCAAGATTTAAATGAAAAAAAAATACTGTAACCCAAAGTTAACAGCTACAGCCCTTTAGATCCTGGAATCTATACACTGAGATTCATTAACTTCACATTTCTGGGGTTCAGATTTATTGGGGCTTGTTTCCACGACTGACTTCTTTCTTTTTATATCAGTTATGTTAGCGGGTTTTTTTTTGTTTGTTTTTATTTTGTTTTTAAACACCACAACATGAAGAGAATTCTTGGCTGAATAAACAAGCATTTGTCAATGCCGAATGTTTGCTTGCTGGCATTGGCATTGGTAGTGTAGGAGTTAGAGAGCTGCATAATAGGAATGGCAGTGATGTATTGAACTGAAGCCAACCCCACCACCACCCTGCAGACAGTGACAGGCATTGGGGTATGCCTTTGGGTCGTCAGGCTTAATGGCCACGCCATTTCACCACACCTCACTCTGCAGACACCGAGAAGTGCCACGGTGTGCCTTGGGGTCTTTGACCCTTATACTCACCCCCATTCCATCAAGAAATATGGTGAGATGGGTGCAGTATAGGATAATGGGGTGAACTTGGGGTCAAGAGTCCAAAGCACACCTCCATGCCTCTCACTGGCTGCAGGGTGGATGGGGTGGAAATGGTATGAGCTGCTACAGGAGACAATCCCAAGTCACACCCTGATGCCTGTCAGTCTCTACAGGGTGGGGCGTTATGGTTGCAAACCCCATCGCATGCATGTTGTTGGTAACACTCCAAATTTTCAACATGTTTTTTTGTGACCCCACATTATGAACAGTGGCAATATCAGTTAGTTAGCTGAAAGCTGATTTTGCAGAGTAGTATGGCATTTGGCACCACAGGTGCGAAAAACATTTCAAACAGGATGTGAAAAATGATAGCTGTACTGTTCATGGGAGGTGTAACAAATGGCAATGTTGAAAATCTGCAATGAAAATAGTAAAAAAACTGGTGAAGTCACGAGTGTGCATAGAAAGTGCGCAACACACACCCGAATGTAATTAGTTTGGGGAATTTTTACAGCAGATTGTCAACAAAGGCATTTTGGGACCTCCACTCATGAACAGTGTCACTGTGATTTTCTTACTCTGTCTCAAACAAAGATTTCCCACAGCGACCACGCATTTCTGCACTGAAAGTGTGAAAACACATTTCGCCATGTTGTAAAAATGACAGCTGCCGCCCGTGGTGCTGAGGGTTGAGGCGCTGGATGCCACACTGGCCACGCCGGGCGACTCCAGGTTAGGGAACGGACTCGTGGCCGGGTCGGTAGGGAGGGAGGATCGAGCATCCCAATGGATGCCTCCTCCCTCAGGGTGGGAACCAAGAACGCTTTCACGCTCTGCATCACCTCGCAGCCAGTGGAAGCACCGACAATGAGAGGAGGAGGGGCTCCGTTCACCGGAGCCGGGGGTTGTTGGCGCACATGAGGGCTTGGCATGCGCAAGCACGCCGCCACTGGACGACGTCCCCAGCTTATGACGCCCTCAGAGGGCAGGGAAAATCAAGGAGAAAACAGAAAACCCTCTCGGCAGCCCTAGATGATAACCTCTCGGGTACCATCCGGACCACCAAAAAGAGGGACAGACCCCACTGTGCAGGAAGGGAGAAGGAGGCACTCTAGGGGCAGATCCCACCGGAGGTGGAATGGAGGGATGAGAGGAAGGAAGGAGTGGGCTCCGAGAGTAGGGAAGGAGATAAAAGAAATAAAGTAAAAAATTACAGCTGTACTGTTCATAAGGAAGTGTGGAAAAATGCCAGTGGTGAAAATCTGGACTGAAAATATTACAATTTCAAGAACTTACAAGGGTGCATGGAAACTGCACAATGCTCGCTTGTAACATTCATTTTATGGACTTTTGTCACCAAATTGCCAACATAGCCATTTTAAGACCTCTGCTCATGAGCAGTGTTACTGTCATTTTCTTAATCTGTCCCAAACATTGATTTCGCACACCGACTGCTCCATTGTGCGCTACATGCATGGAAACACATTTTGGTTGAGATGTGAAAAATGACAGCTGTACTGCTCATAAGAAGGTGTGGTAAAATGGCAATGTTGAAAATCTGGAGTGCAAATTTTAAAAATTTGCGAACTTATGAGCGTGCGTAGGAACTGTGCAATGCACGCTCATAAAACAGTCATTTTTAAGAATTTTTTCACCAAATTTTCCACATTGTCACTGTGAGTTTCTTAATCTGTCCCAAACATTGATTTCGCATATCAACTGCGTCATTGTGCGCTACATGCACGGAAACACATTTTGGACGAGATGTGAAGAATTACAGCTGTACTGCTCATAAGGAGGTGTGGTAAAATGGCAATGTTGAAAATATGGAGTGCAAATATTAAAAATTTATGAACTTACGAGCATGCATAGGAACTGTGCAATGCACACTCATAAAACAGTCATTTTTAGGAATTTTTTCACCAGATTTGCAACAAAGGCTTTTTGAGAGCTCACCTTATGAACACTGGCACTGTCATTTCAATTAATCAGTCCCAAAAGGTGATTTCATGCAGTGACTGCGAAATCACCCTTCAGGCCTGATTAATGCCATGACAATTCCAGAATTCATGAGGAGGGGTCCCAAAAACCCCATGTTGAAAATTTAGTGCCAAAATTCCAAAAAATGCCTGAGATATGAATCAAAGTTGAAAAAACCCTATTTATTGCATTATAAAGCTTACTGGTATTTCCTCAGTTTGCGGTCGGCTTTGAAGAGTGTAGACGTGTTCCCAGTCCACTGAAGATCATCGCGCTGGACTCTGGAGGTAAGTAGGGGGTGGGGTGTGTGGGGAGGCAGGGTGTGCAGAGGGTGGGTGCGGGTTGCGGGTGGGGGCCAGGGAGACTGCCGAGGGACCGTTATTTTGTTTAAAGATTTTTTTTCTGGAAGATGATGCAGGACATTTGCCATACTGGGGTGGGCTCAGTGTGGCAGCTGGAAGGCTGTTGGGGGCCATGGAGCTGATGGGGATTGGCACCTGTCGGGCCATAAGAATTTTGCCACGCTAGGTGGCTCAGCATGGCAGCTGGAAGGCTGTTGGGGGGGGCATGGAGCCGACTGAGGATTGGGCACCCCCATAAGCCATAAGAATTTTTGCCACACTGTGGTGGGCTCCCAGTGTGGCAACTGGAAGGCTGTTGGGGGGGTGGGAAGAAAGAGCTTCAGTTATCTGATCGTGCTCACTGAAGCGGCTCTCTCCCTTTCAACTGCATGGCACTGCATTTTCAACTGCTGTTATAGGCAGCTGCAGCATTCATTGGTGAACTGTGGCTGTGCCTGCAAACACAGTGAGGGAATTGGAAGACAGGGTGCCACACCTCCAGAAACTCGGATGATGGCACTATGTTTCTTGCACACATGTGCAAGCAAACATAAAAATGGTAAACTCAAAGTCTAGGCACCAGCCCTCAGTTTTTTTAACCTTACTCTGTGAGTTGAGATTTTGCAATGCAAGCCAGGGGAGACTGAGTTTCTGGGCTGATCTTTGCTTTTTTTTTCTCCCTCAGTCTGTAAACTAGGCTGCGACAGACAGAGTGAGAGAGAGCTGCACACTTGCACTTGATCTCAGTTCCCTGATTTCTCACTGCAGCCGTGACTGTTTGGAGCTTCTGTACATTTGACTGTGCCTCCTTCATTTTCCGCATGGTTGGGCTGGAGCAGTCGATTTGAATAATCATGTTACTATGCCCAGTGAAGGACAGTAACCACACAGTGGAAACGTATAGCTCCAGACAGGTCAAAACACCTCAGAAATGGGGCACTGCTAGTTTTTGTAGAGAACGTTCTTCAGAGCAGATTTTTTGTGATTGTAACAGTGTCTTAAACAGCAGCATCCTCTACTGGCAAGTGTAGCAGTAGAGGGACTACTTTACAAGAAAAGCATTTTTATTCCTCTTTTAACTTTATTTCATTTGTTTTTAATCTTTAATTTAATGTAATTAAAATATTACTTATAGCCCATTTTCTTTTTTTATAACATTTTTACTAAAAATTATCAAATGAAAAAATGTCCAGAGCAGTAAATATACAGAACTGAGCACAAACTATTGAAAAAGACAATTTATATCTACAAGAGTTAAACAAAAATACTTAAACTGAAAACTTTAAAAATATGCTCACACCATCCCAAACATGGAAAAAAAACTATGAGAAGAGATGGGCAGCTTACAAGTCATATTCCAATACACCTTGGACATTGTAATTTAATAATAATGATCCAAAAAGAGTACCAAAGTATAGAGCCATACAGATGAAAACCAACAAATTAGTGCTGCAACAGGGTAACCAATAAATAATGGAAATCTAATATGAAACATTACCTAAAGACCAAGCAGGAAATTGCTCTGACAGTAAACTGAGATGACACCCAATAATGACAGAATGTCAACTCAAGGGATGAAAGCCAGTTCAGATTGCAGCCTATAAAGTACCCATTTCTGTCAAACAAGTTGAAAAGTTGCTAGACAGTTGAAATACCAATAAGTATATCTTTCATAATAATAAATAAAATCAACCAGCTTTTTCCAATGAGAGAGTGATGGAATATGCAGGGTTAACCACAATTTAGTAATAATTTTCTTAGCACATGCCAAAAGAATTATCAATAACTTCAATTGCTGCCCACCAATATGATTATCCCAAGAAGGAATATGCAAAAGAACCAATTGTGGAGATAAAGGCTATGGTATATGAAATAATGAATTAATGACTCGTGAGATTTCCTCCCAACAGGGTTGGAGAAGAGAACAAGTCCAAATATGAACATGATCTACCACGGATGCCCCACACCCTGTCCAACATTCTCCAGTCTGGCAACCCTGACACTGAGCTGAGCCTACGGGGTTCTAAAAAATGCAGTCAGCATTTCCAAGCAAACTCCTTTAAATACAAAGAAATTGCCAACTTAACCATCGGGAAGGAATATTTTTCCCAAACAGAAAAATCACATGTTTCTTGAGGGGAGAAAGATAAGGAGGAATACCATAGGATTTTCAAGGAAGTGAGTAGGGTAGTAAGGGCTGCCAAGGCAGCCAAAGAGCTATGTTTGAGGCATGCCCCTACAAGGGGCATGCCTCAGACAGCTAGTATTGGAACCCACTTAGGAGGGAGCAATCTTAGACCTGGTACTATCAAATGGGGATGGAGAAAGAATCTCAGATTTAGAAGTGGGTAGCCATCTGGGAACAAGCAACCACCAAACAGTGTGGTTCATGATAAACACAGCCATACAATCAAGCCATACAAAAGCAAGGGTATTGGACTTTAGGAGGGCTGACTTTGGGAAAATGAGAGAGTGCCTCAGAAAGGCACTAGCAAACAGGCAAGAAGAAAGGGTGGAGCAACAATGGGGAGTAATCAAAACAGCCATCACAGAGGTAACACACCTTTGTGTAAAGCAAATCAACAAAACACAACAAAGGAAAAACACTATGGTTCTCAAAAGAGGTGGCAGAGAAGGTTAAGAAGAAAAGGATAGCATTCAGGAAATATAAGGAAACACAGAAGGAGCAGGACAGAGAACTTTATCAGTTAAAGCAGAAAGAGGCAGGGAAGGCAGTCAAAATAGCAAAGGCCCAAACCGAGGAAAGGATAGCCAACTCTGTTAAGAAGGGGGATAAGACCTTTTATAGGTACATTAGGGAGTGAAGAAAGACCAAAAGAGGGATACTGAGGCTTAATAAAGGGGAGGTAATGTGGGCAGAGGGTGACAGTGAAAAAGCAGGGATACTGAATGAATATTTCTGCTCAGTATTCACAAAGGAAGAGGAGGGGGAGGTACCTAAACCAAACAAGAGGGTCGATACCAGTCCATTTACAGAAGAAAGGGTTCTGAAAGAATTAATAAAATTGAAGGTGGACAAAGCAATGGGGCCTAATGGGATTCACCCAAGAATTCTAAAAGAACTAAGGGTAGAACTAGTGATACCGCTAACTACTCTCTTTAACAAATCATAGGAGAATGGGGTGGTACCTGAGGACTGTAGGAGGGCGGATGTGATTCCTCTGCACAAAAGTGGGAGCAGGACAGAGGCCGGAAACTACAGACCAATTAGTTTGACCTCAGTTGTAGGGAAAATGATGGAATCACTACTGAAGGAAAGAATTGTTGAGTACCTAGAGGCCAGTGGGGCACAGGACCCAAGGCAGCATGGATTCACGATGGGAAGGTCATGTCAGATGAATCTAATAGATTTCTTTGAGTGGGTGACCAAAGTAGTAGACCAGGGAGGGGCTGTGGACATGGCCTACCTAGATTTTAGCAAGGCATTTGATACAGTCTCACACAAAAGATTAATACACAAGTTAGCCAGCCTTGGAGTGGGTCCCAAGGTGGTAGCCTGGATAATAAATTGGCTAGACAACAGGACACAAAAGGTAGTAGTAAATGGAGTCCACAGTGAAGAAAGGAGGGTTACTAGCGGGGTACCGCAGGGTTCAGTACTGGGACCGGTCCTTTTTAATGTCTTTATAAGTGACATTGCAGAGAAACTGCAAGGAAAAGTATGTCTCTTTTCAGATGACACAAAGATCTGCAACAGGGTTGATACACAAGATAAAGTGTAAAGGATGAGAAGGGACTTGGCAAGGTTAGAGGAATGATCAAATGTATGGCAGCTCAGATTCAATGCAAAGAAGTGCAAGGTAATGCACCTGGGAAACAAAAACCCAGGGGAAGAGTACACAATGAGGAGTGAGATACTGACAACAGTAAAATTGGAAAGGGACCTGGGGGTAATTATATCAGATGACCTAAAGGTGGGCAAGCAATGTGAGAAGGCAATAAGGAAGGCTTGGGGGATACTGGGATGCACAGGGAGAGGCATCAATAGTAGAAAACAAGAAGTTGTTATCCCTCTGTACAGACAGTTGGTGAGACCCCATCTGGAGTATTGTGTGCAGTTCTGGAGACCCCATCTCCACAAAGACATAGACAGAGTGGAGGCTGTCCAGAGGAGGGCAACCAAAATGGTGCAGGGTCTGCACCAGAAGACATACGAAGAAAGACTAAAGGAGCTTAATATGTATACTCTTGAGGAAAGAAGGGAGAGCGGGGACATGATAGAAACTTTCAAGTACCTCAAAGGAATCAATAAAGTCCAAGAGGGTAGCATCATTTCAGAAAAAGAGATGTGCAAGAACAAGGGGGCACAATTTGAAGATAGAGGAGGGGGACGGCTCAAAGGTAATGTGAGGAAGTATTTTTTCACAGAAAAGGTTGTGGATGCATGGAACAGCATCCCAGAGAAGGTCGTGGAGTCAAGTACAGTGGGGGAATTCAAGAATGCATGGGACACACATAAGGCAGTCCTAGTGGGGGGTAGGAGGAAGTAAGCTGTTGGTTAACTAGGATCTGCAGCTTATCTGTTAGGTAGGAAAATGGGCAGACTAGGTGGGCCAAGCGGTCCTTATCTGCCATCAGAGTCTATGTTTCTATGTAAGGGATCAGGGAAGGGGAGAAGGAATGTTTTAGATATGTCAGGGAGAGAAGAAAGGGTGGCTGGTGGATAAATAAGTTAAAAAAGGAAGGTAGGTGAGCAGAGGAGGTGTTGGAACAGGCTGTGGTGCACTTCTGCTCAGTCTTTACTAGGGGAAGGGATGGGCCAATTCCACAGGGGGAAGACATGTCAGGGGCTGGGGACAGGGGGATCCAGGTGGGGAGGGTGAGGGAGGCTCTTATAACATTGAGGACAGACTAGGCCCCAGGCCCAGATGGCATCCACCCCGGGGTCCTGAAGGAACTGGCGGATGTCCTGGCTGCATCATTGGTGGAATTATCCAACTCCTTTCTCCAGTCAGGTTGTGTTCCTCTGGACTGGAGGATGGCACACGTTGTACCCCTCCACAAGAGTGGACCTTGGGATGAGCAGGGAAATTACAGACTGGTTAGCCTGATGTCCATAGTGGGGAAAAGTTTGGAGATCTTCTTGAAGGAAAGAATTGTGGAATTCATAGAGGTTAATGGCCTTCAAGATGCACAGCAACATGGATTCATCAGGGGGAGATCCTGTCAAACCAACCTAGTCAAATGTTTTGGACTGGGTGACAAGATTCCTGGATAGTGGAAGGCCAGTTGATGCTCTGTATTTGGACTTCAGCAAAGCATTCAACTTGATGCCACATGGGAGACTGATAAGTAAGCTGAAGAGCTTAGGGGTGGGGGGAAAAATGGTGGGGTGGATTGGGAACTGGCTGAATAATCGCTAACAGAGGGTGGTGGGGGGGGTCTCGACACCCAGAAGGGTCATCAGTGGGGTCCCCCAAGGATCGGAGTTGTGACCACTCCTGTTCAACACATTCTTAATGGACACTGGGGAAGGAGTCAAAAGCAAATTGAGTCTGTTCGCCAATTACTCCAAGCTAGGAGTGGTGGTGGACAATGAGGAGGGGAGGAGGGTACTGCAGGAAGACCTGGAGAGGCTGGAACTGTGGTCACACACTTGGCAGCTGTGGCTTAATACTTGGAAGTGTAGTGTACTACATTTAGGTCTTAGGAATCCTGGGTATGACTACTATTGGGGGAAGGGGGGGGACAGCTTCAGGTTTCCAAGGAGGAAAAAGATCTGGGAGTGGTAATAGATGCCAGCATGAATCACTCAGAGCAGTGCAGGAGAGCAGCAGCAAAGGCAAATAGAATGCATGGGTGTATTACTAGGGAGATAACATTGAGAAGGAGAGAGGTTCTACTGCTTCTGTATAATTTCTTGGTGAGGTCACACTTGGAGTACTGTGTGCAGTCCTGGCACCCTCACTCAAAGAAGGATGTTATTCTACTGGATAGAGTCCAGAGGAGAGTGTCAAAGATGATCCATGGACTGGGGAGAAGTTCTATGAAGAGAGGCTTAGGGAGCTGGACATTTACTCCCTGGAAGATTGAAGGGACGGGGGACATGATTGAAACCTTTAAATATTTGAAGGGGCTCAATAGGGTAGACACAGAGGGTTTGCTCATATTGAAAGGGAAGGGACCATGAGAGGTCACAGCCTAAAACTGGTAGGGGTGCAGTACAGAGGAGAGGTGAGGAGACACTACTTCATGGAGAGGGTCGTGGCACCCTGGAATGTGCTGCCAGAGGAGCTGATGAAAATGGAATCAGTGGGAGGATTCAAAAAGGATTGGGACAGGTTCATGGGCAAGGTACAGGTAGGGTGGGAAGTGAACAGCAGGGAAGCTCTAGGGGAGGAACCGTGCAAGGGATTGAAAAGGGATGGGGGGGCAGCAGCAGAGAAATAACTGCGAGCTGCATCTCAGGCAGACGTGATAGACTGTTAGGCCTAATCTGCTGGCAACTTAATATGTTAGTAGTATGTTAGGTAGATTGCAAGTTCAAGTTCCAGTGGCTAAGATGAAAAACACAGAGTTTGTCAAGTGAGATCGCAAAGTAGAATAAACAGAACCAACATTGTGTGGCGGAAGCTCCTCTGTTTAATGTGTTAAAAGTAATGCCATAATCGGTGACAAAGAATCAGGGAGATGCCTGCTATCAGAAGATAAAGTATGCAAAAAGGCACAGAACTGTAAATATCTATAATAATCTGAAGTGGGTAGATCATAGTTGGCACGTAGATCAGAAAAAAGGCTTTAGACTCCAGTACTTGATGGTAATGTATTAAACCACTTCTGGCCCACATACGCAAAAAAAATGCAACCTGTTTAAAGGGTTACGAGAATCCATGTCAATGCTGTCAGAAATGTTAATTCGGTAGATGAAATAGACAAACAAATTTTGTGCAAAATCCAAAGGGGTACCTGTGTGTACTGTGCAAAATTAGAAAAAGGGAGATAACCTGGTATAAACAAAAATAAAATACGACTAAATCATATAAATCATTGAGTGTGAATTCAATGTCTTTCCAATCATTTTGGAAAGAATCTGATACCCAGAGACATTATCCCTGTTTGACAGGCCACAGCATACCAACGAAGATTAGGGCGATTAAGGCTTCCCTGAGGCAAAGGCAAGTGTAATAATGTAAATCATATCCTAGGCCTCCAGTCGCCCCAAATACACTGGGAAATCATCCAATGCCAATCTTGGATGTAAATGGAGCTAGGATAAATATAACATTTGAAGAAAAAATGAAATTCAATGAAGTACATTAAGGTGGATGATTTCTATCCACCGGAAAAAAGAGAAAGTGTCAAAGGTTCAAAATCAAGTAACTCCAGATGGTCAGGATTTTTAGGAATGTGAACCCCCAAATACCTCAATGAGTTTTTTTTCCAACGCACAGGAAGCAATGCAACAATATGAGGAGGCGGAGTATAATTTAAAAAACAATAGTTCGGTTTTATCCTTATTTAAGCCAAAACCCGCCAAGAGTTCAAACTGATCAAACAACTGAAAAAGCAATAGAATAGAAATACTAGGTTCAGTCAAAGTCCGCAAAATATCATCAGCGAACAAAGAAATTCCATAATCTTGACTGCCCAATGGGACACCATAAATAGAAGAAGAAAGCCTGATATGAGCAGCTAACAGTTTGATATAAAGAGCAAACAAAAGCGGAGATAGGGGCACCCTTGCCTAGTGCCCCTACCCAAAGAAAAAGGGGGAGAATAAAGTCCATTAACCTTAACCAAAGCGAAAGGGGATTAATATAACTGGTGCAACAAATGTATGAACTCTAAATCCAGGCTGGCCAAGACCACAGGTGTGGAACAACTAGATGCACAATCCAATAAAAGAAGGGCACGGTACACATTATCATGTGCTTGTGTAGTATGAACAAAGCCTTCTTGGTCCCAGGTCCAGCATGGTGGAGAGAAGGCCTTCTAAGTGATGAGCCCATATTGACATAAACAACACCTTGTAATCTGTATTAAGTACAGAAATGGGTCTATAAAAGGTCAGAAAAGAAGGGTTCTTGCCAGGTTTTGGTAGGGCCATAATACGTGCATAACGCCAAGAAGAGGGTGGAAGGTTCCCACCCTGAAGAGAATGAAAAAAAAATACAAAAGAAATGGTGTCAAAAGAGGTGTTAAAGAAGCAGATTTATAAAACTCAGAGGGGTAGCTATCTATACCCAGGGACTTCCCCGATTTAGCTCCTGAATACTACGTGATAGTTCCAGTTCTGAGATAGGGGACAGTAAGCACTGAACTTGCTCAGCCCGGCCTGAGACAGGAAAGACTGTATTCATGGCAGAGAGGGAGAACAGGCCTCTGGAGTGTTCAAAGAGAGACAGCAAGACCAGAAAAAAGAAGCCATCTCCATACTGTTAGAAGTGTGTCACCCCGTGGTAGGGTCTCGTAATTTAACAATCATAGCAACTGCTCTATGGGTCCGAAGACCGCGAGCTAAATGACAGGTGCCGTGAGGCCCCCCTTCAAAAGACCGCTGACAGAGGTAAAACAAAGCCTGCTCCACATTCTTGTCAAGTAACTTCTGCACTTGAGACTGTATCTCTAAAACTAACGGTCTAACGGAATAACCCCCCAGCATCCAATGTGTCTGATAGGAACAAAGGGTAGACTTATAGCCCATTTTCTAAGCTCAATAATACCATCCAGGATGGGTGGTATTGGGCAATACCAGACTTCCAGGAGCTATAGGGCTCTCTGTCAGGCCTCATTATGCCCCTGGGAGGTCCAGTATTGCCCAGTACCACCAAACCTGTTGGGTATTGTAGCTTGCTTCACCAAGCCAATGAAAGGCACCATTCTATGGCAAGTCCTTTCTGCCCTGAACATTTTAGAACAGAATTCCACATTGTCTGGGCTGTAGGTGTAAAAAAAAACAAAACAGCAAAATAACACAGATTTTTCCTAAAAGTGTATTATCTGGATCTCGGAATCTGCACATCTGACTGGAATGAAATGTTCCACACCAAGAGATCTTGCCATGCAGAACATACCTGCAAACTGTTGTGCAATTCCATTGAACAGAGGCAAAACTATTTAGGTGCAAAGTTAGGGGTTTAACATTAAGCAGCCTACTCAACCCTAACTTCAGGGGTGCTACTGTGCCCCTATGATACTGGACTGCAAGATGAGTGATAAAAATAGGTTACTCAACTGTAACTGTAGTTCTAGGAGTGGTGTGTAGTTCACATTCGCACTCTGGCAGTTCTACTGAAATTGCTGATTTGTTGGATGTCTTAAAGCCAAACTCCTCCCACCAACCTGGTGGTAAATCCCTCCTCTGCCACGTGATTTAAGATCTTGCATGCTGGGATCTATGTGCCACTTGCCAGGGGCGGCTGGGTGGGTTGTGTGAATGTAAGCTATATACCAGTACTAGAACTATTGTTAGAGGTGAGTAACCTATTTTTCTAGGGGCATGGATAAAGTCCACTATCCATACTCTGGCAGATTCCTAGCAATTTTCTGGGAGAAGGGGGCAAGGTACATACCCCTTTTAGGTGAACAAAGACTGAAAAATCGAAGTTCCAAAAGCAGCATCCCAACGAGACTTTAGGTTGATGCTGTAATGGGAAATAAAAGTGTGTGCTGACTTCCAGGTAACAGCCCTGCAGACTTCCTATATAGGTACGTCCCTGGAAGCAACCATCAAGGCTGCAGTTTATCTGGTGGAATGAACCCTAAGCCCTATGGGAGGCTCCCTACCAGTCATTCTGTAGCAGTGGTCAATGCAGGATGTTATCCACCTACAAATAATCCTCTTGGCTGCCAGTCTGCCAGGCACAGCTTCTGGATATGTCACAAACAGCTGGAGAGCTTGGATTTTTCTCCCTGAATTCCAGCCGTTCACTCCCAGTAACAGGAGAGTGCTCTCCACAGGTCCTGGGTATGTAACCTGCAGCCAGCGTCTGAAGAAGGTTTGGTGAAATAGATCAGTAAGTTTATCATCGGGTTAAAGTAAAGGAAATTCTGAGACTATCCAAAATACGAATCAAGAGTGGGTCCCCCTTCTCTTAGTTCAAAAGTCAGTAAGTAGGGGGCTGGTTGGCCAAAGTCACAATCCACAGAAATAAAGTTACCAGCCACTCCACAAAGTTAGTGCTTTCCACGTATATTTATTATGATAAATATAATATTCGAATCCTCATAGAACCCAACATTTCGCTGACTGGCTTCATCAGGAGAGAGGATCTATGTTGGTGATCTCGTATATCAGGCAGCGTGCTGTTCCCTGTACATTCACTCATGTATTTTTATCTTCCTCGCAAGTTTCTCAATGCTATGTTAATTTTGATGAGTCTTTGGGAACGGTTCTAATTCTTCATTTGTGGTGATGTTTACATGGCAGTCAGCCACTCTGTACTCCTGGCTGATATATGGCCACCAGAAAGGCCATCTTCCAGGACAAATGCGACATCTCACACCTATGCATAGGCTTGAATGGCTTGCCCATGAGCATAGCCAGCACCAGCAGTAAGTCTCATGGCAGTGCTGGTTCATGCACCACAGGGGACAAGTCATCCAGACCCTTGAAAAAGCTTCCGGCCACCTTCTCCTGGGCCACCATCAGCTTACTAGCCTGCACCTGGTAAGCAGAGATTGTCACCAGGTGCACCTTAAGGGTATCATTCACAGTCCCAACTGAGAGAGGGACCAGAGGTATTCCAGGATGTTCATCTCAGGGCAGGCAAGAGGATCAAGCTCCTTGCCCTGGCATCCAGGTTGCATCTGGAATCGAGCATTGTTGCTCAGTATGCCTTCCTGGTAAATCTCGTAAATAAATAAATAAATAAATATGGAGAATCTTTTTTCACTTGAATGCATAGCATCAGTGAGTTGATGCCTTCCTCCACATTAAGCACATCTTCTGAGAGACCCAGGGCCTGGGACTCTACTCATTCTGGAACCAGACCGAGAGGTGCAAGGATTTCAGGTATGGGTGCAGGACCGTCCCCTAGTGTCTGGGCAGCAGATCCAGGTGGAGAGACAGTCGCCATGGAGGTCTGCTGAGGCTGAGGAGGTCTAGGCACCAGAACTGTCTTAGCCAGTCTGAAGCTATCAGGATCATCCTGGCCTTGTCCTTCTGGGCCTTGACCACCACCTTGTGGATCAAGGGAAAGAGAGGAAAGGTGCATATGAGACCTGGAGTCCATGGCCTCGCAAAGGCATCCTCCAACAGTGTCCTGGACTATGGGGGGGCAAGTACAAAACAGCTTCAGTTTGGTGTTCTCCCAGAAGGCAGAAAGATCCACCAGAAGCATGCCCCACGGGGAGAACAAGTGGTTCACCACCTCCTGATTTAGGGACCACTCATATGTCATCTCTCCTACCTGGCTGAAAATGTCTTCCATAGAAACATGGAAATTTCCAGCAGATAAGGACTGCTAGGCCCATCCAGTCTGCCCGTAGGCCCTATACAGTGTATGTGACCACTGACCCTATGTGATCAATGGCTTTTCATCACTCCCTCTCCTCTCAAGGTTCCCCTGTGCCTGTTCCAGGCATGCTTAAACCCCTCCTCTTTGCTTGCCCCTCACTACCTTTTGTGGCAGGCTATTCCAAGCATCGACTACCCTCTCTGTGTAGAAGAACTTCCTCACTTTACCCCTTATTATACAATAGGGTCCAAGATTCTTGAATCTCATTGATTAAATGGCACCTTTTACCCGTGGTAAATCCTTCAATATACCAATGGGAAAATGTGCCAGTCAGCCGCATCTCTAAAATTCATCCGGCCCCCAAAATTGGCAGTGGAAAACCACCATCTTGAATCCCCGCTCAACGGCCGTCTCACCACGTACCCACCCTGGATTGGCATGCTCCCCAAACGATCACTTCCAGTGAGAACTCCGTTTTTAAAAAATATATTGGTAAGCTGGTAAATTCAATACAGTGATCCACTCCTTGCTTTTTCTCCTGCTAAAGACAAGCAACACAAAATAGAAGGCATCAGTCACATGCTCATCCACCAATCATCCCACTGCTCCCTCACAACTAGAAACCGGGGTGGGGGGGAGATCAGCTTTAAAATCAGTTTCTGTGCCACAATACCTGTTGTTCTGCAGCACAGTCTCTCTGCTCTCTTCCAAATATCGTCGCTCCTTCTAATTTTAGTTTAGAGCAATCGTCTCTCCTGAACCACACTCGCACTCACTGAGTGACCAAAGCAGCAGCAGGAGACCTTGAGGGCACCCCAAAGTGTTTTCCAGGGAACGCACTCACAGAAAGTTTATTCCTGAAGGTGCCAGGAATTAAGGAATACAATTGTTTGAATGAATGAAAATGCCCATACTTTCAGTGCTCTGCACTGGGGGTCTGTCAGTGGATGGGAACCCAACATTAGTTGCTGGTGCTTTAGCCAGGTTATATAGTACAGTAGTGTAGATTATCCCTTTATGCCGTGAATCAGCTGTCACAGAACTGCATAAAATAGTGTTCTTTCCCAATGCATGGAGGAGTAGATTTATAGATACAAAATATCACTGTAACAGTTACACTGTAGTATAAATACAAGACAGCGGCTGTTTAAGTGTTCCCACCTGAGGTACAGAGATTACCTAAACTGAGTGAGAGTCCTTCCAGATATGAGCAGTCTAGGAAGGATCTCCTCAGCAACAAAGAACTATTTTTTTCTGGCAAAGTAATAAAGTATTCAAAAAAATGTAAAATACAAAAAAACTCTTTTTTCCTTCTTTATTTTTTGACACTAAAAAAAGGGGTGCCATTGTATAATCTCAATAAACTACTCCAACATGTGGGTTATGCTGGGATTTACCCACTTCTGGTGTAGTTTACTCACTTGGCCTGCAGCCTCATGACCAATCACACCAGGCATGGGTAAACGCCAGCATAACCCACACTGTGTCGTGGTTTCTTGTTTAAATCTACTCCCTTCCAATTTTATATTGTGCCCCTTTGTTCTAGTACTTTTTCTCCCTTGGAAAAGGTCCCCCACCTGTACCTTGTTTATGCCCTTGAAGTATTTGAAAGTTTCTATCATGTCACCCCACTCTCTGCTCTCTTCCAGTGAGTATATATTGAGGTCCCCTAGTCTCTCCTCAAATGTTTTGTGTTCCAAGCCCTGCACCACCTTTGTCGCCCTTCTCTGGATAGCCTCCAAGTTGTTTATATCCTTGCACAGGTGTGGCCTCCAGAACTGCATGCAGTACTCTAGGTGAGTCCTTACCAGTGTTTTATAAAATGGCATCACCACCTCCCTCCTCCTGCTAGTGATACCCCTGCCTATGCACCCCAGTGTGATAGTGGCCCTCACCACAGCGTTTGCGCATTTCTTTGATAACTTGAGGTAATCAGACATGATGACCCCTAGGTCCCTTTCCTCTTTAGTAACAGTCAGCTCCACCCCCCCTCCTGTAACTTTCCCCAGGGTTCCCTCTACTCAGGTGCATTATTTTGCAATTCTTACCATTGAACCTCAGTTGCCACGTCTTTGACCATCTTTCAAGCTTCTCAAGGTCCCTCTTCATTTTTTGAACCCCTTCTGGAGTATCCACCCTGTTGCAGATCTTGGTGTCATCCACAAATAGGGAAGCCTTTCCTTTTAGCTTCTCTGCAGTGTCACTAATGAAGACATTGAACAGGACTGGTCCCAGTACTGATCCCTGTGGTACTTTGTTGGTTAACCCTCTCTCCTAGGATTGGATCCCATTTACCACCACCACCCTCTACCTCCTGTCTGTCAGCCAGTTTTTAACCCAGTGTATCACCTTTTGTCCCATGCCCAGACTTCCCATCTTGTTAACCAGCCTTCTATGTGGGACAGTGTCAAAGACTTTGCTGAAATCTAAGTAGGCGACATCTTCCGCTCCTCCCTGATTAATTTCCCTAGTCACCCAATCGAAAAAAAATCTATCAGATTTGTTTGACATGACCTCCCTGCTGTGAATCCATGTTGCCTCAGATCTTGGGCTGCCCTGGATTCCAGATGTGCCACTATCTTTTCTTTCAGCAGTGTCTCCATGATCTTCCCCACCACTGTGGTGAGGCTGACCGGCCTGTAGTTCCATGCCTCCTCCTCCCTACTGCCACTTTTGTGCAGTGGAACTACATGTGCCCTCCTCTAGTCCTCTGGAATGACACCCGTGTTGAATAACTCTGTGAACAGGGCCGCCAGAGGCACTGCTAGTTCCCTTCACAGCTCCTTTAATATCCTTGGGTGGATGCCGCTGGTCCCATGGCCTTATCCAACTTCAGCTTTGTGAGTTTTTCCACAACTCTCTCCACTGTGAATGGACTACTGTCCACTTCTCCCCCTCCACTGCCTCTGCCATCCAACTGTGGTCCTTGACCCTCCCCCTTCTTACATTCTCCCTCCTCCCTTTGAGCCTTACTATCCCCCACCCCTATTTTTTCTTCTGTCGCTGATGTACCTATAGAATATCTTTTCCCCTTTTTTCACAGTCCGTGTTAAACCCACCTCTGTCTGTGCCTTGGCTCTCCTTACAGCTTTCCCTGCTTCCCTTAGACATTCAAGTTACAACTCCCTGTCCTCCTTCCTTTGGGTCCCCTTATATTTTCTGAAACTCAGTCTTTTAGCTCTTACTTTGTCTCCAACCTCTTTAGACAACCATAGTGATTTCCTTCTTCTTTTCGCTTTGGCCACTATCCTAATGCATTAGTTTGTTACTTCCACTATGGCTTTCTTCAGCTTTCCCATTGTTCCTCCACCCCCACCATTACCTCTCCCTTCCCCAAGACTGTTCCTATACATCTAGCTATTTCCGTGAAATCCACCCTCCTAAAATTGAATACTTTTGCCCTTGTGTGGGTCACTTGAGTCCCTGTCTCCATGCTGAACCACACCATATGGTGGTCGTTGGACCCCAGCTGTCCTTCCACCTGTGCTTCTTTGACTCTGTTCCCATTGGTCCATACCAGGTCCAGAATTGACTTGTCCCTGGTTAACTCATGCACCAGCTGCCTGAGACCAATCCCCTGCAGGGATTCCAGGATGGCTGTGCTTCTGACTGAAGCAGCCACCTGGGTGGTCCAATCCACGTTAGGCATATTGAAATCCTCTAGTAGCAGGATTTTACCTTTAGCTGACATGTCGTGTATGTCCTCCACTAGTTCCCTGTCTGCTTCTTCCCTCTGTGCCGGAGGTCTGTAGATCACCCCTGTGCATATTGGTGTGCCATTACCTGGCTCAAGGGTGACCCACATTGCCTCAGCCTCCCCAGTCCTCCCTGAACTCCAGTAGCTTTTATACCATCTCTGATGTACAGGGCCCCCCCCACCCTTCTTACCCTCCCTATCCCTCCTGAACAGTGTATAACCCGGTACACTGACGTCCCAGCTGTGATTAGTAGAGTACCATGTCTCTGTTAATACTGCCAAGCCAAGGTCTGCTTCTGCCAACAAGGCTTCCAGGTCTGGAACCTTATTTCCCTGGCTATGGGCATTTGTTAACATGACCTTCCATTGTTTACAATCTGCCCCCCCTCTGTTCCTGTTCTCTCTCTCTCTTGTCTCTTCCCCCACCCCAATTTGCTGATTGTTCTCTCTTGTGACATAGACTACCAGGAGATCTTCACCCAGGCAGTGCATGAAGGTCTAGGTGCAGAGGGCCTCTCGACACAGGGGAAGGGAAAGTGTTCCACCCCGTCTGTTCAGGTAGAACTTGGTTGTGGTATTGTCCATCTGGACCTGCACAACCTGATCCCTGATTAGAGGAGCAAATTCTGTCAGCTAGCTGCACTGCACAGAGCTACAACTGATTTATGTGGTGATGGGACCACTGGGGGGGGGACCAGAACCCATGGTCTCTGTGGTCTCCCAGGTGCACTCCCCACCCTACCAGAGATTCATCTGTCATTAGTGTGACAGTCAGCTCTGGGCAGGCAAATGGGGTCCCTTCCTCCAGATGTTCTGGGAACAGCCATCACTGGATGGCATCCCACATTTGCTGGGTCATTGTGATGGGGTGGCCCAAGTGTCCTATCTGCCAACCTGCCATATAGGCCATGCTGGTACCGGATATCATGTACCCCAGCAGCTGAAGGAAACCCTGGACAAGGTGTGAGAGCCCAACCTGAAGTGATTGGGCAAAGAAGATATGATCCAGTGCCCAGTCCATAGGGAGATGGGCCTTGGCCCACAGGGAGTCTAGTTCTGCCCCGGTGAACTTGATCACCTACGAGGGTACCAGCCCAGACTTGTCTGAGCTGATGAGGAGCCCCAAGTCTTGATAGGTCTGGAGAGCCAGTTTCCTGGATCTCCCTATGGTCTCTTTGGATAGACCAGTGAGAAGCCAGTCATTCAGGTAGGGTACACTCTGAGACCCCTGCACCATAGGAAGGTTGCCACCACTGCCATGCACATGGTGAAGACCCTGGATACCAAGGAGAGCATGAAGGGCATCACCTACAACTGGTACAGGACCCCTTTCACTCAGAATCAGAGGTACCAGCAGTGGGTCAGACTGACTGAGATGGAAGAATGCACCCTAGAGGTCCAGGGAGCAGAACCACATGTTCTGTTCCAGAGACAGAATGATCTAATTCAGAGTGACCATCCAGAACTCACGTTTCTGCATGAACTGGTTCAGACTGTGCAGATCCAACATAGGGCACCAGCCCCCTGTCTCTCTCAGAACCAGAAAGTAGCTGAACATGTAGCTCTGACTGGCCAGGGTGTTCAGGACACAGACTATGAATCCTTTCACGAGGAGCTAAGTGATATCCTCCTGAAGTGTGGACAGCGTGTCCTGGAACACCCTGGGCTCCCAGGGAGCATGGAGTCAGTAAGGCAGGAGAGCCTCAAAATCCAGAGGCAGCCCACTGCCTACCACTTCTATCACCCACCTGTCCATTGTGATCGTGGACCAACATGGCAAGAAGTGATGTAGCTGACCCCCAACTGGAAGCACTGACAAGGACAGATGGAATGAAACCCCCAACTCGTCACTGGGAAGCTTTTTTGGGGGCAGCAACCACCGTAACCAGAGGGGCACTAGTACCCCTTCTCCCCCCTTCTTAGGGCCATGGGTCTTGAACTTAGGCTTTGGATGCCAAGCCTGGTACTGCCCCTGCTGGGGCTACTGCCAAGGAGACTGTGGCTGAAATGAACGATATTGAAAAGCATGTTTCTAGCCGGCCCGTCGGCGCAGCGGTTGGATTTCCGCATGTGGCGACCGGGTTCGAGAGCAGGACCAGGGTGGCTGGAGGGGCTGGCCGGGGAGAAGGATGGAGCATCCTAGGGACTGCTCTCCTTCTCTGGGGAGTGGGGGAAGGTGCCCGGAGCATTGCTGACCCCTGGCGGAGGCCAGGAGTTACATAGCTACCAGCACTAGCACGTAAAAAGAAAGAAAACACAAATCGCGACACAGTCAGTGAGCCAGCCTACCTGTGGACACTCTGCTAGGCTCGGCTCTGTCGTTTGAAACGCGGTTTTGGCGCCTTTTTCTCTAGGCTCTGTTTTAAGCAGTCGGTGCTTGCTCTGGAGTAACCCGATGAATTAGTACACTGTATGCATTTATTTGGGACTGGATGAATTTGTTTGTGGATGTTCCTATTCTGCACTGCTTTGCCTGCTAATGTTTAGAGTTTTGTTTTGGGAGTTTCAAGTGCTGCTTATGTAAACTGTGTTTTCCCTGCCTGTAATTTTGCCAGCCCGTCCTCTTCTCTCCTCTTTGAAACCCCTGTATTTTTGCACATTTTAATTTAATCACCCACTGCAGCATTAGCCTCTGCCACGCGCTTTTTAGCAGCAAATCCCCCACCTGCACTGCCCGCCCCCAAATCGCTACTCCCCCCTGCCTGCCTACTTAACCTCTGCCTCTTTCTCCAACAGATCGATCCCCCTCCCTGAGGGAGCCACTGGGTCATGAGGGCTGCACTGGAATTGCCCTCCTGTTGACTGTTCCTGCCGCCAGGACACCCCCACCCCCGAGGAGCCGATGGTCGCGAGGGCCCTAAGGTAAACTCCGCCTGGAAAAGAATAAAAAAAAAGAAAGAAAACACAAACGCGACACAGTCAGTGAGCCAGCTCACCTGTGGACACTCTGCTCGGCTCGGCTCTGTCGCTTGAAACGCGGTTTTGGCACCTTTTCTCTAGGCTCTGTTTTAAGCAGTCGGTGCTTGCTCTGGAGAACCCCCTGAACGCCACGCTGCCTGCCCCCACCGCCCCCACCACCACCCTTGCTCAGCTCTCCCTTATAAAGGGTATATTTTCTTTGTCACATGAGGTCACATGAGGCTCAAAAACCAATCAGCCTACTTTCCCATTTGCTGGTTATATCGTTCCAGCACTAGAGGGAGCCTGCCCTCATTTCTTGCTCTATATTGGGAAATGTCTCACTCAAGCATGGTCCTTGCTATGCTGGCCCTCCTCCTGCTGCAGCACCCTATGCTCTCTCTCTGCCCCTCTATACCTCCCATTAACCTGCCCCCAACCAAAGCACACTGCCCCCACTCTCAATTCCCGGCTCCCCCATCGGACTACCCCACACCTATCCCTCAATCCATTCCCCTGAATCCCTCCCATACCCTGGACTACCACGCCACCCCCACCCACCAACCACCTATGTGCTACTCACAGTATTGTGTTTCCAGTCACAAGTGGACACTCTCCTCGCTAGCGCCCTCAGTTGTTCTCTCCCTTCCTATCCCCTGCTCCTCCCTGGTGGGGTCCCGTCGGCCACATATGCACCCCACCACCAGCTACAAACACCACGCGAGGCACCTAATTCTCCTGCTGCTCCTGCTCTCCGGCAATGTGAACCCAAACCCCGGGCCTGTCATCCCAGCCACGCCTCTGCCCACAGATGGCAAAGGCTTTTGAATCGCCTTTATTAATATATGCAGTCTCCCTAAGAAAACTGCAGCCCTCCAATGTTGGGTCACCCAACACTCCCCGGATATTCTCATGCTTGCCGAAACCTGGCTCTCCTCCCTCATGCCTGACTCTGCCATCTCCCTTCCTGGTTTTACCATTTTCAGGGCCAATAGGATGGGCAGGCGTGGAGGGGGGTGTGCTATCTACTTGCGCAACTCGGTCCTCGGGCTTGCCCTCCCCAACCCCGAGCTTAACCATGGGGCGCAAGCCATTACCTTAAAAATCACCCCCTACCCTGGATGCGGTCCGCTCTATCTAACTGCGGCTTATCTACCCCCGGGGTCTAACAAAGACTCTGCAGCCACCTCTCTCCTTGACTACCTGGCTACCTTACCCCCGGAAGCTGAACAGTTAATTATGGGTGACTTAAATTCCAATTGGCTCAGCCCGTCGGCAGATAATTTGAAGAATGAGCTTCAGCCCTTGACCTGTCCCAACTGGTCACTCAGCCCACTAGACTTAACAAAGTAACAGGAACTAGCTCCCTCCTGGATGTCATCCTCTCTAACCGACCTCATAAAGTAGTCTCCATTGATGTCCTTGTGGACTCACTCAGTGACCACTCCCCAGTCATCTGCTTCTGGTCCTCCCCCACCCTCAGCCCTGGGTACAGCAGGACCCCTCGACGCCAGTTTCTCCCCGGAGGTCTCGCCAACCTCAAATGTCACCTCGCCCAAATCGACTGGTCCCCATTGGCCAGCGCTCCTGACGTTAACTATGCCCTTACCTACCTCTCCACGGCCTTCAACCACGCCTGTGATCTGTATGCACCCCTCAACACTCGTAGGATAAAAAAAAAACGGACTGCTGCATGGATCACTCCTGCGCTGATCCAACAACTAAAAAAGAGAGATAACCTCTGGCACTTAGCTAATGACTCCGGTAGGGTTGCTGACTTGCAAGCCTACAGGGCAGCCCGCAATCAATGCACCCGGACAATCAAGCAGACTAAAGCTAAATTCTACCAGGCTGCATTGACATCCTCCTGGGGCTCGTCCAGAGCTTTCTGGGACAACATTAAAGATTTAAATGGTAAGACCCGCTCCCCCCCTCCATCCCAGATTGTCATAAATGGTACTGTCTCGACTGACCCCACCTGTATTGCTAACTGCCTTAATAAAACTTTCAATGACTTAGTGCGTCCTCCCGCCCATTTTCTGACCAGGTTGCCAAACCCACCCACGCTCCCATTTCAGGCCACAATTCCACTTCCGAATGATCTCACCCCACGATGCCAAACCTTTCTTAATAAAGGCCTCGCCTCTCAGAACCCTACCAATGACCCTCTCGACTCCAGGATACTTACTGTGCTGGATGTCATGCTCACCCCACTGACGCTTATCATTAACAAATCCCTATGCCTCGCCAATTCCTAAGG
The DNA here is from genome assembly GCA_016271365.2 of Neoceratodus forsteri. NCBI lineage: Eukaryota > Metazoa > Chordata > Ceratodontiformes > Ceratodontidae > Neoceratodus > Neoceratodus forsteri. The sequence continues at coordinate 1,026,690,979 of CM028130.1, read as the reverse complement.
CCTGGAAGCATGCAGAGTAACCCCATCCATAAGTCTGGGGACCGCACCTGCCTAATAACTACAGGCCCATCTCCATCCCCCCATCCAAAGCCTTAGAAAAATAGTAAACACACAGCTCTCGGGATATCTTACTAACTACAACCTTCTTTGTCCGAGCAACACGGGTTTCGCCCTGGCCATAGCACATCCACTGCCCTTCTGGAATTCTCCCACCACATTCACTCAGCACTAGACAAAGGTCATCTTGCAGGGGCGGTCTTTATAGACCTGTCCAAGGCCTTCGACACGGTGTGCCACCCCCTGCTACTAAACTCCCTTAGTATACTAGGTCTCATGCCGGCCCCTGAAGTGGTTCGCGTACCCACACAACAGGTCCCAAAGAGTCAAGCTAAATGGGACCCTCTCCTCCTACCTTCCTGTACACTGGTGTCCCCAAGGCTCCATCCTTGGCCCGACCCTTTTCAGCCTATTCCTGAACACCCTCCCAGCTCCTGTTCCAGTAAAATATTACTCTATGCTGATGACGCTGTTATCCTTGCATCACACCCTGACCCACTCCCACTCCGAATCATGCTGCAAAGCCTCTCCTCCAAACCGAAAAGTGGTTCAATAATCACCGCCTAGTCCTGAACCTAAAGAAAACTAAGTCCATGCTATTTTCTCATCGGCAAAACAATGCCAGGGACTTTCTCCACATCACCACCAGCACGCCCTCCCTCTGGAGCAGGTTTCATCCTATAAGTACCTGGGCATCACCTTTGACTCGCCTTACTTTCCATGCCCATCTTAAAGCTCTGTCATCTGCAATGAACTCCAGGATCGGTCTTCTACCCACAAAGACTGTCTCCCCAAACCCGCCTTTTAAAACTAGCCTATCACTCATCGGTATTATCGCTGGCTGACTACGGACTCTGTTTACGCTGCTGATGAGCTCTGCCTTATCCAAAGTCCAGACCTCTATCAACAAAGCATGTAGGTCCTTACTGGTGCCCACAGCAGAACCAACACCTGTCTGCTATGCCCACAAAAATACTCACTCTTGAGGAAAGACTGAAATATCAAACCTGCCTACTGGCCAAAAAATCCTTGTCAGGTCTCTGCCCTCCTGGGGTCTCTGGACCTTTGCAGCGGGCTGCTAGGTCCCTGCCAACCCGGTACACCACCGCAGCCACCTTCAATGTTCTCAGAGCGAGGATCTCTCATTGCCAAAGATCTTTCCATCACCAAGCCCCGTCCTGGTTTAACTCCCTTCCTGAAACTATCTCCAAGATCCCAGGTATTGGCCGCTTCAAAATCGCCCTCCGCCAGCATATTATTGACAGCCGATGTTGTAAATGCTTGTAGCTGCCCTGTGCCGGTCCCTACTAACCTTTTCAAGCCCCTTGCCTACCGGTCTTATAACTCTACATATTAGCTTGTGACATGTTGTCAATTTGAATAATGTATCTCTTGTTGTTTTACCAATGTTAGTACCTATTAGCTTGTGACTTGTTGTCAAATTGAATAATGTATCTCTTGTTGTTTTACCAATGTTAGTACCTTACACAAGTTTAATCCAGTACAGCTTCGCTGTCTGCTCTCTCCAAGTGTATATTTTTATGTATCTAACCTGTTCGTCATTCCCTGTCCTAACCTCACTCTATTGTTGTCTCCCCCCCCCTTTTTTGACGAGGTACCTTTGTAAACGAGTCTTTGACTCAAAGGTTGTAAAACTGATCTCTACAATAAATAAATAAAAAATAAATAAAGTATAGGAGGCAGGGTGGATGCAGGCGTTATTGCACGACCCCGCCTCCTGAAAAACAGAAAAAAAGTCAGCTGCCAGCATAGCTAATGAAGCTTGCGGCTTTGATTTGCTCCCCAGAGCCAGCCCTCTGACCTAGTTTGAAGCCTGCGGCCTGTGAGGGGAGTGCGCAGCCCCCCTGGGGGTAAGCCACGGGTATTGGAAGGCCCAAGGCTGATCTGGGGAAGCAGAAGCCCGTGGCCCGTGACCAAGCTGAAAAGAAAAATACATCAGGTGGCTGGCAGCTTGGAGTGGAATAAAGAATAAATAGAAAAAAAAAAAGAAAAGCTTGTTTCTTAGGCTTCTTCTTCTTCTTCTGGTCCTTCTCAGTTAATTCCACAGAGTCAACAGTGGTACTGGATTTCTTGATGCGTGTCCGATTTCCTTCCATGCCAGGGCCAAAGAGGTTACAGCCCAGGAAAGGGACATTGGCCAGTTTATGCTGGGTGTCTGCTGTGAAAGTTGACAGGCACATCCAGGCCCTGTGATGCATGGAGACAGACCTGCCACAGCACAGGCACAGGAGTCGTACATGTCCAAGGCCATCTGGAGCTTGTGTTTAGCAGTGATTAGATGACTTTTGCTGCTGATTACTAGTCTGCAGGGAGGTGAGGGAGGATAGTGTCAAAAACACCCATCAGGGAGTGACCAAACCTAGCCATCATCACGATGTAGCTCGCCTCATGGACCAAGACTGCTGCAGCATAAACCTTTTTCACAATGTGGTCAACCTTTCTGAACTCCTTGTATGGAGGCCTTGCCACATCCCCAGGCCCCCAGATTTGCAGAAGAACTTAGAGTACGAGTGCCTCAATCGAGATCTCGACCTTGATTGACCATCAACGTCGAGGAAAGCCTTCCTGCTGGTTATGGTAGACCACATGCCTGGCCATGTTAAAAGGACAAGCTTGGATGGCTTGACTGCCAGTGGAGGCTGCTCCCAAAGGGAGCGGATAGGGGTCACCAAACTATCAGCACCGTCATGAGTGAGGACTGGGAGCACTGTGGTCTGTGACTCCCCAATCTTATTCAACAGATGGTCGACAGGCTCAAGGAACATTCCCATGGACTGCTTGAGTGGAGTTGAGGTCGACATGCCCAAGGGAGTACCAAGGAGCTCTCAGCCTTCCAGTTGAACAGATGGATCTTGACCAGAGTCCAGCGGTTGGGGGAGTTAAGGGATCAGAAGGATCTTGATCTCTCCAAGTCCACAATCTACGTCGGCAGCATTAATGCTTCCTGCCACGGGGGACAGGGCATTTCAACCATGGTCTGGGGGGCAAAACACATATGGAATTTCCCAATGAATGACCCCGACACTGGTTGCAGCTAGGAACAGCACTGAAGGGGTGCCTGCCGCAGTGGCCACTAATTCTTCTTCGAGAGCCACAAGCTGTTGAGCTGACCTGACAGCTGCCAAAGCCTTCTTGTGACCCCTGGGATGGTCTTTGTTCCCTCTCTGAAAGCTGTCTGAGGTTAGTTGATGCTTCCTGTATTCCAAGGATTCCAGCAGCATTGACAGGCAGAGACAACACCTGGCCACATCGTGCTGCCAGCCCAGGCAGTACAGGCACATGTCATACAGCCAGTGACCAACATCTTCTGCCAGCACCGAATGCAGAATTTAAACCCTGGCTGCCGATGTTCCATCTTCAATCATAGAGAGGAGTTGAAGGTACTGAGGAAAACAATCCCTAACATCACATAGATACATACATAGAATTAGTCGGCAGATAAGGACTGCCTGGCCCATCTAAACTGCCCATCTTTTCTACCTTTAACTTATGCTGCAGACTGTAGTTGATCTATGACTTTTCTACTCTTCCCTTTTTCTAGGGTTCCCTTGTGTGTCCCATACATTTTTGAATTCCTCCACCATTTTTTCCCCTACCATCCCTGTGGGGAGGCTGTTCCAAGTATCCGCCACCCTCTCTGTAAAGAAATACTTCCTCACATTACTTCTGATTCTTTCTCCCTTCAACTTCATCTCATGTCCCCTAGTTCTTGTCCATCTTCTTTTCTGAAAGATGCTACCCTCCTGTACCTTATTGATCCCTTTAAGGTATTTATATATACTTGTTTAACTAGTACGCATACTTCCCATATTTTCTGTCTAGGGGTAAGAGAGGGGTGGGGTACAGAAACAATATTACACACAAATGACCATCATTAAACCCAGGTCCTGAGGAGAGAATTTTTGCTAGGAGCTATGCTAGGTCTGAACTTCTGGAGGGGTACCCAGTAATTCCACACAGGAAGCAGTAACAAGAATGTCCAAACCAGGTTGGGGTTCTAGAGTGTGGCTTTATTCCAAAGAATGGTACACAAACGCAAAGGTGGACCCCCAAGGCTTTACACTTCATAGCACAAGGCAATCCAGAACAACAAAAAGCTTGTAGCGAACAGAAACTCTAAACTCCCCATATTGCATAGGATTTAGGACTCTCTTCAACAGCAAAGCCTCAGCTGGAACACACATTTCTTCTAGTGGCACTGGCCACAACAGAGCACATAATTTCTTCTAGTGGCACTGGCCACAACTTAGAACATTTCCCATATGGCATAGGATTTAAACATTTGAAAATGTGGCAACTGACTACGACATGGCACACTGGTGCTCAGAATTAGCACAACCCACACCAGGAGGTAAACTTTCTCTTCAGGCATTGGCCACTATGTCCTGAATAAGCAGACAACCTTATGGAACCTGTAGTGCTAAACTGGTCACTCCAGATGGGGGTTGCCCACCTTTTGCTTCCACGTCCATACCCAGACATTCTTTCAGAGTTACACCTCAAACTTTTAATAAAACAGTAGAACTATGCGTCTTGGAATTATTGTCACATTCAGCATTAGAAACACACTACTTCTGAGTGTAAATTAAAGTCCTGAACAATGTGCAAAGTCTCTCTGTGGACTCCATGATTGTCAGCCAACTTTAAGAAAGGATGAGAACAGTTTCAAAATAGAACATAACTTGGTGCATAATTCCCTTTGTCAGAGTACACCCTAAAAGAAAACAGGTACATTCCTCCTGGGATACCCAAAGTCAGATTACTCACAGTTGTACACAAAAAGGCAGCTTCAATGTCCTGGATCAAAATCAGGGCATTGCCCCTCAGATCCATTCTGCAGTCCTTCTCATCTTACAGGGGATGAGAAGAAAATCAGAAACTGCTGCTAGATGGTTTCCACCACTTCTACTGGCAGGCAGATATTTCTCAGCACTAGGGTGAGAAATATAGGCTCTCCTCACATAGCCCACACTGCAGCTCCTTACTCCTCCAACTGCTCACCCTGGCTGCTAACAGAGAACTAACTGAAAATTCTAAAGCTCCTCACTCACAGCTAGCTGCTATGGCTTATGCTGCTGCGAGAGTTCTAAATGACATCACCTCTCTCAACTCAGCTGAGACCAAGTAAACAGAGAAGGAGCAGGTGAACACCATTTAACTTGCTATTCACCAGCTGCCTTCCCTACCTAGCACTGACACTGATGGGATTCTAGTAACCCCAGGGGACTGGGTGATTACATACGTCTGTATCATGTCCTCCCTTTCTCTTTGAATCTCTAGAGAACACATAGTGAGGTCTTTCTGCCTCTCTTCATATGACTTCTGGTGCAGCCCCGTACCATTTTTGTAGCCCTTCTTTGGACTGCCTCCACTCTGTCTATGTCCTTCCTGCAATGCAGCCTCCAAAATTGGACACTGTACTCCAGATGAGGTCTCACTAATGATCTGTACAGTGGCACCCCAACATCCCACTGGCCCTTCTAACCACCTTCTCACACTGTCTGGCCACCTTTTGGTCCTCAGATATAATTATTGCTAGATCCCTCTCCTGTTTGGTGGCCTACAGTACCTCCCCCATTGAGTACTCCTCTATCGGGTTCCCGTGACTTAAGTGCATAATTTTGTGCTTCTTTGCCTTGAATCTCAAATGCCATACATTTGACGAATCCTCCAGCTTGTCCAGGTCCCTTCTCATTCTTTCCACCCTCACGGTGTGTCTACCCTATTGCAGATCTTTGTGTCATCTGCAAAGAGGCACACCTTTCCCTCCAGCCCCTCTGCAATGTCACTTATGAAGACATTACAGAAGACTAGGCCTAGCATCGATCCTTGAGGCACGCCACTAGTTACCTCCCTTTCTATAGACTGAACTCTGTTCACTACCACCCTTTGTGTTTTACTGCTCAGCCAATTTCTAACCCAGTTAACAACCCTGGATCTGACTCCCAGGCTGCTCAATTTGTTTATTAGACTTTTATGCGGGACAGTGTCAAAGGCCTTGCTAAAATCCAGGCAGGCCACATCTACTGCCCCTTCCTGATCAATCTCCCTTGTCACCCAGTCGAAGAAATCTATCACGTTTGCTTGGAAATACCTGCCTGACGTAAAACCATGCTGTCTTGGATCCTGCTGTCCGCTGGATTCAAGGTATGTTGCAGTCCTTTCCTTGAGTAATGATTCCATCAGTTTGCTAACCACTGAGGTTAGGCTGACTGGCCTATAGTTACCAGCCTCCTCCTTGCTCCCACTCTTATGGAGAGGGACAACATTCGCCCTCTTCCAGTCTGCTGGAACTACACTCGTTTCTAATGATTTATTGAACAAGGCTGTCAGTGGTCCTGCTAGCTCCTTTCTTAGTTCCTCAAGAATTCTGGGATGTATTTCATCTGGCCCCATTGCTTTATCCGTTTTCAGTTTTTCTAATTCCTTTAGGACTCCCTTTACTGTGAATGGACTGGTATCTGCATTCCTCCCCTTGGTACTTCTTACACCTAGCCATGGACCCTCCCTGTCCCTTTCTACCTTGAACACTGAACAAAAATATTTGTTCAGGATTTCTGCTTTTTCCTCGTCCCCTTCTGCTGACCCCCTCCCTTCCCTTTTTAATTGAAAACTTCAAAAGAAGTGTTCACCTGCACACTAATCCTAAACAGTAGCCATGAAGGAAGTAATCTGTTCTTCCAGTGAAAAGAAAGATTTGATGTCATGGGGCGGAGTCAGGGGATATACCACCCGGGTAGTGGGAGACACTTAGCTTCAAGATGTCTGACAAATCAGCAATTCCATTGTAACTGCCAGAGTGTGGATAGAGAACTAGATCCACACCCCTAGAAAGTCCATTTTCACAAGCGACCATTTGTAAAGAGTAGAGAATGCAGTACATGAATGGTACGACACAATATTAATCAGGTAACTCAGTTATAGGCAGATTAACACTTTGTAGGGAAGCAACAGACAAATTAGGTGCAGTTACGGTGCATATTGTCCATAAGTTGCTTGTGGAAGCTGGCGTTGAAGGGGGGAATGCTAACAGCTGAGGTGTTTTGGGGAGGTAGGAGGTTAAAGGGGCCTATGGCCTTGAAGGACAGTGCTCTTTGACCAGCTGCCATGTTTCTAAGGGGGATTTTGAAAATAAATTTGGACTGTGAGTGAGTTTCCAGCTTGTTGGTGGAGTGGGGAAACAGTGCAGTGATGTATGAGGGCACTTTACCGAGTGCCACCTTATGTATATATACTGCTGCCCTATTGGCGAAGCGATCTTCCAAGGGCAGGCAGCTGATCTGCACAGCTGGCAGTAGTGCGTGTAATAGGGCAGGGCATTCATGAAGTGACAGATGCTGTGTAGACAGTGCACACCTTAATGAGGGACCCAGAAGGAGCAGCAGTATACATGAGGTAGCCACAGTCAACAATAAGGAACAGGAGGCTGTGGGAAAGTAAACTCCTCCTTTCTGGGATCAGGTCCCTTTTGGCCCTGTGCAGGTCTCTCAGTCTCTGTTGTACAGTTTTTATTAGGTTTTTGAAGTAGGTGTCAAAGGAGAGGGTGCTGTCAAGGATGATGCCTAGGTATTTAAAATGGGAGACAAGCTCAACTATGGGGCTTTCTAGATCATGGATAAGGAAGGGAGAGCGTGCGGCTTTCTTGTATATTCCCAAGAAGGTCATGGATTTCATTTATTTTTTTTTTTGCTTTGAGGATCAGTTTGTTGTCCAAAAACCAAGTTTGGAGCAGAACAAAGTCATGTTGTAAGGTTTTGTTGAGGGACGTCAGATCCTTGCCTGAGCTGAAGATGATGGCATCATCCACATATATGGTTTCAGTAGAAGGGCAAGCATTTGTGAGTATGTTAAGGAATAACAAAAAAGTAGGGGACCAAGGAGAGAGCCTTGGGGGACCCCGCTGTTGATAGGATGAAGGTCTTTGTGGACATTGTTTATTGTGGTCCTGTGCATCCAACCAGACAGGTAGTTACTGACCCAGGCCATAGCATCAAAAGAGAAATTATGGGAGGCGAGGGCAAGAAGAAAGATGATCATGTATCCTGCCACTGTACTAGTATCTGTGAATGTACTTACTGTTTTTACATTTGTGTGTGTATGGTATGTTTGTGTCATGAGAGAGTGGATGCTGATCTGATAGCTAGTTTGACTGGTTTGCACCAGTCAACCCAGAAGTTCAACTTTAACCCTAAAAGTCTGTGAGAGTCCACAAGACTCGAACTCCCAAAGTCTCAGGTGCTCAATTCTCAAACAGAACTGAACTTACAGCTCTAATATGTTTTATATAAAACAAACAGTAGAAATGTTCTCTGTACTCATGAAATCATGCCATTGGTGGGGTGGGGGACTTAATAGCTTATAAATTCACTTGCCCTTCAGGTTCATAGTTTATGACCTAGGTAGCTCAACTTAATGGCATTATGTCCTTATACTACAGCTGTGCAGAGTGTAGAATTCTGATTGTGGATATCGTGTGGAATGACAAATCCACTCACAAAATGTTTTGGGGAATTTCATTTTAATCCCATGGATTTCCCAAAAGCATTTCTACATTCACCATATTTATCTGTGGCGGACATTCAGCTTTTGAAAATTTGGAAATGCTACCTGTCCTTGACTGAATTTGGGGACATTATCTAGTTCAAACCCCCCCATACTTCCTTACAGACATTGTACAATGAGCTCAGCAGCTCAGTGTTGGACCACCATTACATGGTCAACGATCAACTAAACTGGCAAGGCACTACAATGTGCTGGAAAAAGCTCAAGTTTACCCTCCACTACAAAAGGTATCCACAGCCCTGTCCTGTCCTACCGCAAATCCCTCTTCTCAGTGGCACTTAACCAAGATCACCAATTTACGTTGTTTGAAATAATGAAATTCCATTTTCAAGATTTTGAAATTCCGGAACACATCAGTAATTTCTAATCAAATTTTCAGATTTTACCAGTATTCTCCAGTACTGTCAAATGTTTAGTGTGTTTAAATATTCACAATGGGGCCTATTCACAAAGGTGCAGAGTGGGTTATGCGCCTCGTAACTCCAGCATGTAGCCCACTCTGCATCTCTCTGGCCCTTGCGTATATGCACAAAGCACATTTGACCCCCCCCATGCACCCAATTCCTCAGCAGATCACGGAGCTCTGCACGGGGGTGGGCCGGGGCGAAGCGGAGGGGCATGCCAGCACTCTGTGCAATTCACGAACGTGCGGAGTGCAGTGCACGGGGGCCATCATCTATGCTGAGTTGGGTGAGACATAACCCTGAGGGGCCAGTTACGGGCCCCCCTGGAATGCAGCTGGCGGCGGTGATAGTGGGGGGCATCACCCCCCCCCACTATGGAGGGCCCTGTCATTGGGGCACACTGGGAGGGCTGGGGCAGACAACCAGGGTAACCCCCCAACCCACTTTGCAGTCTGCATGCCGGCTGCCAACATGGCACCCCACTGGCATAATGATCCACTGTGGGACCCAGGTCAGCAGCTGATTGGCTGCCTGCCCAGGTCCGCCGCTCCTTACCCGATTGCCCCCGTGAACTTGCGTGCTACCAGGGGGGCAGGAGCACATACAGGATCTGCATGGAGGACAGTGTTCGTGAATGCAGCCACTGCACGGATCTCCCGAGGTTGCAGAGCTGCGCGCCCGGATACGTGCTGTTAGTGAATAGGCCCCAGTGAACGAAAGCTGAATATACAGCAAATTAAATAAAGCAAATTGACAATACATCTGGAAAGAATTAATAGAAAAATACAAGTTCAGAAGATTCACTGATCTGGTAAAAAAGAAAAAATTCTTTGAAATGCTTTGTTTTCACCAGTGTGTAAAAAGTCCAGATTTCAGAATTTTACCAGGTTTTCCGGTTAAAATGGAAATCAGTAGCCTTGCACTAGGGCTCATTATTTGGTGGTCGAGCTACAGCACTTTATTATGTTTGTTGTGTGCGCAAGCACAGATGAACATGTTGATATGGGAGTTGCTAGAGAGGGGTGTGAGAGGTGCCAGCCCAGCAGCCAGCAGTGCTGCAGGGGCCGGTCTGGTGCCAACAAATCAGCAGCCAGTGTTCCGATGACACTGGTTTGCTGAGGGGACTGCTCTTGGCAAACATTTCAAAGGACAGAGCCGACACTGCGTGCAGCTCTCTCCTTTGAAATGCAAGCACTTCAGCTGCCACTTAGTGTGTCTTTCCTGGTTAAACAATTTCCCCTTTCCCTTTCTGACACTGGGATGCCCACTCCCAGTGTCGGATGCGCCCCCAACCCATCTATATCCCTAGCCGATATCGGGGTATCCAATCCCCATGTCGGTATCCCCCCTCCCCACCACTGCTGTGGCATACTGGGAGCCCACTCCAGTGTGCATAAATTTATTTATATATATATATATATATTTATTTATTTTTTTTAACCTGTAAATGAAGAAAACCTTCCCTCGTGGTCTTTTATTTTCACCTGTAAAAACAAAAACCGTCCCTCGTTGTCTCTCCAGGCTGTCCCCCTCCCCCATCTCGACCCTCCCTCTGCAAACCCGCCTCCCCTTATCCCATACTTGCCCCCAAGGTCAGCGGATGTGATCTTCTGTGGAGTGGGACTTGTCTGCAGTCTTCAAAGCTGACCAGCAAACTGAAAGAATGAAAGGTAAGCCGTATAATGGGACTCAATGTGGGGTTCAACTTAGGTTGATATCACAGCCATTTTTAGGAATTTTGGCCCCAAATTTTCAAGATGGGGTTCTTGGGACCCTACCTCGTGAACATGTCACTGTCATTTCATTCCTCAGTTCCGAAAGATGATTTTGCAATCTCTGCGTGGAATTACCTTTTGGCACTGAGTAATGAAATGACAGTGCCACTGTTCATGAGGTGGGGTCCCAATAAGCCCATGTTGCAAATTTGGTGAAAAAATTCCAAAAAATGACTGTGTTATGAGTGTGCTTTGCGCAGTTTCTTCAAATGCTTGTAACTTCACCAGTTTTTAATATTTTCTCTCCAGATTTTCAACATTGCCATTTTTTCACACCTTCTTATGAACAGTATAGCTGTCATTTTTCACATCCTGCCTGAAATGTGTTTTCGCACCAGTTGCACAGAATGGTGCAGTCGTTGTGTGAAATCAACTTTTGGGATAGAGTAACAAAATCACAGTGCTGCTGTCCATGAGGGGATGTCCCAAAAAGCTCAAGTTGAAAATTTGGTGAAAAGATTCAAAAAAACTACCATGTTACAGGCGTGCGTTGCACAGTTCCTATGCATGCTCATAACTTTGCCAATTTTTCATATTGTCAATCCAGATTTTCAACATTGCCATTTTTTCACACATCCTCATGAACAGTACAACTGTTACTTTTCACATCCTGCCGAAAATGTGTTTTAGCACCTGTGGTGCCAAATGGTGCAGTCACTGTGTGAAATCACCTTTTGGGATTGAGTAAGGAAATGATAGTGCCACTGTTTATGAGGTGGTGTCCCAAAAAGCCCACATTGAAAATTTGGAGTGAAAATACCAACAAACATCTGAGGAGTTAGGGTTTACAACTGTAACACCCCACCCCGCCCTGTAGAGACTGACAGGCGTCAGGCATGTGCCTTGTGGTCGTTGTCCGTAATGCTCACACCATTCCACCCCCACCCTGCAGCCAGTGACAGGCATCAGAGTGTGCCTTGGAGTCTTTAGCCCAAACATTCACCCCATTCTCCTATACTGCACCCATCTCAGCTTATTTCATTATGGAATGGGGTGAGTGTTAAGGTCAAAGACCTCAAGGCACACTGCGACGCCTGTCAGTGTCTGCAGGGTGGGCATGGAATGATGTGAGCATTACATCCAATGACCTAAAGGAACACCCCCAATGCCTGTCAGTCTCTGCAGGGTGGGTGTTGGGCGTTAAGGTTGGAAACCCTAATGCCTCATTAAGGAAGTAAATCGGGGAGGGATGTTTGATGTCACCTACCTTGATTTCAGCAAAGCCTTCGGCAACGTCCAACACAGAAGGCTCATTAACAAGATGAGTAGTCTGGCCACAGGGCACAAGCTGATAAACTGGATTAGAAACTAGCTGATGGACAGGAGGCAGAGGGTGGTAATAATGGGATCCAATCCGGGGAGGGGGGGGTGACCAGCGGGGTACCTCAGGGATAAGTCCTGTTCAATGTCTTTATTACAGACATTGCAGAAGGGCTAGAAGGAAAGGTCTGTCTGCCTGCTTGCAGATGACACCAACATCTGTAACAGAGTGAATACTTCAGAGAGGGTGGAAAAATGAGCAGGGACATGGAGAGGCTTGAAAAATGGTCTGAGGAGTAGCAACTGAGGTTCAGTGCAAAGAAACCCAAACAATGCACCTGAAGAGGGAAACTGGGGAGAGTTACAGGATGGGGTGGAGGTGTTGATGATCACCAAGGAAGAAAGGGACCTAAGAGTTATCAGTGCTGATGACCTAAAGGTGTCAAAGCAGAGCACAAATGTTGCAAGGACGGCCAATGGCATGCTGGGGTGCATAGGCAGAGGTATCACCAGCAGAAGGCACGAGGTGGTGATGCCATTGTATAATGCACTAGTGAGGCCTCACCTACAGAACTGTGTGCAATTCTGGAGGCCACAAATTCCTTGCGCATTTGTGGCCTCCAGAATTGACAGGGTGGAGGCAGTCCACAGAAAGGCAACCAAGATGGTACATGGCTTGCAACACAGAACATATCAGGAGAGATTAAAAGGAGCTCAATATGTACTTATTGGAGGAAAGAAGGGAGTGGGGGAACATGATAGATACATTCAAGTACCTCAAGGGCATAAACAAGGTGCAGAGGTGGATATCATTCAATACATCAAATGTTCAGCATTGACAAATGCTTGTTTTTTATCCTAAAAAAAATAAACCGTCCATCATTGTTCCCTGTGTAACCCCACTCCCCTAAACAGTATGCAGACACTGGGGTGTCCAATCCTCCGGTATCCTCATCTGTCCACCCATTGTTGTCCACCGTGTAACCCCCCCAAACTGTATGCAGACACTGGGGGTCCCCAATCCCCCAGTGTCCTCTTCTATTCAGCAAACTCCCTGAAAAAAAGAAAACTGTCCCTTGTCAGTTTTTTTCCCTGTAAAAAAAGAAAACCATCCACCTCTGTCCGTTCCGCTGTTACCCAACCCCCTACCTTCCTACTCAGGACCCACTACTCCACACTCCTTATAGCCCATACTTGACACCGGAGGTCCGTCGCCATAATCTACCTTGGACAGGCATGTCTTCGCGCTTCAAAGCCCAACCGTGAATTGACGTAAGCGCTTCAATGTATTTCAATGGGGTTTTCGGCCTCAATGTATTTCAATAGGGTTTTCAACTTAGTGGCATAACGTGGCCATTTTTAAATATTTTTCCCCAAATTTTAAACATATGTTTTTTGGAACACCACCTCACAAGCAACTTCACTAAAGCAATTTTCAAATACCCCCCACACACACCCATGACACCAATGCACACGACAAACATTCGGCATTGACAAATGCTTGTTCATTTTGGATTATGCACAGTGCAGTTTGATTGTTATCAATAAATATTTTCTGATTCAACAGGAGTGTTTGTCTTGCACCCAACCCATGCTCACTGAGATCAGCAACGAACCTAACTGGACTGTATCTAACTTTAAGAAGAATTACAGCAAGTGGACATTTCGCTACTCAGGACTAGCCAGCTAGAATAAATTGCCTCAGCCCCTCAGATAAACCACTGAACTGGCCTCCTTTAGAGTGTGTTAACAGTTTTCCTGCAAAAATATCACTGTTGAGTTTTGACATCAGCAGGACTCAAATCTAATAACATTCAGGGAGCTGGATGGCTCATTGGATTGGTAGCTGTTAAGGAGCCTCCTGTCTCTAGGTCACTGGTTCAAATCCAGCACAGCTCAGTGGTGGCCGGAAGCCACTGTCACCTGAGGGCCTACATGAAATGAGTTGTGGTGGTCTCAGTTCAGTTCTGATTTGGCAGGTGTCCACAACACAAAACCACCAACACAACTGGTACTAGTTGGCACCTTTGTTGGCAGTCTCACATGACAGGCCAAGGACTGAAAGGCATGGAGCCTGAACTACCTTCTCACCCATGTTGTGGTCCCTCCATGCAGGGATTAGGCACATTGGCTGGGCAGTGTGTTGCACAGTGATCGCCTGTGTTGTACCAGTCATGTGGATAGATGACTTCAGGTTCCAGTGCTGTTAATCCAGCACCTTTTGTGAGCACTAAATTCACACAGAGAGAAAAAATGTTATTAAATCTCATAACATTCCAAAACATTTGAACTTCTGTACAGTCCATTTATTTTACTTGACATTTATATGAAAACTGGCTATTTGCCCCTTAGACATCATCTGTTTCTGCTGCATTTCCTAATTTAAACTCCAGTCCTCTGCTTGTGGCATCAGAATGGTTTACATGGCAACAGGCTGTGATGTCACGAGGACAGGATTATATTTTCATAACAAGAATAAGCAACTGGAACAGGTGCAGTTAAGGTGAAAAAGATCCCGTTTTAACTAAAATGCCTTCAATAAAAAAAACAGCTGTTCCTGAAATTTAAATTTTGAAGGACTCTTGTTCACCTGAGTTCTGCTGATGCCAGCTGAGAACTGTCTGACGGAAATTAAAAACTCTCTGTAAGAGCCCTCCTCAAAAATTCTAATTGTTTCTGATGTGCTGTAGCCTCTTCGCTTGACTCTGTGCTGTAGTCATGCCTTCACTGTTGTATGTTACCTCTATGGCCAGGTCACCCCTGTAAAACGGACTCTGTCCCAGTGGGCTCACCTAGTTATCAAAATAAAATCAACCAATCAATCAAGCAATGAATGTGCTTCAAGACCCCCTGCCACTGGCATGGAAATGCATCACACTGACCAATCTTTCAGACATGTTAGAATATATATGTAACCTCCCCCCCTACAAATAGCGCTTCCTATAATGACTTCCTGAGCTTGTCTAATGCCCATTGTCAGGATGGTGTCCTGTGTCGGAGTAGCTTTGATTGTCTGCATGAGGGTGCTATAGTAAAGCCTCCATGCCTGTCCCTTTGAGAGAGTCATTATGCTGTGTTAGAAATTGGTCTGGACTGGGTCTGAGTAGTTTAAGGCTCGCGACCAGCCAGACAGGTGTTTTTTCTGCTCCATTCTGCAGTCGCTATATGTGCAGAGGGAGCCCTCTTAGGAGCTGTGATTATTTGCTGTTTATCTGTTTTAATAATGATAATATAGGAGTTTTTCTAACCTGCCTTCCATTGCAGCATGGACTGTTTGCATAGAGCCACCATTTTGGTTCTGGACTGCCAGAGCTGGATCAGTCGGAACCTTGGGGGACCTAAAATGGAGACTGTCCCCAGAGGTCTTGTGGGATTGAATTTCTGTAGGTATTGTAGTTTTTAAAGTTTGGCACATAAATGGACCTGGAGGGGAAACCCTTTCTGTGACAGACAGACAGATTCTTCAGCCAATCGAACATTTTGGATCACTGGGAAAGGCCCAGAACTGATTGCAGCAGTGAGTCAGTTGAGATTTGGAGCATGGAGAGTGAAGAGCTTGAGCCATTCGAGTAACTGCTCTTGCATAGTAGTGTGGAGAATCGGCGGGAAGGCTGTGTTTGGCCTGCCTGCCACCATCTTCCAGTGTGAAGAAGTCAGAGAGAGTAAAATTGGACTTAGATCCAATAGTCTTGTGTGAGACCTGAAGCCTGAAGAGAAAGTGAGTGATCGTTGTCTGATCTTGGACCGAAGACTTGCTCCAGAAGTGATCGGCCTGCCAGGTACTGAAGTGAGTCACGGATTGAGAGGTTTGTGTAGAGCTCCTGCTAAATTGCACCGGACTTTATCCGAACTGTGACTAAGAGTTGTATTGCTTATGAGTGTGCTGAATGTGCTGCGTGGGTCGTGATTTGGTTCCCCACCTTCAAGAGTGTTATGCTAGCTGGAAGCTGCTCCAGAACTCGTACAAACTAAATCTGAACTGCCTGCTCTGGTCTGGGCCCTGCCATCTCAGCCTAGATTGCCGCTCCCACCACAGAGACATATCCGATGAAAGACCCACTCGGGGATTCAGCTCCCTGCTCAACACCATCGAACAGGTAGCGACCACCACGGTGAGTCATGTGGGCCCTGCTTCCCCTGGCAAACCAGAACAACATCCAGAGATCTTCATCTCATCAGTCCTGCCTCCTGGTCTGGGTAGCATGGGTACTAAACAGGGTAGCTCTCTGCAACAAAGCTGCAGTCACTGTGTGTTATTTGATTTACTTGTCTGGGTTTATTATAATGAACTGAGCCACCCGGCTCCGGATTATAAATTGTGGGTTGATGTGCATGTAGTTGTTTTCTTTTCTAAGTGCCCCAACAACAGCTGCAACGCCAGCCTACCCCAGGCAACGCTTCAGGCTAGCCTGCTTAACAGCTGATTACCCAGGGTTGGTGACTGCATACAAGGGACTCACTGTGCATGCATGTTCAGCTTGATTTACTCAGATTTGTCAATCATCTGCTAGATTCACACCCCACCCCTGTGCACTTCCCCTTAAATAAATCAGATTTTGTTCTTTCTGCATTTAACCTGGCTAGTGTGTACCTTCTTGAAGGGGATATTATATTGCTATTAAACTGTTGCATTACAGGTCTTATTTTACAGGGGGTCTCCAGGACACTGCAGCTGATCCAGCTCTGGTGGTAAGTGCCAGAAGTGTGGGCTCAGTATCATTGTCATGTGTTATATGTGAATGTTATTTCACCAGTCCATGTGGGCCACTAGGAGAGTTGGTGGGGGGTTATAGTATCCCAGAGGTCTATACCCACAGCAGTTATGCTACCCCAAAACATAGAAACATAGAAACATAGAAGTTGACGGCAGATAAGGACCGCAAGGCCCATCCAGTCTGCCCATTTCTTTTTCTACCTTATAAATGTGCCATCGGCCTTTGCTCTGTCAGTGGCCTATCTATTCATAGTCATTTGTATTGCTCCCTTATGCCTATCCCATGCCTGTTTGAAGTCCTGCACTGTATTCATAGCCACCACTTCTTGTGGTAAGCCATTCCATGCATCCACCACCTTTCTGTGAAAAGAATTTCCTCACATTCCCCTTAATCGGCCCCCCTAATCTCATGCTGTGTCCTCTTGTCCTGCTATTTTTCTTATATTTAAACATGTTAGACTCTTTCACCTTGTTAATGCCCTTAAGATGTTTGAATGCCTCGATCATATCACTCTCTCCCTCCTTTGCTCAAGGGTATATATTGAGCTCTGTTAATCTGTCCTCATATGTCTTCTGATGCAGTCCCTGCACTATTTTAGTTGCCCTTCTCTGGACTGCCTCAATTTGGTTAATGTCCTTGTGAAGTTGTGGCCTCCACTACTGCACGCAGTACTCCAAATGGGGCCTAACCAGTGTCTTGTAAAGAGGGATTATTACCTCCCTCTTACAACTTGTGATACCCCTACTAATACACCCTAACACCCCCCTAGCCTTACCTACTGCTTTAGAGGTCTGCTTGGATGATTTCAGGTCATCAGTGATGAAGATGCCCAAGTTTCTTTCTTCCTTTGTGACTGCTAGCAACTCCCCTCCCAGCCTATAGGTGGCTTCAGGGTTTCTTCCCTATGTCATGATTTTGCACTTCTTTGTATTAAATCCCAGTTGCCACTCTTCTGACCATTTTGCTAGTTTATCCAGATCTCTTCTCATTCTGCCCACCCCATCTGGATCATCTACTCTGTTGCAGATCTTGGTGTCATCTGCAAACAGACAAGCTTTACCCTTTAGTCATCTGTAAGGTCACTAATGAAGATGTTGAGAGGACTGGCCCAGGACTGATCTCTGAGGTACCCCACTTGTGACTTGCATCTCTTCTGACTGTATACCATTTACCACCACTCTCTGTTTTCTGCCCGTCAACCAGTTTGCCACCCAGTTGACCAACTTCTGACCCACCCCAAGCCTACCCAGCTTATTTATCAATCTTCTATGTGGAACAGTGTCAAAAGCTTTGCTGAAGTCAAGGTAGGCGACATCAACTGCTCCCCCTTGGTCCACCACTCTGGTTACCCAGTCAAAGAAATCTATGAGATTAGTTTGACAGGACCTTCCTTTGTAAACCCATTCTGTCTTGGATCCTGTGCCCCTATGGATTCCAGGTGTTGCACCATCCTTTCCTTAAGGAGATGCCTTAATCTTGCCCACTACTGAGTGTAAGACTGACTGGTCTGTGTTCCCGCCTCCTCCCTGCTACCACTCTGTGGAGCGGGATCACATGGGCCCTTCTCCAGTCTTCTGGGACCTCTCCTGTGCTCAGAGACTCACTAAACAGTTCTGCTAATGGCTCTGCTAGTTCCACCTTTAGCTCCTTAAGTACCCTGGGATGTATGCCATCAGGTCCCATTGCCTTATCCATCCTGAGCTTAGCAAGCTCTTGTAGGACCCTTTCTTTTGTGAAGGGAGTAGTGCTCACCTCCCTCCCCCCTGTGTCCATGATGCTGAGCTGTGGGCCCTGCCCTACCTTCTCTTCAGTAAACACTGAGGCAAAGTATCTATTTAGGATAGATGCCTTTACAGGGTCCTCCTCCTCACATGCTCCCTTTTCTCCATTAAGCTTAGCAATACCCCCTCTGGACTTTCTCCTTTCACTACTGTATCTATAGAAAGTCTTGTCACCTTCTTTTACTGTTCGTGCTAGTGTTTCCTCAGTTTGGGACTTTGCCTGCCTTACTGCCTTCCCTGCTTCTTTTAGGGCAGTTTGGTATGCCTCCCTATCTTCATCCCGCTGTGTTCCTTATATTTCCTGAAGGCCAGCCTTTTGGCTCTGACCTTTCTGCTACTGTATTTGAGAACCAAAGTGGTTTCCTTCTTCTTTGCACTTCCTTTCTGTCTAACACAATGGGATGTTGCTTCAAGTATTGCATCCTTAATGCTTGCCCACTTTGCCTGTACCCTCACCTGTGTTTCTTTTGCCAGGGCTAGCTTAACTCTGTTGGCCATCTTATCAAAGTCAGCTCCTCTGAAGTCCCATATTTTTGCCTTGGAATGGGATGATTTAGATGTAGTAGCCAAATTGAACCATACCATGTGATGGTCACTGGCCCCAGGTGACCTTCTACCTGGAGATCTGTGATCCCTTCCTTGTTAGTCAGTACTAGATCTAGGATAGCCCTGTCTCTTGTGGGTTGCTGTACCAGTTGTTTGAGGCCCTCCCTGCAGGAAATCCACTATGTGTCTAGTTCTGGCAGATGTTCCTGCTGGTATTGACCAATCTGTATCCGCATGTTGAAGTCTCCCATTATCAGAACCTCCTCTTTAGCTGTCATGTTTTGTATATCTTCTAACAGTAATGTGTCTATGTCCTCCCCCTGGTCTGGGGGCCTGTAGACAACCCCAGTTCTTATGGCTGTCCCATTTCCTGTTTCCAGGGTGACCCACAGTTCTTCTGGCTCATGTGTATTCTGAATTTCTGTAGCTTTGATATCTTCATTGACATACAGGGCCACTCCTCCCCCCCATTTTTGCACCTCAGTCTCTTCTGAACAATACATAGCCAGGTACTGAAGTCTCCCAAATGTGGTTACTGGTAAACCACGTCTCACTAATTGCTACTATGTCCTCTGGGTGGAGGCAATTGTTCAACGAGCTCAAGACCCTCAACCAGTACTTAGTCATACAGGCAGGGGCAGTAGCCCATAGGATAGCACCACCTAGGGATTACATATATATTCTGTAGCATCTTGTCTGTAAATGCTGCATCGTTGGACTCCTATGTAAACATGACTTTGCATGTTATGGAGCTATCCTAATGGATATAAATTGTTAAATCAATCAGTCAATTAATCGCTAAAGTAAGTAAGGAAATACGTAAGTAATCTGCCATTTGTAAAGACACTCAGTCAAGCTAATTTTACATATATAGCTCCCAAATGTGAGCTATCGTCCCAGATTCCATTAAAGAAGTTTAATTAATCCTACGGTTTAAAACTAGGACACATAAATGTAACTGCTGAATTAATTGTGTTGATACAAATGTGTAACTTGTTTCTGACATGTTTTGTTATTTGTTAATTATTTGTCTGTTGTATTAATTGTATTTTTTATGTGCTTAGTTATGGCCCGGACCGAGCCTGAAAAAGGTCCAGTTGCTCTTACCCAGTGAACAGATTTTCCAGCATATAAATAAATAACGTTTATGCTGTCGATGGATATGATTTTACCTGTGGACCTTGACAGTGATCATTATTGTGTGCTACATTGATACTGTGCCCAGTGCCTGGTCTCTAGTGTTCTACTTGAAGCTGTTCTCCATCTCGTATCAGTGGGACTGTGCAGCTATGAAGACTCCGTAAACGGTTTATATTGTTGCTATTTATTACCTGAATGCTCCCTCATGGCATTTATTTCACCTGTATTGAATCCAATATTTGTATCATTAACTGTATTGTAACAATATATTCAGGGTTTTAAATAAGCTGAACAAAAATGGACTAGCAGTTTGATGCCTGAAAGTGTTAATCAGCTGTGAAAATGCATATCACCTGTCACAGATTGATTAGCAAAATTTAAAAAAATGATAGTTTTATTAATGTTATGTACTGTGTCATGGACTTACTCAAAAATGGTTAGCAGTCTACTGCTAAGCATTTCTGGAAATGGTTAGTATAACCCCCTCTTTTGCTTAGCGTTTTGCTATGCTATACCAGCTATTTAATACCCTACTATCGTATCTTGACATTTATGTGCTAGTTCGTTTCCCTTGTGCCATCTTAATGGCCCAGGTCGTGCCTGAAAATGGTCCCTGGCATTAGTGAACCCACCCAGTTAACTAATAAATAAATAAATAAGCGTTTTATGTATTTGTTACTGCCTTTAATGTACTGATTATTGCTTGCCTTCCTGCTTTTCTGTAACCTTGATTCTTGTATGTTACCCTGTGTGATGCTTGTTCACGACATTATTTTGTAATCTCCCTGGTCTCCCAGATCACGCCTGAAAATAGTCATTGTAATTGTCTTGCGTGCTTACCTGGTCAATAAAAATGAAATGAAATGGAATGAATAAATGAATTAAGAAATGAATGAATGAATGAATAAATTAACTAAAAAATAAATACATAACATTGCCACTGGTCCCCTAATGAGGATGTACTTGGTAATGGGACTGTATATGTCACAATATACCTTTGCTAAGTATCAATTATTTTAATAACTGTGCACAAGGTGATGCACAGCCCCCTCTCTTATCTCGTTATGTTGGACTGCAACACATACAATAATGTAACTTTCTTTAAGAGCCTTCTGCACAAACATCTGTGGCAACTTGAAACTTACATTTAGCAAATCAGTTTCTGTGGTTCATTTTGAGGATTAGCCTTAAAAGCAATAGGTGAATGTGCCTTTAGTTATCATGTGCCTGTATTATGGAACTCTCTTCCTCTTTATATCAAAAGGACTGATTCAGTTGGCGAGTATAATTTGTTGGGAGAACTTATCTATTTCAAGCTGCCAACAGTCTTGGGTTATGAATTCTGCAGCCATTTGTTTTGTATCTTGGTTAAGGCTTTCACTATGTCTGTTATTGGCAGGAATTTCATAGGAACTTTTAATTGCTTATAATTGTCATACTTTCACCATCTTATGTTGCAAAATGTGTGCCTTTAAATATGTAAATGTTGGACTGGTGACACCAGTTCATGACCAAACCCCAGTGCACTGAAGCTTCTTCCAGGGGAAGAGAATCAAGCATCCCAGAGGGCACACTCCTTTGCCAGGGAGGGAGGGTCACTGCCACCCTTGCAATACTACCAGCGGTGTGACCACATGAAGGAATGCAGCAGAGGTATTACAGGATGGAGGTAGCCAATTGGGATTCATGGCGGCATGCTCTGCATGTGTCCACCTAGAGCACCCTGTTGTTGGTTGTACTGGGGGAAGGGCATGGAAACCAAGGAAACCTTGAGGTCTTGCACTGTCACCTGCTTGCTCTGTCAGTAGGTTTCCTGAGGGACAGTAAGGCTCAGGGGAGTTTCAACATGCGCTAGGGTTAAAGAAAGCAGGAGCATGGAAACTGTGCAGTGCAACGTGTGTGGAGCTGCAGTCTTTTGGGACACCTTCTGGAGACTGAGGTGCTTGCCTATTTATACTAACCTCTCTGGGTTAAGGGCAGAGGTTGCTGGACTCTAAGCCAAACTGGTTAGGGTTCAGAAAACCTTCTGTGCCACCCAGGGGCCACCAAGTCTGTCACTGCTTCCTCAGAGGATACCCAGGCAAAGAGGTTGGATTGTAGTGGGCTCTGGGAAGGTGGGAAGTGTACACACTCTTAAACCTGTACAACTGTACAATTTCTTCACCATACTAGCAGGACAAGGCAGCTGGAAGGAGTCAGAAGCACCCACAGCAGTGGGAAGAAAAGAAGTAGGGGGGGTCCTCAGAAAAGGAGGCCCCAAGGAGGGAGGAAGAGGCCCTCAACCAAGGAGGAAGCAACTGCTGGTGGGGGACTCTATTGTTGGGGGATAGACTTGGGAGCTGGGAGGGAAAGGGAGAGGGAGGTGAAGTGTCTGAGAGGTGCTTCGGCTTGAAGAGTGAATCCAGAGGATCGCTAGGGCAGCAGGAGATTGAAGGGAGCTAGATCTCATTGTTCACCTGGGGAACAATGACCTGGCAAGGAACAGGGTAGGAGTAGTGCAGGGAAATTTCAGAGAGCTGGGGAGGGGCCTCAAGCAGGTGACATGCACGGTGGCTTTTTCTGAAGTGTTACCTGTATATGGCCAGGTAGAGGATATAACACTCAACATCAGGGCTTTAAAAAATTGGTTGAAGGCATGGTGCATGGTGGAGGACTCTGGCTACACTGGGGACTGGAAGCCAACCTGGGAGGATATGGACCTCTGGGGGAGAGACAGCATACCTCTTTCCAGGAGTGGGACCATGGTCCTTAGTGGGCTTTGGGGATTGTTAGAAGGAGGAGGACGACAGCTGAGCCTGGAGGGGGAATGGAAAGGAGTGGGTGGATAGGAATAGTGGGGATAAGGAGATGCCCTGGGGTTAAATGGGTCCTGGAAAGGGGTCCTCCCTGTCTTGTTCCCATACCCAAGGGCTCTGCTTGTAGCAGGCAGGTAACACGGTCTTCCTCGGGTTCTCATCCTACTCGGGTGGTGTTATGCAATGCCAGGTCTATTAAGAACAAGATCACTATAATAACGGATCTTATTGGATCATCTGATCTGGCTTGCATCACCAAGACCTGGCTGGATGAGAATGCTGGCCAAGTTTCGGCATCAGCAATTCTGTCTGGGTACTTGGTGATACACCGCCCAAGGATGGATCATAGGGGCAAGGGTGTTGCCAACTGTTTTAGATCAGAACTAGGCCTAATGGAGGTACCAGTTGGAACTACCAACTCCTTTGAAAATTTAATGGGCAAGGGTGTGGGGTGCAGGATACTTCTCGTCTACCGTCCACCAGGAGATGGGAATGTTTTCCTGAGGGAAGTCATGGACTTCATTGTCTACCTGACATTGGGATCCCCCAGATGGTTGGTTCTGGGGGATTTCAGTGCCTGGGTCGATGATGAACTCTCGCAGTTTGGTCAGGACTTCCTCCAGCTAATGACCTCGGTGGGCTTCACACAGGTCATTTCCTCCCCAACCCATATTGGTGATCATTCATTGGACTTGGTGTTTCTCTTAGGGCTGGAGATATCTGATTTGGTGGTGGAACCAGTCAGGTGGTCTGACCATTATACCATTGGGTTCAGTTTCGAGGCCACCCCTAGTAGGCCAGCTCCTACGGAGATAGTCCAGTACCGCCCTTTGAGGGGTGTTTCCCCAGATGGCCTGATGGTGGTACTGGACCTATCAGGCTTACCGAGTGAATGCATGGATCCAGGGGACCTGGTACTTGCCTATAATAAGGCGGTGGTAGGGGCCCCGGATTCCATTCCTCCTGTTTGTGTTCATCCCCTCACTCTTAGCCCCAGGTCTCCTTGGTTTGATGAGACTCTGAGAAAGTTGAGGAGAGTTGGACAAAGGCTACAGAGGCACTGATGGAAGTCGGGCCTGGAGTGTGACAGACTTAGTTTGATGGACCATTATGTGGTCTATCAATCAGCAATCACCTGTAAGAAGGCAGCATTCCTGTCCAGGGAGATTGCTGCTGCACAGAATCGACCAGCTCAGCTTTTCTGGACTGAGTCCAGATTGTGCAATCCAATCTGTCTTCAGCCTGGAAGTGCTTTTTCTCAAGAATGGTGTGAGGAGTTTGCTCGATTCTTTTCAGATAAGGTTGCCACAATCAGGTCCGGTATCCGCTTGACTCTCCCTAATGGGAGCTGTGGTGGTCAGCAGGAGATGTCGGACACCCAGTTTGTGTGGTGTGACTTCAACCTCCTCATGATCTGTGACATTGTGATGATCATCCAGTCATTGCGTCTGACCAACTGTAGTTTGGACCCGGGCCCCACACATCTCCTAGTGGGCTGTGTGGATAAAATTGGTCTGGTCCTTGCCGAGATAGTCTGGATGTCTTTGGAGAGGAGGATCTTCCCTGATCCTCTGAAGGAGGCCGTGGTTCGGCCCCTTCTTAAAAAATCCTCCTTGGACCCGAATTGTCTGGCTAACTACAGGCCTGTCTCTAACCTGCCCTTTGTGGGTAAGGTTATTGAGAAGGTGGTTGCGTCACAGCTAGATGATCATTTGACCAGCCACAATGTCTATGATTCTCTCCAGTCCGCATTTAGGAAGAGACATAGTACTGAGACAGCCCTTGTCCGCGTACTAAATGACCTCCTAATAGTGAAAGATTGAAGGACCCATTCCATGTTGGTCCTTCTTGATCTCTCTGTGGCATTTGACACCGTAGACCATGGTGTGCTATTGGAGCACCTGCGGTTCATCTGTGGACTGTCTGGTATGGTCCTCAAATGGTTTCGATCTTTCCTTGAGGGTAGGACTCAGAGGGTGGTGTCTGGGATTTTTTCCTCTGCATCACTCCCCCTATCCTGTGGGGTGCTGCAGGGTTCCATTTTGGCACCCATGTTGTTGGCGGTGAACATGCTGCCATTGGGAGTGATTATTAGGCGGTACAGCTTGAGTTTTCACTGCTATGCAGATGACACTCAGCTGTACATGTCCTTCGTGCCTGGCTAGGATGCTGCTGTTTCGGTTTTAACGACTGTCTCACCAAAATCCAGGATTGGATGAATGTAAGCTGGCTGCGGTTAAACCCAGAGAAAACTGAGGTGTTGGCTGTGGACCCAGGTTGCCAGGAGGAGGGTTTGTTGGTGAGATCACCTTCAGGTCTATGGCTTGGGGGTGTTCAGCTAATTACCTCAGACTGGGTGCAGAACCTGGGCATTATGTTTGATGACTGTTTGACACTTAAATCTCAGGTGTTGGCAGTTGTCAAAACCTCTTTCTACCATCTGAGGAATATCGCCCAGGTGAAGCACCTGGTTCCTTCTGACGATCTTCCAACTTTGGTCTGCGCCTTCATTACCTCCCGCCTTGACTACTGCAATGCCCTTTACTTTGGTTTATCAGGGGTTGATATCCACTGCCTGCAGCTTGTGCAGAATGCGGCAGCCAGGCTATTGACTGGTTTGTCTAGGACCAGTCATATAATGTCTGTGCTCTACAGACTGTACTGGCTGCCAGTATGGTGGCAGATCACCTTCAAGGTCAGTTTGCTGACCTATAAGGCCCTACATGACCAGGGACCTGGTTACCTGCAAGATCTCCTTCATCCCTACTGTCCCTCCCACTCGCTCTGATCCACTGACAAGGAATTGCTAGAGATTCCCAGGGTTCGTTTAAAGACATCTGGGGCCAGGTCTTTTAGTTTTATGGCCCCAACCCTGTGGATTTCTCTACCTCAGCAGGTGCGAGATTGCCCGACCATCCAAAGTTTTAAAGTAGTTTTGAAGACATTTCTTTTTAGCCTCACGTATACTGATTTTTAATGCTGCTGTCATGAGTTTTAACCTGTTTATGGTTTTAATTAATTGTTTTATTTATTGATTTATTTTAATGAATTATGTACAAGCACCTTGATTTTGGAAAGGCGCTTTTTTATAAATAAAGTTTGATCTGATTTGATTTGATTTTGGGAGGTTTAAATACTACTTGGATAAGCATTTAAACTAGCCAAAGGGGGGCTCTAAAACCAAGGAACGAAACAATTACCCCCCACCAAGATGATGACACAGCAGGTAAGGAGAACCTGAGGGGAGTAATCTCTTCCAGGGCAGGGATGCAAGAAGACAGGGTTGGAGACAGGGCAGAGGACAAGGTGTGTATAAATCAGGAAAGCAAAAAGAAAGGGGCAAATGAAACAGGTACCGGAGAAGGTAACAAGGGAAAGGGGGTCAAGGAGAGCTTCAGAGAACAGCACAGGTGGGAGGGCAAGCAGGGAAGCAGGGAGGGAGGGGTAAGTTATGGAAAGTCATGTGCACCAGTGCAAGGAGTCTGCTAAATAAACCCCCAAACCTGGAGGCCATTATGGCAGAGGCTATCCTGGATTAGGTGGCCGTAACAGAGTTATTGTGCACATTTTAAAAACTGTTGCGCACATTCCAAAGCATTGTTGTGTGCATTTCAAAGAATTGTTCAGCACAGTTCAAAGGTCATACAATTTTAAATTCCTCACTTACCCCATACCTAGCTACTTACTGACCACCCAGTACCCCAAGTTGTATCTTTTAACTTTCAAAAGTCTTTAAGTTTGATTTTGATCATAGCAAAGAAATGGCAAGTTTAGTTTGTTATCACTTCGGAGGAGGGGGTGCCTGTCACTCCGGTGGAAAAAAACATATACTATATAAAATAAAACATGGGCAACCACACACAGCTTGGCATGTGTTTCCATCTCGGGGCTGAGATGACAGCATGGATCTCTCAGGCTTTGCTCTCGAGGTTCATATGCTGTCATATCAACCCCTTGATGGAAGCACAGCCTTGTTGTGTATGGTTGCCCATACATTATTCTCTATATGGTGCCCTGACAGCCATGACTGGGACATAGCCATACTGGGCTACTCTTTGTTCAGGCGAAGCAGGGAAGGGACGAGGGGAGGGTTGTACTATATGTGAGGAAGAGATTCAAGGCCATGGATATACAGGGGCATCCACAGGAAAAGGGCTGGAGGTATGTGTGTCATCCTGGAGACAGGTACTGGGGCCACTATCTCTACAGGGGTAGTATACAGACCTCCAGCACAGGGAGAGGAGTTGGATAAGGCACTTGGGGAAGCCATCATCAGGATGGCAAGTAAGGGGAAGATGCTGCTAATTGGGGAGTTCTATCTGGCAGATGTGGATTGGAGCCTTCCAATGGCAGCTTCGGGAAGGAGCAGGGCCGTCCATATCTCCCTACAAGGGGATCACAGTGGGCAGTCCCCTAAGTACCAGTGATCACTGTACAGTGTGGTTTAACAATAGGATGGGAACAGAGACAGACCATACGCGGACCAGGGTCCTGAACTTTAGGAGGATAGATTTCAAAAAAATGGGAGACTGCCTCAGAAGCTGCCTCATCAGGGGATTGCCATGGAGGGGTAGAGGCACAGTGGGTAAAAATAATGGAGGGCACAATCAAGGTAACCAACCTCTGTGTGAAGGAAATGAGTGAAAGCAGAAAGATAACAAGACCATTATGGTTCTGTAGGAAAGTGGCCAAGGTGGTGAGGGAAAAAAGGGTGGCATTCAGGGGGTACTGTACAAGGAAACACAGAGAGAGGAAGACAGGGAGGTATATCAAGTAAAACAGAGGGAAGCAGGAAAACAGTGAAGGGAGCAAAGGCACAGACAGAGGAAAGGATAGCCAATTGGGTAGCTAAAGGTGATAAGGCTTTCTTTAGCTATGTAAATAAAAATAGGAAAGCAAGGAGAGGGACTGTGAGAATAAGGAGGGTGGTTGGGGCAGACTGTGCAGAAGAGGATTAAGAAACAGCAGACATCCTGAACAGGTACTTCTGCTCAGCCTTCACAGTGGACGGAGAGGGATGTGGACCACCTGAGAGCAACAGGAATAAAGGGGGACAGCTAACACAAGTCCATTTTCGAAGGAGAATCCTGAAGGAACTTGCAGCTCTGAAAGTTGACAAGGCTATTGGCCCAGGTGGGATACACCCTGCCATAATAAAGGAACTTAGAGAGGTGCTAGCTTCCTCACTGATGGCCTTATTTAACAGCTCACTGGACTCAGGCATGATTTTGGAAAAGTAGAGCAGGGAGGAGGGTAGTAACTACAGGCTGGTCAGTCTTACTTCAGTGGTGAGAAAATTAATGGAAACCCTCCTAAAGGAAAGTCTGGAAGAGTATCTTGAATCTGATGGGCCACAAGACTATAGACAGCATGGATTCATGGGGGGGGGGTGATGCCAGATGAATCTGATTGATTTCTTTGAGTGGGTGACCAGGAAAATAGATCAGGGGAGAGCAGAAGACATTGTCTATCTGGACTTTAGCAATGCCTTTGACACTGTGTGCACAGTAGACAGATAAAGAAATTGAGCACCCCAGAGGCAGGATCCAAAGTGGTGACTCGGTTACATAACTGGTTAATGGATAGGTGACAGTAATAGTATTTCTTTATTGTCTGACAAGTTATGTCATTACAATTGCACAGTATATACAGCCTTATAAAAATAGCATCTCAATATTCACTATTAAAATCATTACACAATATATGTTCAAGCATGCTTCATAAAATTATCACTTAACATTATCCCACTATATTAGCACTTTTGCTGTCTTATCCTCATATTTCATAATACCTTCAATCCCCAATATATTTATTTTATCAAGGTATTTAATATTTGCTCTTACTTTGAGTTGGAGCTCTTGCAGCAGGCTATAACCATAAGGACTAAGCCGGCAGGTGCCAGGACCCCATGGAAAACTTTTAGCTAGCAGTCTTCAGCATGGACCGCCCCCCTGACGTCAGCCCACCCTGTTGTCAGCCAATGGTATAAAAGGGGCGGTCCCCAGCCCCACCTCAGTTCTTTTCCTGCCGTCGACCCATTCGCATCAGCTCCATGGATGTCTCCTGCAACAGTAGACTGCCATTGTGCATTTTCTGCGTTTATTTTATTTTATTCAGAAAATAGCGATCTTTTTACTTTTATTTCTGCATGTCTTCTTCCCCAGTTTCTTCAGTTGAGTGGCAAAAGTCCAAGTGTGCTTGTGGCAAGCAGCTACCATCCAAAGATGGCCACGTGGCCTGTCTCTTCTGCCTGGGCCCAGGGCACAACACTTCGGCCTGCCAGCAATGCAAGAGCTATAACCAAAGGACTAGGATTCCCCACCAGAAGGCCCTTAAAAGCCACCTTGTCACAGATGCCAGCACGAGAGCTCTTCCTCAGCCTCTGATTTGCAGGACTTGAGCCGCAGCTTGTCTTCCTCCTCCGCTAGGGAGTCAGAACCCAGGGGTCGTCCTCCCATGCCAGACAGCAGCGATACCCCAGATCCCCTTCTGAGAATCCATCATTCATGGGCACCACGAGGCATATTCAGGCCAATAACGGCTTGGAGATGGAGGACTTGGATCCAGAGAGGTGTAGGCTAGCCAAATAGCTCTGCCAAAAAGGAGCTTAAGCCTTTAGTGGTGCCCCTGCTGGTAGACAACTTCCAAGACCTTACTAGGATAACCTGGAAGAAAAAATTACTCACCTTAGTAATGTTGTTTCTTCTAATGGAGTCTTGCTATATTATGACTAATGCAGTTTGTCCCACCATTAGAACTGCTCCAGAGGTGAAAGAGTTAACTTCCATGCAGAGCATGGAACTTAGAGCGCGAGCTCGGTTAGAAAAGCTCTGTCTGGGATATTTCAAACCGAAACTGTCAGATCTTTACGAGCAAAACTCACTAAGGCTCTGTGTGGAAGCTGTAACCTACACTAGCCAACTGGCTACTAAAATATTAATACATTTTCCTGGTCCCAACACCAAGACTCAAGTCAGGGGACCAGAAAAGATAAGATAAAATAAAACACAACACCCAAACACCCCAAAAAGAAGGGGTGGAAAACATAAAAGGGGGCATCAATAA
This sequence comes from Neoceratodus forsteri, assembly GCA_016271365.2. Classification (NCBI taxonomy): domain Eukaryota; kingdom Metazoa; phylum Chordata; order Ceratodontiformes; family Ceratodontidae; genus Neoceratodus; species Neoceratodus forsteri. Next base: position 1,026,660,858 of record CM028130.1, on the reverse strand, counting down.
GTGCCAACAGTGGACTGCCCACCCCATACCCAAAGTAGAAGTTCTGAGAGGGGCAGGCTGGGGAGGTCATAATATAGCAAGACTCCATTAGAAGAAACAACATTACTAAGGTGAGTAATTTTTTCTTCAAACAACATGAAGTCTTGCTATATTATGACTAATGCAGACTACACAGCAGTACCTCCATGGAGGAGGGACAGAACCTACTTAGGGAATAGGCTCTGAAGCACGGTTGTGCTAAACGAGCATCCCTCCTGGCCTGGATATCCAGGAGTAATGCTTGGTGAAAGTGTGTACTGTTTTCCAAGTAGCTGCTTGACATATCTCTAAGATAGGGATGCTCTGGCAGCAGCTAGAGACGCAGCTGTACCTCTTGTAGAGTGAGCCCTCAGGCCTGAAGGGGGAACCTTACCCAGTTTTTGATAGCAAAATTGGATACAAGAGACAATCCACCTGGCAATGGATCTCTTAGTGGCAGGTTTCCTTTCCCAACCTCACCATAAGTGAGAAATAGTTGGAGGGAGTCAAACCTGTGACCCTTGGTATGCTCTATGTAGTAACTTAGGGCCCTCTTAACATCTAAGCTGTGCAGCCTCCTCTCACCGGAGGAGGAATGGTCAGTGAAGAACACTGGAAGTGAAATAGATTGGTTAAGGTGGAAATCTGAAACCACCTTAGGCAAAAAACTTCCTGTTAGTCCTGAGGACTACCTTATCCCTGTGAAAGGAAATAAAGTCAGTCTCCACCGATAAAGCCTGTAACTCACTTATGCGCCTGGCAGAAGTGATGGCTACTAGAAATACAGTTTTCCAAGTCAAGTACTTAAGCTCTGCCGAAGACAGAGGTTCAAAGGGGGGTTGCATCAGCTGAGCAATGCAAACATTAAGATCCCAGGCAGGGGCAGGGTCCCTGAATGGTGGATTGGTATGAAGCAATCCCCTAAAAAACTTGGAAAATACAGGGTGAGCAGAAAGAGAAGAGGGCTTCCCTGCTGAAATAAAAGCAGAGACAGCTGCCAAATGCACTTTCAGGGTAGCTGGTCTCAGTCCCAAAGAATTAAGATGGACCATATAGTCCAAAACAGTGGGCAAATCAGCAGATTCCGGGGAAATATGCTTCCCAGAACACCATATGGAAAACCTTTTCCACTTGGAGTTATAGGTAGCCCTGGTGGAAGGCTTCCTAGAAGCTTTCAAGATTTCAAGAACACCTTGAGAAAGTTGTAGATCAGCAAACTCTAACTCCTCAAGAGCCAGGCCTTGAGGTTGAGGGATTTGAGATTCGGATACCAGACTCTCCCCTGGGCACAGGTTAACAGATTGTGGTTCCTGGGGAGACACAGGGGAAGATGGACTGCTAAGGACAGAAGGAGTGGGTACCAGGGCTGCCTGGCCCAGTCTGGAGCAATCAGGATCATCTTGCAGGGCTGAGATCTGATTTTGACTAGCACCTTGAACAGGAGAGGGAAGGGGGAGGCATAGAGAAACTTCCCTTCCCAATCGAGGAGAAAGGCATCCAGGGGGACTGAGCCCAACACTGGGGGCCTGCAACAAAAAAGTGGAAGTTGATGATTGTCTGGGGCTGCAAAAGATCTATCTGAGGGTGCCCATCTGGCAAAAACTATCCCAGTACTAGGGATCCAGTGACCATTGTGATGGCCCTGGGAAATCCTGCTGAGAGCATCTTCCAGGACATTGTCCTTGCCTGGAAGGTGAACTGCTATGAGGGAAGTGTTCAGGGAATAAGCCAGAGACCACAACTTATCCCTGTACACAAGGTCAAGACCGAGTGCACCCTTTGTTTGTTGATGTACCACATTGTAGTGGTGTTGTCTGTTCTGACCTGTACCACCCTGTTCTGAACAGATGCAGAAAAACCTGAAGTGCTAGAAAAACAGCTCTGAGTTCAACAGATTGATGTGGAGCAGAGATTCCTGAGGGACCACAACCCTGGGTGGAGAGGTCGCCCATGTGAGCTCCCCATCCCAAGAGGGACGCATCTGTAGTAAGGGTCAAGGAATGAGATAGAGGGATGAAGGGCACCCCTTGTCTCAGATTGCTCTGATCCTACCACCACTGAAGGGCCTGGATCAGGGTTCGAGTCACTGGGATTAACTTGGATAGGGAATCTCTTCTTTGAGACCAGAAGGCTTTCAAATGGAACTGAATGTCCCTCATCTGAAATCTTGCTCCTTGCACTACAGCTGTGGAAGCAGCCATGTGTCCTAGGAGCTGCGAAATGCCTTGCTGGTCGAGATCTGCAGAGTGAAGGGCGAGGCCAGGGCCACCAGGGTCCTTACCCTTTCTAGGGAAGGAAGGCTCTGGTCTGCTTTGTGTCCAGTTCTGCACCTATAAAGGTGAGTACCTGGACAGGTTCCAGAACTGACTTTGGAAGATTGAGAAGAAAGCCCAGAGAGGCAAGCAGCTGCTGGATAACTTGCAGGTGTGATTTGACCTAGTCTGGAGACTGACCCAGAATGAGCCAGTCGTCCAGGTAGGGAAAGATGGCAATCTTTTGCCTTCTTCAATGAACAACTGCTACTGCCAGACATTTTGTGAATACCCTTGGGGCAGAGGTAAGGCCGAAGGGCATTGCTCTGAACTTATAATGGCCTGAGGGCAGTTCGAATCTGAGGTACTTTCAGTGGGAGCTTCTGATAAGAACATGGAAGTAGGCATCCTTGAGGTCCAGGGAAGCTAGCCAGTCCCCTGGCCTTAGGGAGGGTAAAATCATTCCCAGAGTCACCATTTTGAATTTTGGTTTTAAAGGTGCTTGTTCAGATATCTTAGGTCCAGGATGGGCCGCTCCTCCTGTCTTTTTGGGGTAAGGAAGTACCTGAGTACAGACCCTTGCCCTGGTGTAGGAAGAAACCTTTCTACAGCTCTGAGAGCTAGGAGGGTTGAGACTTCTGTTTCCAAGGCAAGAGTCTCTAGAGGGTTTGCAGGTGGAAAAGATCTGATTCTCATCTTTGGAAATTTTTTGAAGCTGAGAACCAGACCCTGGCTTACTACTTCCAGGACCCACTTGTCTGATGTTAAAGACTCCCAGTCCTGGACGAAGTAAGCCAGCCTGCCCCCTACAGGTAATGGAGAACCGGCCCTGGGCATCCCATCAGGGTGCCTGTTTGGCAGGGGCTTTAGGCTGAGGGGTGGGAGCAGGCCTGCTTGTACCCCGTCTGCCTCTCCCTCTGAAGAACCCCCTCTGAACATAAGCTGAAGAGGAGGCCTGGGTCTGGTAAAAAGGCCTGTGAAAAGGCCTGCCTCTACCCCTTGGGGGCTGCCTCTGAGGAGTGGCTTGCCATTCCTTGGCTTGTGCACTCCTATAAGTGGTTCTATATTCATCCATTTTCTTCATATAATTCTCTGTCTGCTCCCAAACAGAGAATTTCCCACCAGGAAAATCCATAGCCTTAGACTGGGTATCCTGTGACAAAGTAGTACACCTGAGCCAAGCCAATCTGAAAAGCCACAGATGTAGCCATGACTCTAGAGGATACATCATTAGAATCCACTGCAGCATGGAATTGCACCTTAGATGCCTCAACACCATCAGCAGCCACCTGCTCCAGCTCCTTGGCAAGCTGGCCAGGGCCTGTTTGGCTAAAGCCATGACAGTATCCCATCTAGATTTTTGGTATCTCGCAACATAAGCCATATAGTTTGCTTGTCTGAGTCCCAAGGATGCTGCCATGTATTGTTTTTTAGCCATGGCATCAATCTTCCTGGAGTCCTTGTCAGGAGGATGTGAAGCCAGGGGAATATTAGCTTTATCACAGGCTGCATCCTGAACTACCCCAACATGGCTGCATTGCTGTGAAAAAAATTCTGTATCAGGACCTCACAAAGTGTACCTCCTGTCCATCTTTTTATCCACAGGAGGCACAGAATTAGGAGCTTTTAAAATTGTTATTGTTTGTTTCCTAAAAGATTTATGTAAAGGAATAGACAACCTCCTGGACTCTGGGATATCCATCATCTCTACAAAGTCAGGCTCCTCTTGCTCATCCACAGCCTCCTCCAAAGGAAGCTGGAGGGTTTCAGCAACTTTTTTATAAAACAGAAAATGAGAAGGGGACTCAGCAAGCCTAGGGGGAGATTCTCCTAAAGGTCTGTCTGGGGAGATGTCCGGTTCAATGGGCACATCCAGACTTTCAAAGTCACATTCACGCTGTTCATAATCATCCTCCCCCTCCTCTGGTTCATAAAACTCCTCTATATCATATTCTTGAACCGGTGGAACCGACCGAACCGACTTTTTGCCAGATAGTGGCAGTTCGGAAGGAACCGGGGAAAGTGACTGGACAATTTGTATTGCCCCGGCTATCTCTGCAGCAGTTGGAGAAGGGAATTTTGACTCCACACCTGCTGACTTTCTAGTTCTCTCTGCTGGAACTGGCTCCTTAGAGTCAGCTATATGTTGCCGAGGAAGTCTGACCCTGGTCAGAGGGACTCCTCCGTTCGGTTGGCACGAACGGGCTGGCCATCCGGTCAGCGGACTTTTGGCCTCTCGTTCCTGAGCCTACCAACTCTCTTATCTAGGTAGCTGCAGGGAAATTCTTGCAAATCTGGCAGTCTGCATTGAGGTGGTCAAACCCCAGACAATAAACACAAATGTGGTGTGTGGGTCAGCCTTGGCAAAAGCTTCCCCACAGAACACTACAGTGTTGAAACCCAGTGGGCCCGGTTTTTCTTTTGGGTTTCTCAGACATAATGCCAGCCTAACCAAAAACTTGCCCTTTTTTCGGCAGTGCCAGGCAAGACACCCTTATCGGTTCCCAACTGTGTCATGGGTCGTGGAAAAAAACGTAATGAAATCCGTTTTTTTTAGAACCGATAAGAACCGGGAACCGCACTCTAAAAAGCCTTAAAATGCTTCAGAATCAAGTTTAAACACAATCTGATCGGTTCAAACCGAACCGATAAACATTTACAAGTTCCACACAGAAAACCTATCTATTATTTACAATACCATAGACAGAGCTTGAACTGATCGGTTTGAGGTTAAAATAATGATAATCGCGGTTGAATTTAACCAAGAAAAAACTCTTTAAACCGAGAAAATGAACCGAGCAGCAGGAGGAATCTCCGGAGCCACTGTTCAGTGAGGCGGAGTAAAGAATCTGACAGTTTCGGTTTGAAATATCCCAGACAGAGCTTTTCTAACCGAGCTCGCGCTCTAAGTTCCATGCTCTGCATGGAAGTTAACTCTTTCACCTCCGGAGCAGTTCTAATGGTGGGACAAACTGCATTAGTCATAATATAGCAAGACTTCATGTTGTTTGAAGCACCCTCTTTTTCTGCAGCCATATCCAAGAAATCGGATAGGCTCTATAGAGCACCTAGGGATGAGCCCTTCCTTGCGGAACACCCATTGGCCAGCTCAACAGTCATTTCCATGGCCCATGACCGGTCTAAAAGACCTAAGCACTTTAGCAACCAGCCTCCTGACCAACATCTAGACCAGCTGGGCAAGAAAGTTTACACTTCAGCTACTTGCTCAATAGGGTCCTTGAATTTTCTCACCCACATGGTGCGATATCAAAATGCCCTGTGAGAAAAGAGCCTAGAGTTGGTCCAAGCTCTGCTGGATGTGCCACAGAAGGTTGAACTTTTGGATCTATTGAAGTCAGGCTCAGACGTTGGCACACATTTTGCGTGCTTTGTATGATACTGCTGATACAGTGGCCAGGGCAGCAGCCACAGACATCTGCATACAACGCCACTCATGGCTTCGGGTCTCAAGTTTTACTCAGGACCTCCAGGCCTGAATCAGAGACCTCTCTTTCAAGGTTCAGTCCTTTTTAGGGATGAGGCCAAGAAACTGATACACCTCCAAGGCTCTGGCAAAGCTATCTGTCGGTACAGAAGATGTACAAGGCCAACCAGAAGTCCTTTAAGAAGCAGTCCCTTTGTAAATCCTCAGGGCAGCAGTCCTGCAAACAGCAGCAACAGCAGCGAGGTGGCTTTAAGCGCAAGGCCCCCTACCAGACTCCTGGGGGTTCATTATCCACAGCCACCAAATCCTCCCAGGCTGCTCTGCCCACCCCTGGAGCTTCAGTCTGACTCCTTGCCAGACCCTCCTCCCCCAGCAGAAACCCTCAGGGAGATGGTGGGGGGATGCTTCTCCCTCTATCTGGAAGAGTGGAGCAAAATAATCAGAGAGAGAGGACATACATTGAAGTTCCTGGAGGGACCACCAGACAATCCACCAGTGTCCTCCCACTACCCTCAATCTCACATCACTCTGATTGAAAAGGAAATTCAGTATCTTCTTCAAAAGCAGGCCATAGAACCAGTCCCCCCAAGTCAGAGAGGAAAGGGATTTTTTTTATAAAGCTTTTTGCTCCCCCTTTACCCCTGTGCCTTCTTGGTAACGGAGGAGACATGTTTTTTCCACTGATTTTCTCCCCGTTACCCCAGGACCCCAGAACGTGGTCACGCATGTGCATGGAGGCACACATGTGCTCCGTGGCTCCAGTGACGGCCCCTTCCCACCACCCAGCCTAATGCCAGGGTTCCCTTGTGGCTTGGTGCTACCACCTAGCAGCCAAGAGCCGGGGAACCCTCACGTCCCTCCCAGAGAGGAGAGATGCCTTGTGACATCTTGATCCTGCTCTGCTCCCTTCCTCCCTCCAGCTGACCCCTGACGGGCCGAGCTTGCACCCAAACTCGGGTTGCCAGCATGGTGTGAGGTGTGGCATCCAGCACCTCAACCTGGGCCACCCTGAGAGGACAGAGATTTTATTCCCATTTCTTCCTGGTACCCAAAAAGACTGGAGATCTTCGCCCCATTCTGGACCTCAGGCACTGAACAAGTGTGTCAAGTACAAATGGATCAGAATGATCCTTTATCAGTTTTACTTCCCCTTCTTCACCAAGGAGACTGGCTCTGTTTTCTGGACATGCATGGTGCATACCTTCATATCCTGGTGTTCCAGCCCCACAGAAGATATCTGTGTGTCCTCTTCCAAGGGCATCACTGCCAGTACTGAGCACTGCTGTTTGGCCTATCTTCAGCTCCCAGAGTTTTCACCAAGTGCCTGGAGGTGGTGGCTGTGTCCCTCAGAAGACAAGGCCATTACGTCTTTCCTTACCTAGATGACTGGCTTCTGACAGCACCCACAAGAGCCCAGCTGTTAACAACACTAAACATAGAAACATAGAATTTGACGGCAGATAAGGACTGCTTGGCTCACCCAGTCTGCCCATTTCCCTACCTAATGGATAAGCTGCAGATCCTAGTTAACCAGCAGCCTACTTCTTCCTACCCCCACCCCCTAGAATTGCCTTATGACTGTCCCATGCATGCTTGAATTCAACCACTGTTTTTGACTCCACAACCTCCTCCGGAAGGTCATTCCATGTATCCACAACCCTCTCTGTGAAAAAATACTTCCTTACATTACCTCTGAGCCGCACCCACTCTGTCTTTAAATTGTGCTCCCTTGTTCTTGCACACCTCTTTTTTTGAAAGATGCTACCCTCTTGGACTTTGTTGATTCCCTTGAGGTACTTGAAAGTTTCTATCATGTCCCCCCTCTCCCTCCTTTCCTCGAGGCTATACATATTAAGCTCCTTTAGTCTCTCTTCATATGTCTTCTGGTGCAGACCCTGCACCATTTTAGTTGCCCTCCTCTGGACAGCTTCCATCCTGTCTATGTCCTGCAGAGACTGGGTCTCCAGAACTGCACACAGTACTCCAGATGGGGTCTCACCAGCTGTCTGTACAGAGGGATAACAACTTCCTGTTTTCTACTGGTGATGCCTCTCCCTATGCATCCCAGTATCCCCCCAGCCCTCCTTACTGCCCTCTCACATTGCTTGCCCACCTTTAAGTCATCTGATATGACTACCCCAGGTCCCTTTCCATTTTTGTTGTTGTTAGCATCTCATCCCCCATTGTGTACTCTTCCCCTGGGTTTTTGTTTCCCATGTGCATTACCTTGCACTTCTTAGCATTAAATCTAAGCTGCCATACATTTGACCATTCCTCTAACCTTGCCAAGTCCCTTCTCATCCTTTCCACCCCACCTTGTGCATCAACTACATAGAAACATAGAAACATAGAATTTGACGGCAGATAAGGACCGCTTGGCCCACCCAGTCTGCCCATTTCCCTATCTACTGCATAAGCTGCAGATCCTAGTTAACCAGCAGCCTACTACTTCCTACCCCCACCCCCTAGAATGGCCTTATGACTGTCCCATGCATGCTTGAATTCCACCACTGATTTTGACTCCACAACCTTCTCCGAAGGCCGTTCCATGCATCCACAACCCTCTCTGTGAAAAATACTTCCTTAAATTACCTCTGAGCCCCTCTATCTTCAAATTGTGCCCTCTTGTTCTTGCACACCTCTTTTTGAAAGATGTTACCTCTTGGACTTTGTTGATTCCCTTTGAGGTACTTGAACGTTTCTATCATGTCCCCTCCCTCCTTTCCTCGAGGCTATACATATTAAGCTCCTTCGCTCTCTTCATATGTCTTCCGTGACCTGCACCATTTGTTGCCTCCTCTGGACAGCTTCCATCCTGTCTATGTCTTTATGGAGATTGGGTCTCCAGAACTGCACACAGTACTCCAGATGGGGTCTCACCAGCTGTCTGTACAGAGGGATAATAACTTCCTGTTTTCTACTGGTGATGCCTCTCCCTATGCATCCCAGTATCCCCCCAGCACTCCTTGCTGCCCTCTCACATTGCTTGCCCACCTTTAGGTCATCTGATATGACTACCCCCAGGTCCCTTTCCATTTTTGTTGTTGTTAGTATCTCACCCCCCATTGTGTACTCTTCCCCTGGGTTTTTGTTTCCCAGGTGCATTACCTTGCACTTCTTAGCATTGAATCTAAGCTGCCATACATTTGACCATTCTTCTAACCTTGCCAAGTCCCTTCTCATCCTTTCCACCCCACCCTGTGCATCAACTCTGTTGCAGATCTTTGTGTCATCTGCAAAGAGACATACTTTTCCTTCCAGTCCCTCTGCAATGTTGCTTATAAAGACATTGAAGAGGACCGGTCCTAATACTGAACCCTGCAGTACCCCACTAGTAACCCTCCTTTCTTCTGAGTGGACTCCATTTACTATTACTCTCTGTGTCCTATTCTCCAGCCAATTCTTTACCCAGGCTGTCATCTTGGGACCCACTCCCAGGCTGGCTAACTTGTGTGGGACTGTGTCAAATGCCTTGCTAAAGTCTAGGTAGGCCATGTCCACAGCCCCTCCCTGATCTACTACTTTGGTCACCGAGTCAAAGAAATCTATCAGATTCATCTGGCATGACCTTCCCGCTGTGAATCCATGCTGCCTAGGGTCCTGTGCCCCTCTGGCCTCTAGATACTCGACAATTCTTTCCTTCAGAAGTGATTCCATCATTTTCCCTATCACTGAGGTTAAACTAACAGGTCTGTAGTTTCCTGCTTCTGCCTTGCTCCCACTGTTGTGAAGGGGAATCACATCTGCCCTCCTCCAGTCCTCGGGTACCACCCCATCCTCCCATGATTTGTTAAAAAAGGTAGTCAGTGGTGTCACTAGTTCTACCCTTAGTTCTTTTAGAATTCTGGGATGAATCCGATCAGGCCCCATTGCTTTGTCCATCTTCAGTTTTCTATTAGATTCGTCTGGCATGACCTTCCTGCTGTGAACCCATGCAAAGACACCTTTACTCTCTTCAGAAAACTGGGGATCACTTTGAACCTGTCAAAGTCATCCCCATGGCCCAGCCAAAGATTCCAATAAATCTAAGCAATATTGGACACAGTACAGGGCAAGAGCTTTCTATCCCAGACAGAGCAGATCGCCTTCTGTCCCAAGCTCGGATGGTATCATCATGCCATCAAACCTCGGCCAGGGCATTCCTACAGATGTTAGGTCACATGGCGGCTGCCATTCTGACCTTCCCTCTGGCTCATTTGCATATGAGGGTTCCTCAATGGACACTCATTGGTGCAGTGGGACCAATGTTCAGATGGCCTGGAGCAACCTGTCACAGTCTCCGACCCAGTTAGTCGGACCCTGAATTGGTGGATGGAACCTGTTAACCTTTCCAAGGGGATTTCATTCAGACAGGAGTCCCTGAGGTAGGTCCTAACTATGGATGACTCGGGACAGGGTTGGGGCACCCACTTAGTGGACTGGCAGACCCAAGGATCCTGGTCCCCTTTGGAGCAGACACTGCACGTCAATGTTCTAGAGATGCGAACGGTCCTCTATGCCCTACAGGCATTTCAGATGGACCTTCTCCCAAGCCCTCTCCTCATCCAGACAGACACTCTTTTACATCAACAAGCAGGGGAGAACTCACTTGTACCCCCTCTGCAGGGAGGCCATGAGTGTCTGGTATTGAGCACTGGAGCACCACCTGGAATGCACCGCTGTGCATGTTCCAGGCACCCAAAACGTCTTGACCGACAGCCTAAGCAGGTCTCGGTCCAAAGCCCATGAATGGATCTACTCTAGCTAGTCGCAGAACAACTGTTCATCAGATGGGGACAGCCAGAGTTGGACCTTTTTGTGTCCCCACTCAATGCCAAACTGCCCAGTTTCTGATCACTAGATCCAGGGCCTGGAGTTTTCTGGTGAGATGCGTTGTCCCTCTGTTGGACAGGGAGGTTCCTGTATGTCTTCCCTCCCTTCCCTCTTCTTCTTCAGAGAGCATTTCTCAAGCTGGAGGTGGAGGGAATGGAGATGATCCCCATTGCTCCCTACTGGCCTTGTTAGATCTGGTTCCCTCTGCTCAGCAGTTAGCAGCAGAACCACAGGTCCCCTTGCTCCTGAGCTCACACTTGCTATCCCAGAAGCAGGGCACTGTAGTCCAGCCAGACCTCAAGTCTCTGCACCTGCATGCATGGCTGCTGCAGACTTAGTGGTTGCCAGATTTGGGGTTTTGTATGCTATGAAGTGGAAATAGTTCTGTCTCTGGGCCTCTGCTCACTGCCTTGATACTTTCACCTGTCCAGTAAACTCCATTTTAAAGTATCTCCTCTCTCTATCCAATTCCAGTTTGAGTTACTCCTCTGTTAAGGTGCACCTTTTCACAATCTCTGCATACCATGCACCTATAGAGGGCAAGACCCTTGCCCAATTGGACTTGTCCCTACACCTGAAAACTCCCATTTAGGATCCAGTCCCTCCATGGGATCTCCTGTTTATGTTAGAGAAACTTACTTTGCCTCCCTTTGAACTGGCCACAGAATGCGAACTACGCTTTTCTGTCAAGGAAAGTGTTATTTTTAGTTGCTGTTAGTTCTGCTCAAAAGACTTCCGAGCTCCAGACTCTGATGTGCAAAGAGCCTTATTTCGTTTTTCACAAGGACAGGGTGTCCTTGAGGACAAATCCTAAGTTTTTGCCAAAGGTGGTGTCAGAGTTTACCCTGAACCAGGACATCCACTTGCCTGTTTATTACCCAGTGTATTCCAACAGAGGGGAGGCTTTGCTGCATACTCTGGGCATCCGCAGGACACTTCAATATTACCTTAACCGCACCAGTACTTTCAGAAAGACCGAACAGTTGCTTGTTTCCTTTGCCCCCAGATCTAAGGGGGGCACTAGTTACTAAACAGACATTGTGTAAGTGGTTAGTTAACTGCATTGTTTACTGCTATTATAAGTACGATAAGCCTTTACCAGGCCTGGTAAAAGGCCACTCTGCCAGGGGTGTTACTACCTCATTCGCCTCATTGAGGAATGTGTCCACAGCAGACATTTGTGTGGCTTCTACCTGGAGTTCTGCTCACACCTTTGTCAAACACTACAGTTTGGACGTCGCTTCCAGGCGTAGGACTAGATTTGGCCTTGCTGTTCTCAAAGGCCTGTTGTCCTGAAGTTTATTGTTGGCTACCTTTAACCTCCTCTTGTGCCTGTCAATCTCTTCTCCTTGACTGCTTGGGGCTCGTTCCTTATGGTTATAGCCTGCTGCAAGAGCTCCAACTCGAAGTAAGATAGAACAGTTAAGTGAGAACTTACCATAACAGTAGATCTTCGAGAGGAACTCTTGCAGCAGGCACTGCATTCCATCCTTCTTTCCTCCTGGTATTCCTTCTGCTTTCTTTTAATCTCGAACCTCCTTGGTTCTCCTTCCATCCTTGAGACTGGGTCTCCGGTGGGAGAACTGAGGTGGGGCTGGGGACCGCCCCTTTTATTCCACTGGCTGATGTTAGGTGCGGGCCGACATCAGGGGGCAGTCCCTGCTGAAGACTGCCAGCTAGAAGTTTTCCGTGGGGTACTGGCGCCTGGCAGCTTAGTCCTTATTGTTACAGCCTGCTGCAAGAGCTCCTCTCGAAGATCTACTGTTACAGTAAGTTCTTATGTAACTGTACTTTCCTTATCATAACACACATAATTGTGACTGGAGATACAGTGATTGGGTATTTTTCCTGTTTTTTTTTGTAAGTTATAAATATTATTCAATTAGTTTCCAGTACTTACCATGGTTTTTATCTTCAAGATGCAATTTCTGTATGTCTACAATTTTTTAAAAAGACACAATATTCTCAAGCGTTTTAAGAGATTTACATTTTAAGAGTTGCTCCATCATTTTACATGGGTCCTGGTTGGCTGGGTTCACTATATCCTTTAATAATCTTACTCTATGTTTGTTATATAGTGGATATCTGATCAGTAAATGAACAATGTTATCCTCTCCTTTACTACAGCTACATCTGCCACTGGAGCGCGATTCTTTTTTATTAATTAAAGATTTCAAGCGTTCACTTTTGTAGTACTCAAACCTATACTTCGTAAATATTTTCCTATGGAATGGATGTTTAATGATTTGCAGATACAGTTCTAGTTTAAATTCTTGTTTATTTTTAGCCATCCATTTGCTAATTTTGTAGGTAACCCACCCACTGGTGGGGGCTGACCAGACGCTGCCTCCTATTTGTTGTGCTGCCTTGCTCCCTGGATCCAGTGTGGTCCCTGAATGCTCCTGCCGGCCACGTTATTTGCTTGACTTGTTAGGGGACCGGTGGAGTAGTAAAAGTAAAGCCGCATGCTGCAGTGGGTTGCCAATTACCGCGCAGCTCCTGTGCAAGCTGCTGCGGTCTGCTCGTCCCCCACTCTCCCTCTTCCACTGTGGAGCACTGTGGCCCTCGCTCATAAGTGAAAGCCTCTCCATGCAGCTGATAGCAGTCTTGTCTGTGTGCCCCAGCCCCAAGTGTAAATAGATGAAAGGGGGTCCGGAGGCACTCGGAGGAAGAAATTAAATGTTTTAAAAAAGTGCTCTTAAGCGTTAGTAATTTACAGAGGTGTCTATTACTTTAAGAAGCAGCCGTGGTTGCTCATGAATATTAATGAGCTGGCTAGTGCCCTGGGGGGATAGCGCTATGGTGGTAGCGACGGGTGAATGCAGCCCTAATTTAAATGTTTAATGTAGCTATTAGAAAGGGCACAAAGGCAGCTACAGCAGCATGTTTTTAAATAAATGTATACCTGTATGGTTTGCCTGTACTTTTATGCTAAAATTGGGACAGTGCTTAAAATGCCATGTTTTGCCAGTCTGGTGACCAATAACAGTCAGTTAGAATGCCAGAATCCTGGGGAGCTGCTGTGAAGGCTCCTGGGAAAAAGAAGTGGTGCCAGCTTTTGCCCTCAAGACAGCCAGCCAACAGGACATCGAGGAAGCCCATTAACTGCATTTTCTGTGACTGACAGCTGTCATAAACTATTCAGCAGCTGCCAGGCTTCCTCCTTTGTTCTGCTAAACCAATCAGGGACTGTGTTCTTTTCCTGAAGCTCATCAGGAGAGACAATCAGTTTTATGTGATATGGGCGCATCTGCAATCGCACCACCAGGAACAGCGAGGGAGACAGAGCGAATGCCACAAAGGCAACCGCACAATAGCGCCGACTGCCCAAAAGGGCAACAGCAGCAAGGGGCAGCTAGAAGGGCACCAAGCACATGGCATACCCTGCAAGGCAGTGGGGACAAAGCACACCACGGTGTGGCCTGGGCTGGAAGGACACCCCACAATGGGAGAGAGTCCAGGAGCCAAGCGGCCAGGGATGGCTGGGCTGGGCACAACTACAAGGGAGGCACAGCATTGGCAGTGAGCCACCACCCAGGGACAGGGGAGCCCAGCATATGGTCATACACAGTGGGAGAGGAGGATGGCCAGAATGCCAGGGGGTACAGCCATAGGGTAGTGCAGAAGCCCACCATACAGATGCCGGCTCCCCAGCATATGGCATGTGGCAGATGCATGAGGGCCCTGGAAAGCATGAGGGTCAAAAGAGTGACTACAGGGAGGCAGTGGATGCATGGGCGGCCCTGGAAGGGCATACCCATGCAGGGTGGTGTTGGAGGGCACACACTGTGCTCCATGCTGCGCTGCACAGGGCCACGCTGCCCAGGGTTGGAGACTGGCAGCAGGGGCTGGTGCATTCAAGGAGCGACCGTGTGGTAGGTCACATGTGGAAGACAAAGTTATGCGCCAGCCCACGCAGGTAGTTGTAGTGGCTTCTGGAGGCATAGTCGGCCACGATGGCATGGATCCTGGCATCAAGGTCCCGATACTGTCTCCGTGGTTGAGGTGACTCCGCCCCAGACAACAGCATCTTGGACCGCACAGCTGTAATATGCTCCTCCTCCCTCAGGCACTCGAGGAGGTGCCAGATGCTGCGGTGGCAGGCACTGACCCGGATGTTAAAGGTCCTGTACCACCCTTCCACCGCATTGTTCATTCTCACCAGGCCCTGGAGGGTGGAGTCATAGCAGTTCCACTGCTCAATCAGGAATGGGGCATGCCGGCGAACCGACCGCCCAGTGGGCCAGCCGACCCACGTGTCCTCCATATAGTCCAGCAGGGGCTGGAGGATGTCCTCATTGTTGGCAATGTACTCCCATTCCCTGAGCTCCTCGAGGACTGCTGGCACATCGGCAGGTGGCAGGAATGCCAACGCCTGCAGCATCCGAACATGCAGCACAAAGTCAGGATCGTGGGTATACCGTGCCAGTACATCTGGCAGCTGCTGCACCTTGCGCCACAGGGCCTGGATGAAGTGGAAGAAGCAGCCCCTGACCCGTGCCTCGGGGAATACGGTGGTGACCCCATGCCAGCTGGCACGCTCAAAGTCCATCAGGACCGTGGCAGGTGTTATGGCAAGGTTGTGCAGCTTGAGCTGGTCTAGCAGTCTGATGTATGTCTGTGCCTGCCTGGTGCATGTCAGGGCATAGAGGGCGGGCAGGACTGTGCCTGACTGGATGGTGTGTATGGTGTAGAGCTGATCAAACAGGGCTGGGCACACCCTGAATGTGCCATCCATGAACCAGTCCATGCTGCTTGCCAGTTGCTGTATGCCATGGTCCATGGCATAGATGATGATGCGGTCTTGCCCCCCCCCCACTGTCGTACAGGAGGAAGTGCGTGCCATCTGCCACAAGGGTGTACTCCTCTGGGATGATTAGACTCTCGATGGACTGTGGGGTGGTCGGCCAGCTATGGGCCATGTGTCGCACACATTGTACTGTCCGGCGAAGCAGATGCACTCCTGGTAGGTGACCGGCCACGGCCGCAGGGATGCCCCACGTGCTTGCCATGACGACCTGCGAAGCGGTATCCATGGTACGCCGTACCTCTGTCCTGCAGCTGTTCCCATCACCGTATGCCCATGTCCGCCGTGATGGGGGTGATTGTGCTCCCTGATGGTGGCTACCACCATGTCGTCAGCTGTGTGCAGGCGGGCCATGCAATGGTACTTCCTCGCCTCGGCACACCTCCAATATACTTTGTCAGGTCCCTCCTTATCTCTGAGATACACAAAGCCATTGTGGACAGCCATGGGCTTACCCTTCTGGCTCTGCACATAACGCACCTTCATGGTGTAGATGCTGTCACATCTGACAGGTGTTCTGTGGCTGTCATTGATATGGGCACTGGGTGCCCCCACCCAGTTTCTGCTGGGCCACGTCCTCTTCCTGCCTGTGCTGCATATCTGGTGGTGTTGTGCCGTGCCCCCATCCCCATCGCCGCCATGTCTGTGGGCCATGCTTAACGTGGATCACCACCTTCATCTGTGTTGGCCCTGTGCCTGTGCAGTACTCTATGCTCCGTCCCTCCCTATGCTGTCCGGTGTGGTAAGTGTCTGTGTGTGCTGTGGTGTCACTGGGGTTGGGTATGTTGCACTGCGCCCTGTCCGTGTGTGGCCCTGATACTTCTGGGTGGTATGGGCTCATACAGCTGCCCCTCTGCACTGTGTGCCACCAATGGTGCCTTTCTGTGTGTGCCTCTGTGGCGGTGCTGTCACCTGTGTGGCCTACCCATAGCTCGCCCATTGCCTTCTGCTACCACTGCTGGCCATGGCCTGCTGTGTGCACTGTCCTGTGCTCATTGTTCGGATGTGTCTCCCTGCTGGTGGTGCCTCTGCCACCTGACGTCCTGCTGGTGCTCACGGTTCTGCTGTTAGCTGTGCGCGGGGGTGCTGTTACCAGGCTGCAGAGCTTTTCACTCTTGTGCTGTCATTCTACCTTTCTGTGCAGTCACCCCATCCTGTTGCGGTGCTTTCTGCCTCGCCCCCTGATACTGCGCCATTCATTTGGCGCTCTTCTTGGCTGCTACAGAGACAATCAGTTCAGTTCTATTCAGTTAGTTGATGTTAGAGTTTGACTTCAGTCAGTGTGTTGACTGAAGCCCCCTCCTCAAGAGGGGGGACTCGTACCCTTTGTGTCCTGATCCTGTGGGGGCAAAAGAAAATAGAAATGCCTAAGAATTGCAGTGGAGTATGAGTTCCAATGCCTGGAAGGTGCTCCACTTCAAAGAAAGAAATTTAATTGTCTGAGGCAAGGGAGTTGCCTGACAGTTGATATGTTCTCCTAAGTGAAATAAAAGGATTGCCTGCGGGGTTGCACAGCCCACAAAGCCCAGGAGGTGCCTGCATGTCTTCCACTGATGGGAAAGAAAGTGTTTTACAGCACAAAGGTATGTCTAAAGCAGAATCAAGGTTATCGGCTGGGGTTCCTGAAGGAAGAGGAATTGCCCGGATGCCTGAGAGGTTTGAGAACATCTAAAACAGTGTCAAGGTTATTGTCTGGGGTTCCCTGAAGAAAGAAGGAATTGTCCAGATGTCTGTGAGGTCTGTGAAAGTATGACGGTCTTTTTGGGTGCCTGCATGCCCGCTGAATGCCCAAAGGAGCCTGCCTGCTTTTCCAGTGTGACGGAAACTGCATCTGATGCTGCACCTGATTGGTGAGTTGTTCTTCATGTTCGTCAGCACTTGCACGGTGGGAAAAGAGATAAAAAGTGTTTTCTGTTAGCCAGATACTGTATGCTGAAAGCATAGGGCCACAGCTGCCATGGTAGGTGGTCGAAGAGAAAAGTGTTTTCTGTTAGCCAGAGACTGTGTATGTTGAAAGCAAAGGGCCACAGCTGCCATGCTGGTAGGTGGTCGAAAATGCCTTTCCAGTCACATGAGGTGACAACAGATTTCTTTTACACTGAAGTAACGATTGACTGACTGCAGTATTGAGTGAAACCTGCAGGGTGACTAAAGCTACCTGTCACCCCCCCCCCCATTCTGGGGACCATTGGAGAGAAGAAGATACAAGCCTATCAAGTGAAAACTGTTTACAAAGGCCGTCGCGGTGAAGTCTGGAAAGGCTTGACAGGCGAAGTCCAGCAGCCTTCATCCCAGGTAACCCATGTTGGGTTTCCTGCTTTCTGCATCCTGATGCCTGCTTCATCATGCCTCAGTGTTTCAAGCTACAAGATGCCTGTGTCATGTTTCAAGCTTTTCAAGTCTTCAGGTTTCTGCAAGTTCCATTCACCCCAGAGCTACAGATTCAATGCCACCAGAGTTTGTCTGCAGAACCATGAGTAAATACAGGGATTGTCCTGCCCATGGGGAACTGTACAGAGTTATGATTTCAAGGTTATGCCCCACATCGTGGAAAGTTTTTAAGAAAGAGTTAAAATGTCATTTAAGCAATTGCATGGCCTTTGGGGTTATGGGGTTGTTAATTTGATTTTAAAAGTGCACCAACTGCCGGCCAACCAGTTGCATCATACAGGCCTGCAGCTAGAACCTGGGTACCCAGATAGGAGTCGTAGCATGTTATACTGGTACCAGTTTAGGAGTGGGTAATATGGTTAACACCTGAGATGATTGAAGGGAAAATGCTGGTGGAAGGTGGGCACAAAAATGTGTTACCTGAAAGGTGAACATTTTCAAACATGCAAAAACTGAATTCCAATATTTTTAACTCCATTCCAATTTACTTTTCCTAGCCCTCCCCTATGTATATAAATGTGCTTTATTGTTTTGGAACGATATTTGACTCGTGAGCATATTATTAGCTGGAGTCTTTAATTGCAAATGTTATGAAAATAGGATTATGGCTTCAGGTATGCCATGTGTGTGGGATGACTGTAAGGGGAGGTGGGTAGGTACAGCATCCCGGAGGGTTGTACAGCTAAAACAACATCTGACCCACTTTATATTTAACTCTGGGTAGAGGCACCGTGTTATTTACCTACCCTTTGGGAAAGAACCCCTTTCTTTCCATCAGAATCTGGTCCCGGGCCCCTCAACCTTGTTTGTGCTGGTCCGAGCTGATAAGGCAGGCGCAGTAACCCTTCTTCTCTTCCATACCACGGTGCCAGGGAAGGGGATACTCGTATTTTGAGCATTTTCCAGCTCATTTTGGTGAAATATATATCTTATTCTAATTTTCACTGTTGGTTAGATTTCACCAAATAGTCTTTTTAATACATCAGATACGCATTGAAGAAGGCTGTACAGTTTTTTCATGTTTCCACCATCCTAATCATAGGGAAAGTAAACCGGTTATCTTTATATTTCAGTTCTTCTTCCAGGCAATTCCATGGTAATCTTGTTTCCTGCATGCTATAGACTTTCAACCAATACAGGATTATTATTTCTTGAATTAAGCATTCCAAGAGAGTGACCCCAGTTCTGCCCTCACTAAAGATGAGGGGGCACCCTGTGGTAATCCCAGTAATCATTTGTAGTATGTATTCCATAGTTTTTCCACATTATTAATGCTGTTTATCCACCATATTGCAGTGCCATATAGCAATAGTGATTTAATTTTAGCATTAATTACTTTTAAAATACTTCTGACTGAGCTTCCTCCATGTTTATGAGAAAAACTAAACAAAGATGGCAAAGCAAATAGGATGCTGGGATGCATAGGCAGGGGTATCACCAGCAGGAAAAGGGAGGTCATAATTCCACTATACAAGACACTAGTGAGACCCCACCTGGAGTACAGTGTACAGTTCTGGAGACCTTACCTACGTAAAGACATAGACAGGGTAGAGAAGGTTCAGAGGAGGGCAACAAAGGTGGTACATGGATTGCATCACATGTCCTATGAGGACAGGCTGAAGGACATGAATATGTACTCCCTGGAGGAGAGGAGGAAGACAGGAGATATGATAGAGACATACAAGTACCTTACAGGGAGGAACAGGGTACAGGAATACACTATTTTCCAGCAAAAAAAGATGTTCCAGGACTAGAGAGCATGGGATGAAGTTGGAGGGAGGGCGATTCAGAGGAAATGTGAGGAAGAATTTCTTCACATTCAGGGTGGTGGACAAGTGGAACACCCTGCCAGAGGAAGTAGTGGGCCCTGAAACAATCATGGGATTTAAGAATGCATGGATAGACATAAGGGAATTCTGGAGGTCAGGGTTAAGGGGCAACAGACTTCTAGAAAAACATGAAGTGAACTTACAAGCTCAAATGGGCAAACTGGATGGGCCATAGGCTAATATGTTTGTCCCAAGGGAGATTATTGGTCTTGATTATCCTCAAATATTGAAACTTGTTTACATGCTCTATTTTTGCATTCCCCAGTCTCAGTGTATGTCTCTTTTTGTTACTTTTTCCATATATCATTAATTTAGTTTTCTCAATATTTATATTAAGGAAGGCCTTAGTGCATTCTTGATGGAAGTCTGCTAGCATTCATTGATACCTAGTTGACTAGTTGAGATAATAACAATACCATCTGTGAATGCTAGGTAGGGACAATGTCTTTCTCTGATTTTTGGCAAGTGGTACTCCAGTTTGTATAGGTTTATTAATATTTAGATTAAAAAAGATTAAACAATATGGGGGGGCAAAACACACCCCTGCCTTACTCCTCTATTACCTGCACATTTTTGAATGTTGTCACCTTTGGAATTGTATCTTACTTGAATCTGTGAATTTTTATGTAATGCTCTCACTATGCCCATTACTGCCCTATCCATGCCAGTTACTTCCAGTGTTTCCCATAATAAATGTCTACTAATACTATTGAAAGCTGCATTGAGATTGATGAAGAGGCAAATAATTTTTGGCCCTTAATTTCTGTATATTAATAAATTAAATGTGACAGGACATAACATTGGTCCAGTGTGGAATGTTGGTTCATAAAACCAGCCTGCACTTCATCAAAGAAGTTGTTATCCCGAATCCAGTCTAAAATATGTCTATTTAATACTCTGGCAAAACATTTTGGGTTAGTGTCAATTAGTCTAATTGGTCTATAGCAAGCAGGATCCTGTTTGTTGCCCTTTTTAAACCATGGTCCAATTATTGCCTCACACCAAGATTTTGGAAATATGCCAAAGGTGATAATAAATTCAAATAACTTATGGAGAATAGATATCCAATATTCTACTAGGCTGAGAATGGAATCGACAGGGACACCATCTGGTCCCAGGATTTGTGTCTCTTGAATGCTTGGATTGAATTTGCTATTTCCCTCATACTTATTTTATTTTCCAATGGGATCCAAATCTCTATTCCTGTATTATTTTCATCTAATCCCTTGGGGTCAAAGAATAATTCTTTATAGTGTTGACCCCAAGTTATGGGTTCTACGAATGTTTCTGTGTTAGCCGAGTATTCATCACACTCTTTGGCCACAATTTTCCAGAACTTTTGTTATCTTTATTATTTGCAGCCTCTTCTAAGTTTTTCCAGTTTTCGATTCAATGCTTCTCTTTCTCGGAGACAAAGATCTTGTTATAGTTTTCCCTTAATTTACTTAATTTTTTTATTCTCTTTACTAGGATGTTTTCAGCCAGTCTAAATTGATGGTTTAATCTTTGTTTCACTTTTATACAACTGGACTTAAACCACTGTGCTCCTTTAGCTTCATATATTTTTGTGTCCATCCCTACTAGGTTTGCTATTTGGGTCATGATGGTGTAATATTTATCTATCTGATTCTGATCTTCTTCCGTGTTCAGGAACTCTTCCATTTTTTGTAATATCTCTTTTTCCATCACAATCTCTAAAAATCTTTTACTGTTTATCAGATCTCATCCAATTCCTTTTCTATATTTGATCATATGTTGAGTCCTGTTTATCTTAGGTTGCTTTGGTACCAGTCTCATACCAATCCTGAGCTCCAGTGGCAGATGTTCGCTCTCCACTCTATCGCCCAATAAATTTAAATTTCAGTAATCAGATTCAAACTGATCCAAACCATGTCTATGATGAAGGTTCCTCTAATGCCTATAAATGTGTGTTTACCCCTTTATCTAACTGTATTCAGCCATTCATCAATGTGAAATTTCTATCCATAAACATCTTACATAATACTCTACCTTTGTCATTAGTCATTACATCAATTGTATTTCTAGAACTACATATATAGCCTGTTTCAAGATTAGACAAAACTTTGATTGCATCATGAGAAATGGTACTATAATGCCCCACCCTCGCACTGAAATCAGCCAAGACTATATATTTATTAGATGGATTGTCTAAAACATCCTTATCAAGAAAGTGCACAAGCTGGGTTAGTGTTTTACCTCTCTCCTTGTTTTTGCTGGAAGGGGAAGATTCACATTTATTAGTACAATTATTTCATTGTTGCCTCAGATTCTAACTCCCAACATGTCATCACTCTGAAGCTCTATTTCTTCCATGGTGTAGACCTTATTCAGGCTACATAGTGTTAACAATCCCCCCAAATTTCTTCCATATTTATTGTTCTGTTTAGCTGGTTTAAAATAGCTCTTATAGCCGTCAAGAATAACTACCTCTTTTAGCCAGATCTCCTGTATATTAATAAAAATCCAAATTTTCCAAATATTGGATAAATTCCTTATCACCCAATTTGTTTTTCAATCCAGATATATTCCATGATACAATGTTGGGTTTTTCCTCTGTGGCAACACCCTTAAGCTTTTCAGTTATACAAAGTCATTTCTTTTCCACTTCATTCGGTTCCACAATACCATTGACTACTTTTGTCAGATGGTCCCACCCAGGAGAACTCTTGATATATAGAAACTCCCTTTCCTTATTGTCTACCTCATGTAAATGGATCCTCACAGAATCAAACTCCCTATATTTACTTATTTGTTGGTAGGCATCCTCCCCTTCTATCCACATTGTTATCTGTCCACCTACTTTCCACCGGGTAGCCTTGTAGATGGACTTTCCCACCTTGGGTATTTTTAAGGTTGCTTCAAAAATTTGTCCCATCTTGTGTTTCAGATTATATTAAGGTTTCTCTCTGTAAATGATTTATTCCAAATACTGTTATTGATCTGATATCATGGCCTCTCCCTTTGTTTCTCTTGTTTTTATAATATTCTGGAAGCCAATGGCCAGATGATGAAATTTCACCACCAATTATTCCTGTCTTTGAGGGTTTACTTTTATTACTTTCCATGGCCTTTAAGATGAAGAATTGGTTGGATATTACCAGAACCCATTCCTCATCTTGTATAGGTCTCATGGTGCTTAAGTAGCAACTAAACTGGTGGTCTCCCTCTACTATGGTAGTTTAGAAACTTAATGTTGTCATTTAAGGAAGATTCTGTTTCTTTGGGAAGATACCCACCTTACAGAGTGGTATTACATAATCAGTATTTTTTTTTCAAGAACTTGCTGATGTTTTTTAGATTATGAATATCCTTCTTGTTTTCCTGGCCTCCTTTCTCTTCTTCCTTGGAAACCTTTTCCAACAATTCATTGTTTGTCCCCTCCAGATCTGTCTTTGATGTGTTTCCCTGAGTTCTCATTCCTATATTCTTAAATGGTTCCTTTTTTGAGGTGCCCTTGTAGTTGTTTGGTATCTCCTTGGTTTTTTGCTATTATTTTTCCTTGCATTTTTATTACTACCCTGTGTATCTTGCGTGCCCTGTTTTACTGCTTTCTGCCTTTTTGTTTTCTCCCCTTCTTGGTTTCATCCTTTTCCTTTATTCCCTTGTTAGTTTTCCCACCTTTATTGCCCCTGTGTAAAGTGCTAGTGCAGGCCGATATCTGATAGGTGACAGAGGATGTTGGTTAATGGCACTCACTCTAACAAGAGGAGAGTGACCAGTGGGGAGCCACAGAGCTTAGTACTGGGACCAGTTCTCTTCAATGTCTTCATAAGTTACATTGCAAAGAACTGGAAGGGAAGGCATGTCATTTTGCAGATGACACCAAAATATATAATAGGGTGAGCACTCAGGAGGGGGTGAAGAGAATGCATAGGGACATTGGGATTAAAACTTGAAGAATGATCAAGAGCATGGCAGCTGGGGTTATATGCCAAAAAGTACAAAATCATGTACCTAGGGCATAGGAACCCAGGAGCAGAGTATAGTATGTGGGGGAGAGGTACTGACAGTCACTAAAAAGGAAAGTGGCCTCGGGGTATGTTATCTGATGATCTCAAAATTGCAGGGAAGTGTGACAAAGCAGTAGGTAGGGCCAGTAGAATGCTGGGATGCATAGAGAGAGGTATCTCCATCAGGAGGAGGGATGTGGTGTTGCCCCTATATCACTCACTTGTGAGACCCCACCTGGAGTATTGTGTCCAGCTCTGAAGGCTGCATCTCAGAAAGGACCTAGACAAGGTGGACGCAGTCCATAGGAGGGCAACTCAAATGATGCAGGGGTTGCATCAAACGCTGTGTGAGGAGAGACTGAGGATCTCAATGTATACACCCCTGGAAGATGGGAGAGCGAGAGACGACATGATAGAGACTACAAGTACCTCACAGAGGTGAACAGAGTGCAAGAGGGGAGTCTCTTTCATAGAAACATAGACTTTGACGGCAGATAAGGACCACTTGGCCCACCCAGTCTGCCCATTTCCCTACCTACTGGATAAGCTGCAAATTCTAGTTGACCAACAGCCTACTTCCTGCAACCCCCCCCACTATAATTGCCTTATGTCTGTCCCATGCATGTTTGAATTCTCCCACTGTTTTAGACTCAATGACCTCCTCAGGAAGGCGGTTCCATGTATCCACCACTCTCTCCGTGAAAAAAAATTTCCTCACATTACCCCTGAGCCGTCCCCTCTATCTTTAAATTGTGCCCCCTTGTTCTTACACATCTCTTTTTCTGAAAGATGCTACCCTCCTGGACTTTGTTGATTCCCTTGAGGTACTTGACAGTTTCTATCATGCCCCCCCTTGTCCCTCCTTTCATCAAGAGTATACATATTAAGCTCTCTCAGTCTCTCTTCATATGGTTTCTGCTGCAGACCCTGCACTATTTTAGTTGCCCTCTTCTGGACTGCTTCCATCCTGTCTATGTCCTTGCATAGATGAGGTCTCCAAAACTGCACACAGTACTCCAGATGGGGTCTCACCAACTGTCTGTACAGAGGGATAACCACTGCCCTTTTTCTACTTGTGATGCCCCTTTCTATGCATCCCAGTATCCCCCTTGCTCTCCTTACCGACTTTTCACATTGCTTACCCACCTTTAGGTCATCTGATATGACTACCCCTAGGGCCCTTTCCATTTTTATTGCTGTTAGTACCGCCCCTGCTATTGTGTACTCTTCTGGGTTTTTGTTTCCCAGGTGCATTACTTTGCACTTCTTTGCATTGAATCTAAGTTGCCATATGTCTGACCATTCTTCCAACCTTGCCAAGTCCCTTCTCATCTTTTCTACCCCCTCTTGTGTATCAACTCTGTTACAGATCTTTGTGTCATCTGCAAAGAGGCATACCTTTCCCTCCAGACCCTCTGCAATGTCACCTATAAAGATGCTAAAGAGGACTGGACCAAGTGCTGAGCCCTGAGGTACTCCGCTAGTAATCCCCCTTTCTTCAGAATGTGTTACATTCACTATTACCTTCTGTGTCCTGTTGTGCAACCAGTTTGCTACCCAGGCTACCATCCTGGGACCCACTCCCAGGCTGGCTAACTTGATTATTAATCTTTTGTGCGGGACTGTGTCAAATGCCTTGCTAAAGTCTAGGTAGGCCATATCCACAGCCCCTCCCTGGTCTATTACTTTGGTCACCCAGTCAAAGAAATCAATTAGATTCACCTTCCTGCTGTAAATCCATGCTGCTTTGGGTCCTGTGCCCCACTGGCCTCTAGGTACTCAACAATTCTTTCTTTCAGAAGTGATTCCATCATTTTCCCTACCACTGAGGTCAAACTTACAGGTCTATAGTTTCCTGCTTCTGCCTTGCTCCCACTTTTGTGCAGGGGAATCACATCTGCCCTTCTCCAGTCCTCAGGTACCACCCCATCCTGCCATGATGTGTTAAAAAGCATGGTCAGTGGTGTCACTAGGTCCTCCCTTAGTTCTTTTGGGATTCTGGGGTGAATCCCATCAGGCCCCATTGCTTTGTCCACCTTGAGTTTTAGGAGTTCTTTCAGGACTCTTTCTCCTGTGAATGGACTGGTGTCAACCCCCCTTTCAAATGAGAAAGAGCACCGTCCGGGATGAGAGGGCATGTGATGAGGCTGAAGTGAGGAGGGGGAAGTTTAAGAGGGATGTGAAGAAGTACTACTTAACTGAAAGAGTGGTAGATGTCTGGAACAGACTGCCTGCAGAAGTAGTGGAGCCAAAAACTGTAGAGGTCTTCATGCACATGTGGGAGAGACACAGGAGAATATTAATAAATAGGCAGGGAAGAGGGAGGGTCATCAGAGATCAGTTAGGGTCTGCAGAGACAGATTAGGCAGGAACTACCTGGGCAGACTGGGTGGTCCAATCAGTCCATTTCTGCCAAGAAATTCTGTTTCTTTGTTTCTACGTTCTACGAGGGGACACTGACTGAAAGACTAAATCACTCATGGTAAGCCATATGGGTGCAAGAGTGACAGGCAAGATGGGGCTTGGGCAGAAAGGCAGTCAGCTGTTCAGAAGGAGACTGGGCTTTGTCCACCTTGAGTTTTAGGAGTTCTTTCAGGACTCTTTCTCCTGTGAATGGACTGGTGTCAACCCCCCTTTCAAATGAGAAAGAGCACCGTCCGGGATGAGAGGGCCACCCAGTGAGAAAAAGGGGAATGAACAATAAACTACATAACAAATGAAACAAGCATTTGTCAATGCCGAATGTTTGCTTGCTGGCATTGGCAGTGGTAATGTAGAAGTTACAGAGCTGCGTCATAGGAATGGCAGTGAAGTACTGAACTGAAGCCAACCCCACCACCACCCTGTAGAGAGTGACAGGCATTGGGGTGTGCATTTGGGTCATCAGGCATAACGGCCTCGCCATTTCACCACACCCCACCCTGCAGACACTGACAAGTGTCACAGTGTTCCTTGGGGTCTTTGGCCCTTATGCGCACCCCATTTCATTAGGAAATGCGGTGAGATGGGTGCGATATAGGAGAATGGGGTGAACTTTGGGGCTGAAGAGTCCAAGGCATACCTCGATGCCTCTCACTGGCTGCAGGGTGTGGAATGGTATGAGCATTACAGGCAGGAATCCCAAGTCACACCCCTGATGCCTGTCATTCTCTACAGTGTTGGGCGTTATGGTTGGAAACCCTAATACCTCGGGCATTCGTTGGTATTTTCACTCCAAATTTTCAACATGTTTTTTTTTGTGACCCCACCTCATGAACAGGGGGAATATCAGTTTGTTAGCTGAAAGCTGCTTATGCACAGCGAGTACAGCATTTAGCACCACAGGTGCAAAAACATTCCGAACAGGATGTAAAAAATGACAGCTGTACTGTTCATGGGGAGGTGTAAAAAATGGCAATGTTGCAAATCTGCAGTAAAAATATTTAAAAAAATGGTGAAGTCATGAGCGTACATAGAAACTGTGCAATGCACACCCGTAATATAATTAGGTTGGGGATATTTTACAGCAGATTGTCAACTCAGGCATTTTGGTGCCTCCGATCATGAACAGTGTCACTGTGATTTTCTCTATGTGTGCCGAACAATGATTTCCCACAGCGACCATGCATCTCAGCGCTGAAAGTGTGAAAACACACTTCAGCCATGTTGTAAAATGACAGCTGTACTGTTCATCACGGAAGTGTGAAAAATGCCACTGGTGAAAATCTGGACTGAAAATATTATAAGTCGGAACTTACGAGGGTGCGTGGAAACTGCGCATTGCTCACTCTCGTACACAGTCATTTTATGGACTTTTGTCAGCAAATTTTCAACATAGCCATTTTAAGACCTCTGCTCATGAACAGTGTAACTGTGATTTTCTTAATCTGTCCTAAACATTGCTTTCGCTTTACCAACAGCACCATTGTGCGCTACATGATGAAAACACATTTTAGGCATTATATGAAAATGGCAGCTGTACTGTTCATAAGGAAGTGTAATAAATGGCAATGTTGAAAATCTGGAGTGAAAATATTAAATTTGCAAACTTACGAGCATGCATAGGAACTGCGCAACGCACGCTCGTAAAACAGTCATTTTTAGGTATTTTTTCACCAAATTTTCAACATAGCCATTTTAAGACCTCTGCTCATGAACAGTGTCACTGTGATTTTCTTAATGTGTCCCATACATTGATTTTGCACACCTACTGCGCCATTGTGCACTACATGGGCGGAAACACATTTTGGGCAAGATGTGAAAAATGACAGCTATACTGCTCATAAGGAGGTGTGGTAAAATGGCAATGTTGAAAATCTGGAGTGAAAATATTGAAAATTCGCGAAATTCTGGTGTGTAGGAACTGCACAATGCACCCTAAATAAAACAGTCATTTTTAGGAATTTTCACCAAATTTTCAACATAGCCATTTTAAGACCTTTGCTCATGAACAGTGTCACTGTGACTTTCTTAATTTGTCCCGTACATTGATTTCGCACACCGACTGTGCCATTGTGCACTACATGGGCGGAAACACGTTTTGGGTGAGATGTGAAAAATGACAGCTATACTACTCATAAGAAGGTGTGGTAAAATGGCAATGTTGGAAATCTGGAGTGAAAATATTGAAAATTCATGAACTTACGAGCGTGCATAGGAGCTGTGCAACGCATGCTCGTAAAACAGTCATTTTTAGGAAATTTTTCACCAAATTTTCAACATAGCCATTTTAACACCGGAGCTCATGAACAGTGTCACTGTGATTTTCTTAATTTGCCCATACATTGATCTCGCACACCGCCTGCGCCATTGTGTGCTACATGGGCAGAAACACGTTTTGGGTGACATGTGAAAAATGACAGCTGTACTGCTCATAAGAAGGTGTGATAAAATGGCAATGTTGGAATCTGGAGTGAAAATATTGAAATTCGTGACCCTACGGCATAGCGTAGGGAACTGCGAATGCACCCTTATAAAACAGTCATTTTAGGAATTTTTTCACCAAATCTTCAACATAGCCATTTAAGACCTCTGCTCATGAACAGTGTCACTGTGATTTTCTTAATTTGTCCCGTACATTGATTTTGCACACCGACTGCACCATTCTGCGCTACATGGGTGAAAACACATTTTGGGTGAGATGTGAAAAATGACAGCTATACTACTCATAAGAAGGTGTGGTAAAATGGCAATGTTGAAAATCTGGAGTGAAAATATTGAAATTTCGTGAACTTACTGAGCCTGCGTGGAAATTTCATAGCAGCACCCTCATAAAACAGTCATTTTGGAATTTTGGCACCAAATTTTCAACATGGGTTTTTGGACCCCTTCTCATGAATGATGTCACTGTCATGGCGGTATTCAGGCCCAAAGGGTGATTTCGCAGTCACTCGCGCATCTCACTGCCGAATCACCCTTTGGGCCCGAATAGCACATGACAGTGACATAATTCATGAAGGAGTCACAAACTCATATTGGTGAATGGCTCAAAAATACCGAGATATGCAATAAAGTTGAAACCCCCTATGTAACCCATTATACAGTTTACCGGCATTTCCTCAGTTGGGTCGGCTTTGAAAGTGCAGGCGTGTTCCCAGTCCACGAAGATCGTCGTGCCGGTCTGGAGGTAAGTATGGGGTGGGGGTGTGTGGGGAGGCTGGGTGCGCAGTGGGTGGAGTGCGGGTTGTGGGAGGGGTTGGGAGGCAGCAGGACAGTTTTATTTTACAGGAAAAAAACAAAAAAGCGTGTGGGACATTTGCCATGCTGGGGTGGGCTCAAGCGTGGCACAAGGATTAGGCGTTCAGCTGACGAGGATAGGCACCCCGTCGGCAAAATAAAAAAATCACGGCACCGTTTGCCACGCTGGGGTGGGCTCCGGCGTGGCACAAGGACTGGGTGGGGCGTTCAGCCGGACGTGGGATTGGGCACTCCCGCCGGCCAAAGGGCACAGTGCTTGCCACGCTGGGGTGGCTCCAGCGTGGCACCTACAACTAGGGGGTGGGGGCGCGGCTCAGCCGGCGGGGATTGGGCACCCGTCGGCTATACAGTGCTGGGCGCTGCGTCTGTCTGTGCGTGGGGGAAGTTGCGCAGCAGCCGATATCTTATCGGTGCTCACTCAGCGTAGCTCCCCACTCAACATTGTATACCACTGCATTTTGAAGCGTGTCATACACAGCTCCAAAATGCATTGGCTTACAGGGGCCGCGCCTGCCAGCCCACTGACTGAATTGGAGGAGGAGGTGACACACCTCCGAAATCTCCGATGAAGGCACTATGTTTCTTGCACATGCGTGCAAGCAAACATAAAAATGAAAATGTTGCTGTTATCAGTTATACAGCACTTTGAACTATCATTAGGAATGGGGCTTTACAAACAGAACAACTGATAAGAAATCTCTGTAATGTTGGACTTGATAGGCTATTTCCAAGATGAATGCACTCACCCTTTAATACAAAACTGTGAGGCTTAGACCACACAGACATGAGAAAAAGGAAACTAAAGGTCCCATAAAGTTTCTAGAAAGTAATCCAAACTGATAAATCTACTTGTCAGGCAGGCTCAGACTGCGGGAAAAGGAAACTACATGTCCCAGGAGCTTCAACTGCTGCAACTATCTCCTCTGAGATTTTAAGAGATCCTGAGTATGACATAGCATGAACAATTCCCAGCTGACATCAACAAAACACAGTTACACAATACTCCCCAGAAATGTGAATTTGAGATCAGCCTTCTGGGCTCAAGCCTCAGGCAGATGCTCAAAAGTACTTTAGCATCAGTGTTGTGCCAATCCATTGTTTGCTACTGCTGCTGAGTAATGCTTAAAAGGCATCACTGATCCTTCCCTCCCATTTGTCAATCACTTTCACAAATTTGCATGGGGTTGCCATGTAGCCAGAACAGGGCCATTTTCAAAAGCACAGCGATTGTCGCTTTTGCTTTCACATAGTTGCACGGCATCCCCATCTTAAAAACTGTTGAATGTTGGTGGTACAACCAAGGGACTGACCAGTAGAGGAAGGAGATCAGTGTGGGGCTGAACAGAAGATGACAACATGCTGGGTTAAAGGGGGGCTTCCACAGGACAGCAGGGACTGCTACAGTGCTAAAGGGTAGAAGAAGGCCTCTGGAGCACCAGAGGAGACACAAAATGGTGGCTGACCCACTGGCATGGAGGTAGCGTTACTGCTTGCAGTGCTAATGACCCATGTTCAGGAGCAAACTTGGGATGTCAGAGGGTCATCGGGGAGGAGCATTGAGAGTCTGATGGACTGCTCTCCTCCTCTGGGGAGGGGGTGGCATGGAGCCTGGCATTAGCCTGGCCCGAAGCAGTGACTGGCAGACAGGGTACAGGGACCACAGAAAGCAACAGTGAAGTGGCAAACATTAAATGTGCTATGTGCAGAAACATGCATGGTAGTGTCATTGACATTACTGCATGCACGCTCCGCTGTACCAATGGGGAGGGTGGTCAAAAAACTCAAGGAAACTCCCTGGCTGGTAGAATGACTTCTAGCCACCCACAGGCCCTACACCTGAAGACCATGCACCTCTGCAAAACTGGATCCATTTGGCAGCAGGGGGTTGGGCAACTCTGCAGCCCCCACCAGGAGGGCAGGCCCTGGAGGAAGACACAGGCAGGGTAAGTCATAGGGAAATCAGGGTAATGGGGCTGGGATGATCTGCATGAAGGGGACCACCCAGTGTCCAGAGGGATAAAAAGACTAACAAAAAAAATGAAGAGGTCCACAATGAAGGAGGATACTTCAGCCCAGAAGGGAGCCGAAAGGTACAACAGGGTGGTTGGGGGTAGATGACTAAGGTGGTAATGCTTCTATCCACTGCCTCTGCCCATGACATTGATCATGCCACTGACTCTGTACCATGCACAGACATCTGTTAATGTCATGCATTAGATGTTAGCAGGTGCAATATCAATTTGAGCACATTAACATGTGGTGGCCCTCATAGGGCAGCTAGGGATAGGCAGGAGGTGGTGCTGAGAAGGGCTACCAAAATGATACATGACAAACAAGGGGGTCTTACAATGGGGATCTCAGTATGTACATGCTGGAGGACAGGAGGAAGAGGGGAGACATGACTGAGATGTTCAAGTACCCCTGCAGGATAAACAAGGTGGACAGCAGTGAGTTTAATGTTCACAATGAGTGGTAACACAAGCGTCATGGGAAACTCCATGAAACAGGTAGTGGAGAGGTTCAAAAAGGATGCCAGGAAGTACATTTTTTTATGGAAAGAGTGGTGGCAGACTGGAACAAGCCTCTGGAAGAGGTAATCTGCACTGACACAGTAGGGGGGCTCAAAAGGTGGTGGTTCAGGCACATGGGAAAAGTGAATATGTGGGCAGCTGGAGGAGGGAGGAGAAGAAATGAGGACTAACAGGGGCAGAATCCCATAATGTGGCAGGCTTGGGCAGACTAGATGGGTTGACTGGCCTTTGTCTGCTGAAATTTTTTATGTTCCTTCTTATGTTTCATTTGCATTCTGCATTCTGACATATGTTCAGAGGAACCCTTCCCTGCCACCAAGTCTGGACTTTGTGTATAGATGTAGTGCGTGTGTGGCACAGTGGGGATGCTGCCCTGCGATTTGCACCTTTGCATATTGCTACTGAGAATTAGGCCCTCTGGTTTTTATTAATGAAGACATTTCCATAATTATAAATCAAAAGAGCATCATGTGATGCTCTCAACCAATCACAGACTTTTATGCTTGAGACACTCTTATTTTGATACGAGTGTCTCTCATGAAGCACCGTGGTAATGGACGATTTTCTGATAGACAAGCTGGTCTGTTTTTAAAAAGGTATTTTTATAGTTATCAATC
The DNA here is from genome assembly GCA_016271365.2 of Neoceratodus forsteri. Taxonomy (NCBI): domain Eukaryota; kingdom Metazoa; phylum Chordata; order Ceratodontiformes; family Ceratodontidae; genus Neoceratodus; species Neoceratodus forsteri. Next base: position 1,026,628,509 of record CM028130.1, on the reverse strand, counting down.
TATAATTTGTTGATATATCCCCCTAGTTGAGTTTGTTGCACGTCAGAATAGTTCAGCGTTGCTTTGCTGTTCTCACACACGATAGACACATGAAGCCACTCTTATCTGGCAACAAGTGACTCTGGGTGATGTATTAACCGAGAAACTGGCATCTTTCAGCTGATCTGCAGGCACAGCAGCAGCAGCACTGTCACTTCTGACTTAGTGACCTGGGTTCGTGACCCGAGCCAGGATCACTGGAGGGCTGGCTGGTGGGGGGGAGGAGATGGAGTGTTCCACAGAATGCTCTCCTCCCCCCTCTCAGAGATCGTGCTAGGCTGTGTGACTCGCTGCACTACTGCCACATGGGTGACCCCAGTTGGTAGTGCATGTGTAGTCTCTAGCACATGTACTAGGTAGATGATGACCATGGACATTGGGGGCGTCAGATGTATCAGCTCCCCATGGCATCAGATGCACTCTGCAGGGGAAAACAGAAAAATGTGGAAATGAATCAGATCAGCAAGCAGTGGCTGAGGCCCTGTCTGCTACCGTGGAACAGCAGACTTCGCAGACCAGATTTTTAGCTATCAGCCCCAACTCAACCATGACTGCTGGGCTGGTATTGAGCAGACATTACAACCATCAAAGAGCTGTGATTGTGCAGTCCTGTCTCAGTGATAATATCTGGGGAAGGTATTCAGGGCTGCTGCATTCTGGGAATCCAGCAGGAAAGGTAGCTGGACAGAGATTCCACTTCTGGGCATCAGCAGATGGAGGAGTGGGATGAGGGCTGCTTGGAGGGACTACAGCAGAATACAGTATAACCCCTCTACAAATGGGGGTTCCCGAAAAGTCTTCCTTGAGCTTGCCTAAATGCTCACTGCCAGGCTGGTGTCCTGCGTTTTAGCAGTTTAAATGTGATTGCCAGAGAGTGCCTGCATAGCCTCTGTGTACTGTCTCTTTAAGAGCTGCCTGGATTGCAGTCATAAGTAATCTGAGAGGGAGCTCTGTTGAAAGATGTAACTATTTGCTGAAAATCATTTAGAGTGATAATGATAATGTAGTTTGTCTAACCTGCCTTCTTTGCAGCAAGGACTGTTTTGTTTATCCCCACCACTTTGGCACAGGACTGCCGAATTGGAGCAATCAGTACTGGTAGGACCTAAAATGGAGCTGGACTACTGGAGCTGTCTGGAGTCAGAATCTGTAGGAATTGTAGTTTTGGGCTTTTGGCGCCTTTTTGTACCTGAAAGGGGAGCTCCTGTTGTGACTGACAGATGAATTAGCCAACCAAACCTTTTGGATCTGGGGGAAATTCCCAGGCTTGCTGGGAGTTGAGTCAGATCTAAGTTGGGAGCTGAAGAAGCAACAGCTCGAGACAGTCTCTGTGGAAAGGCCTGAGTTTTGGCCTGCATGCCTGCCTGCTGCCCCTGAGAGGGAGAAGAGAATCAGTTCAGACTGAATCCGAGTTTGTGAGAATGAAGTAAGCCACTGAGTTGTTTTAGAGGGGGGTCCCCAGGGCCGGTCCAGAGGAAAGCCCTGGTGGTAAGTGCAAACAGTGTGGGTACTTCTGTGGTGTATCAGGGGTATTGTGAAAGTGATTATTGTGTATTGTTCCAGCCACTAGTAAGGAAAGAGGGGGGTTGCAGTGTCCTGGAGGGATGTGCCCAGGTTAGCTTGACTACTACCAACCCTGACCTCTGGGTGGAGGCACCCAATTCAGAACTCAGGCCTCTTAACCTACTACTAGCCAAGCAAGCAGGGGTAGTAGCCCTTGGATTAGCGCCACCTAGGGGTTACATTTTGGAGGCTCACCGCTGGGATTTTGTGCCTTATAGTAGCCAAACATTGCAAATTATTGTTAAAGATTAATGGCTACCCTAGTAGAAATGGCTGTACATCACTTGGTGGGGTGGTGTACTGGGCAGGAGATCGGCCCCCAAAATGCTCTACTTATACTCGATATTCCCCTGGATACCAGTAAAGACACTGTAGAGGGAGCACTCTCCAAAGCTGAATGTTTAAAAAACCCTGTGGTGGTGGGTTGACAGGCTGATTTGATCGCCCAAACTTTCATAGCCTTGGTAGAGTGTAGCGACCTTGTTGACAGCTCTAAAGTGCCACAGACTATTGCCCCAGAAGGGGTTCCAACTGCCTGGAGAGTGATAACAAAAGACAGTAAAGACCCCAGGGAGGATGAGCTCCCACCATTATCTGAGACTTTTGAGGAGAAATTTGCTAAGTTTTTGCTGGAGGAAGGGAAAACCGTAGAGGACTTTTAGAAACTATTCCTGCCACCTGGAGGTGTTCCTTCCCCAACACCCCCTCCCACTCCAGCACCTGTTACTGTCCCACCTTCTGTGCCTCTGCCAATGCTGGACCCTATAGATGTACCTGCCATTATTCACAACTCTTACTGAGGGCTGAGAATCTTCTTGGGCACCCTCCCCACCCCCCAGGGGGAGGATGACTGGGAGACCTGGATAGACTATGTTGCCCCTCTAGTACTTGAATGGCAATGCTCAGAAGCAGAGAAACGAGAGAGGTTGAGTAAGAGCCTCAGAGGTCCTGCCCTGGCTACCATCCATGCCAAGCGGGCCAATAACCCTGGAGCAACAGCACAGGACTATTTTGATGCATTGGAGAATGTGTATGGAAGCCCGGATTCAGATGAGGATCTATGGTGGAGAGTAAGAAACGCTCAGCAGTACCCAGGTGAGCCATTGTCTGCGTATGTACCTCGGCCTGAAAAGCTGCTACAAGAGTGCCTCAGAAAGTGTAGTTTGCCATCACATGACTTAGATCAAACTAGGCTGGACTGGATCCTTAAGTCTGCTCTGTTTTCAGAATTCTTACTGCTTCAGTTGCACCTTGCCACCCAACTGGAATGGCCACCCTCCTATGACGAGCTAATGAAAGAAATTCAGGGGGTTGAGCAAAGGCAATCCCATGGGGGAACTGCACCCATGTCTGCTGCTGCTGCGCAAGTGACCGACAGTGATCAGTTAAGTGAGGCTCAGAGGCACAATCTGGCACTTAATGAGCACTCTGAGAATGCAAAGGACTTCCTGCCCTGGGCCCAGCATTAGAAAGATGAGCTACTAAAGGAAGTCTGAGAGCTGAAGATTGGTGCCTCTGCAAGGGTTTCCCCCATGGAACAAGATTCTGGTGCCTTTCAGGACGTGACTGCCACGGGGGTTGGGGTGCACCCTCAGGCATCCACTACTGAGGGTGGCTCCAAGGCTGAGATCACCGGATTGACAGCCACTCTAAAGGAACTGTTAAGACACATTGCACCACTCTCACTATTGCAAGCAGATACTAGACCCCAATCTCTTACTACTGCTTCAGTTCCTTATACGATGTTCTCTCCCAGGATTACCCAGGAGTCTATCATTTGTCACAACAGTGAAAAGGATGGCCATATGAAAAGAGAATGCCAGTCTCAGAAGGACTTAGAAAGAGTAGTAAACAGACTCTAAGGGGAACTCTGAAAAGCAAATTAATGGCCAAGGGGTGCCCGAAATGACCACAATGAGGGTTCAAGAAGCCCTAACTCAAATTTCTTTGTGGCTAAATCATCTGCCTAGGCCTCTGCTACTGCCTCTCCAGACTGGTCCAAAATAGTGGGCCCTTCAATGGAGACTACAGTGACTGTGAATGGTATTCATACTCAGGCTGTGCTTGACAGTGGGTCGCAAGTGACCATTGTATTCCAGGACTGGTATGACAAACACTTATCTGATGTGCCTTTGCAATCCCTGGAAGGCCTACATGTGTGGGTCCTGAGCAACAAGTCTTATCCCTACCTAGGGTATGTCCGCCTCTGGTTGTCTTTTCCTGCAACTGTAACTGGTGTAGAGGAGCGAGTAGAGACATTGGCCCTAGTATGTGTCCCCCCACTGGACTGTATGATGGGGTTCCCCTGTTAATTGGTACAAACGCCCATATGTTTGGGAGTCTGGCGCAACTGTGTCATGAGAAACAAGGCGACGGACTGGGAGGACCCTGAGAATTCCAGCTCTGATCAAGAGGGCCTATGATTTGCAAAAGAAACCCAAGGAAGTAGACCAGGATGAACCAATGGGGATCGTGTGGAAGAAGGATCCCAATTCAATGGTACTGGCCCCTAACGGCCAGTGTACCATTCAAGGGGAGGTCTGCCTCCGGAAAGATGTCAAGAACAAAATACTGATGTTGGATGCGCCAGGCGATGGAAAATTGCCAGAAGGATTATTGGTCAAGCCCAGCATCTTGCCTGCTCATGCCCATGCCTATGCATGATGAGTGATGGTCCAGATTCACAATGTGTCAGATTGGGAGATCCGGGTGAACAGAGGGTGCACCCTAGCTATGGTACACTGCCCAGACACAGCAGTATTGCCCAGCAACAAGCACCCTGGTGAGAAGGAGAGAGTCACCCCAGACTTGTTTGACTTGGGTGACTCCCTATTGCCAGCTGAATGGAAGGCTAGAATTCACAAGAGACTTGCCCAGAGAGACCAAGTGTTTTCACTGAAGGAAAGGGATGTGGGATGTATCCAGGGTGTGGAGCACTACATGCACCTGCACGATGAACAGCCATTTCGAGAGAGGACCCAACGCCTATCCCCAGTAGACATATATGATTTGACAAGACACCTGCAGGAAATGCTTGCTTCTGGCATGATACAAGAATCCAGGAGCCCATACACCTCTCCTATTGTGGTTGTGTGTAAGAAGAATGGGTCTATGAGGATGTGTGTTGATTATCGAACCCTGAACCGGCGGACCATCTCAGACCAACACACTATGCCTCGTATACAAGATGCCCTGGACTGCTTGAATGGGAGCAAATGGTTCTCGATGTTGGATCTTCGCAGTGGATACTACCAGATCCCGATGACCCCGGAAGACCATGAGAAAGCAGCCTTCATCTGTCCATTGGGGTTCTACAAGTTTCTGAGGATGCCACTGGGATATCGGGTGCCCCAGCCACCTTTCAGTAACTGATGGAATGTGCAGTGGGAGATATGAATTTGTTGGAATGCCTGGTGTACTTGGACGATGTCATTGTGTTTGGGATCACCTTAGAGGAGCATGAGAACCGACTGTTTAAAGTCCTAGACTGACTGGAAGACTTTGGCCTCAAGCTGTCCATTGACAAGTGCCAGTTTTTCCAAACCTCCATGAAATATGTGGGGCACATAGTATCTACAAAAGGGATACAGACTGATCCCAGTAAGGTTGAAGCACTGACTACTTGGCCCCAGCCCCATAATCTGAAAGAACTACAACATTTCCTGGGGTTCTGTGGCTACTACCGCAGGTTCATAAATGACTATTCCAAGGTGGTTCGACCACTTTTGAACTTTACCCAGGGTTACATAGAAACATAGAAGTTGACGGCAGATAAGGACCGCAAGGCCCATCCAGTCTGCCCAGTTCTTTTTCTACCTTATAAATGTGCCATTGGCCTTTGCTCTGTCAATGGCCTATCTATTCGTACTCATCTGTATCGCTCCCTTATGCCTATCCCATGCCTGTTTGAAGCCCTGCACTGTATTCCTATCCACCACTTCCTGAGGCAGGCTGTTCCATGCATCCTCCACCCCTTTCTGTGAAAAAGAACTTCCTTACATTACCCCTTAATCGGCCTCCCTCTAATTTCATGCTGTGTCCTCTTGTCCTGTTATTTTTCTTATATTGAAACATGTTAGACTCTTTCACCTTGTTTATGCCCTTAAAGTGTTTGAATGTCATATCACCTCTCTCCCTCCTTTGCTCTAGGGTATATATATTGAGGTCCATTAATCTGTCCTCACATGTTTTCTGATGCAGTTCCTGCACTATTTTGGTTGCCCTTTTCTGGACTGCCTCAATTTGGTTAATTTCCTTGTGAAGGGTGTGGCCTCCAGTACTGCATGCAGTACTCCAGATGGGGCATAACCAGTGTCTTGTAAAGAGGGATTATTACCTCCCTCTTCTGACTTGTGATACCCCTACTAATACACCCTAACATCCCCCTAGCCTTACCTACTGCTTTAGTGGTCTGCTTGGATGATTTCAGGTCATCGGTGATGATGATGCCCAAGTCTCTTTCTTCCCTTGTGACTGCCAGCAACTCCCCTCCCAGCCTATAGGTGGCTTCAGGGTTTCTCTTCCCTATGTGCATGATTTTGCACTTCTTTGCATTAAACTCCAGTTGCCACTTTTCCGACCATTTTGCTAGTTTATCCAGATCTCTTCTCATTCTGCCCACCCCATCTGGATCATCTACTCTGTTGCAGATCTTGGTGTCATCTGCAAACAGACAAACCTTACCCTCCAGTCCATCTGCAATGTCACTGATGAAGATACTGAAGAGGACTGGCCCCAGGACTGATCCCTGAGGTACCCCACTTATGACCTGCATCTCTTCTGACTGTATACCATTTACCACCACTCTCTGTTTTCTGCCCGTCAACCAGTATGCCATCCAGTTGACCAACTTCTGACCCACCCCGAGCCTACCCAGCTTATTAATCAATCTTCTTTGTGGAACAGTATCTAGAGCTTTGCTGAAGTCAAGGCAGGCAACATCAACTGCTCCCCCCCTTGGTCCACCACTCTGGTTACCCAGTCAAAGAAATCTATGAGATTAGTTTGACAGGACCTTCCTTTTGTAAACCCATGCTGTCTTGGATCTTATGCGCCTATGGATTCCAGGTGTTGCACTATCCTTTCCTTAAGGAGTGCCTACACAATCTTGTCCACTACTGAGGTAACACTGACTGGTCTGTAGTTCCCTGCCTCCTTCCTGCTACCACTCTTGTGGAGCGGGATCACATGAGCCCTTCTCCAGTCTTCTGGGACCTCTCCTGTGCTCAGAGACTCACTAAACAGTTTTGATAATGGCTTTGCTAGTTCCACCCTTAGCTCCTTTAGTACACTGGGATGTATGCCATCAGATCCCATTGCCTTGTCCACCCAGAGCTTATCAAGCTCTTGTAGGACCCTTTATTTTGTGAAGGGACTAGTGCCTACCTCCCTCCCCTTCCCGTGTCCATGGTGCTGAGCTATGGGCCCTGCCCTACCTTCTCTTCAGTAAATATTGAGCAGAAGTATCTATTTAGGATAGATGCTTTTACATGGTCCTCCTCCTCACACGCTCCCTTATCTCCTTTGAACTTAGCAATACCCCCTCTGGACTTTCTCCTTTCACTAATGTATCTATAGAAAGTCTTGTCACCTTCTTTTACTGTCTGTGCTAGTGTTTCCTCGGTTTGAGCCTTTGCCTGCCTTACTGCCTTCCCTGCCTTCCCTTAGGGAAGTTTAGTATGCCTCTCTATCTTCAACCCGCTGCGTTCCCTTATATTTCTTGAAGGCCAGCCTTTTGGCTCTGACCGTTTCTGCTACTGTTTTTGAAAACAAAAGTGGTTTGCTTCTTCTTTTGAACTTCCTTTTCTGTCTAACACAATGGGATAGTGCTTCAAGTATTGCATCCTTAATGCTTGCCCACTTTGCCTGTACTCCTTCACCTGTATTTCTTTTTGCCAGGGCTAGCTTAACTCTGTTGGCCATCTTATCAAAGTCAGCTCCTCTGAAGTCCCATATTTTTGCCTTGGAATGGTATGATTAGGTTATCCTCCTACCAATCGTAAATACAAAAAAGGGGCCATTAAAGAACCAGAAAAAGTATACTTCCACCCAGGTGAACTCTTCGGGCTCCACTGGATGCCCGACTGTGAAGCAGCCTTCCATGAGATCATATATCAGCTCACCCACGTCCCCATCCTCACCTATGCTGACCCCACCAAACCCAATGTGCTGCATACGGATGCTAGTCTGCAGGGTCTAGGAGCAGTGCTGTATCAAGATCACGAGGATGGCCTGAGACCAGTAGCTTTCTCCAGTAGGAGCTTGACCCCGTCTGAATGAAACTACCCTGTGCATAAGTTGGAATTCCTTGCGCTAAAATAGGCCATCGTTGACCAGTTTCATGAATACCTCTATGAGGCAAAGATATTGGTGAAGACTGACAACAACCCGTTGACCTATGTACAGACTTCAGCTAAGTTAGATGCCACTGGGCACTGGTGACATTCTCTTCATTATTAACCTATGATGATGCTGTCGAATACAGACCGGGCCTGAACCATATTGATACTGACGCTCTATCATGAAGGCCCACTTCCAAAAGTGATTGGGTCAGGCTGTCTGAACCTGACATTCGAGCATTGTGCCAAAAGTTTGATAGAGATGAACAGATGTCTGCGGACACAGTGGACTGTTTAGTAGATAGCTTGGGCCCTTCTGACACTTGCATACCAGCTGCTTATTGCCACTTCTCTGCTCTAGATATTAGTGCACTACCTCAATTTGACAATGACAACATTCAGTGGGCTCAATCCCAAGATTCTATGATTCAGCCAGCACTTGATGCCCTGCGTGCGGGGAAAGATGTGTCTAAGTTATGTTCCACTGACTTGCGAACTGCTTTATTGTTTAAAGAAGGCCCCAGATTGAAGTTGCTCAGTCAGTTGTTGTATAGAGAGACAGTAGATTGTAGTGGCAAAGTAGACAAGCAACAATTGGTCCTGCCCATGGCCTTTAAAGATTTGGTACTGAGGTCCCTCCACAATCACATGGGGCACTTTGGTATTGACAGAATCCTTGACCTGGTACGATCTCGCTTCTACTGGCCCAAAATGGGGGCCGATGTTGAGCACCATGTAAAGACTTGTAGTCGCTGCCGGCAAAGAAAGGCCCTGCCTCAGAGGGCTGCCCCCCTTTTTAATATTACTACCAGCACCCCAATGGAACTAGTCTGCATAGAATTATTGTGTTTAGAACCTGATCAGCAGAACATTGGCAATGTGTTAGTGGTTACGGATCATTTCATACAGTATGCACAAGCTTTTCCCACCAAAGATAAAAAGGCATCTACCGTGGCCAAGGTGCTAGTGGAAAATTTCTTTGTCCACTATGGTGCTCCCCAGTGGATCCACTCTGACCAGGGCAGAGACCTTGAGAGTCGACTAATCAAAGAAATGCTCTCTATATTGGTGGTGCAAAAGTCAAGAACCACCCCCTATCACCTGCAGGGAGATCCCCAGCCTGAATGATTTAACCGCACCCTGCTAGACATTCTGGGCACCCTCTACCCAAAAGACAAGCATAAATGGAGCCAGCAGATTAGCACCTTGGTACATGCATACAATTGCATGAAATATTATGCTACCAGATTCTCCCCCTACCACCTCATGTTCGGGAGAGAGGCCTGGCTGCCATCTGATGTCTGCTTTGGGGTCTCTCCAGATGGGGTCTGAGCTGAAAACTATCTGCAATATGTACAAAAACTGAAAGCTCAATTGAACTATGCCTATCAACTGGCCCAGACAATGGCTGCCAAGAGAAATCTAGCCAACAAAGGGAGGCATGGTAAAAAAGTAAAGGCTCAAGAGCTTAGATCTGGAGACTGTGTGTTGTTATGCAATTTGGGACTGCATGGCAAACACCCACTTGCCCCCCCGGCCTGCCACCCTTGAAGACCTGCGAAATGGAAAAATGCCAGTTTGGGTTTAGGTGAAAGGGGAGCATTGGACCAGAAATTTGAAGCAAAAACAGAAGGGGCCTGTCAGTGCATTTGGGAGCCAGAGCCTGGGGAGAGAAAATGAAATTGGAGGCCTGCCATGTGAACTTCGGCACCTTGGTGGGTAAGCACCGACAGGGCCTGTAAGCTCAAAAGAAAGTATTGCCTGTAGGTAGTTCAGCTGTTGGGCCATATTGTTTACTGTGGGTGGGCCCATTATGGCAAATGGGGCCTGGGGTGCTGCTGGGAGTGGCAGCCCAGCCATTGAGGGTGTAACAGTGGCAGAATTACCCTATTCCCCAGGTTGGAGGCCACCACGGAGTTGGGACCCACCATGTGAGCGGCTTATGGAAGCAGGGAAAGTCCATTTGGGGGAATAATGTTTGGGAACCCATTGGGGGTGGCAGTCCAGTGGGTGATCTGTGTGGGACTTGCAGAGATCACCATGATGAGTCAGTTCAGAGGCTGGAATTGCTGATTTGAGAAAAAAGCGTGCTGGATTGGACTGGAATTAGTTTGAGGCACGAAACCCCACAGAGAGGCCCAGCCATCAGCTGAGGCATCAGCAGTTGGATCTTTGAAAGGGTTCTGATGGTTCGGTTCTTGTTAAAGAATACCAGTTGAAAGTATGAAATAAGATCTAAAGGGAATGAGAAGTATGTTCCAGTAAGAAATAGCCCCGGGGTTGGTGAAAGTGTAAAATCTGCAACAAGGTGTAAGATCAGGCTGGTGGAAATGAAGTAACGAGAGTGTAAAGGTTTGGAACAGTAGAAACATCTCGTGCTGTTACAAGCCTGAGTAACAGAATTGAAATGGGACTGCCTGATGGAAGAGTAAAGGAGAAGAGCAGTGACTGCTGCAGAGACAGAGAGAGAGAGAGAGACAGAGGAGTGAGATTATGAGATAGTGAAGTGTCTCACTTGTGAGCTGCCTCATGTTTAGCGGCCTTTCCGGGCCTAGGAATGCTGCCAGGAGTTTAGTTTGCACAACTTAGGAAAGCTTGCATGAAAATACATAGCCTGTTAGCACAAGAGGCTGTTGCAGTAGAGTTTCCAGCTATGTCTGTGAAAGCAACCCACCATTTATCACCCCCTGCTCCATGGAGTGACTGTTTGCTGTTAGCAGGTTCAATTAACTGTTCTTTGCCATGTTGATTCTGGAGTGGACAATGAATTTAATTTTCTGTGACTGTGCATGCTTGTCTTGTTAACCAGCCTCCCTCCCCCAACCCCCCGCAGCCCTCGGAAACTTGTGGCAGTTGGTATGGGTGCTACCGTGATCTCCAATCATGAAGATTCTGGAACCTAGGTAATGAGTATCTTTGCTTCAAGTGCTTTGGACTGTGGTTGCTTATGTTTGTCAAGTGTCCCCTTCCCACCAATGCACCATCAAATACCCCTAGACAGGGAGGGAGGCTTACAAGAGATATTATAAAAATGGTCTGAGAAGTATAGATTTGTTATTGGCTGTAAGCATTCTATCAGTCTTATGTCATTCTTTGGTTAACATGCATGTAGTGCCTAATCCCATGTTGAACAAGGTATAGTACTAGTTAAAAAAAAAAAAGTTTTATTATAAGAGCAATAAGGCATTCCCAAGGGTTTTAATGGTTAATTACCCTACAGTGGCCACATTTCACCCTAGAGGATGATTAACAGATCATTAGCATAACCACTGGGAATTGCTTAGTTATAATGCCTCTATATGGATCCCTGGAACATTTTATTCAGGTATATGGTAATCCTCTCTACCTCCTTAACAGGGGACTGTTCACTGCAATGGTGTGCTTTGCCCAGTAGGTGCCATGACAGTGGAAGGCGGAGAGGGACGACATGGGTGAAAAACCCTGCAACTGTTCGAATTATGCCAGCTTGTACTGCCAGGCCCTGGACCTTGGTCATGACTATGCAGTGATTAGAAACATAGAAACATAAAGGTTGACAACAGATAAGGACCGCAAGGCCCATCCAGTCTGCCCATTTTTTCTACCTTATGAATGTGCCACACACCTTTACACTGTCAATGACCTATCTATCCATATTTGTCTGTATTGCTCCCTTATGCCTAATCCATGCCTGTTTGAAGCCCTGCACTGTATTCACAGCCACCACTTCCTGAGGTAGGCTGTTCCATGTATCCACCACTCTTTCTGTGAAAAAGAATTTCCTCACATTCCCCCTTAATCAGCCTCCTCTATTCTCATACTGTGTCCTCTTGTCCTGCTATTTTTCTTATATTTAAACATGTTAGACTCTTTTCACATTGTTAATGCCCTTAAGGTGTTTGAATGTTTCAATCATATCACCTCTCCTTCCTTTGCTCAAGGGTATACATATTGAGCTCCGTTAATCTGTCCTCATATGTTTTCTGATGCAGTCCTGCACTATTTTGGTTGCCCTTTTCTGGACTGCCTCAATTTGTTTAATGTCCTTGTGAAGGTGTGGCCTCCAGTACTGCATGCAGTACTCCAGATAGGGGCATAACCAGTGTCTTGTAAGAGGGATTACACTCCCTCTTACGACTTGTGATACCCCTACTAATACCTCTAACATCCCCTAGCCTTACCTACTGCTTTAGTGGTCTGCTTGGATGATTTCAGGTCATCGGTGATGATGATGCCCATCTCTTTCTTCCTTGTGACTGCCAGCAACTCCCTCCCAACCTATTGGTGGCTTCAGGGTTTCTCTTCCCTATGTGCATAATCTTGCACTTCTTTGCATTAAATCCCAGTTGCCACTCTTCTGACTATTTTGCTAGTTTATCCAGATTTCTTCTCATTCTGCCCACCCATCTGGATCATCTACTCTGTTGCAGATCTTGGTGTCATCTGCAAACAGACAAACCTTACCCTCAGTCCATCTGCAATGTTACTAATGAAGATATTGAAGAGGACTGGCCCCAGGACTTGATCCCTGAGTACCCCACTTGCGACTTTGATCTCTTCTGACTATATACCATTACCACCACTCTCTGTTTTCTGTCCGTCAACCAGTTTGCCACCCAGTTGACCAACTTCTGACCCACCCGAGCCTACCCAGCTTATTTATCAATCTTCTATGTGGAACAGCGTCGAAAGCTTTGCTGAAGTCAAGGTAGGCGACATCAACTGCTCCCCCTTGGTCCACCACTCTGGTTACCCAGTCAAAGAAATCTATGAGATTAGTTTGACAGGACCTTCCTTTTGTAAACCTATGCTGTCTTGGATCCTGTGCCCCCATGGATTCCAGGTGTTGCACTATCCTTTCCTTAAGGAGTGCCTCCATAATCTTGCCCACTACTGAGGTAACACTGACTGGTCTGTAGTTCCCTGCCTCCTTCCTGCTACCACTCTTGTGCAGCGGGATCACATGAGCCCTTCTCCAATCTTCTGGGACCTCTCCTGTGCTCAGAGACTCATTAAACAGTTCTGCTAATGGCTCTGCTAGTTCCACCCTTAGCTCCTTAAGTACCCTGGGATGTATGCCATCAGGTCTCATTGCCTTGTCCACCCTGAGCTTAGCGAGCTCTTGTAGGACCCTTTCTTTTGTGAAGGGAGTAGTGTTCACCTCCCTCCCCACTGTGTCCATGGTGCTGAGCTGTGGGCCCTGCCCTACCTTCTCTTCAGTAAATACTGAGCAAAAGTATCTATTTAGGATAGATGCTTTTACAGGGTCCTCCTCCTCATATGCCCCTTTTCTCCTTTGAGCTTAGCAAGACCCCCTCTGGACTTTCCCCTTTCACTAATGTATCTATAGAAAGTCTTGTCACCTTCTTTTACTGTTCTTGCTAGTGTTTCCTCAGTTTAGGACTTTGCCTGCCTTACTGCCTTCCCTGCTTCCCTTAGGGCAGTTTGGTATACCTCCCTATCTTCGTCCTGCTGTATTTCCTTATATTTCCTGAAGGCCAGCCTTTTGGCTCTGACCTTTTCTGCTACTGTAGTTGAGAATCAAAGTGGTTTCCTTCTTCTTTTGCACTTCCTTTTCTGTCTAACACAATGGGATGTTGCTTCAAGTATTGCAGCCTTAATGCTTGCCCACTTTGCCTGTACCCCCTCACCTGTGTTTCTTTTTGCCAGGGCTAGCTTAACTCTGTTAGCCATCTTATCAAAGTTAGCTCCTCTGAAGTCCCATATTTTTGCCTTGGAATGGGATGATTTAGATGTAGTGGCCAAACTGAACCATACTATGTGATGGTCACTGGCCCCCAGGTGACCTTCTACCTGGAGATCTTTGATCCCTTCCCTGTTAGTCAGTACTAGATCTAGGATAGCCCTGTCTCTTGTGGGTTGCTGTACCAGTTGTTTGAGGCCATCCCCATGCAGGAAATCCACCATGTGTCTAGTTCTGGCAGATGTTCCTGCTGGTATTGACCAATCTGTATCCGGCATGTTGAAGTCTCCCATTAGCAGGGTTGGGAAGTTGTTGGTTGTGACCCGATGATGGTCAATAGTCACAGGGGGATAAAAAGTTGAATTACAAAAACCTTCTATTGTTAGAAGTATTTGGACTGTACGTCATGTTTTTTTTTAATATTTTGCGTTATACAGTACAACCCTCAGAGTAACGTGTGTTGCCAGGGCACTGTATACAAAATAAACTGCTGCTTACCACTACTCTCTTTCCTTTAGACAGTGTGGTCTGGGTACTGTGTATATAATTTCCTTGTATCTGCTCCAGTTTTGCAAGAGCCTGCACTAGTTCCAGGCCCACCATTTCATCCCACTGCAAGTGACTAAGACAAGGCAGGTTATGGAAGAAATGAATTATGTGAACAAAAGCTTCCCCGGCCTCTTCTGTAAATACGCCTCCCAATTTCACACAGATTATTTCGAATTTCTGATGAAACTGCAGAAATGTCAATTCAGAATGCAAGCAGCCAATCAAATGGTGGCTTTGTGACCCTTGCCCTTCTCAGCTTCAGCTTGACTGCTATTATCTCTGAGGGAGAAAGAACTGAAAATAGAGTTTGTCTTGGTCTCCTCTGTCTCTCTGTCTCTCTCTCTCTCGCCCTCCCTCCTCCCTCTGTCTCTCTCATTTGAAGATGATTTTAAATCAGAGTACAACCCACCTAGTCTGCCTAAGAAATGCTACTGGGTGCCACAGATACTGTGAAGTGGAGAGGTCCCCCAATTCTGAGGCCCAAAAAAAAAAATTATATTGAAAGCACTTGCTTGTAAAACTATTAGGGGTTAACGTGGTAAGGACTCAGTTGGGGGAATAGCACCTGAGAATCTTTAACCCACTAGCTGAAAAAACAGTCAAATCTGGTATGCTGTATCAAGTAGTGTGACTTATATCACCAGTCAAGTTTATTTTACAGTTTGTTTCCTCAGGGTGGTCCAGCTGAGATGCAACATCTTGTTCCCAGTGGGGGCCTGCTGCTACCCAAGGGGTGGACTGAAGCACTGGGAGGTTACGTGCTCATACTCCTGCTCTTCCTCACAGTCTGGACTACTTGTATTACCTTATGTTGCACATATACTTAAAGAGCTAGTGCATGATCTAAAACTAATATTATTTTGTAAAAAGCAGTCAACTATTACATTTTATACCTGATGTACTGTTTTTTTTTTTGTTGTTGTTTTTTTTACTTTGGTTAATTACAAGATTTGTTACCTGATGTTAGTAGGTGTGATGTGCGGAACAGCACTCTGCCTGGCAGCTGACATATCTAGTTCTGTTCCTCCCATTACATCATCAGCATTGTGACCTTGCTGACTATGACATCACAGCTGCTCAGGAAGAGCCACTCAGTAGCTGTCAGTGAGTTACCTGTGATGTCACAGTCAGTGAGCTCACAGTGCTGATAATGTAGTGGGGGAACTGAACTAGATATGTCAGCTGCTGGGCAGAATGCTAGACCACACGTCCTGCATAATACTATCACATAAAAAAAAAACAACTTTCAAATCAGCATAAGGAAATAGAAAAGATACATCGGAAATAGAAAGTTCTAGCTGACTACGTAAAATCTGCAATAATTTCCTGCCTACTATTTTTGGTTTTCCTAACTCTGTAAAGGCAAATTCTCTTTAGGCCCCAAATATACATAAATTACACCTATATATAATCATATTACTGGTGGCCTTAATCAGAATGTTTTTAACTTGGTGCAACATTTTGCTTGCTGTCACAACAACTAATTAATGGAGATCTCTATTAAATATTCCTCTGTGCAAATTATAAATTGTAAAAGTATGTCCCACTGTTGTCAAATCCCAATGCCAGGGGGTTGTTATGTACAGGACTCCTGTATAATTAAACAGCCTACCTGCTATTGTCTTGGCTGAACAAAAGTTGGGGCCCTTTAAATCTAAACTTCGGCAGCTCCTCCTAGCAAGTAGCTCCTGTGGTTGCATTTAACCTTGTCTGCATTCCCAACTCCCCCCCCTCCGGTTCTGCCCCCGAATGCCTCTGATGACTATGTCTGCTTAGACTGTTACTTGCTATTTCGTTGATGGTTGTATTTACTGCTGTGCATTTACTTCTCCCATGTTGTATCCTCCTGCCATTGTACCACACTCTGTATCAGCACTGGTATCTAGCATTCACACTGTATTGTACTTGGCTCTCAAGTGTTACTGCTGATGTTACTGCAACTTCGGTATCAAGCTTTCACTTTGTATTGTGTTGATTCTCAATATTTCTGCAGATGTTACTGCAATTATTGTTCCAAGCACTATTTTTTTTTTTTATTTACCTTTCTATACTTATAACCAGTGCACTCTGACGTGGAGCCTTTGTAAATGAGTCTCTGACTCAAAGGTCTTGTAATTCCAAGATTTAAATAAATAAACCCACTATACTATATGTAAGTGTAACCCCTAGGTGGCGCTATCCCAAGGGCTACTACCTCTGCCTGCTTGGCTTGTAGCAGGTTAAGGGGCCTGAGTTCTGAAACGGGTGCCTCCACCAGGAGGTCAGGGTTGGTAGTGGTCAAGTTAACCTGGGCACAGCCCTCCGGGACACTGTAACCTCCCTCTTTCCCCTCTAGTGGCCTGAACACTGTACAATAATCACTTTCACAATACCCCTGGTACACCACACAAGTACCCATATTGTTTGCACTTACCACCAGAACTGGTTCCTCTGGCTCGACCCTGAGGGCCCCCTGTAAAACAAGGTTATGCACAGCAAATAGCAACAGTACAGTACTTTGAGCACAAACTGGAACCACAGTCAGATTACATGCAGAAAAGTTAGATCTGATTTATTCAGGGGACTTGAACAAGGAAGGGGCAAAATCAGGTTAATTAGCTTAAAGGTTATATCAATCAAGCAGTTATGCATGTGCTTTGAGTCCCCCCATACAGTCACTCCTCTGGGTACCCAGGTGGAGAAGAGATGGGCTAGCCAGGACTGTTGCCCGGGGTTGCAGCTGGTTGGGGCTCTGTGATGGAAAACATGACATGCACAGTACACAATGTTTGTAATCTGGAGCCAGAGGGCTCAGTTCGTAAACGAAATGAAACAAAAAGACAATCAGATGACACACTCAGACTAAGCTGTTGTTGCAGGGAGCTACCCTGGTATTTACTCACGATACCCAAGAATGGACACAGGCTGGATGAAAATCAAAACTGCAGGTGGTTGATCTGGAATACCAGGAGAAGCAGGGCCCACATGAGTCGCAGAGGTGTCATTCCTGTTCAAGCATGGAGCAGGGGCTGATCCCCAGGCAGGTCTCTCTGTCGATGCTTCTCTGTGCAGTGGGTAGTCTGGCTGGGCCAGTCTGGCAAGGCCCAGACCACATGGAGACAAATTCGGATGTAGTCTGTTTTGGGCTGGATACAGCTTCCAGCAAGCAGAACACAGTTCACACAGTGGGGAACTAACTCACTACCCACTAGCAGCTCATAGCACATTCACATGTATGGGAATTCTACTTTACCAGACAAAGCACTCCCCGGTCACAATTGCAAAGTCTCTGCACACACCAGGAGCTTAAGGGTAGTTGGAACTCCTGACAGGCCGATCGCATTCAGAAAAATCTTCAGTCTTCGTCAGGTGGAGCCTGGCCCACTTCAGTAGCTTACTTTAGTCACACAAACTTGGATTTAGTCCAACATAATTCTCTTCTCTCCCTCTCAGGAGCAGCTGGCAGACATGCAAGCCAAAAACTCACTCTTTTCACAGTTTTCCCATGTGAATCCACTCAGGATTGCTGCTCAAAATTACTTCAGCTTTTTCTTGTTCAGCTTCCAGCTTAGATGTAACTGAAAATTGCTACTAGCCCAGGACTTCCCAAGATCAAAAGATTCGGTTGGCTGATTTGGCTGTCAGTCAAGCAAGACTCCCTCCAGTTGCAAAAAAGGTGCAAAAAATTTCAAAACTACAATTCCTACAGATTTTGACTTCAGACAGCTCCTGTAGTCCGGCTACATTTTAGGTCCCACCAGAACTGATTGGTCCAATTTGCAGTCCAGGACCAAGATAGTGGAGACAAACAAAACCGTCCTTGCTATAAAGAAGGCAGGTTAGACAAACTACATTATCATTATCACTCTAAATGATTTTCAGCAAATAGTTACATCTTTCAACAGAGCTTCCTCTCAGATTACTTTAGGCTGCAATCAGGCAGCTCTTAAAGAGACAGTACACAGAGGCTATACAGGTTCTGGTAATCACATTTAAACTGCTAAAATGCAGGACACCAGCCTGGCAGTGAGCATTTAGGCAAGCTCAAGGAAGACTTTTGGGAACCCCCATTTGTAGGGGGGTTACACCCTTCCCTGCCTGGGAAAACTTGGCATCCGCATCAAGTCTATACCATCATAACATTGAAAATCCAACATATAAAAGACATTTGTACCATTAGTATGCTATACAAGTACTATCTGATTCATCAGTTGGCATAACTTGTCACTTTACTATACATTTCAATGTACTCCACTATATCATTTCCATTCTGACAATCCATTATGCATATTTCACACAGGTAATTTGAACATTACTATACAGAATCATGTAATAACTTCTTGTACTCAAAACAATGCAAGAAGGGGCCTTTCCCTGTCAGCTAACTTTGGGCTGGATGGGGCAGGGGCATCATGGTGAGAGGGCAAAACAAGTAACCTGGAATGGGCCGTCAAACTCAATGTGGGCTGTGAGCTCTGAGAGACATAAACACCTTTGTGGACTACATTGAGAGGCAAATCCACTGGCCTCCTGGAGAAATCATAACTGAAGTGCACCACTGACTTGACAGCTTGGTCAGTCTTTCTAGGGTGAACAACCACAGTCTCTGTACTTTCAGCAATGGTCTTGGAGCTTTCATCACTTGTGAGGGGTGCCTCTACATGGAGGGGAATGTCCAAGCTGGGAGCACTGTCAGCCCCTTGCTCTGTAGTCTCTGTTTCTACAACACTTGGCTCATTTTGAAGACACTCTGGCACTGAAGGGGGGTTGTCAGCACTCTCATAGTGTTCCTCAAGTTCTGGCACGTCACCAGAAAGACTCATACCATCAGCCTCTCCTTCAGGCAAATCATACAGTTCCACGATACACAAAGACTCGGCTTCCTCAGATGTGATACTTTGCACTTCACCTTCAGGGAGTATTGGCTCCAATGATGATGCCGGGGCATTAGGCAGTCCAGAAGGCCCAGCTTCATCCCCATAATTCAACATAGGATTTCTGCAAAACAACTGACTCAGTTCATATGAGGGGTAATAGGCATTATCACACTCACTGTCATCCGAGTTAGACTGGCAGTCAATATCATCTTGGGCCTGCTGCGGGGGAAGTCTTAACTCGGCAACCATGAGGGCAGGCTGACTCTGCTTCTTTCTTGTAGCAGCATGAGTCACTGGTCCAGTGGAATCAATCTTGGTGGGTTCAGCCTCAATTATAACTTGACCAATAGGTAGCAAGTGGTTACGGTGCATGGTCTTGACAGCTTTGTAGTTATTCTCTGGGTGCACTTTGTACAATGGCAAATCATCCAACTTTTCAACTATGACATGGGGAAGATGGTGCCATCGATCAGCAATTTTGTGTTTACCATGCAATCCTAAATTTTGCAACAACACACGGTCTCCAGGCCTAAGCTCTTGAGCCTTTACTTTTCTATCATGTCTCTCTTTGTTGGTTAGATTTCTTTTGGCGGCCATTGTCTGGGCCAGTTGATAGGCATGGTTCAATTGAGCTTTCAGTTTTTGTACATACTGCAGGTAATCTTGGCTGGGACCCCATCGGAAGAAACTCCAAAACAGACATCAACAGGCAGCCGGGCCTCTCTCCTGAACATGGGGTGGTAGGGAGAGAACCCGGTAGCATCATTCTTTGTGCAATTGTATGCGTGTACCAAGTTGCTAATCTGCTGGTTCCATTTATGCTTATCTTTTGGATCGAGGGTGCCTAGCATGTCTAGTAGAGTGTGGTTAAAGCGTTCTGGTTGAGGATCCCCCTGCGGGTGATAAGAGGTGGTTCTTGACTTTCGCATCCCCCATAGAGAGAGAGAGCATTTCTTTGATCAGCCGACTCTCAAAGTCCTGGCCCTGATCAAAGTGAATTCACTGGGGGGCACCATAGTGGACGAAGAAATTTTCCACTAGCACCTTGGCCATGGTAGATACTTTTTGATCTTTGGTGGGAAAAGCTTGTGCATACCGTGTGAAATGGTCCGCAACCACTAACACATTGCCAATGTTTCACTGATCAGGCTCTAATCTCAAGAAGTCTATGCAGACTAGTTCCATTGGGATGCTGGTAGTAATGTTGACAAGGGGCAGCCCTCTGAGGCAGGGCTTTTCTCTGCAGGCAGCGACTACAAGTCCTTACATGGTGCTCAACATTGGCCCCCATCTTGGGCCAGTAAAATCCAGATTGTACTAGGTCAAGGGTCCGGTCGATACCGAGGTGGTCCATATGATTTTGGAGGGACCTTAGTACCTAATCTTTGAAGGCTGTGGGCAAGACCAATTGTTGCTTGTCTATTTGGCCACCCCAATCTACAGTCTTTCTATACAACAACTGATTAAGCAGCTTCAACCTGGGGCCTTCTTTAAACAATAAAGCGGTTCGCAGATCAGAGGAACGCAACTTGGACACATCTTTTCCTGCATGAAGGGTGTCAAGTGCTGGCTGAATCATAGGATCTCGGGATTGAGCCCACTGAATGCAGTCATTGTCAAACTGAGGTAGTGGACTAATATCTAGAGCAGAGAAGTGGCAATACGCAGCCAGTATGCAGGTGTCAGAGGGGCCCAAGCAATCTACTAAGCAGTCCGTTGTGTCCATAGACATCTGTTCACTTCTATCAAACATTTGGCACAATGCTTGGATGTCAGGTTCAGACAGACTGACCGAGTTGCTCTTGGAAATGGGCCTCCGAGATAGGGCATCAGCATCAATCGGATTCAGGCCTGGTCTGTATTTGACAGCATAATCATATGTTGATAATGCAGAAAGCCATCGGTGCCCTGTGGCATCTAACTTAGCTGAAGTCTGTACATAGGTCAACGGGTTATTGTCAGTCCTCACCAATATTTTTGCCCCATAGAGGTAATCATGAAACTGGTCGACAATGGCCCATTTTAACGCAAGGAACTCCAACTTGTGCACAGGGTAGTTTCATTCTGACTGGGTCAAGCTCCTACTGGTGAATGCCACTGGCCTCAAACCATCCTCATGGTCTTGATACAGTACAGCTCCTAGACCCTGAAGACTGGCGTCAGTATGCAGCACATAGGGTTTGGTGGGATCAGCATAAGCGTGGATGGGGGCATGGGTGAGCTGGTATATGACTCAGTGGAAAGCTGCTTCACAGTCAGGCATCCAACGGGACCCGAAAAGTTCCCCTTGGTGGAAATATGCTTTGTCTGGTTCTTTGACAGACCCTTTTTTGTATTTCCGATTGGTAGGAGGGTAACCCAGGGTAAGATTCAAGACTGGCTGAATCACTTTGGAATAGTCCTTTATGAACCGGCAGTAGTAGCCACAGAATCCCAGGAAACGTTGTAGTTCTTTCAAATTGTGGGTCTGGGGCCAAGTAATCAAGACTTCAACTTCACTAGGATCAGTCTCTATCCCCTCTGTAGACACTATGTGCCCCACATACTTCACAGAGGTTTGGAAAAACTGGCACATGTCGATGGACAGCTTGCAGCCAAAATCTTCCAGTCAGTCTAGTACTTTGAACAGTCAACTCTCATGTTCCTCTAAGGAGCTCCTGAACACAATGACATCGTCCAAGTACACAAGGCATTCTAGCAAATTCAGGTCCCCCACTGCTCATTCCATCAGTCGCTGGAAGGTCGCTGGGGCCCCCGATATCCCCTGTGGCATTCTCAGGAATTCATAGAACCCCAAAGGACAGATGAAGGCTGTCTTCTCATGGTCCTCCAGAGCCATCGGAATCTGGCAATATCCACTGAGAAGATCCAACACCGAGAACCATTTGCTCCCATTCAAAAATCCAGAGCATCTTGTATACGGGGCATGGTGTATTGATCGGGGATGGTCCACTGATTCAGAGTTCGATAATCAACACACATTCTCACAGATCCATTCTTCTTATGCACAACCATAATGGGAGAAGCATATGGGCTCCTGGATTCTTGTATCACACCAGCCGTGAGCATTTCCTGCAAGTGTCTTCTCACATCGTCTATGTCTGCAGGGACCAAGCATTGAGACCCATCTTGAAATGGCCGTTTATCGTGCAGGCGTATGTCATGCTCCGCACCCTGGACACATCCCATGTCCCATTCCTTCAACGAAAACACTTGATCTCTCTGGGCAAGTTTCTGGCTAATTCTAGTCTTCCATTCAGCTGGCAACAGGGAGTCACCAAAATCAAACAAGTCTGGAGTCACGCTATCTGTCTTGCCAGGGTGCTTATTGCTTGGCAACACTGCAGTGTCTGCGCAGTGTACTGTAGCTAGGGTGCATCCTCTGTTCACCCAGACCTCCTGATCTGACTCATTATGAATCTGGACCATCACTCATCATGCATAGGCATGAGCATGAGCTGGCAAGATGCTGGGCTTAACCAATAATCCTTCTGGCAATTTTCCATTGCCTGGCGCGGCCAACATCAGTATTTTGTTCTTGACATCTTTGCGGAGGCGGACCTCCCCTTGAACGGTACACTGGGTGTTAGGTGCCAGTACCATTGAATCGGGATCCTTCTTCCACACAAATCCTACTGCTTCATCCTAGTCCACTCCCTTGGGGTTCTGCTGCAGATCATAGGCCCTCTTGATCAGAGCTGGAATTCTTAAGGCCCTCCCAGTCCGTCGAACTTGTTTCTCATAACAGAGTTGTGCCAGTCTCCCAAACATATGGACGTTGGTCCCAATTAACAGGGGAACCCCATCATACAGTCCAGTAGGGGGACACTCTAAGGCCAGTGTCTCAACTTGCTCCTCTACTCCAGTTACAGCTGCAGGAAATGACAATCAGAGGTGGACATATCCTAGGTAGGGATAAGACTTGTCGCTCAGCCCCCACACATGTAGGCCTTCCAGGGATTGTAAGGGCACAGCAGATAAGTATTTGTCATACCAGTCCTTAAATAAAATGGTCATTTGTGACCCACTGTCCAGCACAGCCCGAGTAGGAACACCATCTACAGCCACGGTAGTCTCCATTGAAGGGTCCACTATTTTGGACCAGTCTGGAGGGATAGCAGCAGGGGCCTGGGCAGATGATTTAGCTACATAGGGATTTGAGTTACTACTTCTTGAACCCTCACTGAGGTCATTTTGGGCACTCCTTGACTGCTGATTCGTTCTCCAAAGATCTCCTTGAAGCCTGTATACAACTTTATCTTGGTCTTTTGTGGACCTGCATTCTCTCTTCATGTGCCCATCCTTCCCACAATTATGGCAAAATATGTTTTCTGGGATTTGGAGTGGCCGAGGCATCACACTGGGAGCTGAGGCAGTGGTACTACCAACTGAAAACCTTGGTGCCATCTCTGTCTGCTGTGTGGTGAGCATTTGGAGACATCTTGTCAATTCTCTTACTTCCATAGCCAAGACATCGAATTTCGAGCTGCTGTCAGCAGGAAATGCCTGTACTTGCAGGAGCGGCCTTCATAAAGAGACTGTTTTTTGTTTCCCTGAACTCCCTCAGCAGTTCATCCCATGGCGGCATACCCTCACTGGTCCCCACTTCGGAAGGGCCTTCTGATGCCGTGATCACATGGGCTGCACTCACCCTAGAATTACAATCCCCCTCTTCATCTTCAACCTCCTGGAGTTCTTTTATCAAGTCACAGTAGTCTGGTGGGTTACCCCTTCTATCTGGGAGCCTTAATTGAAAGAGCTGCAATTTAGAATGCTGTGCATGTTGCAGTATGTGCCCCAACCTCACATGGTTTAAGTCATTGGCGACTACCCCACCTCTTCGGTAAGCCTTCTGCAGCACTCTTTCCAGATGAGTAACATATGCAGACAAACTTTCCCCTGGCCATTGTTTTGTACCTTGAAATTTCCACATCAAGTTCTCCCCATGACTCAATGCTCCCAAAACTGCCTTTGAGTGCAGATAGGTACTTCTGGGCAGATGCATCAGGGTTTGTGGACCTCAGAAATTTAATGGCCTCTAGGGCGGGACCCCTCAGACTTTCTATGATCCTTTTCCATTTCTCAGCCTTTGTACACTGCTATTCAGGTACCAAAGGGGCAACACAGTCTATCCAGGTCTCCCAATCATCCTCCCCTTGGGGGGTGGGGAAGGTGCTGGAGAAGATTCTCAACCTTTGGTAAGAGTCTTGACTAATGGCAGGTACAAACATAAGAGCCAGCATTGGCACGGGCACAGAAGGAGGGGCAATAACGGGTGCTGGAGTGGGAGGGGTGTTGGGGGAGGAACACCCCCAGGTTGCAGGAATAGTCTCTTCAAGTCCTCCGCAGTTTTCCCCTCCTCTAGCAACAACTTAGCAAATTTCTCCTCAAAAGTCTCAGATAGTGGGGGAGGTTCATTTTCCCCGGGTCTTTACTGTCTTTAGTTATGACTCTCCAGGTAGTGAGGGCTCCTTCGGGGGTGATAGTCCGTGGCACTCTGGAACTGTCTACTGGGTCCTTACACTCTACTAACACCATGAAACTTTGGGCGAGCAGATTAGCCTGTCGACCAACCACCACAGGGTTTTGTAAACATTCAACCTTGGAAAGTACTCCCTCCACAGCATTCTTATTGGTACCCAGGGGAATATCCAGGATAAGTACAGCATTTTGGGGGTCGATCTCCTGCCCAGTACACCACCCCACCAACTGGTGCACAGCCACTACCCTTAACAGCAATTCATAAATTTGGCCACTAGGGGATGCTAATCCCAGCGGTGAGCCTCCAAGATGTAACCCCTAGGTGGCGCTATCCCAAGGGCTACTACCCCTACCTGCTTGGCTAGTAGCAGGTTAAGGGGCCTGAGTTCTGAAACGGGTGCCTCCACCCAGAGGTCAGGGTTGGTAGTGGTCAAGCTTACCTGGGCACAGCCCTCTGGGATACAGTAACCCCCTCCCCTTTCCCCTCTAGTGGCCTGAACACTGTACAATAATCACTTTCACAATAACCCTGGTACACCACACAAGTACCCACATTGTTTGCACTTACCACCAGGGCTGGTTCCTCTGGCTTGACCCTGGGGACCCCCTGTTAAACAAGGATATGCACAGCAAATAGCAACAGTACAGTACTTTGAGCACAAATTGGAACCACAGTCAGATTACATGCAGAAAAGTTAGATCTGATTTATTCAGGGGGACTAGAACAAGGAAGGAGCAAAATCAGGTTAATTAGCTTAAAGGTTATACCAGTCAAGCAATTATGCATGCACTTTGAGTCCCCCCACACAGTCACACCTCTGGGTACCCAGGTGGAGAAGAGATGGGCTAGCCAGGACTGTTGCCTGGGGTTGCAGCTGGTTGGGGCCCTGTGATGGAAAACACAACATGCACATTACACAATGTTTGTAATCTGGAGCCAGAGGGCTCAGTTCGTAAAGGAAACAAAACAACAAGACAATCAGATGACACACTCAGATTAAGCTGTTATTGCAGGGAGCTACCCTGGTATTTACTCACGATACCCAAGACTGGACACAGGCTGGACAAAAATTGAGACTGCAGGTAGTTGCTCTGGAATGCCAGGAGAAGCAGGGCCCACACGAGTCACAGAGGCGTCATTCCTGTTCAAGCGTGGAGCAGGGGGCTGATCCCCAGGCAGGTCTCTCGTCGATGGCTTCTCTGTGCAGTGGGTAGTCTGGCTGGGCCAGTCTGGCAAGGCCCAGACCGCATGGAGACAAATTCGGATGCAGTCTGTTTTGGGCTGGATACATCTTCCAGCAAGCAGAACACAGTTCACATAGTGGGGAACTAACTCACAACCCACTAGCAGCTCATAGCACATTTACATGTATGGGAATTCTACTGTACCAGGCAAAGCACTCCCCGGTCACAATCGCAAAGTCTCTGCACACACCGGGAGCTTAGGGGTAGCTGAAACTCCTGACAGGCCAATCGCATTCAGCAAAATCTTCGGTTTTCTTCAGGTGGAGCTTGGCCCACTGCAGTAGCTTACTTTAGTCACACAGACTTGGATTTAGTCCAACATAATTCTCTTCTCTCCCTCTCAGAAGCAGCTGGCAGACATGCAAGCCAAAAACTCACTCTTTTCACAGTTTTCCCATGTGAATCCACTCAGGATTGCTGCTCAAAATTACTTCAGCTCTTTCTTGTTCAGCTTCCAGCTTAGATGTAACTGAAAATTGCTACTAGCCTAGGACTTCCCCAAGATCCAAAAGATTTGGTTGGCTGATTTGGCTGTCAGTCAAAGCAAGAGCGCCCCCTCCAGTTGCAAAAAAGGTGCAAAAATTTCAAAACTACAATTCCTACAGATTTTGACTTCAGACAGCTCCTGTAATCCGGCTACATTTTAGGTCCCACCAGAACTGATTGGTCCAATTTGCAGTCCAGGACCAAGATAGTGGAGTCAAACAAAACAGTCCTTGCTATAAAGAAGGCAGGTTAGACAAACTACATTATCACTATCACTCTAAATGATTTTCAGCAAATAGTTACATCTTTCAACAGAGCTCCCTCTCAGATTAGTTAGACTGCAATCAGGCAGCTCTTAAAGAGACAGTACACAGAGGCTATACAGGCTCTGGTAATCACATTTAAACTGCTAAAACGCAGGACACCAGCCTGGCAGTGAGCATTTAGGAAAGTTCAAGGAAGACTTTTTGGGAACCCCCATTTGTAGGGGGGTTACATAAGATTGTATGCATTTCACATCTGCAAGAATAGAACAGCATTCAGTTTTGTATAGCGTATTTTATACACACTTTGTCCCAAAGCACTTTACAAAACAAGCAGTTTGATGCTGGTATTACTGTTGGTGCAGGAATTGTATGCAGTATGTCCATGTATCAGCCGTTTAATGCTTCTAACTTTCACAGACATATTGCCTACAAACTGCATTACAGAGGGAGGTAATGCTGACCAGAATCAACTAAACCATGATGACTCTTCTTTGTCCAGAGGGAGGACTTCTACTAGCTGAACCTCTGACACTTCCTAGAGTGTAATATCAATATGACCCATAAATGTATGTCAAAAAGTGTCAAGTATCAAAAAGATTGCTGGCCCGGTGGCGCTGAGGGTTGAGGCGCTGGATGCCACACCTCGCGCCACACCGGCGGCCCAGGTTCGGGAATGGACTCGGGCCGCTGGTGGTTGGTAGGGGAGAGGAAGGATCAAGCATCCCATGACTGCTCTTCTTCCGCTGGGGAGGGCTGGGGCACTGCAGCGCACTATAGCGATGACTGGCGGAGGCTAGTAGCACTACAGCAGCGAGCTACAGAGTGGGGGGACAGCGTGGCAAGCCTCAGTACACCATTGCACGTCCAGCTCCCTGGGCAAGGAAAAACAGGTGGAAAATGGCGGGGCACAATCTCGGCGGCTGATGGCCACCAGCAACCCCAAGTAATGAGGATCCTGCATTTAGAGCGACGTGAGCAGTTAATGGCCAGCTCTAAGGGGGTGCCAGACCAGGCCCGGGGGGTGTGGGTGCCAGCGGCTGGGGGATTGCAGAGATCCACTCCGCGGGAAGAGGAAAAACAGAGATGGAAAAAAAAAAAAGTATCCAAAAGGTTAAAACCTGAGATGGACTAAGATTGTACAATGTTTCACAAAATGTGCTAAATCTTCATAAAATTATTAGATGATAAAATAAGGAAACCTGATGCAACAGGAAAAAGACTCAATTTATTTACAAATGTATTTACTGCTGTTTCCAGTACTTTGAAGCATACAAACACAGAATTTGACAGCAGATATGGACCATTTGGCCTACCCAATCTGCCCATTTTTCCCTACCTACATTATCACCGCAGAGAAAACTTGATCTACAGCTCTTTCTCACCCCCCCCTTCCTTTATGCTGTGATTCCCTTGTGCTTCTCCCATGCATTCTTGATCACTGTTTTTACTCCCCCACCACCTCTGCTGGAAGGCTATTCCAGGAATCTAACACACTTCCTCACATCTCTCCTGAATCTAATCCTCAACAGCTTCATAGCATGTCCCCTTGTTAGTGAGCACTTTTTTTTCTGAAAAACACTCCCCTCCTGTATCTTATTTACCCCAGTGAGATATTTAAAGATCTCTGTCATATCCACCCTCTCCCCACCTCCACCCCCCCAAGGTGTACATATTGAGGTCCTTTAGTCTTCTGCTTCATTTTAGTTGCCCTCCTCTGGACCACCTTTACTCTGTGTCCTTCCGGAGATGTGGTCTCCAGAACTGGACATAGTACTCTTAAGTGTGGTCTTACCAGTGATCTAAACAGAGACAACACCATCTCCTGCTGGTGGTACCCCTCCCTATGCACCCCAGCAGTAGCGTCATTTCACCAGAATCATAGCAGTTGGAAAGCTCCCCACGCACCACACTTTATGCCAGGGAAACCTTGTTTTAGGGGTCCCTAGGGGTTTCAGTGAGCATCGTAGAAGTTGCAAAGAAATCATAGGGGTCTCAACCACAACTCCAGGTTATCCCTAAATGATGCCCCTGCACCCCAAAATTCTACTAGTCTTTCCGGCTGCCTTGTTGCTCTACCTGGCCACTTTTTTTTTAGGTAATCACATATGATTACCTGCTTGGCAGTAGTCAATACCACTCCACCCATTTTGTACTCTGCCCCTGGGTTTCTGTGCCCTAAGTGCATTATTTTGCAGTTTTTCACATTGAAACCCAGCTGCCATACCCTTGACCTCTCCTAGCTTTCTCAGGTCACTGCTAATCCTTTCCATCCCTTCACAGTGTCCACCCTGTTGCAGATTTTGGTATCATCCACAAAGAGGCAGACCTTCCCTTCCAGCTCCTCCGCCATGTCATTTATAAATACATTAAAGACTACCTGTCCCAGCACTGATCCCTGAGGCACCCTGCTGGCCACCCTTCCTACCTTGGGGTTAACTCCATTTTCTATCACCCTCTACCGCCTATCCCCTAACCAATTTCTTACCCAGTTTATCACCTTTGATCCATCTCCTAAGCTACCCAGCTTGCTTACTAGCTTCCTATGGGGAATGGTTTAGAATGCCTTACTGAAATCTAGGTAGACTATGTCCACCGCTCCACCATGATCTACTTCCTTGGTCACCCAGTCAAAGAAATCTATTAGATTCATTTGCCATGAATTCCCCCCCCCCCCCCAATGAATCCATGCTGCCTCAGGTCTTGTAACCTATTAGATTCAAGATATTCCACAATCCTTTCCTTCACCAGTGATTCCATTAACTTTCCCACCACCGATGTCAGGCTGACTGGCTTAAAATTGCCAGCCTCCTCCCTTCTACCACTTTTAAGAAGTGAGACTACATCTGCCCTCCTCCAGTCCTCCAGAACCACTTCTGTTTCCAATAAACTGCTAAATAGGACTAACAGAGGTGTAGCCAGTACCTCCCCAAGCTTCTACAATACATAGGAACATAGGAAAGTGACTGTAGAAAAGGACCTCCAGGCCCACCCAGTCTGCCCATTTGCCTAGTATCCCCTAGGTCTGCCCCGGATCCCCCCCCCCAACTTTCAACAGCCCTCTATGTCTGTCCCAAGCCCTCTTGAAACCCCACACTGAATTTTCACCCACCACTTCCCCAGACAGCCCATTCCAGGTGTCCACCACCCTCTTGGTAAAGAAGTTCTTCCTGATGTTGCCTTTAAACCTACCTTCCCTCGAGTTGGAGATTATGACCCCTTTTTCTGGGACACCCCTTCAATTGGAATGGGTTCTCAGTAGGCATTTTGTTGATCCTTTTTAGGTACTTGAAGGTCTCTATTATGTCCCCTCTTTCTCCCTCCTCAGCTCCAGAGGGTACATGTCAAGGGCTCCCAGCCTCTCCTCATACAGCAGGTGACTGAGTCCCTTCATCATCTTGGTTGCCCTCCTTTGCACCCTCTCCACCATTTCCACATCCTTTTTTTAGTAAGACCTCCAGAACTGAACCCCATATTCCAGATGAGACCTTACTAGCTGGATGTACAGGGGAATCAGGACCTCTTCCTTCCCGCTGGTGATCCCCCTCCCAATACAACCCAATAGTTTGCTGGCTTTTGCCACTGCCCTGCCGCACCTTGGATGTACCCAATCTGGCCCCATTGATCTGTCCACTTTCAGATTAGCAAGTCCCTTGAGGACTCTCCACCAAAATTGGACTAGTGTCACCTCCTTTCCCCATACCGCTCAACATTTTGTCCCCCAAATGTGGAACATTGCCTCTCAAAATGTGGAACAAATGAGCAAAATGTGGAACACTTAATCAAATCTTTACCTAGGAA
Source organism: Neoceratodus forsteri (assembly GCA_016271365.2). Classification (NCBI taxonomy): domain Eukaryota; kingdom Metazoa; phylum Chordata; order Ceratodontiformes; family Ceratodontidae; genus Neoceratodus; species Neoceratodus forsteri. The sequence continues at coordinate 1,026,598,205 of CM028130.1, read as the reverse complement.
GCTCAGAACACTGTTAAAATGTTTGCATTTATGTTCAGAAAGTCTGTTATCAATTGAATAATATATTTTTTGCATCATTTACTATCAATTTTTGCTTTAAAATGTTAATACTGAATGTGGGACACGTCCTCATAATGTGGGACAGGGAGCTTTTGTGAAGTAAAATGAGGAACATTCCTCAAAATGTGGTACAGTTGAGAGGTATGCTTTCCTCTAATGCTTCTGTTGCCTTTGTGTGGCCCCTTCCCCTCTCCTTCCTCTGAGAACAGTGAACAAAAGTATTTGTTCAGGATGTCTACCTTTTCCAGTCCTCCTCTGCACAGTCTTCCCCTTCCCATTTCCTTTTTCAACCTTAAGATCCCACCCATGGTCTTCCTCCTTTCACTAATATACCTATAAAACGTCTTGTCCTCCTTCGTCACTGCCTGGGCTGTTCTCTCTTCTGTTTGTGTCTTTGTGCTCCTTACTGCTCTCCCTACTTCCCTCTGTTTCCCTGATATATCTCCCTCTCCTCCTCCTCTCTCTGCATCTCCTTATACCTCCTGAATGCTACCCTTTAATCCTTTACCTTTTCTGCCACCTTTTGTGAGAACCATAGCAGTCTCTTTTTCCTCTTGCTTTTGCTCACTTGCTTAATGCAGAGGTTTGTTACCTTCACTGAGGCCCTTTTTAGCTTCACCCATTGTTCCTCCATCCCAGTCAGATCATTCCTGAGGCATTCACCCATCTTTTTAAAATCTGCCCTTCAGAAGCCCAGGACCTTTGACCTTGTGTGGTTCAATTCCACAGTTGTCCTAATCTTGAACCACACTGTATGGTAATTGTTTTTCCCCAGGTGGCCTCCCACCTTGACATATATAACCCTGTCCCAGTTAGTGAGTACTCGATCCAGTATTGCCCCATCACAAGTGGGTTCATTGACTAGCTGCCTGAGGAACACCCCCTGCAGGGAGTCCAGGATGTCTCTGCTGCCTGCTGAAGCCACAGCTGGGAGGGTCCAGTCTACATCTAGCAGACTGAAGTCCCCCACCAGCAGAACTTCCCCCTTTTCTGCCATCTTTCCAATAAGTTTCCACCAGTACATTATCTTACTCCTCCCCTGTGCTAGAGGTTTTTGGAGCACACCAGTTAGAATACAGGCTCCATTTACCATCTCTAAGGTGACCTACAATACCTTTGCACCCCCCCCCCGTATTCCCTGCATCTCCATTGTTTTTGTGCCTTCCCTTACATAAAGCATCACATGCCCTCCATTCTTGACCACCCTGTCCCTCCTAAACAGAGTATAGCCTGGTATGGCCATGTCCCAGTCATAGTTTTCAGTGCAGCATGACTCAGTAATGGCCATTACAATATCCAATATCTAGGTTGGCCTCTGCTATTATTGCCTCTAGGTCTGGAATTTCATTTCTTAGACTTCTAGCATTCGAACACATGGCCTTCCAGATTTTGTTTCCATTCTGCTTGATAACCCACTTCTTTCCTGTTTGCCCTCTCTCCTTCCTCCCTCTCTTTTTATTGCTTCTGTTCCCACCCCCTTCCTTTTTACTGCCCTACTTCCTCTATTATCTACCCTGGGGGATTCCATTCCCCTCAGGGTCTCCCTACTTTCTACTTTAGCTTGTGGAGGGGGCAGTTTACTGCCTCCCTAATATGTTCTGCCATCCCTCGCCCGTGGGCTAGTTTAAATGTTCATCAAAGTAACATCTAAACTGTCCAGAGGACTGCAGTTCACCTCCCCACATGGATGCAGCCAATCACCCCTGTAATCCCTCCAGGTGGCTCCCCAATTCCCAATGTAACCGAACCCCTTCCCTATGTACCATTCCTTCAACCACGTGTTGAAGGTCTTGGTGCCGTGATCCCTCTCCTCCCTCCTGTCATAGACAGGTAGCACCTCAGCAAAAGCCACTGAGCGTGCTACATGTCTAACACCCCTCCCTGGCTCCCAAAACTCCCCCTACACTATCCCAGTCCCATCCCTAGCCAGGTCATTTGTCACCAGGTGGGAAATTATATCCAGTTCTGCCTCCCATCCTACTGACCTAGTGATCCTCTGGATATGCTAATCCACTTCCCATTTCTCCAGGCTGTGACACCGCATAGGCACCCTACCTCTCTCTCCCCCCCCCCTTTTTCTTATTCAAAATCTATCTCCCTCACAATTGGTCCCCACCAGAAGTTGCTTTCTCCTCCTCCGAGGTTCTCTCTCCCCTTGGGGTCTCTGTCCCAAAAGTCAACTGTAAATAGTAGCAGTTAAAGTTTGATCTTGGTTCCACATTTCGTGGTACCTTGTAAATGTTTTGCATTTTGCACATCGCACTTTCGGTTGATCTGGGTATTGCACATCTGTTTTATAATGGTATTGTTATTGTGATATTCACATATTTAATAATAATGGCACATGTTGCTTTAAATGATGCACTATAAAAAAGAGGATGTCACTTTGCAGACACAGCCTATGATGAAGCCCAGTAGCGACTGGGCAAAACGTAAAAGCATCTGTGATAGCAGTTGGAAGTTGTCTTCCTGTGGTACCTGCATACATCGCTGTGGACCTGTTTCTTTAGTTGTGCATATGGATGCGCACACTAAAATAAAGGTGAGGAGATTTTTTAAACCGCATATCTTATATGGGTATCTTCACTTTGCTATGGGTGCATAACTTTTCCTCTGTGTATTGATTTGTTGTTAATCTGCCACGGCATTCCTGGTATGGCTACTTGAATTATTTTGACATTTAACAAATGCAACATTTTTGTCTAAAAAATGTAGAATGTATAAATCGCAAAACATAAAAGTGAAAATATAACAAGATGCTGCATCTCATGGGGTTATACAATTTGGAGTAATTTCAAATACATAACTAAATACAATATATATGTGCGTGTGTGTATGTAACACCCCTTCGGGGCTTATCGTTTTGCTGTCCAGGCTGCTCCATTTCTCCCGTTCTTCCTGACGTCCCCTGATTTTCATTGCCACTGTCTGAGTCTCAGTGTTGTGCCCCCGGAGCCCCGAACTATCTCTGTCCCTGGTTTTAACTGTTTGGGACTGGAAAACTAAGTTGCAAGCCGTCGGCTTTCTCACAGTGCTGCCGGCACTTGCGTATGCACAAAGAAGTGCTTTTAATTTATCGACCACCTGTTTTGCGGTCAAATATATGGCTCCTTTTCAGTCCCAACCCGTGTTCAGCAAGTTGGGGACTGGTGACCAGATCAAGGCTGCTGAGAGGCCTTGGGGAACTGTAAATAGTGAGCTGGAGTGAGGGCATACTTAGGGCTCATGAATATTAATATGCAGCACATATAAATATTAATGAGGAAGCTGCTTACCGCCTGTGGGGAGTCTATATTTTGGCAGCAGCGACTGGAAAACTATTGTAAATGAATGTTTGTTACTGACAGTATTTTGTAGGGCACAGTTGGAGTTATTGAACTGTGGGGAAATTATAAATAAATAACATTCCTACTTGCTGCAAGGACTCAAAAAAGCTGGAGAATTGTGTGGACTAAATGGGAGCAGCCATATTATGATGCTTTGACCCCAGATGAACAGCCAATTAGTTTTCTAGGTTCCTTAAACTATTTGAATGGGTTTATGGGAGGAGGTTTTAACTATTTTCAGGCACCAAGAGACCTTTGCCAGTCGGCAATCAAAGAGGGCTAATCACTATGGATATAAGTGATTGACAATGATGGGCAGCAAATAAGAGGGCCGGAATCACTGGAGAAATCCCAGAGACTTTGGGCATCTTGGTTAGTCTGTTCTGAGCTCTGATCAAATCAAGAAGGCTCAGTGCTGTGAGAGTTGAATACTTTTAAGGCCTTTCACAGGACTTAAACCGGAGGTGGTCTGCGAAGCAAAGTAGAGGAAATCTTGCTGGTGGGAGGAACTGTGCTTTTGTGAGTAATGACCCAGACATCTAAGTGAAGTTGCTAGTTGGAGGAGATTTTTGTTGCAGCTATCCTGCACCAGTTTTGGGACTGGAGAGAGACTGTTTTGCTGAGGAAAAGTCTTGCTGGGAACTGGGTGCAAGCCAGAACAAAAGTGGATGCTGTTTTGGGAACAGAGAGACTAAGCTGTGTGCCAACTAGAGAAAAGATGAAGGTTGGTCTGAACTGTGTGAGGCTGAAAGAGAAAAGGGTGAGTAAGTGTCCTATGCTCCAGGACAGGGCTGCAGCTATGAATTTTGGGGTCCCGGGCAAGTCACTTGAAATGGACCACATTTCCCAAACCAGCTAATGCCAGGGTAATGCCAGCTCCTCAGTTGGGCCCCTCCTGAGCTCAGGGCCCCGGACAACTTCCCCACTTACCCCCCCATTACTGCGGCCCTGCTCTAGGAAACGTGGTTGCTGCTGTATTCCAGTCATGGAAAAGAACTGTTGAATTGAGATATGCTGTGTGATTGTCTGGTTGTACATCAGAGCTGAGTTTCCCTGCTGAGTGAAGGAGTGGACCTAAGGAGTTTCTAGCTGTACATCAGAGCCAGGTAGGGAGCTCATTAACCCCCACCAAGTGGGATCTGCTGGCCACAGGGGACCACGGGTTTACTCCCATGTGCTAGGGCCCTCAGACCTGTGAGGGAGCCAGGCTCCAGAGCCACTTCTAGATCTGGGTCCTTGGTGGTTTGGTGGGCCTTGCACAGTAGCTCTGCAATGGCCCTTAATAGACTGAAGGTGACAAGTGGCCAGATCTTCAATTAAGGGAACAAGCGGCTGGACCTTCAATCAAGCTCAAGTCTTCAGGATATTTTCAGTTGCCCATTTGACTGCCCTCCTTTGAACTGACCCCCCCCCCTCAAATCTGCACTAGTGGAAGCCCTCTGCACCAGGAACTTGTCAGACCTTTAGGAACCTGAGTACCCAGGGCTTGCCCTGGCAAATCAAGGGGAGTGTTTGTTAAATTGTTGCAACCAGTTACATTATTTCCAAGGCCCCAACAGCCAGCCAACTCGCGGCACTGAGCAGGCCTACAATTTTTGGGTACCCAAATGGAACAGAGGGTAACACTGGTATCAGTGGGGGTGGGCACCTGGAGTGTTCTGGCCTATGGGCTTTTATGTTGTTAACTACTCTGACCAAATTCTTTATCTTTCCTTCCACAGCTATCCCAGTTCCAGGTACCCCAAGCCTAACCCTTCCCCCAATATAGCTGTGTTTTGTTGTTTGGAAATTGCTGTGTGAAGGATGATTTGTGGGAATCAACAATAAGGTGTATGTGGTAGGTATACATCCCCAATGTCGACATGTTGACAGCGGAGTCCCCTACAGTGACAACTGCACAAAGTCACTGTAGGGAACCCGCTGGCACCCGGCACTGTCTGCAGGGGGTCCTGCACCCCCCAACTCAGCTCTAACTTGGAGTCGAGAATCCTAAGTGGGGGGTGCGTGGGGCACAGCCCCCAGAAGAAAACACTTGTTGCTTCTGCAAACCAGCAGCCGACTGCTGGTTTTGCTGTTGGGTCATTCAATAAATATTTTGTCGATGACCCGTCGTGGATCCTATGTGGTTTATGGTACTGGGAAACTGTTTGGCATCCAGTGGGTGGGGTGGTTGGAAGGGGTGGTGGGTAGGTACAGCATCCCAAGGGGTTATATTAGCTACACACCTGGCTTACTGCAACTTACTCTGGGTGGCAGCACCATGCTATTTTACTAACTCCTTTGGGATAGTACCCCCGAATGTCAATGCAGCAGGACCCAGGCCCCTTAACCTGTGCATAGGTCAACAGACAGGGATAGTAACCCATTGGCTTATGGTGCATGGGCTACATCTTTGGAAGTGCCACTGGGATCTCTTATTCACCAGCCACGCCCACCATGGCAGACCAAACTGGAAAGACCCCCGTGATTTCTACCACCCCAGGCCTAAGGTTAGATCTAGAGAAAGAGAAGGTGAAGTTAGTGGAATAGAGTGGAGGTATGAAAATGGACCCCAGAAGTCCATTTTACTTTTAAGGGTACCCTCCAAAATGGAAGATAGGGATACAGAAGGACATTTGTCTACGATAAAGTGGCTGGGTAAAGTTGAAGTGTGGGGAAAATGCTCGATTCTGCTTTTGGGGCTTTAACAGTTTTAATGGAGTGTAAAAATATTATAGAAGCTGCTTGGATGCCAGAGGTATTGATGATTGAGGGAATGTCTGAAGCCTGGACTACAGTGACCCTGTTTAGTGTAGTTTCCTCAGGGTAGGGAGAGTCTGCAACCCCACGGACCCCCATCTAAATGTGGGGCCCTGACCTGGGTAGGTACCTGCCTCTTCAGATTCATACAGAAAACTGAGAACATTTTCAGGGGGTGAAACCCACCACCGCAGGGGAAGAAGATTATGAGTCATGGATAACCTATGTGATGCCACTGCTACAGGATTGGCAGTGTAGTGAGGGGGACAAATATAAAAGACTAACGCAGAGTTTGCAAGACTCTGCCCTCGATGTTATTTGGCCTCTTCAGACCATGCACCCTGAGGCCAATGTAGTGGATTATATAGCCACCCTGAACAGTGCTTTTGGTAGTACTGAGTCATGTGAAGATTTTAGTGGGGTTCAGGGTGACCTACCAACAGAAGGGGAGCTGTTATCCGAGTATGTGTAGAGGTTGGAGAAAGCCTTTCAAAAGGTTTACAGAAAAGGGAGAATACAGGCATCAGACCTAAATAAGACCAAGTCGGAGCAGGTACTGAGGGGTGCTAGGTACTCAGAACTATTACTGTTGAAGTTAGACCTGAAAGATAAATTGGGTAATCCCCCCTCTCTCCAGGTCCTCCTCCAAGAAGTGAGGGAGGTGGAGGAAAGGGATGCTAAGTGGGGACCCTGTCCCACCATAGTAGCTGCAACTCAGGTACAGGAGGCTACTTCCTCCTCCTCCTCTGAGGCCTCTGAGATAAAAATGTTGTTAAAAGAATGCAGAGAGGCACTGGACATGGTTAATACTGGCTTTATCAGGGCTCCTGAAGTTCCCCCTGGTCAACCCAGTCAGTCATCCCTAGGTACCCTCCCAGTGATGGGCCTGGGGGCGCTGGACCCTTTATCACCTGTGGTTCCCAAGATTGAGACCTGCCTTCAAGAACTGTGCCATGCTGTTAGTGAGCTAAAGACCCAGGGGCTCATTAGGGCCAGGGACCCTAAACAAAGAGTGACTATGGACCAAGCAATTGCCCCAGTCTCCAATCCAGCCACCTTAGTGTATTCAGGGCTCCAAGCTATCCAGAGCCCCAGCTGCCCCCTGCAGCCTACTATCAAGTATGGTCCAGGAGAGAAGATAATTTCTGCTACAGGTGTGGGAGGGATGGACATTACTGAAGAGAGTGCTGAACAAAAGGAGATCCTGCTTGAGAGAGAGAGACCAGTTGCTGGGGGGAGAGGCAACGGCACAGGGAAACTTCAAAGTGGTCTGGTAAAGGAGCATACTGGGGCACCCAACAAGCTTAGCTCCACTGTTCATGTGAGAATGTCTTCAACCCAAGCCACCACGTCTGCACCCTGTGACATGGGCAAGCTAGTGGGGTTCTCAACAGAGACCATAGTCACCATAAACAGAGTAGCTACATGTGCCATCCTGGATAGTGGCTCTCAGGTAACAATTATCTTCAAATCCTGGTATGACAATCATCTGTCTCACACAGAACTGCAGCCATCGTAAGGATTACATGTGTGGGGACTCAGTGACAAATCATACCCCTACCTAGGTTATGTCAAGGTTTGGATGGCCTTCCTGACCAAAGTGGCTGGAGTGGGAGATGCAGTTGAGACCCTGGCTTTAATCTGTCCTGAGACTGGCATATATGGTGGGGTACCTGTGCTGTTGGGCACAAATGCTCACATGTTTGGATGACTCACTCAGTTTTGCAAAGCACGAGAGACAGAACAACAAGGGAAAGAGCTACCTATTCCCCAACAATTAAAGAGGCCTATTGGAAACAGGGGCAACCCCTGCTGAAGAGTTGGATAAATCAGTAAGTATAATCTGGAGGCGGGATGCAGAAGAAATAGTATTGCCCCCCAATGCGGAGTGTAATATTTATGCGGTAGTATGGCTGAAGGAGGTGAAGAACCAGATTTTAATGTTGGATGCCCCAGAGAAACATGGGTTGCCGGCTGGCCTGTTAGTAAAGCCCACTGTCTTAACAGCAGGGGCACACACTTACATCAAGTCACCACGCATGTATGGAATGTGACTGACAGAAAAGTGGTCATCTGGAATAGTAGTACTTTAGCAAGAGTCTGCTGTGCTGACACGGCAGTGCATCCCACAGCAGCAGGAGGTGGTGACCCATCTGGTGATGACCCTGCCGTGTTCGACTTGAGCAACTCCCCCTTCCCTGAAGAATGGAAGGAACAACTCAGGAAGAAACTGTCCACCAGGACCAAGGTATTTTTCCTACATGACTGGGATGTTGGTTGTGTCACAAGGGAGCAGCATCACATAAGGCTCATGGATGAGCAGCAATTCAGAGAGAGCTCTAGATATCTTGCCCCAGCAGATGTAGATGATGTGATGAGGCATCTTCAAGAGATGATGGCTGCTGGCCTAATTCAGGAATTTAGAAGTCCCTATGCCTCACCCATAGTGGCTGTGAGGAAGAAAAATGGGGCCATTAGGATACGTGTGGACTACTGCACATTGAATAAGTGAACTGTTCAATACAGGATGCTCTAGACTGCTTAAATGGCAGCCAGTGGTTTTAGGTACTGGACTTAAGAAGTGGCTACTATCAAATTCGTATGGCCCTACAGGACTGGGAGAGGACCGTATTTGTATGCCCACTAGGATTTTATGAGTTTCTGAGAATGCCCCAGGGCATTTCAAGAGCCCCTACTACATTTGAGTAGCTAATGGAGAAGGCAGTCAGAGACATGAATCTACTAGAGTGCTTGGTGTATTTAGATGATATCATCATCTTTGGAAAGACTTTGGTAGAGCACGAAGCACGCTACTAAAAAGTGTTGGAACGTCTGGAGGAATTTGGCCTAAAACTATCGACAAGTGCCAATTCTTTCAGGCATCCGTTAATTACATTGGGCACATAGTGTCAGCAAAGCTCATCCAGATGGACCCCAGCAAGGTCGAGGCACTTACCACCTGGCCAAGACCTAAGAATCTGAAAAAACTGCAGTGGATGCTGGGATTCTGTGGGTACTACCAGAGTTTCGTTGAGGACTACACCAGGGTGGTTAGTCCTCTCCTGAATTTGTTACAAGGATACCACCTAGTCAACAAGAGCAAAAAAACTCCACCTCCTGGGGCCCCCACTGAGTCACCCAAATATTTCCCACCATTCAAACCATTCAGCTCTGGCTCCAGGTAGACTGAAAAATGTGACTGGGCTTTCCAGGACATCATATACTGCCTGACCCATGCCCTGGTCCTGGCTTACGCAGACTCACAGAAGTCCTATGTCTTACACACAGATGAAAGTTTCAGCAGTCTGGGGGCAGTCCTGTATCATGAATATGCAGAGGGCTTGCATCGAGTGGCCTACGTGTGCTGGAGTCTAAATCCTGCAGAACGTAAATACCCAGTGCATAAGATGGAATTCTTGGAGTTGAAATGGGCTATAGTGGACCAATTCCATGATTATCTGTACGGAGCAAAGATTACTATAAAGACTGACAACAACCCCCTCATATACATACAGACCTCAGCCATACTGTATGTCACTGGTCATAGGTGGTTGTCAGCTCTATCCACCTACAACTACTGTGTTGAATATTACCCCGGGTTGAACCACATAGATGATGATGCCTTGTCCCGATGCCCATCGGTTCATCCAGGGGAGCCCTCCAGCTGGGTGAAGATACCTGAGCATGAAAGCCCTGTGTAAAAGGTTCAACAGTGAAGAGTCCCCCTCTTCAGAAGATGTCCCATGCCTGGTGGACAGCCTAGGAGCATCTGGGAGCTGCCTTCCTGTAACATACTGTCATTTAGCTGCTTTGGATATGAGATCCTTGCCACAGCTGACCACCCAAGACTTGATAAGAGAGCAGCGGGCCAGCACGGGCATGGGATAGATTATACAGGTTTTGCAGAGGAAGGGAGATCTGACATAGGTAACCACTAGCAATCCAGATGCCAAGTTGTTGCTGAGAGAATGGCCAAAACTGAGATTAAAGAAAGGTTTGCTGTACAGAGAGATACAGGATAAGCAGGGGCCGTCCCATGTACAGTTGGTATTATCAGGCCGATTTCATTAGTGTTGAAGGCTCTGCATGATGATGTGGGCCACCCGGCAGTGAACGTACCCTTGACCTAGTTAGAAGCAGATTCTATTGGCCAAAGATGGGACAGGCGATAGAGGAGTATTGCAAATCTTGCTAGCAGTGCATTCAGTGGAAAGCACTTTCCCAGAAGGCCACCCCCCTAGTTAGCATCAGCACCAGTGCCCCAATGAAACTGGTGTGCATCGATTTCCTCACCTTAGAACCAGACTCCAGAAATATTTCTAACATATTGGTGGTCACTAATCATTTTACTTGGTACACCCAAGCCTACCCAACTAAAGATTAAAAGGTGTGTACAGTGGCCAAAGTGCTGTTGGAAAAGTTTTCTTGTGCACTACGGAGCCCCACAATAAATTCATTCAGACCAAGGCCGTGATTTTGAAAGTAGGCTAATTAAAGAACGCTTTGTCTCGGGGTCAGAAAGTCTTGAACCACACCTTACCACCCCCAAGGTGACCCCGAACCAGAAAGATTCAACAGAACATTGTTAGACATGTTGGAAACCTTGGACCCCAGAGACAAGCGTACCTAGAGTCAACAAGTTAGCACCCTCGTCCATGCCTACAGTTGCACCAGGAATGACGGCACAGGGTTCTCTCCGTACCACCTGATATTCAGGAGGGAGGCCCATCTATCAGTGGATCTGTGCTTTGGAGTGTCAGCACATGGCCTTCAAGATGGTGACTACCTACAGTATGTGCGCAAGTTGAGGCAACAACTGAATGATGCTTTTCGACTAGACTCTGAACTGGCCAATAAGAGGAATTTAGCTAACAAGGAGAGAAATGATAAGAAAGTATGGCCACAAGATCTAAAGCCAGGTGATACAGTACTACTCAGGAGTTTGGGCCTACCTGGAAAACACAATTTCCCTGATCAGTGGGGCAGCATGCCATATGTGGTCCTAGAGAAATTGGAGGGGCTGCTGGTATATAAGATTCGGCCAGAAGGAGAGACTTGAGGCTGCAAAGTATTTCACAGGAGTCATCTACTCCCCATTGGTGACAAGGTGGTTGGCCCAGAGGCCTATGCAAAAATCCTCCCACACCTCCAGCTACTTGAGCTGCTGCACGCAGATGACAGAGATGAGAACATGGTGAGGACAAAGGGGCTGTATCCACTCAGATGGAAGAGGTGGCAGATGGAGAAAAGTCAGCATATGAGTCAGAAAGAGAGTTTGATGGCCCACCTGTCTGTTTCTACCCCACACCTGAGCTGGCTAGACTGTTTCAGGGAACACCCCTGACATTAGAGACTGATTCTGTGCAAAGGGGGCCTACAGTAAGAGAGACTGGGACTTGAGATGATGATGAGTCTGGAGAAGTGAGCTCACCTGTGCCTGTGGAGCAGGGTGCGGAACTGGAAGCTGCACTCACTACGCCCCTTGAAGAGACCACCATGAACTTGAATACTAGTCTGGCTGAGCCTTTTGAGTAGTTCTAGAGCAGTTCCCCTGAATCCATGCCTTTTGGAGCGTCCATGTCAGACTTGAATACTGGTCTGACTGGAATCTCTGAATAGTCACAAGAAAGTCCCCTTGAGCAGAGTGGAGAAGGGGAAGTGGTGACAGAGCACCCTGCAATATTAGAAGAGGAGGAAACAGGAACAGGAGCAGGTGATGCTGAATCCACCTCTGACCAGGAGGTGGCCACTAGGATTGAACTGCAGGAAACCCCAAGAAGGTCAGGGAGGACTATGAAACCCATACTTAAACTGACCTATGATGCCCTGGGGCCATCCACTGACCTAGCCCTTTTTGTAGTGCACAATGGCGTATATATATCACCCCTAGGTTCATGAAAAATGTATTCATGTGCCCTGCAAGTGCTAAACTCCCCAGGCCAGGAGGGAAAGTGGTAAATAAAAAGACGGGGAGGTGAAAGGCACCCAAGGGAGACTAATGGTAAACAGTGTATTGACAATATGCTGCTGAAATATCTGTGGTCTGAATAATTGAAGGGGAAAAAGTATGGGTGCCATATATATATATATACATATATATATATATGTATATATATATATATATATATATATATATACACACACACACACACACACACACACACACACTATGGTGTTTACATAAAAGAAACAGTGGTGAAGCATACAAATTGTACATAATGTGTTCCCTGTTTCTGATTGTTTCTTCTTTAATTAGATAGGAACCAGGTATCTAGGTAGAAATGTTTGCTATATGTTGAATGTTCATGTTTCCTGTTTGCATTTTCCAAGGGTCCTATCCATAGGCTTGGCATGGGCATCAAGCATTTAAGGGGGGAAAGTGTAACCCCCCCTTTGGGGCTTAACGTTTTGCCGTTCATGCTGCTCCTTTTCTCCTGTTCTGCTTCCTGACTTCTCCCCAATTTGAGTCCCAGTGTTGTGGCCCAGGGCCCCGGACAGTCCCTGTCCTTGGTTTGGCCCATTTGGGCTTGGAAAACTGAGTCATGAGCTGCCAGCATTCTCCCAGTGCTGCATGCGTGAAGAAGTGCTTTTGATTTACTGACTGCTGGTTTTGCGATCAAATGTATAGCTCCCGTTCAGTCCTGGTCCCCGTGTTCACCAAGCTGGGGACCAGTGACCAGATCATGGCCACTGAGAGGTTTCAGGGAACTGTAAATAGTGAGTTGGAGCGAGGGCGTAATCTGGGCTCATGAATATTAATGAGTGCCCATATAAATATTATTATGCACTGAACAGGAAAAATCTGAGAAGCTAATTGGTCAGCAGCATTCCAGACCTATACTTATTTTCCCTCATAACAGAACGGCTAAAAACAAGACCCCTGACCAGAAAACAATATCCCTGAGCCCTCTCAAAACTCTTATTCTAATCAGTTAGGGTAGCTACCTGATTAATGACTCCAGCATTGGACTGTTTTATGCACTAATGTACTTCCATAGTTTAAAAACAGTAAAATAATTTATTGTTAGACCTGTTTTTGTGCCTTTTGTTTTTTACTTTACTTTATGGGTCCAGTGCATAATCGCAATAACACACTCCAGGGTGTGCTTTATCATAGGATATCGGCACTTCTCGGGTGCATAAGCTCACAACGCACCCGAGGCGTGCTGATATCCTATGATAAGGCACACCCTGTTGTGCATTATTGCTTTAATGAGGAAGCTGCTTGCCACCTGGGGGTCTATTTTTTGGCAGCAGCGACTGGAAAACTATCGTAAATTAATGTTTATTACTGGCAGTATTTTGTAGGGCACAGTTGGGGCTACTGAACTGTGGGGAAATTATAAATAAATAATGTTTCTACTGGCTGCAAGGACACTCAAAAGCTGGGGGACTACTATTGAATTGTGTGGACTAAATGGGAGCAGCCATATTATGATGCTTTGACCCCAGATGAACAGCCAATTAGTTTTCTAGGTACCTAAAACTGTTTGAATGGGCTCATGGTGTTAACTATTTTCAGGCGCCAAGAAACCTTTGCTGATCAGCAATCAGAGTGGGCTAATCACTATGGATATAAGTGACTGACAATGCTGGGCAGCAAATCAGAGGGCCGGAATCACTGGAGAAATCCCAGAGACTTTGTGCCTCTTTGGGTATCTAGGTCAGTCTGTTCTGGGCTCTGATCGAGTTAAGAAGGCTCAGTGCTGTGAGAGTTGAATACTTTTAAGGCCTTTCACGTGACTTAAATTGGAGGTGGTCGGTGAAGTAAAGTAGAGGAAATCTTGCTGGTGAGAGGAACTGTGCTTTTGTGACTAGTGATCCATGCATCCAAGTAAAGTTGCTAGTTGGAGGAGATTTTTGCTGCAGCTATCCTGCACCAGTTTTGGGACTGGAGAGAGAGACTGTTTTGCTGAGGAAAAGCCTATTGGGAACTGGGTGCAAGCCAGAGCAAAAGTGGATGCTGTTTTGGGAACAGAGAGACTGTCTGAGAGCTGTGTGCTAGCTAGAGAAAAGGTGGAGATTGGTCTGAATCATGAGAGGTTGAAAGAGAAAAGGGTGGGCAAGTGTCCTATATTCCAGGAAACGGTGGTTGCTGCTATATTCCAGTCATAGAAAAGAACTGTTGAATTGGACTGTGCAACTTGTTGCCAAATGGCACTGGCGAGTAGAGAAACTGTAAGGCTGTCTGTCTGTACATCGGAGCTGAGTTTCCCTGCTGAGAGGAGCGGACAGAGCTAAAGAGTTTCCAGTTGTACATCACAGCCAGGTGGGGAACTCGCTAACCCCCACCAAGTGGGGTCTGCTGGCCGCAGGGGATCACAGGTTTACTCCTGAGTGCTAGGGCCCTCTGACCTGAGAGAGAGCTAGGCTCTGGAGCCACGCCTAGATCTGGGTCCTCAGTGGTTTGGTGGGCCTTGCCCAGTAGCTCTGCAATGGGTCTTAATAGGCTGAAGGTGATTAGCGGCCAGATCTTCAATCAAGAGGACAAGCGGCCGGACCTTCAATCAAGCTCAAGTCTTCAGGATATTTTCGGTTAACCATTTGACTGCCCTCCTTTGAACTGACCCCCGAATTTTGACTGGTGGAAGCCCTCTGCGCCAGGAACTCATCAGACCTCCAGGAATGTAGGTACCCAGGGCTTGACCTGACAAATCAAGGGGAGTGTTTGTTTAAGTCCTACAACCAGTTACATTACTTTCAAGGCCCCAACAGCTGGCCAACCTGTGGCACTGAGCAGGCCTGCAATTTCTGGGTACTCAAAAGGGACAGAGGGTAACACTGGTACCAGTGTTGGGGGGGCATCTTGAGTGTTCTGACCTACAGGCCTTTATGTTGTTGACTGCTCTGAATAAATTCTTTAACCATCTTTCCTTCCACAGCTATCCCAGTTCCAGGTACCCTGATCCTAACCCTTCCCCCAATAAAGCTGTGTTTTGTTGTTTGGAAGTTTCTGTGTGAAGGGTGATTTGTGGGAATCAACAATAAGGTGTTATGTGGTATATGGTATTGGGAAACTGTCTGGCATCCAGTGTGTGGGCAGTTGGAAGGGGAGGTGGGTAGGTACAGCATCCTGGGGGTAATATTAGCTACACACCTGGCCCACTACAACTTACTCTGGGTGGAGGCATGATGCTATTTTACTGACTTCTTTTGGATAGAATTCATGAACATCATCGTAGCAGGACCAAGACCCCTTAACCTGTGGGCAGGTCAACAGGCAGGGGTAGTAGCCTAGTGGCTTATGGCACAGAGGTGACACTGGGTCAGAAAAGTGCTGACAAGGATGCCATTGGCAAGAAGGGCTCGGAAAAAAGAGCACTGATATTTCTCTTGTGGGGGGCTCCCCTGCACCCCCCATAAGGATTCTCACTCCAGGGAGGAGAGAAGCAGATCACAGGGCAAGAAAAAATATGTGGGGCTGTGGAATATTGTTTCCACGGCCCCTCGCACCAGTGTTAAAGCCCTGAGCTGCAAAACTTTTTTGAGAACAGGATTAGAACGGTGGTCTCCACTGTTGCCTGGCTGAGCTGCTCTACGCCCCAGCTCTCCACACTACAGGAGCAGCTTGGCTGGGCTCCTGGATTCTGCTGCCCTTGTTCGTATAGCAGTACCATGGACAGTGACCAGTGGGACACATATGGCTAGAGCTGTAAATCCCTGCTCGCTGTCCCTGGTAGCGCTATACGGATGAGTGCTCCCTTGACTGGCACTATAAATGTAGCGTTCATCTAACCAGGTACCGCCTGGGCTACAAATTTATTTATTTCAATCTAGGATTACAATACCTTTGAGCCGAGGCTGTTTTACAAAGGTTCCACATCAGCATGTGCAACAGTCATCAGTTTTAGTTACAAACATATAGTCATTGACTTACAGACATGTAATAAACAGTACAAAGACTTGAGCTATGAGCATAACAAGGAAGGGGTGGTGGTGGGGAAGTGAGGGTAGGAGATCGAGAGTGGGAAGGAGGGCAGGGGTAAGGGGAGTACGGGAGGTGGTTGGGGTGGGGGCAGGAGTGGAGATACGGGGGGGAGGTGGGCGAGGGTGGGAGACAGTGCAGCCAGGGGGCCTTGTCGAGGGAATATGACAGGTAAGGTACTAGGGGTGCATATACTGGTATATATATATATTAATGCAATAGGAGCACTGCACTGAAGGAGCTGGCAGAGGTCCTTGCAGGACCTTTGGCAGACCTATTTAATGCCTTACTACATTCGGGGTGTGTACCTCAGGACTGGAGGATGGCTCATGTGGTGCCCCTCCACAAGAGTGGTCCCAAGGATGAACCGGGAAACTACAGACCAGTGAGCCTCATATCCATCGTGGGTAAGCTAATGGAGACTATCCTGAAGGAGAGGCTGGTGGCCCTCCTAGAGGCCAAAGGACTACAGGACAGCAGACAGCATGGCTTCATACATGGCAGATCCTGCCAAACCAACCTGGCCGAGTTCTATGACTGGGTAACTAGGCAACTGGACAGGGGCCATGCAGTGGATGTCCTGTATCTGGACTTCAGTAAGGCATTCGACTCAATGCCACATGGAAGGCTGGGAAGGAAGTTAGTAGGCACAGGGGCGGGTACAAAGCTGGTGAGATGGGTAGGAAACTGGCTGCAGGGAAGGCAACAGAGGGTGGTGGTGGGTGGGGAGCTCTCCACCCAAGGGCAGTGGCAGTGGTGTTCCACAGGGCTGGGTGCTGGGACCAGTGTTGTTTGGGATATTCATTGCAGACATATCATGGGACATCAAGAGCAAAGATCAGTCTGTTTGCTGATGATACCAAGGTAAGTAGCAGGTGGTGGATGACCTAGGGGATGGCACGGGTTTGGGATGATCTGACAAAGCTTGAAACCTGGTCAGACACCTGGCAACTGGGCTTTAATGCCAAAAAGTGCAAGGTGCTGCATTTTGGGATGAAGAACCCAAGGAGGAGTTACCAGCTAGGGGAGTGCAGCTAGCCCAGACAGAGGAGGAGAAGGATCTGGGTGTGCTCATTACAGGGTCAATGAACAACTCGGCACAATGTAGGAAGGCAGCTGCAAAGGCCAACAAAATGCTGGGTTGTATTGCAAGGGGTATATCCTCGAGGGGGGAGGAGGTGATTCTGCCACTGTATAGGTCATTAGTTAGACCACACCTGGAGTACTGCGTGCAGTACTGGTGTCTGTATCTGAAGAGGGACATTAAGTTACTGGAGGGGGTGCAGCACAGAGTGACAAAGATGATCAAGGGGCTGGGGGACTTATCATATGAGAGGAGGTTGAAGGAGTTGAACATGTACTCACTGGAGGAGAGGAGAGACAGGGGTGACATGATTGAAACCTTTAAATCCATGAAAGGAATAAATAAGACAAGTACAGAGGGGCTGTTCAAAGTAAGGGAGGGGAGGGACACCAGGGGCCATGATATGAGACTGGAGCGAGGAAGGTTCAGGAGGGAGATGAGGAGACACTTTTTTACAGAGAGGGTGGTGGCTGTGTGGAATGCGTTACCTCCTGAAGTGGTATGCAGTAGAACAGTGGACTGCTTCAAACGAGGATGGGATAGGACAAGGGGGAGGGTTAATGAAGGGGAAAGGTGGAAGGGAAGGGCAGCTGCAGAATAAGGGGTGCTAGCTGCACATTCGAGCAGACTTGATAGACCTCTAGGCCTTTATCTGCTGGAAAATTTCATATGTTCGTATGAGCAGAGCCAAAATCCATCACATAAATCCATTGATTTCCACATATGTAGGATAAATCTTAGCACCCAAAATTTATCCCTCATATGTGGGATAAATACAGGTTGTCAATCAAAATCCCCCAAGCCAGAGCTACTGCTCTTTGAACACATTGGCTACTACAGTAACCACAGCCCTCACAAAACTGCCCCTAAGCTCCACCTTCCTTCTTCACAATGTGCTGCAGACCATACACATATATACACAAAAACGAAGGGTTTTTTTCTCCTGAAGCAAGAAGTTCAGCCAAACCAATCCCAAAAAAATGCAGGCAGATCCCACTCCTCTGTCTCTAAAAATGCCTTCCGTAATTCTGACTCCCACTCCATACAAAGCCGAGGAAAACAATACTGTACCTTCATTCTCTTTACTGCTTTACTCTCTTTACAACTTTTGCAGTTTACATCACTAAGCAGACTCACCAGACAATCATACCTCTCTTATACTGCAGCTCAGAATTTTCTTTCCCGCTGAACTCTGACAACGGCCACCCGACCATCCGCTCTGTCTCACACTGCTGCATTGAATGTTTTCTTCCAGCTAACCTCAACCAATAGCCACACGACCGACTGCCACCACAAATGCTTGCTCTTCTCAAACCTTTCAGCTTTTTTCTTTTTAAACGGGCTGCAAAAAGAAACAAAAAAAAAAGTTCTATCTTTCACTACTAACCTGCACACTTCGTTCCTCACTCCTCAGCTGAACTTGCCGATGCTGATTCCTCAGTCCACGGCTGACACTAGCTGACAGTCACTCGCATTAGGACAAAAGAAAACACTTTAAACAATGCAGAATCAACAAGATACATAAATTAAATTAATTTTTAAAAAAGGACATGCCAAAAGTAAATGGGCAACTCTACTGGTCACCTATAGCTCTTGTTAAGCAAGAAACGTCCGCCATATTTTAAAAACTCTCTCACCCACCCACGCAGAGTTCACAGCCAATCAGAAGTCATGCTATAAACCCAGAGACTTACCGTTCCTAACAACAACATTGAATTCCCTAACAACCTGATCTTTCCACACAGCAAGTACAAAATAATCCCATTTTATTAAAAAAACAAACAAAAAAATAATAAAAATAAATAACAACTAAAAAAATATCTCTCTATTGCATTAATCAGACATGTGAGGGAGGGGTTGTGAGATAAAGGATTTATTTTCACTCATCCCCCAGTGACCTCAGGTAAATCACTAATGGCTCCGCTACACTCCGTCACTCACGAGGTTACCCAAGGTCACCAGGGCACTCGTGAAAATAAACCCTTTATCCCACGGCTCCCCATCGCATATCCTCTATATATGTGGAAATAAACACATTGTACACTTTGGCTGTATTGGGGGCCCCTTTTGTAAAATCATGCATTTTTAATCAGTTGAGGTATACAAAAATATGGGTGCTTTCAATATTAAAATATGTATTGTCCAAACTGCAAGTTACAAACATGCCCCATGCACATTGCCTATGTGCCACAGAGTGCATAGTAGCAGTAAGTAGTAAAAACTTTATTTTTATACAGGAGGACATGTCATTTAGGATGTGCAACCTAGCTTTCAAGACAGCCCTGTTAAAATTATCATTACCTAAACATATACTTATACTACACATTATAAATACATAATCTTTCAAAATATCAAGATACAATACATAGTTTCACAACTTAGTACATCAGATCATATACCAACACATAGGACAAGACAAATCCATGTTGTCAAGTTATAATCCACATTAAAGAGCAACTTTTGGCAAAGTCCCACCAAGAAGCCCAAATAACCCTTACCTGTCCCTAAATCAAATTGGATTTACATTTCTTTTATGAAGTGCCCCGATTTAGGAAGGGAAGGGATCGTAATTTTGCTCTGTGGAGCTCCATCTCACTGATCCCTTCCACTTCCTTGTACCTCTGAACAGTGCACTCCTCCCCCGATCCGCCCCAGTGCTACTACATTTTGTGACATAAGAGTACAGGGAGCACGGGGGTGAGCATCCATTGCATTGTATGGGGCTGCATTTAAAAGTTTCAATTATGTAGTTTAGATGGCAAGTCGGAGTAAATTATGGCTACCGCTTAACTAACAAGGTCCTTGTTAGTTAAGCTGTAGCCATGATTTATTTCAACTTGCCATCTAAACTACATAATTGAAACTTTTAACTGCAGCCCCATACAATGCACTGGATGCTCACCCCCACGCTCTCCATACTCTTATGTCACATAACATAGTAGCGCAGGGGTGGAGTGCACTGTTCAGAGGTACAAGGAAGTGGAAAGGATCAGCGAGATAGAGCTCCATGGAGCAAAATTACAATCTCTTCCCTTCCTAAATCGGGGGCAGATCATAAAAGAAATTTAAATCCAATTCAATTTAGGGGCAGGTAAGGGTTATTTGGGCTTCTCTGGGGGGAATTTGTTGCTCTTTAAAATACTTCTATAATATTTAACAGAAATCAAGTAAATATCTAGGAGTGCAGTATTATGCTAACTATTTCCAATATAATGTACTGCATCAATAACAATGTTTACTAGATTTCATAGATTTCATAACTCATATCAAGCTTATAATAGACTTACGTCTTTAGTGCTTGCCTTTTATAGCTTTTTTCTACTAATCCCGAGTTTTGTAAGTTTTAACTAGCCCCAGATTTAGCCTCATTACCCATAACCTTGTCTAACCTACTTTTAAAAGTGTTCCTCTATTTACTTTCAATCACTTCCAGTGGAAGACCATTCCAAAATGTAATCACCCTTTGGCTGTGCCACTTCTTTCTGAGTAGTAAGTGCCATTTCTCTAGATGGAGTTGCTTAGAGTGTCTCCTACCACTAACTCTGCCATGATTAAGCACAAGGCAAAATTCAGCTCAAAGGTTGTTGTCTTCCATTGCTCTGTAAAGCATATACAAGATCCACTGTGCCTTCTGTATTGTAGTGAATAAAGGTTAAGTGTTGTCAATCTTTCATGATAGGGTGCCTCCTTTTAACCCGCAATAGACCTAGTCATTCTTCACTGTACTGCTTCGACTCTTTTAATGTCTTCTTTGCTATATGGGGCCCATATCTGGACAGAGTACTCCAGGTAGGGTCTGACCAGTGCGACATACAGGGGGAGTATTACTTCCCTGGCTCGACTGGAAATATGCCTGAAGATACAATTCAGTATTTGGTTGGCCTTTTTCACTTGGTCCCTACCATGTATGTTAAATTTAAGGTCAGGGCTAATGGTCACACCAAGGTCTTTTTCGCAGTGTGTTTGAATTAAAGGTTCTTTGTTCAAGTAGTACTTAAGCTGTTTATTTTGGGTACCGAAGTGCATGACTTCACATTTGCTAATATTTACAGCCAATTTACTATGTTTAGTCCAAGTGAAAATGTGATCCAATGCTTCCTGCAGGGCAGTAGTACTGTCCAATCCATTCACTACTGTTCCCAGACAACAGTCGTCAGCAAATTTTGACAACCAGATGTTTGGTGAATCCAATTTTAGTGATGAAATGTATATATTAAAAAGGATGGGACCCAGGACTGATTCCTGTAGCACAACACAGAATAAACATATAGTAATGAAAATTCCCTAAACTTACTTAGCCATTTGCAATGTTAACATATGCATATTAATTACGTGTTCATACAAAATACTTTAAACTAGTCATCTCCTGCATAAATGAAGCCAGGCATATGGATGTTCTAGCAGAAAAGGGTAAGATATTTCAGTGTCTAACTGCTTGAAATTGTAAAGTTCTTTCTCCATCTTTATTTCTAATAAAAGGAAGAGATATTTTATTTATATGAACCGTTCTTTTGCTGTCCTCATTAGCTCGACCATTCTCATTAAAAAATGTTTTATTGATGTAGTGGCTTGGGTAAAACACATCCTATCAATAGATTAGCTTTTGCCAAGATCATATGTAATTTATTTCTAAGGACTGCCAATATAGCGAAATTAACGAAGTACAATGGCGAGTCCATATGTTGCATTGTAATACATACCTACAGTAGCCAATCGATAATGTACCTTATCAAGTTTGGCAGTTAATTGTTTGTTGGCAGTACAATATATTAAATCCTCATAAGTCAACATGGGTAATATTAGTTGTTCAGCTACTTTCTTTCAGTCCCTTCTTCCTAAAAATCCACAGGTTCTATGGAGGGCTCCTATTCTTGCTTAGCAGAAGACACCAGGAGAAAGGACTGCTGTGTGACTGAACTTCTCTGCTGGGACTAAAGTAGAAGAACTTTTGTATTTGACTTTTAATTTAGGGTAAAAAAACTAACATACAAAAAAAAAGTGTGTGTTTGGGTTAACTGAACTGAATGGGTATCTGAAGAGTTATCTAGGTGTAAATCTCAGGTGACTGAAAGGACTTAACTGCTATGAGGTTTAAATTACTTATAGAAAGATCTGGTAAGTAGGGGGAGTGGCTTAGCTAGAAGGAAGCTACATTTAAAGACTGCCTTAGAAAGTTTCTGCTAATAGCTTGGCAGAAGACACCAGGAGAAAGGACTGCTGTGTGACTGAACTTCTCTCCTGGGACTATATTGCCCTCCTTCCCTCCCCTCCAGCCCCCCACCCAAAGCTAGTTCTATTTTTATAGGCACAGAATTTGACTGACAACAGAAACTTCCTGTTTAGGGGCAGGAAGTGAGTGAACACAGAACCACCAGGACCACCATCCTAGAAGGGCAAGAAGTAGCTCTCAGCCCCCTCTAGCTGCTGGAGGTCTGCCTCTGAGCAAGTAAGCGGTTCTGTAAATATAGGATATTCTTGTCTCAGAACAGGACAATCAGGAGCTTAAAGGGCATACAGGCAGAAAGTAAGGAGAGAGAGAGAAAACAGAGGAAGAGTAAGGATTGCAAACAGTTAAGGGGCCAGAAATAAGACATGATTGGAGTGGTGCAGTGCAGTGGCTGTGGAGCAGCAGTCTTCTGGGAGATGTTCTGGAGGATGCGGTGTTGTCCCATCTGCAGGCACCTCTCTGGGCTGAGGGAGGAGGTTGCTCATCTCCAGACTGAGTTGGCCAGGATCTGTGGGACCTACTCTTCCATCCAGGGACCACCAGTGCCACTGCCGTTGCCTCAGAGGTTGCCAAGAAAGAGGAGCGGTTGGACCACAGTGGGCTCAGGGAGGGTGAGGGTGGTGGAACAGAGGTGCATCCCTTCCATTGTACCTCTCCACAATTCCTATGCCATTCTGGCAAAGTGTGGTTCCTCTATGGAGGCACCCACAGTGGAGACCAAGGAGGATGCTGGGAACCTCCACAAAGGAGACCCACAGGAGGGTGGCAGGGGACCCTGCAGGGGAAGGAAACAACTCCTGGTGGGGGACTCCATTGTTAGGAAGGTAGAACTGGGGAGGAAGGGGAGAGGGAGGTAAGGTGCCTGCCTGGCGCCATGGCTTGCAGGGACAGGAAGCAAATCCTCAGGATTGCCAGAGCAGCTGCACAGGGGAGGGAGCTGGATGTCATTGTCCACCTAGGGACAAATGATCTGGCTAAGAAAGGGATTAGAGAAGTGCAGGAAGAGTTTGTGGAATTGGGGAGGGGCTGTAGTCAAGTAGCACGCATGGTAACCTTCTCGGAGGTGCTACCCATCTGTGGCATAGGAGAGGCTAGGGTGTTCCGCACCATGGGATTCAATCAGTGGTTGAGAAACTGGTGTGGAGCTCAGGAATTTGGCTTCACTGGGGACTGGGGGTCCACCTGGAGTGATGCAAGCCTATACTGGCATGATGGGCTGCATCTGTCCGGGAGGGGAACCAGGATCCTAGGTGATAGGTTTAAATGCTTTATTGGCAAGCTTTTAAACTATCCAAGGGGGCACTGGAAAGGGAGCAGAAAATGCTAGCCCCCTAAATAATCACGGTAATAAGTCGTAACACCAACATAGAGGTGTCGATGGGGGAGAAGGGCAGGGTAAATGAAGAAAGTGACAAAGGCAAGAAGGACAGGGATGGGGCAAAGGGAGCAAGGCCATCAGGAAATGGAGGGTAATGAGTACCAATGCCCGTAGTCTGGGCAACAAGCCCCTTGAGCTGATGGTCTTAATGGAAGAGGGATGCCTGGATATCGTAGCAGTCACAGAAACATGGTACACAGAGAACCATGACTGGGATGTTAACATACCAGGGTACATAACCTACAGGAGAGACAGGCAGGGAGAAGGGGAGGGAGTAGCCTCTTTGTAAAGGAAGGGATAAAAGCAACTGAACAAAAGAGTAAACAGGGAGCAGAGGAGGCACTGTGGGTCACCTTGGAGACTGGAAAGGCACCACAATCGCACAGGGGTTGTGTACAGACCCCATGTCAGGGGAAGGAATGGACAAGGATATGATGAAGGCATTCTTAGAATGGCAGAGAAAGGGAGATACTGTTGATGGGAGACCTGAATATGCCAGATGTTAACTGGGTACATTTGCTGCAGCCACATCCAAGAGCAGGGCCATTCTTGATGCCCTACAGGTGGCAAGCATTAGACAGCTAGTTTCAGAACCCACTCATGAGGGAGCAATCTTAGACCTCGATACTCCTCAAGCAGGGGCAGTGAGAGGATCTCAGATCTAGAAGTGGGTTGCTATCTGGGGACAAGTGACCATTAAACAGTGTGGTTCACGTTAAACTCAGCTACAGAGTCAAGCCATACAAAAGTGAGGGTACTGGACTTTAGGAGGGCTGACTTTGGCAAGATGGGAGAGTGCCTCAGAAAAGCACTAGCAAACAGGCTAGAAGGAGGTGTGGAGCAACAATGGGGAATTATCAAAACTGCCATCACAGAGGCGACAAGCCTTTGTGTGAAGCAAATGAACAAATCAAAACGAAAGAAAAAGCCACTATGGTTCTCAAAAGAGGTGGCTGTGAAAGTCAGGAAGAAAAAGATAGCATTCCGGATGTATAAGGAAACACAGAAGGAGCAGGGCAGAGAGCTGTACCAGTTAAGGCAGAAGGAAGCAGGGAGGGAAGTCAGGAGCAGGGCAGAGAGTTGTACCAGTTAAGGCAGAAGGAAGCAGGGAAGGAAGTCAGAATAGCAAAGGCCCAAACTGAGGAAAAGATAGCCAACTCAGTTAAGAAGGGGGATAAAACCTTTTATAGGTACATCAGCGAGCGTAGAAAGACAAAGGGAGGGATAGTGAGGCTGAATAGAATGAACAGTGGGTGGGCAGAGGGGATAGTGAAAAGCAGGAATACTGAACGAATATTTCTGCTCAGTATTCACAAAAGAGGAGGGATGTGCCTAATCCAATTAACAGAAGCACTCTTGATAGGGGGTCAATCCCAGTCCTTTCACAGAAGAAGGGCTCTGCAAGAACTCCTAAAACTGAAGGTGGACAAAGCAATGGGTCCTGATGGAATTAACCCCAGAATTCTAAAAGAATTAAGGAGGAACTAGTGAAGCCACTGGCTACTCTTTTAATAAATCATGGGAGGATGGTGTGTACCGAGGACTGGAGGAAGGCGGATGTGATTCCCTTCACAAAAGTGGGTCCAAGACAGAGCAGAAACTACAGACCTGTCAGTCTGACCTCTGTGGTAGGGAAAGTGATGGAGTCACTTCTGAAGGAAAGAATAGTCGAGTACCTAGAGGCCAGTGGAGCACAGGACCCAAGGCAGCATGGGTTCACAGCGGGAAGTTCATGTCAGACGAATCTAATAGATTTCTTTGACTGGGTGACCAAAGTAGTAGACCAGGGAGGGGCTGTGGACATGGCCTACCTAGACTTTAGCAAGGCATTTGACACAGTCCCACACAAAAGATTAATAGTCAAATTAACCAGCCTGGGAGTGGGACCCAGGGTGGTAGCCTGGGTAAAACATTGGCTGGACAACAGGACACAGAAGGTAATTGTAAATGGAGTCCATTCTGAAGAAAGGGGGTTACTAGTGGGGTACCGTAGGTTCAGTATTGGGTCCAGTCCTTTTTAATGTCTTCATCAGTGACATTGCAGAGGGACTAGAAGAAAGTATGCCTTTTGCAGAAGACACAAAAATCTGCAACAGGGTTGATACACAAGGAGGCGTGGAAAGGATGAAAAGGGACTTGGCAAGGTTGGAGAATGGTCAGAAGTATGGCAGCTAGGATTCAATGCAAAGAAGTGCAAAATAATGCACCTGGGAAACAAGAACCCAGGGGAAGAATACACAATGGGTGGAGAGGTAGTAACACAACAAAAAAGGAAAGGGACTTGGGGGTAATCATATCAGATGACCTTAAGGTTAGCAAGCAATGTGAGAAGGCAGTAGGGAGGGCTGGGGTATACTGGGATGTATAGGGAGAGGCATCAGCAGCAGAAAACAGGAAGTTGTTATCCCTCTGTACAGACAGTTGGTGAGACATCTGAGTACTGTGTCCAGTTCTGAAGACCCCATCTCTGCAAGGACATAGACAGGATAGAGGCAGTCCAGAGGAGGGCAACTAAATGGTGCAGGGTCTGCAAGAGAAGCTGTATGAGGAGAGACTAAAGGAGCTTAATATGTATACCCTTGAGGAAAGAAGGGAGGGGGACATGACAGAAACTTTTAAGTACCTCAGTGGAATTAACAAAGTCCAAGAGGGTAGCATTTTTCAGAAAAGAGACTTGCAAGAACAAGGGGACACAATTTAAAAGATAGAAGGAGGCGGTTCAGGGGCAATGTGAGGAAGTATTATTTCACAGAGAGGTAGTGGATGCATGGAACAGCCTTCCTGAGGAGGTTGTGGGGTCTAAAACTGTGGGAGAATTCAAGAATGCATGGGACAGACATAAGGCAATTCTTGTGGGGGGTAGGAAGAAATAGGCTGTTGGTTAACTAGGATCTGCGGCCTATCCTGTAGGTAGGGAAATGGGCAGACTAGATGGGACTAGAGGTCCCTATCTGCCGTCAAAGTCTATGTTTCTATGTTTCTATGTTATTCTTTTATTTACTCTTTCAATAAGGGCTCTGTGTGAATGTTATTCATTGTGGAAGTCCTTAGTTTAGGAGCAAAGTATAACAATTTTTTTTTTTTTTTACATTCAAAGTAAGTTCTGACCTGGCAAACCACCCCCTCAGATTGTCAAAATTAGCCTGTATTCTCGTCTGGAGTTTCTGGATGCTACTGACAGTTGTTATTATGGCAGTGTCATCTACATACCACCTTACCTGGGAGAGCCGCACTACCTGGGGGAAACTGTTATTAAATATCAAGAATAACAGGAGTCCCAAGATGAAGCCCTGGGGTACTCCTTAGTATATGTCTCTGCTTGGAGGCATATCACCCATTACTGACACCTTCTGAGTGCAGTGGATGTCTTGCAAGACCCCACAGCATGCACAAATGGGGTGCATGACCCTTACTTACCTGAATCCCCAGCCATGGGTAGTGCTGTGCACCTGCCCACAGGACGAAGTGACCAGGGTGGGACCAGACTTCACACCATGTATGAAGGTGTGGAGTGCTGGGACAGTGGTGTGTAGGTTATGCTCACAGACACCCTTCTATAGCCACTACATGCCCCCTCCATCCAACAGATGGCAGACTGGTGAGGCAAGCAGACATCCCTATCCTGCAGCCCCAGCCCACCCATCATACTGTGAGGGCTGGGCGCCACAGGCTGGTACTTGCCCATAGTGCATGGGCCCTCATCAGTACTGTCATCAGTACTGTGGTACACCTGTACCCACAATCCCCTGCTCCTCCTGGAGCAAAGGATCCAGTTTGCCAGCAGGATGGGAATGCCCACTGGTATGCTCTGTTCTGCCCATGTCCTGCATCTGTCCCCTCCGTACTCTTACATGCTTGTGGAGAGGGGCCACAAATGGGGATGGTGAATGGCCCGTGGTATGTGCCTCTTTGGGGATATGTCTGACAGCCACCATCATGCATAGGCTCCACTGTGTACTTTGGCCATCTTATCGCATCTTTAATTACATTTTACATCTCTATCAAGATGTTCTGTAGTATGCAAAAAGTGCATATTTTCAATACAATGCACAATCCAGCCAAACTGAAACTTAAGTATGAGTTTCATAAAAATGCACTCAAGCAGAATAATTCATTTCATTGGGGGGTCGGTCGGGGAAAGATAGGCTGGAGCATCCGATGACAGCATGCCTTCTCTGGGGGAAGGGATGGGACTTAACATGGCATGTGCTGACCCCTGGCGGACGTTGAAGGCATGCCAGCATGTCGGCGCCTCAGGGGTTTGACTGGTTACAGGTGAATGTCTGTGGACCAGTCAACTCCAGTGGGTTGCACCATTGGGGGCGGTCTCTACGGACGTCGGCATTCACGCCTGGATGTCTGGGCATGCAGCTTCCGCATCGGAAACAGGAGGAAAAAAATCCAACCATGAACCTTTATACTCCAGGGCTGATTTAGCATATCTGTCTGGTATTGTTGAACATCTTGATAAAGAGACATTGCTGTAATTTGAGCTGCTTCTTTCTGGAGGTTGTTCAGGTGTGCACCTCTCTCATATGAGAAGAGACATCCCTGACCTAACTCTCACCTATCCAGTGTGAGGAGAGACACCCCCAACCAACTATAACCTCTTTCAGATAAGGAGAGATGTCCATTGCCTATCTTATACCTGCCCCACATGACAGTGGACATCCTTCACATACCACTTACCTGTCCTACATGAGGAGAGATTTTCTTTGCCTACTCTCTTCCTGTCCTCCCATGTGAGGAGAAAAGTCCCTCACCTAACTCTCACCTGACCCACATTAGGAGGAACATTCCCCACATACCACTGTAGCCTGCCATATGAGGAGGGACACCCCTCATTTACCACTTATATGTCCTACTCAAGGAGAGATATCCCTTACATACTTTTTACTTGTCTTCCCATGTGAGGAGAGATATCCCTCAACTGTCTCTTCATCAGTCCCACATTACGAGGAACATTCTATACACAACACTTTACTATCCTACACATATTTACTGTCCCACATTAGGTAGGATGCTACTTACACACCTCTCAAGTGTACTACACTAGGAGGGACATCATCAGAAATTTTTTTAGTGACTTGCATGAGGAGGGACATAAATTCCCTTGTATACCTTTCACTTTTCCCGGCCACATGAAGAGGCATGTCCCTTAAATACCTCTAGCCTCTTCCGTGAGGGGGCATATCCCTCACATAGCTCACACTTGTCCCACATGAGAAGAAACATACCCCATATTTATTTATTTTGTTATTTATTTAAAGATTGATAACCGAGAAAGGCACATTGAGCCAGATCTCATTTCCAGGTGCGGCCCGGGGGAAAGGGAAAAGGAGTATGTACAGCTATGTATAATCCAAAAAGAGTTACGCTGAACAAATATTCCATGTTACAACTGTTGAGGAATATACAGACATTTACATTCCAAAAACAGTTTCAATTAACAAATTATCCCTGTTACAACAACATAGTAAGGAACAATAAAGGAAAACAATATGTTTTGTACTTGCATTCACAGAAACATAGAGCAGTGTGGATGTTTGGGATGGAGGGCTGAGTGGGGATAGGATTTGTACAGCTGGGAAAAGCTTAGGGGGTGGAGTTCAGGTTGGCATAGACTTAGGGCTAGAAGGCTATCGAGCATCAACTGGAAGCCAGGGCAGGGATGCAGGAGCAGGAGGGCTGTAAGCACAGTCTTAGCTGGTATTTAAAGGGAAACAATGGAAAAGACAAAGCTTTCCTCAGACACTACAGAAACTCTCAATTAGTGCTTTCAGACAGTAACATCTTTAGTTACTGATTTAGAACAGTTACCCATAACTTCCACTTCCTGTTGCTGGCAGCAGCCATTTCATGAGCAGCAGTGAGCTTCCTGAGCTCACTGTATGCTAATATACCTGTTTGACCTCACTATTGGTTGCGGGACATATTAGCATAAAGTGAGCTCAGGAAGCTCTCTGCTACTCATGAAATGGTGGCTGCCAGCAATAGAAAGTGAAAGTTTAAGGCCACTGCTTAAATCACTAAACAATCAATTATAGTAATTTAAAAGAAAATGTTGCTGTCTGAAAGCACTAATCAGGAATTTTTGTAATGCCTGGGTAAAGCTGTGCCTTTTCCATTGTTTCACTTTAAGAGAGGAAAGGGAGAAGGACGAGCATAGGAGTGAGGGGAATCCAATTTCAGAGTAGAGTGAGGTGGTAAGAGAAGACTGATTGTACAGCAAAGGAGTGCACCTGGGGTATTAAGAAAATGCACTAGTCTTGGGAGTGAAGGGAGTAGTCAACGACGCTAGCAGGTGACAGGAGCGAGGAGAGGTAAGTTGGGAGAGAGTTAAACTAATAATTAACTAAAAAGGACGCACCGTGAAGTTGACAGCAGCGGGGAGGTAGAACTAAGACTGTAGGGTAAAGTGAACGATGGTGAATGGGGGGGGATTGGTGGTGAGGCAGCAGAAGGCATTACACAAGGTGTTGAACTTAATGAGGGAAGGGGCTGAGCCATAAACCACGTCTGTGTAATCAAACCAGGGAAGAATTAATTTCATGACAGCTCACGGCAGGTAGGGAGGAAGGGTTAGACAGACTTTGGAATGATACAAAGCTCCTAATTTGGGTCTGAGTTTGGTGTGAAGGGAATCAATGTGAGAAATCCAGTCTGGGACCGAGCCAGACTCCCAAGTATTTGAAGGCAGGCACAGATTCCAGTTTGGTGCCATTAAGGTGTGAAAGATTTGGGGGGGGGGGTAGAGTTTAGCCAGCTTCTGGGAGGAGCCAAATGTCATTGATACAGTCTTTTTAGTATTCAATGTGAGTTGATTTGTGTTAAACCATTGTATAACCATTATATAATATATAACATTGAGGAATGCATTGCTAGAGGGGTCTGACAGGTAGAGCACCATATCAACAGCATACATGTGAATGTTCACTGCGATGCAGACGGAGGGAAGGTCATTTCTGAAGGTGGAGAAAAGAACTGGCCCCAAGACAGAACCTTGGGGGACACCCGCATAGGTAGTGAGAGGAGGGGATAGTGCATCAGTGACTTGTGTAGACTGCTGGCGATCTGAGAGATAGGACTGGAACCATATCACTGTAGAGGAAGACAGGTCTGTGGCAGCCAGTTTATTGAGGAGGAGTTGGTGCGACACCGAGTCAAAGGGTTTTGCCAAGTTTATGAAGATGGCAGCGGTGAGGTGGCCTTTGTCCATAGCAGCAAAAATGGAGTCTGTGACACAGAGGAGGGAGGATACTGTAGAATTGTAGAGTGGGACTTTCTGAAACTTGACTGGAAGGGGGTGAGGAAGGAGGTGCTGTAGAGGAAGGAAGTGAGCCGTGAGAGTATGAGGGCTTCTTGGAGTTTTGCCAGGACAGGGATTAGGGAGATGGGGCAGTAGTTAACAGGAGAGGAAGGGTCGCTGCCCTTGTGGAGGGGTAGGACCTTGGCTATTTTCCAGTCTTGGGGGATGGTTGAGAGAGATAAGGATAGGTTCAGTATATGGGCAAAGGGGTGGGTAATAGCTGGGGCAGAGAGACTAAGGAGCCTGGGGTCTAGCCCATCGGGGCTGTGCATTTTTGGGGAAAGGGAGGATAATGCATTGAAGACTTCCTGTGTGGATACTGGGGGGAAGGAGAATCCTTCATCTGAGGGTAGTGGGGTTGTTTCATACACCTCTCAACTGTTTACATATGATATACCTCACATATCTATAATCTGTCCCACATGGGGGAAGGTCTCACATAACTTACGTGTCCTACAAAGAAGAATGTCACTCACATGCTTCTCAACCATCCTACATCAGAAACACCCTTCACATACCACTCTGTGTCATACATGAGAAGGGACATTCCTCACATATATTTCTACTCTCCCACACGAGACAGGGATGTACAGTTTCAGAGACACACATAGAAGGGAGTGGGATTTATTTATTTTTTTTAATCTCTATTTAGCCCTCCTACGTCCTGTAGACCCTGACCCTTTGGGAGTGCCAAGGAGTCATCCCCATGCCTCACTCATCCTGCCCGATACCTGCCACCCAATCCCCATGTAGCTGTGGCTTCCCTCCCCCCAAGCGGGGCTGAGGTGGGGTGGCAGACACCTCAATACTGTAAGTGGTGTCGGATCGGGGATAGTCAGGCAGGTGAGGGCATATCGGGGGCACGCTCTGGGTGCTCCATCTTCCCGGCATCTGCAGGTGTTTTTGCGCTTTTCCTAAGGAGGAGTGGCATGCCCTTACGCTAAGGCATTGCTGCTGGTGTTGCCACTCCTCATCCCCAGTGTCAACTCTGTGCCTGCTGTGTCCCTGGCTTCTGCCAGGGGCCAGTCAGGCACTGAGTATGGATCCCCTCTCAGCCAGGAGAGGAGAGCTGTCCTCTGGAAGCTCAATCATCTCCTTCCCCTGCCGACCCCAACATCCCAGGCTCACTCCCGAACCTGGGTCGCCAGCGTCGCACGAGGTGTGATGTCCAGCACCTCAATCCTCAGCGTTACTGGGCTGGGAGTGGGAATTTTGATTGTCAGGGAAGGGACAGGTATAACAAAGGTAGAGAAAAAAAGATAGGAAGGGTCCCATCCATTTAAGGTCTTAAACATAAATGGATCTACTGCTGAACAGGCAACTGATAAAATTCCCTTTAAACAGGAGTAATACTTTTGTGAGATCTGACCAGCACATTGACTCCAGCAACGCCATTTTGGAATCACTGTAGATGACGGATCAAATATCCAAGGCAGATCTAAGCAAAGCATAATTACATTCTCTAATGTGGATGGCACAATGGCATAGAGAATTTTGGCATGATCTACATATAAAAGACAGGTAGGCATTACACCTTATATTATGAAGGTGGCAGAAGCTGTTGTGGGCTAGTGCAACCACTAGATGTTGTAGCATTAGGCTACCATCCATAAATACTCCCAGATTCCACACAGCCTCGGCATGGGATGGGACAGAGATTCTTCAGAACTCTTCAGTTGCGTCTCCCAATCAGTCCATCCCAGCTCTTTCTTCTCTGGGTTGAGTCTGAGCTAGTTATTTCTCATTCAGGTCACAGCTTCCTGAGGACAGGCATTAGTCACTGAGAGGGTTAAATAACTGGTTGGCGAGGAGGGGGTGATCAGATTTGGTGGACTCGTTTCTATATGCATCCATTGGATTATTGGAAATTCCGGCTCTAACTCTGATTCCGATGCCGAGATAACCCCCTGCTCCAGCAGTGTTGATGTGTGCTCTGGTGAGGTAACCCTTGCAATAACAGTGCTACTCTGCTCTGGTGAGATAACCCCCTGCTACAGCAGTGCTGCTGTGTGCTCTGGTGAAGTAAGCCATGCAATGACTGTGCTACTCTGTACTTTGGTAAGATGACCCCCTGCTACAGCAGTGCTGCTGTGTGTTCTGGTGAGGAAAGCCATGCAATGACAGTGCTACTCTGTGCTCTGGTAAGATGACCCCCCGCTATAGCAGTGCTGCTGTGTGTTCTGGTGAGGTAAGCCATGCAATGAGAGTGCTACTCTGTGCTCTGGTGAGATAATCCTGTGCTATTGCAATGGCACTCTATGCTGTGGTGAGCAGATCCTTTGCAAAAGCAGTGTTGCTTTGCACTCAGGTAAGGTAACCCCTTGCTACAGCAGTGTTGCTCTGGTGAGGTAACTCTCTGCTACAGTAGGGCTGCTCTGAGCTCTAGTGACATAACTCCCTGCTACAACAAGATCACTTGTCTACTCTGATGAGGCGGAATGCTCGGCAATGGAATTGCTGCTCTGTAATCTGCTGAGATAACCCCTTGCTTCAGAAGTGCCATCTATGAGATACCCCTCTGCCTGCAGCCTGCTTCTTTGAGAACTGATGCCAATGCTTGTCAGGTTATAGAAGGAAACATGCAGTACAGCAGTGATTTGGGGGGGGCACAGGAAGTTTGGCATAGCCAAATCACTTGGAAGCAGCACTGGCCTTCAGCCTGTTATTGGAAGAGTGCATGTGAGAGGTCAGTTGCCAGTGTCAGTGGCTCAGTGCTATCCCAGTGCTACCAGTGGGTTTTGTATCTCATCAACAATGAACTGACCCACAAAAAAGCAGCAAAGTTGATTAAAGGCATGAGAACAAAGATTTCCCAGTTAGGCAGAGGTTTGCATTGTGGTTGATGCACAACAAGGTTCGTAAGTGAACTGATTGGCAGTAAATGCAAAAGAGACCTGCCCCTATATCAGTAATATTCCCAAGTAACACACAACATGGTCTGTCTATTGATGTTTTCTGTTGGGGGGGGGGATTCAACAGATTGAAAGAGTTGTCATCTACTTCTTATCTTCCATGAAGACCACTGGGCTCTATGAGATATTGTTCTGAGTAACCAGTCTCTTTCTCTTTACTCAGCTCAAGGCCAGTTATTAGAGGGTTCTCAAAGGGTTAAGTCTGATGCTGAGAGTTGTTCTCTAGGGGGGTAGTGCTTGGGAATAGGATGTTTTTGGTACAGTGTTCTGGCTCAGGTAGAAGTGGGATACTCTGTAATAAATATTCATGACCCTGCCCTCCCCTGATAGTCTATAAGAAGCGGAGGCAAGCCTGGGACAGGAGAAGATTAGTGAAACACCTAGAATGGAACCATAGTGAAATGGGCAACCAGGGAGTAGAAGGGAGTCCAGCCTTCAGCTGTGACTGAAGCAGGCGGCTTGCAGGCTCAGGTATGATGGTAGGGTCCCTGGGTTCGGATGGCACTAGTCCCCTGTGGAGGTCTTTGGAGTACCACCAGCAGGCACCACCTGGAGGATGGGCATCCTAGGAGAGCCCTGAAAAGACCCCAAAGAAGAGAAACCAAAGTGGCATCATCAGGAGTAGTGAAGGGGCCACCTTTCAAGAGAGGTCACAGGGATCTGTGAAGATCCCTCCCTATCATAGCTTAAGCTTGAAAGGGTGCATCAGATGAAAAGGGCATATTTGAAATTAAGCCTTGTGTTAAGGGTCTCCTGGAATGTATTAGAAAACTCCAGGTGGCATAGCATATTTCCCCCTGGCAGGTAGCTAAAGTTCATGAGTGCCAGGATGAGGGTCCCTGGCAACAGTTGGGGTCAGTAAGTCCTCATTTGAGGGGCCAGACATGGGAGCCTGTATCTTTGGGCCATTAGGGCTATCAGTGCACTGTTGGAGGGAGGCAGGTACGGCCAGACTGACTTATCAATTTACTTAGTAATGCTGTCAAAATGGTGACATGCCGTTTATCAGTTGTTTTCCAATTAGGGCACCGTAGGACAAGTGCAGGCACAGAATTACCCCTGGGGTTAGTGGTTGCCCTACCTGGGAGTGAGTCACCACACAAATGGTCGTGGGAATGCCAGGACTCCAGGGACCCCAAATGGGAGTTAAGGGGCTATAGTGAACTGTAAATTGCATTGGGACTGGCTCTACTGAAACTGTTAACATTAATGCCCCTTAGTTTAGAGGTAAACCTGGCAACAACAGCAAACATGGGAGTAGTACAGGGTAGACAGGCCCTGTGAAATGGAGGGGATGGGAGATCAGAGCCCCTGTTTGTAATGTGATGTGAAACGTACATTGTGATGCAGCTAGAGCTGTGCTCAAGAAATGAGTGTGAGAGAGATGAAGTGGCACAAGAATGCGCTAGTAGCTGTACACCACCCTAGGCAGCTTAATAAATGCACCGAGCTTGATCTCAGGTCCCAGAACGGACATTCAGTTTGTGTGCAGTCTCATGTTTATTGATGCTTCAGCATACTATTAACAGTGCAAACACTCCAAAGTGGCGCACTAGCAGTGGAGAAGAGGTGCCACCAGTGATCCAAGCCAAGTCGAGAAGTACAAAAACCAAAAACCCACGTACACAAGCTGTTATAGATGCAAAGCAGATTTATTAAACACACTTCAAAATGAGTGTGACTGCCTAGTCCCCAGCACTTCTAGGAAGCACATCATCCCGGGGGGGGGGAGATGGGGGGACTTGGCTAAGTCATGTCACTTCAGTGTCACAGTTTTAGAGAGCTAACTCATGCATATTCATGCTAGTAGAATATTCATTAAAATGTCTGCTAGTGCAGGTACAGTTATAGGATCCGCCATACAAAGGCAGTCTGTAAGGCACACCGTCGTGAGCTAACTGCTTCTTGCTACTGTCAGTTTTTTACCTCCACCTAAAGTGAACATACAGTATATCCAAACTGCAAACATATATTGTTCAACAATAAACACATTTAAAATTTATCTAAATATGAATAAAAAGGCAGAAACTCTTTGAGGGCATATTACTCTAGCGAAAACAAATGACAATCCATTTAAAGTTCATTTCAAGAAAAGTAAGGCTTTGAGTTCAGGCCAATCCAAATACTGGCACCTAGGAAAACATGTTATGCTGGCTGGTAGTCAAGATGTTGATCATTCAGAAATTACTTAAATGCTTTGCCCTCATGGGAGCAAAAGATGCACAATACTGTGCCCAGCCCTCACATCTTATGAGGTAAAAAGTCACTGGACTTTCTCCAGCTGTTTCAGGGGGTCGTGGGGGCTTTGCTGGTGAATCCTGCTGGAGAGCAGAGGGACAGCCACACCTCCCCACAGCCCTCCCAACCAGCTAAAGCTAGGAATTGCAGCAGGAGGAGGAGAAACTGTTTAAACGCCAAAACCTGTGCTTTTAAGCTGCTGTAAGCGAGTTCGTCTGTAGATGCTGCTGGACTTTCTCCAGCTGATTCATGGATCATGAGGGCTTTGCTTGTGAATCCTGTCCTCACCTGCACCAATCACCTACTCGAAGACACCGAGCCCAGCACTGGAGAGCCGAGGCATAGCAACACCTCACCACAGCCCTCCCAACCAATCAGGGCTTAGAGCCCTTTTTACAGCACCTGACTACAAGTGGTCCTCCACACGACTGACCAAGCACAAAGGACCAAGTTGTCTGCCTTGAGTCTGCCAGAGCCAGCCAGTCTGCCGGCCATGCTGCTCCACGTACTACCAGTCACAAAGTGAACTCTCTACTAAATGCAAGTTAATGTACTGCTACTACTTTGATCATATGCTGCTGTAAAGGTACTGTAGCTCTGCTTAGTCCCATGTGTTAGCAACCTCCAGTAATTGCTGTGTGCTGTGATAGACTTTTTGATGCTGCTTGGTGCTACAGTGTTTTTTAGTTAACTATGTCACTTACATAGTAAAACAGTTACTCTCTATTTATAGAAACATAGAATTTGACAGCAGATAAGGACCGCTTGGCCCACCAGGTCTGCCCATTTCTGTACCTAATGGATAAGCTGCAGATTCTAGTTAACCAGCAGCCTACTTTTTTCTACCCCCACACCCTAGAATTGCCTTATGACTGTCCCATACATGCTTGAATTCAACCACTGTTTTTGACTCCACAACCTCCTCTGGAAGGCCATTCCATGCATCCACAACTCTCTGTGAAAAAAATACTTCCTTACATTACCTCTGAGCCGCCCCCCCATCTTCAAATTGTGCCCCCTTGTTCTTGCACACCTCTTTTTTTGAAAGATGCTACTTGGACTTTGTTGATTCCCTTGAGGTACTTGAAAGTTTCTATCATGTCCCCCCTCTCCCTCCTTTCCTCGAAGCTATACATATTAAGCTCCGTCAGTCTTTCTTCATATGTCTTCCGGTGCAGACCCTGCACCATTTTAGTTGCCCTCCTCTGGGCAGCTTCCATCCTGTCTATGTCCTTGCAGAGATTGGGTCTCCAGAACTGCAAGCAGTACTCCAGATTGGGTCTCACCAGCTGTCTGTACAGAGGGATAACAACTTCCTGTTTTCTACTGGTGTTGCCTCTCTGTGTGCATCCCAGTATCCCCCCAGACCTCCTTACTACCCTCTCACATTGCTTGCCCACCTTTAAGTCATCTGATATGACTACTTCCAGGTCCCTTTCCATTTTTGTTGTTGTTAGTATCTCACCCCCCATTGTGTACTCTTCCCCTGGGTTTTTGTTTCCCAAGTGCATTACCTTGCACTTTTAGCATTGAATCTAAGCTGCCATACATTTGACCATTCCTCTATCCTTGCCAAGTCCCTTCTCATCCTTTCCACACCACCTTTGTGCATTAACTCTGTTGCAGATCTTTGTGTCATCTGCAAAGAGACATATTTTTCTTTCTAGTCCCTCTGCAATGTCGCTTATAAAGACATTGAAGAGGACTGGTCCTAATACTGAACCCTGCGGTACCCCACTAGTAACCCCCCTTTCTTCAGAGTGGACTCCATTTACTATTACCCTCTGTGTCCTATTCTCCAGCCAATTCTTTAACCAGGCTATCATCTTGGGACCCACTCCCAGGCTAGCTAACTTGTATATTATGTGTGGTTCATAGCTCAGTGCTTATGTAACATATAGTGGAATGATGTAGATGGTTGTTGGATACAGAGGCCAGCATAGAATGATTTGTGCTTAGGTACTTGGATGCTTGAATTGAGTCATTTGATAATATTTGATGGTTTTGGCCTTTCTCTGTATCCCTCCTGTAGGAAGGAAGGAGGCTTGGATTAGAATTATGGAGCCCCAAAAGAATAAATATCAACAATTATTCAGTAACTGAATGCTGAAGAAGTTGTGCATAACACTTTAATGATAAGAACAGATGATCATCTCCTCCAGCTCCGGGAGAGTGTGACCAGTAGCACTCAGGAGAGGAAAAAATCCCTTAGGGGGGAAACCTCTGAGGACCCATGGCTACTTACCTGCACGTCCTTCTGGGCATACTAAAGGAGAGAGATCCTAATTAAACTAAATTAATCAGCTAAATCTGAACTCAAATTAATAGAATTTAATCCAGATGAATGGAGCTTAAGAAAGCTGAATTGTAGATGTCTAATGAATAATTTTCTTCCAATAAAGTCCGAGTTCGAGAATCCATGTATAATTCTGAATGATCGAGAGTAGATATATTGAAGAACTGTATTCCGTACTTTGGTTGATAGAGGGCATATTCCAAGGATTTGAATGATGTTTTGAGATGAAGTTGATGACTGACAAAATCAATACAGGAGACTAAAAGAATTGCATCCAAGCTTGATGTCTATGAGGCAGAATGAATTAGAAGTAGTACGACTTCCAGGTTTCTAATAGGCTTGTATAGTACGAGGAATGAGAGAAGGCTTGAGGCCAGGCTATCGAGTGACGAATTCAGTTCTGATAAGAAATATAATCTTGTAGGAATTTATATGAAGCAACGGCTGTAGAGTTGAGCTGGAATAATGTCATGCTATATATGATAATCGGAGCCCTGGGTGCAATTTATGAAGCATCCAAGTAGTAGAATGAGGTGAGCTCAAAGGAATGAAGTCAGGCAAACTGAATCCAAAATGAGAGGTAGTAGGAGCAGGATGGCAACAACGTAGGCAAAGGAGAAGGAACAGGAAGTGGCAACCAGCCCCTGAAGAAAACATAGCCAAGACAGCTGGCAGGATAGGAGAGAGGTGGCTGATTCCAGTAAGGGAAACCCAGCTAAACCCAGGAATGACCGCTGGCAGAAATCAAGCGATGTAGTCCCTCAGCGATGCACATGAATCCATCAGCTGGATAGGTACGTAATCACCTGGAAGAGACTGAGATGGAGACATGGCCACTGCACAAGAGGAATAACATGGAGGACTGAAGGCAAGCAAATGCAAGGCATGAAGCAGATAAGACCCGAAGAGTCTGAGATGGAGATAACTGAAGAAGTGGAGTCCAACGCAGTAGCAGTGTCACAGTTCTGAAGTTGGTAGAGCACAAGCAGGAGAATGAAAGTCTGCAGGAGATGCCAACCAAGTACTGGAAAGAAACAGCTGGAATTCCATGGCTGAGGCAACAGGGCAAAACATCCAGGACAGCAACCCCAAAGCCGCTGAATGAGTACCGAGGCAATCCGAAGGCGGTTGAGAATGAGGACCATCCACTGAGTCGAAGTAATAGGAGTCACCAGGCATATAGGGGGAGCAAAAGTGAGATGATAACTAAAGTCCCAGAAGGTGAAGCATCAGGGAGTTCAGGGCTGAGGCAGCAGAAGCAGGTATGCATAAGTAGAATGGAATCACCAGGTCCCGAGCTGGGTGAGGCCGAAGGAGAACAGAAGAAGGTGAACCCCCCAGCCTGAAGGGTGAAGGCAGGTCAGAGAAGCAAGCGAGTAGGTAGGTAGACCTCCCAGCCCAATGGGCGAAGGCAGGTCGTAGAAGCGGTAAATCTCCAAGCCCTGAGCTAAATGAGGCAGGTATAGAGGAGAAGTAGATAAACCTCCCAGCCCAAACGGTGAAGGCAGGTCATAGCAGCTGTAAATCTCCAGGCCCCGAGCCAGTTGAGGCAGCATAGAGGAAAGTAGGCATCAAATTGTAGGTAGCCTCCTGAGCAAGATAAGTGCAAAGTAGAATTGTAACTGGCAGCAGACGTACTAAAGGAAAGTGATGCTGTAGACTGACGGATCTCGTAGATTGAGGATGGTAGGGATTGCAGCGAATAGCTTGTCATCCGCAGTACTGCTTGAAGAGTAGGCGACCTTGGCCTTCCTAAATCATGCATGACCACAGCTAAACAGTGGAATTGCAAGGGTTTGAGATGCAGGCAGAAACTAGCCGAGAAAGGGGGAGGCAGTACTGATGCAATGCGTCCAGAGGATATGAGAAGGGCCATCATTATCCAAGGCCTGATAACGTCCAAGCATTTGAGAATTGAAGCAATGCCCACAGACAGGAGTGCACTGGACAGGGAAAGCATGGCAAAGTAGACTGCTGCGGAATCATTACATACACAAGAAAGTGGTGCACGGGAGCAATGCTCAAGACTGAAAGGCAGGCAGCGAGCGGCTGCAGTGCAGCAGAGTTGTCCTTAGGCATAGAAGTGGAGAACTGCAAGGAGGACATTTCGCTAATGAGGTAGGAGGTACAAGGAGGATTAGCCATGAGTCAAAAAACACCACACGAAGCAGGCCAGGTACAAGAATGCCACATACAGTACAGGAACGCCGGCATCATTGTAAGGAAAGCTGCAAAGAGTGCGGTACGTAGGTGATACTGCAAGCAGCTAGCAATAGTAATGGAAAGTCACCGCAATACCAGCAATACAGATGTAAGGCAATGTCCATTGCAAACTGAACCAGCGAGCAGTAGAAAAGGAGCCCAGCAGACAGGAGCACGAGCCGTATCGGAAGTCCTGCAGAGCGAAGAAACAAACCGGACAAGCGAAGCTAGACAAGGAAGCAGAGGCAGCGTCCAACAGCTAGACGGAGGAAATGTAAAAAGTGGCAGGAGCAGGCTGAGCAGGTCAAAATGAGCGAGCAACAAGCCGCATGTCAAAGACAGGTTAGGCCGATCCATCAAAGTCAGTCAGGCAGAGGGGAAGGAATCCAGCAGCCAAAGTAAATGCAAAGCCACAACGGAGAGCAGCAGGCAGGCAGCGCGGGGCGGTATAAAACCCCAAGCTAACAGAAGTAAATGAACGGCAATGGACTAGGCATGAAACCAAGCTGCCCAAGGGAAGAACAACAGGAGGACTGCACAGGAGAAGGGAAGCAGGAAGAAACCAAAGCAACAGTCAGAATGGAGCCCTAGCAAGAATGAACAACAGGAAACAAATGGGGGGGGTAGACGTAGGAAAGAAACAGGCAACAGAAAAAATGAAGCTAGAGAAAGACAACAAAAGCAGAGAAGAAATGAACGGTGGGGGGGAGAGAAAACAAACGGCAGGACGAGCTAGACAAGGACAGGGCAGCTATGGACCAGCACGACACAGAGTGAGTGTGACTCGCTCTAAGCAGAGCGGAAGTCAGTTGATCTCTTTAAATAGGCTG
Source organism: Neoceratodus forsteri (assembly GCA_016271365.2). Classification (NCBI taxonomy): domain Eukaryota; kingdom Metazoa; phylum Chordata; order Ceratodontiformes; family Ceratodontidae; genus Neoceratodus; species Neoceratodus forsteri. The sequence continues at coordinate 1,026,556,679 of CM028130.1, read as the reverse complement.
TGGGGGAGGAGCTCTTCCCCCACACAATTACAGGCAAGCCTTTCAATTAATCTTTTGTGTGGGACTGTGTCAAATGCCTTGCTAAAGTCTAGGTAGGCCATGTCCACAGTCCCTCCCTGACCTACTACTTTGATCACCCAGTCAAAGAAATCTGTTAGATTCATCTGGCATGATCTTCCCGCTGTGAATCCATGCTGCCTTGGGTCCTGTGCCCCTCTGGCCTCTAGGTACTCGACAATTCTTTCCTTCAGAAGTGATTCCATCATTTTCCCTATCACTGAGTTTAAACTAACAGGTCTGTAGATTCCTGTTTCTGCCCTGCTCCCACTTTTGTGAAGGGGAATCACATCTGCTCTCCTCCAGTCCTCAGGTACCACCCCATCCTCCCATGATTTGTTAAAGAGGGTAGTCAGTGGTGTCACTAGTTCTACCCTTAGTTCTTTTAGAATTCTGGGATGAATCCCATCAGGCCCCATTTCTTTGTCCACCTTCAGTTTCAAGAGTTCTTTCAGAACTCTTTCTTCTGTAAATGGGCTGGTAACAACCTCTGTATCCAAAATGTTTCTATTGTTTGTTTCAGGTACCTCCCCCTCTTCATTTGTAAATACTGAGCAAAAATATTTGTAATACTGAGCAAAATATTCGTTTCCTAATATTTCTTTCCTGTTCCTGCCGTTTCCTGCTTAGTACAGTAATGTTGCTTTAATTTCATGCTTCATATTTTACCTTCACTCAGGGCCTGTTCCCCTAGTCCATAAATCCTCTGTTTCAACCTCCTCCCCACCTTCTGGGCTGCATCACTCTACCTCTCCCCCCACATTTCCTGACAGCTGGGTGGACTCCCTATATAGGGTCTCCCTAGTTTTCACTCTCTCCGAGTTGCTAACACTTCTGCTTTCTATCTAGGTTTTGTTTTTTTCTCACTCCTTTTCCTCCAAGCTATGGTGCAAACACCCTACATAGGATCCCCCTATCTGTATGTTCTCTATTGTTCCTTTTCTATCTCCCAGCTTGCACTTAACCCCTTCATTTAATTCCACTGACCCATACTCCTTCCTTTAAGCTTGTCTCCCCTACCTGCCTCTGCCTGGGCTCACTGCTACCATCATTACCCTCTCCCCTCTTATCATGTCCCTTTTACTCCCTTGCCTCCTTCTACTACTTTTCTTCCCTCCCCTGTTCTTTCCCTCCACCCCCCCGGTCCTCCATATGACTCCCATCCCAATCCTCTTGTGCTGGTCCCCACTACCTATTCCTAGTCTCTCCTACTACTCTCTTTACACCCATCCCTTCTCTCCCTATCCTCTCCTCACCACCCTTCCCCTACTTTCCACCCCCAGTTTTCTGCCTACTTACTCCTTCAGTTGTGAGCTCATTCCCCGGCTCTGCACCCCTTTCCTCCCCCTTCCCCACCCTAACCTCAACCCACTCTTCACTCTAGAGCATGAAAGTCATACTACTATCTCCTCCTTCTCTTTCTCCTCCTTGTCATGGCCGGAGATGTTCAACCCAACCCTGGCCCCTCCTCTCCCCCCTCTCCCTCTACATTACCCAAAGGTATCAGACTTTTCCACATCAATGCCAGGATTCTGCTCCTCAAGCTTAACTCCCTTAAGGTCTGTATCTCCCAATATCAAAGGTGTTTCACCTCGTAGAATAAAGATTTTGATTGAGTGATTGATTGACTACCCTGACCTCTACATCTCCAAAACCTGGCTGTCCTCTAGCGTTCCTGACTCCCAACTATCCCTTCCTGATTTCCACCTTTTTTGCCAGGACCATGGCAAGTATGGTGGCAGGGTCACCATTTACGTCCACCACAATCTATCCTGCTCCATCTCTCTTTGTTAATCTCTCCCCTCTTCTTATGAACTCTTTCTAGTGAAACTCATGTTTCCTTCTTCCCTTACCATCTTTGTTGATGTGATGTATACATCTCCTAAAATCCCTCCACCCTCTCTGGTTGACACTGTCTTCTTCCTTGATATTCATACCTCTTCTGGTGAGCTCATTCTACTCAGGGACTTCAACCTTAACTGGTCCACTTCTGCAGGCCCTGTATCAACAGGATGGAGTCCTTGAACCTTACTCAACTAATTAAGGAACCCACTCAGACTAACCCACCCCCCCTCAACCACTCTCTCTTCTTCTGGGTGATGTCCTCACACTTGTTGCTGGTACTCTCCCTGATGCCTTCAGCGACCATTGTATGATATACTATATCAGGAGGGTGCACCATTCACACTCCTCACCCAATTACCTCCGGCTTAGGTCTCTCAGGTCTCTAGACACAGATGCTCTTCTACATGATCTTTTTTCCTCTGGTTGGTCTCTCATCTATTCTGTCCCTGATATCAGTTCAACTATCACCCTTTTTTGCTCCATCCTAAGCAAGGTCTGGAATGCCCACGTAGGGTCAAATGCTCCCACCACACCTGGATATCAGCTGACATCATGCAGTTATGCAAGGCCCGTGATCTCACGTGGGCACACTACAAATCCTCCCTTTCCCCTTCTGACCTCTTTTGCAACAGGTCACTAAGAAATGCCTGTATGAAGACTGTTCATGCAGCAAAAGCCCACTGTTTCAAATCAGACCTCCAACACTACTTAAACTCCCCCTCCAAATTATGGGGTTTTTTTCACTCCCTTTCTGGTCCCCTCCCACTTTACTAGTCAATGGTTCACTAGTCTTGGACCCCTCCTCTGTTGCTTCTCTACTCAATTCCTTTTTCACAACCCGCGCCCTTCCCACTCACCCGGACCCTGGGCTCCCTGCCTCTCACCCCCCCATCAGAGGGTTTCTCCTTCTTCCCAATTTCTGTGCAAGAAGTCCTCCTTGCCTTCAATTCTCTTAACCCCTCTAAGTCCAGTCCTGATGGCCTGAACCCCAAACTTGTGTAGATCTCTGCTCCTGCCATTGCTCTTTCACTCTCCAACCTTCTGAACCTCTCTTTCACACTTGGCACCATTTCCCAGGCCTGGAAATTTACTAAGGCGCTCCCCCAACACAAAGGGGGCAACCCCTCTGCACCTGGTAACTACAGACTTATCTCTCTCCTCCCCTCCTTGGCAAAACTACAAAAGTCCCTTGTATGTTCTAGGCTTACTGATTACCTTAACTCCTTTGACTTCCTATCTTCTTATCGATCTGGCTTCAGAAAGAACCATTCAACTGTCTCATCCCTGCTCCATCTCAGTGACTGTAGCCTCACAGGCATGAACTAGGGATGCATCACTGCTACCATGTCTGACTGGAACTCCCTTCCTCCCTCCGTCCTGTCCTGTTCCACTCTACCCAAGTTCCAGTCTAATCTGCATGCCTCTCTCTCAGCCTCTGTATGCCTCTCTCTCTGCCTCTGTATCATGCTCCTGCTTCTGTTGATGCCTTATCTATTTTTATACTGCCCTATTCCTTTCTCCTCCTCCCTAACCATTGAACCTTGCCCCTCCCCCGCCCCCTGTCCTTACCTTCATGTACTACCTGCTTATTGTCTGACCCTCAGTACCCATAATTTATCTCTTCAGTTTTAGTTCTGTAGCCGGTAGTCTCAATTGTCGAAGCCTTATATTTATGATTTTGAAGTGTATATACTTTTTTATACTCTATCATATCTATGTATCATTTATACCTTCTTTAATGCTGTATGTCAATTTTTGCTATCTTAATTTTTTGTTTTGTTTTATTGCAATGTTCTGTATTGCTTGTTGCAACCCAGGGTCAACCCTGAAAAGGGATGGTAATTATCTCAGTGGACTTAACCGGTTGCCAAAACTCAAATAAATAACAAAATTGTCATCAACCTCACTAAAGTTTTTGATTCAGTGTCTCACCCTCTACTCTTAAACAAATTTACCTCTGTCAGTCTATCACCTCAGGTCGTGGACTGGTCTTGGTCTTACCTCTCAGGCCATACCCATTGTGTTCAAACTGGAGGTGTCTTTACCCCCCTTCCCATTCTAGTAGGTGTCCCCAGGGTTCCATGCTGAGCCCTGTCCTTTTCTCTTTCTTTCTGAACGATCTTCCATGTGCCTTTGTCTCCTCCCATATCCATATGTACACCAACAACACGGTCATCTACACCTCAGGACCCTCAACCCCAGCCGAGGAGGCCCTGTTACAGAGTAACTTTTACAGGGTACTGTATTTAGTTGGTTTCAGGACAACCAGTTTAGGGTAAACATAGACTGTGTCCATGACACTTGGTACTGCACAGAAACTTGCCAGGGCCCCCAGGCCCACCCCTTGATGTTGTTCCCACTTTAAATACCTTGGCATTTGGTTGGATAGCAAATTTGATTTGTTTGTCCATATTGATTCTATCCATGCCAAACTCTGACCCAAGCTTAAAGCCTTATATCGGAACAAGGACTGCCTCCCCCTCAGGTCTACCATGAGCTGCTTACTAAAATGATTCTCCCAGTCTTTGATTATGTTGATGTGGTCTTGGATCGGTCCCCTCTTCATCCCTCTCCAGACTGGACTCCCTCTATAATGATTTTTGTTGCTTTGCCTCCAACTCCCCACCCCGCAGACATCACTGCTCCCTCTACACTACTACTACCTCTCTCTTCCCTCTCTTCACTTATGACGTCTACATCACTACACCATACTTAGCTTCAAATTCTGGTTTGGCTCCCTTCCCTCCTACCTCTCCTCACTCCTCTCTCTCTCTTCCTACTCACTATGTTTTAGAGACTCTTGTACCTTCTCTGCCCCCCCGTCCTCTCTCCTGTTCTGGGCAAGCTGCTTTCTCACACTGCCTCCCTTCCTTCTGGTATTCCCTACCAGCCTCTCTTTGTCTTGCACCTTCTCTTCATGTCTTAAAACATATGCTATCATTTATCCCTCCTCCCTCTTGCATCCATCCATCTATCTATCTATCTATCTATCTATCTATCTATCTATCTATCTATCTATCTATCTATCTCATGAAGTCCCTGTGTGATACACTCATGGACACCACCATGAGATTCATAGGAACCTATTACACATGCCAAATTTCCTGGCTCTAGTTTCTTCTCTCTGTAAATATTGTAATCTTTTATCAGCCTATTCCACTACTGATTTCCTGTATTATTAACCCAAGTTATCCAAGTCAGTTTCCCATTTGACTGTATCCAAGCACCTTATGCTATTGCATTCTTTATAACTGTTTTTACATGTGTATCCTCACTCCCTTGTCTCCCAGGTCGCACCTGGAAATGAGCCTTGGCTCAATGTACCTCTCCCATTACCAAAATTTAAATAAATAAATTAACTAATAACAAGTGTCAGGCTTGCTCCGAGCTCAGGATATCTGGTGCTGACTGGTAAATCAGGGCTTAGGTCTATGCCTTGAATGCCTGCTCTCTCTGGAAGGGAAGGAAGGCACTTCCTTCCAAAGCACAGTTGCTCCTTGGTGGCCCAATGGCAGGGGTTGCATGATGGAAAGAATGCAGTGTTCTCTATAGAGTGGCCTTACATTGGTGCACAGCTGTTCACTTAGCAAATGATGCTGAATAATGCTTTGTTCTGAGCGGGACTGACAACGGAGTTATGGAGGAGAGTGGGGCTCACCCACCTTTCTGACAGCCCTGACAGGCTGAATGCCATGTTGCTCCATAGCACCACATCATGTTGGAGGGAAAAAGGGGTGTGGTTAAAGAGTGCAAACTTTTTTTTTGTAAGTTTAGTTTATTAAAATATAAACAGGGATGATGAGATGGACCATTGTGCCAAAGGCTCATTTTCAGTGGTGTACAGCTTGCATTTAAAGATGACAGACAATGACATTTTAATATAAAATCAATAAAAACCAGAGATTGATATAAATAATATTAAATTGATATAAACAACAGATACAATTACAGTAAAGTATATATAACTTGATAAAATGCATAACAGTGTGCACAATATCAGAGACAATTGCTCAGTGGGTAGCACACTCACATCTGGGGCCAGATGATCGGAAAGTCATGGGTTCTAGCCCTACACCCGGTGCTTGGGGTGATACCCATAACTGACACTGTAGTACAGTATGAGGGGGTGCTGCACTGTGGAGGTGCCATCCTTTGGATAAGACATTAAACCAAAACCCCTTCTGCCTATCTGTCATCACCATCCAGGTGAAAGTTAAAGATCCCATGGAACCTATCAAAGAGGAGCAGAGGACATTCCCTGGTAGCATGGCCAACGTTCCCTCATCAATAGAACATGTTCACCCAGCTTGGTGGTGCTGAGGGCTGAGGCATCTGCCTCATCTCACACCACCCCGATGACCCAAGTTTGGGACCAAGCTCGGGGAGCTGGGGGTCGGATGCAGAAGAGAGGATTGAGCATCCGAAGGATGTCTCTCTGGGGCACTGATCTATGGCATTGGTGGCTCCTAGTAGATCTGTCTTTAAAAACAAATTAGATGTTTGGTTGAGGGATAATAGATAAATAATGTCCCACATAGTGTGGGGAACAGTCTCAATGGGCTCTGGCCTTCTTCTGTTCTTTCATACCAAGTAAGTAGAGACTGGGAGCACAACAGCTGAGGGATCCTTGATCTGGGAAGGTGTCAGAGCATGCCTGTCATATGCTGGTCTTCATTGCACATCCATGCCTTGGGGGAGGTGAGATGTGAAAAAAGAAAAAACCTTGATGCTCAGGAGGATGGCAATGGACCTCAAGGGATTAGCCCACATGCCCAGCACAGACCCATCCCCACCAGCTCTCCCAGATTCTCCCTCCTCTCCCGGGCCATCGTTATCTGGATTTCAGATAGAGCAAAATGTAGGAGTTGGTGGCCCTGCCTCGGGGGGTGTGGAAGCTGTGGGGACAGCTGGGGCTCAGTGGGGTTGGAGTGGAGAATCCAGCATCCGATCTCCTTGTCAGGGGGGCCTCAGGTAGGGCAGTAGGAGCCGACCGAGGAGGTCACATCCAAGGGAGATCCTGAGAGCCAGTGACTGGAGTGAAAAAGTGTTAAAAAAAAAAAAAACATGTTCATGTAACCTGTCCCCAAGGTCACACCTGGAATCAAGCTATCACCGCTTAATGTGCCTTTCCTGGTCAAAAATTTAAAATAAATAAACAGAGAAATGTAGACCCTGTCTCAGAAAAAGGCTTTGCAGCCCATTATGTCTGACCAGCCCTACTTATCTAATGCAGATTTTGAGAGGGCCTTAGTGATTCTGCTACTCCATCATTCATCCCTCCCTTTTCGCCATTATGTAACAGAATTACTAAATTCATTACAACATGGTAGACGGACTGAAGCACAATCCAAAACTAATTTTAAATAAAACTCCATGGGGCAAAGGGCCCAGTGCTGGCTTTTAGGTTTACTAGTAGTCATGCTTCAAACTTTTGGCCCCCACCCGGTTGAAACAGCTGGGCCCCTTTTGAATTTTTTACTGGAGTAATATAAAATTTCAAACCATCAGAGGACCTAACTCTAGGATGGCTATGCCTGTGGGCTACAAGATGTAAAATATATTAAGGGGCTTTCTTTTGAACACAGATATGCATTAATTTCAAAAGATGTAGTTTTTTTGCGTTTAGAAAATGTAGACCAATTTTGCAGCCTCAAGGGAACACAGTGGTGTATTACACTGGGCATGTCAAGAATAAATCTATCTGGCCCAGTAGTGTGGAGGGCTGAGGTGGTAGTGCCTTACCTTCTGTCATGCTGGCGACCCAGGTTCTGGAATGAGCTCAGGTCGACAGGGGTTGGCGGGGGCGGGAGAGGATCAAGCACCTGACAGTCTGCCATCCTTTCCCAGGGAGATTTCAGCCCAGCCTTAGACTGCCACCAGGTGGAAGGCTGGCTATAGTGCAATGTGGGCAGCATGAAGGGAGGGAGCTGCAGGAATGTTCTGCATGTGCACCTCCATGCACACGCTACACGTTCTGTGACAAGGTCAGGGAGAAAAGAGGAACAGTGTGACAGGGGCTTAATGAGGCCTTGCCTGCTGAGCTTGGGTCTGTGCCAGCACTTGTGCCTTGGGCCACACTGGATTACTGAACTGGCTCCTCCCTCCAGCCCTGCCATGAGAGTGTATTCATGGGGGAACAAAGACTGAGGTAGATCCCGTGGAGGTGATGGCCCACTCCGGTGGGGGGGAGGCAAGGACAAGACTGATTAGCCACCCCTGAACAAGGAGCATAAAACACTTTGTGGCAAAAAAACAAACAAAAAAGAATAAATCTGGCCAACCTATTTAGGATGACATCCACTTTTACTACATAGGTAATGGCTACTGCCCCATAGCCCAGGCCCTGTAATCAAAAATTGGTAATATTAATGTATTTACAATTGCTAATCTAAAGTCTTTAGATATAAGGGCAGGACATAAGGCATTCCCCTGTCCCACTACACCTACATAAGCTGAATACCCTCCCCCAGTTGTCTGGAGTCCCCACCATGGTGATGTTTGTGGGAGACAAGTGGCAAGCCACAGGTTATTGGTTTAGAAGCCAGGGTTAGAAATAAGCAAAGGCAGGTACAGTAGGGAGTGTCAGTCCACAGGGGCTCCAAGGTTGGGAAAGGGGCTTTGAGAGACAGAGGAAGGTTCCCAGGTCAGTTCTGGGGTGCAAGAAACAGAAAGTATATTAAGAATGATAAATCATGACATCATTCTTAGCCAATCAGAATTTTATTTCCAAACATTCCAGGTACTCTTATAACCAATATTGGCAAGGCAGTTTTATTTGTTTGGTGCCCTATCCAAAGGCTAGGGAGCCTTAATATGTTAAAACAATGTAAAGCAATTCATTAAAACATATGATTAATACAATAGTAGACAGCTTTAATAAATTATTCTGGGGTGACCTATGCAAAGAGATATATTTTCAGTTGTTACTTAAAGGCCCCCACCATGTGAGCAGATCTAATTCCCTCCAGCAGAGAGTTCCAGTGGAGAGAGGCAGCAACCCCAAAAGCTCTGTCTCCTGATTGCTTTAAGTAAGAATGGGGGATCGGAGAGGGTGGGTGGAAGTGTAGGACATCAGGCCTTTCAGGTAGCTTGGGCCCAAACCATGTAGGGCCGTGAATGTTAACAAGCATATTTTGAAGTTGATGCACCACCACACAGGCGGCCAATGCAGACCGTACAGCAGTGGCGTAATGTAGTCCTTTCGAGAAGTCCCCATCTCCAGTCAGGCTACAGTGTTCTGGACCAACTGCAGGCATCTCATATAACCTCCAGATAACCCTAAGTAAAGAGAGTTGCAATAATCCATTCTGGAGGAGACAAAGTCATGCAGCATCATCTTCAAGTTGGTGCAAGATATGACTTGATCCGGGCGATATACAAAGATGGTAAAAAATGTTCCTGATTACCTCTGTCACCTGATGTTCTAATGTCCGCTTGAAGTCCAGAGCAATGCCCAGCTTCTTTACCACAGCTCAGAGTGATTGACCATTCACAGATGGTAAAAGAGAGCCATCACTCGTCATCACCGACCCATGTCGACCTGGATCAGTAATCATAGTTTCTGCCTTGCATGGACTGAGACAAAGCCAGTCAGAGGCTATCCAGTCTTTGATTTTTTGTAGACACCACCCTAACACCAAAGCCACATTTAACCATCAAAGGAACAAAACATACAGATCTAAGTTTGTTGTGACTTGGACTCAATAAAGGATCAAGAAAATGTCACTGATAATATTCTGTAATCCATGTAGCCTAAGCAAATGAATGGCTGTAACAATCATGTGTATTATGTGCTTAAATGTCCAAACTGTATGACTAAAATACTTGAATAAAGCTGAGTTAAAAAAAAGGTACAAAACAGATAGAGTTGAGTATCATTTGCATAGCAATGAAACTCAACCTCATATTGTCTAATGATCTCACCCAATGGCAACATGTGCACAGTGAACAACATACGTACCAAGATTGAGTCTTGGGGAACCCCACAGGATAACGCAGCCCCCCAGAGATGCAATTGCCTAGTCTACCTGCTGTGATCTCCCAGTAAAGTAAGACTTAAACCAGCGCAAAACCATGCTGGTGAATCTGCCATAGTTGCTGTAAAAATCAGTGCTGCCAACCTGCCACATCAGACACTCAGAGTCAAGTAGGGGTCAGCTGATCAGGGCCTTTCTCCCCTCACACCATGCCATTGGACCCAGCAAGCCTCTGGTAGCTGGGGTTTTTGCATAGATGAACCTTCTCTGAAGAATACCTTGGCCAGCAATCAGTGGTTCTCACTGCCAAAAGCTGCACCTCTCAGCTCTTACTCCACCAATTGGGAGCGGCCATTGCATTCCATGGAAGAGAGAGGGCTTTAAGTTCTTGCCCTTCAACTATCTTGCCAGCTGCAAAAATCATCACTGCCAACCAACCCAGTGGTGCAGAGGGCTGAGGTGCTGCAAAAGTACCTTGTGGCACACCAGTGACGGAAGTTCGAGAATAAGCTTGGGTTGCAAGGGGCTGGTGGGGGGAAGGCTGGGAGAAGGAGTGAGCCTCCAATAGGTAGTTCTCCTCTCTCAGGCAGGGATGGTTTGACTTCCTAGCTCTTGATTTCCATTAGGTGGAGGCTGATGCTCGGTGGGTCAAATGGACATCTGGGCTGGTGGAAGGAGGTCGCGGTTCCAGAGCTTATGTGCTTCTGTGCCACGCTGTGGCTCAAGGATAGGTGGGCAAAAAACAGGTGGAAAAATGGAGGGGACCAGACTACATGAAGCCCTGCCTGAGATGACACGGCCTGCCCTGCCTCTCCGATGGGAGGACGGACTTCTGGATGAGAGTCACTGTGAGGGAGGATGCCCCCCCCAGCCCTGCTGCGGGAGGCAATCCATGGGGGAACTCCTCAAAAGGAGAGAGGCAGAAGGATGGCTGATGGCACCCGGGGACAGGGCTGAACAGTCGCCCTGTTAGTTTCTACCCCACTAATCACGAGCAGCCACTGCATTCCTTAGGAAGAGACTTGACCCTGTAAAAACATTTGCTCCCTGAGCAGCCCTCTATGCTGTGGCCCTCCATAATGAGGACTGAACGCAAAGGAAGACAGGAGAGTCTGCCAGCATGGTCAGCCAGAGGAAGCAGCCAGGAACTGTGCCCGTCTCATCACAGGTAAAACTGTATATGAACTGTTTACTGCATTGTTTGTGGGCATATTGAACGTGGGAGCACACTACTACTAGGTCCTAGCTCTAATCTATCTGGGTGTGTATTGCAGGTTAAACACTGTTTAGCCTGCTACAGTTGATGCTCGTTGCTTATGGAAGTTTCATTTCATATCTCTGTTCTGTTCTATAGCTATAGCTTTACTTTACAAGGCAGTTTTGTGCTATAGTTAAATTTCACAACTACACCCTATCTAGGAAGCACTACAAGGTAGTTTTTACTCCTGTTTTCTGTTCAACAGCTAAGCCTTACCCCCCCAAAGCCCCCCAGGGTTTGCCAGTGAGAATGTGGCACAACAAATAGGGCAGGTCCACACAATAAACATTCTGTGTAGTGCTCTCAGGTTGGAGTCAATGACTCAGTCCCTATCCCCTGCCCCCCGAGTTTGCCAGTGAGGTGAATGAGGCACAACAAATAGGGCAGGTCTACACAATAAACAGCCAATGTAGTGCTCTCCAGTTGGAGTCAATGGTGCCCCAGATTCAGCTCTTTTCCTTGTTGTAAGCCTTATAACAGGGTGGTTGAGCAAGTGAGGCATGAAGCCATGAGAAAACAGACCATGGCATGTCCATTACTGGCAACTTCAGGACCTGAAGAATAGTATGAAGCTTAAAAGCATGGGTGACATGAAACAGATTTCTGGAGGAGCCACTGTGACAGTTCACTCCTTTCAATTCAATTCATATTTTTCACCTTGCATGCTCAGAAGAATCAATAGCTGCAACAAATACTCAAAGTACAAGCACCACCACAAAGGACCTTACAATCTACCTTCACAATTACTGCCTGTCTTTCTTGTTCTTGACTCCACGTTGGTGTTCCAACACTTTACACACCTCTAAACAACTGAAAGCCCGACCCAGGTCAGCAACGGTATTATTGTTTAATTCTTGTTGTAATGGAAGTTCTGTGCCTAAATCGTAAAAAGATGAGCTACTATACTGCAGATCGCCGGTGCAGTCACAGGCGAGTGATGTTGTTACAGTTAATTTTTGCCAGATCATTTAAGTTTTATTGCGCAGAATGTTCAAAATACTAAGCATGTTTTAGGCAGAAGCAAGATCTGAACTTACTCATATTCCTACACATAGCTCACCACGAGCCACGAGTCTTCGTTCGGGGGGTGGTGAGGGTCCATCCCATCCTTACCTTCTGCCTCTGTGACTCAGTCTCTGATGTGGCCTAGTGACCCCGTGCTCTGCTGTGTGATGTGGGGGCGGGTGACAATGCTGGCACTCTGCCCCCCCCCGAGTCCTGACCACCGCTTGCTTCATTCTGCCATCATCATCTCGTGGTCCGCCACGGCTCGGGTACTGGACTCGGACACTGGGGAGCGTTATCTCTCATGACTGACACTATGTCCTTCCCACCAAGTTCACTGTGTCGGGGAAAGGGCAAGGCTGCGCAGCACTCTCACCTGCTTCCAAGGGTCACACAGCGAGTGTCGAGCCCTCTGCCGGTGGCGCCACACATCTTAAAAAAGGGCAGGCACTGGTTACCATGGGGACCATCAGACACTTACTCCCCACCTCGGACTGTGCCAGCTCGCAGCAAAAGTAAAGATTTCTGCAGGAAAACTAAAAAATTGTTTAAGGAGGTGGCAAAATCGGTATAAGGTATGATCCAGTACCAGTCTTACAAATGCGGTATTGTACCAGCAAAAATGGTACAGTTGGAGGATCTGTCAGAGGGGAGGCAGTCAGTTGTGGTGGCTGAGGGGCACTTTCCTTTAGGGGTATGCTCTGTAGGAGGGGGGCCATTCCCCATTTGCAGTTCCATGGCAGAGTTCCAGGCTCAGCTGGTGACAGAAAGGGTAGAAATATCTCACCTACATCACCAGCTCAGCCAGGGCCCACCCTCCACATCCCCACTCGCCCAGAGACCCACTGCTCCAGGGGGTGGAGAGAGAGGTGCAGACGGGAAGGGGGACAGGAGTAGCCATAAGGAGGTTGTCCAGCCCATTACCATCCAGATAGGGAATCGCTTCACACCCCTAGAGGAGATTCAAGCATCTGTCTCTACTGGGAGTGGACTCCTGAGTCAGTTAATGGCAAAGGGCAGGACAACGTGCTGGCACCCAATAGGATCAAGTCTACCAGGAGAGTTTTAGTGGTTGGGATCCCAATGATTAGGGAGTAGAAAGGGTGATGGAGTAGGGGTTCAATGGTGGGGGAATAGTCCAGTGCCTTTCTGGGGCATCTGCCATCTGGGATTTAGACTGGATAGGGAGGATGCCAAAGAGGGAGCAAGAGGGGGCAGCTGGTACATGGGTACCAATGACCTGATGAACCAGTCAGTGGAGATGGTGAAGCAGAGCCTCCATAGACTAGGGACAAGATTGGTGGCACACTCAAACTACCTGGCCTTTTCCAAAGTCCCCGCTGTGTGGGTCATGGAGGGGATGCAGGATGAGATAAGCAGTGATGTAGTAGAGGAGTTTAACAGATGGCTCAAGGGATGGTGTAATGAGATGGGGTACCACTTTGGTGGGGATTAGGGGGGTTTCTGGGACAAGCGACTCTTCAAGGGTGACAGACTTCACCTGACAAGAGAGGGGGGCCTGTGCAGTGGGGCAGAAATTTGACACCTGTATCAGTCATTTAAACTGACTGCAGGGGATAATAGGTCTAGGGGAACCATGGTGGCAGGTGAGACAAAGGGAATCCTAGTTAGTACTCCCTCACATCCCCACATCAGGGGGCTTGTAGCAGCACAGCAGGTACCATGAGAGCTGTAGCCCTAACTTGTCTAAGTGAAGGGACATTAGAGAGGGGGAACACAAAGTGTGTAAATGCCAAGAAAAACAAGGGGATTAGAAGACAAGAAAAGCACAAGGGTAGTAGCAAAGTAGGATCAGGAGTCAGATGGATGGGGGGGTGCCTTAACACCAGCAGCCTAGGTAAAAAATCAGTGAGCTCCAGGTGCTGATGGCAGACACTGAGGTGGACCTTGTGGCCATCACAGAAATGTGGGTTTTGGAAAATGACACCTGTGAACTGACAGTCCCTGGGTATTCAGTGTTCAAGAAGGACAGAGGAACAGGTAGAGGGGGAGGAAGAAAAAATTACTCACCTTAGTAATGTTGTTTCTTCTAATGGAGTCTTGCTGTATTCTGACTATAGCAGTGAGTCCCAACCTTTGAACTGCCCCGGAGATGAAAAGTTAACTTTCCATGGCAGGCATGGAACGCTGAGCTCGAGCTCGGTTGAGACTCTGTCTGTTGCTGTTTGAAGTCAAACCATCAGATCTTTATGAGCTAAACTCACTGAGGTCCTGTGTGGAAGCTGTAAACCTACACTAGCCAACTGGCTACTAAAATATAATAACAGATTTTTTGGTCCCAAAACAAAGACCCAAGTCAGGAAACCCAAAAAATGAAATAAACACAACACCCACTCACCCAAAGAAAAGAGGGTGATAATAAAAAAGGTGGGGCACCTCCTGAGTGCCAACACTGCTACTGCCCACCCATATCCAAAAAACAAAGGTTCTGAGAGGGAAGGCGGGGGGGAGGTCAGAATACAGCAAGACTCCATTAGAAGAAACAACATTACTAAGGTGAATAATTTTTTCTTCAAACAACATGAAGTCTTGCTGTATTTTGACAGTAGCAGACTACCAAGCAGTACCTCCATGGAGGAGGGACAGAACCTACTTAGGAAATAGGCTCTGAAGCACAGCTGTGCCAAACCGAGCATCACTCCTAGCCTGGATATCCAGAGAGTAATGCTTGGTAAAAGTGTGAACTGTTTTCCAGGTAGCTGCTTGACATATCTCTAAGATAGGAATATCCCTGGCAGCAGCTAGGGAAGCAGCTGTACCTCTGGTAGAGTGAGCCCTCAGGCCTGAGGGTGGAATCTTACCTAGTTTTTCATAGCAAAATTGAATGCAAGAGACAATCCACCTGGCAATGGATCTTTTAGTGGCAGGTTTTCCTTTACCAACCTCACCATAAGTGAGGAACAGTTGGAGGGAGTCAAACCTGTGACCCTTGGTACGTTCTATGTAGTAGCTAAGGGCTCTTTTCACATCCAAACTGTGCAACCTCCTCTCACCAGAGGAGGAATGGTCAGTGAAGTACACAGGAAGAGATCCAGGATGGGCCGCCATTCTTCTGTCTTTTTGGAAGTGAGGAAGTACCTGGAGTACAATCCTTTCCCTTGGTGTAGGGGTGGAACCCTTTCTACAGCTCTGAGAGCCAAGAGGGAAGAGACCTCTGCCTCTAGGGCAAGTGCCTCTGAAGGATTTGCAGGTGGAAAGGATCTGGTTCTCATCTTTGGAAATTTTTGAAGCTGAGAACCAGTCCCTGGCTTACTACTTCCAGGACCCATGTGTCTGATGTTAAAGACTTCCAGTCCTGGACAAAGTAAGCCAGCCTGCCCCCTACAGGTGGTGGAGAATTGGCCCTGGCAAACCCATCAGGGTGCCTGTTTGGCAGGGGGTTTAGGCTGAGGGGTGGAAGCAGGTCTGCTTGTATCCCTTCAGCCTCTCCCTCTAAAGAACTCCCTCTGAGCAAAGGCAGAAGAGGAGGCCTGGGCTTGGTAGAAAGGCCTATGAAAAGGCCTGCCCCTGCCCCTGGGATGCTGCCTCTGAGGAGTGGCTTGCCTTTCCTTGGCCTGAGCACTCCTATAGGTGGTCCTGTATTCATCCAATTTTTTCATGTAGTTCTCTGTTTGCTCCCCAAACAGAGAATTACCCACAACAGGAAAAATCCATGGCCTTAGTCTGGGTATCCTGAGACAGGCTAGTACATCTGAGCCAAGCCATCCTACGAAGGGCCACAGATGTAGCCATGGCTCTAGATGAAACATCATTGGAGTCCACTGCAGCATGGAATTGCACCTTGGATGCCTCAATACCATCAGCAGCCACCTGCTCCAGCTCCTTGGCAAGCTGGCCAGGGACCTGTTTAGCTAAAGCTATGACAGTGTCCCATCTAGATTTCTGATATCTAGCTGTATAGGCCATATAATTGGCCTGCCTGAGTCCCAAGGATGCTGCCATGTACTGTTTCTTTGCCATGGCATCAATCCTCCTGGAGTCCTTATCTGGGGGGTGTGAAGCCAAGGGTATATTAGCCTTATCACAGGCTGCAGCTTGCACTACCCCAACATGGCTGCATTGCTGGGTAAGGAACTCTGCATCTGAGCCTGAAAGAGTATACCTCTTGTCCATTCTTTTATCCACAGGAGGTATAGAATTAGGAGTCTTTAAAATCTTAAATGTGTGTTTCCCAAAAGACTTGTGTAAGGGAATAGACAGCCTCCTGGACTATGGGATATCCATCATTTCCACATAGTCAGGCTCCTCCTGGTCATCCACAGCTTCTTCCATAGGAAGCTGAAGGGTTTCGGCCACTTTCTTGTAAAACATGAAATGGGAGGGGGACTCAGAAAGCCTGGGAGGAGACACTCCTGAAGGTCTGTCTGGGGAGATGTCCGGGTCAATGGGCACATCCAGACTTTCATAATCACATTCACTTTCCTCATACTCTCCTTCCTCCTCCTCCTCCGGTTCATAAAATTCTTCCAAATCATAATCTGGAACAGGTGGAACCGGCCGAACCGAGCGCCTTCCTGATGGT
Organism: Neoceratodus forsteri; assembly: GCA_016271365.2. NCBI lineage: Eukaryota > Metazoa > Chordata > Ceratodontiformes > Ceratodontidae > Neoceratodus > Neoceratodus forsteri. Next base: position 1,026,539,995 of record CM028130.1, on the reverse strand, counting down.
GCCGATTTGGTCGGAACCGGGGAAAGTGACTGCACAATTTTTATCGCTTTGGCTATTTCATCAGCGGTTGGAGAAGAAACTTTTGGATCCACACCGGCTGATTTTTCCCTTCTTGTTCTCTTAACTGGAACTGACTCCTCGGAATCGGTTCTCCTTTTGCCCAAGAAGTTTCGCCCTGGTCAGAGGGCACCCCTTCTGGTTCGGTTTGAACCGAACCGGCTGGCCATCCGGTCAGCGGATCTTTTGGCCTCCTTTCCTGAGCCTACCAACTCTCTTTTCTAGGGTAGCTGCAGGAAAACTTTTATAAATCTGGCAGTCTGAATTGAGGTGGTCAAACCCCAGACAATAAACACAGGTGGTGGGGTCAGCCTTAGCAAAGACTTCCCCACACACACTACAGTGTTGAAACCCAGTGGCCCAGTTTTTCGGGTTTCTCAGACATGGTGCCAGCCCTAACAAAACTTACCCTTTTAATGGCAATCCACCAGGCAAGACACTCTTATCGGTTCCTGACCATGTTACGGGTCGTGGAAAAAAACGTAATAAAAATCCAGTTTTTTTAGAACTGATAAGAACCGGTAACCACACTCTAAAAGTAGAAATAAAGGTTTTTAAACAACCTGATCAGTTCAAACCGAACTGATGAAATGTTTACAAGTTCCACACAGAATAGAAAATCAATATAACCTATCTAGTACTCATGAATACCACAGACAGAGACTGAACCGACAAGTTGCGGTTTAAATTCGGTTGGAAACCGAGAAAAACGGACTTTAACCGACAAATTGAACTGAACAAAGGAGAAATCTCCGGAGCGACTGTTCAGTGAGGTGGAGTAAAGAATCTGACGGTTTGACTTCAAATAGCAACAGACAGAGTCTCAACCGAGCTCGAGCTCAGCGTTCCATGCCTGGCATGGAAAGTTAACTCTTTCATCTCTGGGGCAGTTCGAAGGTTGGGACTCACTGCTATTGTCAGAATACAACAAGACTTCATGTTGTTTGAATAGCCCTATTGGTCAAGGATGGCATCAAGGTGGTGGAAGATGGGCACATCAGATGTAGCAGTGGAGAGACAGAGTCACTGTGCGTGCAACTAACAGCAGCCTTAGGCAAGAAACTGTGCTTGAGGGTGATCTAGAGACCTCCAGGGCAAGGAGAATACAGAGACAGAGCCCAGGGAATAACTCAAAAGAGGGGTAGCAAAGGGGGAAGTAGTGGTGGTAGGTCATCTGAGCCTGCCAGACCTCGACTGGGATGTTCCAGCAGCAAGGAGTACCATAAGTCAGGGCTTGGTGGATGTCTTCCAATACTGTCTACTGGTACAGCTAGTTAAGGAACCCACCAGGCAGACTGTAGGTCTTGATGTGGTGCTCACCAACTCTGAGGTGGTGGGAGCTGTGGGAGTAGGAGAGCCACTGGGGAACAGTGACCATAACACCATTTGGTTTGAACTGGCCCTTTGGTCTGGTAAACCATAGTCAGGAGCTGACATCCTCGATTTTAGAAGGGCAGACTTCAATATGCTGAGGGGCTGGTCTGAGATAAGTTAGCAGGGGTGAACAACATAGGTGGGCTGGAGGATAGGGCATCTAAGTGTAACCCTTCTGCAAATGGGGGTTCCCAAAAGACTTCCAGGAGCTTGCTTGAATGCTCCAAGCCTGAATGGTGTTTGGCGTTTAAGCCATTTATCAGTGAGTGTTTTTAGAACCTCTGGTACTGTCTCTTTAAGAGCTATCTGCTTGCAGACATAATTAGTTTGTATGGGGACTGTGTGTTCTTTTGATTGAGTACCACCAGCTGCTGCCAATTCACTCCATTTTGCAGTCACTAGGAGTGCAAAGGAACCTATCTGAAAGATGTAACTGTTTGCCAGAAACCATTTAGAGTAATAATGAAATTACAGTTTGTCTAACCTGCTTTCTTTGCAGTCAGAACTGTGTTCTGCCTAGTTCCCATTCTGGTTTTGAACTGCTGAACTGGACCAATCAGTGTGGGTAAGCTAGCTCTAAAATGGTGCCTTGGACGAATCAGAACTTGGACTCATAATCTGAGCCAGCCACAAGAGGATTGTATGGGCAGTGACTCTGGGAGATGTAGTTTAGACTTCAGCGCCTTTTGGACCAACAGGAGCAGTCTATTGTGAGTGACAGCCAATCCAGTCAAGAACTGGGAGGAACTCAAAGGAAGTGCCTGTTTTGTCTGTTGGAGTTTCAGTTGAGCTTTGGCAGTGAAGAAGGAAGGAGCCCTGTGCTTTTTCAGTGTGCAGTTTCAGTCAAAAAACGTGTGTAAGGCCCAGAGTTCCGGTCTGCAGCTTGTGTAACTGCTTGTTAGGACTGAATCCGTCCTGTGAAAAGAATCAAAGGATCTCTGAAGAGTAGAAACCAGGCTCACCCTGTAGAAGACTGGAGAAATTGTTGAATTGCACTCGGTCTGTCAGGAACTGAATCTGCTGTGTGTTCTCCCGGTATTGTGCAGTAATTCATTGGGATAGAGAAGCAGCCTGCCTGGTATAGTACTTTCTTTTTACCATATAAATGTGTGAAGAGTCTCGTGGAGCTCAAGAGTAGCCCTGCTGACGTTGAAGGACCCTATCTTGTTTGGAGGTCGTGAGTACTAATTCAGGGTCGCCTCTGTTGAATTGCCACATTAAATCCAAATGGAATCACTGTACTGCTGACTGTTTAAACTAATTTTCTTGTCACTGTGTGAAAGGGCCCCTACCAGCTGCCACGGTTTGGACTAGCCACTAGGGCTTGGGTGCACCAGGGACAGTAACTGGTAGGGATAGGCCTGTGCACAGAGCCATAGGTAGATAGTAAAGTGATAAGCTAATTAACCTGATTTCCCCCTGTCCTTGTTATATCCCCCTAAATAAATCAGAGCTGCTTGTTTCAGCAAAGTTATACTGCCTGAGGTATTTGTCTATGTTAAAGTACTGTACTGTGATTGTTGCACTGTATCTTATTTCACAGGAGGTCCCAGTTCCGGAACTAGTCCTGGGGGTAAGTGTATACGTGAAGGTAATTTGATATATTGTGTGGGCCACTAGTGGGAAGAAAGGTTGTGTCCCAGAGGGCTGTGACCAAGTAAGTTTAACTATTGCAAACCCTGACCTCTGGGTGGAGGCACCGCCATTGGATCCAGGCCCTCAACCTGTTAGTGACAAATCAAGCAGGGATAGTAGCCCCTGGATAGCGCCATCTAGGGGTTACATCTGGAGGCTCACCGCTGGATTGTGTGTCCTCTAGTGGCCATATTTACGAACCACTGTTAAGAAAAAATGGGTACCCGACAGAAGTGGCTGTGCACCTGCTGGTGGAGTGGTACTGGGAGGAGATTGACCCCCAAAATGCTATGCTTATCCAGGACATCCCCCTTGGTATCAATAGGACACTGTACAGGGAGTACTTTCCAAGGTGGAAGGTTGACAAAACCCTGTGGTGGTGGGTCGGCATGCTAATCTGCTCACCCACACTTTCCTGGCCCTAGTAGAGTTTAAGGATCCCATAGATAGCTCCAAAGTGCCACAGACCATTACCCCAGAGGGAGCCCTCACTGCCTGGAGAGTGATAACTAAGTACAGTAAAGACCCGGTGGGAATGAGCCCCCACCACTGTCTGAAACTTTTGAGGAGAAATTTGCTAAATGGTTGCTGGGGGAAGGGAAAACTGTGGAGGACTTGAAGAAACTATTCTTGCCACCTGGGGGTGTTCCTCCCCCAACACCCTCTCCCGCTCCAGTACCCGTAATGGTGGCTGAACCAATGCAGACTCCTATTTCTGCACCTGCCATTAGTCACGACTCTTACCGAAGGTTGAGGATCTTCTCTGGCACCCTCCCCACCCCCCAAGGGGAGGATGACTGGGAGACCTGGATAGACTATGTTGCCCCCCAAGTGCTAGAATGGCAATGCTCGGAAGCCGAAAAGTGAAAGAGGGTTAGTGAGAGCCTCCGAGGTCCTGCCCTGGCTACCATCCATGCTAAATGGGCCAGTAACCCTGAAGTGACTGCACAGGCCTATCTTGAGGCCTTGGAGAATGTGTATGGGAGCCCAGATTCTGATGAGGATCTATGGTGGAGAGTAAGAAGTGCACAACAGTACCAAGGGGAGTTGTTGTCTGTGTATGTATCTCGGCTGGAAAAATTGTTGCAAGAATGCCTCAGAAAGGGTAGTTTGCCAGCCATTGAACTGGACCGAACCAGGCTGGACAGGATCCTTAAGTCTGCCCCCTTCTCAGAACTGCTGTTGCTTCAGTTACACCTGGCAAATCGACTGGAATCCCCACCCTCCTATGATGAGTTAATGAGAGAAATTGAGAGTTGAGAAAAGGCGACCTCGGAGGACCTGCACCAATAGCTGCGGCCACGACCTGAGTGACTGAGGGTGGACCATCAAGGAAGTTCAGGGGCAGAGGTTGCAGTCAATGAGTGCTCTGACAAGGAAAAGATATGCCACAAAGAACTGTTGAGAGAGATCCGGAATTCAAAACAGTCCCTTTATGAAGGTCATGCCTGCAAGTACAGGCCCCAACCTATATCCGACTGCATCTGCTATGGGGTGGGGATACCACCCATGTATCTCCTGCTGATAACAGCTCCAACTTGATTCCTTGACCATGGAAGTGGAGAAACTGACGAGATGTCTCCAAATGCTTATCACGCCGCAGAGACAGAGATGGCACCAAGGTTTCCAGTTAGTAATACCCCGCCCTGGCTCCCAGTGTGGCGCCTGCCAGCTCAAACTCCAGAAAGTATGTTTTGCTATAATTGTGGGAAGGATGGGCACATGAAAAGGGAATGCCGGTCCCAAAAGACACTGACAAAGTTGCATATAGGCTACAAGGAGAGCTTCGGAGAACAAATCAGTGGTTAAGAGGTGCAACGAAATGATCCCAGTGAGGGCACCAAAATGCTAACTCACGCCCTTTGTGGCAAGGTCAGTTGCCCAGGCCCCCACTATCGCCTCCAGACTGGTCCAGAATAGTGGGTCCCTCCATGGAGACCACTGTAAAGGTGAATGGAGTGTCTACAAGAGCTGTTTTAGACAGTGGCTCCCAAGTGACAATTATGTTCCAGGATTGGTATCAGAAGCATTTGTCAGACGTACCTTACAACCATTAGAAGGACTGCATGTATGGGGTTAAGTGAGAAGGCTACCCTATTCTGGGTATATCCGAATTTGGCTGTCTTCCCACCTCCGTGGCTGGAGTGGCCTAACAAGTAGAGACTCTAGCCTTAGTGTGTCCCCCCACTGACTGTATGATGGTGTCCCTTGTTGATTGGAACAAATGCTCATATGTTCGGAAGGCTGGCACAGTTGTGTTATGAAAACAGGGGTCAAAACTAGTAGAGCTTTAAGAGTTCCAGCTTTAATTAAGAAGGCCTATGAGGCACAGAGAGATGCTGAAAAATAGAACCAGAGGAACCGGTCGAATTGTATGGAAGAAGGATCCTGAGTCTCTGATCCTGGCGCCAAATGCCCAGTGTACCTTACAGGAGAGGTCCATATCAGAAAGGATGTTAAGAATAAAATATTAATGTTGGATGCACCAGGCGATGGAAAATTGCCAGAGGGACTGCTGGTCAGTTTGGTATTTTGCCCGCTAGAGCCCATGCTTATGCCAGAAGGGTAATGGTCCAAGTTCATAATGTGTCTGAAAGAGACATTCGAGCAAATAGAGGTTGCATCCTGGCTAATGTGCATTGTGCAGACACTGCAGTGCTACCCAGCAGCAAGAGTTCGAGGAAGAATGACAGAGTAACGCCTGACTTGTTTGATTTCGCGACTCCGCTGCCAGCTGAATGGAAAGTGAGGATCAGTGAAAAGCTTGCCCAGAGAGACCAGGTGTTTTCTTTAAAGGAATGGGACGTAGGATGCATGCAAGGAGCTGAGCACAATATCCGGCTGCATGACGAAAGACCATTTCGTGAGAGGTCTCGACGCCTGGCACCTGCTGACATAGATGATGTGAGACGGCATCTGCAAGAGATGTTAGCTGCTGGTGTAATACAAGAATCCAGAAGCCCTTATGCTTCCCCCATTGTGGTAGTGAGGAAAAAGAATGGGACAGTAAGGATGTGTGTGGATTATCGCACCTTAAACCGGCGGACTATCCCTGATCAGTACACAATGCCCCGCATTCAGGATGCTTTGGACTGCCTAAACGGGAGCAAGTGGTTCTCTGTGTTGGATCTCCGCAGTGGGTACTACCAGATCCCGATGGCCCCAGAGGACCATGAGAAGACAGCCTTTATCTGTCCGGGCTTAGTTTCTATGAATTCATGAGGATGCCTCTGCGATTTCAGGTGCCCCAGCCACTTTTCAACGATTGATGGAGCGTGCAGTGGGGACATGAACTTACTAGAGTGCCTGGTATACCTAGATGATGTTATTGTGTTTGGCAGCTCACTGGAGGAACATGAGAGCAGATTATTTAAGGTATTGACCGACTGAAGGACTTTGGCCTTAAACTGTCCATTGATAAGTGTCAATTTTTCAAACATCAGTAAAGTTTGTGGGACACATAGTATCCACAGAGGAATAGAGACCGACCCAAGTAAAGTTGAGGCCTTGACTCACCTGGCCACAGCCCAAAATCTAAAGAACTGCAAAGATTCCTGGATTCTGTGGTTATTTCGCGCTCATCAAGGACTATTCAAGAGTGATCCGCCTTTACTTAACTGCACTCAAGGGTATCCCCAACCCACAAAAATACCAAAAGTCAGCGTCCTCAAGACTGAAAGAGTGTATTTTCATCCGAGTGAAGTATTTGGGGCCCGCTGGACTCCTGATTGTGAGACTGCTTTTCATGAGATCATATTCAACTTACCCATGCTCCAGTGCTGGCCTATGCCGATCCAAGAAAATCTTACGTCCTGTACACTGATGCTAGCTTGCAAGGGTTGGGGCTGTTGTACCAAGAGCACTAGAATGGCCTGAGACCAGTGGCCTTTGCCAGTAGAAGCCTGACCCCATCCGAAAAGAACTATCCTGTACATAAGTTAGAGTTCCTAGCTTTGAAGTGGGCTATTGTTGACCAATTCCATGAGTACTTGTATGGGGCTAAAATACTAGTAAAACTGACAATAATCCTTTGACCTATGTGCAGACCTCAGCTAAGTTGGATGCCACTGGCCATAGGTGGCTTTCTGCATTATCTACATATGACTATGCTCGAATACCGAGCAGGTCTGAACCACATAGATGCTGATGCTCTTCCCGGAGGCCTGTTCCCAGAATGATTGGGTCCGATTGGCAGAACCTGACATTCGGCACTCTGCCGGAAGTTTGACAGGGAGGAACAAATGTCCACTGACGCAGTGGACTGCATGGTGGATTGCTTGGGACCCTCTGAGAATTGCATACCTGCTGCTTATTGCCACTTTTCTGCAATAGACATTGGTGCACTGCCTCAGCTGGACAATGACAGTATTCAAGCGGCTCAATCCCGCGATCCTATGATCAAATCAGCTTTAGAAGCCCTCTATGCTGGAAAAGATGTGTCCAAATTACGCTCCACTGATTTGAGAACTGCACTATTATACAAAGAAGGTCCTAAGTTGAAACTGATCAATAAACTGTTATACAGAGAAACAGTACACAGAGGGGACAAGTAGACAAACAACAACTGGTGCTGCCCACTGCCTTTCGAGACTCAGTATTGAGGTCCTTGCACAACCACATGGGGCACCTTGGTATAGACAGAACACTTGACTTGGTGAGATCCAGATTCTATTGGCCTAAGATGGGGGCTGATGGGAGCAACACATTCAACTTGTAGTCGCTGCTTACAGAGGAAAGCTTTGCCCCAGAGGGCTGCCCCTTGTTAACATCACCACCAGTGCACCCATGGAGCTGGTCTGTATTGATTTTCTGAGTTTGGAGTCAGATCAAAGAAATATCAGTAATGTGCTGGTGGTCACTGACCATTTCACAGATATGCCCAAGCTTTCCCACCAAAGACCAGAAAGCATCCACTGTGGCCAAAGTACTTGTAGAAAACTTTTGTTCACTATGGGGCTCCACAAAGAATCCATTCTGATCAAGGGAGAGACTTTGAGAGTCGTCTGATCAAAGAGATGCTTTCTGTGGGAGTGAGAAAGTCCAGAACCACTCCTTACCACCCCAGGGGACCCACAGCCTGAACGTTTCAACCGCACTTTGCTAGATATGCTAGGCACCCTGCACCCAAAGGACAAGACTAGATGGAGCCAACAAATTAGCACCCTGGTACATGCTTATAACTGCACCAAAGTGATGCCACTGGGTTCTCCCCTACCGCCTGATGTTTGGAAGAGAAGCTCGACTACCGTAGATGTGTGTTTTGGGGTCTCTCCTGATGGGGTTCAAGCTGACAACTATTTACAGTATGTGCAAAAGTTAAAGGCCCAGCTAACTCATGCGTACCAACTGGCTCAAACCATGGCTGCCAAAAGAAATCTGGCCAACAAAGAAAGGTATGATAAAAGGTGAAAGCACAGGAACTCCAGGAGGGAGATCGGTATTGCTAAGAAATCTGGGACTGCATGGCAAACACAAGATTGCTGACAGATGGCACCATCTTCCTCACATTGTAGTGGGCAAACTAGATGATCTGCCAGTGTACAAAGTAAGGCCTGAGAATAATTCAAAAGATGTAAAACAATGCATAGAAATCATTTACTGCCCATTGGACAAATCTTGATTGAGTCTGAGCCCCAGAAGATGCCCCTCTGGACCAGTGACTAGAGCTGCTGCTAAGAAAAGATCAAGAAAGTCTGCACCTACAGAAGCAAAGTTAAAGTGTTCCCTCCACAAGTCCCAGTTGAGCAAGACTGTCAGTCCATATCGGAAGAAAGTGAGAGTGACTTTGAATACTATCCTTCTTACGAACTGAGTCAATTGTTTCGGGGCAATCCCCTAGTCAATACTGGAGATGAAGCTGGGCCTTCTGGACTGTCCAAGCCCCCAGCTTCGTCCCTTGAGCCAATGCTCCCAGAAAGTGAAGTGCAAAGCATCAGATCAGATGAAATGGAATCATTGTGCATGGTTGAACTGTTTGAGCTTTCAGGGGAGGAAAATGATGGATTGGGTCAGACTGGTGATACACCAGAACAAGAAGAGTATTTTGAGTGCCCTGACAGTCTACTGCCAGTGTCCGAAAGCTCTCCATGCGAGCCAAATGTTGTGGACTCAGAAACTGTAACTCCTGGAGCTGAAAGTGCCCCAAGTTCTAGCCTCTCTACCCCCATGGAGACTCCCCTGACAAGTGAGGACAATGCTGAAAATGAGGCTCAGAGTGCAGAGACTGTAACAGTTCCCCTAGAAAGACTGGTCGAGCTGTAAAGCCTGTGGTGCACCTCAGTATGATTCACTTGGGAGGCCTGTGGACTTGCCTCTCAATGTTGTCCATAAAGGAGTGTATGTGTCCGATCTCATTGCCCAAACTGAGCGTCAGTGCTAACTCAAGTTACTTGTGTTGCCTCTCAGATGGTGCCCTTGCCCCATCCAGCCCCAAGGTAACTGATAGGGAAGGGCCCCTCTTCAGGTTTCATGTACAAGAGGTAATAACTTGAGTTATGGTACAATGTGTATGTAATACTGTGTAAAGAGGACGACTGCAATGTTTCAGAAATGTGTTCTTGGTAAAATGATATATTGACTGATGATTACATGTGCGAGCCTAATGCAAATGTATATGGTTGCAGTTGAAACTTATGGGGGTACTTATGCGACGCGGACGTCAAGCTTTCCCAGGTACATGAAGGGTGTAACCCCCTGCAAATGGGGTTCCTAAAAGACTTCCAGGAGCTTGCTTGAATGCTCCAAGCCTGAATGGTGTTTTGCTAAGCCATTTATCAGTGAGTGTTTTTAGAACCTCTGGTACTGTCTCTTTAAGAGTTGTCTGCTTGCAGACATAATTAATTGTGTGGGGACTGTGTGTTTCTTTGATTGAGTACCACTCAAGCTGCCAATTCACTCCATTTTGCAGTCACTAGAGTGCAAAGGAACCTATCTGAAAGATGTAACTGTTTGCCAGAAACCATTTAGAGTAATAATGAAATTACAGTTTGTCTAACCTGCTTTCTTTGCAGTCAGAACTGTGTCTGCCTAGTTCCCCATTCTGGTTTTGAACTGCTGAACTGGACCAATCAGTGTGGAGTAGCTAGCTCTAAAATGGTGCCTTGGACGAATCAGAACTTGACTCATAATCTGAGCCAGCCACAAGAGGATTGTATGGGCAGTGACTCTGGGAGATGTAGCTTAGACTTCAGCCTTTTTGGACCAACAGGAGCAGTCTATTGTGAGTGACAGCCAATCCAGTCAAGAACTGGGAGGAACTCAAAGGAAGTGCCCGGTTTGTCTGTTGGAGTTTCAGTTGAGCTTTGGCAGTGAAAAGGAAGGAGCCCTGTGCTTTTCAGTGTGCAGTTTCAGTCAAAAACATGTGTAAGGCCCAGAGTTCCGGTCTGCAGCTTGTGTAACTGCTTGTTAGGACTGAATCCTGTCCTGTGAAAAGAATCAAGGATCTCTGAAGAGTAGAAACCAGGCTCACCCTGTAGAAGACTGGAGAAATTGTTGAATTGCACTCGGTCTGTCAGGAACTGAATCTGCTGTGTGTTCTCCCGGTATTGTGCAGTAATTGCGATCGGGATAGAGAAGCAGCCTGCCTGGTATAGTACTTTCTTTTTTACCATATAAATGTGTGAAGAGTCTCGTGAGCTCAAGAGTAGCCCTGCTGACGTTGAAGGACCCTATCTTGTTTGGAGGTCGGAGTACTAATTCAGGGTCGCCTCCCTGTTGAATTGCCACATTAAATCCAAATGGAATCACTGTACTGCTGACTGTTTAAACTAATTTTTCTTGTCACGTGTGAAAGGGCCCCTACCAGCTGCCACGGTTTGACTAGCCACTAGGCTTGGGTACCCAGGGACAGTAACTGGTAGGGATAGGCCTGTGCACAGAGCCATAGGTAGATAGTAAAGTGATAAGCTAATTAACCTGATTTCCTCTCCTTGTTATATCCCCAAATAAATCAGAGCTGCTTGTTTCAACAAAGTTATACTGCCTGAGGTATTTGTCTATGTTAAAGTACTGTACTGTGATTGTTGCACTGTATCTTATTTCACAGGAGGTCCCAGTTCTGAACTAGTCCTGGGGTAAGTGTATACTGTGAAGGTAATTTGATATATTGTGTGGGCCACTAGTGGGAAGAAAGGGGGGTTGCAGTGTCCCAGAGGGCTGTGACCAAGTAAGTTTAACTATTGCAAACCCTGACCTCTGGGTGGAGGCACCCGCCATTGGATCCAGGCCCCTCAACCTGTTAGTGGCAAATCAGGCAGGGGTAGTAGCCCCTGGGACAGCGCCATCTAGGGGTTACATAAGTTATGCATGAGAACGGTAAACAAAAAGAACAGTTCCAAGAGACCATTAAGGTTCTCGGCAAGGGTCAGGGAAGCAGAGAGAGCCAAACAAAAAGGCCTTCTACAAATATAAAGAAAAGCGTCGAGAAGAAGAATGGGGACAATATTTACTAAAAAATAGGCTAAGAGGGCAGTTAGGGAGGCAAAGACAGACATAGAGCTGCGTATTGTGGAGGGGGTCAAGAGTGGAGAAAAACAGTTCTAATATATTACGGAAAAAAGGAGGGGGAATCGGAAGGACAGTCAAGGGTGGGAGGGCAATAGAAGAGAATGGGCAAAAGGCTGACATTCTTAATGATTACCTTTGCTCAGTTTTCACTAGGGAGGACAGTGGGCCCTTGCCAGAGAGTGGCATCAAAGTGGCCAATAAGGGGGTCCCGGAGAGGAGGCAGTTCATATTTACAAGCGAAAGGGTATAGAAAGGGCTGGCAGCCTTAAAGATGGATAATGTCCTGGGACCACATGGGTTGCATCCAAGGTTACTCACTCTCAGGGGTACTGCCTGTACCCCTGGTAGGTCTATTCAACAGTTGACTAAGGACAGAGGTAGTTTCAAAGAACTGGAGGGTGGCAGACGTAGTTCTGTTCCATATTGGGGGTGGGGGACAAGGAACAAGCAGGGAACTACAGACCTGTCAATCTTACCTCTATTGTAGGAAAGCTGATGAAGTCACTGGTCAAAGAGGACCTTGTAGACTACTTGGAGAGCAGCAGTCTCCAGGATAGTAAATAGCACAGATTCATGGCAGGGAGGTCTTGTCAGATGAACCTGATAGTTTTCGTTTACTAGGTAATTAGGGAACTGGATAGGGGTCATGCTATGGATTTGCTCTACTACGACTTCAGCAAGGCTTTCGACTCGGTGCCTCACAGACACTTGCTGAAGGAGATGGAGGATCTGTGTGTGGCTAAGGTCATTGTAAATGGGGTAGGTAACTGGCTAAAGGGAAAGCAGCAGAGGGCTGGGCCAACGGAGTTACATCAGGAGAGATGGAGGGCACAAGTGGGGTACCACAGGGAAATGTCCTGTGTCTGGTCCTCTTCAATATGTTTATCGGTGACATTGGTGAGGGAAACTGAGTCAGGTTGTGTCTTGCATATAGCAAGGTAAGCAGGATGCTGGGATGTATTGGGAGGGGTACTAATAGCAGAAGGGAAGAAGGGAAGAGGTAATACTTTCCCTATATAGATCCTCAGTGACTCCACATCTGAAGTACTGTACCCAGTTCTGGAATCCTCACCTCAGGAAAGACAGGGATAGGCTGGAGGTAAAGCAGTGCTGGGTAAGAAAAATTATTCAGGGCTGACAGGTCAAGTCCTATGAGGAGCACCTTAAGGCACTGAATTGTATTCACTGGAGACCAGAAGGGAGAAGGAAGCTATAATTAGAGACCTTCAAGTTCCTGAAAGGAATTAACAAGCTGAACTGCGGGGAACTATTAGGTTGAATACTAGCTCACGGTCATGTGGACATGAGTGGTAACTAACTGGAGGGATGTTCAGGGAGGGCATGAGGAAGTACTATTTTACAGAATGTGTGGTGGAGCTGTGGGACAGTCTGCCAGCCGAAGCGGTAAGTGTAAAAACCATTGGTAGTTTCAAACATGGTTGGGACAGAACGAAAGGGTACAGTGGTTCCTCAGGGTGGCAGAAACAGGGAGGAGACTGGGGGGGATGGGGAGGGCTAGGATCCCAGAGGGACAGTAGGTCCCAGGGCTGGAAAGGGAACTTGGGCAGAATGGATGGACCATTGGTCTTTTTCTACCATCATTGTCTGTTTCCATAGTTCCTTAAGCGATCAGTCGGCATAAAATGTTCCACCATGTCAAATGCTGACAAGAGATCCAGAAGCACCAAGATGGAACAAAGTCCCTGGTGTCGTGCCATGAGGAGATCATGCATCACTCTAAGGAGAGCAGTCTCAGTACTGTGATGTGGCTTAAACCCTAACTGGAGAGACTTGTAGATATTATACAGTGCCAGGAGATCCTCATGCTGCATCATAATTTTCTTATTTTTTTAACTTTATTATTAAAGGATGCACAAGAACAAAGGGTCATGCAACGAAGCTGGTGGGGGTAGAATCAGGGGGAAATGTAAGGAAACACTTCTTAACAGAAAGGGCAGTGGATGACTGGGACAGCTTCCCTGAGAAGGTGGTGGGAGCAAAAACTGTAATGGGATTTAAGAAGGCATGGGGTAGGTATAAAGGAACCGTAGAAGTAAGGAAAATGTGTGTGTGTGTGTGTTAAAGCCAGAGATCAAGTAGGGTCTACGGTGTGACAGTAGGTAGAGAACATGGATAGACCAGGTGGCCAAGTGGTCCTTATCTGCTGCCAAATTCTATGTTTCTGTTTCTCGATAACCTTCACCAAAAAGGGAAGGTTCGAGACAGGCCTGTAGTTAACCAGTCTGTTGGGGTCCAAAGATGGTTTCTTAAGTAGGGGCTTCACCACCACCCTTTTCAGGCTCATGAAAAAACACCCTCCCTCAGGGAATACCTGATGATCTTGGTATATACTAGCCCTAGGGATTCAAGACTATCAACCAGCAGCCAAGTAGGCTGGGCCTGGGTCCAGTAAACAGTAAATAGTGCACAGACTAGAGATCAACTGGACCACCTCCACTTCTACAACCAGCTGAATCTTAGCCCAGTATGGCAGATCGTCATTGCCCCTTCTACCCTGGACATCACCGGCTCATAACAGGCCAATTGAGGCAATCCCAATCTGAACGGAGGACACCTTGTCAAGGAAGAACCGACTAAAGGTAAATTCTTCACACTTCTCTACAGAAAAGGCTTATTCAGACTGCAGACAGAGAGGATTTAGTAATCTGTCTATGGTGCAAAATAGCTGAACTGGCCAATTCTTACTTGCAGCAATTGCCTCAAAGGCAAGCTGGTCAATTCTTTCTTGCAGCAATATAGATTGAGAAAGTATTCCCAACCAATGTGAGTGCTCCATTCCTCTGCATGTGAGACACTCTTATTCTGTGAAGAGTGTCTCACGCACAGCTGTCCTGGAAACAGGCATGTTCGGGTAAGGTTTAAAAAAAATATATATATATTATTGATTGAACACAATAATACATTAATATGAACATACGAAAACTGCCAGCAGCAAAAGGCCACCATGGTCCATCTAGGCTGCTCGTGAATGCATCTAGCTCCCTATTCAGCAGCTGCTCCACCCCCTCTTACCTCCCTTTACTGTTCCCTTTGCCCTGTCCCACCCCTTCTTGAAGCATTCCACTGTGGTACATGCCACCACTTCAGCTGGTAGTGCATTCCACTTTGCCAGCACCCTCTCCATAAAGAAATGCCTCCTCACCTCCCTCCTGAATCTACCTCCCTCCAATCTCATGTCATGGCCCCTAGTGTCTCTCCCCACCCTCCTCCTGAATAGACCCTCTGTGTCCATTTTGATTATCCCTTTCATGTATTTGAAGGTCTCAGTCATATCCCCCCTGTCCGTTCTCTCCTCCAGTGTGTACATGTTTAACTCTCTTAGTCTGATCTCATATGGCAATTCCCCCAGGCCCTGAATCATCTTCATTGCCCTACACTGCACCCCCTCCAACAGCCTAATGTCCCTTTGTAGGTACGAGCGCCAGTACTGCATGCAGTATTCCAGATGGGGTCTAACCAACAATCTGTACAACAGTAGAACAACCTCCTTTCTTCTCGAGGTAATTCCCCTTGCAACGTACCCCAGCATTTTGTTGCCCATTGCTGCTGCCTTTCTGCATTGTGCGGCATTGTTCATTGCTCCCATGATGAGCACCTCCAGATCCTTCTCCTCTTCTGTTACCTCCAGCTGCACTCCCCCCAGATGGTAGCTTCTCCTCGGAATTTTTGTTCTGAAGTGCAGCACCTTGCATTTTTTTGCATTGAACCCCAGCTGCCATCTGTCAGACCATGCCTCCAGCCTTGCCAGATTGCCCCCTCTCCCGGTCATCCATCACCACTCCCATCTTGGTGTCATCCGCAAATAGGCTGATTTTTTTTTTGTATCCTGTTTTTCTTTTTCTCCTCCTCCTGCAGCCTGACCTGTGATCATCCAGCCACCGCTTCACTTCCCCTGAACAACCCCAGAGGCACGTCCACTCACCGGCTGGTACAGTATATGCTGCCGTACCTTTGAACAGGACCTCCCCTGATCCCTGCGACAGGCCGGGAACCAATACTGGCGTGCGACCATGCACTATGGGCCCCACTAGGCAAGGAAGTTGCAGCCATCAAGCTGCCACAGTCAAGGCTGCCATTTTTCCTACTTAGATCCGCCTTGAAGTGCAAACATGCAATGACGTCTGAGGCACAGCATACCAACGTCCACTGCACTACACCCCTGATAACACCTACTCTGACAGTGCCCCCGATCATCACCAGGGGCTGCTGCAGAGCAATGAGAGCTCTTGACCCTCCCCAGGATAGGAGAGCAGTCCTCTGGATGCTCGATCCTATCCCTCCCTGCCAACTACTGACAAACCCAGGTCACCAGTGTGGCATGAGGTGTAGCGTCCAGCGCCTCAAGCCTCAGCACCACTGGGCCCGCAAATAGGCTGATTTTGCTGCTGATGCCCTGCGAGATGTCTGTAATAAATATGCCAAACAGCACTGGGCCCAAAACCGAACCCTGTGGAACACCACTTGTCACAGGCTTAAGGGATGAGTATTCCCCACCTACCACCACCCTCTGCTGCCTATCTTTTAGTCACTTCTCCACCCACCCCACCAGTTTTGCTCCTGCCCCGTGCCCTGTAGCTTGATTCCTAGTCTCCCATATGGTACTGAATCAAAGGCCTTACTGAAGTCTAGGTACAGGACATCCACTGCATGGCCCCTGTGAATTTGGCTAGTCACCCAGTCATAGTATTCTACCAGGTTGGTCTGGCATGATCTGCCCTTGATGAAGCCATGCTGCCTCCCGTTCCACACCCTGTTCATCTTCAGTAGTGCCAGTAGCCTATCCTTCAGGATGGTCTCCATTAGCTTCCCCACTATGGACATTAGACTTACTGGCCTATAGTTCCCCAGTTTGTCCTTTGGTCCACTCTTGTGGAGGGGAACCATGTGAGCCAGTCTCTAGTCCTGCGGTATGCATTCTGTGTCTACAGATGAATTAAATAATTCTGCCAAGGGTTCTGCCAGGACCTCTGCCAGCTCCTTCAACACTCTCGGATGTACTCCATCTGGTCCCAGAGCTTTGTCAACCCTCAATGCCCTTAACCCCTCCAGCACCCTCCCCACTGTGATTTCACCATCCGTCACCCCCTCCATCTGTTTCTATTCTCCCTCCTACTATGGGTAGCGCCCCTTCCTTTTTGTTTTGAAAAGACTAAACAGAAGTAGTCATTGAGTACTTCTGCCTTTTCACCCCTTTCTTCCACCCATCCCCCCTCCTTCTTAATTCTTACAATTTGGTCCTTACAGCTTCTTTTCTCCCTGATGTAACTAAAGAAGTCTTTCTCCCCTTTTTTTATGCCCTGCACCAGCCTGAGTTCCCTTGCTGCCTTGGCTGCCCTTAACCCCCCGGTCACTTTCTTTGCTTCTTTCAGGTATTCCTCCCTATTGTCCTCCCTCCCCAATTTTCTGTATCATCTGTAAGCTGCCCTTTTATTCCTCACCCTGTCTAGCACCCCTTTACTTATCCAGCTGGGTTTCTTCCCCCTAGTCTTCTTAATCTGGGCCATGCTGCAAGTTTCTGTTGCCTCCACTATCCCCTGTCTTAGCAGTTCCCACCTTTGCAGTGTGTTCCTACCCAGTTGAATTTTGCACAGGAACCCCTGTACTACTTCCCTCATCATCTTAAAGTTGGCATTCCTGAAATCTAGCACCCTTGTGCCAGATGCCATCATCTCTTTAGCCATCTGTAACTGGAACCATACTGTCTGGTGGTCACGCCCCCCCCCAGTGGTTCCTCCACCTCACATCCCTCACCCACTCCCCGTTTGTCAGTACGAGTTCAAGGGTGTTTCTAGTTGGTTCCTTGACCAACTGTACTAGAAAGCTTTCCTGGAAGGTGTCCAGCATTACCTGCTCCCTTCCACTCTTTGTGGTAGGTGTGTCCCACTCCACCCCTGGCAGGTTGAAGTCCCCTACTATCACTACCCCCTTCCCACAGTTCCTCCTGATCTGTTCTGCCAGTACCCTGTCTATCCCTTCAGTTTGAGAGGGTGGCCTGTACACCACCCCCAGTCTTAGTGATTTATTTTTTGGATCCTGTAGTTGCACCCACAGTGCTTCTGTATCTTTCTCGTCTCCCTCCTGTCTTACACATTTTAATCTCTCTTTTACGTACAGCGCCACCCCCCTTCCCCCTTCCCATTTTCCCTATCCTTCCGGTGTAATCTGTACCCTGGAACCGTCATGTCCCAATCGTGGATTTGGGTGGCCCATGTCTCGGTTATAGCCACAAAGTCCAGGCCTCCCTCCTCCAAGAGAGCCTGTAGTTCCACCCCTCTATTCCTCAGACTTCTAGCATTTAGTGTTACCACCCTCCAGCTCTTGTCTCTACCCTTCCCCCACCTCTCTCCCCTTATGTCCGCTCCCTTAGTAGTTGCCTTCCTCCTTACCTTGCTATCGGGGGGGGTAAGCCCAATTGGTTTCCCATCACTAGGCCTCTGAACACCACTATCCCTCCTTCTACTCCCCTCTCCTAGTATGAATGCTCCTCAATGTGCTTCCCTATCCTTGCTTTCAGTACATTTTTTCTTTCCTCATTTAGGAATCACCATCACAAGCCCACTACTACAGTTGTAAATGTGGTCTTCCTTACATTCTTATGGTTTCAGAAACACTCACCTTCGGTTCGCAATTCTCATAGCCTAAGGATTCACATCAGACCACTCTTACAATAAGTGGTCCCGACGGCTGTATTAACATACATAAGAGGATGTCTCATGCACATTGTTCTAAAATTCTGATGTTCTAAGTTAAAGTTTGCACAGTCCATTTCCCACATATAGGATTCTGTAACATTCTGCAAAATAAAACATTTAGATTTTAAAATAAAAATAATTTTTTTAAAAACAGGTGTAATATAATGTATAATATGTTTATATGTACAGTTTCTGTATCTCTTACAGTTATAAGAGTTTCTTCTTATATCCTTTGTGTGCCAGAACTGCTCAGCTTCACTTCACAGCTCTGTCACTTAGAGAACTGGAGAATGCACTCTTATAACCTAAAGAGGCACAGCAACTGTCTATATGTAGCCATCCCCTTCCTCCTCTGTCTAGCGGCCGATGTTCCCGAGGAAGGCAGCTACTCCAAAGAAATTCCAAAACTCAGTTGCAAAACATTTCATTGAAATAAATAAATTTGATCTTACCAGGCAGTTGCAGGCCTTTA
Source organism: Neoceratodus forsteri (assembly GCA_016271365.2). Classification (NCBI taxonomy): domain Eukaryota; kingdom Metazoa; phylum Chordata; order Ceratodontiformes; family Ceratodontidae; genus Neoceratodus; species Neoceratodus forsteri. Next base: position 1,026,521,239 of record CM028130.1, on the reverse strand, counting down.
GCCCCCCCCCCCCCCGTCCAGGAGGAGATTCCAAATTAATTTTGTAGCTGTAACTCACTCTCCCTTCTGGCCCCGGCCATCTGGCAAATCAGCAGGAAAATGCCTTAAGAAACTCTTAAGGCTCCTGGATTCTACTATAACTGAGGATTAAATTCATTAGACAGTAAAAACACTGAAACAAGAACAAACTACTTTCTTAAAACAAACGATTTTATTCACCTGGACCCTCAATGATTCCAAATGAGCCCAGGGGTCCCGTTTGCATAAAACTTCCTCAAAACTCAGCTCCATGGGGCTAACAATTTTGTCTATGTACAAAGCTAAGAAGGAGGCACCTTAACGAATTTTTAGATAGGCAGATGTACTATGTTACAACAGGCAGCTACTGATATGTCTTCCAAAGACCAAAACACTTTTTCCAGAAGCGTGAAGATCCTTAGATTACAACATCGCACGGGTAAGTACCACCTAAGAACTTCACTCTGTTTTCCAGGGCCCTACACCCTCTTCTTAACTGGAGTGACCACTTTCTTTTTTCCAAGCTACTCCCCTCACTGGAACGCAATTAGCCTGTTGCATTTGGTGGCCGAAAATAAGTACCTTAAACACATCAGGGTCTTGGTAGTAAGAAAAACATGCACCACAGACATTTAGGCCATCTCTGTTTACTTCTATTCAGCACAGACATAGGGGAAAACTTATCTCAACACACAGGAGGAGTTACAGAAAATACCTTTCTTAAAGCTGTACTGTCTAACAGTTCTTAAAGCTGTACTGCATGTAACAATCCCTCCTGACTTAGCTAGAAAGTATGTAAGTCAATAATTCAAAAAATAGTATGAAGCTATTAAAGTTATTACTGCAATTTCCCTTTTAGTTAGTCTATGTCATTAGACTGTATCTCTACAAGTCCATTCTCTTTGGTGGACATCTTATACATCCTGACTGACGTAGTAGGACTGGAGGCTGTTGCTCTGGAATCTGATTAGCGTCAGCCACATCTTGTCTCAGTTTCTGTGGTTTCACTTTCTCTTCCTGTTCTTGTTCTGGAAGAAATAATGCTGGATAACTACCCCGACTCTGGATATCCCTTTTTTGTTCTGTCTCAATTCTAGTACGTAATTGGGCCACATGTTTTTCACTCTCCTCTGGTTAGTCAGTCGAATAGTACAGACAACATTTCTGAACTTTTTTTCCACCACGCCTTCTTTCCTACTCTTTGGGCCTGCATACATCCTGACCCACACAAGATCATTGGGTTTGAAGGATCTGGTCTTAGGAAGCATTTCAGTTACTGACCTATAGCCTAGAGGGTGAAGAAGGTCCAATTGAGTTCGACTCTGATGTCCAAACAACAATTCTGCAGGGGATATCTGCAAGAAAGTCCAAAAGGGCTATTTGTATTGCCATCAGTGTAGTAGGATTAGCTTTGTCCATACTCTTTTTAAAAGTCTGAACCAGGCATTCCGTTTCACCATTTGAACTTGGAAGGTAGGGAGGTGATAAAATATGGTGGATACCACGTTGCTGGCAAAATGCTTGGAATTCAACAGATGTGAACTGTGGTCCGTTATCTGAAACAATTACTTGTGGAAAACCATGGGTAGCAAAGATAGATTTTAGCACTTTGGTGGTACTCTCAGTAGTTGTTGAAAACATTTGATGAATTTCTGACCATTTACTATAACCATCAGTTAAGAGTAACCACATGGAATTTAAATAAGGTCCTACGAAATCAATATGCAACCTTAGCCACGGTTTTTCAGGTCATTCCCAAGGGTGAACTGGAGCTCGTGCTGGATTTCTCATCGATACAGCACAACCTTCACATCTTTGCACAAGCTGGTATATGTCTTTGTCAATGGAAGGCCACCATATGTGAAGTCTGGCTAGGGATTTCATTTTAGCAATGCCTGGATGGCCCACATGCAAGAGTCAGCACATTTGAATGATAACATTGGGGTACTATGACACACAATCCCCATAGAAGACACCCCTCAGCAATGGAAAACTGCTGTCTCTTTGTATAGTAAGGTTGTAGTGCAGTTGAACAAGTAGTGCCTTGCGGCGCCGATTCTCAAGTATATACTGATACACTTGTTTCAAAATTACATCTTGACTAGTTGCTTTTGCAATGTCCTTGGCTAGTACTGGAAGCTGATCTAACTGTTGTAGTTCCATTGCACACACAACAGCAGAGTCCTCCATATCTTTGAATTGCACTGGAAAACTGTCGTGCCACACCTGGCATACTGGCTCCTCTTTAAGTCCCACATCAAACTCCATTTCTCTGGATATTGGTAACCTCAACAAGGCATTCGCATTTCCGTACTGGTCAGTTGGTTGGTATGTGACCTCGAAATTATAGGATGACAAAATTAACACCCATCATTGAAGTTGGCTAGTGGCTGTTTCTGGAATTCCTTTTTCTGGACTGAAAATTGTCACTAGTGGTTTGTGATCCGTCTTCAGGTGAAACTTACAATCTAGTAAGTATTGTTGAAATTTCTGGGCTCCAAACACAATTGTTAATGCCTGTCTTTGAATCTGGGCATAATTCATTTCAGCTGCAGTGAGTTTGCGTGAAGCATGGGCTATTGGCTTCTCCGCTCCTTCTGGATCTGTATGGAAAAGGACAGCTCCTATATCCACAGGACTAGCATCACAGGACAATGTGATAGGTAAGTTAGGATCATAATGAGTTAAATTATTCACATCAGTTAGCATAGCTTGATGACTTGAACTGCCTTACTGTGGCCCTTGGTCAACTTCCACAGAGTACCTTTATGTAACAGGTCATTTAGGATAGCATATTTAGTGGCTAAGTCAGGTATGAAACAGTCATAGTAGCACACCATACCCAAGAATGAGTGCAACTCTGAAACATTCTGCTGTTCAGGCATGTGCACACTGGCTTTCACCTTCTCATCATTCAGACAAATTCCATCTTTGTCAATAGTGTGACCTAAGTACGTGACACTTGGTTGACAAAATTGGCATTTTTCTCTCCGGAGTCTGAAGCCACTCTGTTGCAATCTCTCTAAAGTCTTTCGTAAGTTAAGTAAATGTTCTGCTTCTGTCTTGCCCGTGACAATGATGTCATCCAAATAACAAGCAACACCTGGTATATCACCCATCGTTTGCTCAATCACTTTTTGAAAAATAGCAGGAGCAGAACTAAGGCCAAAACATAATCATTTGTACTTGTACAGTCCTTGGTGTGTATTAATCACTACCACTTTCTGAGAGTCTGTAGCCAACTCCACTTGAAGGTATGCATCAGCGAGGTCCAGTTTAGAGAACCCCACACCACCATTCAGTCTGTGCAAAAGTTCCTCAGGTAAGGGTAAAGGAAATACATCTATACTAAGTACTGGATTAAGTGTCACCTTAAAATCTCCACATGTTCGAACCTTACCACCTGGTTCAGATACCACCACAATTGGGGTAGCCCAATCTGAACTTGAAACCTTTTCCAGCACACCCGCTTTTTCCAGTCTGTCCAATTCTGCCCCAACCACCGGTTTTAAGGCAAAAGGAAGTTTCTGTGGATTACAAAACTTAGGGACTGCATTAGGCTTTGTAACTAGCTTGACTTTAGCTGTTGTGCAACATCCCAGGGCTTTCTACAACTCTGGATACAAGTCTAAAATCTCCCCAAGCTTGTACGGATTATTGCTTTGTGGTACCTGGACAGCAGCAAGTAGGCCAAAATCTGCTGGATCAACATGAATGTTTAGAAGAACCTGAGCATCTCTGCCCAAAATGTTGACACTCCTTTTTGAAACCAGGAAAGTTAAAGGTATACCAAGAGAATCAGTTCTGTGTACCAAAGTGGTAAACAAGCCCAGTGGCTGAATTGGTTGCCCTTCAAATGCATACAGCAACTTATTACAAGGAGACAATGGTGGCTTATCCATATCAGACCATGTTTGATGGTTAATAAAAGTAGCTGGGGAAGCAGAGTCTACCATTAAATTCAACTGATGCCTCAGTTGTAGCAATTGAGGTAACACATAGAAAGGAGGAACATCTTTAGTCTGCATTTGTGGTGCAATAGGAATCACTGCACTGTCTGTGCTCTCTGAACTGACCACTGCAATTCTCCTGCTTCTGCAAACCTTAGCAATATGCTCCTGACGTTTACATGCATGACACTGAACTTTGCAGAATTTGCACTGGTCCCTGTCATGCTGAGAAGCCACACATGATGCACATTTGTACTGGCCATGCAGTTTGGGTGGAGTGGTTGACTTTTTCTTTGAAAACAGTGGTTTAGACTTAGATTTAAGCTGTTTCAGTTTGGGGTTTACTGCAGACACTTGTACCTCATTGTTAGTATTCATATAAGCTTGTGTAGCATTTTCTGCAGCCTCATACATTTGTGCCAACTGTAAAAGTTCATCACCAGACTTCTTGACACTTACAGAAGGTAATTGCTGAATATGATGTTCATTATTCAACCCCATAACAAACTTATCAGCTAAATTAGATTCAAGATGCTCCCTGCTCCACTCATACGTGAGAGCTAAGCACTTGATCTCAGTCAAATAGGATTGTAATGATGACCTGGTTTCTGTTGGTAACTGTAGAATTTATAATGTTCAGCCCTAAGTTGCTAAACTGTATTGTGTATTCAATTTAGCCTTTAGCTCTTGGTATGACAAATCCCCGGCTGGTCCAGTGCACACAGACTACATAACAGTTTGAAGGTTTCACTCCCCAAGAAAGTACAAAAAGCAGCTTGAATAAGCTCACCCTGTAGCTGTACATTTGCTGATTGTATGGCAGGATTAAGTAATAACCACTGATCAAACCATCTGGACCATGTATCCCAGTCCGTTCCTGTAAAAATCTCAAAGCTGGCTGAAGTTGCCATTATACTGTACAGTTCCAAATTGCTTACTTGCTTCCAATGCAGAAAGTCACAGAATGATGTAATTCAGTAAGCTGGAGCTATTAAAATTTCCACCACCCTTGTCACCAGTTTGTTGTATTTGGTAGCCAAAAATAAGTACCTTAAACGCAACAGGGTCTTGGTAGTAAGAAAAACATGCACCACAGAAATTTAGGCCTTCTCTGTTTACTTCTATTCAGCACAGACATAGGAGAAAACTTATCTCAATACACACAGGAAGAGTTCCAGGAAATGCATTTCTTAAAGCTGTACTGTCTAACAGTTCTTAAAGCTGTACTGCATATAACATAGCCTCTCCCACCAACCATTTCCTGGCTCCAACTGGCTCAAGGGACATGGAAAGTGCTGCCTGCTAGGGCCTCAGCTACCCCCATTCCCTCTCGAATGCAAATTTTTGGCCCTTTGTGTTCTGGCCCTTTACTTGGTCCAAACAGCCCTGCTATTACATGGCCCTTCTACTACCCGCCTTGCTTCCCATTTATTTAGATTTTGCCCAATTACACAGTGGCCTAAACTACTAGCCACCAACAGCCTCCCTCAAATTTGTTTTTTCTGTGCCTGAGCTGAGCAAACCAGCATGGGGAAACCCAAAGGGCCTTTTACAACCCACCCGGTCAAATTCATCCAGCAGCCCAGAGGGATCTACCTCCAAATAGACCACAATATGTGTAAGGGCTTCCCCAACCCCATCACGTAGCCCCCTGAGCTGCCCTGCCACCTGGGAATGAGAGTGGCCACTGCCACTGACCCCACTCCTGCAGGAGCCCTGCCACAACCCCTGTAGCCCTGACAACTCAGGCCTCTAACACCTTCCAGGAGCCCCCTCAACATCCACAGGGCCTAATCTTCCTCTCTGCTCTTGACCCCCATGGAGACCCATGATCCCTCTTTGATTGCACATTATGGCTAGCTTCCACCACCCATGGAAAACCCAGCCCAGGACCTGGTGCTTTTCTGCTGCTTAGCTGTCCTGCCTAAGGAGGGGGGGCACCTCCCCTCACACTGCCCTACCAGTGCTGGCTGGCCTGCTCTCTCCCTACTCTGCCTCTTCACCTTTTCATTGATCTACCTCATATCCCCTCTTATATACCCTACTCTCTGCTGCTCCCAAGTGGCAGCCCACAGAAATGACTCCCCCAAGACACTAACATAACTATCTAAGCCTGGGAGAGTACAGAGGAAACCCCGGGGGGAACCACAAGATTAAGGCCCTAAGGTAAGCACAAGTCCCCCTCAGTTGGGAGGGGGCTTACACTCTCCCCCCACTCAAGAAATCATTCCCTCCTGGGAATGATGGCAGAGGGTCCTAACAGTCGCCTCACCAGCAGCCTGAATATGTGCACTTCCCAGACCACTAACTTTCTTGCCAAAAAGCCCCAAGGCAAAACCCCAAACAATACTCCTCAAATCCTCCCATTCCTGAACCTAACACCTTATTTACCCACTTACCTATTCCAGGAGGTACACTACATTAAGCAATATTAATTTTTCAAGAATGAACATTTCAGAAACATGCACAATCAAAAATGTTCAAATATTTCAGAAATGGAAACATTATGAGGTAAATTCTGTCAGTAACATTTTCCAACACACTCCAAATTATACCTCCGGCCATGAAAATTATGGCTCAACTACCCACACATATTTACATGCATCTCAGACTCCCGACTCACAGTCCCTCAATCACAAACCACTCACACATAAACCCTCCCGAACAATAATAAAAGCCTAATTTTAAGTGCTTTTTTGAGTAAGATAAATTCTAGACCACTTTGAACTTGTGTTTTTTTTTCTTAAATATACTCATTAAGTCCCCTTTTCTCTTGTGATACAGTTATCCTTCTTCAACCTGCTCCATGGAGCAGCTTCCTGGCACAGTCCCAGAATCTCTTAAAAATGCTTAAGTGGCAGGTCCACCTTCAGGTGGGAAATAGAATTCTCAGTCTGGTTTAGTGGTAATGTCCCCAAAAGAGTCCTTTGCCACCACATAATACTTTACCCACACCCAGCCAAATCCTGGACCAATGTGAAATGATTGAATAGTGTAAGCCCAGTCCATGGGGCAGTATGGCACATGGCACTTGCCTTCTGAAACAGTTTCAGAGATGGATGGCCTCCTGCTCTAGGTCAAGGTTTTATCCCCTCCAGCTGTTCCTTATAGACCCAGTCTTCATGCATCTCCTCTCTAATATCCCAGAATTGTTTGGATACATACGGGTAGTCCAAATGTGGATACTCAATTCTCATTCTCCTTCACACCCACTGTTCAGCCTGACTCCACTCAGGTAGATCTCTAACACTTGTTCTCCGGGCATGACCGGGCTCCAGCCAGATCCCCCTGTGATATGTTATGTTTAACGGGTCACTGTGGTTTAGCCCATCCATCCCGGATCTGAGGGTCTTCGAGCATAGTGGTATACATGGTTTTGCTCGTTAGAGCCTTCTCAGGGATTGGAGGATCCTATAATGAGCAAAACCGGTCGGATTGTTTGCTTGCATCTTGAAGTGAGTACCCCATGCTTTGTCAAACAGAACTCTGAAATTGTTATTAAAACTGGAAGTTTGCACATACAAGGCGAGTGGTGCTGTACTTTTTCTGTTGCTCCAATTGATCCCGGGGTATGCCGGTACCCAGAATCACCTGCTATGTGAAGCAAGGGATTTGGACCACTTGTGGAATGGGTATCCAACGGGATACTCACCTGCATTCACCACCCCACCAATGTTCCACCCCACATCCCTGCCATGCTCCAATGTGCCTGTGGGGCAGGGCCATGGACAGGCATGCTGACATTAAGCATGGTGTGCAGTCCACCAGTGTCTGCAGAAGTGGACAGCCACGACCAGGATATGCACCTGTAGTGCATATCCAGCATTTCCTAGTGCATAGAACCCCATAACAACAGATGACACAGTTAGGGGGGCACGGGGTCATAACCATGCAGGAAAGCACCACACAGCATTTCTCTCTGCAAGCATAAGGGTGTATGCTATGATATCATTGGGTAAAATACCAATGAACACAGGCAGTGCATGCCCTTATACACTGTGGGTGTCATCTGTTTATGTGGGGGGCTTTGCTCCCCACACCCCCCGGAATTTAAATAACAAACTCCGGGGGTTGCGGACTTCGGGGAATGGAGATAACTCAGCGGGGGGGAAGGGACTTTACCGGTGGGGGGAAAAAAACTTGACACAAAATGTTTGCAGCACAGGGAGACCTGGGGGGAACTGAACCATGGTCCCAGGTGTCCTATTTTGCCATGTGCTGGTGCCCTAGCCACTCCATCAGGGCAGCAGCTTGTCCAGGCACCCAGCACATGGCAACTTGAGCTATGCCAGAAACGTGTAGAGTGACAGGGGTAGCAGTATCTTCCTAGTGCTGTTCTACCCCTGTCACTGTAACTACATGTGCTCTATAGACAGCGCTACCACGGTATCCTGCATGCATGGTATTGACCCGGTAGGAGTTGGGACTACTTTGAAAAACTGCAACATTTATACATGATCCAGCATATATGTCATATTTTTGTCTGCAGTTCTCAAACCTAATTCTTTTCTTACAAAGGACATTTACATGGAAACAAGATCTCTTCCCTGTCTGCTCTGGCTGCTTTGTCTACAGCTGGCATTACACACCTCTTTTTATGACATCCCCATCTGTTGCAGACTGTGGCAAAGGTAGTGGGTACCAAAACCATACATGGCTTCAAACATGGTTCAGATAGAGCCAAGGGTATAAAAGCTGCTCTGAGGGAGGTGGAAACACAAAGACCATTAAGGAGAAAAGAGTAAGTGAAGACCCCACATGGACAGCAGGTCCTGGGGTAGGACAGGATAATACGGAAAAGCTGGATGGACTGTCAGTCTTTTTCTGCCATCACCATCTGTGTTTCTGTGTTGCTGTGGAGATATCAAGTGCAGAGAGACATCCAGAGCAGATGCTGCAGTCTAGGGGATAGTAGTCATGTTTTCATGCAGCTTTCATCAGTAATAAAGAAAATGGTTAAGGAATTATATATAACGTCTGAAATGTAAACTGAAATGCATCAAATCTTATATTTTCAATGTTTTCTCAACTATGTCAGGGGCTTTGCAAGCATGTGAGAACTAGCTGTGAGTTGAGTGCAATTTCAGGGTTATGATGTCAGTGAAAGAGTAGATGTTAGGGTCCTCAGTCTATGAGGATTTTAAAGCATACTGACCTAGGAAAAGCATGGCCTCCTTTTTCTAATAACTGCAGTGCCTCGGTAAATCTGTTTGTCTGGTGTTAACCCTTTAATAGCTCTTCTCCCTTTCTCTCTTTTTTTCATTAGCTCTATAACCTTTTGGAAACTTCCCACAAGTAGCTGGTGAGCTTCTCTCTCAAATTGCTCCGGGAGCCCACTGGATATTCCTTCAGATGTCTAACAAGCATCGAACACGAATGAGGTTTAGAGAGACACAGAAATCAATAGTACGGCTTCCACCAGCCATATAGAGGGATTAGACACCCCGAGAAAAAGTGCAGACAGGCAGATAAATAGAGTCATGACTTAGAATATCCTAACTGGTTTACAGAAACAAAACACAGATGCTGGCTCTGATCCAGTTCCACAGTAACTTCTGTTTGGTCATATGCAGAAGGCTACGTAGAACTGCCCAGTCCTTTTTATGTATTTATTTATTAGAACAAGTACCCAGGCTTACAGGAGATCAGATTAAACTCTGACTGAATCCCTACAGAGCCATAGAGTGGAGCTGATGGACAACTGGAGTGGAGACAGCTTTGCCTCTCTCTCTCGAACCTGTTAGCCCATTAGGCTCCTGCTCTGCACAACTTGTAACCTGCATATCAGAGTCTGAAGCCCACAGCTGCTGCACTCCAGTCATACTTGTTGCCCCATCAGATTAAAGGATCAGTCATCAATTTCTTGCCTTTCCCAGTTAATAGCTTTAAGACCAGTGATGGGTTAGGTGCTGTGGAAACATTCTGCATGTGAGTTTGCATGCCATGATGAAAGATGTTTGTGCACACAGATTCTGAGTGTGGTTTCTATGATCTTCAGTCAAATGTGATATATATTGTCATATATATCTTTTGTTTATTAAAACTCTATTCTTCTGTTGGTGGGAATATACCCCATATATTCCCTTGCATTGCAAACACCCCACCCTCTGTCAGCTCACTTCCCCAGGAATCACTTTGTCCATCCTGTCAGACCATGTCTTGTCCCCCATGGTAGGGCTCCCCCGGGGGTGAGAGACTGAGATCATCACCTGGTCTGGATGGCCAGTACAACCAGTTCAGTGCCATGGAGCTGGTGAGGGTCCAGGCATCATGGAGTATGGCTTCAGATTTTTTTTTGCGGTTTCATTTCCCCTGGTGTAGCAGGCATGCAATGACATCCGAAGCAATGTCAGGTGTGTTCAATGCCTGATGTGTCAACATCCACTGCTGTGCCAGTCCCTGCTATTGCACAGACCCTAGCCATCGCTTGGAATCGGACTATTGCCAGGATCCAAGACCCTCTCCCCAAGAGGAGAGCTGTCCTTTTCTCCTCAGCCAACCCTCTGACACTCCTTTTTGTTCCATACCAGGGTCATTGGCATCACAAGGGGTATCACTACCACTGTGTCAGTGGGCTAGCCTTGTCCAATGTGATATTGGTTGTGGGGAAAAGTGGGGCTATGCTGAGACTGAAATATTGCCTTTGTCTCTGCTTAGCTATTTCTTAAAGGAACTTTGCTCTTTTGGCACACAAGGTCAAACACAAACACAGAATCTATAACAATACAGTACTCACAGTGCTTGTACCTAAAAGGTGTCTGGTGGGTTGGGGTCACTGTCTACTGATCTAGCAATACTCAGGAACCCCAGTAGTACAGCCCATGCTTGGATGCTGATAGATGGAGGGTGCCCAGGTGAGACTGGGTACCTACTGATTCACCGATACACAGAACTGGTAGTAGTATTCAGCAACTTGTACTATACCGCCATCCTCTACGTGAACATTGTAGATCAGTGAATCACTTTGCTCATTCTCCCAGTGTCTGATACACTCATACTGTAAAGAATGTTTCATGCAAAGTTGCCTTACAAACAAGCATGGTCAGGTAAGAATGTTTTCATTTTTACTATAGCATATTAATGATCATTCTCGATCAATAATGTATTAATACTGCCTCCAAGGCTACTCTTACAGCTGTAAGAAGGGTCTCGTTTACATTCTTATGTTATCAGAACCGCTCACTTTTCATTCATGGTTCTCATATACTGTGAATGTACATGAGACCACTCTTACAATAGTACATGTTGTCTAAGAGGATGTATTAACATACAAACGTGCCCCATACTGTAGATCTAATAGTAATAGTATCTACGACCTCAACAGTTGATTCAATCCTGACTTTATTATGCCCAACTATGGCTTCTTCAAAATACGTTGATCTGAACTAAATGAAACACAAGCCATTTAGTCTTTTTCCTGGATGGCTTCTTACTTGAACTAGGTGATTCACTGAAGTACCTAGTGTCATGCTCAACCTTTCCCTTGATTTCTCCCTCCATGTTAATGCTGTGCAAGTCCATTAACTTCATGTTGGGCCTTGCCTATAGGGTTAGGAACAATCTGACCTCTAGTAATAGCACAAGGTGTCCTTTTACCTAGACTTAATTATGGTGTCTTGTGATACTCTGAACCTCCAATGGCACCAACTTGTGCTAGGCTGCTGGTAGGCAGAGTGTGTGTCCAGGTGAGACTGTCATCTAGTGAGTCACTGGTACCCAGAAACCCCAAGAGCACAGCCCCATCTAGGGTGCTGGCATAGTAGATGGAGTTTATCCAGGTGAGACTGTTCCCGACACGTCGGTCACCGATACCCAGAACCTCTTAGATCACAGCACCCACTGGAGTGCTGGTAGATGGAAGGTGTCCAGGTGAGACTGTTCCCTACTTGGTCACTGATACTAAAAACCTCTATAGCACAGACCACATGGGGGTGCTGCCAGATGAAGGGGTTTCTGAGACTGTTGCCTACGGAGTCACAACCTTGCACAGCACAGACCACACTGGGGTGATGTTAGATGAAGGGGTTTCTGAGACTGTTCGCTACGGAATCACAACCTTGCATAGTACAGACCACACTGGGGTGCTGCTAGATGCAGAGGTTTCAAGTGAGACTGTTCTGTATGGAGTCATAGATATCCAGAATCTTGCAAAGCACAGACCACACTGGAGTGCTGCTAGATGAAGGGGTTTCTGAGATTGTTCCATATGGAGTCAGAACCTTGCATAGCACAGATCAACCTGGGGTGCTGCTAGATGCAGGGGTTTCAACTGAGACTGTTCCCTATGGAGTCATCAATATCCAGAACCTTGCACAGCACAGACCACACTGGGGTGCTGCTAGATGAAGGGGTTTCTGAGATTGTTCCCTACGGAGTCACAGCCTTGCACAGCACACACCACACTGGGTTGCTGGTAGAGGAAGAGTGTCTAGGTGAGGCTGTTACCTATGAGTAGGACCCCTCGTTCTCCATGGCACTTCAGCCCTGATATCTGGGGCAGGGCTTCTAAGCTTCTGCAGCAGCATTGATTGATTTCCTGCTGCATAAATTGTCATATTCTGTGTCAGAACACAGTCCTGCAATTGAGCTAAGTATGATGTGATGTCATCAATGGCATCACATAAAGCACACAGTGGAGGGGATTCAGGATAAACAAGGTATTGAAGGAAGTCAGGCACCATGGAAAAACTACATCTGAATGAAAAATCAATCTGCAGCAGAATGTTGATGCTGCTGAAAATTCCACGGCTATGGAATTGAATTCCAGGTTCATTGCCTGCAAGTCATCGATAGCCACAACCTCCTATAGCACATCTCACTCTTGGATGATGATAAATCAAAGGCATCCAGGGTTCACCTTCTGAGCTACCAACAATAAATGTGACACTTCCTGACACACCAGAGAATAAATCCTATAAAAAATGGACTAAAATACATTTCAGATACCAGAGGAGTGGTCACATCACTCTGCTTTTTATTGTTTTATTTTCCTCAATTTTCCTCTAGGGTATCCTGTATCCCACATCATGATTGCTCTGTTAGCACCCTTCCTCTGTCCAGGAGGGAGGGCAAGAGAACCATCTTCACACCCAACACCAGCATCCTTCTGGTACTAAATGGCAGAGGGTGCATGTGTGGCAGGCATACCCCCATCCTCCCTTCCTGCAGTAAGAGTCACTCTATGCAGCATCAATGATCATACAGTTGGGAATAGTGCTGATTCTCAGCTGTGTACTCATTCACTCAGATGGTGGCTGCTTGAGGTGGTTAGAGCAGGGTCTGTGCCAGTCACTATCATACCACCACAGGCTGAAGTATCCTTTTGTTGGGTGCCATAGGGTGGGTTGGTTGATAAGCTGGTTGGGAGCTATGGCAGTGTTTTTGTTCACCAGGCCTTGGATAGGCGAGGAAAGGAATTAGGTGTTGCTGAGTGAGTGATGGGAAAAGGTCTGCTTTTTGCTGATTTGGGTGTGTGTGTGTGTTAAATAAATGATATGGCAGCTCAACTGTCTTCTCCCTTCCCAGGCAGGAGCCAGGACTGCTGAGGGGATCACACATGGTTGTGGGATTGTTTTTTAACTATAGGGCCCAGTGACTTGACAGTCTTCTTCACCTCACTGGTGAGATCCAGGACTGGAGATGGACCCACACAGACCTGATGTAGCAGGGATTGAAATAAAGAGCACAAGCCATTTGAGGTTCAGATCTGCCACAGCAGGCATTGGAAAACAAAACAAACCAGAAGAGCCACTTGTGTCTGAAACTTGTCATGGTAGGCATTGAAAAAAAGATCGAGGGGAGAGGGAGCAGGGTAGTGATCCAAGGCATAATTATGAGGTGATCCAATTACACTGTGGATTCTAAATCAAACTAAATCTGTGTAAGAGGCCTTTTGGCACCATGCATTTCTGCTTAAAGTTAATCCAGCATAATATTCTGTGGTGATTTGCATATGCAGCCCATAATGCTTTGCATTATGGGGGCATGTGTGATTTTGTAGTTATTTGAAACTTGGTTTCATGGCCATTGCCTTTTGGGGTAACCATTGCCTCAGTGCTTGCGTTCTGAGGTTCTTTGTCTTTTAGCTTGTTTTTTGTTTTTATTGGGTTCATCACAACATAACCCAGATAGACCATCTTAGGGTAGCTGGTTCATTCCACTGGGGTGTCATACAGACGAGGCACACTGATGAGTCCTGGTAGGACGAGACACGTGTCTGTGTCTTCTGTTGGCACCCTATGCAGACTGTGTGAGAGGCCTTTCGGCACCATGCATTTCTGCTTAAAGTTGAACCAGCATGATATTCTGTGGTGATTTGCATTATGGGGGCATGTGTAATTTTGTATTTATTTGAAACTTGGTTTCCTGGCCAGTGCTCTTTGGGGTAACCATTGCCTTAGTGCTTGCGTGCTGAGGTTCTTTGTCTTAAATCTTTATATGTTGGCTCTCAACATAAATTGAGTCATTCTGGATTTCTTCCTTTTATGATTTATCTGGTGTAAAAATTGAGCAAGTTACGCAGTTTTGATACTTGGGATTCATACGGGACCAACATGTAATATATCAGGATTGCATTAGTTATGTCATTAAAAATGTACATTCAGATTAGGGCAACTATATAGGTTAACTGTTTGTTAATCCATTCAAAGAAGATATTAGCTCTATCTTTATTGTTACTGATTATCGATTGTGGTCTTTCAATGTATTCCTCTGCTACTAATTTGCATCGTGTGAAAACGTTATACCATTCAGTTTGTAGATTTGCTAGTTCTGCTCCTTGTTTTACTCATCACCGTACTATGTATAATACGCTAGGTTGGTTTTCATTTTAACACCGAGTAAATTAGTTTTATTTGTTAATATTTAAACAGATACTGTCTTCTCAAATACCATTTCATTTATATCTAACATAATCAGTTAGTTCTCATTCTTATTGTACTAGATTGGCAGATATTGGCTTTTTTGGGTCATAAAATTGTGGAACGACTTGCCTAATAGTATATTATCATGTCATTCTTTAGATGTTTTAAAAAAATGTTTGAAGTAGCTTTGTCTTTCACGTTCTACATGTTCTTGCTGTCATTAATGTATCTCTTTGTATTGTATTGTTATTGTTATGTCTGCGTTGCTCATGAAAATGGGCATTTGATGCCCTTGGGTTTTACCTGGTAACCAAATATTGAATAAAAAAATAACAAATTCTGAAAGTAGAATGCATCAGTTCTGCCTTCCCATTGTTTTTTCCTGTATGCATTATGTCTTGCATAGTTATGATACACAGCTGTAATAATGTCACAGTAACTGGTGCTTGTTTTTTCTCATAAGGAAACCTGGTTGTAAACACCCGCTGGGTTTTCCTCGTACTGAGCATGCACAGCCACCGCTCTTGCACTCCTCCGTGCCGTCCACCTTTCCCCATCACTCCACAGTTCACTGCACTTGGACTCAGTGGTGGTAAGTTAATTCAAAAAATAAATAAACAAATGAGCATTTTTTTGAGGCAGCTGAAAAAAAAAAGGTTTTTATCACATGCCACAAACCGCACTGAAACCCAACCAGTCCACAGTTCCTTAGAGATATCTTTATTTTATATAATTGCTGCGGTGAAAAAATGACCCCCAGCAATTACGTAAAATAAAGGTTGGGTAGGGGGTGTAAAACTTAAATTTTACTCATGCCCTCAGTATGGGATGCCTTTATAAACCACTCAAGCTTCGCTCTCGGGGTTTATGTGGCATCCCACATCTTGGGGGGGTGTAAAATTCTCATTATAATTCCCTACCGAGCCATTATTCTATATATAATGCACTGATTTGATTGCAGCTCCTACATTTTGGAATAGTCTTCCTTGTTCACATAGATTTGCCTAAATTCAAATCCTTCTTAAAAACTGCTTAAGAGAACTCCTAATGCATCAATGCTTATGTCAGTGCTTTTAATCAGTGTTAATTGCCTGATTTGTACTTTGTACATATTTATTGTAATCTCTTGCTCAGTACAGCTGGATTGCTGTGTGTGCCTCACTGGCCTGGCTCATGTCTAAAAATGGGCCTTCAGTCCAGTACATTTCACCTGGTTTGCAAATGAAATGAACATTTATAATGGTTGTGTATTACTCCAATTACTTCTGCCAGCTATTCAAAAACATCATGGGTGGGATATTCAAAGCAGTTGCGCATGGAGCAACTGAGTTGCATTGGCACGAGTGCAGAAGTGTGCCAAGGAGCGATATTCAGCAGGAGCCACTGCGCCACGCAATTCGCAGTGCGCCAATGTGCAACCCTAATGAATGTATGTGCAAGTGCAGGGGGCATAGCCATGAATAAGCTGCGCAGTGCAATATTCAACAGCAAGCAAACAGCTCAAGCATGGAGCAACAGGGACATGCGCTTAGCAAACTTGAGCCCATAAAAAAGAGGGAGCATGCAGGGGACAGAGGCTTGCTCCACAGGGGAGCAATAGAGAGGGAGAGCAAGTGGGCAGGCTGGACAGCAGGAGGGGTGCAAGACAGAGACAGAGGCGGGCAGGGAGTGCAACAAAGTGTGGGACTGGGCATGTGACACTGATTGTGGCTGCGTGTGTGAGCGACTGTGTGTGTACGTGTGAGACAGGTGCGGAAGCAACATCTGCAGTGTATGTCTGCAATACCTGGCACAGGAGGGGCAGCGAAAGTGCCCAAATGGGTGGGAGGTGGAGACTACAGCCAAGAGGTCACCAGCTGGGAACCCTGAACACAGGTCATCCAGCAGAGGGACACATGCAGCAGCACACGGCCGGCGGTGCTTGGAGAGACAGCTGCCCGGGAGGGGGGCAGGACAGCCCAGGCCATGGCCAGTGCCATCTTCCAGATGGAGGCAGTAATAAGGGGTGTGAGGATGCATGAGGCAGAGCGGTGTGGCCGTAGAAGGGCCCGTTGGTGGTATACCCAGAACAGGTGGTACCGTACCCACACCACCTACAGTGATACAGAGATTGTGGGCCGGTACTGCTTGAGCTGGGCAATTCTGAGGCAGCTCTGTGAGCTGTGCAGTGAGGAGATTCAGGAACTCACTAGAGGGAGGCACGCTCTGTTGGTGGAGACCAAGATCATGGCTGTCATTTGCCTGCTCGCCACGGGTACCTTCCAGAGACAAACAGGGGATACCACAGGCATAACCCAGTCGGTCGCGTCACGGCTCCTCACACAATTCCTCAACGCACTGCTGCCACATGCTGTGGAATACATCCATTTCCCCAGGACACAGGCAGAGCATACAGCGAACATGCAGGAGTTCCGCAGGGTGGAAGGTATGCCTGGTGTGCTAGGGGCCATCGACTACACCCACATAGGCATCTGCACACCACATGGCCTGGAGGGGGTAGCCTACATCAACAGAAAGGGCTACCCTAGCATCAACTGCCAGGTGGTGTGCAATGCCAGGGGGCACATAATCAATGTCTGTACCACACACATTGGTAGAGCACATGATGTCTTTATCTGGCATCAGTCAGCACTGTGCCACAGGTTTGAGAATGGGGACATCCCCACCGGCCACCTAGTAGGTGAGTATGCTGTTGAAATGGGGAGCCTGGCACAACGTGGCAGGGTGTGGGGGATGTTAGGCCAGGGGCACCAGAGGGTGTGGCCGGGAAGGCAGGGGGTGCAGCAACACAGACCACCATGATAACCACACATCTCAACACATAGGTGACAGTGGCTACCCACTCCAGCCCTGGCTGCTCACCCCTTACTGGCACCCGTCGACCCCAGTGAAAGAGCGATACAATGAGGCACACACCAGCACACAGAACATCATCGAGCATGTGTTTGGGCTGCTGAAGGCACAGTTCCGTTGCCTGGACAGGTCTGGTAGTGCCCTACAGTACAGCCCCTCAAAGGCCTGTGGCCTATTCTTGGCCTGCTGTATACTACACAACACGGCCACCGACTGAGGGATAGCTGTCGAGGTTGAAGAGGGGAACAGCAGTGGGGATGATGCAGACACCGGGCCAGGTGGTGGTGAGCCCTCCCCGGGTGAAGGGAACCCTGGCTGAACAGGATGGCCCAGCAGCACTGGGACACAATTGCAGAGGAGCACTACGGTGCATGTAGCTAGGTGAACATGACCACACGCACGTCCCAGGGACCATGGCACAGCATACAGGCATGCAAGGGCAGGCCCCATGACAGTAATGGCTGGAGGGGAGCGTGGACAGGCATGGGACTGGACTCCGTGGAAGCACCCCGCACAGCACTGCACACCCCACCCACACACACCCGCACACACACACGCATGCACATCGGTACCAACATGCGCACACCCAGAGGCCACCACCAGGCATGTGTCAGACGCTGAACACCGGTGCACAGTAGCAGTCGGCTCTGTGTTGGCATCATGATGCACACGCCACAGTGGCCAGCAGCCGGGTGTGTGTGCACAAGGCCTGTGTGCGGCGTCGACCATGGATGCCATGTCCCTGGAATGCACACACAAACGCCACACTGATGTGCACACAGGGCAGCGGCAGACAGCGGATGGGGATGTGGGTGGCTCAGGAACGCTGCGCAGTCACATGGCCACTGCAGACATGTGGATGGCCCCGCCGAGACAACCCAGCAGACATGGACTGTGCGGCGGCTACAGGGGGTGTCTGTGATGGTCCTCCAGATGTGTCACTGCAGGAACATGACCGGTTCCTCACAGGTGTCTGCAGGCTCCTGAACATGCCCACTCCAGGCATGCCCAGAATACCCACAGCAGATCCCGGCATCGACACAGAGGGGGTCGCATGATGCCGTGACCGAGGGGTGGAGAATGCACTCTGCGGGGTCTGCGGTAGATGGCCGTGCACGAGGGTGGCCAGTGGTGCTAGGCCAGCCCTGACCGCAGCTGTAAGCCGATCCAGGGCTGTGGTCGTATCCTGCCGCATATGTGTGGTCTCAGCTAGGAGCTGTTAAAAGTCCCTGTCATGCCTCCCTGTGGTGTGGTGCAGCTCTGCATGAAGTGCATGCACCACTGCCATGTCCAGCACCTGTTGCTCCATGGAGGCCCATAGGAGACAGGTGTGCTCGGTCAAGGGGTTGGTGCCCTAGGGGGGTATGGGCATTGCACCGACCCATGAGTGGTGCTTGACCGTGCATCCCAGCCCTCTGCGCTGGTGGGGGCTGCACAGCGGGGCCCTCTTGGGGCTGCTCATTCTACGGTGCACCATCGGTGGGCACTGCACACGGCCTCCCTTCGACACCGTCTGGCTGCTGATGCTGCCCCCTGGCCGAGCAGCGCCAGTGCGGCTGCACTACCACCGCCACCCCCAACAGCTGGCACTGCACCGATGGTGCCCACGGCAACACAGGGAGTCAGGGCCAGTGGGCGGACAACCGCCACTAGGGCACCATCTGCGCTGCTGTGGCGGGTGTGTGGTATGGGTGCCTCCCCCTGAACAGCAGCACCACTATCCAGGATGATAGCCACGTCGTCATAGGTCCTGAACCCCGCCCTGATCTGTGTCTCAGCATACTGGATGCCATAGCTGGCGTCATGCTGAAACACAGCCAGGGCCTCGTCTGTAACCATGTCACAGGTTTCTGGATGGACAGTGATGTTGGGCTGCCTGTGGTCTGGCCCCTGGACACCAGTGGAGGTGGAAGGACAGTCCTCCACGTCCAGAACTGCCCCCATGGTGGACACCCCACCCCTGCTGCTGCATGCAGGTACTCTGGAGCTAAAATAGAAGACAGTTGCACTAGTGCCGCTGGCATACACCCCTGCCTCCTGCCCCCCTGCCCCAGGCACTGCCGTACCTACCATGCAGTGATGAGCTGCCTCCTGTCTGGAAGCCGGCGCTGGGTACCCCCTTGACGGTGCTGTGCCGCAAGGACACCACCACCAACTCCTCCTGTGGAGACAACTGTGGCACGTCAGGCTGTTCACTGCCTGTGGTAGCACGTGCGGCCTGGATGGCAGCCACCTTCTCCTTTATCCACCTCTGGTCTGTGCCAACCTTCTTCTTGTACTTCTGTGCAATCCTTTAATGGATGCCCTGCTGGTTCACGGCCCTGGCCACATCCTTCCATGCTGTTGACTGGGCCTGTGGGGTGCCTGTCGAGCCACTCAGGAGAGGCTCCTGGTCCAGGTAGGCCTCAAATAGGGCATTGGTCTCTGCCCTCGTGAAGTTGGGCCTGTGCTTCCGTGCAGGCCCATGCTCCTCAACCTCCTCATGATCTGTCATGCTTAGTCCTATGGGAATTAACATGTGGTTATTGATGGCTACAACCCACACCACCCTCCCATTCCACTGTCCCAACAGCCCCAGAGCCTGGTGGCTTACCTCTGAAGGATGCAATACCGGTCTAGAGCCTGTGCAGTTACGTGGTGCCTTTATAGCGCATTGCATGCAAATGAGGGGATGTGCAACTGTAATGAAATGCAAATGCCTTTGATGCACCACGGATATACTGATTGGCTAATCTGCATACGCCAGCTGAATATCGTGAAATTGCGCATGATGCATTGGTGTTGCGCATGCACAAGTTGTGGTGCAACATTGTGACGTGTGCAATAGGCCCGGCAGTACACATGTGCCCAGTGCCATCACGTACATCACTGGTGCAGCCTATGCACACTGCGCTATATGCATTACAGTGCTCTGCCACTATTGGGCATGTGGCGCTCATGTGCTGTATGCCCTATGGCGCCCGGGTGCTATTGGCCTGTGGCGTCCACATGCCCCTATTGCATCCCATGCATGGCGAGCCCAATCGCACTGTCGTGCAAGGTGCTCGTGTTGACCCATGACCCCATGGTTGCCCTTTGACCCTCCGGGTGCCATGCAGCACGTGCCAGTGCTGCACAGGCCATGTCATGCATCCCCGTGGCTGCGCGATTGGTGATGGCAGCGTATCCCCGTACGAGGCATGTATCCTCAGCACGTGTGGCCAGTGTGCTACTGGATGCTATTTTGGTTGTGCTATTATGATACAGCCATGCTGCACTGCAGCAGTCCCAGGGCACCTAACTGGTCACAGGTGGAGCTGATCAACCTTGTGGAGCCACATGCAGGCAGTCTGTTCAGCCAGGTGCCCCTGAATTGGCCACGGATGGAGATGTGGCAGGAGGTCTCTGAGGGGCTGGAGGAGGCCACAGGAACACAGTGCAGCAGTGGGCAATGCCACCACCACTATGAGGACCTGCAGCGGAGGGACCCTGAGAGGCTACGGGCACTACTAGCATGCGTCCGGAAGGGTGCCATGCCACGTCCAGGTAGGTGCGCTATGCCCATGTCTGTGCCCATCCAGTGTTCTGTGGGGCCAGCAGGGTGGCACACCATGCTGCAAGGGGGGCTGGAGCTGCGTGTTCAGTTGGCCGTGGTGGCACACCATGGGTGCACTGTGCCATCATGCTGCAGCTGCGCTGGTCCAGGGAGCACACTGTGCTGGGGGGGAGCATGTGGTGTTGCCAGGTACTGATGTGTCTTTCTCCATGTTTCCCTCCTAGACCTTGAGGATAGAAGAAGGGCACAGCTGGCTGGTGCTGCAGGTGGGCCAGGGCGGACCATGGCAGGGGCTCAAGCGCAGGATGGGGAGTTGCTGGCAGTCACAAGGGAAGAAAGAGACTTGGGTGTCATCATCACCGATGACCTGAAATCATCCAAGCAGACCTCTAAAGCAGAAGATAAGGCTAAAGGGATGTTGGGGTGTATTAGTAGGGGTATCACAAGTCGGAAGAGGGAGGTAATAATCCCTCTTTACAAGACACTGGTTAGGCCCCATCTGGAGTACTGCATGCAGTACTGGAGGTCACACCTTCACAAGGACATTAACCAAATTGAGGCAGTCCAGAGAAGGGCAACCAAAATGGTGCAGGGACTGCATCAGAAAACATATGAGGACAGATTAACGGATCTCAATATGTATACCCTAGAGCAAAGGAGGAGGAGGAGAGGTGATATGATTGAAACATTCAAACACTTTAAGGACATTAACAAGGTGAAACAGTCTAACGTTTCAATATAAGAAAAATAGCAGAACAAGAGGACACAGCATGAGATTAGAGGGAGGCCGATTAAGGGGTAATGTGAGGAAGTTCTTTTTCACAGAAAGGGTGGTGGATGCATGGAACAGCCTACTTCAGGAAGTGGTGGCTATGAATACAGTGCAGGGCTTCAAACAGGCATGGGATAGGTATAAGGGAGCAATACAGATGAGTATGAATAGATAGGCCATTGACATAGCAAAGGCCTATGGCACATTCATAAGGTAGAAAAAGAAATGGGCAGTCTGGATGGGCCTTGTGGTCCTTATCTGCCATCAACTTCTATGTTTCTATGTTTCTATGGCGGCCGCATGGGCGGTGCTGCTGGACAGGTGTAGGGTGCGCCACAGCATGCAGGTAGGCACTGTTCCAAAGTACAATGTTGTGTAGGGTGGGCAGTGGGGGGGGGTGGGCCACAGCTCCCTGTGCACATGGCCAATCCAGCTGTGCACTGCCTGCAGTGTCCATTGCACCATGCCATGGCTATCGCACATGTATGTGGCTGCCGCAGGTGGGCTGTGGGTGCACCCGGATTCCAGCTGTGCCACTGCCATCCCACCACTTAGCGCCGTCACCTGGCTACCATGGTTGTGGTGTGCGGCACATGGGTGGTGTTGGTGTACAGTGTTCTGCGTGGCTGTGGATTGTCGGGTTGGTGGCTCGTGTGGGTGCACACGCTGCGGGTGGCTGTGTGCCATCTCAGGGGCACATGTCACTGCTGTCTGCTGCGCACAGTGGGTTGGCTACGGTCATACGGACATGCACTCATACCATGTTCCTTCCTTTTGTCCTAGGTGTTCATCGCCCTATTGTCAACACCAGGCTCCTGAGGTGGATCCTCTGGGTCACCACTGTCATGCTGCAGGTGGCACGGCTGCTGCAATGGACACTGCACAAGCCGCAGCGCAGACATCGGTGTCAGGCACCGGTGGGGCGTGGATGGCTGTAGGACCCATTGGCCTGCTACTGTTACCCTTCCCTGTCCCCCCTCCCTTGTTCCCTTGTCTTGCCATGTCCCCTGTCCCCCTGCCTCCCTTCCCCGGCCTCCCAGTTTGTATGTGGCCTCCTCATTCCTTGCTCCCTGTACCCAGTTACCTGTTAATATGTATATAGTTGTTTTATGCCTATGTTAATACACTTTTATATGGTTAGCCATCTGTGTCCGTGTCTGCTTTGTGGCTGGTGTGTGGAGCCATGCTGCAGTGAGTGGTGTGCATGGTGGCTGTGTGGTATGACTGGGGTGGACTAGGGGTGTTGCCTGGTGGTCTCCACCCACTGGATGGTGGCTGTGCCCTGGGGTTGGCGTGGGCTTTCTGTTTGTGTTGTGTGGCATGTGCATTGTGTGCTTTTGGCCTGTGTGTTGCCAGCTGTGGTCCAGGTGGTGTGTCACATGCCTTCCTGTGGGG
The DNA here is from genome assembly GCA_016271365.2 of Neoceratodus forsteri. Lineage (NCBI taxonomy): Eukaryota > Metazoa > Chordata > Ceratodontiformes > Ceratodontidae > Neoceratodus > Neoceratodus forsteri. The sequence goes on along the minus strand of CM028130.1, from coordinate 1,026,497,854 downwards.
GGTTGCCGGTGGCTGTTTGCCAGTGGCCATTGGTGCCACCCTGCCTCCGTGTGCCACTGTGGTGCGCATGGTTGGGGGTCTGCTGCTGTGTACCTGCCATGCCTCCTTCCTGGCACCCTGTGCATCCTGGTGGCAGTCCATCCCAACCCGGTGGCATGCTCCTTGCTGTGCCTGTTGTCCTGTGTCCTGGCACATGCACCTCTGTCCCTTGCTTATCCTTGGTTGTGTTATGGCGCATGTTGGCTTGCTCCCTGGCGCAGCCCTGGTTACGCTATGGTGCATCCGTGTGATATTCAGCCATGTTGCTCTGGTGCTTGCCATCATGCGCAACCTTTGAATATCGCGTTCCGTGCTCCATGGCATAGTGGATTTGCGCTGCACCACTCTTGCGCATGCCTCTGCCGCATGTCTGAATATCCCACCCCATGTGCACAACACTATATCAGCTGTTCAAACACCACCACGTACACAATACATTGCCAACTACTCAAGTGCTGTCATAACAGCTTCTCAGACACCATTGTATGTATGACACTCTATACCAGCAAATTACCATCATATGCACAACACTCTGTACCAGCTATTGAAACACTGTCATATGTACAACACTTTATACGAACTACTCAAACACCGTTATATGCACAACACTCTATACCAGTTACTGAAATACTGTCATATGCACAGCACTCTATACCAGCTATTGAAACAATGTCATATGTACAACACTTTATACCAGCTACTTAAACACCATTATATACACAACACTCTATGATAGCTATTGAAACACTGTCATATAAGGCAATTTTACTGGGGGAAGGAGGAAGTAGGCTATTGGTTAATTAGGATCTGCAGCTTATCCATTAGGGAGGGAAATGGGCAGACTAGGTAGGCCAAATGGTCCTTATCTGCCATCAAATTCTATGTTTCTATGTTTCTATATGTACAACACTTTATACCAGCTACTCAAACACCGTTATATGCACAACACACTATGCCAGCTACTCAAACACCGTCATATGCACAGCACTCTATACCAGCTACTCAAACACCACCATATACACAACACTCTGTGCCAGCTACATAGTGTCATATGCACAACACTCTGTACCAGCTACTCAAACAGTATTATATGCACACCTCTCTATAATAGTTACTCAAGCACCACTGTATTCACACCTGTCTATAACAGCTGCTCAAACACTTTTATATGCACAACACAAACACTCAAACACCATCATATGCACAACACTCAAAACCAGCTACTCAAACACTGTTTTATGCACAACACTCAACAGCTACTTAAACATCATGGTATGCACAACTCTCTATACCAGCTACTCGAGCACTTTTTTATGAACAACACAACTACTCAAACACCATCATATGCACAACACTCTATACCAGCTACTCTTGCACCATCATGTGCACAAATCTTTATACCAGCTACCTAAGTACCCTCATATGCACAACACTCTATACTAGTTACTCAACAAAATCATCTGCACAACACACTATGATATTTACTCAAACATCGTCATGTGCACAACATTATCAGATACTCAAACACCATCATATGCACAACACTCTGTACCAGCTACTCAAACACTATTATATGCACAACACTCTATTCCAGCTACTGAAACACTAGTATGTTTACAACACCATCAGATAATCAGACACTATTATATGCACAACACTCTATGGCAGCTGTACAAATACTGTCATATGCACAACACTCTATACCAGCTACACAAACACTGTCATATGCACAGCACTCTATAACAGCTACTCAAACAGCACCACAAGCACAACACTTTCTAACAGCTACTCAAATGCTGTTATATGCACAACACTGTATACCAGCTATTCAAAGACCGTCACATACACAACACTCTATACCAGCTACACACTGTCAAAAGCATAGCACTCTATACCATCTGTTCAAACACTGTCATATGCACAACATTCTATACCAGCTACTTAAACACCATCACATACGCAACACTATACCAGCTACACACTGTCATAAGCATAGCAATCTGTACCATATACTCAAACACCATCATATACACAATGTTCTTTACCAGCTACATAAACACCATCACATACACAACACTCTATACCAGCTACACACTGTCATAAGCACATCACTCTGTACCATCTGCTCAAACACCATCATATACACAACAATACCAGCTGCTCAAACATTGTCATATGCACAACACTCTCTACCAGCTAATCAGTCTCTGTCATATGCGCTACACTATATACCAGCTACTCAAACACCATCATATGTACAACGTTCTGTACCAGCTGCTCAAACATCATATGGACAGCACTCTCTACCAGCTACTCAGACATTGTCATATGCACAACACTCCCTACCAGCTATTCAATTACTGTCATATGCATAACACTATATATACCAGCTACTGAAACACCATCATATGTACTACACTTTGTATGTACCAAGTCAACATAGCGCTACAATAACAGCTTGGCAAAAACTGCACTGTGTAAAGCAGGAATGGATTTAGAGTGACGGGGTATAATAGCGGTAGGGAATTACTGCTACCCCTGTCACTCTCACTGTTACATAGCAAGGATCAAGTTTCTGTGTGTTATTCTTGGTTGAGCCACTCCCATGGTGCAGTGGCTAAGGCACCAGCACAAGGCAGGGTTGGAGACCTGGGACCACGGAACGATTCTCCCCAGTTCTCTGGGTGTTGCTACTATTTTCTTTGTGTGTTTTTTTTTTTAAGAAAAATGTAATTGTTCCCCCTCCTGAGTTTCTCCCCATCCCTGAAGTCCACACCCCTTGGAGATAGTACGTTATCTTTAGTTTGGAGGGTGTGGGGGGTGAAGCCCTTCACAAAAGCAAAGAAAGTCCTATTACATTAAATGGTGTGTGCTGTTTTCAGTGGGTTCGGTGTTGTTACCCACGTCATTGCAGCAGATGTGGTTTTCCTTGTGGCATTGATTGCTGCACCATTTTGTTTGGCGACATTATGACTCCATGCCCACTTTGTACCAGCTACTGAAATACCATTATATGCACAACACTCTATGCCAGTTACTCAGTCTCTATCATATGCACAACAATGTATACCTGCTACTCAATCTCCATAATATGCAAAACATTCTGTCTTTGTGGCTATTCTCTGTGCCACCACCAGCTGGTTGATGTATTTCTTATTTTAAGGGCTCCAACATTACACACAGTACTCCAAATATGGTTGCATCATTGATCATTATATCAACAGTGTGACTTCTTTCCTTCTGATGGTGATACCCCTTGTTATACATCCCAGCCTCCTATTTGCCCTTGATGCTGCCTTGCCGCATTGAGTAGAGGGATTCAGATTGCTTGTGGTTGCAATCCCCAGGTCTTTATCTTCCACAGACACCATTACAGTCACGGCCCAGCCTGTACTCAGCACTGGGGTTCTTAATCCAAATCATATGCACAACACTCTATACTAGCTACTCAAACATCATCATCATATGCACACTTTGTACCAGATACACAATGTCATGTGCACAGCACTCTATACCATATACTCAAATACCTTCGTATGCACAACACTCTATACCAGCTACTCACTGTCATATGCACGACACTATACCAACTACTCAAACATCATGGTTTGGCTGACATAAATGGGAAAAACTAACGGTAGACTTTTAAGATGGAGTCTTGCCTTGCAAGTGTATGACATGACAATCTTACATAGGGCTGGAGTGACCAATCAGAACACAGATGTCTTATTGCATCTGTATGAGGAGTGAACTGACTTGGGAAGCTCATCCCATGTGGGGGATAGAGCCCCCAAATTCAGTCTAGGTGGGGAGGATTGTGACGCTTGGCTAGCTGGTTATGATTGCTGTATGATATTTGTAATATAAAAATATAGTATGTGAGTCTGTGCTCCATGTGTGCTTCCCCCAGGTTTCAGTGAAAACTACAGGATAGATAATTGACCAGGAGATCTCTGTAATGTAATTAACTTCCTTGAGAAATTGCATTTTAAGGCCTTTATGACATGCTTTGAAGTTGGGAAGCTAAATATAATTTTTTTTACAGGACAGGACATGGTTATCTCACACTTAGGTGAGGGATTGCAGGGCTGTAAAACTTCTAAGGAACTGGTGGATCAAAAAGACTCATAATTTGGGAAATGAGTTTTTGCTGATGTCACCTTAGTTAATATACCTCCTGAAAGGACATTCTGTTTGTCATTTTTTTATATTCTAAAAGGAGGAGGAGCTAGATGACTCACAGAAGGGGTGTGGAGAGACACAGTTTACACTATACGGTGTCTGAACTGTATAGTCATATTCCATCTTGGGACACTAGAGAGACAGAGCTCTCAGCTCTCTGATCTAACTATAGGCACTTAGAGGTAATGCATTAGATAGAAAAAGTCTAAATGTATTGTGGTAGGAGTTTTTGTGTTGTACTTTTCCTTGTTTTCTTTTAAGTGATTGTATGCTCTTTGATATATTGTTCTATGTTTACATTTTTCATATTTTTATCCATTTTTAGTAAATATATTATTTGAAAGACTGCCCTGGGTTGTCTTCCAGTTCTTTTTTGCATGTGATGTATAGATGGTTAAGTCTGACAATTGTTCAAAAGCTTGATGGTGTTACTAAACTGGGAAAAGGTAAGAATATACCTAAGGTCTTTTATAGAGTTTTAAAGAGTTCATTTTGGATACCTGGTTAGGTGCCCTTAGGTGAAAGATATATTGTATCCCCCGAAGAGAATATTATCTGAGCCTGTACAGTTGGGTATGCTAGCATAAGGTTCACAGTTTGAATCCCACTAGAACTTGAGACTAAAGGTGTTTCAGACCCACATTGTGATGCTTGGCCAGCTGGTTATGATTGCTGTATGATATTTGTAATACAAAAATATAGTATGTGAGTCTGTGCTCATGGGCACCCCTTTCCAGGTTTCACTGAAACTACAGGATATATAACTGACCAGGAGATCTCTGTAATGTGATTAACTTCCTTGAGAATTTGCATTTTATGGCCTTTTTATGACCTGTTGCTGCTTTGAAGTTGGGAAGCTAAATATACAGTTTATTACAGGACAGGACATCACTTAGCTGATTCCTGTCAGCTATCTCATATCTAGGTGACAAACTGCAGAGCTGTAAAAAGCTCAAAAGGAACTGGGAGATCAAAGATTCATAATTTGGGAAATGAGTTTTTGCTGATGTAACCCCTTGTTACCCGGGGTTACTAGAATCCCAGTAAGACCTAGTGGTAGGCAGGGAAGGCAGCTTATGAAACTCCAGTTAAATGGGTTTCACACTGTCTCACTCTGTTCTCAGTCTCAGCTGAGACTGAGAGATGACATCACCAATAGAACTATCGCAGCTGCATAAGCCACATTGGAATCTGCAGCAGATGGAGTTAGATAGAACGTTGGGAGTTTTCAAAGTCAGTGTCCTGCTTGCCTGCAAGCAGGAAGGCAGAGTTCCTGTTTACCTTCTGAGGGAGAAGGAGGTCAGTCTCCTGTTTATTTTGAAGCAAGAAGGTCAGTGTCCAGTGTTCAAGTGGTGGAGACCGCTGTCCAGGTCTCAGTGCCCCCTTCCTCCGGGGGGGGGAGTAAAGGCTCCCCATGTAGATTCCAGGGGCAATCCCCTAATTTCTGCTAAAGAAAGAAAGCTGCCTTTTATAGTTTCGGTTTGTGCTTGAAAAGTGGAAAAAGTTGTACTTTGCCTGTGGGGCACCTGCAACAAAAGAGTGAGTCTTTTGCTCTAATTTGAGAGGGTAAAAAATGTGTTTCTTCAGCTTGGGAAATGTGAAGAAATCTGGGATTTGAACTACTATTTGGGAGGCCTATAGTACTAGGACAAGCAAATGGAGTAGTGTCAAAAGCTAAAGTGCTGTGTGAAATCAAGTAATCTTGTAGAGGGGATGTGACAGTTCATCCACCATTTAATCTACATTTCAAAGTTTGTTTGTCCAGAGAAATGGCCGGGTATGGGCTGTGGGAGCTGGAGGTGGGCAAACCCCCCATCTTTAGTAACTAGGTCCACCTCTACGGATTTCTGCTGTGATTGCTACTTTGCCTCATGCACCTGGCCAGTGATGAGGGAAGTACCCAGATGTGGGGTTGCAAAAGGGAAAATCTCTCTAGGAGTCGCAGACTCTAAGTGGTGTGGGGAGCCACAACAAGGGTAAAGAATTCTCTTTGTGAGATGGGAGTCAGAAGAAGTAAGAAGGAAATCTCTCTAGGAGTCGCAGACTCTAAGTGATGTGGGGAGCCACAACAAGTAAAATGGGTTTATTCTTCCAATGAACCGTCAGTCAAGTGGCCGGCAGGGGAGTCGGGCCAGTCGGGCTGTGTATCCAAAGCGCATGCAAGTCCGGGCTGTGTGTCTGGTGGGTTCAGAGCCTGAAAACAGTAAAAATGGTTCATTCTTCAAGTGGACCGCCTTGTAGTCTCTAATCTGCATTATCAGTAAACGTAGCCCCATGGGGTCCATCTGTGCTTTGTTGTGTTCAGCTAGTTGTGAATAAAAGCCACACTGAAAAATCCCAATCCTGGTTCTTGACATTACAGTTATTGCTTCCTGTGTTCGGATTTACTTGGGTGCCCCTGTGCAGAGTAACCAAACCTAGGTTCCCTTGTGCCAGGTAACCTCATCCTCCCTGAACCCAGGTCCCCACCAGGTATTGCTGCCAGAGCCAACAGCATGCCACCTGTCATTTTGGCAAAAAGGCAGGGTTGGGGGGTTACACTGATGGCACCTTATTTAATATACCTCCTGATAGGTCATCCTGTTTGTATTGTTTTTATATTCCAAAAGGAGGAGCTAGATGACTCACAGAAGGGGTGTAGAGAGACACAGTTTAAACTAATACTTGTGTCTGATCTGTTTGTTATATCATTTTGGGACTCAAGAAAGACAGTTCTCTAACTTTTAAGGCACTTAAAGAGGTGATACATTAGATAGAAAAAGTCTAACTTGTGGTAGGAGTTTTTGTTTTGTTCTTTGTTTTTCTTTTAAGTGATTGTATGCTCTTTGATATATTGTTCTGTGTTTACATTTTTCAAATTGTTATCGTTTTTTAGTAAAATATATATTTGAAAGATACTGTCTGGGTGTGTCTGTCAGTTCTTTTTGCATGTGATGTGTTACACGAGGTCCCTGCACCCTAATTGGTACCCTCAGAGGTACACAGTAGACAGCTAGTGCTTAGGCATATGTTATATACTAATATATAGGGCTAAGGGCATTTACCGTACAAGAGTAGATATCAGGATATGTACGCATATTGTAGTAATACACTTTGCTTGCTAATACATACATTCTTCTATGTATTTTCTGTGTATTTCTTACTTGTAAGATGCCAAGACACCTGTGTCCTTGGAATAATTATGATATGTAAGTCAGCATTGCCACCTTTTGGTGATTTGTACTACTACGGTGAGTTATGTAAGACTCTGTATAAGAATTCTTTTGTTTCACAAATTGATGACTACTACAAAATTGTATAATGTTATCTTGGACCATGGAGCCTCCTCTAATTTAGCCAATAGGGCTCATAAGTGTAACTAGAAATGTTTCTATCTTACAGTAACCATAGTAATTATCATAGGTATATAATGTGATACACAAGTCTTGTACCTCGGAGATCCCAAGAGACACAAAGAAACCTCGAGGTATAGGGAATGCTTAGCACTGGTTCCCGGTTCATATTGGTAAGAACTGCTTAGGGCAACTGTGATTTTATCCTTTTTGTTAGTAATAAATGTATTTATTACTCTTATGCAACATGTATATGATTACTTGCATTCCCAATATTGTCAAGAACCTGAAAGTGAGGTTTAGACCTCCTGACAATTGGTGACCACATGCAGGCGATATTTGGCGTTTGTAAGTTTTCACTAGTTGCTATAACTTTTCCCTTTCCCACGGGGGACAGTATGTGTACATTCCCGTATCACCTCTCCCATTTTAAAACCAGTTTGTAGTCACTTACAAAGTCTGGCTGTCTTCTTTCCAGGTGTGGTCGATGCCGATTCGACTCACTCCATTACAGCTCTGAATTGTTAGTCTACAACTTTTACAGTAGCCCGACTGTGTATAAAATGCTCCTGCTGTGGATTGATACATAGCACGGTGCCTTTTTCACAGTTTGATTTTTTGTTCCCTCCCACACAATGGCCACTGTATCAAATATCTGCGCAGAACTGAGACTCGATGTCTCGAACTTCCTTGCCTCCCATGGAGGATGGGCTGATATCGCGCGGGATGCAAGTCAATCCAAAAAACAGTATACTGGGGATTTCAACCCAGTACACAGAGATGAGATAATCAACCAATAAGCGTCAAGCTAAAGGGCTGATGTTCGCGACTCTCTATGCTGCTCTGGAAGCCTCCGAAGCGAGGTTTCGAACCCTTGATCTGCAAATTTCATCTCTTAAGCAACAGATGGGTTTACAGGAGACTGAATGTGTTAGACTGCAGCAGAATTTGGAGTCTGAACTTCAAACTCTGCAGAATGAAAAGGATTCACTTTTGCATCATTCAGCTCAAGCTGAAGAACAAGAACTTTGTATGTTGAGGCAGGAGTGTGAAAGTTTGAGACAGGATAAGGGACAGGCATTGCATATGAATGACTTGTTAAGTACAATGGATGCACAGTAGAGTGAGGAGATGGGAGAGCTACAGGACGAGATAAACCAGGTACGTAATGACTTAGAAGAGGCTACTAGGGACAATCACAAACTGAGCACCACGTATAGTGTGTTTCAGAAGCAAATGCAGGATGAGGTTGATATGTATGTTGCAACTGTGAGTCATGCTGAATGTAAAACTAAGATGGCGAAACTGCACCATCAGCGGGAGGTACTGGCTGGGCATGTTAAGGCAATGGGAGGCATAGCCCCTGCCTTACACATGTCATCTGAGGGGGAGGTATCAGATGACAACATCTCTCAGTACAATGCCCAGTCACACCCCTACTATGGCCCAGAAACCCCACCCAGCCATCCACAACATAGCAGGTCCCCACTCCACCCACACCATGTCATACGTCATCGACATCATGACACCCATCATGGAAGATGCCAACATGGCGGCCCCCATGATAGGGGGGGAGCAGGCCCAGGCCTGGTCCCGACAGCACCACCAATAGCCGTTATTAATGTGGAAGACAGGCAAGAGATAGAAACGATGATTGAAACTGCAATAGGTAATGTACCTCTTCCTGAGAGAAGTAAACGGGCCTTTAAAACCCAGATAAGGCAGCTTCTACAACAGGCTGGCACTCAGGGTGGTATTGTTCATACTGCAGCCGAGGCTACAGCTCGGGCTACCCTGGATGGCACCCGAGACAATCTACCTCTGCCTGACCGACCCAATAATCTCCTACAAATGGCCTATTCTGTTCAGCAAATAGCTGACAGTATTGGTCGGATGAACCCGTCCGACAACCTCAGCTGTCACTTAGAAAAGGTGCGTTCTAAATGCGAGATGCTTAGCCTCGCTGCAGAATACCAGGTCCAGATACTACACCAAACCATCGATCCTAGTTTGTGGGCCAAACTCCCCGATGGCATCCGCCAGGATGGGAACGTCACCTTTGATGAGGTTGCAGCTCAGCTCATTTCTACTCACAGTCCAGGTGTAGTAGGAGTGATGCTTGCATACCCTGTAAAACAGAATGCAAAGGAAAGTCCAGCGACTTACCACCAGAGACTTTGGATGGCCTACCGAGCAGGAAAACACCTGTCACAAGAAGCTGCAGATGTACATCTTATTGAGTATAAGACCCTGTTTCTTAGGAACATGATTCCTGCAGTACGAGAAAAGGTAGAGCCAACCACCTACCCCAATACGGACAGGTTTGCCAACATTCTTCGGAAAACCGAGAGAGTTTACCAACTCTACATCCGTGATCTGGGTTCTGGTTCCAAGAAAGTAGCCACCGTGGAGCCTATTTTGGAGACCACGACGCACTACACTGTGGAAGGGCAGACCCAACACCAACAGGCCCAACATCAACAGGCCCTTCCAGCCGATAACCAACACCCCCAACAGACCCAAAACGAACAACAACCACAACAGCAGCAACAATGGGGTGGGAACCGGAATTGGCATAAGAATAAAAAGCATAAGAACAAGGGTAAACCACAACAGCAAAGAACAGGCCCTTCACATAAGGAGATAGCTGAGGAAAATTGGAAATTCCGAGAGCTCCTGGGACAAGTGCACTCTGTGGCAGATGCTGTTCCCGCTCAGGCCCTTGCGGCTCTGTAACCGGCGACCCATACCCCAACGGGCCATGGTGACACTGGAAGTACAGGCCCTCAGGCCCATACAGACCTGAACCCAGAAGCTCCTCCCTATATAGCATCAGTGTAGCATGGTGAAGTGATTCAAAGAAGCCAGGCCCAACCTCTCCATGCTCCCAGTAGTACAGATTGACAATTACAGGCCCAGTTCGGATTGTAAACAAGCTGGTCTTGGATACAAATAGAAGGCCCTGCACCGAGGCTGAGGTCGGGGGCCATCTACTTGTAGTCTTGCTAGATACAGGTGCGACTGTATCTTATTACATGATGAACACCCAGATACATCTCCTTGGTCCACCAGATGGAGGACCAACATGTCAGGAGTAGATGGTGCTAGGTTACCTGCATACCGGTCTCTACCCTTGCCGGTAGAATTAGACCATTTAAAGGCCTCACACACCTTCCAACTGATGGTACTGCATGATCACCCTAGTATCATAGGGATTGATTTCCTTGCACCACATGGCTGTGTGGTAGATCTAGCTAATATGCTACTGATACAGATTCAGGGTCAGTACCACACCATTTTGATCCCTGATTCACATGTTGTGGCAACAATTTCTGTTAACAACAAAGAGTATGACGTCATAGATTTGTTCAAAGATCATGAGCTTTTTCCAAAGCCTCTCCCCATTTTGCAGTGACATGTGGAAGTGTTTGCAATCAACAAACATGGCTGTGGCAGAATGCACACTGTCATCGAAGTGCCAGGCCCAGCACATGAGAGGCAAAGGCAGTACCCTTTTCCAACTGAGGCCTTGCCTTCTCTCAGAGAAACAATCGAGTCACTTCTCAAGCAAGGAGTAATCAGAACCTGTGTTTCTACTGCTAACTCCCCAGTGTGGCCCGTGAAAAAATCCACAGGCACCTGGAGACTTACTATGGATGACAGGAAACTGAATCAGATCACTCCCAGTTGTTCCCCAACTGTGGCATCAACACCTAATGTGCTACGACTCTTGACCCCTGACCTGAAATGGTTCAGTGCCCTGGATATCTCCAATGGTTTTTGGTCATTACCATTGGCCCCCAAGAGTCAATATAAGTTTGCCTTCACCTTTGAAGGAAGACAGTGCACATGGACTTGCTTACCACAGGGATTCCATAATAGCCCATCCCTGTTCCATCTGCATATGATGGACACCCTTGAGGGTTTCTCTACTCCCCAATGTCTCTTGCAGTATGTGGATGACCTGCTGCTGGCAACTGCCACACAGGAACAACACCTGGATCTCTTGGACAAACTACTGACTCTCATTCAGAGAGCAGACTTGAAATGCAATCCAGCAAAAGCACAATTATGTCAGAAAGAAGTACTCTTTCTGGGTCTGAAAATAACTGACCAAGGTCAAAGCCCTACCTGGAAGAAGATACAGGGATTGCAAGACTTGCCATTGCCCACCAGCGTGGTAACTCTTCGAAGGTTTCTAGGTATGGTAAACTATTTGAGAGATTTTATTTGTGATTTTGCTCAGAAAGCTGCTCCTCTGTATGAACTACTGAAAAAGGACATCCCATAGACTTGGGGCCCTATACATACCCAGGCTGTGATGTCACTGAAGCAGGCCTTGGCCTCTGCCGCAGCTCTGGTCAACCCCAATCCAGCACTACCATTCCATCTGGAATGTGCCACCTCTGACATTGCCATGTCAGCAGTACTGCCCAGAAGGTTCATGGCACCCTGAGACCTATTGTATATGCATCACAGCTCTTGACCCCAGTGGAACAGAAGTACAGCCTTTGTGAAAGGAACCTTCTGGCCACCTAGTGGGCTGTCAAGCACTTTCTATATACCATTGGGTACTCTCCACTGATCATCAACACCAACCACACACCAACTACCTTTCTGCTTTCAGATAGAGTGAAGGATGGGTCAGTCTCTAACACTAGGCTGACACACTGGTCACTTCTTCTCCAGGATAAAGACATACAGGTACACCCAACAAAAATTCCATCTATGCTGGCTCTTGGACTCCTTTTCCAAGGAAAACCCCATGACTGTACACTGCAATCACCTGATCTTCCAGATCCAGGTCCTTTCCTCCCTGCCATGCCACAAATACTTGATAACACCTCTTTGTGTCATGTCTTTACTGATGGTTCAGCATCTTACTATCAGGGAGAACAAATTGCAGGGATGGGTATTCTAGTGATTTACCCTTATGAGAACACTGTTAAAATATCTAAACATTGCAGTGTAGCATCATCACAGTATGCAGAGATGGCAGCGGTGGCCTGTGCCCTCGAGTTCATCCAGCATGGGACTGAAGAAACCATCATTTGTACAGACTCTAATTGGGTTTGCTGTTCTCTTACAGAATTCCTTCATTTCTGGCAGAAGAACTCCTTCCTCTCATCTGATGGCAGCCCAGTGAAGTACATGGAATTGGTAATATACATAAATTCACTGGCACAAAAATTTGCACAAAAACTCTATGTACACAAAGTCAAAGCTCACTCTCTCCATGACCCCTATCATGCCTTCAATGACACAGCAGACACTCTTGCCAAGGAAGGGGCCCAAGGGGGGATACCTGGAAGATGGACCATCCAGAGGCCAATGCGGCCGAGCATATAGCAGCTCTCAGGAAAAATCCTGAACCCTTTTCCTTCTTGGACCTCTCAGCAGCCCAACATGTTGATACTGAACTCAAAGAAGTGTACAGATTCCTTGACAAGAGTACTGAAGAGAAACTTTCTACACATAACCCCTACCGGAGGACTGAAGGTAAGTTACACTTGTCACCAGATGACAAGCTCATCTGGTATCGGCCAGATGATTCCACCACTAAGTTGTGGGTGGTCCCCAGACAACTTAGATCTTAATTTTTGCACCAAGTGCATGATATGCCCACTGGTGGGCACCAGGGAGTGGAAAACACCCTCCAACCTCTTAAGACCACCGCCTGGTGGCCTGGTGTCACCAAAGATGTTAAACAGTACATAGACAATTGCCTTGTTTGTGTTCAAAACAACCTCATCCCTACCAAACGAAATGCCAAACTCTTACCACAAAGACATTCTGGCCCTTGGCATGCCATACAGATTGATTTTATTGGTCCTCTGAACAACACCAGCAGAAACAACAAGTAACTCTTGTGGTAACTGACATCGTCTCTAAGTGGGTTGAAGCTTTCTCCACTAAGACATGCAGTGCTAAAACCACTGCCAAAATCCTGGTGGAACAGATTTTCTCCAGGTGGGGCCTACCCTTAAGGTAGACTCCGACAAAGGAACCAGTTTTACAGGTGAGTTGATGAAAGAATCCCCTGAACTTCTTGGAGTTCAACAAAACATACCCTACCACCCCCAATCTTCAGGTCAAGTAGAGAGAGCCAACAGATGGATTAAGCAAATGCTTTCCAAATTCATCGAGGACAATCCCAAAACCTGGGATTCCCTACTGCCATTACTCCTTATGGCAATTAGGGGCACACCCTCAGCCACCACCCAGCTCACACCCTTTGAGGTAATGACTGGAAGACAGATGAGATTATCCGAACACCTGTTGTTTGACCTGCACACCCCCACTACAGACCGTGTGTCTGTAGATCAATATGTGGAAAAACTCAGAAAAGACCTCATACACACACACTTGTATGCTGCCAACTGCATGGGCAAGACCCAGCAACAATCCAAAATACAGTTTGACAAACATGCACAAGAAGTGTATTGGCAGGTTGGAGATCAGGTAATGGTACTCTGATTTGCACATCCCACCCACTCCTTCTCTAATAAATGGGAAGGCACATACCCCATTGTCAATAAGCTCAGTCCGGAAATCTATCAAGTTAGACTCCTGCATAACAATAAACTGACTGACAAATGGTTACATGCAAACCAACTGAAACTGTATGAAGGAGCTTAATTACTTTTCCTCACCCCATTGGGCGGAATAGTACTAACTTACTGATGTTTGATTTTGCTTTTCAGATACACTGACAAAATGGCTATCTTGTTCCATTATCTCCTCATCTCAGGAGTTATCCCCTGTATCCAAGGCACAGTACAAAACCTTCTACCACACCTTGATCATCCAGCATCTCCTTCAGAGGGAGTAGCCATCAATATACCCAATAGTCTGATTACTGTCAAGGAAGGTTCCCATGCTTACCTCACTGCCTCAGTTGTTGCTCCTGATAAATCTACCCTACAAATTGAGTGACAAACTACATCGCAAGAACAAATTCTCCCTGTGGCCAAACTCTCCAAAGGAACTTTCCAGGGTTGGCCCAATGCTAAATTATCCCCAAATGGTTCTCTGTCCTTGCTACCAACAGCTCTTAGACATTCTGGTTTGTACAATATTACTGACTTAATTGATCCTTCATACTGTAATTCTTTGTCTAAGAATTCTGCTAGGAAATTTTGTGCTGTACACCACATGGCTTCTGCTGCCATGTATCTCTCTGTATTACAACCCACTGATAAACAGCTTTTGGAATGTCCAAAGCACACCCCTGTTCCCTGTAGTGGTCTAACAGCCACTGCCCTTCCTGGTTCATTAATCAATAACTTACAATTTATGCATATACCTGTTTTGTTTAATCTTACTTACTGGAATATGAAAGAATTTGGTATGTGTCACAATAGTAATATGTCAGCACTTTATAGTTCATTATTGCTTGATAGTTTAGCTGCATTTGAGATTCGTACTCAAGACCCTATTGCCAGGGTCCATTCTACTGAACATAGAGGCAACTTCAGGAGAAAACCCAATCCTGATGATCAAAGTCATAAACGTAACACACGTGAAGTTGACAGTTCTGATGTCACAGGTGCAACAGGTACTGTCACAGGCCTTTTTGGTATGGCTATGTCTATTTGGAATAAAGCAGACATTGCTGCTATCAAATCTCATTCTGCCAAGTTCTCCACTGGTTTGGTTAACAATATACTACCCCCATTATTGAAAGTGCGGATGGCCTTAGTCAGGAAGAAAGATACACTGTATACAACATGCACGACATTGCTAAGGCATTCACAGACTCTAAAGACAAGATTAATGCACTCATTGCACAAAACAACAGAGAAGCAGATAAACAATACATTGCTAGAGAAATCCTCTGCTCTGCCTATGGCTCATACATTATCACTACCATCAACAATCTCTTCCGTGATCTAGAATCTGGAAGAATCCCTGATATCATACATGACAGACGCATTTCCAAATGGTATTGCCCACGATGTAAAACCCCTAGCTGTATTGCTATGTGTATGCAACAATCTCTCACCATTCCTCTTTCTACAGCTAAGAACCTGGGGTTTGTGACCAGACACCCTAACACTGGTCCTTGTTTCACTGCTAAGAAATGTTCCATAAGAGATACTATGTTTGTTTCTTTTACTGTTTCTTTACCATGTTTTGATCCCACTACAGCCTTGTTCAACAAGCTTGCACTGGTACATTCAATTGGGCACCTGGACGAAGACATCTATAGAGAACGCCTGGCTCTACCACCTCTACTAGTTTTCCATCCTTTCCTGGATGCCTGGGTGGCTCCGCAGATGGACTGCTGTGCAAGAAGCAATATATTACCTGTGCCAATATGATGTATTTGATGTTATTCAACCTGTTTGTGGTTATTCTCCATCTAGCATTGATTGGACATTCACCATGGATGATGACATCACCAAGAATGGCATGGATTTCTCGGATTCTACTTTAGCTCCGGATAAGCTCTACCAATCATATCGTGAGGAGGTTCATCGCCTGTCAACACGGATTTTGAAGATGACCTACACTTGCCCTGTCCAGTTGCAAAAGTGGAGACTCCCTACTGTTTGCTGTCAGTACAATTCTGATGGGGAGTACCGTGTGGTAACTAACTTTAAAAGCTATACTTATGGATCTGTGACATGTGTTATTGATAACCCCAATTTTTGTTTTGTCCCCACCAGAAGACTGTCATTGGACATACCGCTATAACCCCCGTCCCACTCATGGATGCAGACATCATTGATGGTAACCCCGATTATCTGCTCACACTTTCTGAATACTTACCATATTTTAATGTACACATAGACCCACTTATACTTACATTAAAATCACTTTTAGACAGGAAAGACACACACCTCATCCACATCTGCAATAATATGACCAAGGCCAATGAAGCTATTCTTTCGTTGATTAATGATGGTGACATGAATGATGCATTGACTAACACCTGGTTAGAAATTACTTTTAAAGGTTTTGTTATTATACAAGCATTTTTGATATTTGTTTTGATTATCATGTTATGCTGCCTACGGCACACACTGCGCCAACACCGTAAGCAGCTCAAGTTCCTTTACAAAGCTCACACGTCGGGTTTGTAAATGACCACTGCTCCCTGACCTTTCCCTAGATTTGCCTGTGTTGCCCTTGGAGGCAACAAGTGGGGGAATGTTACTCGAGGTCCCTGCACCCTAATTGGTACCCTCAGAGGTACACTGTAGACAGCTAGTGCTTAGGCATATGTTATATACTAACATATAGGGCTAAGGGCATCTACCATACAAGAGTAGATGTCAGGATATGTACGCATATTGTTGTAATACACTTTGCTTGCTAATACATACATTCTTCTATGTATTTTCTGTGTATTTCTTACTTGTAAGATGCCAAGACACATGTGTCCTTGGAATAATTATGATATGTAAGTGGCATTGCCACCTTTTGGTGATTTGTACTACTACACTGAGTTATGTAAGACTCTGTATAAGAACTCTTTTGTTTCACAAACTGATGACTACTACAAAATTGTATAATGTTATCTTGGACCGTGGAGCCTCCTCTAATTTAGCCAATAGGGCTCATATCTGTAACTAGAAATGTTTCTATCTTACAGTAACCATAATAATTACCATAGGTATATAATGTGATACACAAGTCTTGTACCTCGGAGATCCCAAGAGACACAAAGAAACCTCAGGGTATAGGGAACGCTTAGCACTGGCTCCTGTTTCGTATTGGTAAGAACTGCTTAGGGCAACTGTGATTTTATCCTTTTTGGTAGTAATAAATACATTTATTGCTCTTATGCAATGTGTCTGTGATTACTTGCATTCCCAATATTGCCAAGAACCTCAAAGTGAGGTTTAGACCTCCTGACAGATGTATAGAGGGTTAAGACTGACAAAAACTGTTCCAAAGCTTGATGGTGTTACCAAACTGGGAAAAGGTAAGATTATAACTAAGGCCGTTTATGGAGTTTTAAGGGTTCTTTTTGGGAAGCCTGGCTTGGTGCCCCTGGTGAAAGATTGTACCACAAATCCCTCAAAGAGGGTACGTATCTGAGCCTGTACATTGGGTATGCTAGCATAAGTTTCACAGTTTGAATCCCTCCAGAACTTGGGACTAAAGGTGATTCAGACCCACAAGCAGACAGGAGGCTTACCCTGCCTGTTACTTGTTCACATTAATGCCCTCGGAGGTTGGCACTGTGGGAGCAGAAGACCTGACCTGATGAGTGCGTTTGTGACAATGTGCACAGCACTCTACACCAGCTACTAAAACACCATCATATGCACAACACTCTATACCAGCAACTCAGACACCATCATATGCACAACACTGAACACCAGCCTACACACTGTCATGCACAATACTCTATACAAGCTACTCAAACACCATCATATGCACAACACTCTATACTAGCTACTCAGACACCATCATATACACAACACTCTATACCAGCTACACAAACACTACCATATGCACAACACTCTGTACCAGCTACACACTGTCATATGTACAACACTCTGTACCAGCTACTGAAAACCATCATATGCACAACACCCTATACCAGCTACTTAAACACGATCATGTGCACAACACTCTGTACCAGCTACACACTCTCATATGCACACCACTCTCTGTATCAGCTACTCAAACAACATCTTATGTATAACATTCTATACCACCTACTCAGATACCATCATATGCACAACACTCTTTACCAGCCAACACACTGCCATATGCACAACACGGGAGTATTACGAAAGACAGAAACTGGAAAGACCGAGTGTCAGGAGCCCGAGACTGACTTCCCAAAACTTGGAATCCAGACACTTGGTAATTGACTGTGGTGGAGTTTGTAAACATAAATAAGGGGTGCGGGGGGGGAGTGAATCCCCCCAAAACATGAAGAACACCTCCGCCACAGGCGATTACCGAGTGTCGGGATTCTGAGTTTTGGGGAAGTCAGTCTTGTGCTCCTGGCACTTGATCTTTTCAGTTTCTGTCTTTCGCAATATATCCCACAACACTCTGTACCAGCTACTCAAACACCATCATATGCACAACACTCTATACCAGCTACTCAAACACCATCATATGCACAACACTCTACTCTACAGCAGCTACAAAAACACCATCATATGCACAACACTGTATATCAACTACTCAAACACCATCATATGCATAACACACTATACCAGCTACACAAACACCAACATATGCACTACACTGTATACCAGCTACTCAAACACCATCATTTGCACAACAATCTATACCAGCTGTGCAAACAACATCATATGCACAACACTCTATACCAGCTACACAAACACCATCGTATGCACTATACTCTATACCATCTACTCAAACACCTTCATATCCCCAACACTTTATACCAGCTACACAGATATCGTCATGTGCAGAACACCTTGTACTGGCTACACACTGTCATATGCACAACACTCTATGCCAGCTACTCAAACACCATCATATGCACAACACGCTGTACCAAATACACACTGTCATATGCACAACACTGTATTCCAGCTTGCACATTGTCATATGCATAACACTCTATATCAGCTACACAAACACTACCATATACACAACACTCCTTACCAGCTACACACTGTCTTATGCACAACACACTGTACCACCTACTCTAAACCATCATATGCACAACACTCTGTGCTAGTTACACACTACCATATGCACAACACTCTGTTCCAGCTACTCAAACAACATCTTATGCATAACATTCTATACCAGCTACTCAGACACCATCATATGCACAACACTGTATACCAGCCAACACACTGTCATATGCACAACACGGAAGTATTACAAAAGACTGAAACTGAAAAGACCGAGTGACAGGAGCTCGAGACTGACTTCCCAAAACTCAGAATTAAGACACTCGGTCATTGACTGCGGTGGAGTTTGTAAACATAAATCAGGGGGTGCAGGGGGAGTGAACCCACCAAAACATGAAGAAAACCTCCACCGCAGGAGATTACTGAGTGTCGGGATTCCAAGTTTTGGGAAGTCAGTCTCGTGCTTCTGACACTTGGTCTTTTCAGTTTCTGTCTTTTGCAATATATCCCACAACACTCTGTACTAGCTACTCAGTCCCAGACACTCAAACAAAATCATGTGCACAACACTCTCTACAGCTACTCAGCACCATCATATGCACAACACTGTACCAGCTACTCAAACACCATCATGTGCACAGCTACACACTCTCATATGGACAACAACTCTGTATCTGCTACTCAAACAACATTATATGTACAACATTCTATACCAGCTACTCAGACACCATCCTATGCACAACACGCTATACCAGCTACTCAAACACCATCATATGCACAACACTCTATACCAGCCACTCAAACACCATCATATGAACAATACTCTGTCCCAGACACTCAAACACCATCATGTGCACAACACTCTCTACAGCAGCTCAGCATCATCATGTGCACAACACTCAGTACCAGCTACACACTCTCATATGCACAACACTTTGTATCAGCTACTTAAAGAACATCATATGTATAACATTCTATACCAGCTACTCAGACACCATCAATTGCACAACACTCTATACCAGCCAATGCACTGTCATAAGCACAACACGGGAGTATTACGAAAGACAGAAACTGGAAAGACCGAGTGTCAGGAGCCGAGACTGACTTCCCAAAACTTGGAATCCAGACACTTAGTAATTGACTGCAGCGGAGTTTGTAAACATAAATAAGGGGGTGCGGGGGGGGTGAAGCCCCCCAAAATATGAAGAAAACCTCTGCCTCAGGCGATTACCGAGTGTCGGGATTCTGAGTTTTGGGAAGTCAGTCTTGTGCTCCTGGCACTCGATCTTTTCAGTTTCTGTCTTTCGCAATATATTCCACAGCACTCTGTACCAGCTACTCAAACATCATCATATGCAAAACACTCTATACCAGCTACTCAAACACCATCACATGCACAACACTCTATACCAGCTACAAAAACACCGTCATATGCACAACACTCTATATCAACTACTCAAACACTGTCATATGCACAACACTCTATACCAGCTACTCAAACACCATCATATGCACAACACTCTATATCAGCTACACAAACACCATCATATGCACTGCACTCTATACCAGCTACTCAAACACCATCATTTGCACAACAATCTATATCCATCTGCTCAAACACCATCATATGCGCACTCAGCCAGATAAACACTCTATACAACAGTTTGTATAGTTACTCAAACAACATCATATGCACAACACTCTATACCATCTACTCAAACACCATCATATGCACAGTACTCTATAGCAGCTACACAAACACCATCATATGCACAACACTCTGTACCAACTACTCAAACACCATCATATACTTAACACTCTATACCAGCTACTCAAACACCACCATATGCATAGCACTCTATACCAGCTACTCAAGCACAATCATATGCACAGCACTCTGTACCAGCTAAACATTGTCATATGCACAATACTCAATACCAGCTACTCAAACACCATCATATGCACAACACACTCTATCAGCTACATAAACACCATCATATGCACTACACTGTATACCAGCTACTCAAACACCATCATTTGCACAACAGTCTATACCAGCTGCTCAAACACCATCATATGCACAGCACTCTAACCCAGCTAAACACTGCCATATGCACAACAGTTTGTACTAGCTACTCAAACAACATCATATGCACAACACTCTATACCAGCTACACAAACACCATCATAAGCATTATACTCTATACCATCTACTCAAACACCTTCATATCCCCAACACTTTATACCAGCTACACAAATATCATCATCTGCTGAACACCCTGTACTGGCTACAAACTGTCATATGCACAACACTCTATGCCAGCTACTCAAACACCATCATATGCACAACACGCTGTACCAGATACACACTGTCATATGCACAACACTGTATTCCAGCCTGCACATTGTCATATGCATAACACTCTATATCAGCTACACAAACACCATCATATACAAAACACTCTGTACCAGCTACACACTGTCATATACACAACACACTGTACCAGCTACTCAAAACCATCATAGGCACAACACTCTGTGCTAGTTACACATTGCCATATGCACAACACTCTGTACCAGCTACTCAAACAAAATCTTATGCATAACATTCTAAACTAGCTACTCAGACACCATCAGATGCACAATATTCTATACCAGCCAACACACTGTCATATGCACAACACGGGAGTATTACAAAAGACTGAAACTGAAAAGACCAAGTGACAGGAGCCCAAGACTGACTTCCCAAAACTCAGAATCCAGACACTCGGTCATTGACTGCGGTGGAGTTTGTAAACATAAATCAGGGGGTGCAGGGGGAGTGAACCCACCGAAACATGAAGAAAACCTCCACCGCAGGAGATTACTGAGTGTCGGGATTCCAAGTTTTGGGAAGTCAGTCTTGTGCTTCTGACACTCGGTCTTTTCAGTTTCTGTCTTTTGCAATATATCCCACAACACTCTGTACCAGCTACTCATACACCATCATATGAACAATACTCTGTTACAGAAACTCAAACACCATCATGTGCACAACACTCTCTACAGCAACTCAGCACCATCATATGCACAACACTGTACCAGCAACTCAAACACCATCATATGAACAATACTCTGTCCCAGATACTCAAACACCATCATGTGCACAACACTCTCTACAGCAACTCAGCACCATCATGTGCACAACACTCAGTACCAGCTACACACTCTCATATGCACAACACTTTGTATCAGCTACTCAAAGAATATCATATGTATAGCATTCTATACCAGCTACTCAGACACCATCAAATGCACAACACTCTATACCAGCCAACACACTGTCATAAGCACAACACGGGAGTATTACGAAAGACAGAAACTGGCAAGACCGAGTGTCAGGAGCCCGAGACTGACTTCCCAAAACTTGGAATCCAGACACTTAGTAATTGACTGCAGCGGAGTTTGTAAACATAAATAAGGGGGTGTGGGGGGGAGTGAAGCCCCCCCAGAACATGAGGAAAAGCTCTGCCACCGGCGATTACCGAATGTCGGGATTCTGAGTTTTGGGAAGTCAGTCTTGTGCTCCTGGCACTAGATATTATCAGTTTCTGTCTTTCGCAATATATCCCACAACACTCTGTGCCAGGTACTCAAACACTGTCATATGCACAACACACTATATCAGCTAGACAAACACCATCATATGCACAACACACTATATCAGCTAGACAAACACCATCATATGCACTACACTCTATACCAGCTACTCAAACACCATCATTTGCATAACAATCTATACCAGCTGCTCAAATACCATCATATGCACAGCAATCTATACCAGCTAAAGACTGCCATATGCACAACAGTTTGTACTAGTTACTCAAACAACATCATATGCACAACACTCTGTACCATCTACTCAAACATCATCATATGCACAGTACTCTATAGCAGCTACACAAACACCATCATATGCACAACACTCTGTACCAACTACTCAAATACCATCATATACTTAACACTCTATACCAGCTACTCAAACACCACCATATGCACAGCACTCTATACCAGCTACTCAAGCACCATTATATGCACAGCACTGTGTACCAGCTAAACACTGCCATATGCGCAACAGTCTGTACCAGCTACTAAAACAACATCATCTGCAAAACACTCTATACCATCTGCTCAAACAACTTCATATGTACAACACTCTATACCAGCTACACAAACACCATCATATGCACAATACTCTGTACCATCTTCTCAAACACCTTCATATGCACAAAGCACAACACTTTATACCAGTTACACAAATACCATCATGTGCACAACACCCTGTACCAGCTAAACTCTACCATATGCACAACACTCTGTACCAGCTACTCAAACACCATCATATGCACAACACTGTATTCCAGCCTGCACATTATCATATGCACAATACTCTGTACCAGCATCTCAAACAACATCCTATGCACAACACTCTGTACCTGCTACTCAAACACCATCACATGCACTACTCTATACCAACTATTCCAACACCATCATATGCACAATACTCTGTACCAGCTACTCAAACACCATCATATGCACAACACTCTATAGCAGCTACAAAAACACAATCATATGCACAACACTCTATATCATTTACTCAAACACTATCATATGCACAACACTCTACACCAGCTACTCAAACACCATCATATGCACAACACACTAAATCAGCTACAAAAACACCATCATATGCACTACACTCCACACCAGCTACTCAAACACCATCATTTGCACAACAATCTATACCAGCTGCTCAAACATCATCATATGCACACCACTCTGTACCAGCTAAATTCTGCCAGATGCACAACACTCTATACCAGCTACAGAAACACCATCATATGCACAACACTCTGTAGCAGCTACAAAAACACCATCATATGCACAACATGTTATATCAGCCACACAAACACCATCATATGCACTACACTCTATACCAGCTACTCAAACACCATCATTAGCACAACAATTGATACCAGCTGCTCAAACATCATCATATGCACACCGCTCTGTACCAGCTAAACACTACCATATGCACAGCATTCTATACCAGCTACTAAAACACCATCATATGCACAGCACTCTATACCACCTAAACACTGCCATATGCACAAGTTTCTACTAGCTACTCAAACAACATCATATGCACAACACTCTATACCAGCTACACAAACACCATTGTATGCACAATACTCTATACCATCTACTCAAACACCTCCATATGCACAACACTTTATACCAGCTACACAAATACCGTCATGTGCAGAACACCCTGTACTGGCTACACACTGTCATATGCACAACACGTGAGTATTACGAGAGACAGAAACTGGAAAAACCGAGTGTCAGAAGCCCGAGACTGACTTCCCAAAACTTGGAATCAAGACACTAGGTAATTGACTGTGGCAGAGTTTGTAAACATATATAAAGGGGTGCGGGGGGGAGTGAAGGCCCCCCAAAACATTAAGAAAACATCCGCCACAGGCGATTACTGAGTGTCGGGATTCTGAGTTTTGGGAAGTCAGTCTTGTGCTCCTGGCACTTGATCTTTTCAGTTTCTGTCTTTCGCAATATATCCCACAACACTCTGTACCAGCTACTCAAACAGCATCATATGCACAACACTCTATACCAGCTACTCAAACACCATCATATGCACAACACTCTACAGCAGCTACAAAAACACTATCATATGCACAACACTCTATAACAACTACTCAAACACCATCATATGCACAACACACTATACCAGCTACACAAACACCATCATATGCAGAACATTCTATATCAGCTACTCAAACTCTATCATATGCACAGCACTCTATACCAGCTATAAAAACACCATCATATGCACTACACTCTATACCAGCTACTCAAACACCATCATTTGCACAACAATCTATACGAGCTGCTCAAACACTGTCATATGCACAGCACTCTGTACCAGCTAAACACTGCCATATGCACAACACTCTATACCAGTTTCTAAAACACTACCATATGCACAGCACTCTATACCAGCTAAACACTGCCATATGCACAACAGTTTGTACTAACTACTCAAACAACATCAATTGCACATCAATTGCACAATGCTCTATACCATCTGCTCAGACCAATCATATGCACAACACTCTATACCAGCTACACAAACATCATCATATGCACAATACTCTATACCATCTACTCAAATACCTTCATATGCACAAAGCTTTATACCAGCTACACAAATACTGTCATGTGCAGAACACCCTGTAATGGCTACAAACTGTCATATGCACAACACTCTATACCAGCTACTCAAACACCATCATAACATAAACATACCAGGATACACTATCTAAAGAAGGGACAGGGAGGATAAAAGAGGAGGAGGAGTAGCTCTCTACATAAGAGAAGAAATCAAAGCAACAGAACAAAAGGGTAAACAGGGAGGAGAAGAAGCACTGTGGGTCAATTTGGAGGCAGGCAATGGCACCACAATCCGCACAGGAGTAGTATACAGACCCCCCTCTCAGGGGAGGAAATGGACAAGGAAATGATGAAAGTATACTTAGAATGGCAAATAAAGGGAAAATATTGCTGATGGGTGATCCGAATATGCCAGATGTTAACTGGAGTGCAGTTGCAGCAGCCACTTGAAGAGTGGGTTGTTCTAGATGCCCTACGGGGGCATGCATGAATAACTAGTGGAACCCACTCGAGAGGAGCAATCTTGAACCTGGTCCTCTCAAATGGAGATGGAGAGGGATCACAGATGTAGAAGTGGGTAGCCATCTGGGAACTAGCGACCATCGAACAGTATGGTTCACAATAAACACAGCAATAGAGTCAAGCCATACAAAGGCAAAGTACTGGACTTCAGGAGGCTGACATTGCCAAAATGGGTGAGTGTCTAAGGAATGCACTAGCAAATGGGCAGGAAGGAGGTGGAAGAACAATGGGAATAATAAAACTGCCATCACAGAGGTAACAAGCCTTTGTGGTGAGCAAAACAAAACAAAATTATGTAAGAAACCACTATGGTTCTCGAAGGAGGTGGCAGTGAAGGTTCAAGAGAAAAGAAAGCATCTAGAAAGTACAAGGAATCACAGAAGGAGCAGGACAGAGAATTCTATCAGTTAAAGCAAAAGGAAGCTGGGAAGGCAGTCAGAACAGCAAAGGCGGAACTGAGGAAAAGATAGCCAACTCAGTTAAGAAGAGTTAAAACCTTTTAGGTACATCAGGAGTGAAAAGAAGACTAAGGAGGGATAGTGAGGGCTTAATAAAGGGAGGGCTGGGCAGCAGGTGACAGTGAAAAAGCAGAGATACTAAACAAATATTTTTGCTCAGTATTTACAAATGAAGAGAGGTACCTAAAACAAAAAAAATAGAAACACTCTGGATACAGAAGTTGATACCAGCCCATTTACAGAAGAAAGGGTTCTGAAAGAACTCTGAAAACTGAAGGTGGACAAAGCAATGGGGCCTGAAGGGATTCATCCCAGAATTCTGAAAGAACTAAGGGTAGAACTAGTGACACCACTGACTACCCTCCTTAACAAATCATGGGAGGATGGGATGGTACCTGAGGACTGGAGGAGGGCAGATGTGATTCCCTTTTACAAAAGTGGGAGCAGGGCAGAAGCAGGAAACTATAGACCTGTTAGTTTAACCTCAGTGATAGGGAAACTGATGGAATCTCTTCTGAAGGAAAGAATTGTCTAGTACCTAGAGGCCAGAGGGGCACAGGACCCAAGGCAGCATGGATTCACAGCAGGAAGGTCATGCCAGACGAATCTAATAGATTTCTTTGACTGGGTGACCAAAGTAGTAGATCAGGGAGGGGCTGTGGACATGGCCTACCTGAACTTTAGCAAGGCATTTGACTCAGTCCCACACAAAAGATTAATATACAAGTTAGCCAGCCTAGGAGTGGGTCCCAAGATGATAGCCTGGGTAAAGAATTGGCTGGAGAATAGGACACAGAGAGTAATAGTAAATGGAGTCCACTCTGAAGAAAGGGGATTACTAGTGGAGTGCCGCATGGTTCAGTATTAGGACCGGTCCTCTTCAATGTCTTTGTAAGTGACATTGCAGAAGGACTGGAAGGAAAAGTATGTCTCTTTGCAGATGACACAAAGATCTGCAACAGAGTTGATGCACAAGATGGGGTGGAAAGGATGAGATTGGACTTGGCAAGGGTAGAGGAATGGTCAAATGTACGGCAGCTTAGATTTAATGCTAAGAAGTGCAAGGTAATGCATCTGGGAAACAAAAACCCAGGGGAAGAGTACACAATGGCCGGTGAGATACCAACAACAAAAATGGAAAGGCACCTGGGAGTAGTCATATCAGATGACTTAAAGGTGGGCAAGCAATGTGAAAGGGCAGTAAGAAGGGCTGAGGGGATACTGGGATGCATAGGGAGAGGCATCACTAGTAGAAAACAGGAAGTTGTTATCCCTCTGTACAGACAGCTGGTGAGACCCCATCTGAGTACTGTGTGCAGTTCTGGAGACCCAATCTCCAAGGACATAGACAAGATGGAAGCTGTCCAGAGGGAGGCAACTAAAATGGTGCAGTGTCTGCACCGGAAGACATATGAAGAGAGACTAAAGGAGCTCAATATGTATAGCCTCGAGGAAAGGAGGGAGAGGGGGAACATGTTAGAAACTTACAAGTACCTCAAGGGAATCAACAAAGTCCAAGAGGGTAGCATCTTTCAAAAAAAGAGGTGTGCAAGAACAAGGGAGCACAATTTGAAGATAGAGGGGGGGACAGCTTGGAAATAATGTAAGGAAGTATTTTTTCACAGAGAGGGTTGTGGATGCATGAAACGGCCTTCTGGAGGAGGTTGTGGAGTCAAAAACAGTGGTTGAATTCAAGCATGCATGGGACAGCCATAAGGCAATTCTAGGGGGTGTGGGTAGAAAGAAGTAGGCTGCTGGTTAACTAGTATCTGCAGCGTATACATTAGGTAGGGAAATGGGCAGACTGGGTGGGCCAAGCGGTCCTTATCTGCCATCAGATTCTATGTTTCTATGTTCTATAAGCACACCACTTTGTACCAGCTACACAATGTCATATGCACAACACTCGGTACCAGCTACTGAAAACCATCATATGCACAACACTCTACACCAGCCAACACTATTACTAAAAACTGAAACTGAAATGCCGAGTGACAGGAGCCCGAAACTGACTTCCCAAAACTCGGAATCCAAACACTCGGTAATTGATTGCGGTGGACCTTGTAAACATAAATAAGGCAGTGTAGGATGATTGAATCCCCCCAAAACATGAAGGAAACCTCCGCCGTAGGCGATTACTGAGTGTCAGGATTCCAAGTTTTGGGAAATCAGTCTCATGCTTCCGAGTCTTTTCATTTTCTGTCTTTTGGTATATATCCCACAACACTCTATACCAGCTACTCAGACACCTTCATATGCACAACACTCTACACCAGCTACTCAAACACCTTCATATGCACAACACTTTATACCAGCTACACAAATACCGTCATGTGCAGAACACCCTGTACTGGATACACAATGTCATATGCACAACACTCTATACCAGCTACTCAAACACCATAATATGCATAACATGCTGTATCAGCTACACATTTTCATATGCACAACACTGTATTCCAGCCTGCACATTGTCATATGCATAACACTCTATACCAGCTACACAAACACCATCATATACACAACACTCTGTACTAGCTACAAACTATCATATGCACAGCACTCGGTACCAGCTACTCAAAACCATCAAATGCAAATCAATCTATACCAGCTACTCAAACACCATATGCACAACACTCTGTACCAGTTACACACTGTCATATGCACAACACTCTGTATCAGCTACTCAAACAACATCATATGCAGAAGACTCTATACCAGCTACTCAAACATCATATGCACAACACTCTATACCAGCTACTCAAACAACATCATATGCACAACACTCTATACCAGCTACTCAAACACCATTATGCACAACACTCTATACCAGCTACTCAAACAACATCATATGCACAACACTCTATACCAGCTACTCAAACACCGTTATGCACAACACTCTATACCAGCTACTCAAACACCATCATATGAACAATACTCTGTCCCAGACACTCAAACACCATCATGTGCACAACACTCTCTACAGCTACTCAGCACCACCATATGCACAACACTGTATCAGCTACTCAAACACCGTCATGTGCACAACACTCTGTACCAGCTACACACTGTCATATGCACAACACTCTGTATCAGCTACTCAAACAACTTCATATATATAACATTCTATACCAGCTACTCAGACACCATCACATGCATAACACTCTATACCAGTCAACACACTGAAACTGAAAAGACCAAGTGACACGAGCCCGAGACTGACTTCCCAAAACTCGGAATCCAGACACTCGGTCATTGACTGCAGTGCAGTTTGTAAACATAAATCAGGGGGTGCAGAGGGAGTGAACCCACCGAAACATGAAGAAAACCTCCACCGCAGGAGATTACTGAGTGTCGGGATTCCAAGTTTTGGGAAGTCAGTCTTGTGCTTCTGACATTCGGTCTTTTCAGTTTCTATCTTTTGCAATATATCCCACAACACTCTGTACCAGCTACTCAGGCAACATCATATGCACAACACTCTATACCAGCTACTCAGAAACCATCATATGAACAATACTCTGTCCCAGACACTCATACATCATCATGTGCACAACACTCTCTACAGCTACTCAGCACCATCATATGCACAACACTGTACCAGCTACTCAAACACCATCATGTGCACAACACTCTCATATGGACAACACTCTGTATCAGCTACTCAAACAACATTATATGTATAACATTCTATACCAGCTACTCAGACACCATCATATGCACAACACTCTATACCAGCTACTCAAACACCATCATATGAACAATACTCTGTCCCAGATACTCAAACACCATCATGTGCACAACACTCAGTACCAGCTACACACTCTCATATGCACAACACTTTGTATCAGCTACTCAAAGAACATCATATGTATAACATTCTATACCAGCTACTCAGACACCATCAAATGCACAACACTCTGTACCAGCCAACGCACTGTCATAAGCACAACACGGGAGTATTACGAAAGACAGAAACTGGCAAGACCGAGTGTCAGGAGCCGAGTCTGACTTCCCAAAACTTGGAATCCAGACACTTGGTAATTGACTGCGGCGGAGCTTGTAAACATAAATAATTGGGTGTGGGGGGGGGGAGTGAAGCCTCCCCCACAACATGAAGAAAACCTTCGACACAGGCGATTAACGAGTGTCTGGATTTTGAGTTTTGGAAAGTCAGTCCTGTGCTCCCGGCACCCGATCTTATCAGTTTCTGTCTTTTGCAATATATCCCACAACACTCTGTACTAGGTACTCAAACACCATCATATGCGCAACACTCTATACCAGCTGCTCTAACACCATCATATGCACAACACTCTACAGCAGCTACAAAAACACCATCATATGCACAACACTCTATACCAGCTACTCAAACACCGTCATATGCACAACACACTACATCAGCTACACAAACACCATCATATGCACACTCTATATCAGCTACTCAAACACTATCATATCCACGACACTCTATACCAGCTACTCAAACACCATCATATGCACAACACACTATATCAGCTACACAAACACCATCATATGCACAGCACTCTGTAACAGCTACTCAAATACCATCACATGCACAACACTCTATACCAGCTACTCAAACACCATCATATGAACAATACTCTGTCCCAGACACTCAAACACCATCATGTGCACAACACTCTCTACAGCTACTCAGCACCATCATAAGCACAACACTGTACCAGCTACTCAAACACCGTCATATACTTAATGCTCTACACCAGCTACTCAAACACTGAAATATGCACTACACTCTGTACCAGCTACACACTGTCATATGCACAACACTCTATACCAGCTACTGAAACACCATCATATGCACAGCACTCCATGCCAGCTACTGAAACACCATCATATACATAACACTATATACCAGCTACTCAAACACCATCATATAACACACTATACCAGCTACTCAAACACCATCATGTGCACAACACTCTATACCAGCTACACACTGTCATATGCACAACACTCTGTACCAGCTTCTCAAACAACATCACATGCACAACACTCTGTACCAGCTACTCAAACACCATCATATACGTAACACTATATACCAGCTACTCAAACACCATCATATACTTAACACTCTATACCAGCTACTGAAACACCATCATATACTTAACACTCTATACCAGCTACTCAGACACCACCACATAACACACTATACCAGCTATACAAACACTATCATATGCAAAGCACTCTGTACCAGCTACACACTGTCATATGCACAACACTCTGTACCAGCTACTCAAACGCCATTATATGCACAGTACTCTGTCCCAGCTACTCAAATGGCATAAAGTACAGAACACGGTATACCAGCTACTCAAACACTATCATATACTTAAGACTCTGTACCAACTACTCAGACACCGCCATACGTGCAACACTCTATATCAGCTACACAAATTGTCATATACACTATGCACTGTACCAGCTATTCAAATACCATCATATGTTCAACACAATCTACCAACTACTCAAACACCATCATATACTTAACACTCCATACCAATTACACACTGTAAAATGCACAACACTCTGTACCAGCTACTCAAACACCATCACATAAATAACGCTTTATACCAGCTACTCAAACACCATCATATACTTAACACTCTATGTCAGCTACACACTATAAAATACACAACACTCTGTACCAGCTACTCAAACACCATCACATACCTAACACTATATACCAGCTACTCAAACACTGTCATATATGTAACACTCTAAACCAGCCATTCAAACACTGTCATATGCACAACACTCTATATTAGCTACTCAATGCCCCCTCCCCACCTGTTATGTCAAGATCCCATACATTGTGCACTTCTTAGCAAAAACACTAGGTGCCCTATTCACATTCACAAGGGACTTTTGCTATTTAGCTGCAATGACCACTTAGTGCCAGTCCCTTGCCTTGCACTCTGTTATGCTTCATACACTACCATGTCACATTCTAGCAGGGATCCAGAAGTCTCTGTGGCCTCCATTGTGCCTCCCAGCTCTGTGTTGCAGCAGTGCTTAGGACTGGAAGTGAAGGTTGCATATGACTGGGGTGGCGTGATTGGCGGCTTTAGGAGGGAACTCTCAGGTAAGCCCCTGACTGGAACAGGGGCTACTTGTGATACTTTGGGAACAGTAAGTCTATTGGAACTGCTTCATCTCTAGATGCACACCAGCTTCTGTCATCATCTGGCAGCTGTTGTTGTGTGCCCATAGGTTTTAATGAGAGACTCAAGGAACTACTTCTGGTATGATTGCAATATTGCTGAGGACCAGCTATGAAAATGTTTGCACACCTAAACGTGGTGAGAAAGAAAGACATGATCATGTAACCCCTCTCCCCGGTCTAGGGCATTTTTGAGTGGTAAAACTTGGCCCTCAATGAGGGGTGGTATGCCACAATGACATTAAACAAAGATAGAATCCTGGGGTCTAGGGGACTGGATCTGGCATGGAACTGGGCACCTTTACTTGCAGTGACAGTTATAACCATAAATATTCACACCATCTGCAGAGTGTAGATGTTCCTTTATTCACACAACACTCACAGATGTCACAGACATAAGGCATAGTAGACACTGGAATCTAAATTAGGAGCTTTAGATGACTGTCCCAAACACTCACGACTAAGTCACCACTCAGCAGAGGTGCAGGTGACTTCATATCTTGCATGCAAGTTGTGGCCTCCAAGAGAAAATGCCACTGTGGTGAAAAGGCATTTTAATAAACAATTCAGATCTTTCACTATATCCAGCAGGATAACTGATGACATGGCTGGCACCTATTATAACTGATGATATGGCCGGCACCTTGGGTCTTCAGGTACCCGACAGTTATGAATAGAGTCCGACAGTGACAGCTAATAACTGAGGTAGATGTGTATAGAAAAATATAGAGTACATGTGACTTTGTCATGCCTGTGAGCATATAAAGGGATAGTCCAGACCCCCTTTGGCACCAACATGTAACACCTAAATCCTCTATCTCATACACGAGAAACGGAACTTGTGAGAACAGTTCCAACTGGAGAGTGAGTGTGAGATCTTACTGGGCAGCATGGACATCCTGCAGACACCATCCGTGACAGCGGTCAAGGCTCTCCATAGGGCTGACCAATACCATATCACCACAACCAATCGAAATGCAGTTTAGGCTGGAGATAAATAGCAAAACATACACAGTACACTTCCTGTTGTGGATAATGCAATGACAGTTTCCCATGGCAGCACAATAAATAAGAAAATGTGGTTCCTGTTCTAGCAGAACACTGTTTGGCAGTAAGGTAATTAATGTTCTCCAGTTGATGCAGTGACAAACTTTGGAAGAACTGTAACACTGCTTGTATCAATAAATCTATTACTCTACATTACTGGTGATAGCTAATGACAGGAGTAAGCAGCAAATAACAGTCTCTCATTAACAGGCAGTCCATTTTTGCAGTAGTAATCTTGGCAGTCTCCAAAAGAACAAAGTCCAGGCTGATTGCAGCCACAGCTGTAGCTCAAACCCCCCAGGACAGACACTCAATAGCTGGATGACTTTCAACAGCCATACCGCATCACTGAAGAATGGATCATGGCAGCATGTAATGGTGTAGTGCTAAATTTAAAAGTGTGGGGTCTCCACGAACAACGATCCCCCCAACCCCCTCAGGTTGGGGATCTGGAGGCCACCAAGGCTCCCAGAAGCTATCAGGTTTTAGTTGCATTCTGGTGCATTTTGTGGGCCATTTTGACACTATTTGGCTGTTTTTAAAGCCTTCTTTGACTTGTTACAAACAACTAATATATCACTATCAAAATAAGTAGCTTTTTATTTTCTTTTAAAAAAATTGTCAAAACTAAAGCAAAAAAGTTCATTTTATTTTGATGTCTATTAATAATGCCCACTGTTTAGTTCCTAAGTCCTCAAAGTTCAACTGGTCTTGGAATATATTTAAAAGTCCATTAACTGAGAGAGAAGCATCACATAAATCTGTTCCAGTTTTGTTTGAATTATTGTTAATATCATGCCAATACAAATTCAGCATCCCTTTGAAGCGTCATTTAAAGGAGATAGGAAAAGACTTTTAGTCTGTTTGCTATGTATAATAAAGCCCTGCTCTACTAAACAAAGTGTGCATGTGTTTTTTGAGGTACGAAACAGTTAAAAAGTTTTATCTATACATATGAAATCACTGTAGTCTGAAAGGCTTTCTAAACCAGTCTCTGTTTTTTTTCTGCCGACTTTGCCCAGCAGGAGCTCTGATTTACAGTGTGATGTAACAGACTCCCTACACATGACAGATCCAGAAGCTTCTGGATCTGTTCTTGCAAGGACCAATACGGCAAATACTAAATCTAGATTTACACATGACAGAGACATTTATAAATCAGTTTAGACAAAGCTGAATTTTTTTTTTCTTACTTCAACACTGCTTTCAACATAAAAAAAAAAATCATTTAAGACTTTAGTATGGGAGCTGTGCTTCCTCTCAATGTGAAGTAAGGGGTCAGTGCTCCCACGCGACCCTGCAGGACTACACCTCTAGCAGCATGAGTGGAATGAGATGAGGGGACCTCCATCCCTTGCAGTTCAGGCACAGGTTGCTTTTCATTGAACTCCCAGACAAAATGAAAATCTGACTGCTGCTTCCCAGGACAGCAGATACATAGCACGCCACGCATCCCCCCTGCACATGCACTAGAGCATGTGGCAGCAGAAGCTCTGAAACTTTTACTCCTAAGGGGGCCAGCGGGTAACCTCACTGAATATAGGAACCTGAGGATTCCCAAGGATTTCACTCAGATGTGTTAGAGCTTACAAAGGAAGAAAGGACAACTAGATCCTTTACAAATTACCTGCATCTCAGGGAGCTGAACAGTTTATATGGGGTTTTAGCCTATAGGTGCAGACATCTTTTATATAAAAGGCAAGATGCTATCTTGCCTCAGCCCCCAAAAAGTAAATTTATTTTCAATGACGAATGTCTGAATCTCCCATAAAACATATAGGGTCTAATATATAAACATTGGCACATTACTCATGGCATGGATGTACAACTGTGGATAGCAGCAAGGACATAGTCTATCTGGACTTCAGCAAAGCTTTTGACACTGAGGTACATAACAAGTTTCTGGGCAAAGTGTGCCGGTGGGATGTATACAAGGCATACACAAGGCGGACTGCTAACTGGCTTGAGGACAGGACGCAGTAGGTTGTGGTTGATGGGCACTGCACTGAGTGGAAGGGGGTACTCAACGGCATCCCTCGGGGATCGGTGCTAGTGCCAGTGATGTTTAACAATCTGGAAGCTTGAATCTCCAATATGCTGCTTAAGTTTACTGATAATAAGATGGACTGGGAGGTGGACTTTCTTGAGGACCTGAACAAGCTGGGAGACAGGTCAGACTCTCGGATTTTCAGACACAGTATAGTCAGATACAAGGTTCTACACTTGGGAAAGAAAAACAGAGGTACTGTAGGGCCTGGTAAAAGAAAAATCATGGTGTACACCACAAGCTCAAATACATAGATGGTAATAAACAGAAAAAGACAGACTGCTGAGTATGCCCTGTTGTTCCTTGCATTAGTTTACTCAGTCCCCTCTCCCCACCCACTGAATTCTATTTGTTTCTAATTACCCCCTTGACTCTGACCCATTGGTTTTGACCCCTGAGATAGTCCTAGAATTATCCACCTCACTGGGTAGATTGTTCCATCTCTCCACCCCACCAGTCTCTCTTTGCAGAAGTATTTTCTTACCTCTATCTTGAATTTACCTCCCCTCTAGGTTAAGATTATGCCCCCTTGTGGCTGTTGTTCTTTAACTGAAATATCTCTCAGGAGTCCACCCAATTATATCCCTGCATGTAATAAATATAGATACATTTGCTCACTCTTTAAAAAAAAAAATTATCCCAATATCTGGCTCCTTCGTGCCTCTTGATCAATATTATGGCTGTACCCCCCCCCAATAATGTTCCTAAATTTGGTATCTGTGGGTCTCCCACTCCACAGTTAACTGAAAAGAGCAGTTACAGTGTCCTGTCCCTTCAAGAGTCCCAAACTCCAGTCTAGCTCTGAAAAAAGTCAGTGTCCCAATGTCCCTTTGCTGTAGGCTTTATGTTCCTGAGTCTGGCTCTGAACATACTGTAAGTCTGCCAATAATTAAACAAAACTAGCCAGATGTCTAGATATCGCTGAATCTGGTGAAGCAGAGGGGGTGTGAGAGTGCTGGAGTGTGCTGGAGCAGTATCACAGAGAACAGACAGCAAGGTAGACGTTACCCCCCTAAAGGGGACTAAGTCATAAGTATAATCCCTCCATAAGTATGTCACTGATTAGTGCATTTAGTGCCCTGTGAACATTTATACTTACTTCGGCTTGTGAAATACTTGCATATTTCAGGTTGATCCTGCCATCCCCTGTTCCAGGTTTTTGTATACCCACCTCTCTGGAGGTGTTATATAAGAAAAATGGTAGCCTTGTCTTGAAATTGTATATAATAGAATCAAAAGCAGTGTTATCCAATGTTGAGAACTGTAAAATAGTCAAAAGCAGTGCCACCTAGTATTGAAAACTGTAAAATAGTCAAAAGCAGTGCCATCTAATGTTGAAAACTGTAAGTAACAGAGTCAAAAGCAGTGCTGACTAACTGTATATGTTAATTCGTTCCCCGAAGCCGCTCGTTGTTGTATAAAAGTGGTTTTACGTACCTTCAGCTGGAGGAAGAATAGCGAAGTGAAGCTGAGCTGTTCTGGCTCAAGCTGAAGTGAAGTGAAACCACTCTAATACAGGAACGAGTGGTGACGGGGGACGTATTAATATATTATTGATCGCTCTCGATCAATACTACATTTGAAAAAAACTGTTCCTGGAATGTGCCTGTTTCCAGGGCATCTGCTCGTGAGATGCTTTTCACAGAATAAGAGTGTCTTAGGTGCAGGGGAAAGGAGTGCTCTGATTGGTTGGGAGCGCTCCTTTGATATATAATTACAGCTAAAGACCTCCAGTGGTGGTCCATAGGATTATATATGAAAGACAATGGAGAACATTGACCTCTCAGCTAGGCAGACTTTCCCTTTAGCTGAATAGTTATAGCTGATGCATTCAGGACTTGGGGTCCCTAAGTTTAACTCCTAGCAAGAGCTGGAGGTATGTTTGCTCAAATAGAGAGGTATCACACATAACAGGAGGCATCACATATCCCTGATGGTTGATGTGGGAGGTGGGAAGGGGGGCTTACACTGAGATGTGGGGATTATACATATAAATGTTCAAATTTAAGTGCATGGTCCACTTAAATGCACAAAACTGCTGTTCAAATGGGATGCTTACTTAAGCGCCATTGTATAGGAAAGTTTGCCCATTACACAAATTATGCAAGGAGTACGCGTGTATGAGTAACAAAGTAATTTGAAGGTTGGCAGGGATTCTTGGTCCATTTAGGTAACTCCACCCCCAACTTCATAAGCAAGATAAGCAAGGATAGATGAGTATGCTGTGCAAACGTAATGATTTATAGGGATTCCCCATCCACTCTACTACCCAGGGTACCCTGCGATTCCCTTCAAGAAGACTGGTACTGTCTCCAGTTCCACTGTCTCTGCTGGTAGGCTGTTCCACAGGTTCACCACCCTTTGGGAAAGGAATGTCTGTCACCCATGAATTTACTGCCTCTAAGCGTCTGAGTGTGTCCTTGCAATCCTGCTGGAACACACCAGATCTAACGTGTCCATTGACTTGATCTTGTGGATACCTGTGGGTACGCGGAAGACTGAATCCTTTTCTCCAGGGTGATCATGGTAAGGCTCTCCAGCCCCTCTTCATAGCCTTTGTACTCCATACAGATTATCATTTTGGTGGCCCGGTGTTACACCCTCTTGACTGCCTCAGTGCCCTTTTTCTATTGAACTGCAAACTGCACCCCTTCTAATGCTCTTTAGCACTTTGCTGGCCCTGTTCACGAAGGAGTCACACTACTTGTTATGCTTCAACCCTTTTTCTGTTATGACCGCCCTCCTCCATTGGGCTATGGACAGCAGTATGTAGCACCTGTATAAGGGTGCACCCACCCACTGGGCTATGGAAAACAGTATGTAGCACCTGTGTTAGGGTAGAGCCTCCCCACTGGGCCACGTAGAGCAGCATGTAACACCTGCTTAAGGGTGCAGTCTCCACTGGGTTATAGTCAGAAGCATGTACCAGCTGTGTAAAGGGGTATTCATCCCTGGGCTGTTGACACAAAATGTAGCACCTGGGTAAGGGTACAGCCCCCACTGGGCCATGGACAGCAGCATGTAGCACCCATGTAAAAGTACAGTCCCACCACTGGGCTATTAGACAGCAGCATACAGCAATTGTGTAAGGGTACAACCCACCACCCACTGCACTACAGTCAACATGTAGCACCTATGTAAGGGTACAGCCTCACGGGGCTACAGACAGAATATAGCACCCATGTAAAGATACTTCCCTCCCACCCCCTTGACTGTGAACAGCACGTAGCACCTGTGTAAAGGTACAGCCTCCCAGACAGCAATATGTAGTACCTGTGTAAGGGTACAGCCCCCACCCACTGGGCTATGGACAGCATGTAGCACCTATGTAAGGGTATAGCCCCCACCCACTGGGCTATGGACAGCATGTAGCACATGTTTAAGGGTACAGCCCCCACTTGCTATGGACAGCATGTAGTATCCATGCAAAGTTACAGTCCCTCCATTCCCCCACTGGGCTATGGAGATCATATAGATCCCATGTAAGTGTGCAGGCACACAACAATGAATCACACACTGAGCTACAGATGGCATGTAGCACCTGTATAAGGTTGCAGACATACAGTACAACAATAGACCCTGCACTGGGCTATGAACAGCATGTAGCACCTCTGAATGGGGTGCAGACACACAACAGACACTCCCAATGGGCTACAGACAGCATGTAGCACTCCTGTAAGGGTGCAAACACTAGTCCTCCAAAGGGTGCCAGACAGCATGTACAGTAGCACCTGCTTAAGGGTACAGATGCACAAATGAGCTGGCCCATGCTGCTGCTTGCACACAGTCTGTCCTCAGTAATATTGGCTCCTTATACCTCAGTTGGGCTGTCACTGCAGTTTTATTGTGGCTATTATAGGCCAAGCACTCCCCCTTCCCTGCAGCACCTCAGTGAAATACTATCAAAGAAGACTGAAAAAGGACTTGGTCTTTTCTCAAGAAGCTGGCTGCCTCTGCTGCTCGGGCTGACTGACCTCTTCACCACAAAATCCCATAAATCCAATTCACCTGATGGGAGATGGGCTTTGCAAGAGCTGCCAGGGCTCTTCGCAGCAGCTTTTCTATGAACTCCTAGCTACAATAAATAACACTACCTGCAATATGTCTCGCACAGAGTGTCAGCCACTGTCGTGCTGCCATGAATTTTTATTCCTCCGCCACTCTGAAGATGGATTCCAGATACTGCATTTCCAAGCACTTAGTGTCAACTCTCTTTACCCCTCTGCCTTATGAGGTTGACATTTGCCACAAATAAAGTGGAACCTTCAATGGCCAAGTGTGAAATGGGAATGTGGTGGGGGAGGGGGATGCTGAAACTGAGCAGCAGTATCCCTTTTATTGCAGCCGTACAACTGACCTTCTGTAGGCTGCTAAATTATAGTAAAACTCACCATGGTGGCTTACAGGAACACAACATACTAAAGATTAATTGCCCTGCATAGTATTTAGTAATGGACCACCCCCCCAAAAAAATACGAGTAACAGTCTGAAGGTTCAATGCAAAAATAAGACACTTTGTAGTAACTGATACTGTGAGAGAAAGGATCAAATGCTGTGCACCAAGAAGAAAAATAAAGGGAGAGGGTGGGATTAATGAGGAAAGGCATTCTAAGCCCTAGTTTGTTTCCAGGTGTGACTCAAGACCACAAGGAAGTTAAGTGACTTGCTCAGCATCACGCAGTATACAAGTGGGGGCTGATGGGACTCAAACCCAGGTCTCCAGATATGTAGCTCAGTGTCCTTAACCACTACACCATACTGCCTGACATATTGGATTAGAAATGTTGAACCACAGAAATTGTCGACAGATAAGGACTGCTAAACCCATCCAGTCTGCCCGTAAACCCTACAACGGTATTCAGCTTCTGACCCTACCTGGTCAATAACTTTCACCTCTCCTACCCACCACTAAGGTTCCCTTATGCCTGTCCCAGGCATGTTTAAATCCCTCTACTGTTCTCGCTCCCACCGCCTCCCTCCCACCACCTCCTGGATCAGGGCACATTCAGCCTGCAGGGGCAACTGGCACAGATTAATGCATGTAGAACAGCAGAAACATAGAAACATAGAATTTGACGGCAGATAAGGACCGCTTGGCCCACCCAGTCTGCCCATTTCCCTACCTAATGAATAAGCTGCAGATCCTAGTTAACCAACAGCCTACTTTCTCCTACAGCCTACTAGAATTGCTTTATGTCTGTCCCATGCATGCTTGAATTCAACCACTGTTTTTGACTCCACAACCTCCTCTGGAAGGCCATTCCATGCATCCACAACCCTTTCTGTGAAAAAATACTTGCCTACATTACCTCTGAGCCACCCCCCTTCTATCTTCAAATTGTGCCCCCTTGTTCTTGCACACCTCTTTTTTTGAAAGATGCTACCCTCTTGGACTTTGTTGATTCCCTTGAGGTACGTGAAAGTTTCTATCATGTCCCCCCCTCCCTCCTTTCCTCGAGGCTATACATATTAAGCTCCTTTAGTCTCTCTTCATATGTCTTCCAGTGCAGATCATGCACCATTTTAGTTGCCCTCCTCTGAACAGCTTCCATCTTGTCTATGTCCTTGTGGAGATGGGGTCTCCAGAACTGCACACAGCACTCCAGATGGGGTCTCACCAGCTGTCTTTACAGAGGGATAACAACTTCCTGTTTTCTACTAGTGATGCCTCTCCCTATGCATCCCAGTATCCCCCCAGCCCTCCTTACTGCCCTCTCACATTGCTTGCACACCTTTAAGTCATCTGATATGACTACCCCTAGGTCCCTTTCCCATTTTTGTTGTTGTTAGTATCTCACTCCCCATTGTGCACTCTTCCCCTGGGTTTTTGGTTCCCAGGTGCATTACCTTGCACTTCTTAGCATTGAATCTAAGCTGCCATATATTTGACCATTCCTCTAACCTTGCCAAGTCCCTTCTCATCCTTTCCACCCCACCTTGTGCATCAGCTCTGTTACAGATTTTTGTGTCATCTGCAAAGAGACATACTTTTCCTTCCAGTCCCTCTGCAATGTTGCTTATAGAGACATTGAAGAGGACCAGTCCTAATACTGAACCATGTGGTACCCCACTAGTAATCTCCCTTTCTTCAGAGTGGACTCCATTTACTATTACCCTCTGTGTCCTATTCTCCTGCCAATTCTTTACCCAGGCTATCATCTTGGGTTCCACTCCCAGGCTGGCTAACTTGTATATTAATCTTTTGTGTGGGACTGAGTCAAATGCCTTGCTAAAGTCTAGGTAGGCCATGTCCACAGCCCCTCTTTGATCTACTACTTTGGTCACCCAGTCAAAGAAATCTATTAGATTCATCTGGCATGACCTTTCCGCTGTGAATCCATGCTGCCTTGGGTACTGTGCCCCTCTGGCCTCTAGGTACGCAACAATTCTTTCCTTCAGAAGTGATTCCATCATTATCCCTATCACTGAGGTTAAACTAGCAGGTCTGTAGTTTCCTGCTTCTGCCCTGCTCCCACTTTTGTGAAGGGAAATCACATCTGCCCTCCTCCAGTCCTCAGGCACCACCCCATCCTCCCATGATTTGTTAAGGAGGGTAGTCAGTGGTGTCACTAGTTCTACCCTTAGTCCTTTTAGAATTCTGGGATGAATCCCATCAGACCCCATTGCTTTGTCCACCTTCAGTTTTCAGAGTTCTTTCAGAACCCTTTCTTCTGTAAATGGGCTGGTATCAACTTCTGTATCCAGAGTGTTTCTATTGTTTGTTTTAGGTACCTCCCCCTCTTCATTTGTAAATACTGAGCAAAAATATTTGTTTAGTATCTCTGCCTTTTCACCGTCACCCTCTGCCCACCCCTCCTCCCCTTTATTAAGCCTCACTATCCCTCCCTTGGTCTTCCTTCGCTCCCTGATGTACCTAAAAAAGGTTTTATCCCCCTTCTTAACTGAGCTGGCTATCTTTTCCTCGGTTTGGGCCTTTGCTGTTCTGACTGCCTTCCCAGCTTCCTTTTGCTTTAACTGATACAATTCTCTGTCCTGCTCCTTCTGTGATTCCTTGTACTTTCTGAATGCTTTCTTTTTCTCTTGAACCTTCACTTCAACCTCCTTTGAGAACCATAGTGGGTTCTTACATCATTTTGTTTTGTTTATTTGCTTCACACAAAGGCTTGTTACCTCTGTGATGGCAGTTTTTATTATTCCCCATTGTTCTTCCACCCCTCCTTCCTGCCCATTTGCTGTGTAT
Organism: Neoceratodus forsteri; assembly: GCA_016271365.2. Taxonomy (NCBI): domain Eukaryota; kingdom Metazoa; phylum Chordata; order Ceratodontiformes; family Ceratodontidae; genus Neoceratodus; species Neoceratodus forsteri. Next base: position 1,026,455,008 of record CM028130.1, on the reverse strand, counting down.
TCCTTAGGCACTCACTCATTTTGACAAAGTCAGCCCTCCTGAAGCCCAGTACTTTTGCCTTTGTATGGCTTGACTCTATTGCTGTGTTTATTGTGAACCATACTGTTTGATGGTCGCTAGTTCCCAGATGGCTACCCACTTCTACATCTGTGATCCTCTCTCCATCTCTGTTTGAGAGAACCAGGTCTAAGATTGCTCCCTCTCGAGTGGGTTCCAATACTGGTTGTCTGAGGCATGCCCCCTGTAGGGCATCTAGAATAACCCCACTCTTAGAAGTGGCTGCTGCAACTGCACTCCAGTTAATATCTGGCATATTCAGATCACCCATCAGCAATATCTTCTCTTTTTCTGCCATTCTAAGTACACTTTCTATAATTTCCTTGTTCATTTTCTCCCCCCTGAGAGGGGGGTCTGTATACAACCCCTGTGCGGATTGTGGTGCCATTGCCTGTCTCCAAATTGACCCACAGTGCTTCTTCTCCTCCCTGGTTACCCTTTTGTTCTGTTGCTTTGATTCCTTCCCTTATGTAGAGAGCTACCCCTCCTCCTCTTTTATCCTCCCTATCCCTCCTGTAGATAGTGTATCCTGGTATGTTTACATCCCAGTCATGGTTCTGTGCATACCATGTTCCTGTGACTGCCATGATATTGTATGGGGTGTTGTACATTACAAGGCTTTTTTTTTAAATGCTTGAGGTGTGTGATACCACATAAATTAGTTTGCGAAGGTATCACACACTAAGGATATGCAAAAAAAGAGCACTTACAACTCCCTATGCTTTACATTTTATAATGCTAGTTTTAACTACTTACAGAAAGAAACAGCTATTTTGAGGAACCAGAAACTGTCGAGAATACATTACTCAAAAAGTAAGCTGGCTTACTGAGGGTTTTTTTTTTGAGTGGGGGTTTAATCAAGAAAAATGTCTATCTCTGTCATGAATGGAGATACTGAATTACAGTCCTTAAAGTCCACAAGTGAGTGGGGCTCAAGTAGAAAATGGTCATTTTATTAGTTAAAGTAGCATACAAGGCAATTCTAAGATAACATGATTGACAGGGTATTATGATGCAATGGTGGCTTTGATTACAGATTTCTATAACACACAACCATATATTATGGAAAACGTGTATTAAGGATTTTGAAAGTGATGATAGACAGGTTAATAAACAGGCTCACCAGTAATTATGAATTGAATAACAGACAGAAAACCATGCATAACAAGGCTAGGAATCCAACAAGGGGTTCTGGTGACATCATACACCACACGTGTAAAGCATGAATGGATTATAATGTCACAAGGCCCCCAAGATGGCATCACATGCCTTGTTACACTTGCTGTGCTATTTTTATTGTTTATAGTATATGTATGCAATAAAGCACAACAGGGTGTGTGATTATGGGTCAATAATCACACGCCTCTCAAGAGTGTTGTTAAGCATGAGGCGATTGTGTCGAGTGCCTTTAAATGCCCAAAAGAGGAGTGTGATTATTGACCATATATTTATATGGTTATTTATTGATGGATTTAAAACTTTGGGGATTACCTTTGAGCACAAGTGCTCATTTACAAAGGTTTCACTTCAAATACATTGTCACAAAAAAAGAATTATAAGTACTGCACAATAAGCAGTTCCAGAGTAAGTGCAGTCGAGTCAAGCTCAAAGCACTTAGGACAGAACAATTACATACAGTTGTGAAAAAAATCCATATGGATCATTTTATAAAAAGTTTCAGGTTATGAACAGAGAGAAACTGACTAAAACTGTTTATTTATTTATTTTATTTGAATTTTGATAACCGGGTAAGCCCACTGAGACAGACAAGTCCCTTTTTCAGGGGCGACCCCAGGAATGAAAACAATTCCATGAACAGGTACACAGAACATTAAGATGCAAACTTAGAATAAAATGAGGACAGCATACACACAGAGGTAAGATACAATGTAAATACACAATATACATACACACAGAGGTAAGATACAATGTAAATACACAATATACATACACACAGAGGTAAGATACAATGTAAATACACAATATACATACACACAGAGGTAAGATACAATGTAAATACACAATATATATATACACACAAACAGGATGCAGTTTCCATATTAGCAGGATGAAGAAATCCATTTCCCGTCCGGGGAGGTACTGAGACGAGAATCCTTTGGGTAGGCTGGATCCGTAGAATTGGAACAGGTAAGTTTGCTAGGGAGTATTTGCAACAATACAAAATTCGGAGCAAAGATTAAGTACTTACAAGGGTAAAGAGTAGGGAAAGTGGGGGAGCAGGGGAGGGAAAGGGATTGGGAGAAGATTGGTTAGAGAAGGGGTTTAGGAGAGGGAAGGATAGTCAGAGAGGGGAAGGGTGCACAGGAGTTGGAATGGGGGTTAAGTACAATTGCCATTGCATATAGGAGGGCTAAAGAAGATTTCCTTGAAGCTTCTTTTTAAGAGGGGAAGAGACGAACAGGAAAGTAAACCATGAGAAGGGAATTCCATTTTTGAGGGGCTGAGAAAGGGAGGGACCGCTTGCCGATGGCAAGACGAATTTTAGGAATGCTCAGCACCAGGAGGTGGGAGTAATGGAGTGTTCCAGGGGAGGTTTTCAGGGTCAGCAGACCAGAGAGGATGGGTTGAAGGAGAAGGCGGGTAAGCTTAAAGGTGGTACATAGTATGGCAAAGTCCAATTTGGGCTTGAAAGATGACCAGCCTTGGGAGTTGAGAACGTCACAGTGATGGGCCTGAGCAGGAGCTGCATCTGCGAATTGAGCCACCCTGTGGTAGGTTTGTTTGAGTTTAGTTAGTTGAGTGGTCCTAACTGAGTGAGTTATGGTAGCACCATATAATAAACTAGGGAGGAGGGTAGTCGAGACAATGATCTTTCTAGCACAAGGAGTAAGGTAGGGTGCAATGTGATGTAGGAGTCCAGGTTTCTGATTGGTGACCTTAATAGTGCTATCTACATGCAGGTCAAAGGACAGATATTCGTTGAGGGTCATACCCCGGTATTTGAAAGTTCTAACCCCTTCTAAGGGCAGACTGAGGGATATATTAATAACCAAAGGAGCCTGGGAGGTTAGGTCAAAGGTGGTGTGATGGAACAGCATAGATTTTGTTTTCTTAGTGTTCAGTACCAGCAGGTTCTTTTTGAACCAATTCTCCAAGTGTAGGAAGTCATTTTCCAGGTCTTGTTGAATAGAGGAGATGACAGTGCCATGCCGGTATAATATGGCATCATCTGCATAGAGTTGGATTGATGCCCCCCACAGTTAAGAGGCAGGTCATTAATAAAGATTGAAAAGAGTAAAGGCCCAAGAATAGACCCTTGGCGGACCCAATCTGTGATTGGAGATAGTGGGGAAAGGGCACCAGCCCATTTGACACATTAGAAACAGTTGGATAAATAGTTAGAGACCCAGGAGAGGAAGTTGGCATCGAGACCTATAGACAGGAGCTTGGAGATGAGGAGTGAATGGTTAGCAAGGTTAAAAGCCTTGGTAAGGTCAATGAAGACTGCTCCCATGGCATGACCCTGATCCATGGCATGAAAAATGTCAGAGGTGACCTTCAGGAGGGCAGTGTCAGTCCCGTGTGATTTTCTGAGGCCATGTTGGTGAATCGTAAGGGCATTGGTTTGATCAAGAAAGGAGTGCAGCTTATTATACAGGATTCTCTCTTAGATTTTAGGGATCAGACACAGAATAGAGATAGGTCTGTAGTTTTCAACGAGGTTAGCTGGGCCAGATTTGTGCACAGGGACAACAGAGGCAGTTTTCCATTTGTCCAGGATGGAGTGTGTGAGGAAGGATTGGTTAATCAGGAGTGTGATTTGATGAGCCAGTGCTGGTGCACCAGTCCTAAGGAATTTGGGGTGCAGGCTGTCAAAGCCCAGGGAGCTATTAGGGTTGAGTCCCATTAAGAACTTAAGGACTTTTTTGTGTGAGGTAAGTTTTAAATGGAAGAGTGGGTGATGAGATTCATAGTAGGGGGATTGTGGTGAGGGGCAGGTATTTGGGAGACCTACCTTGTAGACATCAAGGCTGATGAAGAAGTCATTTATTCCTGCAGCGATCTCGGAGGGTGAGGATAGTTCCGTGCCCTTTGCAATCATGATCTGGGGCATTTTTTTGTTCATTACCTTTAAGGAGGGCATTGATTTGTGTCCAGAAGCGTTTAGTGTCACCGAGTTTACTAACATGTAGGGATTGTAGATAACCCCGTTTAGTCTTGTTTACCTTAGCTTTACAGGCATTTTGCAGTTGCTGGTATGAATTCTAGTCTGTGTGGAGCCCCGATTTTTTTAAGGGCCTAAGCATTCGAGGTTGAAGTCACGACAGAGTTCGGTGTCACTGTGGTGGCGGGTGTCAAGACTGATGAAGATTACAACTGCATTGGACTGCAAAGGCAGACCACGAAGTTCTCTTAAACTGATTAAACTTGGGGAGATTCAGCAGAGTATCAGGCAGTTCATTTAACCAGCTAGCAGCCCTGACAGTAAATGACTGTTTGCCCAGCTGAGTACGGCAGAAAGGAGGCTTACAGGCATTCCTGGCCATGTTCCTGGTGCTGTATTGGTTGGAGATGGTGCAGAAGCAGTTTGTTAAAAGAAGGGGGTGTTATGCTCAAGATCAAGAGTGCCTTTTTGGCTAGCACACAGGTCAGAGGCTAAACTCACAAAAAGTTGCAAGTACAGCACAAAAGTTTGCATTGCGCTTTGCATTTGCCCAGGTGTCTAAGGTTGCTATTCTTAGTCGGATAGTGCACCTGCACTATCCAACTGAGAATAGGGACAGATCGAGTCAGCGGTAACCCCATTATTGTTAGTGCTGACCCCACTACTGCCACCCTGACATGCAGCCAGGAATATGGCTCTACAATGAACGGCACAGTTGCTCTATTTCCAGTTCACTAAAGCAGCAATGTAAATGAGCACACTGAGCATGCAAGGCACTATGGGACCATTTGCATGCCCATTATGGGCCCTTATACATAGGCTGCACTGGAGTTTAGTGCTCATTACAACTGCATTGCAACATTATAGTCCACGCTCACTGACTGCTCAGTTGACAGCCAGCTGTTGGGGAGAGCAGAGGGCTGTACCAGTCGCCGGCTTAGGCTCTGGTTGGGTAGAGAGTGGGGTTGTGGGGCACTACCTGCTGGGGTGGGGGGTCCACTAGACACCAGGGGATGGTTTAACTATGGGATAGGGAAGGGGCTGTCAGCTAGACACCAGGGAATGGTTGAACTGTCGTGTACAATGGATCGGGATGGGTGGATACAATGGACAACAGGGAAACAGTGTGCAGACATTGGATGGGGAGGACCACTGGACACCAGGGAATATGATTGTCACATTGGGAATGGGTGTGGGTGGGGGAGGGACACTAGGAAAATATATGTTAACATTGGTAGCACCAGGAAAACTTATCTATGTAAGATTGGGCTGGCGATTGGCGGGGGGGGGGCCACTAGCACCAGGGAAAAATATGTTCTGCATATGGGACTGTTGATCTGTGGGGGGACCACTAGCACAAGGGAAAAATATGTATTACGTATGGGACTGGCGATCTGTGGGGGGACCACTAGCACAAGGGAAAATGTATATAGTACGATTGGGCTGGCAATCGGCAGGGTCGGGGGACCAATAGCAACAGGGAAACATATATAGTTACACTCGGGGTGGTGATCAGTGAGGAGGGGGACACTACTACCAGGAAAAAATATGTATTATATATGGGGTCTGTGATTGGCAGGGGAGGTGAAGACCATTAGCAGCAGGGGAAAACTTATATATGTATGATCAAGCCAGCGATCAGTGGTGGAAGGACTACTAGCACCAGGGAAACATACATACAGTAGTTACAATTGGTCCTTCGATCGGTAGGGAGTGGGGGACCACTAGTCCAAGGGGAAAAATATGTATTACATATCGGGCTGGTGATTGGCGGTGGGGGACAATATCTCTAAGAAAAACTTATATATGTACAATCAGGACAGTGATCAGCAGGGGTACCACTAGTACCATGAAACATATATAGTTACAGTTGGGTCAGTGATCGGGGGGGGGGGCCACTAGCATCAGACAAAAATATATATTACATATTGGGCTGACGATCGGTGGTGATGGTGGGGACATCTAGCACCAGGGAAAACATACAGTTACAATCAAGCTGGCGATCAGCAGGTGGGGGATCACTAGCACCAGAGAAACATTTATTTTATACTGGGTGAGTGATCGGATGGGAAGAGGGACCACTGGACACTAGGGTCTATTGCACCAAGGATCAGGTGAGGGGGTCACCGCAGTACCTCTGCCACCACTAGGGTTGCACAGGATTAAGGCAAGGTCTTGGTCGGCAGGATTTGCTCCATGCAAGGGAACCACGCAAAAGGCCTTTGCATGGAGCACATGCTAAGTGAATTGGACTGTGCCAATATACAGGTCCCCTCATCCTCATTTACAATGCACCCCCCTCCACACTTTGCCTGAGCACAAACCCGATTTGAGTGTGCAAACTGGGCTTCTGTGAATAGGAGCTGGGTACAAAACCCAGTTTGTTTGCGCAAACCTGGGTTTGTGCCCAGGCAAAGCTTTGTGAATCCTGGTCCTGGAGCTTTATTCTGCTGGGTAAAGGTAGCCAGTTAGTGTGTGCATAAAGGGTACCACTATAAGTGCAGTTATCTGCACCAAGTACAATGCGGCATGCCTTATTACAGATCAGCTTTACTCTGTTTAGCACCGTGTCACATGCAGCTGCATACACAGGGAGCCCATAATCTATAAGTGACAATAAGTCATCTAGCATCACCAGTGAGATTGTTCTGGTTATGGTACAGGGCACCCAGTCTTCTGTTAACATTGGTCACCAGATTGTCAACATGGGGTGCAAAAGATAAGGGGCCCGATATTCAAAAGTTTGTGCAGGCACTAATGGGTCTTTGCCTATGCAAATCAGGGCTTGTGCTGAATCCCCATATTCAAAAGGGGCTGTTGCGTGGACAAAGAGGGTTAGCGCCCATGCAAAACATAATGTATGTTGGTGGGCAAGGGGAGGGGTGTAGCCATGAGTAGCCACGCTAGCTCATATTCAGCTGCTTTTTGCTGTGCAAAAGGATTTAGTTTAGTCCTTTTGCACAGTGCAAATAGTGCCTAACAAAACCTTGACTTAATCTGGGCAACCCTAGTGGCTGCTGGAGGTAATGCAATTACATAACCAGTAGGCCACTGGGGGAGCACACCCACCCCTTGTGGTCCCTGGCACTGCCCCTCCAATCATCAGCCCCTATTGTGCAAATGCACTCCCTAGTGGTAGTGGTCTCTCCTCCCCCTCTGATCGCCAGCCTTTACCATAGTTTAAATACATCCTTGGTGGTAATGGACCCCACCCCTTCTGATTGACAACCTATAAGTCAGAATCACAATCTCTGGTGTTAGCGGTCCCCCATCTGATCACCAGCCTGAATGTCAGAATCACAATCCCTAGTGCTAATGGTCCCCCCCCCCCGATCACCAGCCCGTATGTCAGAATCACAATCTCTGATGCTAGTGGTCTCCCCTCTGATCGCCAGTTTGTAGTAAAAGTTGCAGCACTACCTGGGGTCCAGTGGTCCTTCCTCCTGGACACTGATCCATGGTACTGCCTGTCACAACTCCTCACTCCTTGGCATCAAGTGGCCACCTCAGTATGGCACCGAGCACCCACTTCCCCAGTCACCTTACTAGTTTTCTCAGTGCCGCGGTACATATGGCAACTGGTGCAGCCCTTCACACACTTCCTTGGCTGGGTGCCAAATCTCCATGCATGGAGTGTGCCCCTTATTTATGGGACAGGGGGATGTGCTCTGTCCTATAAATAGGGGGCATGCTTCATGCTGGACATATGGTGTCTGACCGAGAAGGTGTGTGGAGGGCTGCACTGATCGCAGTATGCACCAATGGCACCAAGGATACTGGTAAGGTGACTAGTGGCATGGGTGCTCGGTGCCATAGTGGTGGGGGCTGCTAGACACCAGGGAGTGGGGAGTTGTGACAGACGGTACCGTGGATCAGTGCCCAATGGAGGAGCCACTGGACCCCAGGTAGTGTTGCAGCTTTAAATACGGGCTGACAATCAGAAGTGGGGACCACTAGCACCAGAGACTGTGATTCTGACATACGGGCTAGTGATCGCAGGGGGGACCACTAGTACCAGTGAGTGTGATTCTGACATATGGGCTGGCAATTGGAGGGGGGACCACTAGCACCAGGGACTGTGATTCTGATATGGGCTGATGATCGGGGGAGGGGACCACTAGCACCAGGGATATCTACACTGCTGTGGAACTGGGCAATTGGTGGTGGCACCCCTCTAACCTGTCTCACTACCCATGCAAATGATGCCATAATGGGCATGCAAATGGACCCTTAGTGCCTTGTATGCCCAATGGGCTCATTTGCATTGGTCCCTTTGAATATTGCATACAGTGCTCTTGTACTATCCATTCTTGTGGCATACATCGGTAGCCCTGTCAGGGCAACACAGAGTGGCTTAGCGCTGTGCTGACATGACCCTATATTCAGTCAAATAGCGTCAGTGTACTATTTGACTGAATATAGCATCTTCAGGCACCCGGGCAATCGCAAGGTACAGTGCAAATTTTGGCACTCCATTTTGCACAATTTTGAATATTGGGCCCCAGGTGTCATCTACAGTTACTCCAAAGTATTTAAAGGTCTCCACCTGTTCAAAATGTTGTCCTTGGCAATTTCAGATGATAAAGAGTGACACTTCCCTCTTCTGTGAAAGTCTAGAGAAGAGCATGCATGGTCTTTCTTTTTAATTGAGGACCAGTTTGTCATTGTAGGACCATAATCATACATCCCTAAAGTGATCTATTGCACTTATATCATGTGTTCAAAAACTTATCACTTAAAAAGCATAGCTATGACTTATGCTTTGGTGAAAAGAGGAGCATTTCATCATTTAAGTGCTGAACATTAGGTAGTCCCTTCACTGTCGAGACCATGCTATGCGCTGTGATGCTGGGGGTGGGGTGGGAAACATTGTCAGTTCTAGGAAGCAGCAGGCAGTGGCCATGAGTTACTGATAGGAAAGGAGACCTCATTCTGTGGTGACCGCAGTGGTCTGCAAGCAGCCGAACAATGTTGCAAGAGGGTTCTGTGAGCACAGCGTTGCAGGTGATCAGTCTTTCCATTTTCACTTGTTAACAGCATTAATTGGGGGATCAGTAGGGCATGAATCTACTGTGTTTCTGTAGTAAGGTTCATATGACTGTAAGTAGTTCAGGCATGTTATTATGGGTCAGTAATTACACGGCTCTGAGCTTCGTTCAGCCATTGAAATCACTACAATTTTTGTACACATTTTACAGATCTTTGAGGCTTGCTGTTAAATACTATTTAGAACTGCCAACAAAAGATGCTGCTCCAGCTGTTGCTAGGGGACAGCATCTTTTTTTTCTCAATTCTTTTTCCCTCCTGGTCACCAACTGCAGGGGCCCGATACCTCAGCTACTCCCACCCAGGGTGAGACTCCCCCCAGCTCAAGGACCCCCTCAGAACTCCAGACTTATCACCCTTACCAGCATGATACCCCCTAGCTTATGCCCCCCAGGGCAGGGTCGCCATCCACTTACCTTGGCACTCCTTAAATCCATTTCTCCTGCAAGTAGGGTGAAGGTCAGACGATATTGGGACCCAGGGTGGGTGGGATCCGATGGTGGGAGTGGGGCTGGTGGCGCATCATTGTCTCCTCTGCAGTTGGGTTTTTTCCTCTCTTGCGTGAGCATGAGCTCCCCCAGGAGGTGCGGACGTGCAGTGATGTACAGCATGAGATGGGTACTCTCCCACACCAGTCCTGCAGACGTCCGCCGTTGCCTCTGCCCCTCGCTTTGGTGGTCCCTGCTGTTGCTCCCCCAGTCTCCACTGGGAGTCATTAAGTGCAGGGAAACCACAGTCCACCATCCCTGAGAGAGGAGAGCAGTCCTCTGGACACTCAGTCCTCTCTCCAACTGCCGATCCGCAATGACCCAAGCTTGCTCCCGACCTTGAGTCGCTGGCGTGGTGTGAGGTGTGGTGTCCAGCGCCTCAACCCTTAGCACCACCGGGCTGGCTGGGTATAGAATCTTAAAGGTTCTAAGTTGTTGTACCACTGATCTGACATCAGATCAATAGTACAACTTTATAATGTCATAACCATGCAGTACAGTACATACCAGCATTTGGGTGTTCTGCTTTCTTTGTTGGAAAAATGGCAATAGATATGATGGCAAAGATGATCCAGAGCAGCAGGGAAGGTCATATGAGATAAAGCTGGCAGCTTAAAGAGCTGGTGACATGTTCAGGGGAACTTTAAAAAAACATAATATTTAGACAAAGTCCAGCTTGTATTTCCCATTAGTTCTGTATTTCTCCTCCGCATTATTTATTACTATGGTCATTTGTGCGAAAACAGGATTTCTGCTCCTGAAAAGTTCATCTATTCCTGCTGCTTTCTCACTACCTGAAGTCATAGAGCAGTGCTTGTGACCTCACAGTTACTCCCATGGCAACAGACTGTGATGTCACAACAGAGGATCATGACTTGGAATAGGGAGTAGGGAGTAAGCTATAGAGGCAGATGAACTCAACATAAACTCTTAAGGGACAACAATCATATATTCATACACATTTCCTTAGTGATACATTATGGAAAGAAGAAATGCATAAAATATAAATGGAATGCAAGCAGAATTGTGCCTAATTATTATGTTTTTTAAAGTTTTCTTTGAGGCGCCAGTAGCTCTTTAACATGCGCACACTGGAGGCCAGGAGGGAAAGGGGGATATGACTGAGATGTACAAGTTCTTGGGAGAAATCAGTAGGGTGGACTACAAGGACTTGATAATGAGGAAAGTGGCCACAGTGACTAGATGACATGGGTAGAGACTGGGGAATTCAAGAGGGACATGTGGAAGTTCTATATGGAGAGGGTGGTGGAAGAAGGAATAGACTGCCCTGAGAGGTGGTTGAAGATTGTCATGGAGTCAAATATGGATGTAACAGATATAAGGGAATGGTGGGACCCACAGTCTGAAGAGAGAGGGAGAGGGATACCTGGGGAAGGGCCTGATGATCTGACATGAGGATATCGGATCTCTAAATCCAGCCCAGTTTTAGGCCAAGCATTGAGCAAGGCAGAAAATCAGCAGGCTGGATAGACCTGTGGGCCTGTTTTGCCAACAGAATTTATGTTTTTATATACTATATAGCAAGATTCTACATTGCTGGTGCAGGACACCATGTGTTATACAAGTACAAGCTCAAGGATATGGCTAAATGTAGATGACTGAGGTGTGGTACAGAAGGGGAAGACTCTTCTGCATATCCTTTCAGTGTGTCCAGATCACCTTGCTTTCTGGCATTGGGTGCAGATGCTTGCAAGCGGGTAGTGAGTACCCTGCCCCCTCTCTCATGCATTTTGTTTATACTGGGTGATGCATCTGGATTACACTATAATTCATCCATCACACTAGGATACATTTTGGTGGCCAGTGTGGAAGGTAAATGGTTGATTCTCATGCAGTGGAGGATTCAACTGGCTCCGTTACTTCAACACTGGATATGAGCCATGGGTGTCTTGGCTAATAATAAAAGACACTAGCCACCTAGACCTGCATGAAACAAATCAGTTTGATAAGGTAGGGAACCCATATCTTGCCTTCGAGATTTGCAAAACATCTGTCCACCAGTGGGTTAGCTAAGTTACTCTTTGAGTGCAATAATCCTGACTTGTTTTTGGAAAATATTTATATGTGGTAGACAGTAGTACACTGGTTATATGTTCTGTTTTTTCTGTAGGAAAAAAATCAGGAAAGTAAGAACCCACACACCAGGGGCAACTCCATGAAGCTGGCGGGGGTTCAGAGAGATACCAGGAAGTATGATTTCAGGGAGAGGGTGGTGGAGGGGAAGAGTAGGCTGCCAAAGGAGGTGGTCTGCGTGAAATCAGTGTGGGTGGTGGTGGGGTTAATAAGGATGGGACAGAAACAGTGGTTTGGTAAAGACCACAACAGAAAGGGAGGGGGAAGGGGAAAGTGAAGAGACTCTAGAGCTCTCTCATTCAGCATTAGTTAAGTAGGAATGGGAGACACAGTAGACCAACAGGGCTTTTTCTGCTGACAGAGTCTGTATTTCTCCATTTTTATGTACAAATGCCATCGAGCCATGCTGGCCCAGTGGCATGGAGGGCTGAGGCATCGATGCCTTACCTCTTGCCATGCCTGCGACCTGTGTTCACGGTGTGAGCAGGTCACCGGGGGTCAGTTGGGGAGGGAGAGGATCGAGCATTTGGAGGACTGCTCTCCTCTCCTGGGGAGGGAGGCACCCAGAGGTCAGTGTTAGCCTGGCCCCTAGTGGAAGCTGGGGGTTGGATCACCAACAATGACAATGGGGGGTGTGAGGTGGGGCAGATGCCTGGCATGCTGCTCATGGGAGCATGCGCGACACTGCCATTGGCTCATTATATGCCCTGCTTCCGCAGGGTGGAAACAGGAAAATGGTCCTGGTCGCATACGATGACCATGGACCTCTGCAGTCCCCACACCCGGTAACTCAGGCACCTCCCGAATCTGGATCTGGCTTAGCAGATTGAGGGGACTCCCTGCCCCCTTCCACAGAGGTCAAGCCATGGGGGATATCGGGTGAAGGTAAGTCCTGGGAGATGCCGGGGTGATGGGGCTGGGGAGTCCAGTGGGAAGGAGGGCTGGCCAGGATGGGGTGGGGGAAAAATAAGATAGCCCCTCCAAAAAGTCATTGAGCCAGATCTTATTTACAGTGGTATCCTGCAAGTGTAATGAGTCACTGTACATGTCAATACACTACCCTGACTTATGTACCCAAGTAAGGAGTGGCATTCTCTTCTGTAATCAGTCCTTGCTTCACATTCTCACCATGTTTTTGGAAACTGGCATGCGCCCCCATGCACTCAATGACAACCATATGGCCTGCTGTGTGCTGAAGATCTGCCACCCCAAAGTCACTCCAAAGATCATCCAGAGCTTTCACATCTTGATCTTTCTGCCCTGCACACTGACACACTAACCTCTCAAATATTGACTAGTCCTTCATCTCAGCAGCCACTGAAGTAAAAGTGGTGCTTACATATTATCAAGTTAAATTTATGGCTGCTTGGGACCCTGGCATCCCTCGGAGAGCCAGAGTCATAAGCTCTCGCTTTCCTTGAATCTTTGCTGAGCTCCTAACTTGCCTTAAAGCAAGAGACTTAGCCTGGTACGCAGTGCTCGCACAAGGCCTGGGTCACTGGTGCACCTTCCTAGGTAAAAGGCTTAGGAAATGCCTGTACCAAAGCCCCATGGCTTGGTAAAGCTGAGTATTTTGCAACTACCCTTTAGAATAATATCAAACATCCCTCAAAAAGCTAGGTTATCCATGCCCTCTTCAAGCATCCCATCCAGCCCATAGCCCCGGTCTGACTATCCTTTTGACTATCCTTGACCATGCCGTTGTGGCCTCCTCCATTAGCAATTAATGTTGCACACTGCTGTTTGTTTGCTCTCAGCACTTAAGGCATTGTTGCATATCTACTTCCACAGCATCTTTTGCCTTTGCACATTGTTAATTGTTATTCGTGTTGCTTATTACCTTGTTTTCTTTCTTGGGACTTCTGTACCTCTGTTCCTACTCAGATCATTCCTCTCTCTCCCCTGTACTGGATGCATCTGGAAACAAGTTCAATATGTCTGTCCTGGTAAATCTTTTGATATAAATAAAGAAATAATAAAGAAATAATTTTTCACCACTTGTGCGCTGTCACTTCTCCGCTCCTCCCTCTCCCCGTCTCCAACCACCCTCCCTCCTTGTCATCCTTCTTCCTTCCCTCTTCTCTAGTCACCCTTACAGCCCTTCAGACCATAAATCCTCACAAAGGTCATAACTCTGATGGTCATTTCCCCAAGCTCCTCTGTTGGACTGCTGCTGTGGTGACAGCTCCTATTTCTGATCTCTTAAATTGTTCCTTCCTCTGTGCACTGTTCCTGACAAATGAAAGGACTACAGTTATCTCCCTTCCCAAAGAGTGTGACCCCAAGTAGCAGGGAATTTCTATCCTATATCACCCCTTCCTATCCTGGCCAAACTTCAGAAGTACATGGTTTTCTCAACTCTTCACCTTTCTGGACTCCTCTGCCTTTCTCCCTCATTCCAGCTAGCTTCAGAAAGTCCCATTAAATTGTTTGCTCCATACTCGGACTCATGACTGCATTCTGAAGGGGATAGATCAGGGCTGGATTACCTCTGCTCTCTTTGTCAACCTGGAAAGTCTTTGACACTGTCAACCACCCTATCTGCTGGAAAAAAAAAGCAGTGCTGGACTATCTGATACCACAGTTAAATGTTTTAGTTCTTATTTATCGATTCAGTTTTTGTTGACTGAGTGGGTGCACTAGACAAAAGCATTGCCTATTTTCAGGCACAACCTGGAATGGTTACAGACAAAATGAACAGCAAATTACAGTGATACAAAAAACATCAGTATGGTCTGTCAGAAAACATGTAACATTTAAGCAGTATAGGAGATTTAAGAAAGCAGTCAAATAAGTGCTAAAATATCATGAGATGTAACAGACAATTCCACAAATACTGTGAATCAGTTACACAAGCACTTATCATTGACCAGAAGGAGCTTACGAAGTTCATTCTTGAAAACCTGGTGAGACTTAATGCATCTTAATGCCATTGGAAAGGCATTCCAGGGCTTGGGAGTAAACACTGAGAAAACATGTTCTCCCATCTTTGTGGTACATTTAGGGATGTCGAGGAGTGACTTGTCAGTTGACCTCAGGGGTTAAACCTGTGAGGCGTGCTTGAACATGTTGGCCAGTGTCACTGGTACCTCGGTTCTAATAACATTAGGTATGGTACAACCACCAGTGTCCAGTCGGTAAGAAGATGGGGATTAGGTCACAAGCAGTCTACATATGAGAACCCCTCTCCCTTCTGCTCTCTACTGGATCAGGTGATCCCCAAGGCTCCATCCTTGGACCCATCTTGTTCTCGATTTTCATAATGACCTCCCCAAAGTATGTGTCCCTTCAACCTACACATGTACCTAATGACATAGTGCTGTTTGCCTCAGTTCCAGCTGCCTCTGATCTCGTTGTTTGGCTGCTGAAGGATTTTATGAATATCCAGATTTAGTTCTGTTCTAATCAGCTAACCCGTAATGTCAAAACACAGTCTTAATGATCTTTGGCACCAGACAGCAGGTGGTCAAAACCCAGTCCCCAGCTGTCTTCATGACACTCGAGGGCACAGTCCTGGAGAAGGTTACTTCCTTCAAGTAACCTGGCGTATGGCTGGACTATCATCTTGACTTCTCCTGCATGTAGACACCATCCACAGAAAACTCCATCCCAACTATGATGCACTTCACAGGAATAAAGCTTGCATCCCACTCCCCACCCATCATGAGAGTGTCGTTAGGAAGAGCCTCTCAGTTTCTGATTATGGAATGTTGCATACAGTGCTGCACCAAAATCCACCCTCACCAGAAAGGATCCACTTTTTCATTCCTTCAGTTGTTTTGCCCTCAACTGCCCCCCTCCCCATGCATGACTGTTCCCTTTATGCCTCACTTTCTCTCTCTCTCTTCCTTCACTGTAGGGCAGAAGTATTGCCAACTGTGCGTTGTTTATCTCCAAGTTCTAGTTTAGGACTCTTCCCACCTATCTCATCTCCTTAATCTCCTGTCCTTCTGCCACCTCATACTCGGTCCATAACTCAGACATTCACTCTGTCTCCCACATGAAAATGTTGGTGGGTCAGTCTTCTTTTGTTTTCAGGTTCTCCTGACTTTGGTCCAGCTGTCCCCCTCTTCTTTGCTTCTCTTCTTCCCTTCAGCTCTGAAAATTCTACTCCGTGACCACACAACCCATGCCTGCAGCAGCACTGAATGATATGCAGTACCAGTGTTGCAATTACAGGGGGGCTTGCCAGGGCTTGGTTCCCCCAGCTATGAAGGGAGCCCTGGTAGCTCATGCATCACTGATGTGTACTTATAATGGGAAGGGGGGGGCTCAGTTTAAAGATGGGACCCTTATGGGCCCCGCCAGTTACCAAAACTCATAAAGTGTAATTCCAACACTGTATACTGCTCACACTACATAGTCCTCTGCTCTACACCTTGCAGAGTACCTTCATTTTCCACATGTCATATATTTTAATTGCTTTTATATTACAATCAGGACCGGCAGTATAGCTTAGAGGTTAGAATAACAAGCTGCAAATGAGCTTGGTACATTCAGCAGACCTGGGTTTCATTCTCACAGCCTCCACTTGCATACTATGTAATTCTAAGCAAGACGTTTAGCCTTCCCAATGTTCTTGGGTCACTTGTGAAAACAGGCAGTCATGCCTAATGGGCCTTACTCAGGTACTAAAGAATACAAAAAAATCCTGTTTTTACATACATTGCATTAGGGTATCTTTATTCCATAGCTGTCCTGTCTGAGATTGGTTGTTAGTTACCAGGTTGTAATGCGCGCCCCCCCCCCCCGTGTACACAAAGGACCTTTGTAGTTTTCTGGGTACACTGACAATTGCTAGTGCAGAGGGAGAGGTTGACAAGATGAATATTAAGAGCGACTATGTTTGGGGCTGCCAGGCAGAGGAGGAGGAGCTTGTCAAGCCCTTCCTAGCTGTGACTTTTTACAGAGGCAAGGTAAGCTTTAATTCTAAAACACTCTTTCCGATAGGCTCAGGGAGCGGTACATATGATAGTCAGGAAAACATCATAAAAAATATCATAAAATGGCTCAATGAATAAAATTTACTATCTGATAAATTAAAACCAGCTAGCTGGGGAATTCCTGCTTAAAGAGAAGAGTTTTCAGTGAGGTTTTAAAGGCCTCCACCATGTGAGCAGATCCTCTCATTCCCTGGTAAGAGCTAAGACAAAGGAATTATTTTAGAACCAGGGACTGAGTTGCGATTGAAAAATCAAAAAGGGGGATGCAGAGGGTGGTATAGGGGGATGAATGCCTGGACAGAATGGCGTTAGCAGAGTTGGTAAATAAATTACTGAAGAGGGAGGCAACTTCTAAAGGCTCAGAGATGAGACACTAGCCTGTTTTAGAGCAGTAGTAGAAGAAGAGCAGTTTGGGGATGGGAAGGGTTAAAAAGGTTGTGCACCACCTTTAAAATATAATGAGGTTATATAGATTTTTTGGGAAGTTGGATGAGAAATAGTTATCTTTAGCCCCTCTCAGCAGCTTTATGTTGGAGGACTGAAGCTTTTTGCAGGTGATGAGGTCAGCTGGATTACCAGACAAATTATGTTTGAGCCAACTGGAATCAGGGTTTTAAAGCAGGGCTATAAACTCCATGAAAACCCAGGAGAGATGGTGGCCCCTGGCCCATGCTTTTGTGAGGTTCAGGTGATGGTCACATACCTTTAGAAATTTTATTTAACAGTAAGTCAGGGCATAATCAATATCACCTGATACTTACAGGGGAAAGCAGTCGGTGTACTGGAGGTCCACAAGAAAAGCTTGCCTGTCCAGGTTGCACAGAGGCCTTGTGACAATAAGGGAGTATATTTGAGAAATATGGTTTATGCTTACAGTGTTTTTTTTTTTTTGTGGTTGTCATTTTTCTGTGCATAAGACATCAGAGGAGCAGAAGGGAGTAATACAGATGAGTATGAATAGATAGGCCATTGATAGAGCAAAGGCCGATGGCACATTCATAAGGTAGAAAAAGAAATGGGCAGACTGGATGGGCCTTGCGGTCCTTATTTGCCGTCAGCTTCTATGTTTCTATGTTTCTAGAGAGTCATGTATTCTGGTTGCTACTTCGTCATCCTCATTATAAAAGGCAAAAAGTTTGTCACTGAGGGGCTCATTCCCCTACCCCAGTTAGGTACCAGATTTCTGAAGTCTGCTGGAGTACCTTTATAGCTGCAGTGTGCCCAGTACATACATGTTTAATCCAAGTTTCACAGGTGCATCTGTAATAAGAACTGGATTCTTAAAGCTTCAGAACAAAAATGAAGTCACTGGTATACTTTTTAAAATACTTTTCTCTCCTAGTGGTGGGCTAGCTGATATTCGGTTTCTTTCCTTGCTCTGCTGCCCATTCTGCTCACATTTCGTTCCTCTTCTCAGCATGCCTTCAGAATATGACCAATGGCACACACCAGCTGCGGCATCTTGCCTGGATCCACCAGGTGGGGGCAACTGGAAGTGCTGGGATGGGCCATTGGGTGTTGTGGAGGAGGCGTTTCGTAGGGTGTCATTCATGCATGTCCCAACCATTTGGGGGGGTTATCTTCAGTAAATCCCACCCTCCTTCTGTAACTGAATCTGTCCACGCTCTGTCTATCCTGTGACTGGTGGAAAGGGACATCATGTGGTTACCCAAGACATCCAAGCCCGCTCCTAGGGCACCGCAGGAGAGGTGCTAGTACAATGGGTTGAGTGGAACCTACCCCAAATCTAGAAAGTGGTACCTCTGCAACAAGTCAGTGGCTCCACAGGCCAGGGATGGGAGATGGGGTTGCAAACTGTACTTTTGTCTACCACGTGGTATAATGCACTACCCTAAGCAACATCGGGCAAGACTACAGGCATACTTGTTTATGTGTTTCAGTTCATACATGCCTTTTGCTACAAAGTGTACTGACAGAGTTCACACCTACACAGCTGTTGTTGCCAGTGTGCATGGAAGCTCTGTGAAATGGTATGGAACAGTACCAGAGCTGCACAAGGGGGTGAAAAACATTAGGTGGATATAAATTGAAATACCGAATAGAGCTAAAAGAAAATGATAAAAAAATATCACAGAGATACAAAGTGGTAAGAAGGGGGTCACAAGAAGATTGAAGTTATTAAGACGCTCTGCGGGAAGTGGTTTTCAAGCATCCGCTGATGGCCTTTTCCATCCTAGTTTCATCTGAGCTCATCTTAACAGGAGAAGGAAGATTATTTCAAACTTTGGCTGCAGTTTAAAAAAAATGCTTGGCTTTCCCTGTTCCATTCTCATTATGAGAGACAGAGAAAGGGAGAGAGAGAGAGAGAGGGAGGGATGGAGGGCGAGAGTGAGAGAGAGAGAGAGACATTATTAAAGAAATCAAGAAAGTAAAATGGAACTTTAGGATGAGAGGGTAGCCTAGTTTATCTTGCAGTTTTTACCTTCTAATTCTGTTATCTGATTTTAAGGACGTGAAGGCAATTTTTTTTCTAATTATTTCTTTCATTGATTTTCTATAAGTACAGCTAACAATTTCTGTGTCCCCTGCACATCCGATGTCATGTTGTGGGATGAATTTCTCTATACTTTGACTTGCTGTGCCTGGTGTTAGGAGTTTGATAAGAAAGGGGAAATGGATTCTGTGGTGACTGAGCTCAGAATGTGACAACCCTCTATACTGAGGGGCAGGGTTTAAACCCCAAGCCAGCATTGCCCTAACTATTGTGAAGTGATAGAGCAATACAGTCTGGGTAATTAGGGATCTGATCTCCAAAAGGTAAAAGAGGGTCTCCATTTCCACCATGATACTAAACAGAGAAAGGAGAGCTTTGGGGAGCAATATAATTTTTTATACAATGACTGCGAGAATAAAAGTTTGCAAATAAATGCATTTATTTTCATGTGTGACAGGCCTGAAGTGAAATAATTAATTTCAATCTTAGGTGGGTCATCAGCATTAGGCTGATCACAAAGAAGCTCTTAACCAATGGGAGAACAGGTTGCACAATACCTGATGACATCACAAAGGCATCTGCTGCAGTTAAAAACAGAGCAGTGAAATAACACAGGAAGAGTAAATTCTTCAATGAAAGAACTAATCTTACCAGAGAGGCATAGTCATTGTATAAATGACATATGCAATGGACTGACTAAAAATATCACATTTATCTGCAGGGTTTGACCTCTGCAAAATCAGAATCTGCAGATAAATATAAATGTGATATTTTCAGTCAGTCCACGGCATATATATCATATTTATTTATTTAGAAATTCACAGACTGGGATATCCACACTTCAGTGAGATAGTAAGCTTTCAAGAAGGTCCATGGTTGGTGTGGCGGACAGGGACAGTTACAACAGGAGGAGTTAAGGCCAAATACAATGATTGGTACACGGGAAGAAACATATATTTTTAAATTAAACATATTTGCTGTATTCAGTCCTCTAGTATTGCAAAACCCATCAACTGCGCAGAAAAAACAAGAGGTTAGAAGGGTTGCAGTTGTTAGAAAATGGGCTGTGGAGTGGAGATGACGGTCTTGGTGTCAGTACCAGTCATTTATAAGCAGTGGCATCTTCCTTCCTTCCTTCCTTCCCATGCCTACTGTAAATAAATTAAATGGCTAGGTGTGGTGTTGTGCTGTTTACCATCTCAAAAGTGGGCTAACACCCTCTTAATACGACCACAGCATGGGCCCAGTATGTTAAGCCAAAAAGTAACCTCGAGGGATTGGATCTTTACAAATTGCTAATGGTGGCCATCTTTAATGACTTTAGTCGTTAATTATATAATTAGTTATAAATGTTGCTTTAAAAGCAGGG
Organism: Neoceratodus forsteri; assembly: GCA_016271365.2. Taxonomy (NCBI): domain Eukaryota; kingdom Metazoa; phylum Chordata; order Ceratodontiformes; family Ceratodontidae; genus Neoceratodus; species Neoceratodus forsteri. The sequence continues at coordinate 1,026,434,430 of CM028130.1, read as the reverse complement.
AAAAGAAATAGAAAATATACCGACGATGAACCTATGTGTAAGAAACAAATTATTGCTAAAAAAACAACCTCTATGATGGCATTTTTTGTCAACTAACAAATACTGCTGCTTTAAATATTTATTTATTCACATTTTGTCTATCGTGACAGTCTGAGGAGCTGGAACATCCTATTTTCTTAAGGGTCCCATGGTGGCAGCAGATGGAATCCTTAGAATTAGGTAGCTACTTAAAGGCCTAAAACAATTGTATTTAAAACAGTAATGTTTCATATCAAATGTTTTACTTTCTCTAGTTATCAACCTGCTGAATATTTCAGGCAATCCAGTATTTATTTCACAGTGTATTTCAATATGTATCTAACTGGCTCTAGTTGAACTAATTGTGTGACATCACATTCTGATCTTCGAGGATATCTCTCTCCATTGAGCCACATTATGGAATTGTAAGCCGTCGGTGTCAGGAACACCCAGAAACGTTTGCTAGCTGGGGCCGCCGCCCGCGTTGATGTGCATTATCACTGTCTATATGATGTGGACAGCTCCATAATGCCTCAGATATTTTTCCTGCCGTCAAATGGTCTTTAGTTGACCACTAATCAAGAAAGATACCAAAATTCGCAACCAATGCTTACATTACTGCCTCTTTCTCTTTTTTATTTCAAATAGCAATGGTTGTTTATGCCACTGACAAAAGACAAGGAACTGTTGTTCCATTACTGTCAGTGCAGTAAAGTGAAGATGTACAAGGACGGCACTCCCTACATATGTATCCACTGTTTAGGAATCAGTCACAGTGTGATGGCCTGCAGCATTTGCCAGGGTTTTAACCAGGCTACACGGAGATGTTGCAAGAAGGTCTTAGAAACTTATACTGTATAAACATTAAAGCAATGAAGGGCAAACAGCATACGTCACAGGGGGCCTCACTGTTGTCACCTGCTTCTTCTCCCCAGTACTCACTTTCTATCAGCCACTCCCTGCACTCCATGGAGCTGCCTGTTGATCTGTCAAAGACAAAGGACAGAGTGCTAAGTTGGTGGAAAAACACTGACATGCTGAAAAAGTCAAGCAGTGGCAGTGAGACAAAGATGCCTCTCCTGCCAGGTCTCCCTCTCTCTCTCTCTCTCTCTCTCTCTCTCTTCTTAAGCAAGAAAAGTCTGCAGAAAAAGACAGATCCCAGGCTAAGTCTTTGAATTCTGCTGTCCTCCCCCCAACCATTTTTCAAACACTAAGGTCATGGTCTGGCACTGGCTCTAATCCCCCACCAGGGGATTCACACCCCATTCCATACCTCTCAACTGTCACACATTATGAGGTATGTCACTCATTTTCCCCTCAAAAATTCTTTGTCCCACATGAGGAAGGTGATATTCCACATTTCCCACTGAGTCTTTAAAGCAGAAATTCATAATACTCTATTATGTTCAGTTCTCAGTAAACATTAAGAACATTAGTGCACAGATAGCCATTCTGTTCTGAGCTTGCAGTGCCACGTTTGATGATATGTCACACATTTTGGTCATTTGTCACACATCTTGTCACACATTTCGGTGAAGAAAGGTTGAGAGGTATGCCCCATTCTGCCAAAAGGCACTGTCCCCTTGGCCAATCAGTTGTCGACTACCCTGCTGATGGCCGTTGACATGCAGATGCTGTTTCAGGCTATGTCTGAACCTTTCCACAAGTTTCTACCTTTGACTCTACCATTGACTCTAATCCCATTGCCACTACCAGGTCTATAGCCTTCAACTTCATCAATGATGATGGTGCTCCCTCTGCAGTTTGCTCTGCCAGGCATGGGGCTGCCTTCATTGACACCTGGTCCATCGATGGTTCCTCCTGTGTGGCCTCCCTCTGCCGTTGACCCGCTGCATATTCCTGTCGACAAGGAGGAGGAACTAGCATACATTCCAGACTTAATGAAGGAGGAATATGAGGAAGAGGATGAAGGTCTGTCTGGTGGGCTCCAGTTCCACTTAATCCTCCTATAGTGAGGACAGTATGCATACACACCTAGATCCCCTCCTGAGGATGCCTACTTTCAGGTTTTCTTATGACAGCATCAGTCCAAGCTGGGCTTCACTGCTGAGAGGAGGATTCTTTGAAGAACCTCCAAGAATTCTTTGAGGTTTCTTGGTTATTATTCCTCCTGTCCATTTGGCTTTGGAGGATGCCACAATGGCTGCTTGACACAGGCCTGTTGCTTTGCCTGCCATGCCTCATAAGGTGGATAAACAAGATCCTGCCCATTTGGATAAGCAGTATTATGTCACACAGCCTGAAACAGATTATGTGGTTGTGATAACTGGGGGATGTTTTTTTCTCATAGGATTAGCTGGTTATAACAGTGAACATGCGCCAGCTTCTCCTCAGCCCATCACACGCTTGGTACCTCGCACAGCTCCTCAGTCTTGCTTGCGCTAAGTACCTCGCACAGCTCTTTCAAAAGCTGTCATTCTGAACTATGGGTGACTGCCACAGAAAGCACTCAAATAAAAAATATCAAAATATCTTGCTCTCACTAACCTTTTCCACCAACTACAGGCAGTTATGTCTCTTGCTCGGTTGGTCTCGTTGTTGTCTTCACACAGACATCTTTGAACCCTGACCTCAAACTAATTTGCATATCGCTGTGACAGCTGATGGCCCCTACTTTATAAAACTTGTTTTAAAACTAAACATCTTAACACTTGCTAAAGATTTTCTGTAAAAGTGTTTCATACTGAGATGACTGATTCCTGCAGATTTGACTAACTGCCATTTTCAGTGTACGAACTAAGCTGCTGCCATTCTGACAATGTAACTTGAAGCAAGTTCTTTTTTGGCAATTTAAAAATAAAGAGTAAAGCAGACAAATACACATTTTAACAATATGCCTCACTTTATTCACTTTCTTTTTTTTTCTTTTATGTTTTTATCTGGAGTTTTTCACCATTTTTGTCCACCCCCCTTCCCCGGGAGCACATGCGTGCATGTGGAGGCATGCACGCGCTGCATTCCTCTTGACTTGCTGCCCCCTTCCACCTGCACTGCCACTGGACCACCACCCAGTGGCAGCAGAACTATGGGAGGAGGAGGCAACAACCACCCCAGGACAGAAGAACTGCCATTAGGCTGCTTGATCCTGCTCCGTCACACCTCTCCCGCATGCTGGCAGCCTGATGACCCGAGGTTGTTCCTGAACTCGGGTCGCCGGCTGGTGTGAGGTGTGGCGTCCAGCGCCTCAACCCTCAGCATCACTGGGCCGGCTCTTTATTAACTTTCTTAATTGTTGTACTACATGTTTTAATAATAAAAAATCAACACTTTTTTTTTTAAAGAAATCTGGTTGGAGAAAAAACATCCCCCAGCACTGACATAAAACAATACATGGGTAGGAGTGGAAAACCCGAATTTAATGACACCCTCGGTGTGGGATGCTTAGATATGTAGCATCACACACCATTATGCCCTCCCCCAACCCCATGTATTATTCTGTATATTATGGCTGCACTAGGAAGCTGGATGTAATGGGCAAGAGGACGTATGCTTCAGCATCCCTTGGCTTCAGGACTGCCAACTACTGGACTTACATGATTAAATATCAAAACTGCCCATGGCGGTCTATGGCTGCCATCGTCGACAAGTTGCCTGATGGACTGGACAAGACTGAACTCCAACAGAATGTTGCCCCTGGTCAGGAGGCTGTTAAGCACCTTCTAAGGGTGGCTTATGATGCCTCTGATGCTGCCACTCTTGTGCTGCTTCTGGCATTTACATGCACGGCCACTCATGACTACATATGGCTAGCTTTGCCATGGATGTCAAGCAACTGGCCCTTTACAGGAAAGCAGCTTTTTGGTTCCAGTGCTGAGTCTGCTTTGAGGGACCTCCAGACATCTAAGCTGACCTTGGGGTCCCTTCATATCCTTAATCCAAAGCCTCAGGGCCGGAGTTCCTTCCACAGATCCTATGGTAGACCATGGGACCTGGCTGTGGCTCCCAGTGGACACAGCCCTCCCTCAGACCCCTTTGCCTCCTGGTTGAGGTGAGGGTCTTACCTCTTCATTCCAAAGATATGAAGGACACCTACCTCCATATTAAGATCTGTAAGTCCCACAGACAGTACCTGCAGATCTTTGAGGATACTACCCCAGTTAAGTCACATCATGGAGGTTTAAGCCATTGGTGTCAGGATCACCTGGATATTTTTGCTGGTCGGGGACACCCATGTCGACACACCTCATAGGCACCTATATAAAGTGGGCATTCCCAGCATGTCTCCGTTTTTTCTTCTGCTGTCAACCGCTCATCAGTCCACCACTGCTAAAGAACGCCCATGAACTTTGCAAGTATTCACCAATGCTGATACTCTAAGTTTGTTATTTTAAAACTTTTTTTATGCCACTGTCGAAAGACAAGGAACCTTCATTCCATTGTTATTGTTGCAGCAATGTTCAGATTTATAAACACAATGACCACTCCTTTTGTATTCATTGCCTTGGTACAAACCACAACATTAAAGCCTACTCAATCTGCCAGAGCATTAACGAGGCAACCAAGAGACATGGCAAAAAGGCTGATAAAATCTTTGTTAAACCTCAAGAAACAGAGAAACAGGTTGCGGTGAAGGTGGCTTCACCACTATCAACCATTTCTGTTCCAGGTTCACCATCAGCTCATCGAGCCCTTCAGTTGTAGCCCTAAAAATAAGTGGAAAAACACTGCCATTCAGAGAAGGACAAGTAGCGAAAAGATAAGGCTGCTTCTCCAGAACATTTTCGTTAACTTTTAGAGGAGGTAAGTCTACTGACAAAGATGGGTCCCAGCTCTGGCCATGGGTTCTGCTGCCCCGACCATCTCTCAGACACTAAGGTTAGGGTCCAGATCCAGCTCGCCTATCCCACTGGGGGATCCGCAGCCTATTCCCCCATCAGGCATTGTCACGTCGACGGCACAGCAATCATCAACCCCTTCGGGGCCCGTCGATACACAGCTGTTAAATTAGACAATGTCTGAGCTGTTCCAGCATCTCTTGTCATGCTACTGTCATCACCCACTCCATCAGCACTTGGCTCCGGTTCTCGGTCTCTGCCACAGTGGCAGGACCTGAACATCCTCAATTGATGGGACACCCATCCTCCTCATTTGTTTCCTTGTTCTGTCACCCCTCAGCCAATAGCAGTCGACATCGATGATGAATTGGAGTATATGAAGGAGGATGCTATGGATGAAGAAGAGGCAAAAGATGTGGGATGAGCAAGCTCCAGTCTATCCTCTTTCTTAGATGAGAGTGTAAAAACACAGCAAGGTCTCTACCTGAGGATTCCTCATTCCAGCCCTTCTTAAAACAGTTCCATTTCAAAACTGTGAAAAAAAACAGTTCATACCCAAACCACGACTCCAACATAGCGTGTAAACAAACAGCGAGTGCACATAATAGTGACCTCCATTAATGGCGAAAACAGTACCGAAAACGAGTTTCTGTAGGGGGTGATCCCCTCTTAATATATATAATCAACACCAGGTGGGGTGCAACTCCGGGACGGGGAGAAACTTGGGAGGGAGGGATATTCTCCAGGGGGATGCAATTCAGGGAGGGGGAGTAAGTCGGGGGGGCTGATAAACTGTTCCCACTTCAGGGGGGGACATAACTCAGGGAAGGGGACAAATTTGATAGGGCAAAAGCAGATGAAACACTACTAAAAAATAAAACAGACATCACAAGATTCAAACCCACATCTGCCAACCACAGCAAGGGAGGCCCAAGGCAGTGACTCTTAACCTCTAATCTGCACTGCCAGCACACATCCCACCACACCCATTACTGTCTACATCATTCAGTAACTCCCTGCCTACATTGCTGAAACAACTGCCTAAAGCACTGTAACAACCACGTGCTATTAAAACCATGTCACTAAAATCCCATTCACTATTATTCATTCGCTGTTTTGCACTCACTCATTTGATGGTATACCTTTTAAAACCAGGTCAGACAGAGGAGGGGAATGCCTTCAAGAGGAATTTCTGTGAGTTCTTTTTTTTTTTTCTATTATGTATTTATGTATTTTTTTCCTGATTTTTACCCACTACCCATGCATCTTTGGCACGAGCGTGTACATGTGGAGGCACGTGCATGATGCGCACTGTGGGACGCCCCACCCTACCGGTCACCCCTATCCACCTGTGCCACCACCAGACCTCCACCCAGTGATGGTCAGACTGCAGGAGGGTGACCCCCCTCCCTGGGAGGGGAGAGCTACAGTCCAATTCTGTTCCCACCCTCTACCCCCAGTGCCGGCACCCCAATGACCCGAGGTCATTTCCAAACCCGGGTCACCAGCGTCGCGTGAGGTGTGGCATCCAGTGCCTCAACTCTCAGTGCCACCGGGCCGGCAACATTTCTGTGAGATCTTGGTGGTTTCAGCCACCTCCCCTACAGTTATAATTCCTCCACTGCATTCAGCACTTGAGTATGTTACTCTACTTGCCTGGCAAGACCGGATCAGTTAACCTGCAGTACCCAGGAAGGCCGATAAATGTGGTAACCAGCTCCTACTACAAAGTTTTATCATTCGTCACAGCCTGAAATGGATTCTGTGATCATTATGCTGCTCATGACAGATGCAAGGCCCCAAAGACGTGAGTTTTCTTCCTCCAGATATGGAGTCGAAGAAGTGGGGAAGAGGACTTTTGCTTCTGCTTCCCTGGGCCTCAGAACTGCAAACTATCAGGCATATATGATAAAATATCAGAATTGCCTTTGGAAAATTATGGCCACTCTGGATGAGAAATTGTCAGAGGGCCAAGATAAAATATTTGCTCAGCAGATCATTGCTGATGGCCAACAGGCTAGTAAACATCTGCTGAGATCAGCTCATGTTGCCTACGGCTGTGCGATCCTCTAAACGTTCTACCTCACGAACTCTCTCAGTAGAACTGCAAAAAGGTTCTTCTAGGTTCTGCTTGGCTCTACCAGGTATAACCAGGTTTTTGCAATATATAAGTTTAACCAAGTTCTACTTGATTAAAAAATCCATTTAAGTATTTTGCATGTTTGGGAAAGTATATGTAGTACTAAGAAGGGTATGTTTTGCAGAGTTTTGGTGCATAAAGATGATGTAAAATAGTGTGGTATAGCACCCTGACATCTAGCGCATTCTTTATTTATTTATTTTTTTATTTAGCTTTTGTGGACCAGGTAAGTGCACTAGACAAATCCTGCCTATTTTCAGGCACGACCCGGGGGAGGGGGATACAGATGAATGCCAACTGACCTTGAACCAGATTAAGCTGTTGGTGGCATTTTTAGTGAATGAGGGAAATTTGGCCAGGACACCGGGGAAATTCCCCTACTGACTGCTTCTTGTGAGCAGGGGGGACCCATTTTCTGGTGGGACCAAGATGGTGGAGGAGGAGGAGGATGTCTGCTTGGTAGGAGTGATAGCCTCGTCTCCTACTATTATCATGTTAGAGGCTGCAGCTGGTGTTTCGGCTGAATTTATTTCAGAATTTAAGCTCTCGAAAGGAGAATCTTCAGGGGAGCTTACTAAGGAATTTACTGAAGAACTACAGCCAGAGGTATTGCCTGTAATGGCATCTGCAGATCTTGAGGAAGAGAGTGGCTCTGAGCACAAGATTACAACCCGGGTTGTGAATTCCTTATTTGCTGCAGCAGGATTTGAACCTGGAACCTCACGTTTGCAATGGCAATACAAGGAAGGATGAAAAATGGTGGAAACAAGGCAACCAGAGGTGGTCATGGAGCAAGAAGAAGAAGGGAAGAGATTGGGAGAGTCTGTGAGCTGGCGGCTGTCCAATGGAACTGTGCCCCGGGTGAAAGGCGCTAATTCAAACAGGTACTTTTATTTTCCCAACATCGAGAATTTGCCTGTTCTAGCTCCAGAAATGACTGTAAAGTTATCCAAACAGGTAGAATTGCCTGTCGTCTTGCAGCCAAGCTCGCTTTCCAAAATTAACACTGCTACTGTTTTGGGTGTAAAAGCAGCTCAGATCTCGACTTTTAATGACAGAAAATAGCGCTATGAGCGACCGGAGCTCTGAAGCGCTGCTGCAATATAGTCGGGAGGATTTAAAAGAAGAAAAGTCTGGGATGCCTGAAAGCCTCAAAAAAAACTGTAGCCTGTCTTTTCAGCCTGCACAAAGGAAGGAGGAACAGGACATTATTTCAACTAATGCTGAAAAGAGCTGTACCACTTTGCCTATGGATATTACTGACTTTGCTGTCCCTATGGATAAAATAAAAGGTTTTGTGTTGAATAATAATATGAAGCAGGGGGATGCAGTAGAGGCAAATAAAAATGTGGTTTATCAGTCTAATGTAGGTTCTCAATTAGGGGTTACAGAATTTTCTTTTTCTGAGGGCACACAAGGAAAATGTAATTTCATGCCAAATGCATTAGGTTTAGGTAATAAAGCAGCGTCTATTATAAATAATGAGGGCAAAAGACTGGGCCTTCAGAAAAAGCTCTAAGTGGGGCAGGTTGGTCTCTGTTGGAATCAGGTGGATGGATTCCTGACCCACTTGAGCCCGAGATTATCCTTTTCTCAGGATTCTCTGAGTGGGCTCCAAAGGTGCAACTGCAGGAAAATGTTTCAGGTACAGATAAGAAGGTAGAGGAGTGTATGTTTTAGGTACTGCAGGTAACCTGAATACCTTGAGTGATTCAGCGGAGGCTGCTGTGTCTCATAAGGCCTTACCTAAACCTGCAGTGGAATTGTTAGTACCCCCCCCAAAAGGAACCAGATAAAAAGCCTTTGCTGTCGGAGCGCTTTTCCAATCCACAAAGAGAAGCTGCTCCAAGGAGGAATGCAGTGCATTTACGGTATAAAGGGGGTTTGGAAGTCAGACCCGACAGACATTACGTAGGGAAAGTTTTACTGAAAGATTCTTTGCATTTTTCTCCCAAGGATGTTTATGCATTTATACACATTTCGGGTGAAGATAATTTTGATATCAGCTTTAGGTCTCAACAAGCACTTGACCTCTTCTGGTTACGCTATGGGCAAGTAAAATTTTCCCAACATGGACCCCTTTATTGTGATACCATTGTCAAAGCCCTTGATTAAATTTGTCACTATAATGTTTCGGAATGAAGGGTCTGGGTAGAAGATATTACATTCTGGCTAAAAAAGGTGTGATGTTTTAGTGAACCTGAGCCTATTTTAGACTCAGAACAATTTTGGACGGAGGGTGGAAATATAAAGTTAAGCTTAAGCAAAATGAAGCAGGAATCGAGCACATTCCAAACTCTTTTTGTTAGGAAAGGACAGAGGAGTGTGCTTTTACAGTGGACAGCCTCATGCCTGCTATAAATGTGGAGCAAAGACTCATCTGTCTAGCGTTTGTGACCAACCCAGATGCGATAATTGTGGGGAGGTAGGGCACGTAACTATGTTTTGTGGTAATCCATCTTGCTGCGATTTATGTGAGGCAAAAGGTCATGTGTTTAAATTCTGCCCTTGGGCGCACATAATTTGTCACATAGTTCTGGTTCTGAGTCTTATATACAGAAAGCACAGGAAGCTGTGGTTCTATCCACCCCCTTGCAGGAGGGTTCCATTTCTGTTCCTAGTTCTGTGGTACAACTCCTGAGGTCAGAGGTACAACAGAAAGGAAAACTAGCTTGGTTTCAAAAATGGTGGTACCAGGGGAAAAGTGTTTCCTGAAAATCAAAGAAATAAGCAGGGTACTGATGTTAGCAAAAGAACATTTAAAAAGGATGGAATGGGTCCTCTGAATATCTTAAACATTCCCCGGTTTGTTTTCTGATGAGAAAGTAGGAAAACAGAAATGGTAAAAAAGTCAGAGGATACTTTTTGCACGTTCCATAGCGCAGATCAGCAAGAAATCTGCATGCTAAAGGTCCCCCAGATTGCCAGATGGAGACTAGCAATACTTACGCGCTCTGTTTACATCTTGGGGTAAGACAGAAGGGGACGAATCAGACTCCCAAAATCCACTATTTCAACCAAATCTCAGATACTAGACAATTATAAGGATAAAAAAAGAAAAAAAGGAAAAATGAAGGGTATTGACCATTATGAAGGACTATGGTGTGCTCCTGGGGTTCATTAAACACTCATAGCTTATTAAATAAAGCTAAACGGCTAGCTGTGTTTAATTTTATACATGATTTTCCTTTGTCAGTCTGGTTTTGCAGGAGACATGGATGTCCACCATTGACCAAAGGTTAGCATTTAAAAAGATTGGCTGTGGGGCCCATCCTATTGGTCTTTTGGGAGGATGTTGCAGATGGAGTGGGATTTTATTCAACTCTTTTTCATTTCAGTTGCATAATCTGATAGACTTGGTACCAGGAGAGTTTTGATTTGGATGGGAAATGGTGTGGGTTTTGTTTTCGTTTCATTAATATCTACAATCCTCAAACTAAATCAGGTAGGGTGAACTGCCTAACACTGGTGCAGCCTTTTTTATTCACGACGGTCAGAGTGTTATGGGGAGGGGACTTTAACTGCACAGTTCCAGATCTTATACATGGTAAACAAAGTGGCAAGAAAACCTACTGTGATACTAACGCTTTAGGTAAAATCCTTAGAGATGCAGGTTTAGTGAGTTGTAATACCTCTTTAAATCTTAAGAATAAGTTTTCTTTTCAAAAAGGGAAATCTTTTTCTCTCATTGACCATATGTTTGTTTCTTCAAACATTCACATAAACTCATTCCAAATTTTTCCCTGTGAATTTTCAGATCATTCATTTTTGGTAAGCACCTTTTTCCTTCCAGAGATGACAGAAATAAGACACATAAGATGGAAGCTTAATAATTCAGTGCTAGAACTAAATTTTATCCAGATTAGGATAAGAAACCTATTGAAGGCTAGGCTTTCAGTAGCCTTTTATACACAGATATATGTATATGGTGGTTAGACACAAAAGCAGATCTACGAACCTGCTCAAAATACTGGGAGGAAAATTAAAATGAAAAATTTCTGCGCTATCTAAGTTTGAGACAGCAACTTCAGAGAATTTTGTCCTTAGCTTACACATCTAGGTGGGATTACTCAGATCAAATCTCCTTATTAAAAGATGCTATGAAAGAATATCAGTACGACAGAAGTAAAACAATGCAGGCCATATTACTTAATGGAGTAAAGAAATCACCTCTTGGGACCCTTTCAGATGTGCAAAGAACTTAGAGATTCAATGGGTTTGGAGGAGCTAAAAGATCTGATGGGGGTGTAGTAACTCAGAGCAGGAATTAAGAGAGGTAATTAGGAACATTTTGGTTCCCTTTAATCCTAAAAAAATTATTTCTATAATAGAGATAGAGGATTATTTAAACAAGATTCGGTATCATGTATAAGGCATAACAAGGAAGCAGAATGGGATACTATCTCCCAGAAAGAAATTATGGAAACTATCAGGTCTCTAAAATTAAATATTTCACCTGGTCTAGATGGTCTCACAAATAACTTGTATAAACAGTTTCGGATGAACTAAGTCAATGCCTGGGCCTATTATTTCAAGATTTTCTAGACAAGAATGCATCTACCCCTCCTTTTCAGAAGGTTTATTAACTTATATTTTTAAATCAGGTGACAGGCAAGATATGGGGAATTGGAGACCAATCACCCTATTAAATACTGACTATAAAATCTTTGCCAAAATATTGAATGAAAGGCTTAAACATCATGCAGGGGAAGTGATTTCATGAATCAATATTGTGGCTTGCCAGGAGAAGAATTCAATCTGCCATCATGCAGATAAGAGATGTAATTGACTATTTCAATGAGATGGGATTAACAGGTTGTTTAGTAGTAGCTGATCTGGATAAAGCATTTGACAGGGTCCATTTGCCATTTCTTTTAAAACTTTGAGGCATTATGGGGTGCAGGTTAAGCTGACAAATTTAATTGAGCAATTGTACCAGAGTGGGATGGTTTTTCCTTTTGTGAGAGGCCGAAAGGCGGCTGGATTTCCCTTAACCACGGGGGTTCAGCAAGGGTGCCCTTTAAGCCCCCTTTTATATACATTTGCTATTGATCCCTTTTTACGAACTGCATTGGAGGCAAAGAAATGGAAGGGGATACAATATAGAGAAAACAGTCTAGCACATCTACATATTCAAGCTTATGCTGATGATTTGGTTATATATTTGGAGGACTGTTCATCAGTTACGGGTTTATGAGAGCATTTGAGGAATTTACTACAGTGTCTAACGCAAAATAAACATAAATAAAACAAAAGGACTGATTATTGGGGTGTGGGATTTTGGAACTATGGCTGGAGAAAATTCATTTTCTAGAGACCGCTTCAATTTTGGGCATTACCTTTGGTCCTCAGAATGTTCCTAATGATAATTGGCAGAGGATACTTAGGAGTGTTGAAAATAAAGTTTCTAGATGGAAGCAATGGCATTTGTCTAAAATTAAAAGAGTTCAGATAATTAAACAATTCCTTTTGCCCATTATTCAATTTGTGGCAATGATATTTCCACTACCAACAGAATTTGAAACCAAGTTATATAGCATCTTTTTCAGATGCTTTGGGGTAACAAATCTAAACCCGGTTAAAGAAGTTTTACTTACCTAACAATAAAACAGGGGTTTAGGAATGATAGACCCAGTGGTATACGCCCATGTTTTCTTTATTACCAACTCCTTGAAAGAAGGGTTGATATCGAATCCAGATCTGAAAATTCATGGAATTTAATAATTATGGGAAATACTTTAAGTGTTGGACTTCTTTAGCCCTAAACTTAATAAATATCTACATATTCCAGAGACATTGCCAAGCACAAAAATTATATAAATGGGAAATACAGAAGACAGTAGCACTCACATATAGTACAAGGGACTTGTATCACCATCTAATGAAAAACTATACCCACAAGAGCCGAATTTAAAACTGCCCATTAACTTTGAACCCCATCGTAGCGGCTCAATTGAATAATCCTAGGTTGCCCAAAAACAATGGGAGGTACAGTGGTTAATTTTCTATGAAGACTGAATGTTAGGGGAATGCAATATAAAGTCTTACAGGAAAGGTTATGCCCTTACCTTGAATGCATTAATAAGGAGGAATCCATGGTCCATTTTTACTAGATTGTTCCTATGCTTCAGGATTGTGGGTTTTAAGCAGATGTATGGAACCTGACATGGCTGAAAAATATGACATATGAATTCTTAGCTTTAGGAGTGTCTCCAGTGGGTTCATTCGGATTGCATAAGGGACTTTGACTTATTTTTGGGATGTCTCAAATACTTCCTGTGGCAAGCCAGAATACAATGGGTTATATATCAAAAGAAAATGTTGTATGTTTGCATAAGTAGGCTAATTGTTAAAGAGTTGGAAACATTTTTGCCTCTGATATGTTAAGAGTATCCCAGGATTACTAAAGAAATTATGGAAAGGGTTTTTTCATTTTATTAAGTATAAATAAAGAAACTGAAGAAGCAAGAATAAATGTGAAAACAGATTGATAGCAGGTGTTCAAGAAGTGGATCTAAGAAGTTAAATGGATATAGTGTTGTAGTCTTTTGGCTATTATTTGATTTCTGTGAAAACGTGTTGTATTTTATGTTTATTTTGCAAATAAAAACACCCTACTCTTTTCGATAAGTGCCATGGGATCTTTAACATCCACCTGAACTACCACCAATCCAGGCAGATGGGACCTTGGTTTAACGTCTCATCCGAAAGACGGCACCTCAGAAATGCAGCACCCCTCTCATGCTGCATTACAGTGTCAGTACTGGGATATTAACCCAAGTGCCAGATGTGGGAACTGAACCCACAGCCCTCTGATCTCCCGGCCTCAGAGGCGAGTGTGCTACCTACTGAGCCACTGACACTGACAAATTCTATATCTATTTCTATATCTGGTTGTAGCCCAAAGGGTTAACCCCTTGAGCTATTTCATTTAAAACATTTTAATTCTACCCCCCTCCCCCTATTGTTGGATCCAGGCTCAGATATCTCCCCATGGCTGTGACCATGGGCCATAAAGAAATGCATGAGTGGCTGGCATCCACTAACAGTTTTGGGTTTTCTGTTATTTTGTGAAAAAAAATCAATATTACTCCGCTGTTCTCCTGTCCCTCTAGTACACTCTTCCATCCTGCTCCCCATACCCTCCAAAACTCTATCAATATTACCCCATTTGTATTTGTCCCACCCCCCAACATCCCTCCCCTACCACTCTCGGTAACCACAGAACTTTTTGGCTTATATCAGATATGATAATGACAGACAGCAAGTACTACTTTCATATAAAAGGGGGCACTGTCAGGGAAGGCTAACAGGAGAGATTGGGTTGAGCGGGGCTGCTACTGAGCAGGCATGAGGATTGCTGGTACAGGATGGGGGGAGCAGGCTAGTGGGATGCAACGGGTGTGGAGTGGTCATGGTCATGAATACACTATGGAGAATAGGCCACTGTCCCATATGTGTCAGATTAAAAGGATTGGAGACAGAGTTGTGTAGGCTGAAGTTTGAGTTGGAGAGATAGATGAAGGGCATGGCGGCAAGGGGTGGGGGGTGTATCTATAATGACAGCTGGAGGGAGGCTGGGGGAGGACTCGGAGGGGTGCGGGGCCAGTCAGAACCAGGGAAGACCAAGCCATCCTGGGGAGGATGAGAAGTGGGGCCAGGGGCTGGACTGGGGAGAAGGTGAATGATGGCAAATAGTAGCGGCTATAGAGAATAGGTGGGGGGGGGCTTTGGGGTCCACGACAAGGAGTCCAGCATCGCAGGAAGGGAAGAGGGTAAGCACACTACAGGTGGAATCCTGGTCTCGAATAGGTACCTACCAATGGCAACGACCATGGCCAGAAGGAACCAGGACAGGGACTCAGAAGTAACAAGGGTGACGGTGGTGGGTGGGTAAGGAGGAGGTGGCAAGCAAAAGGGGACGGGGGGGCCGTAGGATGCAAAGAGGGTCCAGAGGAAGTATGGGAGGAGAAGTTGAAAGTCAGGTGGGCCAGGTTAGGGTAGAGGATGGGTTTGCAAAGAAGGAGGAGAGTTCTCAGGAAATGAGAGACCAGCAAGCAGTTGAAGTGGAGAAGGACATTACCCTGGATGGGGGGTAGTACAGGGGGCACTGGAAGGACAAATGCAGGAACAGGGTAACACAGTAGTAAATGGGAGCAGCAAAAAGGAGTTGGTAGGGGCTGTCAATGTCTCCAGTCCACGGAGAGGATCACAGGCAGGAGCTAGGCAAAAGGTGAAAAGTGGCGTGGGAGAACAGGGGGCAGAGGAAGGAAATGGGAAAACGGAAAGAGAGAATGCAGTGCATGAGGGGGTAGGGGACCAGGGTATGAGGATGGGAAGTGGGGAGACAAGAGACAGGAAGGTAATTCAGACACCTCCGCCATGAGGAAGGAGAACTGGGATGCAGCTAAACTAGAGAAAGGAGGGGGGGAGGATACTCCTGATAGGGGATTCTATCTTGAAGGGGATCAAGTGGGGGGGGTAGAGGAAGTACGGTGTGGGTGGAGTGCATACCAGGGATGACAGCACTGGAGGTAATCCACCACATCCCATCATGGGGCAGGGACCAGGATAAGAATGTATACCTAGGTTTCCACCTTGGTACAAACGACCTGGATGGCAACAGTCTCATGGAGGTGCAGGCACGATTTAAGGCTCTGGCTAAATTCTACGGGGGCTAGGCTTTAAGTTTCTAGTCTTCTCAGAGGTACTGTTGGTACCAAGGGCCAGCATGGAGAGGAAGCACAGGGTAAAAGAATTCAGTGACTGGCTGGAGAGATGGGGCAGGCAGAAGGGGTACGGAGTGATGGGGGATGGGGGAAACTTGGGAGGATGAGAGCCTCTATGCCTCAGACAGGCTGAACCTCAGCATGGATGGGTTGGCCGTGCTGAGGTACAGACTGGGGAAGTTCTTTGAGAAGGAGTATAATTTAAACTGAGTGAAGGGGGGACTGGATGTGGAGCTTCGCTATTCCACGGCCAAGTTTGGGGACCCTAGGTCCTCCCAGGACAAAACTGAAGACAGGGGCTCTAGCAGACCAGTGGGAGAAACTGTGGAAGTAGGGCAATGGTGGAAGAGCTTGGTAGTCAATGCTAGAAGCCTGGCAAACAAGATGGAGGAGTTAATAGCCACCATTGCACACAATAGGTTTGGACATAATAGCAGTTACGAAGACATGATGGATGGAGCTCCACACATGGGAGACTGAGGTTCCTGGATTCAGACTGATCAGGAAGGACAGGAAGGACAAGGAGAGGGTGGCCTTGTATATATGGGAAGATGTGAAGGTGATGGGGGAGAGGGAGGGAGATGGAGAGGCTGAATTACTATGGGCAACAACAGACAGAAGGACAGGGAAGTCATTGAGGCTTGGCATGGTGTACAGACCACCCACCCAAGGGGAAGAGCAGGATAGGAAGATGATGCAGGACGTAGTGAGGGTAGCTTTAAAAGGGGAAATGTTTCTGGTGGGGGACCTGAACCTCCCAGACGTTGACTGGTCCATCCCTAATGCAGCTTAAACCAGAGGCAGGGAAATTCTGGAGGTGTTACAGGGGGTGTTCAGCAGTTAGTCAGGGAACAACAAGGGGAAGCAACCTACTGGATATGGTCCTAACAAATGGGGAAAATGTAGAGGAGGTGGTGGGGGAAGAGCAGGGTAATAGCGACCATAGGACCATCAGGTTTAAGATAAGGGCAGGCAGGGAGGTGGCCCGGACCAGCACAATGGTACTAGACTTTAGGGGAGCAGACTTTAACGAAATGAGAAGGTTAGTGGGGGAAGCGATGGGTGGTATAGTGGATATAAGGGAAGTAGAGGACCTATGGGGGGCTATTAGAGACTGGGCCAGGGAGGCCACACACATATGTATAAGGAGGGTAAGGAAGGGAGCAAAAAGCAGGAGGCCTCTGTGGTTCAACAGGGGTGCAGTGCGGGTGGTAGGGGGCAGGTGGAGGGCATTTAGGAGATATAAGGAAACACAAAAGTAGGAGGACAGGGAAGCCTACAGGGAATCGAGGAGGCTAGCAAGGAAAGAGATTAGGAAGGAAAAGGCTGACATGAAGGAACGGATTGTGAGACAGGCCAAGGGAGGCAAAATAAATTTTTTTAGGTACATGAGGGAATGGAGGAAGACTAGTCAAGGGATTGCAAGGCTCTGGGGGGGAGGAAGGGGAGCCACTGGAGGATGACTACAAGAAAGCAGAAGAGCTGAACAGGTACTTCTGCTCAAATTTTATGAAAGAGGGGGGGCTGGAGATGAGGAAGGGGTGAAAATTAGTCCCTTTAGTATGGAGAGAGTCAGGGAGGAATTAGGTAGGGTGAAAGAAGGCCATGGGACCAGATGGACTGTATCTGAGGGTGACCTGGGAGCTAAGGAAGGAGTTAGCCGCCCCACTGGCAAGGCTATTCAACCTATCCTTGGACTCTGGGAGAGTGCCGGAGGACTGGAGGAGAGCCACAATTGAGCCAATACACAAGGGGGGGGGAGTAGAGAGGCAAAGGAGAACTATCATTCAGTCAGCCTTTCCGCAGGGTGGGGAGGGTCATGGAAATATTCATCAGGGAGAGGATAGCACAGCACCTAGAGGGGAATGGATTGCTGAACAACAACCAGCACGGGTTCACAAGGGGGAAGTCATGCCAGTCCAATTTTATTGAATTCTTCTACTGGGTGACCCACCTGGACTTCAGTAAGGCCTTCGACACCATCCCCCACAGAAGGTTGGTCAATAAACTGGGAAGTATGTGGGGTTGGGGACAAAATAACTAGATGGGTGCAAAACTAGCTAGCTGACAGGTCCCAGAGGGTGATAGTGAAGGGGAAACACTCTAGCAAGGGGCTGGTGATGAGTGGGGTACCCCAGGGGTTGGTGTTGGGGCTGCTCCTCTTCAGTATCTATTTATGCAACATTACTGAAAGGACGGGTGGTGCTCTTTGCAGATGATATAAAAATCTGTAATAAGTTGGACACTGAGGGCGGGTTGGAGGACATGCGGCAGGACCTAAGGGAACTAGGAGAGTGGACAGAGATCTGGCGACTAAAATTCAACATCAGAAAGTGTGTGGTTGTGCACCTGGGACACAGAAACCCGAGGACAGGGTACAAAATGAGAGGGGAGGAAATCTGGGCAACGGAGCAGGAGAAGGATCTGGGTGTAGTAGTCTCTAGCGACCTTAAGGTGGGGAAGCAGTGTACTAGGGCGGTGGGGAAGACCTATGGGATACTGGCCAGTATGGGCAGGGGAATCACCAGCAGGAGAAGAGAAGTCCTAGTGCCCCTGTACCAGGCTATAGTGAGGCCGCACTTGGAGTACGGAGTCCAATCCTGGAGGCCTCACTTGTGCAAGGAAGGACATAGATCTGATTGAAAGGGTTCAGTGAAGAGCGACCAAGATGGTGCTAGGGATGAAGGGCAAACCATATGAGCAGAGATGCTGCGAGCTGGGGCTCTACACTCTGGAGACTAGAAGGGAGAGAGGGGACATGATAGAGACCTTCAAATACATCAAGGAGTTAAAAAAAGGGGGTCTGGGGTGCTTATTCCAACTGAAGAAGGATACCGCTACTAGGGGGCATGGCCTGAGACTGCAAGGGGGATGCTACAGAGGGAACACGAAGGGCGATTCTTTATGGAGAGGGTGGTGGATGCCTGGAACAGGCTTCTGGAGGAGGTTGTGGGGGTGGAGACAGTGCTGGGATTCAAGATAGCTTGGGACAGGCATAAAGGACTACGCGGGGGAGGGGTGGGTTCTCAGGGAGGCAGACGGTAGTCTGGGGGAGTGGAGTAAGGGCAGACTGGATGGACCATGGGGTCTTTTTCTGCCATCAAGTTCTGTGGTTCTATGATATATATGAGCGAGAGAAGAATCTGTTTCTGACAGACTGGTTAGGTGCAAGTGCAACCAAGGAAAGCGTGAGAGCATGCAATGAAGTGGAAGGAGGACTGGATGGAGGAAGGTAGCTAACTGATTTGTCACTTTTTGGTAGCATTCAGTGAAGAGTGAAGAGGGGTGGAAGATGTTTGCTAAAAGCCGAAGTGTTTGGGGAAAATTATCTATGTAATATCGCTAAGGAGAAGGGTGTGAGATGGATGTGTGTAAGGGTAGGTGGGGGGGGGATCTTGGCATACTTAGGCATTTGGTTGAAGGAAGATGGGAGTCAGTAGAGCGTGCTTGTTGAAAAGAGGAAAGGGAGAGCCCAGATATATTCATCCATACTCAAAATAATGAAAAACAAACTCAAGTCTACCAGCAGCAATTTTTTCAATGGCGCCTGGAGTTGAAGATCTAACAGTGGAGGGTGGATTGTGTTTGTAAGAAGGAGTGGCCCGGGGGTCTGGACTTGGAGTTGGGGCGTTACAGTAAGATCAGGGATTTATTATTTTTATTCTCATGGTGGTCAGTCAGTACATATGAACATCATTTTTTTAATTCTAGTCTTTTATATTCATTTTAAAGGGTAGGATGAAAACAACATATATTTGGAGGATTGCTCAGTGAGGATCAAATCGTCGAACGAGTCCTTCGGTCCAGCACTGAAACAGAGATGGGAAAGTAGACATTACAATGAACATAAAATAATGAAATCCTCATCTTGACCTGAAGAAAGTTCTTTTATTTATTTTTGTAACAGCCTAATACATTTTTGTAACCCCTAGGTGGCATTATCCCAAGGGCTACTACCCCGCCTGCGTGGCAAGTTGCAGGTTAAGGGGCCTGGGTACTGAAACGGGTGCCTCCACCCGGAGAACAGGGTTGTTAGCAACAAGGCTAACCTGGATACAGTCCTCCGGGACACTGTAACCCCCCTTTTTCCCCTCTAGTGGCCTAGACAAATGCAACAAACACTTTCACAGTAGCCCCTATTCAGCATACAAATCCTCACACTGTTTGCACTTACCACCAGGGTTGGTTCCACTGTTCAATCCTGAAGACCTCCGTAAAACAAGGTTAGTACAGTAACAACAACAGTACAGTGTTTTTGGTACAAACTGGAACCACAGTCAGATTAAATGCAAAAAGAGTTAGATCTGATTTATTCAGGGGAATAGATCAAGGGAGGGGTACAATCAGGTTGATTGGCTTAAAGGCTAAATCAAGTCAGGCAGTCATGCATGCACTTCAGAGTCCCTACACAGTCATACACTCTGGGTACTCAGGTGGGAGTAAGGTGGGCTATCCTGGAACGTTGCCCGGGGTAGGCCAGCGTTGCAGCTGGTTGGGGCCCTGTGATGGAAGAAAGAAACATGCACAACCACACACAATTTGTAATCCGGAGCCGGATGGCTCAGTTCGTGACAAGAAAACAAGTGAATTAGATGACAACACTTTTGATTTAGCTGATGTTGCAGGGAGCTACCCTGGTATTTACTCACGGTATCCAGTACAGGACACAGAAGGGACGAAATTGAGACTGCATGTTGATGAGCTGGAGTGCCAGGAGAAGCAGGGGCCACACGAATCACCGAGGTGTCGTTCCTGTTCAAGGCATTGAGCAGGGGGCTGATCCCCAGGCAGGTCTGTCATTGATGGTTTTTCTCTGTGGCGTGAGTAATCTGGCTGGGCCAGTGTGACAAGGCCCAGACTGAGGAACAGTTTAGATGTGAGTCCGAGAAACCTGGATGCAGCCTTCATCAAGCAAGGCACAGTTAAACACACAGTGGGGAACCAAATTGCGACCCACTAGCAGCACACAGCACATTTATAGTAAAGCAAACACCACTATACCAGGCGGATGACAGTCCAGCTGCAATCACAGAGTCTCTGCGCAAAACCCGGAGTTCAATGGTAACTGAAGGTCCTGGCAGGCCGATTGCATTCAGCAACTCTTCGGTCTTCTTCAGGTTTCAAGCCTGGTCACCAATCCAGTGACTTAAGTCTCTCTCACAACTTCAGATGCAGTCCAATTCTTTGAATAGCTCCCTCACAAGGGACAGCAGACAGGCAGGCCAAAACTCAGCTCTTCCACAGTTCTCCCGCACGAACTACGCAGGAGCTGCTACTCAAACCACTCAAGCTCTTTTCTCTTCAAACTCTAACTCCAGACTGCCTGACTGCAGCAGTCAGTTTGGGAATTTTCCTTCAGTCCAAAAGGCTCTGGTTGGTTGATCCATCAGTCTGCCAAAGCAAGGGCTCTCCCTCCAGGTGCATTTAGGCACCAAAGTCTCAAAACTACAATTCCTACAGAAATTCCTCCCACAAGCCCCCTGGGGACAGACTCCATTTTAGGGTCCCCAAAGGTACTGATTGGCCCATTCTGACAGTCCAGGACTAAGATGGTGGTGATAAACAGAACTATCCATGCTGCAAAAAAGGCATGTTAGGTAAACTACAATATCATTACTATGCTAATAGATTCTCTGCAAATAAGTACAGCTTCTAACAGAGCTCCCTCTGCGCAAATAGAGATGGCAGAACGGAGCGATTATCTGGCAGCCTGGACGGGACTCAAGCATAGAAACACTCATCCCCCTTCCAGATTAAATAAGCACCACATTACTGGCAGCTCTTAAATAGACAGAGCACAGAGGCATTAAGGCACTCTCACACAAACACTTTTAAAATGTTAAGACACAGGATACCAGCAGTGGGCAATGGCACACCCAAAGAAGACTTTCGGGAACCCCCATTTGTATGGGGGGGGGGGTTACATTTTGAATCTGCAGTTAAAAGAAATGGTAATAAAACCAAACAGCTGAAAAACTGTTGGACACTAATGTGTAGTCATTTATGGCTGTTTTATTTGAATAGTTTGTAGTGCCCCTTCAGCTGCTGGTGCTGGGTTGGGCCTCTGTGGCACATGAGGGAACCAACAGTAGACAGTTGACTAAGAAATTACTGTAATTTAAGGAAGAAGAGGAGGAGGAGACAGGAGGACCCACCAGTGGAGGAATGACAGGTGGAAAGGATAGTGGCTACAGAACCCCTTGCCATCATTGTCATCATCTGTGAGATGTGCCATCTGCGTGCTGTCAGCTTGCATAAAGGTTGTACACTATATATTTTTGAATTTTGGTGGGTTCATTTTTAGAAAAGTGAGTCTCTCTACATTTTCTGTGGAAAGACTTGTTATTTTGTCATTCGTTATTGCTCCAGCAGCACTGAAAATTCTCTCTAAATGAGCGCTGGAAGGTGGGCAGCTGAGGTGTTCAGTTGCAATCTCAGTTAACGAAGGCCACATTATTTCCTTCTGTTGCTAGTAAAGTAATGGTTCAGCACCTGTGGTGAGATGCACAGTCTCCTACACATAATCCTTCATCATTTTTGTAGTAGGGATTTCTGGTACCACAATAGCTGACTGAGCCTTTCCAGCTATTTTTATCAGTCCAGGGTCTGACAGCATGTCCCACAGTGGTCTGTCTTCTTGTGGTGTAGTAGCAGTCACCCTGATAGTAGCAGCAGTTCTGGTTGGTGTCTGGTGGCCCAAAACATCAGTAGTGATCGTACCAGCTGCAACAGTGGCAGCTTGTTTTCCTCTCTCTCCACTAGATTTTGTGTAGATTCCAAATGTGACCACAATGACACTGATGATTTAGTACTTTTCTCAACTATACGTGAAACATAGACGTTGACGGCAGATATTACCTCCAGATCCATCCAATCTGCCCATTTACCCTACCTTTATTATTGCCAGCTCACTCTACCTAGTCTTCAGCTTTAGCTTAGCCTACCCCTCTGTATGGTTCCCTCGTGTCTATCCTATGCATGTTTGAATCCTGCCACTGAGCACGTTCCCACCACCTCCTGGGGTAGGCTGTTCCATGCATCCACGACATTCTCAGTGAAAAATAACTTTCTCACATTTTCCCCTTAATCAGCCTCCCTTCAATCTCATGTCATGTCCTCTTGTCCTAGAACTCCTTTTATACTGGAAAAAGTTATTTCCTTTCACCTTGTTTATGCCTTTGAGATATTTGAATGTTTCAATCATATTGCCCTGCTCCCTCCTCTACTCCAGTGTATACATATTGAGGTCCTTTAATCTGTCCTCATTTGTCTTGTTCTGCGGGCCTGCACCATCTTTTTTGCCCTCCTTTGCATTGTCTCCAGCCTGCCAATGTCTTTTCTCAGATGTGGCCTCCAATACTGCACACAGTACTCCATATGGGGCTTCACCAGTGTTTTGAACAGTGGAATTACCTCTTTGCTGCGGCTTGTGATACCACTTGTAATACACCCCAACATCCTCCTGGCCTTCCCAACTGCCTTTGCAGTCTGCTTGGTGGCCTTCAGGTCATTTGTGATAATGACCCCCAAATCTTTTTCTTCCCTGGTGCTTGTGAGCAACTCCCCCCCCCCAACCTATCGCTCTCTTCAGAGTTCCTGCTTTCTAAATGCATGATTTTGCACTTCTTTGCATTAAATCCCAGTTGCCATATTTCTGACCATCTCTCCAGCCTTTCTAGATCTTTCCTCATCCTATCTACACCCTCTGGAGTATCTACTATGTTGCAGATCTTGGTGTCATCTGCAAACAGACAAACCTTGCCCTCCAATCCATCTGCAATGTTGCTGATGAAGATATTGAAGAGGACTGGCCCCAGAACTGACACTTGAGGCACCCTCACTGGTGCCCCCCATTTCTTCTGACTGGGATCCATTTACCACCACCCTCTGCTTTCTGTCACTTAGCCAGTTACCAACCCAGTTCACCAGCTTTTGGACCACTCCTAGACTACCCAGCTTGTTTACCAGCCTTCTATGTGGAACAGTGTCGAAGGCCTTGCTGAAATCAAGATAGGCGACATCCACTGCACCTCCTTGGTCCACTTCCCTGGTCACCCAGTCAAAGAAATCTATCAGATTAGTTTTACAGGACCTTCCCATTGTGAATTCATGCTGCCTAGGATCCTGTGCCCCTACGGATTCCAGGTGTTCCACAATATTTTCCTTAAGGAATGCCTCCATAATTTTACCCACTACGGATGTGACACAGACTGGTCTGCAGTTCCCTGCCTCCTCTTTGCTGCCACTCTTATGAAGAGGGACCACATGAGCACTACTTCAGTCCTCTGGGACCCCTCCAGTGCTCTGTGACTCACTAAAATAGACCACCAGTGGTGCTGCCAGCTCCGTTCTCAGTTCCTTAAGGATCCTGGGATGTATGCCATCTGGATCCATTGCTTTGTCAACCTTAAGCTTTACAAGCTCTTCTAAGACCCTCTCCTCAGAAAATGGACTGGTGTTTACCTCCCTTCCCTCTGTGATCTGATTCCTAGCTGAGGTCCCTGTACCTTTATTTCTCTCCCTAACACTGACCTGTTACTTCAACAATTGCCTCTTTAATATGTGCCCATTGTCCCTCAACACCCCTACTGGCTCTTTGCTTGAAAGTGCTTCTTTAACACTGTTTGCCATCCTAACAAAGTCCACCCCTTTGAAATCTAACATCCTTGCCTTGGTATGAGTTGCCTGTATCCCCATAGCCAGTCAGAACCATACCATGTGGTGGTCACTGGACCCCAGATAACCTTCCACTTGGAGATCTGTGGTTCTTTCTCCATTGGTCATGACCAGATCTAGGATTTCCCTGTCTCTGGTGGGTTTCTGCACCAGCTGTTTGAGGTCTCTCCCTGTAGGGAGTCCATGATGTCCTGGGTCCTGGCTGATGCTCCAGCTGGGCTGGACCAGTCCGCATCTGGCATATTAAAATCTCCCATCAGCAGAACTTTCCCCTTTGCTGTCATTTTTTTGTATGTCATCCATCAATATCCTGTCAACATCCTCCCCCTGAGCTGGAGGCGTCTAGACCACCCCTCTTCGTACTGATGTTCCATTGCCTAGTTCGAGGGTGACCCATAATACCTCTGCCTCCTCATGCCTGCCCTGAATTGCGGTTGCTTTGATGTCCTCTTTGAGATAAAGGGCAACCCCCCTTTCCTTCCCTCCCTGTCCTGTCTGAACAGAACATATCGTGGTACATTTATTTCCCAAGTGTAATTACTGGTGAACCAAGTCTCGGTTATGGCTATTATGTCCAGTTTTGCCTCCATCATTACAGCCTCCAAGTATGGGACCTTGTTTCCTAGACTGTGGGCATTTGTATACATGACTTTCCATGTACCCACTGGTGGCTTGCTAACTAAGGGGGGGGTATTTTATCTTCATGCAGCGTAACGGGTGCCATACCCCTCTCCTCTTCTGCTAGTTTATATGACTTGCAAAAACATCAAACTTTTGTCCCAGTGCACTGACTCCCTCCTTTGTCAGGTGTAGGCTGTTGAATTTAAAGCACTTCCTCTCAGGCCGGCCCAGTGGCGATGAGGGTTGAGGTGCTGGACGCCACACCTCGCGCCACACTGGCGACCCAAGTTCGGGAATGAGCTCGGGCACCGGGGGTCAGCAGGGGGAGTGAGAGGATTGAGCATCTGATGGACTGCTCTCCTCTCCCTGGTGAGGGATCCAGGCAGCAACTGGCACAGTAGAGACCCCCAGTGGAGACAAGGGGTAACACAAGCACGATGTCATTAAGAGAGAGAAGTACGGTGGACCTCTACAGCTCAGCCGTGCTGACATCATTGCATGTCCGTGCTTCTGTGGGGACCAGCTAATCAAAAAATTCCCGATCCTGGATAGGCGATGGCTACCTTTGGGACCACGCCACCACATGCCCAATACCGGGCCCATGTTTCCACCCCCTGTGTCCTTCCACCTCTTCAGTCGGCACATCAGATTAGAGATAGAGTGCCAGGAGTGGAGGCGGCCCTACCCCAGGGGACTCAGAACTGGGGGGTCTGGAGGTAGGTGGAGGGCAGTTAACTCTGAGGAGGAAGGGCTTTAGGCAGGCGGTAACAGTGACACTGGTGAGTAGGGGCAGCCTGAGAAAGTTCCGGGACCAGAGCAGAAAAAGAAATTACAAAAAAAAAAAAAGAACTTCCTCTCCCAGAAGTTTTGTCAGTCTCCTACAAATCGGTGTCCTTCTCTTGGCACCAGTTTCTGAGTCAGGCATTTAGCGCCTCTGTTTCTCCTTCCCTGATTTTCTGCCTTCCTCACCCTCCCATACAGGCAGAACCTCAGAGAAGGAGATGTTGGATGAAATGGATGCCAACCATTCCGCCAGCCTGGTCAGGTTATCCTTGATCTCCTCTACTGACTGACTGGCTAGGTAATTTGTTCCTAAGTGGATTAGGACGTTCACGTTGTTTCTCGAGCTCTGTATGATTTTGGTAATGCATTCAGTGTCTCTCCATGCAAATGATCCTGGGAGACCTCTGACTACTACCTTGGGCTGCAGGTGAGTAGCAACTCCCTGAATCATGGAGCTTCCTATGATCATAGGGATTTTTGTACTGGATTTTGCTGTTTTTGTTTTGAAGTGATATCTGGGTGTTGTTTTCTGCTGTGGTTGTTTTTTTCCAGCAGCATCCTCTGCCACGACGTTTGGCTTGGCTGCTAGTGGTAGGACCTGTTTGTTTTAGGTATTTGATATTTGGAGGCATTAAGTTGGTGTGGGTTGTTTTTTGGGTACTTGATTTGCCCTTTACAACCACCTGTCAGACTGCTCTCTGTGGTGAGGTGCCCCAGTTTGGTGCTGGAGGAATGGTGATCATTTTTTATAGTAATTGTCCTCCTGTATCTGGGACGTGCTGACACTTTCTCAATTAATAGTTCACGATAATATTCCAGGTCCTTCAAGTCATGTGGTTTGAAGAATGTTTCAATTGTGTCCTTAAACCAAGGATCCAGAAGTGTGTCCAAAATGTAATGTTCTGCTTTGCACATATTTATGCTTTGGTCATACAGGAAGATGTTTAACATTTTTCCCCATAAGTGATGTAGCACTGACATCATCATAATCAAGAAACTGTGACTCAGTCAAGATGCTCTACTGTCAGCTTGATGAGTGAAATTAAGGGTAGTATCTGGCTTAGCCCAGCATCATAGACACTTGCCACTTGGGTAGCCTCTTCAAAGGGTTTGGGGACACAACACACATTCTCCATCAGATTCCACTGATTGGGGCTGATATTCATGTCTCCTTTCCCAGTGCCATGTTGGACTGTGCATTGTTGGATGGATTATTGCTGTTCAAGCGTTCTCTGCATCACATGGTAAGTGGAATTCCCCTGGGTCAGAACTTCCTGTATCATCTGGTGGAGAGAGAGAGGCAATTTTTTTACCTGAATCTGCTGCAAAAACATTTGGTCTTTCACAGAATGGCTAAAGGGGATGCAGATGGTGTGGGCAGCTGCAATTAAGTTCTGAACATTTCTGTCTCCAGCAGCAAAGTCTTTTGCCACCAGGTTTATAGTGTGTGCAAAGCATGGAGTATGTGCAAAGTTACCAAGCCTTACTTCCTTCAGGATATTTGAAGCATTGTCAGGCACTATAAACCCAGGCTACAAGGAGTTTGGAGTCAGCCACTCAGCAAACCTTTCTTGAAAGTCCTCTAGAAGATGTTCCGCTTTGTGGTCTTTTTCAAATCCATAAATACATAATGCTGTCTGCCTGCAAACAGTTAAAGTCCCTTGCATCTTGCTGCTTTTGCTGACAGTGCCACTAGATGATGCGGAGGAGGAGGAGGATGAGGAGTAGGAAAGTTTACCCAATGGCCAGTCATGGCCATATAACAGTCGCACTTTGATTATCCGGACCAGCCAGGGATGTAGAATTTGTCCGGATAATCAAGGTTTGACTGAATGAGGTAACATTGTTTTGGAACCAGGTCGCTAGTCTGTAAGAATGAATAATCTGGATAATTGGTGTCCAGATAATTGAGGTTTGACTGTAGTCAGTTGTCTGGCCACTGGTCCACATATCTGTGGTGACATGAATATTTTGCCCACTGAACCTTTTAGAACATCAGACACACTTTTCTGAGCAGCATCATATAAATCTGGGATGGCAATAGTTGAGAAATAGGTCTGAGGACCTGGTACTTTGACACTGCGATTTCCATAAGTACCTTAAAACATGGCTGGCAGTATAGCCCATAAGTTAGATTAATGAGTCGTGAATGAGCTTGGTACATCCAGCAGACCTGGGTTTCATTCCCACAACCTCTATTTGTATACTGTGTGACTCTGAGCAAGTCGTTTAACTACCCAAGTGCTGCTGGGTCACCCCTGAAAACAAGTGCTTGTGTCTAGTGGGCCCTACCCACTTACCAAAGAATAAATAAATTAAACAAAAAACTCTGGGTTAGCCACAAAGAAAAATGGGAGTAAGTCAGTGGCTATCATCTCCCCAATTGCCTTTGTTAATCGCCTTGCCTCAGGCCTGCTGCGCTTATATTTCTGTGACCACTAAAAAAAAGCTTTCAGACAAAGTTGATGGCCACTACAGCAGCTTGACATCACCAGATTTTCTGGGTAGCTTCCATTGCCCTTTACCGGCGTGGGGGATGGATGTTGTGGTTGTGGATGGTACACGACTCCTGTTAGGCTGTGGTGTGGTGGACTCACAGGGGGTAAAGAAACAAGAAACTGATGATGTTGTGCTTTGACTGGAAGGCAAACATTCATTCTCTTCCTCTCCTCATCAGTCACTTCCTCACGTTGGTCAACATCCATATCCTAGTACTAGCAGATTTATTTGTTGCGCATCCAATCCCCGGGGTTCATAGTGCTGTACATCATTTAAAACACACAGAAATAATATCAGAATAGATTAATAAAAACATCAGAATTAATAACAAATAACATAACTAAATTAAATACAACATTTAACTAAAACAGCCAGTGATCTTGAGGCCCCTCATAAAGGTCTCCACCGAGAGGGCCTCCTTCAGGGATCTGGGAAACAAGTTCCAAAGGGTAGGGGCCAGCAATATCAAAAGTGCGATCCCTGGATGTCTTTAGCCTAGCCCTGGGAACCACTAGGAGGCCCACCTCAGAGGAACAGAGAGACTGCGAAGGGCAGTAGGAAGACAGGAGTTCACTCAGAGAGCCGAGGCCCAGTCCATATAAGGCTTTGTAGGTCAGTAAACTGACCTAGAAGGTGATTCACCACTTCACTGGCAGTCAGTACAGATCAGGCAAAACCAGGGTCACATGACAAGACCTCAGAAGATCCATCAGTAACCTGGCTGCTGCATTCTGCATTAGCTGCAGGAGTCGTAGGACCCCTTCACTAACCCTGAGATACAAAGCATTACAGCAGTTGAGTCTAGAAGTCACAAAGGCATGTACCAGTGAGGGCAGGTCTTCTGGGGGGGTCAAAGTTTTAATCCAGGTGTTGTTTCTGAGATGATAACAGCACTTCAGATTACAGATGACACTTGAGCCTCAAGTATCAGTCTTTCATCCAGAATGTTGCCCAGATTCTTAACCTTAGTGGAGGCCACAAGGCTGGAGGAACCAAGCACAAGGATGGTTGTCTTCACTGTAACCCCTGTACCAGGGGCATAGCTACAAGGGTGCAGGGGATGCAGTCGCATCCGGGCCCACGAGGTTTGAGGGGCCCAAATCATCAAATCATAATTGTGATGTTTATTCAAAATGGGGGGCCTATAACATATCCTTGCACCCAGGCCCTCTGGAAATTTGCAACGCTACTGCCCTGTACCCTACCTTCGACCAGGCTCAATCACCCATACCTCTGTCTTGTCCGAGTTTAGTCTAAGCTAGCTGGAGAATATCCAGTTATGAATCTTTGCCAGGGACAAATTTAGTACATCAGCTGCGCCAGGCATGCGGGATGCAAATGAAATGTACAGTTGGATGCATTCCGCATAGCAGTGAAAACCCAGATCGTGACATCTGATAATCTCTACCAGAGGCAGCATGTACACCACGAACATAGGTGAGAGGATTGAGCCCTGGGGAATGCCGCAGAGCAGGGGCTTCAGGAGTGAGGAGAAATTCTCCATCGCTACCCTCTGTATCCTGTCTCTGAGAAAAGACTCAAATCAGCTGATGACCATGCTGGCAAGTCCACAGTACTCCCTTCGGTGATCCAACAGCAACCCATGGTCCACGGTGTCAAATGCTGAAGAGAGATCAAGTAGAACAAGAACTGACCACCTTGATCTCTAGCTCTGAGTAGCTCATTATGTACCCTGACCAATTCAGTCTCCATACTGTGCCTAGACCCTAATCCAAATTGGAGTGGCTCTTAGATGTTAAAGGTTGTAAGGTGTGCCTCAAGCTTTAGAACCACCATCTTCTCAATAACCTTTACCAAGCAGTCTGGGTCCAGAGATGGGTTTCTCAAAAGGGGTCTCACCAGTGCATCTTTTAATGCACTCAGAAAGGACCCCCAGGACTATCTCAGCAAACACTGGACCCAGGACACCCACACCATTCACTAGTAGATGTGCTAGACCTGAGTTCAATTTGCAATAGGTAGGCTGCAACTCAACAGTCACCTCACAGACCTCCTCCACCACTACAGGCCAAAACCTGTCCAAAACAGAAGGAGTGCTCCCAGTGACAACCAGCTCTCCTCTGCTGGGCTGCTACAGCCCAGTTGGCATTATCCCAGACCTGATCAAGGACACTTGGTCAGAGAAAAACTGAGAAAATTCTTTGCACCCAGCACATGAAATTGCCATAACTGGTTGAAGCCAGGCAGGACGTAATATCCTATCTACAATTTGGAAAAACTGAGCCGGTCTGTTCTTCCCTGCTGCAACCTTCCTGGACAGGAGTGCTGCCTTCTTACAGGGGACTGCCCTCTGATATTCACCATTGTGAGTTCTCACAGCCACTCTGTCCTCATTGGTCCTGGACTTTCACCAACAAAACTCCAATCTCTGACCCATGACCTTCATCTCCCTAAGCTCCCCAGCACGCCATGGGGATCCTAAGCAAGATGTCCTGGGTCATATATGAACTAATGTACAGTATCAAGGGCTGAGGTCATAACTCTGTTATAGGCCACCACCACCTTCCCAGTCATGCCTCACAAGCAACCATCACACCCAAGAGGTCCATCACCACTTGGAGTCCTGTTCAGGACAGCCCATTTAAAGGGTAAAAATGGACCAACTTCTCTGATGGTGGACAATGAGGGGGGTTCCCGAATGAGAACCTTACTGTGCAGTGATCTGACCAAAAGATTGGATCAATCCCAAAGTTGTTAATCTCGAGCCCCAGTGAGAAAGCTAAGCCTAAGGCATGTCTGTGTTGATGGTTTGCAGTAGTAACAACTTGTGCGAGGCCCAGTGATTTCATCAGCTGGAGGAAATCTTGTCTAAACTGTGAGAGTTTATCATCGATTCAGGCATTGAGGTCACCCTGAACCAAACATCTAGGAGACTCCAATACCTTTTTGATGATGAAGTCCACAATTTCCTGCAGCAGTTCACACTCACGCCCTGGAAGCTGGTATATGAGAAGAATCCTGCACCTGGACTCCCATGCACTGATGCACATTCAGATGATAAAGTAACTCCTACTTAGAGCACAGCAAAGTTCAACTCTGATCTACAACAGATGGCCATGCTCCCCCCTTCCCCCACAATCCCCCTGCAGGTAATGAACCACAGAGAACTTGGCTGGGATCATTGCCTCCAAAGTGGACCCATATTGTAACCTAACCAAGTCTCCATGATACAAGCCAGACCAACCATAGAAATAAATTCCAACAATATCCTCATCCTCCCAGTGCAGCAATGCAACAACTTCTGTATGCTCCTTTTGTGCTTTTTGATACTGCTTATTGGTGTGTTCATATGTATTATTATTGATGTTTCCATCAAGAGTCCCCGCTTTACCCTGACTTAATTTTGTTTTGCACAGTTTGCAAATGGCATGGCTGCAAGGTGATTCATCTTGTGTGAAAAAAATCCCACACCACAGATTTTGTTCCACTGCTACTTTTGGGGAGGTATGTTCACCACCACCACTGCCGCCACCACAGCCACTAACACTACCAGTGTCTCTTTGAGGTCTTCCCATGTCCACCTGCATGCCTTTTTGATGCACAGCCTCTTTGACTGGCTCAAATGCTTCTATTTCTACTCCTCTGAAACCCCGTTCATCTTCTCTCCTCTGTTTTACCTCTGCATGTGTGCGTGTCTACTTGTGCCCCACTACCATTTTTTTTGGTTAACTACCATCACCATCCTTCCTATAAGGCTTTTTTGTTCTTTTACTGGCCTTGGATTCCTCCTCTTCATCCAGCTCCACAGAACTATTGCTACTTGACAGACTGACTGCTACTTTATCTACTACAAACGCAGGAACTGTTCCACTGATTTCCTCCTTGGTCTCATTTGTCTCCTCTTCTTCATCATCATCCATCTCTCTGCTTACTAAAATTGGCTGCCATACTATAATGGCTCTTGTGATCACTCTTCGAGTAGCATGGCGAGGTAGTCCTGCAATGTCCTCAGTTTTCTGCACTGTTGTTACTGCTTCCTGGATTACCTGAGGAGTGCACCCACTGTTTTTTTCCTCCCATGGTTTTGCCCAAAGGCTCCAAAACATTTGATTCCTGTCTTTCCATAATGGAAATAATAATTACTTCTAATTAAGTTTTCTTTATAGCAAATGGCGGGTGAACCTACAGGAAGATTTATTCCCAAACAGGTCAGTAAAACTCTTAGTGGGTGTGGCGAGTACTGAAAACAGAGAATTTTATTCCCGAACAGGACAATAAGGCACTAGTGGGTGCATTGAGTTGTTGTGAACACAGGGACATTTATTCCCAAACAGGTCAAAAAGGCACTTAGTGGGTGTGTCAGGTGTGAAGAGCACAGGTGAGTAATCACACAAGCAGGGTAATTAACTAGAACACTACACTGCTGCTGTGTGTACAAAAACAGGGAAATTTATTCCCAAACAGGTCAATAAAGCACTTAGTGGGTATGCCAAGTGTGAAGAATACAGGACGATAACCACATAAGCAAGACAATTAACTAGAGCACTACACTCCTGCTGTGTGTGCAAAAACAAGGACATTTATCCCCAAACTGGTCAGTAAGGCACTAGCGGGTCTGTTGAGTTGCTGCAAATAGATGCCAATTTGGTCCGAAACTGGTCAAAGCAGCACTTAGTGGGTGCATCAAGTGTGAAGAACACAGGAGAATAATCACACAAGCAGAGCAATTAACTAGAGCACTACACTGCTAGTGCACATGCAAAAAAATTGGAAATTTATTCCAAACAGGACAATAAGGCGCTAGTTGTTGAGTTGATTTGTTGTGAACACAGGAAAATTTATTCACAAACAGGGCACTAAAACACTAATGGGTGCTTTGGGTACTGTGAATGCAGGAGATATTTCCAAGGGAGTCAAAACAGACCACATCTGGACCATGGTACACAGATCAGTGAGAACTGGGTCTAGTAGTAGTAGGCAGGCAGGTAGTAGCTAAAATGAAAAATAAATCTCTTTGTTGGTATTTATTAGCAGCCTGTAATAAAATTCATCATTCACTAAAATCCAGTGGTGCAGTTAGAATTTCTGTTATTTGTGTTTGTTGAATTTTTATCTGAGTAGCAGCATTCACATTCACTGCAGCAGAAGTTACAGATGATAAGAGACCATCTTTCTTCAGTTGCTGTTTGTACTTGGTTTACTATTTTCTTTCAGTAAATTTCAGTTTACAATAAATTTGTGTTGCCTTGTATTTATTGTGTAACTGGGACAGGCAGGATAGGGTTTGTACTGTTATTTAATTATACTTCTAGCATAGCAGGTCAGTGCAGTACCTCAGTCTGCATGATGACAGAGGAGTCATGTGCTGTTATTTAATTATACTTATAGCATAGCAGGTCAGCTCAATGCCTCAGCCTGCATGATGACAGAGAAGCCATCTGTCTACAGACCACACCAGTCAAACAGTGCTATGCTCCATTTTTCTTTTCCCCTCCCGGTCCCAGTCCAAGTCCTGAATCAATATACTTTTAAATTATTTATTTTTTATGCTCAGCCACACCACTGCATGCCTGCCTGCATACGCAAGCCACAAAGCACAATGCCTCAGTCTGCATGACGATGGAGGAGCCATCTGAACAGGCCACACCATGTACTTAATCTGTTCCATTTTCCTTTTCCCTCCTGGTCACGGTCTCAATCAAATTTTTTTTTGCCTTGTCTGTTTCTCCCCCTTCCTGATCAGACTCCTCAGCTCCATCCCCTGGGCATCCACTGGACTCACCTCTGAACCTATAACGAGGTGTCAGCAGGCAGGTGCAGTGCCTGTGACAGGCCGGCATTATCTCACCGGTCAGGATTTTTCTTCATTTCTCACATCCCCCAAGTGTAGTGCGGAGGTGTGCAAAGATGCAAATGGCCAAGTTGCGCATGCTTCGGCACACTGCACACCAGGCATCTGCCCTGCATCCACCCCTTTGTATGGGTCCATTGCACCATCCCCCAGCCACCTCTAGGGGACAGGCAAGCAGTGGAGTCCATTCCCACTCCCCCAGGAGAGGAGAGGACAGCTATCCTTGAGATGCTCGAGCCTCTCCCTCCCTCCCTGGCTGACCCCCGGCGGCCTGCTCGCACCACAAACATGGGTCACGGGCATGGCAGGAGGTAAGTCATGGGTGCCTCATCCATCCACAACACTGGGCTGGCATCCCAATCAAATTTAAAACATTTTTATTTTTGCTCAGGTGCCAGTACCTGCCCACTCTCTCCTTAGCACCAAGAGTGAGTAGAACAGAATATGAATTGGGCACACAAGTCTGAGATTGGATGTGCCAACCACAAGGAGCTAAATGCCCCCTTTACTTTCACTTCTCCTACCCACTCTGCCAGAAGGACTTACTGCACACAGTGAGAGTGCTGCAGGGGAGCACAGACCATGTGGGTCTCTTGCAGCCCAGACCAATACTTGTCTTGCTAGAGGGCAAGAGAGATGATAGGTCCTCCAGCTAATCCCCTGTCTCCTTCCTGAGCTCCTCTACAATCAGGTGACAGGGACGTGTTACTTGTTGTCATCAACAGCATAGCAGCACCCTGTGTACTGCATCAGAGTGAGCATGCATGAAGGACTGGTAAGGATTATTTTTATTTTATTTTATTTATATGTGATGTGCCAATACCCGTAGTCTGTGTAACAAGCTGCCTGAACTAGTGCCCTTGATGGAAGAGGGTTGCCTGGATATTCTGGCAGTCACAGAAACATGGTACACAGAGAACCATGACTATGATGTCAACATACCAGGGTATTCAATCTACAGGAGGGACAGGTAGGGTAAAAGAGGAGGAGGAGAAGGAGGAGGAGGAGTTCTCTATGTAAAGGAAGGGAGCAGATGAGGCACTCTGTGTCACCCTGGAGACAGGAAATGGCACCACAATCTGCATGGGGGTTGTATACAGACCCCCCATCTCAGGGGGAAGGAAATGACAAGGAAATGATAGCAGGCATCCTTAGAATGGCAGAAAAAGGGGAGCTATTGTTGATGGGGGACCTGAATATGCCGGATGTTAACTGAGCATCTTTGCTGCAGGCACATCCAAGAGCAGGGTCATTCTTGATGCCCTACAAGGGGCATGCCTCAGACAGCTAGTATTGGAACCCACTCGGGAGGGAGCAATCTTAGACCTAGTACTCTCAAATGGGGACGTAGAAAGAATCTCAGATTAAGAAGTGGGTAGCCATCTAGGAACAAGCGACCACCAAACAGTGTGGTTCATGATAAACACAGCCATACAATCAAGCCATACAAAAGCAAGAGTATTGGACTTTGGGAGGGCTGACTTTGGGAAAATGAGAGAGTGTCTCAGAAAAGCACTAGCAAACAGGCAAGAAAGAGGGGTGGAGGAACAATGGGGAGTAATCAAAACAGCTATTACAGAGGCAACAAGCCTTTGTGTAAAGCAAATCCAACAAAACACAACGAAGGAAAAAAACTGCTATGGTTCTTAAAAGAGGTGGCAGGGAAGGTTAAGGAGAAAAGGATAGCATTCAGGAAATATAAGGAAACACAGAAGGAGCAGGACAGAGAACTTTATCAGTTAAAGCAGAAAAAGGCAGGGAAGGCAGTCAGAATAGCAAAGGCCCAAACCGAGGAAAGGACAGCCAACTCTGTTAAGAAGGGGTATAAGACCTTTTATAGGTACATTAGGGAGTGAAGAAAGACCAAAGGAGGGATACTGAGGCTTAATAAAGGGGGGAGGGAATGTGGGCAGAGGGTGACAGTGAAAAAGCAGGGATACTGAATGAATATTTCTGCTCAGTATTAACAAAGGCAGAGGAGGGGGAGGTACCTAAACCAACCAAAAGAAACACTCTGAAGACGGGGGTTGATACCAGTCCATTTACAGAAGAAAGGGTTCTGAAAGAACTAATAAAATTGAAGGTGAACAAAGCAATGGGGCCTGATGGGATTCACCCAAGAATTCTAAGAGAACTAAGGCTAGAACTAGTGACACTGCTAACTACTTCTCTTTAACAAATCATGGGAGGATGGGGTGGTGCCTGAGGACTGGAGGAGGGTGGATGTGATTCCTCTTTACAAAAGTGGGAGCAGGACAGAGGCAGGAAACTACAGACCAGTTAGTTTGACCTCAGTGGTAGGGAAAATGATGGAATCACTTCTGAAGGAAAGAACTGTTGAGTACCTAGAGGCCAGTGGGGCACAAGACTCATGGCAGCATGGATTCACGATGGGAAGGTTTTGTCATACGAATCTAATAGATTTCTTTGACTGGGTGACCAAAGTAGTAGACCAGGGAGGGGCTGTGGACATGGCCTACCTAGATTTTAGCAAGGCATTTGATACAGTCCCACACAAAAGATTAATACACAAGTTAGCCAGCCTTGGAGTGGGTCCCAGGGTGGTAGCCTAGATAAAAAATTGGCTAGACAACAGGATGCAAAGGGTAGTAGTAAATGGAATCCACAGCGAAGAAAGGAGGGTTACTAGTGGGGTACCGGAGGGTTCAGTACTGGGATCGGTCCTTTTTAATGTCTTTATAAGTGACATTGCAGAGGAACTGGAAGAAAAAGTATGTCTCTTTGCAGACAACACAAAGATCTGCCACAGGGTTGATACACAAGATGGAGTGGAAAGGATGAGGAGGGACTTGGCAAGGTTGGAGGAATGGCCAAATGTATGGCAGCTCAGATTTAGTGCAAAGAATTGCAAGGTAATGCACCTAGAAAACAAAAACCCAGGGGAAGAGTACACAATGGGGGGCAAGATACTGACAACAGTAAAAATGGAAAGGGACCCGGGGGTAATTATATCCGATGACCTAAAGGTGGGCAAGCAATGTGAGAAGGCAGTAAGGAAGGCTGGGGGGATATTGGGATGCATAGGGAGAGGCATCAATAGTAGAAAACAGTAAGTTATTATCCCTCTGTACAGACAGTTGGTGAGACCACATCTGGAGTGCTGTGTGCAGTTCTGGAGACTCCATCTCCCCAAAGACATAGACAGAGTGGAGGCTGTCCAGAGGAGGGCAACTAAAATGGTGCATGGTCTGTACCAGAAGACATATGAAGAAAGACTAAAGCTACTTAATATGTATACCTTGAGGAAAGAAGGGAGAGAGGGGACATGATAGAAACTTTCAAATACCTCAAGGAAATCAACAATGTCCAAGAGGGTAACATCTTTCAGAAAAAGAGATGTGCAAGAACAAGGGGGCACAAATTGAAGATAGAGGGGGGACGGCTCAG
Source organism: Neoceratodus forsteri (assembly GCA_016271365.2). Taxonomy (NCBI): domain Eukaryota; kingdom Metazoa; phylum Chordata; order Ceratodontiformes; family Ceratodontidae; genus Neoceratodus; species Neoceratodus forsteri. Next base: position 1,026,396,948 of record CM028130.1, on the reverse strand, counting down.
AGGTAATGTGAGGAACTATTTTTTCATGGAGAGGGTTGTGGATGCATGAAACAGCCTCCCTGGGGAGGTCGTGGAGTCAAGAACAGTGGGGAAATTCAAGAATGTGTGGGACAGACATAAGACAGTCCTAGTGTGGGGTAGGAGGAAGTAAGCTGTTGGTTAACTAGGATCTGCAGCTTATCTGTTATGTAGGAAAATGAGCAGACTAGGTGGGTCAAGCGGTCCTTATCTGACATCAAATTCTATATTTCTATGTTTCCATCTTGTTTTTGTTAACTGGGTAGGTGCACTACATAAGAGTATTGCCTAAATTCAGGCATGACCTGGGAGAGTTACATAACATAACATTGGAATAAATGTACAAACAGGATTTACAATTGACATGTTTCAGGTTTATGAGTACCAAACAGTGAGTACAAAATCGGAATGACAGAAACAACAAAGAAGCAATAACAGGATATAATATAGTAAGTGCTAGACAGACAAGCTGCCAGCCTGAGATCCTAAAGTACCTTGGGGAATCAGCAGATGCAGTGATAAGGGACCAGTAGAAGTTGTTGAGGTGGAAGACACTGAGGGGATCAATAAGGAGGACCTATGCATCCCTTATGCAAACCAAAGTTTACAGGGTTTGCTGTTTTTCCTGAAAGGTTATCACACAGGTGGACAAATGCAAACAGTGGTGGTTAGAACTTTCCGAAACTTTGATCGAACTGAACTTGCAGCCTTAATGATGCCTCAGATGCTGCATCCAGAGTTGCTGCATCTGGAATTTGCCTTTGCTGCCACTCTTGGCTAAGGGTGGCTGGTTTTGTCTCTGTTGTGCAATACCATTGTCTGTGATGAATGCTCCATTTGGGGGACAACAGTTGTTTGAAACTGATGTTGAAAACACACTGAGGGATTTACAGTCCTCTAAAATGACTGTTAGAGCCCTGCATACTTTGAACTCTAGACCCTGGGGAAGGGGCATAGTTTCTTTCATCGACCCTATGCCTGTCCAGACTGAAGCTATTCAAGTGTTCTGGGATGTGGTTCCCAAAGGCCTCAACCTTCCACATCCCAGGCTACCAACTTGCCTCCTGGTGATCATGCCAGAATTACAAAATGTCAGACCATTAAGGGCATGCCAGCTGCCCCCAGCACTTTCTGACTCCCCTCCCCTTCCTCCAGCTTTACTGTCTCAAGTAGTCTTGGTGGGAGGTCGCAACGCCTCTTCCTACCAAAATGGAGGCGAGGAGATCACTACAGATGCCTGGGTCCTGGAGGTGGTTCAGCAAGGACATCCCCTAGAGCTCATTAATGTCCCCACACCCCCCAATTACCCAACAGATATCCTCCAGAGCGTCTTGTCCTTCTGCTGGAGGAGCTTCAAGTTCTCCTCTGCAAAAGGGCTATGGAATCTGTCCATTTCAGAAAAGAACCTGGGCTATTATTCCCAGTACTTTCTGGTCCTAAAATGGACTGGGGATCTCATGCCCGAACTAGAGCTTCAGCACTAAATCTGTTCATCAGATACAAAACATTTTGAATGGTTTCACTCTAGTCACTCTTCCACCTCCTACTAACAGGGGATTAGATGGTTGCTCTAGACATGAAGGGCACATACCTACATCTCAGAATCTGAAAGTCACACAGAAAATGCCTGTGTTTCATGATTCAGGACTCGCACTACCAGTTTCGTGCCTTTCTGTTTGGTTTGTGCTCTGCACTGTATATCATTACCAAAGTTTTTACCACAGTGGCAGCTGCCATCTGCAGGGAGAGCGTCTATGTCTTCTCCTGTATGGACAACTGGCTCTTAGAAGGCCCACCTCAGGAAGTCATTATTTACACACTATTTTGGACCCAACAGTTGTTCGATCAGCTGGGTATACTGGTCAATGAACCAAAGTCAGTCCTTACTTCTTGACAGTGGCTCTAATATATATTGTGCAGTTCTGGACAGAAGTCTGGGATGGGCGTTCCTGCCTCCAACCATGCTTAAGCACTATTGACCATGCATGACTGGTATCATCCAACAACTGTGTCTCAGCCAGATGCCTACTACAGTTAATCAACATAATGGTGGCTGCCATATTGCTGCCTCCCTAGCTCACCTCCATCTGAGAATCCCTCAATGGTTTCTCTGGGCACAGTGGACACAGCCTTCTGATGAACTGGAGCATCTCATACAGATGTTTACTCCACTTTGTTTCTCACTGTTCCGCTGGTTGAACCACTCCAACCTAGAGTTGGGTCCCCATTCCTCCAGCCATCCCCCCTCCTGGTGATCACCACGGATGCCTCGGGTTTGGGTTGAGGGGTTCATCTGGACCCTTTTGAACTCAGGGAAAATGGACCTCTCCGGATACAATTCTGCACAGCAGTACTCTGGAGATGAGGGCTGTTCTGCATGGAATACAGGCCTTTGCTGCCCTCTTCCAGGGGACTCAGCTACTGATCTGTACAGGCAATATTTCAGTGAGGTTATTACATCAACCGACAAGGTGGAGTTCATTCATATCTTCATTGTAGACACATGATGAAAGTTTGGCACTGAACAGTAGAACAGGGCATATTTATGTCTTCAATTGCCAGGGATGCAGAATGCTCTGGTGGATCACCTTAGTCACTCCCTGGTGATGTGCCATGAATGGGAACTCTATGACTCCATCATGGACAGACTCTTTGATAAATTGGGTCGACAAGACATAGACCTGTTTGCATCTCCATACAATGCCAAACTGCCGCATTTCTACTCGTTCGCTCCAGGGCCTGGAGTTTTCTGGCATGGTGCATTGCCCCTCTCCCAGAGATGGAGGTTTCTGTGTGCTTTTCCAACATTGCCTCTGATACAGAAGGTTCTAGTAAAGCTACAGGTTGAGCCTGATTCTGGTGGACCCTTACCCACCTAGACAAATTTGGTTCCGTTTACTCCAGCAACTGGCAGTGAAACCTCCAGTCCCACTCCCCCTGTGGGCGAGACTTCTGATTTGGCAGCAGGGTCCTCTGGTGCACCCTGAACTTTGATCCCCGTACCTCCATGCCTGGCTGCTGAGGACATAGAGCTCTTTTGCTTTGGTGTCTCCCTGGCAGCTGTAGATGTTCTGCTGGTGGCTAGAAAGCTATCTATGTGGTACACCTCCTCACAAAAATGGAAATGTTTTACAAGTTGGTGTTCTGGACATGCTCTGGACCCATTTATGTGTCCAGTTCCATAAGTGATGGACTACTTCCTGTCCCATAAGGAGTAGGGACTAGTTTATTCCTCTGTTAAGGTCCACCTGGCCACGGTGTTGGTTTTCATGTCACAGAGGGCAAAATGGTGGCCCAGATAGAGGTTTCCTGTAGATTACTAAGAAAGATTCTACTGTTGCACCTCCTGGTCTGAAATCCAGTTCCAATGTGGAACTTTAATTTGGTTCTAGAGACTCTGACTGCACTTCTGTTCGAGCCTGCTGCTACTTGTGAGCTGTGTTTCCTCTCTTGGAAGACATTGTGCCTAGTGGCTCTGATGTCTTCTGGGCATACATCTGATCTGCAGACTCTGGTCACAGAACTTCCTTTTATTATTTTTCACAAGGATAGGGTTACATTAGGTACTAATCCTCATTTCCTTCCGAAGGTTGTGTCTAAAGAACACTTAAGTCACTAAGTCAGACTATTTCACCTTCCTGTTTATTTTTCATGTCCCATAGATAGTGGGAAATGTTTACATAAGCTGGACATCCGGAGGACACTGTGTTGGTACTTAGATTGGATATCCAGTTATTTCTTCAAAAACCTTTTTCTGAGGTACATTACAGCGACAACATCGATGGATCCACTGTAATGCACCTGCAGGACTCCGGCACTGCTTCTCCAGGTCTTGCACTCCTCCTCAAATCAGCTCCGAGTTGATTATAATAAAATATGGGTGGGTGTGGGGGGTAGACCCCACAACAAAAAAACAACCTTTTTGCCTGACCGCTATTGCGGTTGGCATAAATCTATTCATGTAACGTCGGTCAGCAAATTTTTTGTCGACCAGCTGTTGTGGAACTCTTAAATTGTACTAGAGATTGTAGAAAATCATCTCAGTTGTTTGTAGCTTTTGCCACCAGGATTGCATTTCCAAACAGGGCCTGTCCAAATGGCTGGCCAGTTGTATTACGTCTTGATACTCGAAGCGTAGTAAGCAGTTTCCTGGTCCTGTTCCTGTCCATGTCAATGCTCATCCCACCCATGGGGTGGCTTCTTCAGTGGCCTTTTTAAGAATGTGTCCTCTGCTGACATGTGCTGCTGCCACTTGGAATACTGTTCATACATTTACTAAACACTATAGTCTGGACATCAGGTCTCAAAAGAGGTGCCAGCTTTGGTCTTAAAGTTCTGCAAGGCCTCCTTTGTCAGGTTCATTAGGTCTTGCCGTCCTCCCTCTCTGCTTGGGAATCATTCCATGATATGGCTCAATGGAGGCAGATATCCTTGATGAAGATAGAACAGTTCCCTACCATAGCAGGAAATTTTCAATAGAATATCCTCCATTGAGCCAAAGTGCTCCTTCCTTCCTTCCCTCCTTGCCAGATTACGGGTGACAGTACTGCCTGCTTTCTCAAGTTGATTCTCCTGCGCTGTCAAACAAAGCAGATCTACTCAGGTTTCCATATTCTCCCCTGTGTGCAGAACAGCAGGACAAATGGCTACATACATCCTAGATACTACAAGCAGACCAACACTAGGTCACGATAAAAAAGTGATTTTATTGAAATACACTTAAAAACCATAAACGGATGCAGTACACAACAGTAGCACCCCCCACCCCCAAACAAAGATTAATGTTTTGTGTCTGTTATGATGCTTTTTCAGCTTGAAAAAGCATCAGAGCAGACGTGAAATGTTGATTTTTTTTGGGGAGTTACAGCTGTGTAGAGTGTCCATTTATGGTTTTTAAGTGTATTTCAATAAAATCACTTTTTTATCGTGACCTAGTGTTGGTCTGCTTGTAGTATCTAGGATGTATGTAGCCATTTTTCCTGCTGTTCTGCACTAAATGTTGATTTTTAAATGGCTCTGTCCCCTAGCATCCTTAGCCGCCTCACCCCTCCCGTGTAGTTCTCCCCTGTGTGCCTGGGGCTGCAGCAGTGAGCAGGGAAATGGGCAGACTAGGTGGGCCATATGGTCTTTATCTGCCGACAGATTCTGTTTCTGTGTTTCTATGGTTTAGTCCTAGTCACCTCGGGAACTGAAGCATGCTGGGGATGCCCACATTATATAGATGCCGACAAGGTGTGTCGATGTTGGTGGCCCCAGCCAGCAAATGTTTCCAGGTGGTACTGATGCCGAGGGTTTACAATTACATGATGTGACTCAATGAAGGAGATTCTTTCAAAGATCTACTATTACGGTAGGTAACTATTCTTTTATGCTCCATGGCTCTCCCTATCAGTTTTGTGTCTTGCCCTTTGGCTTGTGATCTGCACCACGTCTTTACCAATAATTTGTAGCAGTTGCAGCTGCTCTCAGAAGAGAGAACCTTTATGTATTCACATACTATGATGATTGGCTTCTAAAAGCCCCATCATTTGGCCCAGTGGTGCTGAAGGTTGAGGTGCTGGATGCCACACCTTGCGCTACGCCGGTGACCTGGGTTCGGGAGTGAGCCGGGGCCGCCGGGGTTCAGCAGGGGAAGGAGTGGATTAAGCATCCGGAGGACAGTTCTCCTCTCCTGGGAGGGAGGGAGGGGGACCCAAGGGTCATAGCTTGACTGCCTTCTGGTGGAGGCCAGGGGTGCAGCAAGTTCTTTGTCTCACAATGTGTGGGGTAAGTGTACAGCGGACGTTGGCAGGGGAGGACCTTGACGTCGTAGATGCACACCAACACAAGAACACCAGAAAATCACTCTCTAGGCTCCTGGAAGACAGAGCACTCTTGCACAGACCCCACAGCCCACCTGCCTGTCCCAGTCTGGTGCCCTGACAAAATAGATATAGTTCAGGGGTGTAGGCACCCCATCCCTGTCCCCGCCCGTGGGGCAATCCAAGGCTACATGGAGAGAATACCACGGTGCAGGTAAGATGAGGCTGGGGCAGACACAATTAGTGATTCCTGAGGCGGCGGAGTCTAGGGGGCAGGTGAGGAGCATAAATAGCAAGTAGAAAAAAAAATAAAAGCACCATGATGGGAGGTAATAATTTACATACTTTTCTGCAATATATAGCTCTTTGAACATCTGGGCATTCTGGTGAATGAGCTGAAATCAGTGTTCACTCCCTGCCAGCATCTCCAATACATAGGCGTGGTTCTAGGCATGGGACTGGGTTGCATTTTTCTTCCCTCAAACCATGCTATGGCATTTGCTGCCTGGGCTCAGCTAATCTCTTCTAGTGATTATGTCTCAGCTAGATGTCGCCTCAGATTGCTAGGCATCATAGCTGCTGCTATTCTCACTGTTTCACTCACATGTCTGCATATGAGGATTCCATAATTGGTTCCTCCATGCCCAGAAGGCTCAGCATGTGGATGAGATGGAGTGTCTCATACAAGTGACACCTCCACTGTATCATTCCCTGCTCTGGTGGTTGAGGAGATGGAATCCCCCTTTCTTTGTCCATCTCTTCTGGTGATGATGATGGATGCCTTGGGTTCATGATGAGGTGCCCATCTGGACCCCTTCTGGACTTAGGATCAATGGCCTCCCTTAGATATGGTTCTGTTTAGCAATATTCCAAAGATGAGGACTGTTCTGCTTGGCCTGCAGGCCTTCACTACCTTCCTTTGGAGCAACCAGTTGTTGATCCATATAGAAATTTCAGCAATGTACTGCATCAGCCACCAAGGTGGTGTCCACATGTATCCCCTCTGCAGAGAGGTGATGAGAGTCTGGCATTGGGCCATGGAAAGAAACATGTTCATGTTAACTATTTTTGTGTCCATTCTCCTCAATGCCCTAACAGATCATGTCAGCCAGTACCAGGTTCTCTGCCATGAATGGGAGTTGTTGATCTCTGTCGTATGCGACCTCTTCATAAAGTGTGGTCACCTGGAAGTCAACCTCTTTGCATCTCCATACAGTGCAACACTGCCACTTTTCTGCTCACTCACTCCAGGTCCTGGAGTTTTTTTATTGAGATGTGTTGTCCCTTTCTTGAAAATGGAGGTTCATATATGCATCTCCTCCATTCCCTCTGATATGGTGGCTTCTGGGAAAGTTGCGAGTTGAATTAACCACCCTGGTTCCAGTTACTCTGTACTGACCCAGACAAATGTTGTTTGCTCTGCTTCAGCAATCAGCAAGGGAACCCCCATCTTGCTCCCTTTATGAGCGGGACTTCTGACACAGGAGCAGGGCTCCTGGTGCATCCGGATTTTCAATCTCTGCACCTCCACACCTGACTTCTGAGGATGTAGAGTTGTACTGCTTTGGGGTTTCCCCAGCAGTTGCAGGTGTTCTGGTGGCAGCTCTTCAGATATCTGCTAAATATACCTACTTGCAAACATTTTTGGATGCGGGCTTTGAGCATTCCTCCATAAAGGTTCACTTGGCTGTGGTGTTGGCATTTCATACCCTCACCAATGGCAATATGGTGGTTCAGCTTGAGGTTTCTTGCAGGTTCCTCAGAGGTATTCTTCTACCCACCCCCCACCCCATGATCCAGTTCTGGTGTGGGACTTTAATTTGATTCGAGGCACCTTTCTGCACCTCCTTCCAAGCCTGCTGCTACTTGTTAGCTGTCTTTCCTCTCTTGGAAGACATTGTTACGTGTGGCTATAATATCTGTTAGATGTATTTCGGAATTACAAGCTCTGGTTGTGGAGCCTCCTTATCTTGTTTTCCATGAGGATCAGGTTACTTTGTGTATCAATCCTCATTTTCTGCTGAAGGTCATTTCTGAGTGAACACTAACTGAGACTGACCTTCTGGTTTACTTTTCGACTCCCACTGACAGTGGGGATCATTGTCTGCACATGCTTGAGATTCGTTGGGTGTTGCGTTGGTACCCTGATCATGCTAAAGGTTGTAGGAAATCCTCTCAGCTATTCGTAGTTTTTGCCTCTAGAATGGTGGGCTACAGTACTCTATTTCTCAGCAGGGCCTTTCCAAATGGTTGGCCTGTTGTATTAACTTCTGTAATCAGAAAAGCAGCTTCCTGGTCCTGCCTGTGCTCACGCCATCCATTGCATAGCCACTTCCGTGGGTTATTTTCACAGCATACCTCCTGTGGATATCTAAGTTGCTGCCACTTGGATTACTGTTCTTGCATTCACTAAACATTATAGCCTGGACATCGTCTCTTGTAGATGTGCTAGTTTTGACCTTACTGTCCTGAATTGGCACCCTACTCAGGGTATTTAGATCCTTCCTTTCTCCCTCAGTGCTGTGGTATTGCTTGGGAATCATTCCATGACATGGCTCAATGGAAGTATATACCCTGGAAGAACATAGAATAGTTACTTTTTATAACAGTACATCTTCACAAGACTCTCCTCCATTGAGCCACTGCTCTCCCTCCCTCCTTCCCCCCTGTTTTGGATGGCAGATGGTTATCATGCCTGTTCTAACCAGCTGGTTGTCCTCTTATGTCTATAGCACATACGGCATAGTTACTGAGGTTTCCATATCCTCTCCTGTGTGCCTGGTTCAGTTATAGTTGCTTCGGTCCCTGCCAGTCTGATGATACTCCAAGCTTGTTTCTGGAAGGAAACTGAGGCATGGTGAAGCCCCAGCTAGTAAAAGATTCCTGGTGGTCCTGACGTCGATGGCTTACCATTCCGTGATGTGGCACAATGGAAGAGATTTTCTCGAAGATCTACTGTTACGGCAAGTGACTGTTTGTTGTCATGGTAAGCACTATGGCATCATAAACTAGAGCACTGTGCAGTCAGATGGGGACTGTCAGAATGCTTTTAAACAGACATTTTCAGCAGGCTACCACCAGGTTATAAACCCTTGGTAAGAAAGCAGAAAATTCACAACATCTATTCTGTTGTACATTTTAAAAGCTAAATTGTTACATTTGTGAAACATCGAAATCTGCCAGCAGAAGGACTTGCTGTCTGCCCAATCTGCCCTGTGAGGTTGCACAGGCCCCCCTAGGGGATCATGACCACCTTCTCCCCCCCTCTCTCCTGCACCCCCTCCTGTTTCCTTGATCAGCCCTTTGTGTCTGTTCCTTCCTGTCTTAAAACTTTCCACTATTTTGGACTTTTTTGCATGTTTTTGAACTGGATGGGTCAATAATAATTATCTGTTGTCATTGTCTACATTTCTATGATTTTGCACTGACCAGTGCTTTGGGTAGCTTGTTTCACCCCTTCACCACCCTCTATGTTAAGTAATACTTCCTCTTGTCCCTTATGACCCCCCCCACCTGTTTCTTACTATTCCTTCAGATAGTTGAATAGCTGCTGATTATTAGCAGCCTACTGGAGTCCAAAAGTATTTACAGAAGTCCAGAAGAATTCTTTAAGTTCCACATGTATGACAGCACAGTTCTTGTATTGAGATATTTTATAAATATATAGTTATGCACAGAGTTATATCCAATGATATTAGTTTTTGCAGCACTCTACCTCATCAATAGTGCATGGTTTACCAGCTCTTGAAGCAGGAACATGGCTCTTTGAGGCAGGATGTCTGTAATTTTTTAAGGACTCCTGACATAGCATCAACTTTCTGGTGGTCTAAGGGATTTTCACTACTGTCCATGATACCATGCAGAGGAATGGGGGTCTTGTAAAGGGGACAGGAAATGTGTGAGCATTTGCAGTTGCTTGTAATGTTCCTATTTTCATAAAGACTATTCATACCCCTTACCAAATTATCCATTATAAAATGGGCAAGGCAAACCAAGACTTGTAATTGGTCAGATGTGATCACATGACTATGTGTTATTCCAGTACAACAGCACAGGTCAGAGGTACTTAATATTCTGAACTTCATACTCAGTTTTAAATATAAAATCAGTGGAACCATTTTATAATCCCAATAAGGCACTCCAGGGTGTGTGTAATTGTGGGATAACGGTACTTCTAAGGCACATGTCATGCCTTACTTCCCAAGGTGCGCCGTTACCTTATAATAATGCATACTTTGTTATATCTTATTGCTTAATTTTAAACTGTGTCTAAATAAAAGAGGATGAAAAAACTATGTTCAGTATTTGTTTGTTTTTTCTGGATAACCTTCTGTATATTTCTCTTTATGGAATCAGTGGCCCCATACACAGTTGCAATTCTGTGGTGCACAGACATTGCAGTGGCTACCTTGTGCCATAGTTCAGCCTTACACTCCACTGCGATAGATAATGGGCTTGCAAGCTGATACTAGTACTGCTGCACTGGTTACTGTCCTAGCACAGGGAAAGGGGCAGGGCTGGTGTGCAAATGACGCATTTTGACATGCACAGATGTCTGATGGACCCACCGCACAGTCTGGTTGGACTCATCAGCAATTCCCAGCCTGTACTACAAGAGAGGCACATGCGTCTATCATTGAGAAGACAGTTGTTGAGGTACTGACTTTGGTGAGGGACACAACAAAAAATGGTCAGTGTGGAGGAATGGTGCATGTTGGTGGGGGGAGGTTAACTGGCTATAAGGAATAACATCATGCAGACAGGTTGTGGAGTCACTGGACACCAGGGATAGCATCATGTACACTGAGTGGTTGCAGGGCCAGTGATCACATGGGAAAGCATCATGTACACCGAGTGGTTGCAGGGCCACTGGTCACCACGGCTAGCATCATGTACACTGAGTGGTTACAAGGCCACTGGTCACCATGGATAGCATCCTGCACATTGAGTGGTTGCTGGGTCACTGGTCACCAGGGATAGCATCATGTATAATGAGTGGTTGCAAGGCCACTGGACACCAGGGATGGCATCATGTACACTGAGTGGTTGCAGGGCCACTGGTTGCATGAGATAACATCATGTACACTGAGTGGTTGCAAGGCCACTGAACACCTGGGATAGCATCATTCATGTACTGTATACTGAGTGGTTGCAGGGCCACTGGACACAAGGGATAGCATCATGTACACTGAGTGGTTGCAGGGCCACTGGACACCAGGGAAAGCATCATGTACACTGTGGGGTTTGGAGCCACTAGACATCAGAGATAGCATAATGTACACTGAGCGGTTGCGGGACCACTAGATACCAGGGATAACATCATGTACACTGAGTGGTTGTAGGGCAAGTGGACACCAGGAATAACATTATGTACACTGAGTGGTTGTGGAGCCAGAGGGCACCAGGGATAACATTATGTACAACAAGTGGTTGTGGGACCACTGGGCACATCATGTACACTGACTGACTGCGGGGCCACTGGGTACCAGTGATACCATCTCATACACTGACTGACTGTGGGGTCTTGGGACACCAGTGACAGCATGATGTATGAGGAGCAATTGTGGGGCCATTGTACACAAGGGATAACATGTATGCTGAGCAGTTGCAGAGCCACTGTACACAAGGGATAACATTATGGACCCTGAACAGTTGTAGGGCCACTGGTAACCAGGGCTAACATCATTGTACACTGAGTGGTTCTGGTGCTACTAGACAATGGGCTGACATCATGCACACTGATTGGTTGTGAGACCTTGGGACACCAGGGATAACATCTTGTGGACTGGGTGGTTCTGGGGCCACTGCACACTGGGCTGACATCATGTAAAATCCCAGAGGGCCTGACAAAGCCTTTACTGGCAAAGCACTGGGGCACTGATCTTCTGTAAGGTGACTGCCATGAGCTCTATTATTGCCAATGTTTTGGCAAAATAAAAAGATCTGAGCATGACATGCTGAGAGAGCTCTGTGCATATTGTTTAGAGTGCAGCTGTCCTTGTAATTCTACAGACAAGTTAGCCACCCCTTTCCCAGCTGCGCCTCCTGAAACACCACTGTAGTGCAGTTGTTCTTGTTCTGCTATGGGTTGACATCATGTACACCAATTTCTTGTGATGCCTTGGGACACCAGGGATGACACCATCATGTAGGCTAAGCAGATGTGGGGCCACTGGACACCAGGGATAGCATCATGTGCACTATGTAGTTGCATGGCCACTGGACACCAGGGATAGCATCATGTGCACTATGTAGTTGCATGGCCACTGGACACCGGGGATAGCATCATGTGCACTATGTAGTTGCATGGCCACTGGACACCGGGGATAGCACCATGTGCACTATGTAGTTGCATGGCCACTGGACACCAGGGATAGCATCATGTGCACTATGTAGTTGCATGGCCACTGGACACCAGGAATAGCATCATGTGCACTATGTAGTTGCATGGCCACTGGACACCAGGGACAACCAGCCTGGTACCTTAAATATCAAATACTGCACTGCCAACAAGTGGTCATTAAGGTACAGGTCTTGGGGACAGGAGGATATCTGAGGCAGTTGCACCACTCTGTATGGACTCTGGGCAAGGCAGGGTGACAAGACCTTCATGGGTGGTGCAAGCCAGCGTGTTAGCAGTAAAAATCTCACTTGTACCAATTAACACCTGCGGTCACATCTACACTGCAACTTAGTTGTTGAGGAAGACTCACCCCGGCGGCTAAGTTGGGGCACTGGGTATGGTGGGGCCCTTTGCATCCCGAAACTGTAAACTCCTGGCTGCAAGTGTGTATCAAGCCCTAGAAATTTTGAGTTGTGACTGTGTCACTGCATGGGACCTAAACTCTGAGTACCAGCCACTGACCTATCAGAACAGAAAATTCAGAATCAATGCAGTGATGGTACAACCTCCCCCCCCAAAAAAAAACTCCATATTCCTGGTTCCATTAAAATAACTACATTGTTGTCTATAACAATAAAACAATATGAAACGCAATTATTCATGTAAGCTTTTATTCAGGTACATATAACTAGGGATCATTTTGGTGGTATTTATGAAAAATAGAAACATTACCTGCAGCTGCAAATTCACACAAACTTCCAGTCTCTGTGTTCATATGGCTGGGGGAGAAACACAAAAACTGATGCATTTTGGAATTCTCTCCTTGTATCCTGTTTAAGGATTCTACTGCCACGCGATTTGCAGGCTACCAAACCTGTGACTTGACTGAAAGAGGAAGACTAATATGAGAGATTTGGTAAGACAGTTGCTTATGATGTAACCTTTTAATACATCAAGGCAGTGACGTGAACTTTCTGACCCACCCAGGCAATAAAGATTGTAATATGAGTGGGAGCATCAGTCATAGATTGTGCTGGTAGATTTCACTATTGCTCATTACCTATGATAACTTCACAGTGTCTTGTATTTTTGGGGTTCCTACTTTGCTGGTACAGTACAATCTCCATCTAGGTCTGAGGCAACTAGATGCCAGAATCCTGAAGCAGAAAGTCTCTTTTACAGAGAACATTTGAAAACCTGAGCCCGCAGGAAGCTCTGCAGGCTTTCAAGTGGAGTTCTAGTCTAGGAATTTTACAAGGTCGTTGACAAATTAATGTATTGATTGGGTATTAGTGTCGTGTGATTAATACAGCCTTCCAAGTAATTAGTCTGGTAGATCTCTGATATCTCAACATGTTTAAATAATGCATTTGTGAACATGCAGACATCCTGTCAATCACTCAGATTGAGGCCAAACGTCATAACACCTGATAACTCATGTGGAAACTGGGCTCCCTGCCTGCTGAACATCTCTCAGTACCACACTGCCTTCCTAATCGCCTGCAGTGACCTAGTTTAGGACCAGAGCTCTGGTACTGGAGGAGAAAGGTACTGATGGTGGTGGTGGTCTTGCTGAGACAAGTTGTGCACTGGCTTCGAGGTGCAGAAGACCATCCTCAGGCTTGATCGGAATCTAGCTAAAGGAAAAGTATGCAATTCCTCAGTTATAAAAATCTATAGCATGCTTTGTGATGTGGAATGCTGACCTCCCTGCTACTTGAAGCAACAACTGGACCTCCCTCAATAAATAGCATCTCTCTGGCATGATGGAGCTGAGGATGGATGGCCTTTTTCAGCATGTTAACTGATTCCTTTCTTCGTTATCAGATAAATAATGACTCAGCCTTCAAGCCAGGTTTGGGGTGGGGGATTAAGGTAGATGTGATTTATTTAAGGATGCCTGGGCACTAAAAAGTCACACCAAGATATGACAAAAGGTTAAGTCAAGGGAGGGCCACTGTTTTTACACAGAACTCCATGTAGCTGTGGTAGGGCTATTCTACAGGGACAACACAGGTCATCTTCAAGTCACACACCACCATGGCTACAAGGAAGGAGCTAAAGTAACAGAAATGTCTTTTTTACACTATATGCCATTGGTCTTTGTGGAATGGAGCCAGAGTAATGAACAATACATGTCAGACCACACACCATCGTCCATAGTGGGAAGAAGCCATAGGAAAGAACACACAGGCCATCTGCCCACATACCACCACCCCTAGTGGGAAGGAGACATAGTGAGAAACAACACAGGTCACCTTCAAGCCACATACCACTACTTCTAGGGGGTAAGGAACCATAGTAAAGGATGACATAGGCTAGCTTCAGGACACATATCGTCACCCCTAGTAAGAAGCAGCCATAGTAAAGAACACACAGGTCATCTTCATGTCATATACCACCACCCCTAGTTTGACAAGTGAATTGGTAAGGTCAAAGACAGTCCATGGTTTTAAGGTGGGATGGGCCAGGTACAAGGGGCTAGTAACTGTGGGGCCTGAGCAGGGAGGGGATGAGGTTGCAGGGCAGACCACATTCACAGTGAGGGGCTCAGTTTAGGATCAAACAGTAGTTGGCTGGAGTACTTCTTAGGTAGACCCAAAGCAGATTCTATGGACTCTCAGTCCTTCTCAGTCCTTTTCTGTCTTTAAAGAGCAGCTGACGCCTTCAGGAGAACTTTAACAAAACATAAAATTTAGACACAGTTCGGCTTTTGTTTCACATTAGTTCTGTATGTCTCTTCCCCATTATTTATTGTTGAGGACATTTGCATGAAAACAGGAGTTTTGCTCCTAAAAAATTTAATCCATTCCAGTTGCTTTGTCCCTAACCTGAGGTCTTAAAGCACTGCTTGTGACATCACAGTTACTTCCATGGAAACAGATTGTTGTGTCACAACAGAGGATTATGGCATGAAGTAGGGAGGCAGATGAACTCTGATGTATAAAGATCATGTATTCATGCAAATTTCGTTAGTAATAAGTAATGTGCAGGAGAAATCTATAACATACATATGGAATGCAAACTGAATTGTACCTAAATATTATGGTTTTCCAAGTTTTCTTTGAGGTGTCAGCAGCTCTTTAAATTTCTACAGTATGTTTCATGATAGAGCAATAGTCTGGGACAACACAGGTTATCTACCTACTAGATACTACCACCCAAAGTGGGACAGAGCTGTGGTTTGGGACAAAACAGGTAATCTTCAGGCCAAATACCACCATCATCCCTTTGGGAACAGAGCCACAGTAAGGGACAACACTGGTCATCTTCAGACCACCTACTGTACCACCATGGCTTGTGGGAAGGAGCCATATTAAGGGGCAACACTGATCAGCTTCAGGCCACATACTATCATTAATGGGAAGGAGTCATAGCAGAGCACAACACTGGTCATCTGTAGGCCACATACCAGCTCAACTAGTGGGAACTATGGGCATCATGGGAAAATATGAACAGACAGAGAAAGAGTGAACAGGGAGACTAAGAAAAGGTCAAGACAAATAGAAAAGGTGAGAGACAGGGAGTTATACAGAAAGAGGCAGTAAGAGGGGAGAGAAAGAAGACAAATTTAAAAGAATGAAACAGGGGAAACTGAGAATGAGGTCAAGGCAGACAGAGGAGAGGAGAGAGTGAGACAGAGTGAGCAAGAAAGATATAACTTACTGAGTGCACCTTTCCCTTCTCTTATTTAATTGCACCCTCAAAGTTTTACTGCAGACATATTCTGTTGCAGGGCACTAGATGTATTTTATTATTATTATTGAAACTTTATTTCAAGAGGGGTACACATTTAAGACATGCTTAGTTAAGATGGTGGCCAGTTATGGTCACATATATGGCCCCACTCTTGTTCACATTTGTACAGAGACACAGCCTGTATGTATTTATTCACTTTTTGATCACCTGGTAAGTGCACCAGATATACAATGCCTATTTTCAGGCATGACCAGGGAGAGTACTGGACTACAAGGACAAATACAGAACTGACAAATTATATCAAACACAGAGAAATTAAAGCACAAGATACAGGGTTGAAAACATTGTGGCAAGCACAGCACAATAATGTACTGTATAATAGCACAGAGTAAGAAATATAGGATGCTACATAAACCCCAATAGCGAAGCTCAGGTTTATTTAAGCATCCAACACCGAGGGTGTGTATAAAATTTTAGTTTTACTCACAACCCCGTGTTTTATTTTATATAATTGCTGGGGAACATTTTTTTACCACAGTAGGTACATTAAATAAATCACATTCTTGTTCATCCGCGGTCCAGTCTGGTTTAAGTGCGGTCCGTGGTTGCTGAAACCATTTTTTTTTTTCAACTGAGTTCAGGTTTAAATAGTAGAAAGGGTGACAAGGTTCAAAAATTTTAATTGTGACAGTGGAGTTGTTTTATGTAATAGATTTACTTACCACCAAGAGTGAGTAACAGTGCAGTGTTCAGCGTGACAACAAGAAGACGGACAGCTGGGCATGTGCGGAGCAAGGGAAACCCAGTGCGTGTTTGCCGTTATAAACAGTCCTTTATAATAACAAATCACAAACCGGGTTTCCTTAGGGGGAAAAACACTCACCAGTTATTATTTATACATTAGTCACATAAGGCAAGAATTATAAATTATGTGCAAACACAAGCATTTAGTGCAAGCATATATTTTCCTAATTCACTCCTGAAGAGCAGATGAGAGGAGACATTACACAATCCCAGAGGGAGAGAATTCCAAACAAATTGGAGCAAAGGAGGAGAAGGCCTGTAACCCTGTGTTAGTAGAGCACTTTTAAACAAATAACAATGATTTTTCACTGGGTCTGAGAGGGTAGAAGTTCAAGGGGGACCTAACTAGAGTGGCCAAGAAGGCAAGGACTTGTGACCTTCAATAACAGTGCAAGTCATTTTAAAGTATATTTAAGTAGAACACTGTATTAGAGAACAGTCAACTCTGGTGGGGCAATTCTGTTACAATAAACAAAACCTAGTGCTTGCCAATTGATTTTAGAACTTCTCACATGTGCTACATAAACCTCTCTGTAATTGTGTAACCTTTTGGTGAGGGTGGATGGGTAAGTCTCGGTATCAAAAACTTCTCTGACCTGCCACCAGTCTATTGTAAAGCCACCCAGAGTGTTGTTATATGTCCACTAAAACTCCAGATAATTGATATTACAAGCAGAGTAACTAGTCTTTGGTAACTGGGTAAGGCCCACTAGACACAAGTGCCTGTGTTCAGGGGTGACCTGGGAGTACTGGGGAGGTTAAGTGACTTGTTTAGAGTCACACAGGATGCAAGTGGAGGTTGTAGGAATCAAACCCAGGTCTGCAGGATGTACCAAGCTCATTCACAGCTCATTAATGAAACCTCTAGGTTATACTGCCAGCCCCAAAATCTAAAGTAAACTAAAGGAAATAACTGACATCATTTATATTCACAAGAAAACTTCAGTGATGTTAAAGCCAACCAGCTATTGACTCAAAACACATAACTAACCCCTGGTGATCAATTATCAGGCAATATTGCCTGCCACATGGGGTAGTGGTGCTTCAGTAGAGAAGACTCTCAGAATCCAGTCCTGCCCTCCCATGACCGCTCTTCATTGTCCCTTATAGGCCAGTCTGATTCCACTAAACCTAATTTCTCTCCGGGTACCTGGGTGACCTTCTGCCTTGTTAGAACCAAGGTGAAAGCACAGCAACAGCAACTAAGAAGGCACTGAACGTCACCTCTGTTCCATTAAATTATATTTGTAATTGTAACTGCAGGTCTATCCTTATTTCAAATAAAGTACTTTCAGATTCTTCATGAGAAGGGACCGGCTCATGTGTAATGCTCACTGGAATAACAAACCTTCCAATAGTGCTAGCAGTGTTCTCTCCCAGACTTACCCTGCAATCTATAGTGGGCAAAGGAGACCCTGAACCTTGACATTTCCTAAACATTTTAGAAAACTCCAAAGAAAGAGGCTGCATAGTCCATGGTTAAATCACAGTATCGTCTATGGTTATAGCACAGCACTGTAAGCCAGGAGATCTTGGATTCGAATCCCACTACTGCCTCTGCACGTGATCATGAGCAAGTCACTACCTCCCTGTGCTTCAGTTCCCACAGGGCTGTAAAACTGGGTAATAGCAGAGCCCGACTGGGAAATTTAATGGTTAATTTCAGTTGGGCTACAGTCAGAATCAACTTTACATAAAATGACAGGAGATTGTAATTTTTCTAATGAATCCAATTTATCCTTCCATTAAAAGCTTCCACCTGAAGGCTTTGTAAATGATTAAAGCTTTTACTTTTATAGTGTCTAAAGGAAACATGACAAAGATGCTACTACCTGGAAACAACAGTCAATGCTTCAAAAGAATTTTAAAAAAAGGACAAGGATATTTGAAATGTGCATGAGAGGATTTGCTGGGCACCCCTATACTTACATGCTGACTCTTGAGTGCTTGGTGCTTTGTGTGGAAGCTACATTTGATCACTGCCAGGGTCTAAATGGCATAATTATCAAAATGAGGGATGCTGTTACACTCATGCGAAATTAAACTGCGTCTCCTGGGTCTACAGGGGCACCCGATGAGCACAGGTGGATTGCATTACCAACAGGGTTACTGAGAGGTTAGTGTGTTGTCCGGGGCCAACTGTACCACTAAGGGAGCTGCAGCCTAGGCGGGCAATAATCAAAGGAGAGAATGAAATCAACACTCCTCCTGGAAAGAGGTAACCTGGAGGAGCAAAATGAGTCTTGAATGAATGCTGAAATCAAGATTATTAGAAGGTGCCAAGAGGTGGAAGTGTGTGTTTCTAAGGGAAGGGTATTTTCATAGTATTATGAAAGGGATTGTCAATTTACGAAGGACGATAATATTTATTTTGTTTTTAATTATGCCGTTTTATTAAAAATGTCAGCACTGATACACACACTGTAGTCTATAAGAGGTTACTATACTAGGGTACAAGTGGCAAAGAGTTTTGCTGTTTGCACAGAACGGGTGAACCTGTTTCATGAATGGGTCCCTAATAGATTGGAAGTACTGTAGTACAACTTAAAGTAATCAGACATCCATGATCCAAGCAAAGATTACAAAGATATTCATTATTGACTGTATCACCAAGTAGTGCATGCCACCCCAAGGCATTTAACTAAAGTATGAAAGATTCTCCTTGCCAGCACTGGGTGAGGGGATGCATGCCCAGCACTCCCATTATTAGGAAGTATTAACAACCAGTGCTCCCTTTGTTAGGGTGCATTAAGAGCCACTCTCAGTCATGTGTCCAAGGGATACCCCCACTAGCCACCCCCAGCCATGTGTCCGAAGGGGTTCCATGTTAAAAGGGTGAATGAATAATGGCAACTCATCAAAACGGCACTGAACCCACAGGGCAAACACTTTTCAGAAAGTGTTTTCATATGGGGGACTTCACCCCCCACATCTCTCTTAATTTAGGTTCCTGCTCCGGGGGACACAACCTGGGGATAGGGGCAAAACCAGGGTCGCTCACACATGTTGGTGCCATTGTTCCTTTGCCCTTTTGATGGGTTGCCATTATTTGTTTGCCCTTTTAACTTGCTACCATCCAAGGGATACCCCCCACCACACACACACGCATGCAGACTTGGCAGAAATGTTAGAGGTTGTACCAAGGGAGGCATCATGATAACAGTTTTATCTTTGGACAAAAAATAAATCAGCTGTCAATGGATGAAGTGGTCAGAATTCATGTGTGACAGGCAGCATGGTCTACAGGACTGCAAAACTGAAGGTCACAGGATTAAATCTTATTTTAGGCACTGGCTTACCTTACCTGCTTGGGCTTCAATATCTCCCAGCTGTACTAGTAGGGTAGAAGCAGAACCACCTAATAAAACGTGTATCTCACCTTGGCTATCCCAAGTACGTAGACAGATTTTAACAAGCATTTGTCAATGCCGGATGTTAGCCACTGGTATAGAAGGCCTGGAGTACTAGATGCTTTGCTTGACTGTGCGGTGTGAATGGTGGTAAAGAACATGCTGGCAGAGGGTTAAAATAAGGCATCATGTGTTAGAAAAAGTATGTAAACTGCCTTTTTAAACTTAAGATTATTTAGATATCTGTAAAGAAAGCTGCGGACTTAGAGAGGGGAGAATGATGAGTTCCATTGTTGTAGTGTAGTGCAACCGAGCGATGTTAATGGTAGTAAAGGAAATGCTGCCAGAGGTTTAAAATCAGTCATCTTCTGTTAAAAAAAGTATATAAACTCTTTTTTTTTAAATTAAGATTAGTTAGATATCTGTAACAGAAGCCGCAGACTGTAGACCAGCATTTCTGTAGCCATGGATACACATGCACAATTGCACACCACCTGGGAATTGCAGTAAAAAATTCCCATAGGATCACATTGTAAATTGTAAGTAAGGAATAACACATGACAAGGTGTGCAGCAATACTAAATTATACAATGGTGTATGAAAATTCTGTAACCTCATTGGTCAAAACATATCACATGACCGTGGGTAAATCCTGCATAACCCACGGCTGAGGAATGGCATTTATAAAAAACATAATTAAACACATTTTAAATGTATTTTACATGTGGGTCCATTGTATAATCACAATAAGGCACTCCAGGGTGAGTTATTGGGTGATTTAACCACTTCTTGTGTGGTTAAGTCACTCGTCTGCTCCTCACAACACACCACACAAGGTGTGGGTAAATCCCCTATAACTCACATCCTGTTGCACCTTATTGCTTAATTACCACACGCCCCAGGTGGGTTGTGAGGCATGAGGTACAGCTGAGTGCCTCCAACCACCTGGGAAGTGCAGCATATGATTCCCAAAGGATCACATTGTAAATTGTGAGTAAACAATAACACATGACAGGGTGTGCAGTAATGCTAAATTACGACATGCTCCAGGTGGGTTGTGAGACACGGGGCACAGCTGAGTGCCATCAATCATCTGGGAAGTGCAGATGTCTTTACTCAGGTGCCAAAGGCACCTATGCTGTCATGGAAGTGCATGCTAAGGACATGGGATCCTCAGATTGTTTCTGACACCTGTTTATGACAAACTAGGAACAGGTAGTGGAGAGTATATGCACACGAGCAAGTGCCGTAGCTACATTACATTTACAAAATAGGAATCACCAAGATGAGGCAGGGTTATTGTGCTTCCCAGCAGGGGGCCACATAGAAATATCAATCAGACTGAGACAGCCTGTATACAGGGCTGGGCATGGTCATGGAACTCTGGGGAAATGGCTAATGCTATGATAGGGGCACAGTTCCATAACTAGACAGGCTTGGGCAGATTAGATGGGGCTGGGGGGTTGGGGCAGTCAGTGCATCAGAAACTGCTTGTCTGTTCCTCTCAGTGGCAGGTGAGACCTGTACAGGGGCAAGAGTGTCAGAAAAGAATCTGAGGATTCCTCTTCTCCAATTAACCAAACTGCAATTTACTTTTCAAATAGCTCCCATTTCCTGTCTTCCAAATGGGGGTAGGGAGTGCAAAACTGTTGTACACTTAATGCTGCCTCACCATGACAATGTGAGCCACAGATTCTTGTATTCCCACTTTATGTTATCAGGCAGAGTGATCTAGGATATGCTGCATTTCTCACACAGCCATGCACTTACACTTCCTATTCCTCCTGCAATTAGTCAGTGCACATGAAAACTGCCTTCTCCATACTATCCAGAGCTACATCTTGTTCTGCCGCCATTTCCCATTTTTTGGTTTCATTTTGTGTCATTCAGCTGGGTGCCATTTAAGTTGGAATGTTACCTCTGTTTCCAGGTGAAGAAGCCAGGGGTCTTGTGCTCCTCAGAGCAGCCACCTGCGGACTCTTTCCACATCTTTAGCATGCATTTCCCTGGCAGCATAGGTGCCTTTGGCACTTGAGCGAAGACATTCACACTTCCCAGGTGGCTGACTGCATTCAGCTGTGCCTCATGCCTCAGAACCCACTTCACAACCCACCTGGGATGTGCAGCAATTTAGCATTACCGTACACCCTGTTGTATGTTATTGCTTACTTACAATTTATAATGTGATCCTATGGGAACATTTTTATCTCACTTCTCAGGTGGCTGTAGGCACTCAGCTGCACTTTGTTCCTCACAACCCACCTGGGGCATGCAGGAATTTAGCCTTGCAGCACACTCTGCCATGTGGTATTGATCACCTAAAAATTATAATGTAATCTTATGCAAATTATATACCACACTTCTCAGGTGGTTGAAGGCACTCGGCTGCTCCTCATGCCTCACAACCCACCTGGGGCATGCAGTAATTTAGCATTGCCACACAGCCTGCCATATGTTTATTTATTTATTTATTTAGCTTTTGTTGACCGGGTAAGTGCACTAGACAAATCCTGCCTATTTTCAGGCATGACCCGGGGGAGGGGGGATACAGATGAATGCCAACTGACCTTGAACCAGATTAAGCTGTTGGTGGTATTTTTAGTGAATGAGGGAAATTTGGCCAGGACACCGGGGAAATTCCCCTACTCTTTTCGATAAGTGCCATGGGATCTTTAACATCCACCTGAACTATCACCAATCCAGGCAGATGGGACCTCAGTTTAACATCTCATCCGAAAGACGGCACCTCAGAAATGCAGCACCCCTCTCATGCTGCATTACAGTGTCAGTACTGGGATATTAACCCAAGTGCCAGATGTGGGAACTGAACCCACAGCCCTCTGATCTCCCGGCCTCAGAGGCGAGTGTGCTACCTACTGAGCCACTGACACTGCTATTCCTATCCTATGAGAATTGTTTACTGGACTTCCCAGATTGTGTGCAAGTGTACATGTATATCAATGGCTTATAGTGCTGGAGCATGATGATGGGTGTCCCTTGTGTCTTGTGGAAAGAGTTGTATATTTTTCTTAGCTGATGATGAATGTCTGTGGTTGCTTGTGTTGCCTTGCCCCCTTTGACTGCTTGGGGGGGATGTGTAGTTAGTGTTGAAAACCCTAACATTTCATTTCCATACTTTGCTCACTTTAATAGCAGCACAAACTGATGCATAACAGAGTTTTTGCAAAGAATATATAAGGGATATGCTCTCCCCCACTGGAAATATTGATATTTTTTGTTCGGGTGCTGCACTTCCCAGGTGGTTGAAGGCACTCAACAGCACCTCATGCCTCACAACCCACCTGGGGCATGTGGTAATTTAACATTGCCACACCATGAGTGATATCATCAGGTTAGTTGGCATGAGAACAAAAAATATCAACAATATTTCCAGTAGGGGGGTAGCATATTCCATTTATGCCATACCTCCAGAAAAGTGAAAACATTTAATTTCCTGCCACTTTTTGCCGACTATAAAAATCTAAAAAGTATCTGTAAATGAAACACCACTCATTTGGTAGATATTTTTGTGCTAAACAACTTTTGTGCTCAAAGTACCATGCTATCATTTTTTATTTTAAAGCTATTTGCATTTGTTACAAAAAGTGAAAAAATAACATAATTTTTCGCAGTTTGTTTGCTATTTATAAAAAACTTAAAGGTATATATAAATGAAACACCACTCATTTCGTAGATATTTTTGTGCTGAACAATTTTTGTGTTCATAGTACCATGCTATCATTTTTCGTTTTAAAGTTATTCACATTTGAATGCGATTAGTACAGCTAGTATACATCTGCAGAGCTGGGCACTGGGACACACACACACACACATTTGTTTTCCTGTTACAGCTGGCCTGAGCCCCTAGATGTTTAAAATTTCAGGCTAATCAAACAGAACAGCTCTGCTGCCTAGATCAAATGAAAGCTTTTTGTTTTGAAATACATGACTTCTCCACCCAGCAAACCAAAACTCTGTCATTATCAGCATGAATGATTATTGGTGTGGTACTGACTCACCCCTTAAACACTGTTTACGTTGGACAGAAAGTGCCACACCCCTCAAAAGGCATTATTATAGCAAGATGTTCGCTGCGTGCACATGCACATGGTGAACATAAAAAGTATGATTCACAAATGTCTGGGGGTGCTTGTTCTCCAATATCTGAGTTCCAGAGTTTTATTTACCCATATTTCTGATGTGACATTAAACTGAGGCACCGTCTTCCTGTTCTGGTGGTTGTTCAGGTGGACGTTAAAGAACCCATGGCATGTCCTGAAAAGAGTTGGAGATTTTTTTTAATTAAAATAAACTGAAACAAAAACTTATACAATATACAAATCAAAGCTGGCCCAGAGGCACTGAGGGTTGAGGTGCTGGATGCCACACCTCGCGCTATGCCAGCGACCTGGGTTTGGGAATGACTTCGGGTCATCGGGGTGCCAGCATGTGGGGGGAAGGGTGAAGCAGGATTGAGCATGCCAAAGGGCAGCTCTCCTCTCCTGACGGTAGTGAAGGTGGTTTGGCACCCCCATAGTTCCGCTCCCACTTGGTGGAGGTCCGATGGGTAGCATAGGTGGAAAGGGAATGGCAAACAATTACAGGAGGTGCAAGGGGCTGAGCTTGTGCCACAGGGTGCATAGCGTGCCTCCACATGCTCGCACGGTTGTGTGCCAGGGCCTGGGGTGGGGGGGTTAGGGGAGAAAATATGTAAAAACACCTATGTGTCCCTGTCGCCAGATGGTGCGAGGAGGCGACTGGGACCAAATAGCTTAATAAAAAAAATATATACAAATCAAAAACCAAGAACATCATTTACAAAGCATAGGCAGATCACATGGGTAAAACAATAAGCAAAACCTTCAAAATTAAATATCAAAAGGGTATTGCAAGCAAATCAGGTAAGATGAGCAAGAAAAGGATATAAAAAATACAAGGGACTGCTTATACCTACTAAGTCATCCACACAGACAGTCATGTACTCTAAACAAGCAGTTTAATCAAGCCCATGCCATTGTACAGCTTTCCAAAGCTGTCTCCTATTCACAACACCCCTGGTAACCTGGTATATAATGTACACTTTAACAAGTCAATTTTTAACATTGGAAACAATTTCCCTATACTCCAGTATCGGCTTCTGAATGGTATATGTGCAACATGCTTGTCATACATAGTATTTCAATGATGCAAAAAGTATCCACATTAGGCTGCGCTGATAGTGGGACCATCTATCTGACAGAACACCTAAAACCAATTCCTTATATTGCAGTGCCAAAACCCCCGGCTCCTGTCATGAGGTAGCCAACAAATGCCAAAATCCCTTAATACAGGAACATTCTAAATATACGTGTTCCTATGTCTCAGATATCCCTATGACCTCTGGATGTTATGAACATTTTTAACACCAATATGACCATGGCAAGAAAGTCAGACCACGTCCCAAGTATAAACCAGCAACCACTTCTTCTGCAAGTATTCCAGCACCATATTCCTCTGAGTACTAGGGCATCCATAAAATTCCACCTATTTTTCAATCACTGGGTCTAAAATAGTCTCATATAACTTCTTTCTCAATGTTTATTGGACCTGTTCATAAGAGAGGAGCCATGCCTCTATCTTTTTCAGGGAATCAATAATATAATGAGGTGACGTCAACTGCACATTTTGTTTGAAAGGTATAGCACCAGATTGCCATGAAGGAACAAAAGCCTCTAACCAATGCAGCACTAATGGTACCCATGCCTTCTGTCTGTACAACAAAGTGAGACTAATATTACGATCAATAATTCTTTGAAAGAAAAAAAAAGTGGTGTAGCATACCTAGCCCACCTTTGACAATGTCTCTACAATGACATCTGACTTTATTGGATTCAACCTACTCCCCCGAACTACTTGAAAAAAAAAATAAACTCAACAACTGTGCTTCCATTCTAATACAGTAGTAGCCACAGACATTGCCAGCTATTTCCAGATATTTGGCGAAATTTCTAAAGAGTTTCTCTCTGCTGCCTCTACTGTGGTAATACAGAAACAGGAGATTTCTCTAGAAATATCACAGACATTTCGGGAAATAGCTGGCAATGTCTGTGGCTACTACTGTAGGGGTAGGATACATAACACAAAGATACAAAAATTGAGGAAGTAACAATGTTTTCACCGGAAGTATTCTCTTCCATTTTGAAAAGGTCCTATTATTCCAAAGGGAAACCTTCGAACTAGCCTGCTTGAAAACCATGTCCCAGTTCATTTGCCACAAATCCCCTGTACTAAACATAAGACCCCAAATTCTAATGAGTGTATCCACTATAGATGTATGGGCTGTATTTTGAGGGGCTGATACCATACCATTGCCAATCATTTTTTTTTTCAAATTTAATAAGTTTTATTGAATTTTAAATTACAATAAGAAGGAATCATAGTGGTACAAACAGGCAGCAAAGAATCATGATACTGTCATATACAAGCATATTAGAAAAAAATAGTACCATTACTAAATGATAAAAATCAGTCCTTGTACCACTCCCCTTCTCCACCCTTTCCCCAGAACTTACTCACCCTCCCACCACCACCCATCCACTGGAAGAAAGAAAATATTAGATCAACAATTATATAGTAGCAATTATCCTGAAATTTAGTTGGAATCTAGAATTCAGGTGCAGGGCTCTCAATACAAAAATGGCAACCAGAGATGGAGGGCATTAGCTCAGAGGGTAAGAAGAACATATAACGGTTCCCAGACTCTCTTATATCTTGATAGGCAGTCTGTCATACTAGAAATGAAACACTCTTTTTGTAACGTGATCAATATTTCTTTGTAACACTCTAAGAATTGAGGGGTAGATTGGTTGCACAAATGTCTAAGGATTACTTTTTTGGCACAAGCCGAGATTAATGCCATATGGGGTTTTTGGTTGCCAGTCAAGTGACCACTGAATTCTCCTAACAGACATATTTCAGGGACAAAGGCCTGTGATAAGCCTAAAAGAGGATCTAAGCAGCTTTGGATGTCGTTCCAGAAAGGAGTAACCTTTTCACAGGTTCAGAGAATATGGAACGATGAGCCCAGTTGTTTTTTACATCTGGAACAGACATTGGAAGGGAGCCTTCCCATTCTGAACAATTTAACTGGGGTATAATATAGATTATGAAAGAACTGAAATTGCATGAGACGATATCTGTCTCATTTGATATATTTGTAGCAACTTTTCCATAGGCCTGGCCAGTCACGGGAAGAGTTAGGTTGAGGGAGTGCTTGGTCCCAATAATAATAATAAAATAGATCCCCTTTTTTGTCAGACAAGGCCCAATGTATTTTATGGTAATAGTATGAAATAGTATGTGATGCGGGCGCTCCTAAGGCAAAGGAGAGGATTTGTCTCTCATACGAGTCATCCCACAAACCAATCCCGAAATGATCTAACAACAAGTGGGACAACTGAAAATATTTACAGCATAATGAGGCTGGCCACTGATGTTTCTCCTGAGCTTCTTGAAAGGAAAGCAGTTTACTATTATGAAGGAAACAGTTTATCGTATTGATTTCTACATAAGGCCAAAAAACTTTAGTAAGAAAGTTGCCAGCAATTTTGAAGTTGGGGTTCCCTGTTAAGGCCAGTGTTATGTCTCACTGGGATTGAACTTTAAACATTGTACACATTGAGGATAATGTATGGTCTTTGGTTAATAACCACGCTGTAAACACTTGGAGAGGTCGCCATGATGTCACTGTGTGTGCTCGAGAGGTTTTCGGATGTTATGGCAACCTCAAGAAGTGTTTTCAGCTCGGTTGCTAACCAAAGACCATACGTTATATTTTATAGTGAATGGGCTACCAAGATTGTGTAATCACAGACTAAATTACTTTACTTTACTGAATTACTTTACAGAACATTGATTGTTGCAAGCATTCCGTTTTGTTAGAACACTGATTGCTGTGAGCATTCCTTTTTGTTATACCATTGATATGACATACTCAAGAAGGGTTAACAACAGAGTGATGTCATAACAATGGCATAACAAGGTTGTGATCTGCTTGATTTTGGTTAATAATAAGGGCCCCCCCATACATTATAATTGTATATGAGCTTTGAGGGATGTCTCAATGAGAGTGCCCTTTAGGGATCTGGGAAGTGATTTACATGTAATGAAAAGGAGGACAGAGATATGCAACCCAAACTGTGAGCAAAGCTGCTGCTCTATGTCTAGCCATTGAGGAGTATAGGGTAAGGAAGAAGTGTCTGGCTTCGGTTGTAACCAGAGAAAGAATCTAGAGCAATGAATGGCCAGGTAATAAAAGAAAAAATTAGGTGCCTTGTGGCGACCACCGTCGTTTAAAAGCATCAGCTTATATAGGGCTTGTTGTGGTGGTTTCTTTAGACATATGAAATTAGAAATGAACCTATGTACTTGGGTAAACCATGACTGAGGGAAGGAAAATATTCAGCATTAGGAGGGAATATAGGAGATGCGGGAGGACCCAAAAGTACTCCTTACATGATAATGCACTATTTCCATGATGTCACTATTAGAGGTCATCACCATGTTCCTTTTGGGGCAGGTTAAGACAGTAACCACCTTGTGATTAATTCTATCTTGACCTCTTGAAAACTTTTCTAAATGTTGGGATTTTCCCTATGTCTCATATTTTAATTCATGTTCCAGGGAGGAAGCACTAGAATACTGGAAAACTTTCAGGTCTTCTTTTAGAGCTGCAATGAAGAGTACAAGAATTTCCCCAGACTCCTAGCCAAATTCCCTCATTCACTAAAAACTACCACCAAAGGCTTAATCAGGTTCAGTTTTAGGTGGTTTCAATCTGTTATCCCCCCCCAACCCGGACAAGACTGAAAATAGGCAAAATTGGTTAGCTCTCCTTTCCCATTCAACAAAAACTAACTAAATAAATAAGCATTGTGATTCCTAAATGCTGTGGTAAAATAATCTTTGTTTTATTTTGTATCTGTTCAAACCACACATACTCTAAAGTCTCAATTACAGTACAAAGCATCATATCATCATGGGTATGCAAATCCTTGTGCAAGTTAGGCGGACAAGGCTTTGCCAGAACAGATATCACCTTTTAAACAGGCTTGTACATTTGATCCAGTAGAGGCTGAGGATAACAAACTGCACATGTGTGCTTTATCCTGTTAGAACGTTTCAGTGTACTGCAGTCAGTGTCATTCCTTGCATTATTAGCCTATACTGGATCGGATGTAAAAGCCTGTATAATGACTTTGTCTGTTCTGGTGAAGCTTCAGCAGCTTGACTTGCAGACAAATTTATCATATTTACCATATTTATTTTTTTGTATTTTTATATTTTCATATATTATACAGATATAAATTCCAAATACTGGCTTGGTTCCCTTCCTTCTTACCTCTCCTCTCCCAACTTCCCCCTGCTTCATGCTCCCTCCGTTCCAAGGACCACTTTTGCCACTCCTCATCCTCTGCTGGGCAATCTGCTTTCTTCTATCTCCTTCCCTCACTCTGGAACAAACTCCCTTCCTCCCTCCATCACTCCTCAACACATGGCTCCTTCAGGCACCAGCTGAAACTCCAACCCCTCCCCACCTGTTCCTGTTTCCTTTCCTCCTGATATTTTGATGGCTGAACCATTTTCCATTCCAGGTTATTGCACTTATTCTGCTATTGTTGCTGATTTTTATGCACTACCGGACCTTCTCTGCTCTTTACTTCTTTACATGGAATTTGTTCATTATTTTTTTCTAACTTCTGTGTAATATTGTTGCTCTGATGCTTTGTTACTTGCATTTGTGCTGTTTGTTCCACCCCCCCACATGGGTTGCATCTGAAAATGAGCCCTGGCTTAGTGTGCCTTTCCCAGTTAGCAATTTTCAATCAAATAAATAAATAATTAATAAATTAATATACAGTTGTATATAACCAAGAGTTATGGAATTGAGTAAGGAAGGTGTAGAAAGTACTCCAAATATGCTTAGTGTAGCAATACAAGGAATTAAAAAATTGCAAGAGATTAAAAGGGAACAGGAAACATTTAATAACACCCTATCCATGGCCAGGATACAAAGGGGGAAAAGCAAGAAAAGGTTACCTAAAGCTTAAAGAGGGAAGCAAATTAGTGCCTAACTAGGGCATAGTAACAAGGGGTAATCCAAACAAAAGAGGGAAATCAAGATATACCCTCTCTGGGGTAAGAGTAAAATCAATTTCAGGTAATTAGGGAGTTTATTTGGTAATGATGGGAGTGGTACAATGCAGTGGCTGTGTAGTGGCAGTCTTTAGGGAGACTTTCTGGAAACTGAGGTACTGCCCCTTCTGCATACACCTCTCTGGGCTCAGTGGGGAGGTCTCTAGACTCTGGGCCAAGTTAGCTAGGATTTGAGGAGCCTCTACCCCCACCCAAGAGCCACAAGTCTACGACCATTGCCTCCGAGGTTGCCTTGAAAGAAGGCCAGCTGGACTATGGTGGACTCTGAGAGGGTGAGGATGGGGGTGAGGGAACACATTCCTTAGCCAGTGCCAATAAAGAACTCTGTCAACAATGAATGGAACTGACAAGAAGAGACACCAGTGGAAGTGGCAAGGGAGGATTGGGGGGGGGTCCTTCAGAGATGAGGCTCCACAGTGATAGGAAAAGGAACCCAGCAGTAGAGGAAACAGCTTATGGTGTGGGACTCAGTCATCAGAGGGGTAGTTTTGGGAATACCATTGGGACAGAGGAGAAAGGTGAGGTGTCTACCCCGCACCTCAACATGGAGGTAGGGGGAGCAGATCCTTAAGAGCACTAGGGTGGCAGGACAGGAGGAGGAACTAGATGTCTTTGTCCATCCGGGGACAAATGATCTGGTGAGTGTGCAGCTGGGGTGGTGCAGGTTAGATTTAGAGAACTGCGGAGCGGCCTGAAGCAAGTAGCATGCACAGTGCCTTCACTGAGGCACTACCTGTGCAAGACTAGTGGGAGGTGCGGAAACACTGCACCGTGGTTTTCAGCAACTGATTGATAGCACTGTATGTGTGTGTGTGTGTGTGGGGGGGGTGTTCAAATTGATTGAGTTGTCTAGTTCTGAACAGAATTCCTGTGACATTTCTAACTCGTTGTCTTTACTTTATATATTAGTCTTTTTAAAACATTTTTCCCACAGTACAATGTGCAAAACTCCATCCTGTTTCCTTTGTTTTATGGCCACTTGGGTGCTCTAGGATCATATTACAGGAACTCCGTTGTATTTTGCGCAGTTCTGATCGCCACTGAACAAGACTCCATCTTGTTGTATTCTGCTTCTCTGTCATCATCACAGGAATTCTGTCCAGAACTAGGCAACTTTGAATACACTGGGTGCCACATTAATCTATTACCAAAGTTTAAGCATTAATTAATAACTGAGGTCTTCTACAAGAGTTTGGCTTATCAATGTAGTATGGTTGTGTGTGTGTGTGTGTGTGTGTGTGTGTGTGTGTGTGTGTGTAACAGAACAGGACACATCAACAGTGTACGGTGGGTACATAACAGAACAGGACACATCAATGGGATATGTGGATATGTAACAGAACAGGATACATCAATGGGGTACGGTGGCTATGTAACAGAACAGGACATATCAATGGGATATGGTGACTAAGTAACAGAACAGGACACATCAACGGGGTACGATAGGTACATAAAAGAACAGGACACATCAATGGGATATGTTGGGTATGTAACAGAACAGGACACATCAATGGGATATGGTGGGTATGTAACAGAACAGAACACATCCATGGGATATGATGGGTGTGTAACAGAAAAGGACACATTAATGGGATATGGTGGGTATGTAACAGAATAGGACACATCAATGGGATATGGTGGGTATGTAACAGAACAGGACACACCAATGGGATGCGGTGGCTATGTAGCAGAACATGACACATCAGTGGGGTACAGTGGATATGTAACAGAATAGGACACATCAATGGGATATGTTGGCTATGTAACAGAACAGGACACATCACTGGGGTATGGTGGATATGTAATAGAATAGGACACAGCAATGGGATATGGTGGGTATGTAACAGAACTGCACACATCAATGGGATATGGTGGGTATGTAACAGGACACATCTATGGGATATGGTGGGTATGTAACAGGACACATCTATGGGATATGGTGGGTATGTAACAGAAATTGACACATCAGTGGAGTACGGTGGACATGTAACAGAATAGGAAACATCAACGGGATATGTCGGCAATGTAACAGAACAGGTCACATCAATGGGATATGGTGGCTATGTAACAGAACAGGACACGTCAGTGGGATATGGTGGCTATGTAACAGAACAGGACACATCAGTGGGGTAAGGTGGATACATAACAGAATAGGACACATCAATAGGATATGATGGGTATGTGACAGAACTGGGCACATCAATGGGATGTGGTGGCTATGTAACAGAACAGGACACATCAATGGGATATGGTGGCTGTGTAACAGAACAGGACACAGTACTTAACAGTCTGCTTGCCTGCCCATTTTGTTTCAGGACTACCCAGTGGGGTGAAGATTTCATCAGCCCCAGTTAACAACTGACTGTGTTTGCCATGAACCCTCTCTCAGCTGGTGGCAGAAGCCAGAGATTGGGGGTGTAGGAGGTGACAACACTTGGGGGCGGGTCTCTGACTATTTAAAAGTGTATCCGCTCCAGCAGCATTTGTTGCAGCACTTTACAGACTGCTTGCCTGCCTTTTTTGTTTCAGGACTGCAATGTGGTGTGAAGAGTTTACCAGCCCCAGTGAACAACTGACTGTGTTTGCCCCTGAACCCTCTCTTGGCTGGTGGCAGGAGCCGGAGATCAGGGATGTAGAAGGTGATGACACTTGGGGGCAGATCTCTGACCATTTAAAAGTGGAGCTGCTCCAGTGGCTCTCTGCGGTGCATCTCTCCATGTGAGGGGCTCCTGCTGGAGGTGCAGGAATCACCAGCTGGAGGCTGCAGGGAGGTTGTATTGTGAAATTTGTTTCTTTTAACTAAGATATACAACTCTACAAAATGCTATTACTTCCATTGTTATGTGCCCTATTCTCAGTGACCAATATAGGACAATAAGCTTATGTTTATATTTGTGATTCTACAACAGGTACATATCAACACTCTGTTATTAATCATGTTCAGGTTTAGCTAGCTCCCCTAAACCTGTTGATTTAACTAGCAGGAATGTTGGATTTGGGAATGAATTTGAAAGAGGGATGGTAAACAGGTTACGCTATTTACAAACTTGTTATAAGTTTGTAAAACTGAGCTTCATTCGTAATTGCAATTTAAAGATTCTTACCTTTTCAAGGAAAAATAGTGTTATTAGGTCCAGTCATAGACACATTTTGGTTTTATTGCTTCTGTCAAGCTCAGTACACCCAAATCCTGGTGCTATTTCTAGGAATTCTGAGTTAAAGAGCGACTCTACAGAGATTCAACCCTCAATATGAATAGGTCATCTAAATATTCAGAGCCTTTTAGCTAAAAAGGACCAATTGGAATGCTGGCTGGTGGAAAACTCATTTGATGTTTTGGCACTTACAGAAACATGGCTTCTGACAAAATATCAAATGATGAAGTACATTTAAATGGTTACTCACTAGCTAGAAAGGACAGAAAGGGTAAAAGGGGAGGGGGGCATTTATTTTATGTGGCTGACTATTTATTAGCCTCAGAATGTCAAGGCAATTTAGAGAGCCCATATTATGAGTCACTATCAATAAATGTAGTTCTGGGCAGTAGTACAGTTTTAACTATTAGTAATGTTTATGTTTCCCTGGAAATGTTAAATTAGGCATTGACTCATTCTTTCATAACTTGTTTTTACCTCCATCTAGGGAATTGATAGTAGTGGGAGATTTTAACTTAAATTGGTCCTCTGTTCAAGCAATGGATGCCAGAAATATTATTTTTGGTCTGGGGTTGCATCAACTTGATTAATGAAACTACTTGTATTAATTATAGAACAGGTTATGAATCAACCCTTGATTGGGTAATTACTAATAACCTTGGGCATGTGGTCACCTCGGGAGTTTTGCCAGACTGTCTGAGTGACCATTGTGCTGTCTTTTGTGGTTGGTCAGCTAGGTATGGCAAAATAGCTCCCAAAGTGATCACCTATTGTTGCCTCAAGGATTTAAATATGCATAATTGTTCTAATAAGGTTCAATTAATTAACTGGTCCTTTCTGGACAACATAAATGATATTGATGAAGCTTTTGAAAATTGTTATAAGCATTTTATTGCCATATGTGATAAACTTTTACCGTTAAAAAAAGTCAGAGTTAGGGGAGAAAGTAAACAATGGGTTACACGTGAAATAGACAAATTAATGAGAGCTAGAAATAAAATGTGGGCCAGATTTAGGAAGTTAAAAACACAGATGCTTCAACAAAATTATAAACTGTTATGTAATAGGTGTAAGTCAGTTGCCTGTGCAGCTAAACATAATTTATTTAAAAAGAAACTTATATCTGAAAACAGTAACTCCAAAGCAATTTGGATTACACTAAATTCTCTGATGGGAAAATCAAACAAGTCCGATAATATCTCTGTTTATGTAGAGGGACACTTGATCAATGATCTCATAAAGGTTGCTAATTTTTTCCAATTCTCATTTTGTTAATTTGGACAAATACAGATCCATGAATAATGTTTCTTCTGATTCAGTAGAAATACTTCCTGAGGAGAGGACCAAATCACAGTATTATGAGGTTCCCAAATTTTATTTTTGTTCTTTATTCCCTAATGGTGTTTATTTGTATATTGCCAAGATGGATCCCAGACCTAGTATTGGTATTGATAATATAGATTACTATATACTGAAAAGAGTTAGCTCCCTGCTTTCCATACAGTTAACCAAACTGTTTATTCATTATGTCATTGTGTTTTTTCCTATAAAGTGGAATTGTGCTATTGTTAGGCCAATTCATAAATCAGGTTCACTGACAAATGTTAATAACTATCAGCCAATTTAACTTTTAGCACCTTTATCTAAAATACTAGAGACAATTATTTCTGAACAGATCTCAGAACATCTACACAAGTACAGTATTTAGTCCTCCTCTCAGCATGGA
The DNA here is from genome assembly GCA_016271365.2 of Neoceratodus forsteri. Classification (NCBI taxonomy): domain Eukaryota; kingdom Metazoa; phylum Chordata; order Ceratodontiformes; family Ceratodontidae; genus Neoceratodus; species Neoceratodus forsteri. The sequence continues at coordinate 1,026,361,858 of CM028130.1, read as the reverse complement.
TTCAGATCCTATCCTAATACAGAGACTGCCTTGGTGAGGTTCACAAGCCGAACCCACAAAGCCCTCAATGAGGGCAAATATATAGCTTTGACTTTTGTGAACCTCACCAAGGCATTTGATTTGGTTGACCATAGGGAGTTATTAAAAATGCTACCTAAGGTTAATTTCTCTGATGAAGTAATCCTATGGCTTAAAGTCAATCTTCAAGATATGACACAAAAAACTGTGATTAATGGCTCATTCTCTAAAGCATGTTCAATAGGCTGTGGAGTACCACTGGAGTCCATTCTTGCCCCCCTGTTATTTTCACCTTTTGTTAAATTCACTTACTGATATTTGTAATAGCACGGAACTGATTTTATATACGGATGACATTGTTTTATCATGTTCAGGTAATGTTTTTCTGCTGTTGAAAAACATCTTCAAAGGGATTTTGGTTTGAAGCATTCCTGGTTTGATCAACATAAATTAATACTAAATTCAACTAAAACAAAATTTATGGTATTTACCAATCCTAGAAAAGCTGCTGTTATAGATTTTTCTTTATTTGACAATGACGGTAATCAGATCAAAAACGTTTCTGAATTTAAATATCTAGGTTTAATAATTTACTCTCACTTATTTGAATAGCATATTATTATATTAATAAGCAAATTACATCAGAGATTTGGGATGCTCTATCAATTGAACGAGCATTTACCATATGAAACAAGATTCATTTTTGCACACAGTTTTTTTTATTTTCTCTCATGGATTACGGATCTATAATTTATTCCTTTTCAACAGAAAGAGAGCTTAACAAACTTAAAACCACTTTCCATAATATTTTCCGTTTTGTTACTGGATTAAGGAAAAGGACTCATCATTGTGAACTTTATAGGTCTCTTGGTTATCTTTTTTCGATAATTTTAGTTTTACAGTAGGTTATTAATTTTTTTACATAAGATTCATTTGGGACTCTTTCTGAATATCATTGTCTATCTCTTTCCAAAAATGCTCAATGTTATTTCTACTAGGTCACAAAGCATATTTTCCTTTCGGGTTCCTTTTTTTTCATACGGCCATGGCTCAAAACTCTATACAATTTATAGCAACCAAACTTTACAATGCTCTACCTACTTCTGTTGTAAATTGTCCAAATATCTCTGCTTTTAAGATCTTACTAAAGAATTACCTACTCTCTAACTCTGACTATAAATGTTTTAATTGCTATCTTTTTAATAATGTTGCTTATGTATATGTTGTTCTTATGTTTCTGTGTAAGTACATTGCTATGTTTTATGTAACTGGACACTAGTGAAAATGGGCATTTTTGCTCACAGGCTAGTCAGTATAAAAATAAAACAAACAAACAGCAATGGGGTATGGTGGGTATGTAACAGAACAGGACACATCAATGGGATATGATGGTTATGTAACAGAAGAGGTCACATCAACTGGATATGGTGGCTATGTAACAGAACAGGACACATCAATGGGGTACAGTGGATATGTAACAGAATATGACATATCAATGGGGTACAATGGATATGTAACAGAATAGGACACATCAATGGGATATGGTGGCTACCTAACAGAACAGGACACATCAAAGGGATACAATAGCTATGTAACAGAACAGGTCACATCAATGGGATATGGTGGGTATGTAACAGAACAGGACACATCAGTGGGGTGTGGTGGTCACGTAACAGAAGAGGACATATTAATGGGATATGGTGGCTTTGTAACAGCACAAGACACAACAATGGGATATGGTGACTGTTTGACAGAGAGATAACCTGACTAAGACACATCGATAGGTTACAACCAGTACTTAGGTACTTAGGTAGTTAAGTGTGGAAGTGCACCATGAGCGCTTCTAGTCCCCCCCCAACTATCAGCGGTCAATCACTTATGACCCAGTTATCCATTTCTGCATCAAGTTTTTTTTTTAAAACTGTACAATGTTGATGATTCAACAATTGATTGCAATAAACTGTTCCAATACTTTATCACTCTATTTGTATAGAATGATCCTCTTTAAGTAGTCCTAAATGATTTCCACCACAACTGTTTGTTGTGAGACCTGATGTTATATTCAGATTTCTTAGATATTAAGTCAAGCTCTTGCATAAATCTGTGTTGTTGAGATGGTTAGAAAGAAGAAACTAAATCACCCCTTAAACATCTTTTCTGGAAGCTATGCAGACCTAGCTTATTAATCTAGTGCTCTATGGCAAGAATTCACAGTCAGTAATTAATATATGATGGGTGTGTACCACACACGCATACATCAATGGACATGTTGGGAATTAAAGACAAGAGGTCTCCTTGATGCACAATATTGTGTGTGTGAACATAGCAAAGCATGGCTCACAGTCAGTTTATGGTGGGTATGAAACTAAACAAAATACATCAATGAGCTGCAGTGGGTGCGTAACTGAACAAGAAACATGCTGCTGAGTTGGGACCCATCAGGGGGTTTATGGTGGATTTACAACAGAAGAAAACATACTGGCAGTCAGAAAGTGTGTAATTGAACAGGTCGCATATGCCCACATTGGTAAAATCAATGAGCTAAGTTGGGAACAAGGCACAGACGGTGGGTGTGTAGCACAAAGCTAGGCTATAGAGGTGACACATCATTGGAGTATGGTGTGTATGTAAAAATATTGGACAGATGGCTGAGGTGAGACTCATCTACATGGTAAGATGAGTGTATAACAGAACAAAACACAGTTGGACTCCAGTGGTTGTTTAATGAAACAATACCTAAATTGTTAATGATGCACGTATGCACACCATGTTATCGTATATGTTAAGTGGGTTACCCCTGCCTTATGGGCTTAAATAAGGTTGAGAGGAGACCTGAGTCATTAACTCCTGTTGGGATTCATTGCCCTACGTTATAATGCAATGAATTGTATGGTGCCTCCACAGCGGAAAAGATTATGTGGGCTAGATTACAAACTAGTAATAGTAGATGTATTTATATCATACCCTTCCATGGGGCTCAGGGCACCTAACAAACAGATAAAAACATTACAACAGAGCAGGCCCAGTGGTGTGGTGGTAACGCTACTGCCCACCAGTCTGATGATGCTGGATCGAGGTCCGGGTGCTGGGGGCTGGCCGGGGCGGAGAGGATCAAGCATCTGACGGACTGCTCTCCTCTCCTCTCCAGGTGGCTGGCATGCTAGCTGTGCTGAATCACTGCACCATGTGGAAACCTGGGGTAGTGCAGATTAGGAGCAGCAATGCTAGGTGGGAGCTGCAGAACTCTGCAACACGCTCATGCCTCCATATGCATACACTTGATGTGAGCACACCAACTTTGGGGCAGGGAAACAAATCAGAGGGAAATGGCAGCAAGGCAGCTGTTCATGAAGCCCTGCCCATTGATCCCTCACCTACCTTGTCACCAGGACACTGATGGCCAAAACTGGATTGATGGACTTCAGGGGAGAAGGGTGACCCTCCTCCTTCTGACCCTGGCATGGGGGGAAGCCATTGGGGAACACAGGCCAGCCAGTAAGTCCTGGGGAGGTTGGGTACGGTGGGGGATGGAGAAGCAGGGTGGAGGGGAGCCTGCCTGTCATGACTGAAAGGAATATAAAAATCTACATAAAAGAAAATACAGTGATGCAGAGCAAGTATAAAATAACAGTCATAAATATTAAAAAGCACTGCAATAAATGCTAAAATAAATAATTAGATACCTAATGGCATCAGTACTTCATAAATAAGGGGTGCTTACAGATGTCTGAATGCCTCCTTGAACAGGTAAGTTTGAAGACCCCTCTTAAAAGCCTCCACTGAAGGGGACCTCACTCAAGGCTCTTGGCAGAGAGTTCCACAGCACTCGAATGTGCGTTCCCCCAAGGATTTAAGCTTTGCTCTCTGGAAGCTACCAGAAAGCCCACCTTGGTGGAGCGGAGGGGCTGGGAGGATCGATGCGGAGTCAGGAGCTTCAACAGGCAGCCAAGGCCCAACAGGTGAAGGGACTTACAGAATCCAACCTTGCAGGTAACATGCCACTTCACCAGCAGCCAGTGCAGTTCATGCAGGACTGGGGTCACATGGCATTACCTAGGGAGGCCTGTCAGCAACCTAACTGCTGGGTTCTGCACTAGCTGTAGGCGATGTAGGATACCTCCATTTACCCCAAGGTAGAGGGCATTACAGTAATCAAGCGTAAATGTCACAAATGCATGCACTAGCAGTGGCAGGCTTTTGGGGGGGGGGATGAGGGATTTAATTCAGGTGATGTTCCTATGATGGTAAAAGCCACTCTGGACTACTGCTGACACCTCGGCCTCAAATATCAACCTCTGATCCAGAATGACTCCCAGATTTTTCACCTTAGCAGATGCAACAAGCCAACAGGACCAAGCATCAGCTCTATCACTTTTTTGGCAGCCACTACACCCCCATCTTGCCTGGCTTGATCACCAGTACCTCCACCTTGTCCAGGTTAAGTCTTAGCCAGCTAGATGCTATCTAGTCCTGGATCTCACCCACACACAGATTTAGCACCTTAACCACATCAGGCATCCTAGGTGCAAATGACAGATACAGCTGGATATCATCTGCATAGCGGTGGAAACCCAGAATGTGACATCTATTGATCCTTCCCAGGAGTAGCATATACACTGTGAACAACATAGGTGAGAGGACCAACCCCTAGGGTGTGCTGTGGAGCAGGGGCATCAGGAGTGAGGAGAAATTCCTCATCACTACCTGCTGCTTCTATCCCTTTAGTAGGACTCAGACCAGCAGACGACAGTGCCAGTGAGTCCACTGTACTCCCTAAGTTGGTCAAACAACAACCTATAGTCCAAAGTGACAAATGCTGAAGCGAGATTGAGAAGAGCAAATAGTGACCATCCTCCTCTACCCCTCACCCTGTGGAGACCACTGGTGTTGGCCTTGGTGCTGTGCCTGGACCTATACCCAGACTGGAGGGGCACATAGATGTTATAGGTTGTCAGGTGTGCCTCAATCTGCAGCCTCACAATATCCTCAATAACCTTCCCCCAAAAAAGAGGAGATTAGAGATGGGTTGATAATTTGCTAAGCAGTCTGGATCTCAATATGACTTCATAAGAAGGGGCCCAGCTAGAGTATTGTTAAATGCAACTGGAGAAAGCCACTCCAAAATGGAACACCAGACAATCCTAGCGAACACAGGACCCAGTAACCCCATGCAGCTCAGCAGTAGATGAGTCAGGCCTGGATCCAGTTCAGAGAAGGTGGGCCACAACTCCGAGATCACCTCACAAATGTCTTCCACCATAACTGGCCTACTGTATCCCCAGTACAGAACAGTGTATCCATGAGGTGTAGACTCGGCCCTGCTGGGTTGCCACAGCCTGTTTGGTGAGATCCCAGCCCAAATAGAGGATAACCTGTCCCAGAAGAATCAAGCAAACTCTTCATACTTTGTGGATGAACTGTTTCTCACTGGTGGCAGATAAGTAGGATGAAGTAATCTGTCTACAGTCTGGAAAAGCTGAACCAGTCAGTTTCCTTCCAGCAGCAATCTCCCGGGACAAAAATGCTGCCTCCTTATGGTTGATTGACCTTTAGTATTCATTGTAGTGAACACTCAAAGCCAGTTTGTCCTCCAGGGCCCTGGATCTCCTCTAACAGCACTATAACCTATGACCTCTAGTCCAACTCTCTGAGCTCCCCTGTCAAACCATGAGGCTCTATATTGTGAGACCTGGTGTTGTATAAGAGTCAGCATGACTGAATTGAAGGCCGAGGCAATGGCCCTATTACAGGCCACCACTGCCTCCTTCAGTCCTGTCTCACACACTGCTGTCACATCTGAGATGTCCAGTACCACCTGAAGTCCCTCTGGCAACAGTCCTCTTAAAGGATGGTATTGAATCATCTCCACAGGGGTGAACTACAAGGGGGGGCCCCCGAAGAAGATCTTCACAGTGCAGTGATCTGACCAACTAACTGGATCAATTTCAAAGTTGTTAATCTTGAGCCCCAAGGAAAAAAAACAAGTCCAAGGTGTGGTCGTGTTGGTGGGTCACAGATGTAACCACTTATACTAGGCTCAGCAATCACAACAACCAGATAAAGTCTTGTCCAAACTGCAAGAGTTCTTTTTTTTTTTTAACATGAACCTTTTTAGTAATACATTTTACTAATTACAACTTTCAAGAACCATCAACACACAACAGCAGAAATACCACTGTATAAAACAAACACTGGAAGTAAAAGAAATACATACAGTAAATATCAGTGCCAGCAGTAAAATCATGTGGTGAACAGTGAAGAAATATATGAGCAACAAAATACAAAGGTAAAAAGACATACATATGCATAGAAGGACAAAATCCAGTCATGCAGGATTCCTAGATGAGTCAAGCAGATGGACAATGTATATAACAAGTATTTGTCAATGCTAAATGTTTCCTTGCATGGTTTATGTGGCGGGGTGTACTGTGTTAGTTGAACTTCTGGTGGGAGGAAAAGCCTGCCTAAAGTATGTTTTGACAAGCTATCATATTTTGGACAACATTTGAATACAGAAGCTCAGTTAATAAGAAGGCTATGTTGAAAATGTAGAGTGCTTTGCTTGTCCAATGGCACTGAGGGTTGAGGCACTGGACACCACACCTCGTGCCACGCCGGTGACCCGTGTTCAGGAGCTAGAGTGGGCCGCTGGGGATTGGCAGGGGAAGAGAAAGATCAATCATTCCAGGGACAGCTCTCCTTCCCGGGGGGGGGCAACCAGTTGTCGGTGCACGCCTGGCCCATAGTGGTGGCTGGGGGCTGGCACACCGATGCTGCAGACATCGGGTAAGAGGCGGGGCAGATGCCTGATGGGGTGAGCACATGGGAGCGTGTGCAGCACTATCACTGGCATCCTTGCATGCTCTGCCCCTGAAGGGGAGAAACCAGGAGGAAAAAAGCTCATGGCAGATGACGGAGTGAACTTGCAGGTCCCGCCCCCGAATAGCCATGGCACCATCCCTGTACTGGATCCAGTCTTGGTGGGGTTGGGCCTGGGCCCACCTCGCTGACCCCATTGGGGGGGTAAGCCCTGGGGGTAGCTGGTTGGCATCGGCTGGTGGACGTTGGTTGATGGAGCTGGGGCTCCCTCCAGATAGAGAGGGCTGTGGAGCAGGGGTATAAATAAAAAAAAAATGTGGAGTGCAAATATTTAAGATTTCTGCAGTTACAAGCATGCATATCGAAACTGCAATGAATGGCTGTGACTTTGTAATTTTTTCATATTTTGACCCCACATGTTGAACATAATCTTCTTATCACCCCACCTCATGAACCCTATAGGTGAAAATTTTCAAATGTGTGGGAAAATGGCATGCCACGCCACAGGTGTGAAAACACATTATGGGCAGGATGTGGAACATGGCAGCTGTACTGTTCATGAGGTATTATGATAAAATGGCTATACTGAAAATTTGGAGTGAAAATATTGAAAATGATCAAAGTTACACTCATTTGCAGAAAACTTTGAATGACCGGGTGTAACTGCCATTTTTTGGAGTTGTTTCACCAAATTTTCAATATGGCCTTTTTGGGACACCACCTCATGAAAAGTGCCACTATCATTTCGTTCACTCATCCCAAAAGGTGATTTCAAACAGCGACCGTGCCATTCTGTGCCACAGGTGTGAAAACACATTTTGGGCAGGGTGTGAAAAATTACAGCTGTACTGTTCATAAGGAGGTGTGAAAAAATGGCAATGTTGAAAATCTGGAGTGAAAATATAAAACATTGGCAAAGTTACGAGTGTGTGTAGAAACTGCACAATGCACATTCATACTGTAACACAGTCATTTTGGGGATTTTTTGTGCCAGATTTTTAACATGGGCTTTTTGGGACCTATCCTCATAAACACTGGCACTGTCATTTCATTAATCAGTCCCAAAAGGTGATTCCTGGCAGCGACAGGAAAATCACCTTTCCAGGCTGTTCTGCCAACTCAAACCAAGCAGCTATTTGCCATTCACACTCACATACACACAATAACAGTACAATAAGTACAGCAAGCCAAAGCTTTATTATAGCAAAATATAATATAAAAGGTTATACATCACCGATTCCAAAAGCTACATCCAATCCTGTTCCAATGGCTGGGAAGTCCCCTTGTCAGCCTGGCTAGGAGTCTCACAAACCGGGAATTGGCCCCACAGCGATCGTCCACCCTGCAGGTGAGGCTTCTAACCAGGCATTGAGAAAGCTACATTTATATCTTATTCTATGCTAAAATAACCGTGCAGCCTTCATAGTGTTGTCTCGCCACATTCTAGAAGCTGGCGGGCTCCCAGGATATAAATTCACACCATAAGGACTGCTCAGAATTCCCTACACCTGCTAGGTCACTGTGCTCCAAACACTGGCGGGTGCCTAGAACACTATGAGCTAAGCAGAAGTTTAAACAAAACTACAAAACAGGTTGCCTGATAATATGCAACCTTCAAGTTAGCAAAATACACTGTCTGAAGCAAAACATAATAATGAGGCTATCTAAAGAGCAAAACACCAATTAAATGAAGCAGCATGTAAAATGGAGTCACACAATACAAAATGGAGTATAAAATGACATACATTACACGAAATAGCATACAAAATGGAGTGACAATAATCAACATATTATACTATCACTACACAGGCCGAGTAACGAAATGTCAGTGACAGTGTTCATGAGGTGGGGTTCCAAGAACCCCATGTTGAAATTTGGGTTCAGAATTCCTTAAAATGGCTGAGATATCAACATAAGTTGAAACCCCTATTGACAGCCATTATACAATGCTTACCTTGATTCCTCAGTTCACAGTTCAGCTTTGAAGAGTGCAGACATGTCCTGGTCCTCAGAATATTGCAGCTGCTGACCTCGGCGGTTAAGTATGGGGTGGGTGTGTGTGGGGAGGTGGGTACACCGAGAAGGGATCAGGATGGGGGAAGGGTACAAAGAGATGACAAGGGACTGTTTTTTTTGTTTGTTTTTTTTTTAACAGGGAAAACAATTTTTATTTCTGGGCACTGGGAGTGGGCTCCCCAGTGTTCTGGGAGGGTTTAGATAATGCCAACACAGGGATTTGGGCACCCAATATTGGCACGGGGAACAGTGGGAGCAGGGCGGACATCACGCAGTGGGAGGGATAATTTGGATGCTGGGGGAACGGAGGGTGCAGGGCGGGCAGCACGCAGTGGGAGGAAGAAGGAGGGCTCAACTAAATGCTGGTTGGGGGAACAGAGAGTGCAGGGCAGGCAGCATGCAGTGGGAGGACTTCATTGCATGATGCCAAGTGCAGGGACAGGGAATGGAGGGAGTGGAGCGGACAGAATTATGTAAATGAAAGGAATGAAGTGCTCTCATTAGAGCACTTCATTCCTTTCAAGTGTGACCACTTCCCCGCTGTGAAATTCCAACCACTGTCACTCTCTGCTTGTGTGGTCATTGGTCTGTCAGGGTCAAGCCCACTGTAGAGTGCTCTGCACTGGACCCATCCCTGACACACCTCTCAAATGTCATTCTACTGCAAGATGTTTCTTGTGCAAGCACAAGGAAACATAATAAAAAGGGGACTGCAACTGGATGGTAGCCTATGAGGGGAAAAAGGATGGAGAGGGGAGTTGCTGACCAAACTAAGAGCCTAGTGGGGGGTTACTATGGTGGGGAGGAAGAATGGAGCAAAGGTACAAACTCAAAAAGGGGACCCAGTTTTTGCAGTAGCTGTCCTGTTTATCCAAGATGGCGAAAGACAGTCTTTCAAAAAGGGCCAGTTTAGCTAAGGCAGCATGCCAGGTAAGCAGGGAAGGAGGTTCCATGTGTTTCCAAGACATCAAGAGTAAGCGTTTAGCTTCCATTATGACTGCCAGGTGCCAACACCTGTGAGGAACAGAAAGAGATGGGACAAGGGTAGGGATCCCCAGGATCACCACTTCAGGGGAAAGAGGTAGCAGTGTGTCCAGAATTCTGGAATCATCAGCTAAAATGTCACGCCACCAGTCAGTAACAATTGGGCAGCTTCAAAGGATATGAAAGAGTCATGTGTCTGGATGGGAACATCACCAGCAATTAGAGTTCGGTGCTAGGACCATGGAGTGCAAAGCCTGTGGTGTTCTGTACCATCTGTGAAGGATTTTTTTTTAAACTGAAAGAACTGTATTAAAATTTTTACAGAAATAAAACACATAAGCTCATAAAACCATTAATGCTAGAAAATTTACAACCTCAATAAGCATGTAAAAATAAGAAAGTACATTCCAAGAGCTGAAGAGATGGTCGTTAAAAACTCCTTGTACAAAGAACAGTAATAAGAACCTTTCTAAGATAAGCAATACAGATAAACATAAAATATGAATATGACAACAATCTCAAAGAGATAACATTGAAATACAAAGATAACAACACAGATACATAAACAGAGCAGCAAAGACACTAGAAAGTAAAAAAAAAAAAAAGAAGTCCGTCATTCCAAGTGTAACAAGGAAATCAGGGCAAAAAACAAAACAGTAACTTGAAGGAAGAACACCCCTCCTCACTCAGCTAGTGGTCAAACAGAAGTTCAGCATGTTTGCAGTTCATTTGCATCACCAGGTAAGGAAAAAGGTCCAGCTCCCCACATGACACACAGGGGAAACGACAGACCTCACCCAACAACTAACGCACTGAAATCTGCCCAATGGAAAATCATGTGCACAAATGCTCGCAGTCTGGGAAACAAGATCCCAGATCTGCAGACAATAATGACAGAGGCCAAACTGGACATAGCAGCAATTAATGAGAATTGGTTTACTAGTAACCACACTTGGGGAACTTCAGTACCTGGCTATGTACTTTTCAGAAGAGACAGAGTTGCAAAAGGGGGGAGGGGTGTGGCCCTGCATGTCAATGAAAATATCGATGCTACAGAAATTCAGAATACATATAAGGAGCCAGAAGAACTGTGGGTCACACTGGAAACAGGAAATGGGACAGACATAAGAACTGGGGTTGTCTACAGACCCCCAGACCAGGGGAAGGACATAGACACATTACTGTTAGAAGATATACAAAACATGACAGCTAAAGGGGAGGTTCTGATAATGGGAGACTTCAACATGCCAGATACAGATTGGTCAATACCAGCAGGAACATCTGCCAGAACTAGACACATGGTGGATTCCCTGCAGGGGGAAGGCCTCAAACAACTGGTACAACAACCCACAAGAGACAGGGCTATCCTAGATCTAGTGCTGACTAACAGGAAAGAATCACAGCTCTCCAGGTAGAAGGTCACCTGGGGGCCAGTGACCATCACATGGTGTGGTTCAATTTGGCCACTACAACTAAATCATCCCATTCCAAGGCAAAAATATGGGACTTCAGAGGAGCTGCTTTGATAAGATGGCCAACAGAGTTAAGCTAGCCCTGGCAAAAAGAAATGCAGGTGAGTGGGTACAGGCAAATTCGGCAAGCATTAAGGATGCAATACTTGAAGCAACATTCCATTGTGTTAGAGAGAAAATGAAGCGCAAAGAAGAAGGAAACCTCTTTGGTTCTCAAAAACAGCAGCAGGAAAGGTCAGAGCCAAAAGGCTGGCCTTCAGGAAATATAAGGGAACACAGTGGGATGAAGATGGAGAGGCATACCAAACTTCCCTAAGGGAAGCAGGAAAGGCAGTAAGGCAGGCAAAGGCCCAAACCAAGGAAACACTAGCACAGACAGTAAAAGAAGGTAACAAGACTTTCTATAGATACATTAGTGAAAGGAGAAAGTCCAGAGGGGGTATTGCTAAAATCAAAGGAGATAAGGGGGCGTGTGAGGAGGAGGACCATGTAAAAACATTTATCCTAAATAGATACTTCTGCTCAGTATTTAATGAGAGAAGATAGGGCAGGGCCCACAGCTCAGCACCATGGACACAGGGGGAGGGAGGTGAGCACTAGTTCCTTCACAAAAGAAAGGGCCCTACAAGAGCTCGATAAAATCAGGGTGGACAAGACAATGGGACCTGATGGCATACATCCCAGGGTACTAAAGGAGCTAAGGGTGGAACTAGCAGAGTCATTATCAGAACTGTTTAGTGAGTTTCTGAGCTCAAGAGAGGTCCCAGAAGACTAGAGAAGGGCTCATGTGATCCTGTTCCACAACAGTGGTAGCAGGGAGGAGGCAGGGAACTACAGACCAGTCAGTCTTACCTCAGTAGTGGGCAAGATTATGGAGGCACTCCTTAAGGAAAGGATAGTGCAATACCTGGAATCCATAGGAGCACAGGATCCAAGACAGCATGGGTTTACAAAAAGAAGGTCCTGTCAAACTAATCTCATAGATTTCTTTGACTGGGTAACCAGAGTGGTGGACCAAGGGGGAGCAGTTGATGTTGCCTACCTTGACTTCAGCAAAGCTTTCAATACTGTTCCACATAGAAGATTGATTAACAAGCTGGGTAGGCTTGGGGTGGGTCAGAAGTTGGTCAACTGGGTGGCAAACTGGTTGGCGGGCAGAAAACAGAGAGTGGTGGTAAACGGTATACAGTCAGAAGAGATGCAAGTCATAAATGGGGTACCTCAGGGATCAGTCCTGGGGCCAGTCCTCTTCAATATCTTCATCAGTGGCATTGCAGATGGACTGGAGGGTAAGGTTTGTCTGTCTGCAGATGATACCAAGATCTGCAACAGAGTAGATGATCCAGATGGGGTAGGCAGAATGAGAAGAGATCTGGATAAACTGGCAAAATGGTTGGAAAAGTGGCAACTGGGGTTTAATGCAAAGAAGTGCAAGATCATGCACATAGAGAAGAGAAACCCTGAAGCCACCTATAGGCTGGGAGGGGGAGTTGCTGGCAGTCACAAGGGAAGAAAGAGACTTGGGCATCATCATCATCACCGATGACCTGAAATCATCCAAGCAGACCACTAAAGCAGTAAGTAAGGCTAGGGGGATGTTAGGGTGTATTAGTAGGGGTAGCACAAATCGGAAGAGGGAGAGGTAATAATCCCTCTTTACAAGTAACTGGTTAGGTCCTATCTGGAGTACTGCATGCAGTACTGTAGGCCATACCTTCACAAGGACATTAACCAAATTGAGGCAGTCCAGAGAAGGTAACCAAAATGGTGCAGGGACTGCATCAGAAAACATATGAGAACAGATTAACGGAGCTCAATATGTATACCCTAGAGCAAAGGAGGGAGAGAGGTGATATAATCTAAACATTCAAACACCTTAAAGGCATTAACAAGGTGAAAGAGTCTAACATGTTTCAATATAAGAATAATAGAAGGACAAAAGGACATAGCATGAGATTAGAGGGAGGCCAATTAAGGGGTTATGTGAGGAAGTTCTTTTTCACAGAAAGGGTGGTGGATGCATGGAACGGCCTACCTCAGGAAGTGGCGGATATGAACACAGTGCAAGGCTTTAAACAGGTATGGGATAGGCATAAGGGAGCAATACAGATGAGTATGAATAGATAGGCCATTGACAGAGCAGAGGCCGATGGCACATTTATAAATTGGAAAAAGAAATGGGCAGACTGGATGGGCCTTGCGGTCCTTATCTGCCGTCAACTTCCATGTTTCTATGAAAGCTAAGATGATAAAGAGGGGGAACAAAAACAAGCCACAAAAAGGGCTGTAACAAACACAACAAAGTATAAAGTGCTTCCCAACGCCTGCGGTACGTATGATTGGCATGTCTTATACTGGCTATCATGTGTTCCATCCTTAACACTTCCAAAATAGCAAGTAGCTACTTTCTATATGTCCAACCAATGCCGAGATATTACCTTTTTAGCAACCGCAGTGAGTAGTGCCATGTGATATTTCTGCTGCCCAATTAATTTCTCTAACCCAAGACCCATAAGACATAAAAGAAGCTCAAAGGCCTCCTGTAAGCCTAATAAATGGTCCCACCTCCCTTTGATAGTTTGTCAAAATGGCTGTATTTTGTCACAGTCCCAAAAGATGTACTTCTGGGTTCCCTTCCCTATTTTGCATTTAACACAGGTGTCCATCTCAAATTATTGCATTCTGGATAATTTAACAGGGGTATAATACATATGGAATAACAATTTATATTGGGCCAACTTTAAGCAATCCAATTTCAAATATTTGTGCAAGTTGTGCCAAAGCTTAGTAATATTCACTTGATCTCTTAACTCTGAGAATTCAGCGCTCCAGTATCCTAATTGTATAGTCATCCTAGTAGTAGCATGATGTCGTAGATGTTTATATAAACAAGAGATAACTCGCCTTTGAGTAGCAGCTTGAACTAATGGGCTGCAAATTTCAATAGTTGACGTGGGCCAGGGACAGGGACCTAAAGCCTTGCAAACCACATGTTGCAATTGCATGAATTGAAAAGCAGTCATATCCCCGACTGCATGAAGGGTTTTAAATGTAGAAAAGGAAATAAAAGTTTCCCCTTGAAGAAAAGAAGCAAGGTTGCCCAAATTAACTCCTGAAAGAAAGGATTTCCCAATTTCCTCGTGGCCAATACTAAAGTTGGGTTAAAATGCACGGGCTGAGATCCATCATGGATTGGTGATATTCCCAAAAACTGATGTAATCGTTTACAAACCTTAACACAGGTGCCAATGGGAGAATTTCGGAGAGGAGCTGGGAGCTGCTGAAGTTTACAATTAGTTTGATAGCCAAGGGTCACATTATGGCACTTGGCTAAGGCTAATTCAATAGATTGACAGGCTGACAAAATCCTGCCATGTTCATTCAAGGAGGGCTCCGCCTTCCACCATAAAAAGTGGGCCACATGTCCTGCCAGGCAGCATAAAAGAAGTCTGAGAGGGCCACTCGGGGTACTAACCAAGATGGCAGCTTAACCTCTAGCTCTACAGCCCAGAGGGTTTTATCCAACTAAATCTGATTATTTTGCAATGCCTGATCCATGCAAAAACCAAATAATTTGCAACTCTCGGACCCAAGGACAATAGCAGTAACTTTATTTCTGGGAATTTTCCTCAAAACTAGACAAAAATCGACTTCTTACCTGAGCACCCAGAGAGGAGTGCCCTGACCTTGCAGCATGGCTACCCAGCACCAGCCCCAGCAATGGGAGCAGACTTCAACAGAGATGATGTTTGGGCAATTAATGGCTCAAATGTTCCAAGTTACTGTGGCAACCAACGGCAATACTCAGGTGATGCAAAGCCTCGAGTCTCGGATGCTGCACACAGAACGTCACATCACCGCAACTGAGAACATGTTACAGGACCTCGCAGCGACAGTCCAAGAACAGCAACACACTATCCAGCAGATATAGGGCAAAATCGACGACCTTGAAAACCGAGGCCATTAGAATAATGTTCAGTTTGTGGGTTTACCTGAGCAGATTGAGGGGCATGATACAGATGGCTTTCTGCAACTTGCCCTCACTGAGATGCTCAACATGGACCCCTCCCATCTTCTCCAAGTTGAACATGAGTACCGCTCGCTCGACCCCATGCCCAAGGCCCAGGACAGGCCCAGGCCCATCATAGCTCGCTTCATGGATTACCGGGAGAAAGAGCAAGCTCTCTCTAGAGCTAGGGAGCTCCAACAGGTGTGCTGGCGATCCAGCAGGATCAGTATCTTTCAGGACTTTTCTAAGGTCTTATCCGACCGGCGCAGAGCATTCACAGATGCCCGACACATGATGCATAAGATAGGGCTCCCGTTCTCCCTGTGCTACCCGGCCACGATGCAGGTAGTGCATAACAGAGTGCCCAAGACCTTTGAAATCCCAGCTGCCTTGAATGCTTATCTTCGAGAGCACTGGCCCACGGACTCAAATCCCCGTGCGCAGCTACCCACAACTGCCAGGTCCCCTCCGGAGACACTGGACAGGCACTCACCACTTCACACTGAATGACCCAGGGACTGGCAGGATACCAGAGAGGTGGGGTGGGAGCTCCTCCTGAAAGCCAACCATAAGCGCCACTCATCTAGAAAGCACGGGAAAAGAGATCACCCATCGGAGCATGAGCCTCCATCACCTACTGAGGACACCCTAATGGAAGTAACAGCCACCGACCCATTGCAGGGTTTTGCCACATTCAACCACTTTGAACCCCTGCAGCCTGGATCCCTGGAGCAGCACCCAAACATCTCCAGTGGTCCAAGTGACCAACAGCTTGTCTCCTTGCTCCATCTGGATTACTTGGCCAGCTATGACCCCCAAATATGGAAGACTGACAGCGGGGTCCAGCGATACAGGGTCCCAACAACAGAAGCCCCCTGAAATGGCGCCTCCCCGTTGTGATGATCCAGTGAGATCCCTGAGTAGGCCTGTCCTGGCCCAGCCACCTCTAGCTTCCCTGAAGCTGTGCAAGGTCCCTCCTGCATGGTCAGATAAGTAACTTCCCTCTTTGGCTTTAGTTGTTTATTTTATACAAGTTTACTGCAATGTTTGGGGAAGAGTTTCTGTCAGCTCTCCAAGTCGGGGGTGCAGCGGGAGATCGAGCTGGGTGGCTGTGGATGAATTTTTACCTATCTGCCACTTGCAGGGCCGAATCCATGCCACTCGAGTTATGGGACTTTGGAGGCCCTCCCCGACCTGACTACAGCGATTTGGCAAATGCGGCGACTTTTTTTTTTTGGGATACGCCCTGCTCCCATACGGGGAGGGATCGGTTGGGACCCTATACGTTGCAATACCAGACAAAGAGGAGGGAGAAGACTTGCTACATGCTGGGGGAAGATATGAACCCAGTCATCCCTCCCCTTCTCTGCAAATTTTGAATGTGTATTGTGGCTACTATGGCTTGCTGTCTGTGGCCATAAGGGGGGGAGGGTTGTGATGCTATGGCTGGAACGATGGCAGAGGAGGAAGAGCTGGGGATCGTGGCTCTTAAGGAATCCATAAATGTGTCAGCCCAGAGAAAATGATGTAGATATTGGAATACTGGTGCCCTACTAACCAAGTGATAGACAAGTAACCGGTTTGGGAACAGTTTGTATTGAGGATCATAGGGGATGCCAGGGCAATGGGGCAGCATTTAGTAATCTTGCTCCACCTCACTTAACAGGTGACCCCTCCTCACCCCCCCACACCCCTCCCCGCCCATCACCAGTCAGGGTCCCAGGAAAAGTCCCTGGACCATTAGAAGTAGGCACCTTGCCACTCGATGTGGGCCACTTGCTTCTGCGAGTCAGTTCGTTGGAGCTGTAGGGCCTCCTGATAATATGCCAGACCATCCCCCCTCTGTGCAGTCCCTGTGTTTGTTGGGTGCCCCCCAGCCTCCTAGTAACCTCCCAGATGTGTTCACATTGTGACTTATACTCTCACCCCCTAGAGCTATAGTGAGCCAGGTCTTCCACCAACTAGTTTCACCAAGGTGATAACTATGTCACTTTGGGGGCTCAGCCCCCCCAGACACTCCCCATAGCCCTGGTGGGCCTACCCCCTCCAGAAGACAACATGGGAATAGAGGCCAGCCTTCAGCTAGTGTCTGCGGCCAATGGGAAACCTCTATTTCCCCACTGTGAAAGTACTGTGATGCTAATTGTATATAGGTTGTGTATATATATATATATGTCTCTGCACTATGTTTTTTAGGTTTCTTTAGAGAATACACACAGAGCAGTTGTCAGAAAACAGATCACCGACAGGTTGTAGCCCAGGGGATGGGCCACCGCACTCGCTCCTCACATCCCCAGTTGCTGACCACTGCTGCTTGCTCCCTGGGGGGTACTATACCGTGCTTCCAACCTCTGGAGGTATCTTGCAAAATTCCCTTCGTGATAACCTGCTTTTAACTCCTAGTGGGTGACATAAATTGTTTGACGTGGACCATCAGGGGGCTTAATACCCCCAATAAAAGGAAGCAGGTGCTGACACACCTTAGGAGGTTGAAAGCAGAGGTTGCGTTCCTTCAGGAGACCAAGCTTACCAAGGGGGACCATGATAGATTGAAAAGGGACTGGGTGGGCCAAGTCATCCATGCCTCAGTCCCCTCCAGAAAACTGAGGGGTAGCTATACTGCTTCACAAGGCCCTGCAATGGAAACTCATGAGGAAGGTAAATGACCTAGAGGGCAGATGGGTGATTGCCTCGATGGGAATGTGTACACTCCCAATGAGGACTCACCTCCTTTTTTTTTTCCATAAACTGGCACAGGTCCTTAGCACCTTGGCATCACATGACACTCCAGTATTAC
This sequence comes from Neoceratodus forsteri, assembly GCA_016271365.2. NCBI lineage: Eukaryota > Metazoa > Chordata > Ceratodontiformes > Ceratodontidae > Neoceratodus > Neoceratodus forsteri. The sequence continues at coordinate 1,026,343,743 of CM028130.1, read as the reverse complement.
TTGGGGGTGATTTCAACCTGATGCTAGATCCGTTCCTGGATAGATCCCCCTAGAATATCGAGCCTCGCTCTAGGGCAGCCTAGGCACTTGCCCAGATGAGACAAGACATGGCCCTCATGGACATTTGGAGGATTTTCCATCCTTACCAGCATGGACTTCACCTTCCACTCCCTGGTGCACAGTTCCCACAGCTGCATAGATTTCTGGCTCACCTCTTAAAGTATCACTAGGAACTCCACCGACTCCACTATTCAGCCCCTGGTAGTTTCCAATCATGCCCCCCATGCGCCTATCCTTTACTTGGGGCACCCCCCCTCCTCCCCAGCCTGGAGACTTAACCCCTAGCTCCTCCGAGACCCAGACTCCCCCCCCGGCTCCAAAGTGAAGCCAAGGCTTTCTTTCAGAACAACCCTATTTCTGATACCTTTGCCAGCAATACCTGGGAGGCTTTCAAGGCCACCCTCAGAGGGGCAATCCTAGGTTTTGCCAACAAATGCCATAAGAGGAGGGAGCAGCAGCTCAAATCCTTAGAAGAACAGCTCCAGAAGGTGGAGGCAGTTTTCAAAGCCCTTCCTACCCCCCACTTCAGTCAGAATAGGGGTGCTAGGTGGCCATCCTGCAGATGCAGGTGAGCGAGCACCTTTCCAGGAAAGCTGAAATCTCTATTATTCAACTCAAACATAAATACTTGGGGGGGGGGGGGCAAGGTCCTGTCCTACAGGCTGAGGAAGCAGCAGGCAGAGTGCCATTTTGCCACCCTGGTGGCCAAGGAGGACGTCACTCACACCTCAACGGAGGATATCAATCATACTATGGTTGAGTTTTACTCTTCACTGTATACATCCTCTAGGCAACCCAACCCCAAAGGCATTCTCCCTTTCCTACAGTCCATTCATCTCCCACAAATTTCTGAGAAACAGGCCCTGGATCTGGATGCTCCAATCACATCCGAGGAAATTGCCTCCATGCTTATGTCCCTTAAGAAGGGGAAGGCCCCCGGAGGAGACGGTTTCCCCCTGGAAATTTGGCAACTTCTGCAATCCACAGTTGTCCCCATCCTACAACAGGTGTTCACGGAGACTCTGCAGGTCGGAGCCCTCCCCCCCTCTTTCAGGGAGACGGTCATTACCATCCTACCCAAGAAGGGTAAGGACCCCCAGAAAGCAGCCAGTTATTGGCCTCCTTGCTGAATGCTGACAATAAGGAACTGGCCAAACTCCTTGCTAATAGGCTAAAACCTCTCCTCCCCCAACTGATCCACCCTTCCCAGGTTGGGTTTGGCAATGGCCGTTACAGTGCGTACCACATCAGATCGCTGGTGAACTTAATCTACAAGGCCAAATCCCTCCCCACACCGGCAGCGGCAATCGCCATAGATTTTGAGAAGGCCTTTGACTCCCTGGAATGGGATTTTGTCCAGCAGGTATTGTGCATGATATGGACCTGGGGAAGGGTTTAGGTTCTGGGTCGGTGCCAGTTATGCCTCCCCCTCCGCTAAGGTACTCACTAATGCCATGCTGTCCCCCCTTTCCCTTTAGGTAGGGGCATGCACCAAGGCTGGCCCCTATCCCTCCTTTTATTTTTCATGATGGTGGAGCCCTTGGCAGTGGCCATTAGGAAGAACTCTCAAATTCAGGGGATCCCCATAGGGGATGAGACCTACCCTACCCTCATGTACGCTGATGATCGTCTATGCTCTCTGGTGGACATGGTCACTGCTCTCCCACCACTTCTAAGTATCCTTTCAGAGTCTGCCAACTTCTCAGGGCTTCAGATTAACCAAACCAAGACCCAGGTCCTCCCCCTGAATAACCTCTGCTCCCTGGACATGGCTGCACATTACAAACTCCAATGGTCACCCAAAGGAATCACGTATCTTGGTATCAGCATCTCCTCTGATCTCTCCAGACTCTGGGAGATGAACCTCAAACCACTGCTCACCTCTATCTGCACGGAGCTAGATAGGTGGAGGGCACTGTATTTCACCCTGGCTGGGAAGATCTCTGCCATTAAAATGGTTACTGCCCCTAAGGTTTGTATTTCAATCAATCAATCAAATCTTTATTTAACCAGGCGATCATTACTGAGCAAAACTAATTTTCAAGATGGACCTGGATAGTTTCGAGACCAGTGTACAATACAATTAAGACATCAAAGTTCACAATAGTCATAGTATTCAGAAAGAGTGTCAACTAGAAAGCGGTAGTGTTAGCGAGTATAACATATTTGGTAAATAAAGACAGTATATACACAAGAACCAGCACAAGAAACATAAGCATATTTACAGACATATAACAGCAGATGTCCACAACATATCTCCAACAGTCAAAAAATAGTTAGTAGGACTAAGGGAGCACAGCAGGTGAAGGGGGGGGATAGTACCTTAAGGGCAAAAATGAAGGTGGGAGGGGGAGGGCGAAAAAGGGTATAAGGGCAGAAAGGGTGGGGAGCATTAAGGGTGGAGGGCCCAAGGTGCTAAAACAAGGGATATGTTTTAGCAACCATAGAGTGCTGTTTCTGCCTAATTGGTGGTAGGTAGGGCAATCAAGCATGACTGTGGGAATCAAAAGTATTTAGGTATCAAGCACAGTGACGAAAAATAAAGTATTTAGGAGTTAAGGGTGAGAAGAAGGATGAGAACAAATGGGCAGGGGTGGAAGCAGTGAAGCCAGATAGGATATAGAAGTGCACTGCCTATAGCAAAATGGGAAGATTAGGGACGACGAAAGCATTTGCAGGATTCCTTATATGAACGAGCATATAGATTTTTGAAGACAGACAGGTTGGTAGGAATGATGAGTCTCAATGTTTTTTTGCAACTTGTTCCACTAGCTTTCATCCCCCTGAAACTTCTGAGACACTGGTATCCCAAACTAGACTCCGTGATGGGGGCTTTTATACGGGAGGGGAAGAAGCCTAGGTACAGCAGAAACAAACTGAGGGCACACTGGATGGAGGGTGGGTGGGGTCTCCTGTGATTAGAGGGGTACAATTGGGCCTTCCAGGCAACTCAGACTTTGAAGTGGTTCGCAGATCTGAGACAAGATGCCCCCCAATGGCTGGGTATGGAGAGAGTGGCTAGTGAGGTGGCTCATCTGACTCTGCTGCTGCATAACCACCCCCTAGAGGTATCCAATCTCACCCAATGATCAGCCCATCCATAGACTGCTGGAGCAAGGTGCACAAAAGGCTTGGCATTAACCCAGCCCTCTTGGGGCTTACCCCATTATGGGAGAACATGGAGATCACCATAGACAAAAAGCCCTTGTTATGAGCCGCCTGGGAAGACACAGGTATAACACTCTTGCAGGACCTGCGCATCCCAGGGTGCAGTACCCTGAACTCCTTTGTGACCATACATGCCTCACACGCGGTCCCACCTAAGACTTCTGGCACTTTCTCCAACTTAGAAGTGCTGCCACGGAGTATATCTGTAAATACCCCAGGGGTAAGTTTACTTCCCCGGTGGAGAAATGGCTCCACTTGGAGAGGGGTCAGACCAGCTGCATATACTCAGCCCTCAGGCACACCATCCCCTCCCAATCCTTAGAATCCAAATGTAAGTGGGAACATGCATTGCAGACCCAGATCCCTACTCAGGACTGGCAGTCCTGCCTGAGGATTGCCCACACAGCATACCTGGATACCAGAAGTCAATGCAAAACAATATCTTACATTCCTGGTATAAGACCCCAGTGGTCCTCAAAAAGGCTAAACTGACGCAGGATGATCTATGCTGGAGGTGTCGGGTGACCCAAGGGGACCTGCTACACATACTTTGGCACTGCAGCTAAATCAAGCCTTTGTGGAGGGCAATGTGTAAGTGGGGGTCCGAAATTTTGCAGAAATGTGTTCCTATGACTCTGGAGGTGTTTATTTTAGGAATGTATCCCCCTACCCCACATCTGTACTCCTCTGAGAAAAAATTTCTGGCAATACTGAGTATGCAGGTAAAGAAACTCCTACTGTATAAATGGAGAATGCAGGAAGTCCCCTCAGTTTGAGGTGCTCAACAGCCTTGTACAGTGTGCTAACTGGTCCAGGATGACACATATTGTGGCCAGTTCCCTTCCCAGATATGTCAGTATCTGGCAGCCTTTTATTTTGTATCTGAAGCCCAGAGAAGGAATAGGCTGACATGGTCCTCTGCATCTTGCCGCAATCATACATGCCCCTCAGAGCTAGCTTGGTGAGTCCCCCATGAAACTCAGGATGCTCAACAGAGGGTACAGCAGCGTGTTCTAAACAGTTCTGTTGTGTGTGTGTGTGTGTGTGTGTGTGATAACAGAATCCTGAAATCCTAGATAGTGTGCTCTGTGTGTGTTCTCTTGTTCCTTTGTAGATCAGGCCCCGAGGATGGCTGGCCCTGGAACCCCCAACTATCACATATGAACCTAATCCCCATTCTAATCTCAAGGGAGGCACAGGTAAGTCCAGACACATTATCTTTTGCTGAACCAGAGCCAGAGTTCAGTTATGCCCCCACTATACAGTACAGTATAACCCCTGGGGCAAGTGTTGTAAGCCCCAAGGGGAGTTCCTGGACGTCTCGGGTTATTTTGAAGACACTCCTTAGGCAACATACTTTCTTTCTCATGCTGTAAGTAAATGTTTTCGATTCAATTCTATCATACAGCACCCTCAAGTTTGTGAGTGATACTTCAAATGCTCCTTCTATGTAATGTGTCTTTTGCGTATATTCAACTGGAAACAATAAAACATTTTAACCACAAAAAAAAAAGTCTGAGAGGTCAAGCCCTCCTCAAGTCCTAGCTGGTGTTAGTTTAGTGTATGACCGACGGAGACACTTACCACCCCATAAAAAATGGGAAAGTAATGAGCAAAGAGATAGAAACCACTGTTTAGGAAGGCAAACACCCGTCATGGTGAGAGGATACAGAAATCGAGGGAGTACATTCATTTTTATTATACTGTTGTGGGCCCATAGTGTTAACGGTAGTTTTAACCATCGATCCAAGTCTAACCGTAGAGTAATAAGTTTCGAAAGGTTATTCTTAATAAGGGCTTGAGTACTTCTACAGACTGAAATACCCAGATAATTAAGAGCATCCTGCATCCAAGTACCACCCCTTTCATAACATTCTGCTTATATGTGTAGGAGTTAAGTGGCATAATAACTGTCTTATCCAAGTTCAGTTTATAGCCAGAAAGATGGCCACAATTGTGTAATAAATCAAAATCCACCGGTAAGGAAGAAGTAGGATGCTGTACACGAAGTAAAATATCATCTGCATAGGTAGATACGGGGTAGACTTGCCCTGCTATGGAGATTCCATGAATTCGGGGATCCTGCAAAATGGATCTAGTAAGGGGCTCAATATATAAATTAAAAAGGAAAGGTGAAATGGGGCAGCCTTGTCGGCTACCTTTATATAAAGAAAATGAAGTAGGAAAAAAAACATTACAATAGATATGAGCTGTAGGGTACAAATATAGCATTTTAATCCAAGTAATGAACTCTACGGGGAACCCAAACATGTCTAATGTCTCAAACAAAATGGCCACAAAACCCTATCAAAAAGATTTTTCTGTATCGAGGGAGACCAAGAGAGCAGGTGTCTTGGAGTCCCACAACGCAGACATGAGATGGGCTAGCTTTCTCAGGTGATCTCGAGAATGCCTACCTGACATAAACCCCATTTGTTCAGGGCCAATCAGTTCTCCCCATACCAGTATAAGATGAGTAGGTATTACTTTAGACAAAAACTTGAGAGCAATATTGAGTAGTGAAATAAGGCTATAGTTAGTAACCACCTCCCTATCCTTGCCAGGCTTGGGAATACCTGTTATGAGAGCTTCTTGAAATGAAAGGTGTAGTGCTCCTTGGTCAAAGGCTTCATTAAAAAAGGAAGCTAAATGGGGGGCCGACTTATCTTTCAGAGCGTTACAAAAATTAGGTGTGAAACTGTCTGGGCCTGGAGCTTTAGCATTAGAAAGGCGCCAATTGCCTGGAGCACCTCTTCTATAGCTATAGGTTTTCAAAGTAACTCCTTCTGTTCTTCACGGAGTTGAGGCAACTGGGCTTTCATTAAAAAGGCTTTAATCTGGTCTCAAGGAGCTAGAGGTTCAATGGCGTAAAGGTCTGCATATTATGCACCAAAACAATTAGCTATATCTCTAGGGTGCGTATGTAGAGGAGAGCCTGAAGACCTTCTTATACACGGTATAAATATAGCTGCTTCGTGTTGTGTGAGCCGTAAGGCCAAAAGTTTGCCTGCTTTCTCACCCTGATCCACATATGACATTTTAGCTCTAAAAATAGCATATTCCACATTCTCTCTAAGAAGGTCCACATACTTTTCTTAAGCAATGGTAAGAGCCTGCTAGTCCTTCTCAGAAGAGGAGGTGGAAACTCTATATTCCAATTGCCATATTGTAGTCAAAAGTTGGAAACTTTCTTGTAATCTCTTATGTTTGCATGTAGTAGCCAATCTAATAAGCTCTACATGAACAGCAGCTTTGTAAGCCCCCCACAGAACTGAGTGTGTGGTAACTGAGCCCACATTATGTTGGAAAAAGAAGTCTGTATAGTCCTAAATGCAGCGAAAGTAATCAAGGTCTTTAAGCAGGTGATTATTAAGTCTCCAAGTTTTATCTCGAAGATGGGATGGAAGAGGGGTAACTAATAAAACTACTGGGGCATGATCAGAGATGACGTGGGCCACTATTTCACAGCAACCTATTTCATCCAGATCCTGTTAAGAAATCAAAAAAAGAAGTCGAGATATGAGTGGGAATCGTGCGTCTGAGAGTGAAATGTAAAGCACTTATCAGAGAGATGCAGTACTCTTCATGGGTCTATGAGGTCCAGTAAGCCTTTGAGATCTGCGATAGCCCATTGAGCAGGAGAGAAGCCAGCTAACCTCACTGGTGCCTGGTCTAAGACAAAGACTTGCACTAAATTCCAGTCTTGCCCCCAAATCACCAAGGATTCCTTATAGGAATGAGAAGGGACAGCAAATTAGTGAATAAAGCAGGTTTGTCCAAATTTGGGCCACATACACTACCTATCACCACCTCCTGGTGCACAAGAGTGCCCTTTAAGATAATGTACCTGCCTTCTGGATCACGTATGTCCAGGGCTACTTGAAAGGCTAGAGACCTCGCTATGAGGACCATCATCACCACCCGTCTATGACTGTTCCCATCTGCAAAGGCCTGGCCTACCCCGGTCCTTTGCCATAAATTCCCCTCTTGTTGCTTGGTATGAGTCTCTTGGAGGAGTGCTATATGCGTCCCCAAAGACTTCAAGTGTTAGAGGATCATAAGATTGGGATCAGGTCCATAGCATTAGCCATTATTGACCTGCACTGACTACAACTCCACTGAGAAACAAGTTATTGAAAAGTGTGAATCCAGGGCCCCTTTAAACAGTTCTGTTGTCCCACTAGATATTATTGATGTTGGAAGGAAGTTCCATGTACTCACCACTCTCTTGGAGAACCACTTCCCACTTTTATTTTTCATATAGTGTGATCCCCTTAGCATCTTGTGATGTCTTGATTTTAAGCCTAAACATTCCCACAAATCCTGATCCTCAAACACCTTATATACCAGGCACATATCACCCCTCAACCTTTTATAACATAGGGAGTACATCCCCCAATTCCTCAGCCTTTCCTCATAAGATAAAGTACTGATGTCAGTCACTAACTTTGTTGCTCTGTGCTGGACTCACTCCAATTTCTTCACATCTGACCTTAAATATGACAACCAAAACTGGCAACAGTACTCCAAGTGGGGTCTGGCCAAAGCCACATACATAGGAATCACAACCTTTCTAGATCTACTTGTGACGTTTCTTTTCATTGACACCAAGATACCGTGCTGTTTCTTGGCTACATGAGTGCAATGTTCTCGGAAGTGTAGATCATTGCTAACTAAGATTCCCAGGTCTTTCTCTAGTATGGTTTTACCAAGTTTGTTTCCTAAGATGCAGTAATCATATCTTTGATTGTTTTTCCCAAAATGCAGAATTTTACATTTATCCATATTTAACCTTAATTTCGTTTTACTTGTTTCTTTAACAATCAAGTCAATATGCTGCTGGAATGCAGTTGCATCTGAATTACAAGTTATTAGTGCCCCACTTTAATATCATCTGCAAACTTAGTTAACTAGGTTTTTTTGCTAGAGGTGATGGAAGCTATTAAAATGTTCAAAAGAGTAAGACCAAGCACAGAGCCCTGGGGGACTCCACTAGTTATGTTAGACCAGATGGAACAATGCCCTTTAATAGATACCCTGTTTTCTTTTTGTCAACCATGCTGTTACCCATTGTACAGCCCCCTCATTTATTCCAAGTTCCCTTATGCAATTTATCAATTCAGCATGAGAGAGGCTGTTGAAGGCTTTTTCAAAGTCCACATAGAGTATATCTATTGGAATATTATTTTCTAGGGCCGAACTAACTGGCTCAGAAAAGTACAGGAGATTTGTTAGGCATGATCTTCCTTTTGTGAATCCATGCTGATGTATATCAGTCTCCCCCATTGTATGTAGGTGTTTCTCTATTTCTTCCTTAACAAATGATCATATGATGCTTAGCTGGTGTCTGGGCACCTTTAATATTCCAGCTAACTATCTTATAATTAAAAGTGGTCATATTGAGAAAAACGGAAAGAAACACAAATGTCATGGCTCTAAGGAAGTGAAAAGGAAAAAGTAACCTACACAGCATAATAAAGGTGGGGCATGGACGAAAACCACAGGAGATCATATTAATAGCCCAATCCTTCCAAAGTACTAGCTGATATGAATACAAAATTAGAGCCCTTTGAATACAATTACATAGAGGTTTACATTGCTGCTGTACAATTACATGGCAAATAAAGTCATGATAAAATAAACAAATGCTGCCCTACAACAGAGTTAGTAACAATAAAGTTGGTGACAAACCAATAACACTGAAACTATGTACATGCAAATAAGCCACAATTGGAAGGAGACACTCCAAAGAGTATCTAAAAAAAGGAATGAAAAAAGTTATTGTGGCTGTTAACCAAACAATGATCCCCCAGTTAGCACCCCTGCAGAAGAGAGAGTACTGGCCTGGGACAGGCCAACTATGGCAACGATGTGCCATAAAAAATTAAATAGGCTGTAAAGCATGCCACCAGTGCACCTATAGATCAAGCTTCCAGCTGGTTAATATAATAGTAGAACCGGCTTTGATCTGTGAAGGATTTTAAAGGGAATGAACAAGTAGCTCCTGGTGTCCCAATAGGCATAATGAATCATAAGGACTCCAGAATCTCAAAGCGTGGAGTCCTTTAAAGAGTTTATGATGTTCCACCACCGTGACACGCTCCTTACAGACATAACCTTCAAACAAACAGTATATGAACACAATCAATCAATCACTGAAAACAGGCAATATATTAAAAGTAAAACCCATTCCTCACAAAGCATGGCAATCCTCTTGCCCTGTCTAGTCTACCCATTGGGAATGCTAAATGTGGTATCTCCACTACTCCTGGTTCCGACAGTTACATAGGATAATTGCAGAATTCCTACGGTTGGGCAAGCCAGCTAGAAGAGCCTATTTCAAATTAACCAACCCTAAACAGAGGGGTGGACTTCAGCTACCTGTATAACTGTGTAAAACACGACAAGTATAGACTAATGCAGTTTAAGACATAGCAAAATATGTACCACACACCCAGTAAATGACACAGAATGGGTAAACTGGAGTCCAGCCTGTGTACCAGATCTGGCAAAGTGGAGGGAAGACTTTTCCACATTCTGAGGTCTTGTGAGACAGTGACATCTTTCTGGGCAGACATTAAACAACATCTGGACCCCCTTCTGGACCTCAAAGACGTCTTTACACCTGAAATTTGTCTTAACAGGCAGTGGTGGGCTATGGAAAAGGCCACATAACACTGATTGCTGCCACAGCCAGAAACCCAGTGCCCCCAAAATTTCGGCTGAAATAAGTGAGTAGCCATCTGAGGCAGAAAGCACACTGTAACAATTTATTGACTTGCCAATTTTTGGGGGGAGAGGGTGTGCACTGGGTTTCGTGTTTTAACTTAAGTATGCCATAACTGCTAGCATCCCAATGAGTTAGCAATTTAAAGTTTGTGAAAGTGCTTGGGCTGAGCTGCTTATTCTGGATTTGTTTATGTTGAGGAGATACATGGCTGTCTCCATTAGCTGGCTCCACACCAATCACCAGTACATTGGCTGGGGACTGCACTTTATTTAAAGTTATAAAATGGGTTCTGAAAATCCTGTATTCTGATTCATCAAAACAGGTCACCTGACCATGGATTAATTCTTAAGAAATCCACAGTTGGGTTGCCGGACTACAGACTCCTGATTGACAGCAATGCAAAGTGACCTAGTCAGATCACTCCACTGGAGAGACATGCAAAAACCTACAACTACGGCCTTCTCCTTAGGACAAAGCCACCTAGTGGAGAACTACAACTATGGCATCCTCAGTAGGACAATCCCATTAGGCAGAATAACTATTTTATTACAAATGCATGTAGACCATGTTTTTTACATATTTATTTAGGTAAACCTCTAAAATAACATTGCCCATTTTATAAGTGAATGAACCTCACTCCAGGGCATGGATTTACTGAGAATTAATCCACGCCTAGGTGGTTGAAAGTCTCTGACCCCTTCCAGGTGTGTATTAATTCTCAGTAAACCCATACCCTATCGTGGGTTAATCCTTACTTAGCTAATAAGGCAGTGCACCATATTTTAAAGTGAGTCAACTCTGGCAGCTGTATTTTAGAATAGGGCCTCGGCTGATGGATGGTTCACCTTGTCAACTGGTGACTGAGCTGACTTTCACACCAGAACTCTGATTTAAAATACTAAGAGACCCCCAACCCCCTTTGGGATGTAATAAGTGAGAAGCCATTTGAGGTAGAAAGCACATTGTAACAATTTAATGACCTGCCAATTTGGAGGGGGGAAGAGGGTGTGCAGTGGGTTTCTTGTTTTAACTTATGTATGCCATAACCATAACTGGTAGCACTCCAATTAATTAGCAGTTTAAAGTTTGTGAAAGTGCTTGGGTTGAGCAAGCTGCTAATTCTGGAAGTGTTCATCCAGAAACATGGAACTGTGACAGATAAATCACTGTCATCAAATTGCCCTAAATATGATCTAGGGACAGAAAGCAGCCCAGTCTTAGTGGAGTGGAGAGGGAGACTTGGACTATTTAAAGCCAGTAGATCCTTTAGGTAGTCCTGATCCAGACCATACAAATCGTTGTATGATAAAACCATCTTGAAGGTGATGCTTCATCGATTGGCAGACCATGCAGCTCGTGTAGGACCAAAGTGATGTGCAGATAGGTTTTCGTTCCAACAATCACTCTGCCACCGTGTTCTGCATCAGTTAGTTGCACTGAGCAACAACTAAACCACTTAATCTATACTACTTGGCTCCACAAAAACATTCCATGAAACATCTTTGCACATTGTCGTAGTATGTTTTCCTATTGGTCTGCACTTTTTTGTTAATAATTTGTATTAAACACTGCTTTCTTTTCTAAATGGATTTGCTTTCAGCTGGCCCCGTGGTGCAGAGGGCTGAGGGGCTTTGAGCACCTTATCTCTCCCGTACCAGTGACCTGGGTTCAGTAACGAGCTCGGGCTGCCGGGGGCCGGGGGGGGGGATGGCCGGGGAGAGGGCTGGGAGAGGATTGAGCAGCTGCTAGGCAGCTCTCCTCTCCTGGATTGGGAGGAAAGCCTTCCTGGCTTGGTAGTAGAGTTTGACAAATGAAGGGTGGCACTAGGCCAGGTGGGTGGAATGGGTTTGGCTGTTCCGGTGCATATGCTCACCTCCATGTGCATGCGCGATCATGTCATTGAGGTCCTGGGGAGTTAAGGAGAAAACCAGAGGAAAAAAACACCATGTCCCCCTGTCGCCATATGTGACAGCCCTCGGTACTCTCGGGTCCCGCACCTTGTGGATCCCTGCTGATGTGACAGCAGGGGGAATAGACGACAGGACAGAGACACCCGTGCTAGGGCCGGCCCGAAGACAGGCACAGGTGTCAACAGATGTGCAAAAAGCTTAATGGAAAAAAGAACAAAAAATGCATTCACTTTCCCTTCAGCATAACAAGGAAGGAAAGAAAATGGGTTTTATAGAAGTAAATGGCTGTGTTGGGATTTAAATCTGTCTTATTTAGGGACCCATATTGACGTAGCCTTTTCCCCACATAATATACACTTTTTAATTACTTAGCAGTTCCAGAACCCAGAGTCATCAGTTGAGGTGGTACACAATGACATTGGCTGAGACAATGTAAATGTGTTCCACTTCATTGTAGTTTTCAGTTCAGCCGATGTTACCAGGTTCTGGAAATGCTTAGTAGTTGAAAAATGAATATTGGGTGTGAAAAATATTGCATTAACATGGGGCCCTCAATAAGGAAACATAGGACGATTTCAAAGCTCACTATGTTGATTAAACAAATGTCACACAAGCCAAAATGTATAATAATATTAAACAAGCATTTGTCAATGCCGAATGTTGCTTGCTTCTATGTGCTGTTTAGGTATTTGGAAGTCATTGGGGTGCAAATATTGAACATTTGCGAACTTATGAGAGTGCGTAGGAACTGCGCAATGCACGCTCGTAAAACAGTCATTTTTAGGAATTTTTTCACCAGATTTTCAACATAGCCATTTTAAGACCTCTGCTCATCAACAGTGTCACTGTGATTTTGTTAATGTGTCCCATACATTGAGTTTGCACACCGACTGCGCCATTGATAGCTACATAGAGGCGGAAGCTGCGTTTTGGGCAGGATGTGAAAAATGACAGCTGTACTGCTCATAAGGAGGTGTGGTAAAATGGCAATGTTGAAAATCTGGAATGGAAATATTGAAAATTGCAAACCTACGAAAGCGTGTGTGGAACTGTGCAACGCATCTGTGAAATAGTCATTTTAGAATTTTTCACCAAATTTTCAACACAGGCATTTTAAGACCTCTGCTCATGATCAGTGTCACTGTGATTTTCTTAATTTGTCCCGTACATTGATTTAGACACCGACTGCGCCATTCTGTGCTACATGGGTGGAAACACATTTTGGGTGAGATGTGAAAAATGACAGCTGTACTACTCATAACAAGGTGTGGTAAAATGGCAATGTTGAAAATCTGGAGTGAAAATATTGAAATTTCGCGAACTTATGAGCCTGCGTAGGAACTGCACAACTCACGCTCGTAAAACAGTCATTGTTTGGAATTTGGGCACCAAATTTTCAACATGGGGTTTTTGGGACCCCTTCTCATGAATGATGTCACTGTCAAGGCAGTATTTGGGCCCAAAGGGTGATTTCGCAGTCACTGCACAGTCACTGCGCAAAATCACCCTTTGGGCCCTAATAACGCCATGACAGTGAAACAATTCATGAAAAGGGGTCCCAAAACCCCATGTTGAAAATTTGGTGCAAAAATTCCCAAAAATGCCTGAGATATGCAACAAAGTTGAAACCCCCCTCTGTAGCCCATTATACAGCTTACCGGCATTTCCTCAGTTCGCGGTCGGCTTTGAAGAGTGCAGACGTGTTCCCGGTCCACCGGCGATCGTCGCGCTTGGTCGGTAAGTATGGGGTGGGGCGGGTGTGGGGAGGTTGGGTGCGCAGTGGGTGGGTGTGGGTTGTGGGGGTTGGGAGGCGTGCCTGGGACCGTTTTGGTTTTCAGGAATTTAAAAAAAAAAAAGACGATGGGACCCTTTGCCACTCTGGGGTGGGCTCCCAGCATGGCACGAGGACATTGGGGGGCGTTCAGCCGACGGATTGTTGCACCCGCTGTGGTGGGCTCCAGCATGGCAAAAGGACGGGGAGGCGCTCAGCCGACGTGATTGGGCACCCTGCCGCCATGGAATTAGTGGACGGGGGGGCGTTTCAGCTGACGGGGATTGGGCACCATTGTCGGAAAAAGGACCGCTTGCCACGCTAGGGTGGGCTCCCAGTGTGGCAACTACTACACTGGGGGAGGGGCAGCTCAGCCCGGCGAGATTGGGCACCCCTTGCTGCTACAGTGCGTGCAGGGCGGGCACGCCTGGGGAGCGCCGCGCGTGAGCAGCCCTTATCGGTGCTCACTGAAGCGTAACTCTCACCTTTTCAACTGTATGCTACTGCATTTTGGAGCGTGTCATAGACAGCTCCAAAATGCATTGGCTTACAGGGGCCGCGCCTGCCAGCACACTGACTGAATTGGAGGAGGAGGTGACACACCTCCGAAATTTCCGATGATGGCACTATGTTTCTTGCACATGCATGCAAGCAACATAAACATGTGAACATTATTTATGCTTCCATTACAATTTGGGCTTTGACCACCAGTAACTGCACCATAAACTGAATTTTCCTCACATACGTCTAACAAGAGGTCTGCGAAGAGGTGCCCCAACCCATACCTCTTCCAGTAAGTCATCTTCAGTTCCCCAGTGTCTAGTGGTTCAACTCCTCCACCCCCCAAATGCCCCTCCAGTACAGTTGTAACCTGGACTGGTGGTCTATTATATTTAGTTTTTGTTCACCATAAGAGGAGGCTAGGCAGTACTGCTTATTTTCAGCAGTGTCCCAGAGGGAAGGGGGTGGCCAGATGCAAACCAACTAACACTGATGCAAATTAAGCTGTTGATGGTATTTTAGTGAATGGGGGAAATTTGGACAGGACACCAGGGAAACTCTTCTTTTTTTCTTTTAAAGTGCCATGGGATCTTGAACGTCTACCTGAACAACCACTAGTTAAGGCACACTGGACCTCATTTTATTGTCTCATCCAAAGGACAGAACACCACGACAGCGCAGCATCCCCTTAGTACTGCATGTGGGTGCTAGTATTTGTGGTATGAGCCATAATCTTGATGTGGGACTAGAATGTATGGCCTTCTGACCTGGAGGTAGATGGCTTACCAACTGAGTCATGCTGGCACCAAGTGCCCCCCCCCATTCACTTGGCCTTGATTTTTCTTTGCAGTGCCCAGTGGACTAGTGGACCCACCCACCATTGATCACCAGTCCTGTTATTCATCTGCAGTCCCCAGTGGTCTGGTGGACCATCAACCCCCCCAAACTGCTACCAACCTCCTTTCCAGGACCACACACACACACACACACACCAGTCACTGATGCACAGCACAAGAGATGGCAACCAGCACAGGCTTCTGCTCAACTATGACATTCACTGCATGATTGTTAGAGAGCGACTGGGCAGTCTACTGTAGAGATAGCTGCCTCTACAAGAGTCAGATGAATGCTCTCTGCCAATCAAATGGCAAATCAAATCAACGGCTGCCTGAGGTGGTGAGCGGAAGGCAATGCCTGTTGTTAACTGTAATGTCATGCATCAGTGACTGGGGAGGGGTGTGTGTGTGTGTGTGTGTGTGTGTGTGTGTGTGTGTGTGTGTGTGGTTCTGGGAGGGTGGTAGGTAGCAGAGTAGTGGTGGTGAGGGTTCCACTAGACCACTGGTGACTGCAGATCAATAACAAGACCGGTGATTGGAGGTGGGTAGTCTGAAGGGGGGGTGAGCAGCCCTTTCGAGGGGGGTCACTTCTTGTTGCAGTTATAATGGTCTGTATACATTTACATATTGTTATTTTCCACTTTTTACAGATTTCAGTAGCAGCTCCTATGTACTTGAATTAATAAAGTGCAAAAATACATTTGGCACATAATCAGCAGTAAAAGGAATACAGCAGCTGGCTAAGATTTGTTTCAGTGTTTCTGTTATTTCTGCCATCAGTTTATATTGCACACAGTCTCACAAACTTTTTATAGCAGCTTCTCATATATATTGCTAGAGGTGTGCATGTGGAGTGGCGTCCCTACCCCCACATTGTAAACACCCTCCTCCTCCTCCAAAACTGCCTGTGCCAAGAGAGCCACCCACCTTAGGAGAGATGCCCGCTGCTGTGTTCAACAGCGTTTCATTGTTTGTTGCAGACGCATGCAGTAAGATGCTGCTGACATGGCTGGTCAGTCCGTGGAAGTCAAGAATATGGGAACTGCTGTGGCTGCCAGCTTGGGTTGGGTGTGGTCGGTGACCACCAGTCGGGAAGGGATTGGTGCATGGTAGCAGTGGTCTGGACCCTGTGATGGAGGTGGCCAGTGGGTGCTTGGTCAGAGGCAAGCAGCCACAGCTGTTTGAGAAGGAATAGCAGTGCCAACACAGAGAGCTGCAGCTAGCTACTGGGCGCTCCAGGACTGACAAAACTGAAACCAAGCCACAACCATGGGGTCGCACAATCAATTAGAAATGCTGCCTTTAGACACAGCAACACCAACTAAAACAGGACAACAAAACAAACACACGTTGCTTCATAACTTTGGTGTTTAAGATTTTGATCACAAATTTCACACACAGACTTTTATGACTTTACTTCATGAACCTGATAGATGAAATTTTTCAAATCCTGCCTGAAATGTGATTTTGCACCACAAATGTGAAAATACATTTCAGGCAGGATTTGAAAAATGAAACCTGCCACATTATTGAGGTAGTGTGAAATAATAGTTATGATGAAAATTTGGGGTCACAATTTTGAAAATTAGTTGACCCACGCTCTGCGCCTTACCTTTTCCTATGCCGGCAACCCAAGTTTAGGAACGAGCGTGAGCCACGGGGGGGTTGGTTGGAGAAGGAGAGGATTGAGCTTTCGGAGGACAGCTCTCCCAGGATAGAGTGACTTGCCATATTGGCTGCCCCCAGGTGGAGGACTGGAGGTAGTGCCGGCAGCTTTGAGTGACATGAAAGGAGGGGCCGCTGTTCTGTAGGCATGTGTGTCTCCATGTTCACGCCTATGTGCCACCGCAGCTAGGGGACTAAGGGAAGTAAAGAGGAAAATGGTTGGTTTGGGCTATATGAAGTCCTGCCCAACTACTTCTGCCCCACACCGTTGAATGGTTGCCTGCCCCCATCTAGATGTGTGTCCATGGGGGGCCTCATGCATGTCAGTCCAGTATGGTGAATGCCAGGTGAGAGGAGACAGATACAAGGCCAAGAGCCTGCCTAAACCAACACTGGTGAGAAAAACCTCTATGGCAAAAAAAAAAAGATTGAAAATTACTAACGTTATGAGTCAACACTGAAGAATTTTAACATACATTCATAACTTTAGTGTTGATTTGGACCCAGCATTTTCAACAGTCTTTTTATGATCTCACATCATGAAACTGGTAGGTGAAATTGTTCAAATCCTGCCCAAAAGGTGATTTGGCAGAGCGACTGCGAAATCATCTTTCAGGGTGGATTTAAAGAATTTCACTGCCCTTGTTCATGTGCTGAGGTCTGAAAAAGGCCACATTGAAAATTTGGTGGAAAAAATATTAAACAAGCATTTGTCAATGTTGGAACGTTGGTTGTTTGTTTAACACTGGCACTCCCCTGAGCTCCCTTTATACCCTGCAGTGTACCTCATCTGGTCCCATAGCCTTATGTACCTATCAAGGCAGCAAATAATTTCAGTAACACCTATTTAAATCCTACCCTCCTATGCACCTAGCACCCGCATTTTTTTTTCTGCAGGTGTCAGGGTGTACCATGGGTTCATCAGGCCTAACTCCCAACCCATTCCATGTGTAAACAAGCTGACATGGTACAGTATAGGAGAATGGGGTGAGAGTTAGGCCTGATGACCCTATGGCACACCCCGATGCCTGTTGGTGTGTGGAGGGTGGGGTGGTAGGGGTGAAAACCCTAACATCAAATTTCCCAGCTTTTGATGATTTAATAAAAACCCTAACTGATGCATTAACGTAGTTTTTTGCAATGAATTTCCCTTCTTTTTGAGATAGTATAATAGTATCTCTATTTTACTGTGAGAGCGCAGGATCTGAATTCCACAAAATTACACGTGTGCATAGAATAAATTCAAACAGACGCACATAATTTGGATATTTTTAGGAATTTTTTCACCAAGTTTTCAATATGGCCTTTTGGGGACCACACATCATGAACACTGGCACTGTTATTTCGTTAATCTGCCCCGAAAGTTGATTTTGCAAAGTGGTCATGTTATTCTGCGCAACAGGTGTGAAAACATGTATTGTTCAGGATGTGAAAAATGACAGCTGTATACTGTTCATGAAGATGTGTGAAAAATGGCAATGTTGAAAATCTGGAATAAAAATATGAAACATTTTTGAAGTTATGAACATGCGTAGAACCTGCGAAATGCACACTCATAACACGGTCATTTTTTTTAATTATTTCACCAGATTTTCAACATGGGGTTTTTTTAGACCTCCCCTCATGAACACTAGCACTGTGATTTCATTAACCCATCCCGAAAGTTGATTTCACACTGCAACTGTGCCATTCTGAGCCGCAGGTGCAAAAACCCATTTTTGGCAGGATGTGAAAAATGATAGCTGCACTGTTCATGAGGCGGTATGAAAAAAAATGTCAATGTTGAAAATCTGGAGTGAAAATATAAAAAATTGGAAAAGTTAAGCATGTGTGTTTAAACTGCGCAATGCACGCCTGTAACGCAGTCACTTTGGGACTTTTTGCACCAAATCTTCAACATGGGGCTCTTGGGACCCCACCTCATGAACACTAGTACTGTCATTTCGTTAATCATTCCCAAAAGGTGATTCCATGCAGCGACCACAAAATCTCCTTTTGGGACCAATTAAGGAGAATGACAGTGTCAGGGTTCATGAGGTGGGGTCTCAAGAACCCATGTTGAAAATTTGGGGTCAAAATTCCAGTTGAAAGTCTCATTTATAGCCATTGTATGGTTTACCTTGATTCCTTCAGTTCGCGGTTCACCTTTGAAGAGTACAGACATATCCTGGTCCAGAGAAGATCGCAGCCACCAACCTCTGGAGGTTAAGTATTGGGTAGGCGGGGTATGGGGAGGTGGGTGCACAGAGGGAGGGTCGGGATGGGGGAAGGGGATGTGGGGAGACAATGAGGGACCATTTTCTTTTTCCAGGTTTAAAAACAAAAACATCAGGGGACTGATTTCTTTTTTTACAGGTACATTATACATATGGGAACACTGGGAGTGGGCTACCCAGTGTCCCACACTGTCAGGGGGAAGGGGCTACTACTGACATGAGGATTGGGTACCCCACTGTTGGCAAACCTTTTATCAAGAGGGCACACTTCTGGGAGGGAGGGGCTACTGCTGACACGGGATTGGGCACCCCGCTGTTGGCAACCTTAGTTCAAGTGGGGGGGGGTTGTTTTTGTTGATCTGGGGAGGATATTTTTTTTTTTTTGAAGCCACTGCTGCAAGACTTCCCCTTTCACTTCACAAGCCAATCAGCTGTTTACCGATGTGAGCACCATGCAAATCAAAACACCAAAGCCCTCTCTGATTGGAGTGGCTTCAGCCCTTTGAAGTGCATGACTGTCCAGCCCACCTAAGCAGAGAGTTGCATCAGGACCACACCGAGTGGTCATTGGGGCTGACTGATGAGCCCATTACAAGCCCCTGGTTTTGTGTACTGCTATGGGTTTGGCAGCCACACACACCCAAAATCCCATATTGCAACAATACGTTGGTTTGCACATGCATGCGACCAATGTAAAAATGATAAAGTTATGAGTAAATGTTCACAGCATATTGAAATTACACTGCACTTAGCTGATTTCCTCACTTTTATTTATTTCATTTCATTTTTGTTGACTGGGTAAGGTGCGCTAGCCATAGCAATGACTATTTTCAGGCACGACCCGGGAGTTTATAGATACAAAACAATTGATTTAACATTTGATCAGCAGAGGTAGAAACAATTACAAAACAGTAAAATACAATAAAGTAAAAGCATGGACAGTAGTAATATAAAGTAGTCAGCAAAGAAACAAGATACAAATTACATCAACAATAACATGGAGTAAATAAGAGAGCAAATACAATATATAAACCATTAAGCAGTAATCCTGGTAGAGAAAATGATATAATAAACAAAATACACCAAAAATTATAATTATACATAAAGGATAGAGTAGAGCCGGGATATGACTAGGGAGAAGGATGGGATAGTATAGAAAGAAAGGCAAAGGTAGGGGGATAGGAGCTTGGTATACTAAAAGTGCAAGTAGATGATTAGAGGAGTGTGCAGTGCATACCTAAGGTGTGGGGGTGCGTAGATCAAGAGAGAGATAATGGGCTAGGGTGGTTTGAAGCAGGAGCATGAACAGGAGTCAGCAAGATGATCACGAAGCAGTTTCTTGAAAGAGGCATGGGATGGTGCTAACCTAATAGCTAGTGGGAGGTAATTCCAGTGATAGGGGCATAATAGGAGAAATTGCTCGCACCTTTGGTGGAGTGGTGTTGAGGAATAAGCACATGGGCATTAGCAGTTGAATGAAGACTGTATTTGGATGGCTGGATGAGAAATAGTTCCTCCAGGGCTTTGGTGTTTGGTTACGGATTACTTTATCTATGACCGAACCATATGCAAAGTCTCTTGATGCATTTGGAGAAAGCCACCCAAGTTCTCAGTGTAGTAGGCAACGGTGTTTCATCCAATGTGTGGAGGACGCATACCTACAGATATTGTTGTAGGTGACATCCCACTTCTGGAGACTAGTTTTACTTGCAGAGGCATACACTACAACTCCATAGGTGAGTGACGGCAGGAGTATGTCATGGGCTATGGCAAGCCTCGCTGAAGGTGTAAGCATATAGCTGGAATGATAGGCCATACCGAGTTTTATGTTAGCCAGCTTGCAGGATTGTTGAATATGGAGATCAAAAGTGAGAGTTCGGTTGAGTGTGAGACCAAGGTATTTAAATGAGGGTACAACACCAACGGAAGAACCATTTAAGGTAGCAACTTTGAAAGTGGGTTGAGAGAGTTTGAGCTTGGCATTAGAACCAAATGGCATGGCTTGAGTCTTAGATACATTCAGCAGAAGTTTGTGGCTGAATAGCCATTGCTGAATCCTTTGAAAGTCAAGTGAAAGTTTTTCGTTAACTCCGTAATATTTTTAACACTGGCGTAAAGGACAATATCATCAGCATATAATAGAGAGGCAGTCTAGAGAAGGTTAGAGGTAATATTGTTTATAAAAATGGAGAAAAACAGCAGACCAAGAATAGAACCTTGTGGCACGCCAATGTTTATGGTCGCAGAATCAGACATGGTGAAGTTGAATTTAATTTGCTGGGTGCGATCTGATAGGTAGCTGCCAAACCATGCTGTGGCATTTGGTGAGAAACCTAGGGATCTAAGAGTGGCAAGAAGGATAGGATTGTCAACCAGGTTGAAGGCTTTTGTCATATCTATAAAAATCGCCCCTGTTAGGAGACCAGAATCCATGGCAGATAGGGTATCAGATGTGAATTTGAGTAATGCAGTGGTGGTGGTGGTGCTATTCCCTGCGGAATCCATGCTGCGCATTCATAAGAAGGTCATATTTCTGAAGAAAGTCTATGGTTTGGGTGGCTACAAGCTTCTCAAGGATTTTGCTGAGGACTGACAATATGGCAATAGGCCTATAGTTGGAAGTGTTTTATGGTTACCCTTTTGAAGATGGGGTAATCCTGGCCATTTTCAGAGAGTAGGAACATAGCCATGACATAGCTTCCCAGTCAGCATTGAAGGAGGAGGTTGTGTTTTCTCACAGAGTGGATTGTCACTGCTGGATTTAGTTTAGGTGAGTGGGAGTTTTAGGGGTGGGTGCTGAGTTGGGGGTTGAGGTGGGTTGGTTGGTTGGGTTTTGCCACAAAGACATTAATGGATAATTTCCTGCTTTTCAGGGTCACATGAAAGGAAACCTATGAGGAGAAGGGTGACACTGGGGATTGGGCACCCCAGTGTCACAGTGTGGAGAAGATATACATTTCAGAATGGGGGGACTCAGCTGAGCCTCTCAGCCCAGGATTGGCTTTTTTAATTGAATATTCCTGCTCGGCGCTGGTCTCAGACCTGGAGTTATTTTTAATTTTAATATTTCCACTCAGAGCAGGTTTCAGCCCAGAAAGGCTTTTCTTTGTGCAGATTCCCTTCTCTGATTGTGGATGAGCCCAGGATGGGTGCAAATTTAGACAAAAAGGAGAGGGGTGTCAGTTTTTTTTTCCTGCTTGGAGCAGGATTTAGCCCAGAAGGGCTTTTAACAGGTTGCCCACTCCAGCAGAATAGCGCATGGACCCAAAAAAGTGCTGCCTCATTCTTTAGACAAAAATTCTGTCCAGCTTGCTGTCTCACCTCTCTATTCATCTCTTAGATCAGCGATCCCACTGACCTTGATTGCAGCTTGCCAAGAAAAGCCTGTCCCATCACTCTTGCACAAACTCGGGGCTCCCTCTCACTACTGAAAAGAAAGCACGCTGTGATCTGTTTCTCTTGGTGACTTCTGGATCTGTCACCCTTACATGTCACAGGGAGAACAGAACTATGGTTAGTATGGAGCATTATGGAAAAACGTGCACTAGACAGAAAAAAAATGGCAGTATAAGTTTATTTCCTTACTGGGCATGTAAGAATTATATGCAAAGAGGCTGTCTTAGTTGGGGGCTATGAAGCTGGGATGCCGGGCACACAGGTATGGCACCTTCCCTTTAAGCAGACAGAGATCACTACTAACGTGATTTTCTTTGTTCAAGAATTGCCCAAAGGTGAGGAAACAGATGCAGTTGTAGCAGCAAATCCAGATCAGTTTTGATTTTTTTTCAATCAGTTTCAACATGTGGACAGGTGGTTCCAGCCACAAAGTTTGGTATGGAAAGGACTTGGGAAATCTCTGAAGCCAGTAGCACTGAAGATTCTCAATTCGGATGACTTTGCAATCCAATCCCCCAAGTGGAAAAACCAAAAAGGAAGAAAAACGGAGTACAGGAGAAGAGATTCTATTTTCTGCATGCTTGCAGGCAAGCAGCAGGTGGCTAGGACCTAGCTGTAGAACCTTAAAATGGAGAAAGATGAACCAGCAGCCAACAGCTGGAGTTCCTGCAAAATCTCAGATGCCCCACAGGACAGCAGTGAAACTTTGGATGCCACTGTACATCCTCAGCTCATCATCTAGCAAAGGGAGTGAATGAAGTTGGACAGATTAACAGCCCTTCTGAATCACATGTTATAGGGATTTAGTATAGAATGCAAGTCACAGAAGTTATTAAATCGAGTGACCAAGCTCAAAAGTACCTTGAACTTTCCTCATCAGAAGGAACAAGGACTAGATAAATAAAAGGGGAAACATTTATATGATTATATTTAAATACTATATTGCATGATATGTAATTAAGATCTAGAAAATTACCTCAACTGTTTGTTGTGTTTGTAGTTAATACATACTACCTTTTATGCCAATATTATTATTTGTCCTGACCTGAAAGCTCCATCATCCTAAAGTCAAAAAGGATACCTAGGGAAAGATTTTTTCTTTTGGTGGTTCATTATTGCCAGCTAATAACCTAAAACCTAAATAAGAAAGCTTGACGCCAGACAAGCAAACTGTCTGATGAGAGATATCCTGTCAGGTAGCTTCATTCAAGTTTTGAAGTAGGTTTCTTGAACAGAATCCTGGTTGGCAATTTTCCTAAAATCATCTAGCACCCAGACTAATAGGTATTTTTCTGCAGTAAGTGAATCATTACAGGTGTAACAGCAGATTTGGTGGAGCTTCCAACATCAGGGGTCCCAGAGTGCTCCCTTACTGGGCCCCGTCAAAGAAACATAGAAACATAAGACTTTGATGGCAGATAAGGACTGCTTAGCCCACCCAGTCTGTCCATTTCCCTACCTTTTGGATAAGCTGCAGATCCTAGTTAACCAACAGCCTACTTCTTCCTAATCCCCACCAGAATTGCCTTATGTCTGTCCCACGCATTCTTAAATTCCTCTGCTGTTGTTGACCCCACAACCTCCTCAGGAAGGCTGTTCCATGCATCCAGCACCCTCTCTGTGAAAAAATATTTCCTCACATTGCCCCGAGCCATACCCCTCTATCTTCAAATTGTGCCCCTTGTTCTTGCACATCTCTTTTTCTGAAAGATGCTACCCTCTTGGACTTTGTTGATTCCCTTGAAGTTTTCAGGCTATTCATCTCTCTTCCTGAGTTGGTCTGTAATTCTTCTTAGGTTCTCGGAGGATTGACATTCCTCCATCCTGTGTCTATCTTCCTGAGAATTATAACAAAAGATTCTTTCCTCTGATGAGTCAGATATGTACTGGTCTACTCATGGTTCAAGCACACTGGGTCACGTGTTCACAAGGAAAGCAGGTGGATGCTTCTCAGTTAGCTTCAAGAACAGACAACACAGGGGAAGCTGCACTCGGAGAGAAATCAGGTGATAAATTATTGGTCCATATTTGTCCCAAGTTGAAGCGCTGGGGTACACTGCTGTTGCTCTCGTAGCCTTTACAAATAAATGTGCTTCACTTTGGTTTGGGTTACCTTTGTGCCTTTTTGATGGACGAGTTATTGCTCACCTGATTTCTCTGCAAGTGCGGTTTCCTTGTGTTGTCCCCTCTACTTATGGGTCTCTGCTGTGGGCCTCTTACCTTAGGGTGATCTCCTGCAGGGGCTGTGAAAGACCCAGTGAGCCCAGAGTCATCTCTTAGGGGGTCCCTTCCAGCACTGGTCTCACTGGTTCAGGATGACGAGGATGAAAGTGGAGCCCATGGCCAAGTCAGTTAAGTTCTTCATTTATTGTGTGTACACCTGCTGCTAATCCTGTATCTGTTCCTGCAGTTCACTGAGGGCCATCCCATTCACATCGGTAGTGGCAGCAGCATTAACTGTTGGGTACTCAGAATCTCCATCCTGGGTGTCCTATCTTCCTACTCCCTTATCTCATAGACAAGATCTCCATAAGGTGGCAACAGATCCAGATGGTCCAGCAGGAATGAATTAGTAAAATCTGATCTGAATACACAGCTCCTTGCAAACTTTGTGTAACGTGAATCAGTCCATGTACTCAGATGGCAAACTGCCCTTGTGGTAGCCTCACTATACTATCTTCTCCATTAGACCAAGCTTCATCAACACCTTTCTTGGCTTTTCCACACTTCCAAACAAACCTTTGAATGAAGACAATTAAAGAGGTAGCAGCAGGTCTGGTACTATAGATTTCATGACCTGTAAAGAGTTCTGTACCACTCTTTGCACTCTCCCATCAAAACTTTTTTCTGATTGTTTGAACAAGTCAGGTTCTGTATGATTGGGGTGACTTGTTCTATCCATTTATCAAAGTTCTCTTCCCTACTGGTAATGGATTTGGTTCCAGAAAACATCTATAGCCTGTAGTATTATATACAAGTATTCTGCAAAGCCAGTGGAATAAGGCCATTAGGTCTATTGAGTCTGAAAGTACTGCAGGGTCCTCAGCATCTGCTACTGACCCTGCCTCCCAAATTTGCCTTTTCCCTCCATCTGCCCATCTCTTGACCCTTATTTCCCCTTAAAGATGAAATGTAATGAAATTAGTAAGAAAACCCTGCCAGTGTATAGTGTATTTTTTTAAATGTGTGCAACTGAATGTGGTAGATTCACAGGGTGCCATGATCAATTATGATATACCTTTGTTTTACACCCTGGTTTGAGCAGGTTGGAGCCCATTTGAAAACCGCTGCTTCTGTGGATGGTTGGGTTGGTGGCTTCTTGCTTGAATTTTGAGTCGCAAGACAGCAGACACATCACAGCCTCCCGTCCCAGCCAAGCTGTCAGAATCACCCAGCTGTCAGACGGGAGCTCACTGTGGCAGGAAACAAGGTTAGGATTTTCTACAGAAGTCAGAGTTTTTTAATGCAAATGCTACTGTTAATGATAGTAAACCTTAGCATTTACCTGATGAGCCAAGTGACACAGCAAAGTTTTGATTGGTATGCCTGATGTCATCTGCCAAGTAGGTGCTTCTTTCCTCAGCTGATTCTACTGGCTGGTTGTCAGTGATAGCAGTAGGCAGTGAACATCTTTCTGATGCGAGTTTCCACTGTCAAAGTCAAAGAAGTCAATCTGATTTGTTTGACACAACCCCCCACCCCATAAATCCATGTTGCCTCTCATCCTGGAGACCTTTGTCATTCAAATGCTTTTCTAACCTTTCCTTAAGTATGGTCTCCATGAGCTTCCACATGATTGACGTCAGGCTGAATGGTCTATAGTTCCCTGTATCATGCTTGGGATCACTCTTATGGTGGGGCACTACATGTGCCATTCTTCCATCCTGCAGTACTATGTCTGAGTGCAGTGAACTACTGAACAGGTCAGCCAAGGGATCTGCAGTCTCCTCTGTCCGCTCCCTCGGCACCCTTGGTGTATGCCATCTGGGCCTGGAGATTCACCTACCTTCAATGCTAGCAACCCTGTCCTCACCCTATCCACCTCTGTCAAAACATCTGTGCACCTCCCATTTTCTCCTCTCCTCTTCTTCCCCTAGTGGCACTGGTCCATCTCTCTCCTAGTGAAGATGGAACAGAAATACTCATTCAGTACCTCTGCTTTGCCCCATTCTCCTCCACCCAACTGTCTCTTTTCCTGAGCCTAACATTCCCATCTTTCTTGTCCCTTTTCTCACTAATATAGCTAGAAAGGCTTTTCCCTTCCTTTTCAAATTCATAGAAACATAGAAACATAGACTTTGACGGCAGATAAGGACCGCTGAGGCCCATCTAGTCTGCCCATTTCCCTACCTAGGATAGGCCCAGATCCTAGTTAACCAACAGCCTATATCTTCCTGCCCCCCACAAGAATTGCCTTATGTCTGTCCCATGCATTCTTGAATTCTCCCACAGTTTTAGACCCCACAACTTCTTTAGGAAGGCTGTTCCATGCATCCACTACCCTCTCTGTGAAATAATACTTCCTCACATTGCCCCTGAACCGCCCTCCTTCTATCTTTAAATTGTGTCCCCTTGTTCTTGCAAGTCTCTTTTTCTGAAAGATGCTACCCTCCTGGACTTTGTTGATTCCCTTGAGGTACTTGAAAGTTTCTATCATGTCCCCCCTCTCCCTTCTTTCCTCAAGGGTATACATATTAAGCTCCTTTAGTCTCTCCTCATACGGCTTCTCTTCTGTCAGTTAGCTGCAGTTCCAAGTTTTAGCCCACCGGACTATCTTACCTGCTATGCAAAACATCTTCAGGTAGCCCTCCTGTTTTTCCCTCTGGGTACGCCTGAATTTCTTGTAGACTGATCTCTCATCTCTTACTGCCTGTGTGACCTCAGTGCTAAACCAGCTGGGTGCTTTGGCCCTTGAGTTCTTCCATTTGAGCCTAATGCACTCCCTTGTGGCAACCATTATTCCCTCCTTGATGATGGACCATCTTTGGTCCACCCCATACCCACTGGGACACTCGCCAGGTGACTCCTTAGCAAACTCGCCCATTTTTCTAAAGGATTTTAGTCTCAGTGGGGGCCTTTTCCCTACCCATGTCCAACTAGAACCACACTGTACATTGGTCACTCCCACCCAGGGGTTTGACCTTTATATCCTGGATATGGTCCCTGCTTGTCAGCACCAGATCAAGGACTCCCCCTTCCCTGTTGGGTTCTCTGATGCCCTGTGTCAGGAACACACTTTGCAGTGCATGTAGGATCACCCAGCTCCTGGCGCAGGTTGTGGACGGTACCCTCCCATCCACCTTAGGCAGTTTGAAGTCTCCTACTATTAACACCTATCCTTCCCCTGCAGCAGTCAATGTTTGTAAGTTCAGTTCTGTGTCTCTTTCCTCCTCTTTGTTGGGTGGTCTGTCAACTACCCCATACCTTGCCTTTCTCCTCTTCTGCCCTCCCTCTTCCGACATCCTGTCTTGTACAAGTTATACCTCCTGATGTAGACCGCCACCTCTATCCCTTTTCCAACTTCCCTGTCTCTTCTGTATAATTTAAACCCAGAAATCAAGAGGTCCCAGTCATGGAAAGGTGTGGCCCATTTCTCTGTGACCACTGTGATGTCCACCTTCTCAGCCAACAATTCCTGCAGGTCTTCCATCTTGTTTCTAAGACTTCGCATTCAGGGACACCACCTTCTGCCTAAATTCTGAGCCTCCTTCCCTTCCCTTCAATCTGCCTTTTTCTTTTCTCCCCATTACCTGTGCCCCCCCTCACACTGTTACCCCCAATCCCCTTTGCCTCTTCCTTGCAATACCCTAATACTGGTATGGGGTGGAGGTTTGCTGACCTCCTCCTCCTGGGCACTCGATGCCTGTATGTCTGCCTGCCCTCTTCCAGTAGTTTAAATCAAGTTTTTGATTTATGTACCCCCCAGCTTGTCCCTGAGGACCTTCAACCCCTCCCACTACCGAGGTGCAGTGTCTGGTGCAAAAAGTGTTTTATCTGACCAGGACTCCCCCAGCCCCCACTACAGTCATACCCTTCCTGTTTGCACCACTCCCTTAGCCAGTGATTGAACTCCTCTATCCTTCCTGACTTTGCTGGCTCTCGGTGCTGGCAATACCTCCGAGCATGCAGATGATCTGGCTACCTCTCTGCAGGTTCTTCCTACCACATTGAATCTTTCCTGTACTGCTCCCACCTCCCCTCCAGCTAAGTCATTGGTACCTAGGTATATAACCACAAGTGGTTCCACCTCCTTGCCACTCCTCAGTTTTGGGAGCACTCTCTGCAGTCATTCTTGGCATGCAAACCACCGTCCTCCCTGTATTTGGGTCCCTTTCTTTCTCCAGTGAATGCCTTTAATTATGGAGCCCCTAGGATAACTACCCTGCCGCTCCTCCCCATTCCTGACTCTCTTTTCCTTCTTGACTGCCTTACCAGCTTGTCCTCCATCTAACTGCTCCTCCATCATGGTTACTACCCTACCCTTATTAACCACTCTTTATGCTCCCATTGCAGCCTTGCACCTTTTCCATGAGAAATCCCCTCGTCTCAGCAATGACTCAGTTAATGTTACTACATACCCTGCAGTCATCACAGTGGCTTGCAAACCCACATAGTTTATCCTCACTGGCAAGCAAGGCTTATACTTTGTTGCCCAGCCCTTCATCTGAGGCCGACCAGAGAAGTATTCTGTTCCTGTAGCTAATTAGGTGCCACACATCCTTGGTGAATGCATTTGCTATATACTGACTGTTTTCATTTTTCATTTCATTTCATTATGTTTGCTTGCATGCATGTGCAGAAACATAGTGCCATCATCCGAGTTTTGGAGGTGTGGCAGCCCTCTTCCAGTTCAGTCAGTGTGTTTTGCAGGTCGCGGCCGCGGTTCTCAATGCCTGCTGGAGCTGTCTATGACGGCTCAAAATGCACGTGGAGTGCAATTCAAAGGGGGAGCTGGGCTTCAGTGAGCAGCGGGAGATATCGCCTGCTCGTGCGTGCTCCCCTACACACACACACACACACACACAGGCATCGCATGCCTGCGTGCCTCGCACGCACACTGTGTAGCCACGGGTGCCTAATCCCCCGCCGGATGTGCTGCGCCCCCCAATCAGAGTTACATATGCCAGTTGCCCACCCCAGCATGGCCACATTGCATAGCCGACGGGGTGCCTAACCTCTGCCGGCTCCACTGTCTCCTCAGTACAGGGTGCCACCCTGGAGCCCAACCCAGCGTGGCAACAGATGCTAATGCCGACGGGGTACCCAATCCCTGTCAGCTCCACGCCTGCTCCCCACCAGCCGAGTCCTTGTGCCACGCTGGGAGCCCACCCCAGCGTGGCAAACATCCCGTCATGTAAAAAAACAAAAATACTATAACTTAAAATGGTCCTCGCAGTCTCTGCCCCCACCTGCACCCACCCACTGCGCACCCTGCCTGCCCACACCCCCTTCACCCCATACTTACCTCTGGACTCTGGCACGACGATCTTCGGTGGACCGGGAACATGTCTGCACTCTTCAAAGCCGACCGCGAACTGAGGAAATGCCGGTAAGCTGTATAATGTAATGAATAGGGTTTTTTCAACTTTGCTGCATATCTCAGCCATTTTTTGGAATTTTTGCACCAAATTTTCAACATGGGGTTTTTGGGACCCCTTCTCATGAATGCTGTCACTGTCCTTGGCGTTCATTGGGCCGAAGGGTGATTTCGCAGTCACTGCGCAAAATCACCTTTCTGGACTGAGTAACAAAATGACACTGCCACTGTTCATAAGGTGGGCTCTTAAAAAGCCTGTGTTGAAAATTGGTGGAAAAATTCCTAGAAATGACTGTTTTACGAGCGTGCATTGCGCAGTTCCTATGCACGCTTGTAAGTTCGTGAATTTTCAATATTTTCACTCCAGATTTTCAACATTGCCATTTTACCACACCTCCTTATGAGCAGTATGCTGTCATTTTTCACATCTTGCCCAAAACGTGTTTCCACCCATGTAGCACATAATGGCGTAGTCGGTGTGTGAAATCAATGTATGGGACACATTAAGAAAATCACAGTGACACTGTTCATGAGCAGAGGTCTTAAATGGCTATGTTGAAAATTTGGTGAAAATATTCCTAAAATGACTGTTTAGCCGCAGTATGCTATGCAGTTCCCACGCACGCCAGAAGTTTGCAGTAAATTCTATATTTTCACCCAGATTTTCCACATTGCCATTTTATTATACTTCCTTATGAACAGTACAGCTGCCATTTTCACATGTTGTCCCAAATGTGTTTCCACACATGTAGCGCATAATGGTGCAGTCATGTGCAAAAAGCAATGTTTGGGACAGATTAAGGAAATCACAGTTACACTGTTCATAAACAGAGGTCTTAAAATGGCTATGTTGAAAATTTGGTGACAAAAGCCCATAAAATGACTGTGTTACGAGTGAGCATTGTGCAGTTTCCACGCACCCTCGTAAGTTCATGACTTTGTAATATTTTCAGTCCAGATTTTTACCAGTGGCATTTTTCCACACTTCCTTATGAACAGTACAGCTGTCATTTTTCACAGCATGGCCAAAATGTGTTTTCACACTTTCAGCGCAGAGATACGTGGTCGCTGTGGGAAATCATTGTTCGGGACAGATAATGAAAATCACAGTGACACTGTTCATGATCAGAGGTCCCAAAATGCCTGTGTTGACAATCTGCTGTAAAAAAAATTCCCAACCTAATTACATTACGGGTGTGCGTTGCACAGTTTCTATGCACGCTCGTGACTTCACCAGTTTTTTTAATATTTTGACTGCAGATTTGCAATATTGCTATTTTTACACCTCCCCATGAACAGTCCAGCTGTCATTTTTCACATCCTGTTCGGAATGTGTTTTTGCACCTGTGGTGCTAAATGCCATAGTCGCTGTGCATAAGCAGCTTTCCGTTAACAAACTGATATTGCCACTATTCATGAGGTGGGGGTCACAAAAAAAACATGTTGAAAATTTGGAGTGAAAATACCAACGAATGCCTGAGGTGTTAGGGATTCCAACCATAATGCCCCACCCTGTAGAGAATGACAGGCATCAGGGGTGTGACTTGGGATTCTTTCCTGTAATGCTCATACCATTCCACACCCTGCAGCCAGTGAGAGGCATCGAGGTATGCCTTGGACTCTTCGGACCCAAAGTTCACCCCATTCTCCTATACTGCACCCATCTCACCGTATTTCCTGATGGAATGGGGTGCACATAAGGGCCAAAGACCCCAAGGCACACCGTGACACTTGTCAGTGTCTGCAGGGTAGGGTGTGGTGAAATGGCGTGGCCATTATGCCTGACGACCCAAAGGCACACCCCAATCCCGGTCACTCTCTGCAGGGTGGTGGTGGGGTTGGCTTCAGTTCAATACTTCACTGCCATTCCTATTACACAGCTCTGTAACTTCTACACTACCACTGCCAATGCCAGCAAGCAAACATTCAGCATTGACAAATGCTTGTTTTATTTGGTGACCGGGTAATAAAGCAACTGGGTCACATGGCCCTTTTACAGGCTTGACCTGGTGAGGGTCATAAGACTCTCAAAATCATAAGAGTGAAATGACTAATACAATAACCAAAAAAATACAATTACAATCAATTTACACATTAATATAAAAACAACACATAAAAACTAACAACAAGGGGCAGACATTAAATAGAACAATACAAGATCATGTGCAAATGCAAGCAGGTCTGGAATAAAGCATTCTCCTTAAGGAAGATTTGAACTGTCAAAAACTTGTAGCTCGTTGCAATTCAACTGGCAGATCATTCCAAATTTTTATCGTGCTTTGTTTAAAAGATTTTTGATATTTAGTAGCTTTACAAATAGAGACTACTAGAAAAATTGAATTTTGAGACCGCATGGTTCTTGTTACTGCTCTCTGCTGGTAAAATTATACAAAGGATGGAATTTTGAACAGTGGATTGTTTTATAAACAAAAGCAGACATCTGTAGAATGTTCCTGTTTTCCAGGGATAACCACCCCAGACGACTATAGAGGCTGCAGAGATGTTCCCTGGATTTGGCACGTAGTGCAAATCTACATATTGAATTGTATAAGGAGACTCTATGTTTCATAATTCTATCTGAGACACCTCCCCAAATTAGACTTCCATAGTCCGGTATTGGCAGTAGACAAGCCATGGCTCTAATCTTTCTAGTGTCATCAATTAAATAATCTTTTACTGTATACAGGGTTCCAATCTTTCCATGCAACTGTCTACTTATATTATCAATATGGGCCTGGAAGCTCATATAACTGTCCAAAAGCACACCTAAATATATAAACTCAGATACCATTTCGATTTTAAAGTCATCGCTCTTAACACACTAGCACGTCAGTGCATGGGGTCACAGCTAAATTCCTAAACTCGGATACCATTTCGATTTGAAAGTCATCACACTAGCACACCAGTGCATGGGGTTACAGCTAAGAGCTAGCTCATTGTCACACGCTACAGACTATGAACACACTGTCACACTGTGCTATGATGTAGCTTACAGTCACTGGGCACAGACTGCTAATGCACTGGTACACTACAGCAGGGGTTACAAACAAGATCTGGATCACAGCTGATGGGTACTGACTGTTAACACACTTGTGTACTAGTGCATAGGGTTACAGCAGAGAGATGGCTGACAGTTGCTGGGCACAGACTTTTAACACACAGGTATACTAGTGCATGGAGTGGAGTTACAGCAGAGAGATGACTCCTAGCTGCTGGGCACAGACTTTTGACACACTGGTGTACTAGTGCATGATGTTACAGCAGAGAAGCTCACTCACAGATGTTGGGCACAGGCTATTAACACACCATACACTAGTTCACATGGTTTTAGCAGAGAGATGGCTGAAAGTTGCTGGTCATAGACTTTTAACACACAGGTACACTAGTGCATGGAGTTACAGCAGAGAGATGGCTCCTGTCTCGGGCACAGACTTTTAACACACTGGTATACTAGTGCATGGGGTTACAGCAGAGGAGCTTGCTCACAGTTGCTGGGCACAGACATTTAACACACCATACAGTAGTTCACAGGTTTTAGCAGAGAGATGGCTGACAGTTGTGGGCACAGACTTTAAACACACAGGTATACTAGTGCATGGGGTTACAGCAAAGGAGCTTGCTCACAGATGCTGGGCACAGACTGTTAATGCATTGGTACACTAGTTGACGGGGTTTTAGTGGAGAGATGGCTGACAGTCACTCGGAACAGACTTTAACACACTGGTATACTAGTGCACAAGGTTATATTACAGGAGCTGGCTCATAGTTTTCGGGCACACACTGTTAATACACTGGTACACTAGTACATGGGGTTACAGCGGACAGATGGCTCACAGCTGCTGGGCAAAACCTTTAACACACTCACGCATTTAGTGAATGGGGTTACAGCAGAGGAGCTGGCTCACAGTTGCTGGGCACAGACTGTTAACACACTGGTACACTAGTTGACAGGGTTTTAGTGGAGAGATGGCTGACAGTTGCTCGGAACAGACTTTAAACACACTGGTATACTAGTGCACAAGGTTATAGTATGGAGCTGGCTCACAGTTTCTGGGCACAGACTATTAACACACCATACACTAGATCATAGGCTTTTAACAGAGAGATGGCTGACAGTTATGGGCACAGACTTTAAACACATAAGTACACTAGTGCATGGGGTTACAGCAGAGGAGTTTGCTCACAGTTGCTGGGCACAAACTGTTAACACACCATACACTAGATCATAGGCTTTTAGCAGAGAGATGGCTAACAGTTGCCGGGCACAGACTTTTAACACACTGGTATACTAGTGCATGGAGTTACAGCAGGGGAGCTTGCTCACAGTTGCTGGGCACAGACTATTAACACACCATACAGTAGTTCACAGGTTTTAGCATAGATGGCTGACAGTTGCTGGGCACAGACTTTAAACACACAGGTATACTAGTGCATGGAGTGGAGTTACAGCAGAGATGACTCTAGTTGCTGGGCACAGACTTTTAACACACTGGTATACTAGTGCATGATGTTACAGCAGAGGAGCTCACTCACAGATGTTGGGCACAGGCTATTAACACACCATACACTAGTTCACATGGTTTTAGCAGAGAGATGGCTGAAAGTTGCTGGGCATAGACTTTTAACACACAGGTACACTAGTGCATGGAGTTACAGCAGAGAGATGGCTGACAGTTGGGCACAGACTTTAAACACATAGGTATACTAGTGCATGGGGTTACAGCAGAGGAGCTTGCTCACAGTTGCTGGGCATAGACATTTAACACACCATACACTAGTTCACAGGTTTTAGCAGAGATGGCTGACAGTTGCGGGCACAGACTTTAAACACACAGGTATACTAGTGCATGGGGTTACAGCAGAGGAGCTTGCTCACAGTCGCTGGGCACAGACATTTAACACACCATACACTAGTTCACAGGTTTTAGCAGAGAGATGGCTGACAGTTGCTGGGCACAGACTTTAAACACACAGGTATACTAGTGCATGGGTGGAGTTACAGCAGAGAGTGACTCCTAGTTGCTGGGCACAGACTTTAACACACTGGTATACTAGTGCATGATGTTACAGCAGAAGCTCACTCACAGATGTTGGGCACAGGCTATTAACACACCATACACTAGTTCACATGGTTTTAGCAGAGAGATGGCTGAAAGTTGCTGGTCATAGACTTTTAACACACAGGTACACTAGTGCATGGAGTTACAGCAGAGAGATGGCTCCTGGTTGCCGGGCACAGACTTTTAACACACTGGTATACTAGTGCATGGGGTTACAGCAGAGGAGCTTGCTCACAGTTGCTGGGCACAGACATTTAACACACCATACAGTAGTTCACAGGTTTTAGCAGAGAGATGGCTGACAGTTGTGGGCACAGACTTTAAACACACAGGTATACTAGTGCATGGGGTTACAGCAAAGGAGCTTGCTCACAGATGCTGGGCACAGACTGTTAATGCATTGGTACACTAGTTGACGGGGTTTTAGTGGAGAGATGGCTGACAGTCACTCGGAACAGACTTTAAACACACTGGTATACTAGTGCACAAGGTTATATTACAGGAGCTGGCTCATAGTTTTCGGGCACACACTGTTAATACACTGGTACACTAGTACATGGGGTTACAGCAGACAGATGGCTCACAGCTGCTGGGCAAAAACCTTTAACACACTCACGTACTAGTGAATGGGGTTACAGCAGAGGAGCTGGCTCACAGTTGCTGGGCACAGACTGTTAACACACTGGTACACTAGTTGACAGGGTTTTAGTGAGAGATGGCTGACAGTTGCTCGGAACAGACTTTAAACACACTGGTATACTAGTGCACAAGGTTATAGTATGGAGCTGGCTCACAGTTTCTGGGCACAGACTATTAACACACCATACACTAGATCATAGGCTTTTAACAGAGAGATGGCTGACAGTTGCGGGCACAGACTTTAAACACATAAGTACACTAGTGCATGGGGTTACAGCAGAGGAGTTTGCTCACAGTTGCTGGGCACAAACTGTTAACACACCATACACTAGATCATAGGCTTTTAGCAGAGATGGCTAACAGTTGCGGGCACAGACTTTTAACACACTGGTATACTAGTGCATGGAGTTACAGCAGGGAGCTTGCTCACAGTTGCTGGGCACAGACTATTAACACACCATACAGTAGTTCACAGGTTTTAGCATAGATGGCTGACAGTTGCTGGGCACAGACTTTAAACACACAGGTATACTAGTGCATGGGTGGAGTTACAGCAGAGAGATGACTCTAGTTGCTGGGCACAGACTTTAACACACTGGTATACTAGTGCATGATGTTACAGCAGAGGAGCTCACTCACAGATGTTGGGCACAGGCTATTAACACACCATACACTAGTTCACATGGTTTTAGCAGAGAGATGGCTGAAAGTTGCTGGGCATAGACTTTTAACACACAGGTACACTAGTGCATGGAGTTACAGCAGAGAGATGGCTGACAGTTGCGGGCACAGACTTTAAACACATAGGTATACTAGTGCATGGGGTTACAGCAGAGGAGCTTGCTCACAGTTGCTGGGCACAGACATTTAACACACCATACACTAGTTCACAGGTTTTGAGAGAGATGGCTGACAGTTGCGGGCACAGACTTTAAACACACAGGTATACTAGTGCATGGGGTTACAGCAGAGGAGCTTGCTCACAGTCGCTGGGCACAGACATTTAACACTCCATACACTAGTTCACAGGTTTTAGCAGAGAGATGGCTGACAGTTGCTGGGCACAGACTTTAAACACACAGGTATACTAGTGCATGGAGTGGAGTTACAGCAGAGAGATGACTCCTAGTTGCTGGGCACAGACTTTTAACACACTGGTATACTAGTGCATGATGTTACAGCAGAGAAGCTCACTCACAGATGTTGGGCACAGGCTATTAACACACCATACACTAGTTCACATGGTTTTAGCAGAGAGATGGCTGAAAGTTGCTGGGCATAGACTTTTAACACACAGGTACACTAGTGCATGGAGTTACAGCAGAGAGATGGCTGACAGTTGCGGGCACAGACTTTAAACACATAGGTATACTAGTGCATGGGGTTACAGCAGAGGAGCTTGCTCACAGTTGCTGGGCACAGACATTTAACACACCATACAGTAGTTCACAGGTTTTAGCAGAGAGATGGCTGACAGTTGTGGGCACAGACTTTTAACACACAGGTATACTAGTGCATGGGGTTACAGCAGAGAAGCTTGCTCACAGTTGCTGGGCACAGACTGTTAACACACTGGTACACTAGTTGACGGGGTTTTAGTGGAGAGATGGCTGACAGTCGCTTGGAACAGACTTTAAACACACTGGTATACTAGTGCACAAGGTTATAGTACAGGAGCTGGCTCATAGTTTCCGGGCACAAACTGTTAATACACTGGTACACTAGTACATGGGGTTACAGCGGACAGATGGCTCACAGCTGCTGGGAAAAAACCTTTAACACACTGGTGTACTAGTGAATGGGGTTACAGCAGAGGAGCTGGCTCACAGTTGCTGGGCACATACTAACTCACCGGTACAGTAGTGCAAGGGTTACAGAAGAAGAAGATGTGGTAGAGGCGAAAACAATGTGGGGCTTCAGGCATGTGTGGGATAGACATAGGGGTGTATCAGAAAGCAGCAGGGAGGAGAAAGAGTCCCCGGAGACCAGTATGGATCTCTGGAGGCTCATTAAGCAAGGAACATCTGGGCAGACTGGGTGGGGCAAGTGGTAATTTTATGCGGACAAATTTTTTTTTTTTAATTTTAGTTTTTGTTGACCGGGTAAGTACACTAGACAAATGCTGCCTATTTTCAGGCATGACCCAGGGAGGGGATACAGATGAATGCCAACTGACCTTTTTTTTTGTAAATATTGTTTTTATTAGAGAAGATTTTACAATTTATGCACAGTTTGACAGTCACATTTCGTCGTAAGCATTAAAGACATTGCATCAGACGTACAGAGGTACAGGCCTATTAATAAGATTGCACAAAATCATTATAATAACCATCCTAATCCAGTAATACATGCCCCACTATCACTCTACTGATTATCCCAGATTTGAATCATCTATCCCTCCTAGCTGCCCACCTCCCCCAGCCCCCCCCCTCGCCTAGTCAGAGCCCAATCCAACCCCTAGCAATTTAACTTTTTAAGGTCCAGGCAAGGGCCAGGAGTCCATAAACTATGACCTGAGGAGCCAGTCAAGTGAGGTGCTGTATTAAGGCACAAAATGAGAGTCTTTGGCCTTAATATAGATGATCCATCTCCACTTCAAAGAGTCTAGTTCTGCCTGATCATTTAAATTGTGGGTTATTTTTCGGATCCATACAGTATATAAGGTGGACTATCTCTCCAGCCCGAAAGGGTGAGGGCTCAACTGTGAGCCAGTGCTTAGTAATAGCTTTCTTCGCTGCCAGGAGAAGAATATTTAATAGGTATCAGGCATGGGGGTCACGCAGGCCAGGAGGAAAGCAATGCAGGATAAAAAAGTCGCCCCTATAAGGAAGTCCGACCCCAAAGAGGTCTTCTAACTCCTCAAATAGAGCCTGCAGAAAAGGCTGCAGTTTTGAATTGGACCAAAAACTATGAGAGTGGTGAGCAGCAACCTCACCACATAGGCGCCAACTCGCTGCAGATCAGGTAGCGCCATAAAGAGAGGTTATTACCGGAGTTCGGAAAAATCTTATCAGTAATTGCCATGAAAATAACCTCCAGGAATGAGAGTAGGTGATTCTTGATACCATACTCAAAAGAACTTCCCACTGTTGAGGTGTAATTTGGGAACCCAACTCCTCGTTCCATTTTTCCTTTAACTGTGATGTGTCTCCCCCTGTTGTTTCCAGCAGGGACCTATACAGCACTGAAACAGCGTGTGAAAGTCCCCGAGATTTTAATACTTGTTGAAGTATTCGGATCAATGAGGGGTGTGCCTCAGGTGAGCAGACATTAAGGGGTAGGGATTCAAATAGTGTTGGAGTTGTAGATATCAAAAATCTGATTACGAGGGTGGAATTCATAACTGATTTCCCAAACTCTAAAGTGGGGGCCGATTGCAGTTGCAAAAGCTGCAAGAGATGGGCATGCCTCAAGTCTGAAAGGTATGGTCTGAGAGGGCTGGGGAAAATCCTCCAGTAAGTCTATTGGGCAAAGTATGACCAGAAAAGGGGTAATCCCAAGGGTCTTTCGCATCGAGTACCAGACCTGTGCTTGGTACACCATCCATGGGTTCCAAGCAGGCCAGCCTAATGAGGGTAGGGTTTTGTGGAATATCACTTTTTAGTATTCCCGGTGAGGGAGCACGCTCTCTCAATTTCCTCCACCTGGTCGAGGTCATTCCTATAAGGTGCTGTATTATAAAAGAGAGGTGAGATGCCAGTAGTAAAGTTTCAGGTTGGGGAGTGCCAACTCTGAGCTTTAGGGAGGTGGAGAGTCCCCACGTTAATTCTAGAGCATCTTCCTGCCCAGACAAATTTCACTATGGCCTTGTTCCAAGCCTTAAAGAAACTGTTAGGCAGACTGAGGGGTAAATTCTGGAACAAATAGAGAATCCTCGGAAGAGTTACCATCCGGACCACCTCTATGCGCTGGAGCATATTTAGTGGAAGGACGTTCCATCTTTCAAAGTCTTGTTTCATCTGGGATGTAAAGGGGTGATAGTTTTAATTAGGGTCTCCTCAGCCCGATGTGAGAGGTAAATTCCTAAATATTTTAGCTTGGTAAGCCCCCAGTGGAAGGGATACCTTTCCTTAAATGCTTCAGATGGAGCAAAGTGAAAGGTAAGGACGTCGGTCTTGCTGGTATTCAGCTTGTAACCCGAATATGACCCGAATTCTTCCAAGAGGCGAAAAATGGAGGGTATAGATTGTTCGGGTTTAGTAAGAAGTAGCAGAACATCATCCACGTAAAGAGCTGCCTGGTGCTCTGTGCCATCTATAGTCACTTCCGAAATCTCAGACGACAATCTAATTGCCTGGGCCAGAGGTTCAATAAAAATGGCAAAAAGGCCTGGTGATAGTGGGCAGCCCTGACGCGTACCCCTGTAAAGGGGAAAGTATTCGGAGTGGTGGCCAGATATTTTAACACGTGCCTTTGGGAATGCATAGATTTTCCTAAGAGTATCTATGAAGGGTCCTGGGAAACACATAATGGTCATTGTGGCGAACAGAAAAGGCCATGACACCCAATCAAAGGCCTTCTCAGCATCAAGGCTGAGAAGGAC
This sequence comes from Neoceratodus forsteri, assembly GCA_016271365.2. Lineage (NCBI taxonomy): Eukaryota > Metazoa > Chordata > Ceratodontiformes > Ceratodontidae > Neoceratodus > Neoceratodus forsteri. Next base: position 1,026,303,711 of record CM028130.1, on the reverse strand, counting down.
CGAAGAGTCCTCCTGGGATTGCATCTCATGGACCAAATGAAGGGCCCTACAAGTGTTATCTGAAGTGGACCTAGAACTCACAAAACCTGTTTGGTTGAGATCAATCAACCCTGTAGCATAAGGTCCAGTTGCCGGGCGAGGATGGCATAAAGTATTTGTAGTCCAAGTTAAGGACCGATATCGATCTATATGAGCTACATTGTAGAGGTCCTTACCTGGTTTGAGGATGACAGAAATTGTGGCATATGCCCAACTGGGCGAGGAGGGATTCACCGGCAAGGACCTGGTTAAGCCTTCGAAGTAACAGCTGCTGATAGACTGGTCGAGCTTTTATAAAACTCAGCCCCGTAACCATCAGGCCCAGGGGATTTTGGGATTTTGGACTTGGAGATGACCAACATCAACTCCTCAAGTGAAATTGGTCTCACCATGAGGTCCTGCTGTTCGTGATTAAGTGTAGGTAACTTTAAAACTGATAGAAAAGATCTGGTGTGTGACAAATCTGTCTCCTGATCCGGAGTGTACAAAGTTTTATAATATTGACAAAAGGCTTGAGATATGTTTTTAAGTTTGGTATGACATTCTCCTGTCCCGGGATCCTTTATCATTGCAATAGTAGACAGCTTACATTGTTGACGGAGTCGGTACGCCAGTAACCGGGAGGCTCGAGGGCCGATTTTTGCCATATCTCTGCCAGAGATATGCAAAGGCAACCTCGGTTTGCTGCAGACATAAGGAGTCCAGCTCATTCTTGGTCTGCTTTATCTGGGGAAGAACCGAGTCATCACCTTGTTGGTGAGCCAGCTGAAGGAACTGAAGAGTCTGTTCCAGCTGAAGCTGTCTTTCCTTTCGTGCCTTCGCTAGCCTGGCTGAATATTTTATTAAATGACCTCTCAGGACTGCTTTTAGGGTATCCCATTGGATTGTTGCAGGGATCTCCTGGATCAAATTGGCCAACTGACCTTGAACCAGATTAAGCTGTTGGTGATATTTTTAGTGAATGGGGGGAAATTTGGCCAGGGCACCTGGGAAATTCCCCCACTCTGTAGAAGGTTCCTTTACATCCTGGCTTTCCACCAAGATGGCTGCCTCTGGACTTGCTGTGGAGGACATGGAGGTGTTGGAGGCAGGGGTTTGGTCTCCTCCCTGTCTCTGGGTTGCCAGAGACCTCATCGAATCTTCCTCAAGCTTCCTCTATTGGATCTGAGTTGCAAGCATCTCCCAGTTCATTTCCTACCTCAGAAACCTCGATGGATTACAGTAAGCAAAAAATTATTTCTTCCCAGTCTGTTCCTATACTGCAACAGCTAGCATCTGATACAGAGTCTCTGCAAACTACTGAATGCTTACGACCAACAGATGTGGACGCTTTACTATTGCTTGAGGAAAAATGTTATTTTGCAAAGAAATGGGTGCTTTTAGTACTTAAGAACTCAGCTTTGCAGCTACCTACAGATTCTGACTCACTGTTGCAGAACACTGCTTCAGATGACCGAGAGACAGCTTTGACAATTCCGCATTCCAATGCGGCCTGCCTGATGTTTCCTTCTGCTCCTTCTGCTGACACTTCTCCAGGAGTCTTTGCTGTTCCCCCCAATCTTCTGCAAAACTCTGCGTCTGACTTGCCCCCTGCAGAGGTTGTTCCACAGGGAGACTGGTCGGTTGACTCTGTTCTTGTTGCGGCAGGGTGGGAGAGGGATCCGGTAGTCGGTACCTGGTGCTCCAGTCTTTCTCCCATTCGGATCACCCCTGCAGATGCCCAAGCTGTTTCTCCCGTGCACGACCAGCTGGACTTCCTGCTAACACCTGATTTGTGCTTAACACAGAATCCAATTCTCAACTTGCTGGTTTCCACATCTCCTGCAGCTCCGTTTTCAGACTCAAACTCTCTTCACCGAAGTCTACCACCCCAGGGCCCTGGTCTACAACCTCAATGGACTGAACAGACAACTTCTTTTGCTTCTAGATCTACTAAAACGTATGCATCTTGTTTTTCAGTCCCCACCCAACAGGCTAAGAGACACAATGCTGTCAGGTTACAGTATTTGGGGGGTTTGCCTGAAATTCTCGATAGGGTTTTTGTTGGGCGCACTTTGGTTAAAGAATCCATGAAATTTGCTGCTTATGATAGCCATGCAGTGATACATGTTTCTAATGAGTCACACTTTGATGTAAGTTTTAAAACCTTAAAAGGATTAGAGAAATTTTGGTCCGAATTTCACCAGTTGCAAAGTACCCCTAAAGTTGACCAGTACTCATATAGCACTGGTCATGTGAGCTGTTGACCAGTACTCATATAGCACTGGTCATGTGAGCTGTTGAACCTATCAGCTCACTCTCCCATCTGCAGGTTATCAGACCTCACCACAAAGGTCTGTACCAAAAATGCACTGTCAGCCTCCTACCCATTAAAATGGATTACGCCACTACTTACAGCTGACTATTGTAGGAACTTAAGATCATATCCCTCCCTCCCTGAGGCAATAATCTGCGACCTAAATACAATCCAGATGTGCTCCCTACACTCAGGCCAAATAACTCCAACTGGCAGAACCAAATTTTTCCCCTCATGCAGGGACCACTACCCAAGTCAGAGAATTTACTCTGGAACTACCTTATCCCTGACTGCTGGGAAGAGCCATTCCCTAAAAATACCTAACCACTACTTCCCCCCAATTCTAAATCATCCTATGAATGAGAGGCTGAACAAGCCTTTACCAATCATGCAGGAACCTCCCCTGAACACTCCCAGTCATAATCCTGCCCCAGTCTGGAATCTAAACAGCCCACGCACCCCCCCAACCCAACTCCACGGACCCCTCGTCCAGGCTGAAACTGATGCTTGGGGGGGACATTGAAACTAACCCTGGTCCCTTTTCTCCAAATCTCACCCTCAATAACCACACAAACCCCCTCTGGGCTAACACCGCTGGGCTCAAGCTGGTGCACATGAACATTGGGAGTCTAACGCACAAAATGCCTGACCTTGAGGCCTGGACCCTGCTCTACAAACCGGACGTACTAGCAGTGATGGAGACATGGCTAAAGCCTAACATTCTCCCCCATGAAGTCGAGTTGGCCGGCTATCAAACCATAAGAAAGGACAGAGCTGGAAAGAAAGGGGGGAGGGGTTCTTATCTACCTCAACTCCTCCCTGAATGCTACCCTGATTGACCTTCCCACTCCAAACGGATCTCTGGGCAAGATACTACTTGCCAAAATACTCCTGGGAGATTCCAAACCTCTCTCTATTGGGTGTGCCTACCTCCCACCCCAAACTGCCACCTCCTCACTTGTATCCCTTACCGATGCCCTCCACAACCACCCCCTTGGGGAGACCATCCTCCTCAGGGATTTCAACCTAAATTGGCTTTCCCCAAGTGCCTCCAAAATCAAGAACCTAATATTGGACTTATCACTTACCCAAGTGATTGACTTGCCATCCAGGCTCAACAACAAGTCTGGCAATCACACACTACTTGACTGGGCGCTTGTCTCCTGCCCAGAATGGATACTGACTTCAGGGATTATGTCCGACTCCCTGAGTGACCACTCCCCTATTTTCTGTACCTGGTCCAATAAACTTCCTAAGGTCGCCGCCAGAGTGATTGAAGCAAGGAACTACAGCTGGTTCATAGCCGCTGACCTCTGCTCCGACCTTTGGCAGGTCAACTAGGACCCCATTGTCTCCCTTCCCACACTTGATGAAGCACTGGAACACTTCACTAACTTATTTCTGTCCATAGCTAACCAACATGCCCCCTGGAAAAAGCTCAGAGTACAGGGAAAATGCCACAAATGGCTAAACCCTAAACTAAAGCATACCTTGCGGCTCCAAGACAAGGCGTGGGGACTCTACAAATCCTCTGGCTGTATACCGGACTGGGAGAAGTACCGGTACCTGAGGAACCAATGCAAAAAATCTACAAAACAGGCCAAATCCAAATTCCTTAGGGACCTCCAAACAGGCCATCTAAGTAACCCAAAGAAATTCTGGGGCCACATAAACTCTCTCCTCAAAGGCCCCTCAAAAGAGCATGATGTTTCACTCCTAATTGGGGACTCATTTACCAATGATCCGACTAAAGTGGCTGAAGCATTCTGTGCCTCCTTTACAAACCCTAATGGCTGCCTCCCACCAGTGCCTGGGACCCCCCTTCTACCCGATGTAGACAAGGTGCTACCTCACCCCTCATTACACCTGAAACTAGTTGAGCCTGAAACAGTACTCCCCCTTCTGAGCAAAATAAACCCAGACTCCTCTCCTGGAAATGACCTCTTAGAACCCCGGCTGTTGAGGGCTCACAGCCCCAGCCATCACCTATCCCGTCACCCTGCTCATCAATCGGTCCCTCCAAGAAGGGACGGTCCCCAGTAAAGGGAAAGTTGTGACCATAGTCCCCATCCACAAAAAAGGAACTTGGGACAGAGTGGAGAACTACAGGCTCATCTCCTCCTTTGTCCCTGGGGAAAATCCAGGAAAGGCTTGTCTATGATCAACTCCAAGACTACTTAGAGCAACACCTTCTCCTCTTCAAAGTACAGCATGGATTTAGGAAAGGCTATGGCACTGACACCACCCTCATCTGGCTAACATCGGACATACTTAATGCCATGGACCAGGGCATCCCAACGGGTGCCCTGTTCATTGACCTATCCAAGGCTTTTGACTTGGTCAACCATGAGCTCCTCCTTACCAAACTCCATCAACTTGGCCTGGATCAGCTCTCTCTCTCTCTCCTGGAGCATGAGCTACCTGACAAACAGATCCCAAAACGTCCGCTGGCGAGGAGCGCAATCCAACCCCAAACCTATGATCTCTGTGGTACCCCAGGGCTCCATCCTGGGCCCTCTACTATTCCTAATTGACATCGAAGAGGTTTGTGCTCCCTGCAACCTCATCCTTTACGCTGATGACACCGTAATCTACTTTAGTGACCCCCAACCCTTGGTCATCTCCACCAAACTCCAGTCCAGCCTCTCAGCTCTTGAAGTTTGGTTCACCGCAAACTCCCTAAAACTAAACGAAGAAAAAACAAAAGCAGTCCTCTTCGGGACTGGCGCCTGGGCAGTGACCGTGTTGGGCTACTCCAGCTCTCATCAGCCCTAGGAAGGTAAGTAGATGTCTCAGACCAGTTCAGGTATCTTGGGGTTCTCCTCGACCAGGAGCTAACCTACAAACCTCATATTGATGCCTTAACTAGATCCATACACCCAGAGGCTCGGCCTCTTATACCATCTGGGAAACTCCCTCTCCGGAGAGGCACGACGAGCCATAGCAAACTGTAACCTCCTTCCCTCATTGCTATATGGCTCCCCCTTACTCCAGTCCCTCCGGGAGTCTGAGTTAAACAAGCTTACCACCCTCTATCACCGAATAGCCCGCTTTGGAACCAACTCCTCCCCAAGGAGACATCACTGTGAGACCCTTAATGACCTTCTCTGGCCGACCCTAAGGCTTAAACTGTCCTATGCCACTGCCTGCCTTACCTATAAATTCACCTCCCTAGGCCACCCGCCCCACCTGAGTGGCCTGCTCTCCCCCAAAGTCCCCCGCCAAACCCTCCGGTCTTCAAAGAGTCGGCCCTAGACATCCCCCATATTCGGACCAACCAAGGAAAGCCTTCTTTCAGTTTACGGCCTCCCATTTGTGGAACTCATCCCAGCACACATACTAGACAAGCCCACACTCACTGGATTCAAATCAGGACTCAAAGTGTATCTCCTTGAGCAGATCCTCTGTGGCTGCAACTGCTAGATCATGTCCCAAGCCTAATCCCTCCTATGGCAACTGACTAATCTCTTCTCTCCCTTGACTGACTAAACTCTTCTCTCCTTGCACTGCCTATAGATAATACCAATAACACTGTTGACCTATTGTAAAGAAACTGAATCTACCAACTTGTCTAAATGTACTCCACTGCCCATGTATGTAATCCTAAGCTCTGTTACTGTATTCCACCTGAACCCTCACCTAAAGTAAAGTGGTTGGAGTGCGCAACCCCGGGTCGCCCTTGAAAAAGGGATCTCTGGTCTCAGAGGGCTTACCTGGTCACCAAAATCTAAATAAATAAAATAAATAAATGGTCACCCTTCATGCAATCCCTTTAACAAAACCTGCAAAAGAATGTCACTATTCTGTTCAGAAATTAAGGTGTCAGTCGGATGATATTACAGTTTGGTTGAAACAAAGATGTACAGTACTTTCTGACCCTGAAGCTATTTTTGATTCAGAAAATTTGTGGATGGAGGTGGAAGGTTAGGGTTATACTCCGGACCACTGATACTGGTATTCAACACCTACCCAATATCTTTCTGTTAGGCAGGGATAGGGGAGTTTTGTTTTATTCAGGACAACCAAAAGCCTGTTATAAGTGTGGTTCCACCTCCCATCTCAGCAGCATTTGTGACACTATTAAATGTACTGTTTGTGGTGGTCTTGGTCATGCAGGCTCACAGTGTACTGAAGAACCTTTCTGTTTTTTATGTGAAGACCTGGGACATACTTTTCAGCAATGTTCCTGGGCTGCCCATAATTCTCCAACTTTAGCCAATGGAGAGGAACAATGGTTTATTATTACAGTGGCCCAATGCTCTAACATAAAGGGTCTCTCTTCTTTTCCTTCTACAGTTGCCCCACTACTTTTTAGCCACATCACAGTATTGTTTCCACTGCTACTGTAGTACCTGCTGGGGAGGATTTAACTGAGCCTGTCCCACAACCTGTTCAGTTTTCTCTACCTCCCAACCCTCCTTCTTTCCCAGTTCTTCCTAGTTGTTCTGCTTCAGGTGATTCTTCTATGGGATCCCCCCAGCACCATTAGGAATGATGGAACCCCCCTCCTGACCCTTTTACTACACCTTGTAGAATTACAAGGGGTTCAAGGGAGCTTGGTTCACCTTCTTCTAAGGCTCAGAGGGTAGAGACTCTTCCTTTGATGAATAAATATGAATTGTTATGACATGCTTGTGAAAACATAGACTCTGATTCTTCTTCTGTCCTGTCCTCTCACCCGAACTTACTACAGATACTGAAGTCCCTATTGACAATGTGGTGTCCCAAAAAGAAAAGCTAAGGCCAAGACAAAGCATAAAGAATGTACCCTTAGGAAAGGCAGACAGAGATGATTGCTGTTCATATGCCTACTTTGCAATATAACGTTGATGTTAACAGTATAAAACCAACTATAAGAGGGATTCAGTTTTTGTTTTTGTCTTGTCTTACTGCTGGTCTCATACTTCTACAAGATGTTAGATTCCATTCTTTGCCTGAAATTTCTAGGGCCAAAAATCCTGGCATTTAGGCCCTTCATATTGGTCATTTGGACAGAGACATGTTCTGGTATGGGTATTTTGTTTAATCTTCCTAACGCTCTATTATTAAGATCTTAGATTTATGCCCTGGTAGGGTATTATTGATAGACTTTAGGTTCCTTTTCTGTCCCTTTTCAGATAGTAAACATTTATGCCCCACAAACCAAGTTGCTTAGGATTGAACTCTTGAAAGTAGTTCAACCCCATTCTTTACACATCTATGCACGCTATTTTGGTGGTGATTTCAATTGTGGGTTGTCCACTAAGGACAGGTCCTTGGCCTCAAAAACCACAAAATTATTTTGTGATACCACTTTTCTCAAAAATGTTTTATTTTCTGCAAAGCTGAAGGATGCTTATCTTTCTCTTACCCAGACACATACCCCTACCTTTCGTAAAGGCTCTTTAACTACCCGGATAGATATTTTTTTTGTCTCCTCCTTTTTACAGACTTCTGTTGCTGAGGTACAAGTGGCTGAGTTTTCAGATCATGATTTGCTTACCATTTTCCTTGGTCCTAAGAATATTGCTAATTTTGGTCCTGGCACTTGGAAATTTAATGTTTCCTTATTGTAGAATTTTCTGTTGTTGACAATTCTTAAATCCTTTTTCCAAAACAGAAAATCTGTGTTTTTTCTTTATGATGATCTTTGGTGGTGGTGGTTAGATACGAAGAGGGATTTGACAAAATTACTGAAATCTTTTAGCAAATCTTATCATGAGGACTGTTATTTTACATACCACAGGACACGGCATCAGCTGCAAAAACTCCTTACCCTTTCGTATACCACTGGCCAGGATTTTTCTTCACAAATTAGTACTCTGAAAAAATCTTTAATGGACTATCACTCCAAAAAATATGCTTCAATGCAACAACATCAATGTTTTAGTGTAAAAGGTGCCTATGATGTAATTTGCCCGTTTGCACATTTTTCTAAGCAGATTACGGGGAGAACCATTGACACTATTGTGACTGAAGCTGGTCATAAATTTATTGATTCCAGGTTTATTCAACATTATGTGGCCAAGTATACTCAAAACTTATTCAGTCCACTCCCTACCTGTCTAAATTATATATTGGCCTTCCTTAGTCCCATTCATATTCCTGATGTGCAACAAGCAGTATCTGATATGCTTGCTTGTGATATTCAGGCACGGGAAGTAGTTGAGGTCATCACAACTCTGCGATCTGGAGTATCTCCAGGCTTGGATAGCCTTCTGAATGGGCTTTATAAATTGCTAAGTCTTGAGCTGAGTGTGGAATTGGCTGCAGTTTATAACTTCCTTTTGACAGCAGATACTTTGCCATTAGAATTTAATATGGGTAGTACCTTCTATATTTATAAGAAAGGAAACAGAAAATTACTGACTAATTGGAGGTCCCTTAGCCTATTGAATACAGACTTTAAAAATTCTAACTAAAATTAATTCTCCGTCTAGCTAAGCTGGCCTCTTGTTATTTTTCGAAGCCCAATCTAGTAATGTTCCGGCAGAAGTACACATAATCATGTCCTTTATTATGGAATTGGTGGAACATGGCATTCAAATAGGTTAACAGGCTCCTGTATTCATTGGATCAAAGACAGGCATTTGATTCTGTTAGTCATGAATTTTTATGGCAGGTTTTGAAACATTATAAGTTTCCTGATACTACTCTCTCATGGTTACAATTATTGTAATCCACAGCCACTTCTATCCCTATTGTTAATGGCTTGAAGGGTTCTTTGATACCTTTAAAGAGAGGTGTTCAACAAGGGTGCCCACTCAGTCCTCTTTTGTATATCTTTTTTTTGGATCCCTTACTTCGCACCATTAATACAGTACACAATGTCAGTCCTATTTGTTCCTTACCACTTTCTGTTTTAGCCTATGCTGATGACATGAGTTTAATAGTAGCTGATGTTCCTTCAGCAGATGCATCTCTCCATCTATGTACGTCCTTTGGTCGTGTTTCAGGAGCATCCTTGAATTTGGAGAGATGTGTCAGTCGACGGCTTGGGTCTCAGCAGTCGATTGATATAATAGTTTCCAGTATTGCACTTTGTGACACCCCTATTAAAATTTTGGACATTCTGTTTGGCACAGGTCCTTTAGAAATTATCAATTGGACTCCTAAACCAGAACTGGCACAGACCAAGGTTTCTCTTTGGAACACCTGGAAACTCAGTAAAAAAAAGAGGGTTTATTTGCTAAAGTCTCAATTGCTCACAATTTTTTTTGTTTTTTTGCCTATGTTTTTATTCCTTCACGTGTTTTGGAAACCAAACTTCTGAGTGTATTTTTTGAGGCCTTATGGGGCAGCCGCCTGAATCCCATTAAGCATTCCATTACCTGCTTACCTTTAAGGGAAGGTGGTCTTAATATGGTACATCCATTATTTTTTTATAATAGTTTTATTTTTTGACTAATCTTAGCCACTTTTAGTTAACTATGATGTGGGATGGGAATTTTATTTTTTCAGTCCTGCCAACCTTGATTTCATCTTTGGGAAATTAACACTTTGAAACAGGTTAAACATGTCTCTTCTACTGCTTCTTATCTTCGCGATACCTTTGTCGCTTTAAAACAATGGAAGATTACTAGCCATGGATTATGACTCAAAATAGGAAAGCCATTTATAACTTTTTGATAGATACCACTTGTGCAGACCTTGTAATTTTTCCCAAATGTCCCCCTAATCACTTGCCTGCCTTATACACACTGCTAAGGAACCCTCGCATCCCCCAGAAGATGTGGGATCTACATAGGCTTAGTTGTCACGAACAGATCAATATTAAGGCAAATCATAAACATAAACAGCTGAATGAAAGATTGTGTTCTAGACCTTTATGTGTCAATCAGGATGAAACCATACAACACCTTTTTTTCTCTTTGTTCCTATATCACTGGTTTTTAGTTATTTCTAGCACACAGATGGAAGGAACCTTTATTTACTTCTGTTACTTACGAGATGTTATTGTATGGTATGTTTCAGCAACCTGGAAAAAGTGGAATATTGACACTCTAAACTTATTGTTTACCATTATTAAATGACATTTATGGACTGCTCGATGTCTTTTCACCTTGCAGCAAAAAGATATGTCCCACCTTCTGGTGGTTCAAGGTATTGAACAGGATTTAAAAGATGTTTATTTTTCTGAAATGAAAAGTTTGTCATTTGGAACATTGTTTGCTTTATGGAAATGCTTACCATGGGTGACTGATTCTGATTTTCCTGTTACATGAGTCTTTTGTATTTGTTTTGACATGTGATTTTGGTTTTGTAGTTAATTTGTCAATAAAAATTTCTCCTAGTCTTTCGGCAGGTGGTGCTGTGGAGCTGAAAGTGTGTGTGAGTTTCAGATGGAAGGAGAGAGTGGAGGAGGTTAGTCGAGCACATGCCCGAGGCAGCAAACTTACTGCGAGGGAAATGGTATGGCTGGGATGCACCCAGGAGGTGGCTAGCAAAGCGTACTGACACCCTTGCATCGAGATTTGATGTCCGACGGTGTAGCACACACCGGTAGATGAACGACGTCAGAGGGCCTCACAAATTTGGATGATTCTATGGAGACTACAATGAGGGATAGCACAAATGTTATATTAGGAGCGGTGATGGATGTCCAACTGCAGGAAACTGAGGGACAAGGTAACCTTTTGGAGGAAAAATGACATATTTTGGAGGAAGCAGGAGCAGATTTCAGGTTGGCCCAATTATTGGTGGAAGAGGAGTTAAGAAAACCAAAGCAGCCTGAGGTGGATTCACCCTCAGCAACATCAGGTACTGGACTAAAAGTATTTATATGTGCAGCCTCTCCTGAGTTGAGAGAAGAGCGATCCCCGCCCCAGACCTCAAAATCCCAAGCAGGTGATGCTCTGTCACAGTGGTGCCCCAAAACTGCCCTGGAAAGGGCAGGCTGGATCCAACTAGAGTCGGGACAATAGGTTGCAGACTCAGCTATACCGATTCTGGGGGTATCCGGGGTGGAAGGGAAAGAAGATTGGGTACACGGCCATCAGAGAGGTGTAGCTTCACCGTATCAAAAGCATTCATCTCCACAAAGGGGACAAAATCCCCGTAACCCAGGGGACACCCCGGATAACGTTGCAATACCTCATCAGGAAAAGGGAAGTAACCCTACCCAAGGGAATGAACAAATGAATTCAGGTGAAAAAAGCCCAAACACATGTTCACCAATTGAAGACCTATCCCAAGTGGAACTCGATGATGGACCCTCAATAGGGGAAGACCCCATAATCTTGAATGTTGAACCAAGCCAGGTTACGATCCCAAATACGGAGGTAGAAACCCCTACCCTAGTGGAACCAGTACCCACATATGCCAGTTTATTTCAAAAACCGGTTGCATTAGCCAAACAGAGAAATGCTGTGAGGCTACAATTTATAGGGCCCATAGACAACAGGCCATACAGGTTTTACGTCAGCAAGGTACTGAGTAAACAAATGCTGGGTTTTTCCTCTAGCGAAGTATATGCTTTGATACACACACCTGGTGATAATACATCGATATAAGTTTCAGAACCTCAGATATCCTAAACAGATTCTGGATGAAATACGCTTTGTTAAAAACAAATCCAGCTTGGTTCCACTTTCAGGCCATACCCCTTACAAAGCAATTCTTCAAAGTAATAATGGTCCTGTTCAGGAATGAAGGTGTCAACGTAGAAGATATTTCATACTGGCTTGAAAGGAAATGTAAACTGCAAGGCAATCCTGAACCCATTCTCGACTCAGAAGATTTCTGGAACGGGGGCTGGAGGTATAAAGTTAACTTGACACAAACAGATGAGGGGTTGCAACATCTCCCCAGCTGCTTCTACCTAGGTCGGGACAAGGGTCATGATTTTATCTGAGACAACCCCACCACTGCTACAAGTGTGGCTAGGGTAGACACCTCAGCAGAACATGTGACACTGTAAAATGTGTACATTATGGAGAATTGGGGCACTTAATGGCCGACTGCCACCACCTCACTAAGTGCTTCTTGTGTGAGGAAAGCCACTCCTTTACAGAGTGCCTATGGGCAGCTCAAATGAAACAAATGATTTTTGCATCTTAGACTTCCAGGGCTTCAGAAATGTTTTTTTGTGGAAGTCAAATACTTCCATGGGTTAAAATTTGAAAATCATTTCAGTTTTACTGGAGTCAAAATACTTCAGGCTGTCAAATTTTAGAAATCAAAATAATTCCAGTCCACAAATTTTGGAAGTTGAAATACTCCAAGGCCTATAGTTTTTGAAGTCTTAGGCCTACTGAACACCTCACTGTAATCCATATAGGGACACTAGGCAGATACTACCTTTATTCAGGCACAAACTGGAAAAAATATATTCAAGTATGTACATATTCCATCTACAGGAAACACCCCAAAATTAAATCACTGACAAGTTAAGCACAGTTCACTGTGCAGTACATAGACTGTAGGGCAATAGGTGCCTGCCATACAGTCTCAGGGCACATTTCACCTCAAAGTCAGTGCTGTAGGCTAGCCCGCTGCAAGGGTCAAACAACACGGACCACCGGAACATACAATGTAGAAAATGCAATAACATCCTGTCTAAGAGAGCTAGCCAGCTTTTTGGACATTAACACATTCAGCCTGTTGATTTATCAGTGAGTTGAAGTCCTTCCTTGCAAATGTAACCCTACTGTATACGGGAAGGTACTGGAACAGTAAGTGAGGAAGGGTAGGTAACAAGGGGAGAATGTGGGCATGAGAGTAAAATAATGGGTAGCATAAGGCAGATATACTGCATTCCAAATCGCTGGCCATCATTATCAAGAGCTGCAGTTCTGCCTTTGACTCCCTTAGGGTTTGAAATAACTGCTCAGTTTTTTGGGGGCAGGGATTCACCCTGGACCACCTCCTATATGGAGGTCTCCCAGCTGTGCCCACCTCCATCCAGTTTGGTGTTAGCAACTTAAGGCACACAGTGCACCTGTGAATTAGCCCAGATTCCCCTGGGCTTACTACCAGGGAGCAGAACCCTTGGTAGGAGTGATCATTCGTTCAGTGCACAGAATACTGTGACACAGCTGCATAATCTACTAAATCTTCCTATGTACAACATGCTCTATTGTGCCAATGGTTCATTCACATGGCTAAACAGAAATGGTCAGCACTGAGAATCAGAGAGGCATGCATTCCACACCTTACTATTGCTTACATGATGCTGCCAACCTGTTATTTTCATATGCTCTATTGCGCCAGTCTGGAAGGTAGGGTAGAGGCTGAGTATTATATTAAGCAAACGGGGTGGAGCGGGGGGATGGAGGTGGATAAAGGAAAGGGAGGAGTTGTGGAAAAAAGGAGAACAATATAGGATGACCTGCTCATATACTATATTACTTCAGTTATACCACAGCTTCCACCTCTATAAGGGAGTGTAACCCAGTTACTTCTGCCCTCAGACACTCAATTCAAGGGTGCAAAAAGATATATAATTCCCCCAAGGTGCTGCCTACGTATTTATTTCTTTGACTGTGCCCCAGTTTTTACAGCTCACCTGCTGGATGGTACTACACACTGATAGCTGGTACATTACTGGGTGGTAGTACTAGTTGGTGGTTGCTGGCTGCTTTAGTTCTTCTGCAGGCACTCAGGACTCCTGATCTCGGCCGGGTGGCAACTCCTTACCCATTGGTCACCTCAAGCTCCAGTCACTGTTAGATCCTGCTTGGCCCACTGTCTAGCAGGCTACCAGCTCATCTCAGTCAGGCCACTGTTGTGAAGATGAGACAACCGGTTGAGGCTGCTTAGTTGGGGAAGGAACTGACTGGCACTATCCGGCCCCTTGCTTGCGGCTCCTCACACTATCTCATGCAATCAGTTCAGTCAGGTTTATTTTCCCACGGCTCTGCACCAGCAGCAGGACCAGCCACCCTGCTGCAATTTTTTCTGCCACGGGCCTCAGCAGCAGATCAAGATCCTCCCTGCTGGCTGTGAGAACAGCATGAACTAACAAGGGCAGGCAGACCACCAAGGATTAGGGAACTGATTCCCATCCAGTATCGTGTTTCCAGGTTCAGCCTCTCTCTCTCTCTGCAGCTCTGATGCCTCTGGGCTGGTTCTGATCGATGCACCCCAACGTCGATGAGAAAACTTTCTTCTAGTTCAGGAGGCAGCCCTGATTCACACCAGAGGCAAGTGGCGACTCCTGAGGGCTCTACTCTCCAACTCCAAGCCTCTGCTCCAAGGGTAATACCGCCCCGGGCCGCCACTACTTAAAGTTCCAAACACAGTCTGCTAGCCACATTGTCTTGCACTCACAGTGGCTCAGCTGTGGTAGGCAAGCTAAAGGGAATGATGGTGCCAAACTGCCTGTGTATGTGCATGCACAAACTGTACACGGACAGCAGTTGGCTGGGGGGGACTCTGGGGAGGAAAGCACTCAGCCGACTGTCAACAAGAGATGGGACTTGGCTGGGGGAGGGACTTGGGAGGACAGCTCAGCCTGACTGTTGATGGTGAGTCGGTGATGAGCTTGCAACTTGGGTTAAATAAAAAAAAAATGGCCACCACCTTAAAACGGACTTCAGTAAGGCTACCAAATTTCTGGGAGAGCTCAAGGGGGACACATTTAGGCTGGGAGTCGGGGCTCCTTAGAAGCTTTTGGGGTTTAGCTGCTCTGTGGCAAGTTTTGGGCTTTTATGGAAGATAAAACACACTTTGTTACATTTTCCCACCTCTGACTCCAGGAGCAAATTATTTTTCCCCTGAAGTCAGTAGGTGTTGTGGAAGACCCTGGCTGGCCTTAAAGTCTGCAGTGACAACTGAGGTGGGCATGCAGTGACAGCTCGGGTGGGCAACTGGCTGGCCAACAATGCCATCCCTCTCACTCTCAGTCCTTCTGAAGGACTGGAGCGAGAGGGATGGCATTGTTGGCCTACTAGTTGCCTCACCCCAGTTGCAGCTGCAGACTTAAGGCCAGCTAGGGTCTTTGTGAAAATAATGAATTCTTCTTACTCCCCACTGACTGTCTTCTTTCTACAAGCACTGACTGACTGACATGATCTTCTCATGCTTGATCCACCAAGCCAATCAAGAGAGAGCCTTAAAAATGATGAAGAGCTGCCTTAGGCTATTAGCTTACTGATTGCAACCCCCCTCGTCGCCGCCACCAAGCTAGCAAAGTCGAAAGACTAGACAAAGGATGCCACACTGTACTGCCCACTGCACTCAGAAATTAGAACTGAAACATACAAAAAGGCCTGCTAGCAAACAGTCCAGTACCACTGCCACTGCCAACGATTTAGCTGCTCTTCTTCCTGCTGACCTTCTCTCTGCAGTCTCCCACTGTCTCTTGTTCTCTGCTGGCTTCTCAATGTAAAGCTAATGCAGCTCAATGGCTCTGCCACTGCTGCTGCCGACCCCCTGTCCATCCATCCTACCATAGCAATATGACCCATTCTATTCCCAAGACAGGCAGACAAGGCAGACGCAGTAGCAGTGAGTCACAAACAAACTGGAAATGGGCCACAGATTATGTAGATTGGAGAAAAAAAACAAAGCAGGCAGACTGGCACTGCAGACTAGCGACAGACTTGGAGAGTGACGAGAATCTCCATGGTGACAGCACACTCTCTATTTGAATTTTGAGTCAGCCCCGGATGGATGATCGGAACCTATTCCTAAAGTGCAGCACTGCTCACCTGCCATTGGTTGTTCACAGCCGATGGAACTAAAGTCCAAAGCCCTGTGTTCCAATCAGACCCCTAAAGCCCAGCACTTGCTCTGGATAATCCGATTGAACCTTTCTACCTGGTTCCCTCTCCTGCTATTGGTGTTTTGCACATACTGTCAGTCCAGACACATAAAAAAAAAAATGTATTTTGACATGACATCCATACCATAAAATGGACGCCATCCCTTGAACAATGGATGGTAGCTAGACGTTCATGACTCCAAGGAGTCAATTTTGGATATTTTCCAGTAAATTATGGACATCAAATACATCCAAAATAGAGTTATCTGAAGCCTAAAGACTTCTGTATTAATACAGCGTGTCATGACCCCAACAACAGAGGCCTCCACCCCCTTGGAAGGAATCTGGCACCTGCCCAGACGGGACATACAGAACCCCCTGCAAAAGAGGCAGTGACAGTTAATCAAGAGAATAGGGAACCTCTGAGGGACCCTGTTATGAAAGCAGTAGATAATCCAACTGAGGAATTAGCAGCAACCTCTACATCAGTGCCCCCGGCTTTACCACCAGAGGAGGCCTTTAAAGTGGTTTCAAACAAACAGAGGAGCCTGAGGACTAGGAACAGTGGGAAATCCTCCATGGATCAGGCGCAACTCCCTTTGCAAAACACCTATGTGGTTTTTCAAGAGGATGTAGGAATTGAATCAGATTCCACATCAGTGCAATCCTCCCAGCCGAAGGGTGCATGTTACATAGAACAAACCCTGGAAAACTCAGATGCAGTCTAAAAGAAAAAATCCTGTCTAGTTTCAAGGAAATGGACAAAAAAAAATTAAAAAATCGGATTTAAGTTTAACTTCAAGAGAGAATTAGAATGAGATGTAGCCTGTGTTTTTTGTTTATTTCTTTTTTCTGACTGGGATTTAAAAAATTACTGTTGCATCCTTGAACGCCAGTAGCATCCAGTCTGAGAGGAAGAGATTGTTGATCTATTATTTATTTGAAAATGGGGATCAGGATGTAGTGTTTTTACAAGACACTCGATTACACACTGGAATAGAAATGGAACAGCCTCCGCAGGTTGGAAATGGGGAGTCACATACTGGTCAATAGGGGAAGACATGCAGTGGGGTTGGAATTGTTGTAAATCACCCAATGGCTCGTTTAGCACAACTTGTGGAGATTGTACCAGGAAGGGTATTACTGCTAGATATGGTTTTATGTGGTCTGCAATGCAGATTTATAAATGTATATGCAACACAAGTGAAATCTTCTAGGACAGAAAATTTTAGAGCTATCCAGCCATACTTATTTACCGCAAAATTTGTTTTTCTTTTTTTTTTGGTGGGGGGGATTTTAATTGCAGCAGGTACTTGACAGATACAGGGAGTAGAACCAGGAAAATGTACTGTGATGCAAACTATCTTAACGACCTTCTCTCTCAGACTGGTTTGATTGATGTGTTGGCATTATCAGGGACTCCACAGAAAACAAGTTTTCATGGCACACAAGCCACCAGGATAGATTTTTGGTTTCTGTCTGAATCCTTGGAGGTTGTCAAAACTAAAACACAACCGGTGGCAACATCAGACCATGCAATTGTAGAAGTTACTGTATCTAGCCATGAGATCAAGCATCACGGTCCAGGATATTGGAGGCTAAATTTAGATCTCTTATCCCTCCCAACAGTAGAAGACAGTTTGGTGTCTCTCCTGGAAGCATGGAAATCGGTCACATGTTTATATGACTCATATCAGGAGTGGTGGGAAGATACAAAGAAGGATGTTAAGATATATTTTCAAATTATAGGGAAGATTAATGGTAAACACAAAACTGTTACATATCAGGCATATAGGGAGAAATTCCAAGAATTACTTTTTCATGCAGCTCAGGGGACTCGGACAGTCCTTCCAGAATTAGACAAAATAAGGAAACATCTGAACATGGTGCAATATAACAGGCTTAAATCATTAGATAAGGAGCGGAGGTTTGGGTCACAGAGTGGCAAAGGTTTTATGAATCTGTATCAGTTTTGTGCTCAACAGAGACAGCAGAAATATATGGCTTATATACGGGACCAAAAGGGGAAACTACGTACTGCTAAGAATTAAATCTTAGAAGAAATAGATAGACATATTTACATACTGTTTGGCCCACCAGATTTACCATTAGGTATTCATAAAATCTGGTTGGCAGAGAGCTTATTAGCACAACTCTCTATACCTAATAAAGACATGTTGATTACCCACATTACTCCCCATGAAGTTTCAACAGTATTCTCACAGACAAAAATGGGAACAGCCCCTGGAAAAGTTGGGATTCCTTATGAGTTGTACAAAATTATTTTTAAGGTATTATTACATTAATTTACCATGGTCTTAAAAGAAATTTAAGTTCAGAGGTACTACCACACAACATGTCTGAAGGTCTAGTTCTCTTTATGTTCAAAAAAGGAGACGAGCAGATTTAACAAATTGGCACCCAATAATGCTGCTCTATACCAATTTTCAAAATTTTAACAAAACTACTCAATAACAGGTTATTACTAAGTGCAGATTCTCTACTTCACCCAGTTCAGACATGTTCAATACCGTATCAGAATATAACTGATGGACTTATCTTATTACAGGAAATTTTACAGAGGGGAGCCAATAGGGAGATCACGGGTTTAATTTTCAGCCTAGATCAGATGAGAGCGCTCAACAATGTAAATCATGAATATCTGTGGGACTGTTTAGAACAATATAGGGTGCCCTGTATGTTTGTAAACTGGATGAAAACTTGTTATGCCAATACAACAGCACAATCTTACTGTGACGGATGGCTGGGGGCAGAAATGTGGAATTAAAAGGGGTGCGACAGGGCTGCCCGCTAAGCCCGCTTATACTTATTTACAATAGATCCCTTAATACGTCAGGTACAAGATACAACAGGCATCCAAGGGATTTCCTTCTTGTGTACAGACCCAGAAATCAAATACATAGCCTATGCAGATGACATTTGCTTTATAGTGGGAGATATACCATCAGCAGGGGAACTGAAACAAGTTTTAAAAGGATTTATGGGTCACACAGGAGCACAAATTAATTATGGGAAGTGTAACTATGTTCCAATAAGGATTGAGGATGTCCAGGATACACAAATTATTGGTATTCCCATAGTTGGAGAGACGTGCACTATTCTAGGCCTACTTTTTGGTGCAGGGGATTTGACCTCCCTGAATTGGAATGGCAAACTACAAGTTGCACAGGATAAAGTAAACTTATGGAACAAGTGGAGGCTATCTAAGTTAAAGGGGGCCCAAATGGTAAAAACCTTTCTGCTCCTAGGCTTCTTTTATTTGAGTATATTTTTTGTCTCCCTCCCAATTTAGAAATGAAAATGTATCGTTTTTTCTTTTCTTGTATGTGGGGGAGTAGACTAAACCCTATTAAAAGATGCCTTTTACTTCGAGATAAGAAAAACAGAGGTCTTAAAATGATATAGCCAATTGTTTGTTTTTTCACTATGTTTGTTTGTTCCAATTTACATCCATTATTAACCCCCAGTAACAAATCTGGATACCCTGGGTAATTGACTCTTTGGGTACTATTCTTTCTGTCTGACCAGTACACATAAACATACCTAGGCAACAGTCTATACAGCAACTCCCCGAAACCTTCAAAGTATGCTTTGGGAAGATCAAACTATGGGGCTTAGAGAAAAAACACATAAAAAAACATACTAGGAAGGAATTGTCTGGATTTCTTCTTCAGAAATATTTTCAAGACAAGGCCCATTTTGATAACTTTGCCCCTCAGGAAAAGATGTCTATAGGCAATATGTTGGAAGCACCCCACATCCCACATCACATGTGGGATGTTTTATGGCTTTCTCTATGTGGGAAATTAAATGTGAGAGAAAACCTGAAGCACAAACAAATTTCAGAAAGATACTGTCCTAGAGACACTTGATTGAAACAATGGGACATTTATTTTAGACTGCCCTTTGTTCAGAGTTTCTGGCAGACACTTAGACAAAGGTGGTCCACATCACCGTTTTATAAAATGACATTAGAAATACTGTGTTTCGGCATTCTGCCCTTCTTATGGACCAAACATGATAGAGCAACAATGTGGCTATTTTTATTATGTTTTAAATTTCACATATGGTATGTACTTTGTCGATTATCGATATAACAGCTACATTTTACCTCTGAGGAGTTATTTTATATGGTTGAGAATTCAGTTAAAAGTCAGAAACAACAGGACTCTACTACAGTCTCTGCACATCTATTCCAATCATGATGGGGCTCGATAGATTGGATCTGTTAAAAAAAAAAAAAGAGAGGGGGGCATTAATACTGCCTAGACCTTTAGTGGCAGGCCTTTTTCATTTGCATGAGCATGGTTCCTATGCACTTTCAATATTTTTGTCTTAATTTAAGGAAGGCAGGAGTAAGTTTTCAGGTCTTCAGTATCATTGGTCCATGTAGAAGGATGCAACCATATGGTCAGGGATGGGAAGTGAGGCCCTTGAGCTTTAAAAACACAATTTAGGGCATATACAAGTTCAGGTACAACAACAATGCCTTGATCTCTTTAATGAAGGAAATTTCCTTGTGTTTTGACTTACAGAACTCATGTATAACTCTAGGCACATGTTATGGAAATCTGGATGTTACCTGATTGAAAAATGCATTTGTTTTTTTTTTCTACTACTTATAAATAGATCTATGTGGGGATAATACAGTTAGTTTTTTTTTGTTGTTTAACAGAGGCATATCATCATTTGCATTCAGTTTGATTTTTCTCCCTTTGTAGAATAAATTACCATTTATGTTTTCGATTCCTATCCTATGATTATTGTATCCACTGTGCTACTTTGTATGATTTATCCTTAAGGTTTCAAAACAATTACCCTACTGTTTAGTGAAGGATGGGGGGGGGGGGGGTTGTTATTATTATTATTAATAATAATGTTTTTTTTCTCTCCTCGCTGATTATTTAATTTTGGGAGGTCTCAGACCAGCATACGGTCAAAATGTCACTGTCTTTATTGGTCGCGGGCATTACGTTGCGACCAAATCGGAGAATGGACATGCAGTCGCCGGTGTAGCGGTCGCAGACAAAATGCAATAAGATGACTAAATCACCGGTAACAGCAAAACTGACGGTTAGCGCGACATTTTCTGTTGCACCAAAAACATACCCAACACTATCCTCTTTGCCACTATACATGGTCAATCATCCTCTACAGCCACTGACTTCATGAAACGTGGCTCAAAATAGCCCTATGGCACCAATACTCAGAATCCCACTCCTGTGGACATAGTAGAATCCAAAAGAAATATTCAGGCACGATGCATTGAAATATTCAGTGCGAAGTACACAAACGGCAGGCTGGTAGAAGATTAAGGCCAGCTGAAAAATGCAACACCACCCATGGTAATTAAAATGGACTCAATTCAAACTAAAAAATAAAACCCTGACTGCCCTAATCTTGCATAGCGCAGAACTCATCTATTGTTCTTTCAGCTAACTGAGTTGAGTTAAAAACATTAAAACAGTAATAACTAACAAAGAAAACTCTTGCTACTCTGGAGTTCTCAGACATTCATGGATCTGGCCATCAGTCTGGGAGTGGGGCATACGGTCGAAATGTCGGGGCACAATGTGTAATTCAGAATACTGAGGTGACAAGTCTTTTTAGGACAGGTAACTATTGGTGGCAATTTGTCCGACAACACTGTGTATTGGAGACATAATGAACTGTTGCCAACTTTAGTTATCGGCAAAATGTTCAGCTTCTATTTGTCCCCACGACGATATGTCCCCATCATATTGACCATGACATTTCGTCCGGGGACGAATTGGCCGCTCACACTTAGATGATTCCACAACACATTAGACGCAGTAGGAACGTAATACTCATTTGATTCTAATTTATGATTTATGGATTATTTGGTGGGATGTTAACACAGTTTGTTATTATTTGTTCTTGACAATTTAATGAAAAGTCCACTATTCTCTTAGTGGGGGATGGGGGCGGAGATGGATTTTTCCTCTGGATTATAATTTTGGGAGTCTAAGATTCTGTCAGAACATAATAGACATGTAAGACTATAATACTTATTTGATTTCACTTATATTATGATTTATATATTATGTTGTGTGATGTTAACACAGTTTGTTATTATTTGTTCTTGAAGACTTAACAAGAATTCCCCTACTGCTGATGTGGCAGGGGAGATGGAGGATCCTTTGGAGGAGATGGATGCAGAGAGTGCAGGACAGCAGGCCTCCTTTCCTGATACTGAAATTCAAGAGGCTGTTGATGTAGCCCTCACTGCCGCTGAATTGTTAGAAGATGCATCGGAACAACACATTGCCGTGGATGATGAGCAGAGCGATCAAGGTGCAAACAAAACTGAACAGACTGATAAAATAAGACCTGGTCAGGAAGAAAAACAAAAGTATTTGATAGAGAAACAAAAATGCCTTGCTAAAAGAAATTCAAGAACTTGATACTACTCTGGATGCATGTGAAAATTCTGTAATACCTGTCAAACGTAACGAGTCTAGTGTCACTCCACCGATGTGTCAGAGGAATGCTGACATGGCTGTTAATGCAGAACTGCAAGGCAAAGATGTTGGCCCTAATCTGCTGAAAAAAGGCCAAGGAGCGCGGCAAAAGCAGGCTAGCAGCTTAAATGGTGCTTCTATTGTGTGCCTAAAGCAATTAAATTGCCCTCCTAGATATAAATTAAAGGATCTTAAAGCCTGCTAAATTCTCAGCATTTTTTTAATGCCTGCTAAATCTCAGCCTTTTTTCCAGCTCCATTGGAAAAAAGACAAAATCCATTGTAATTTGGATTCATACCACAGCCCCCCTCATACTTTGAGGCTGTTGCAGCTTGTCTCCATTCCTTAACTGCATTCCTCTGTTTCTTTCCCCAGCATTTCAAGGGCTCCCCGCCGTGGGTGCAAGTCGAGAGGGTAGGACACCCTCCCTCGAGCAAATGGACCCCTGCAGCATTTCCCCAGGTAAAAAAGCATCTCTGTCCTGCAATGCTGATACACAGACCTGTAGTCTCACTGGAAACTCAGCAGTTGAACCACAGACTATTTCCACCTGCTTCATGTTATTGATTTTAAATGTTTTAAAGGTTTTATGTGCCCCACACATGTGGAGATAGTTTACTTCCTTTAATTTCTCAGCATTTCCCTGTCCTCCTTTGAGCAGGATCTAGTGTGTGCCTTAAGAGCTGTTTGGCTTGGCACCATTTTCCTGGTTTGAAATTTTCAGAGGCTCTCACCCTGCGCTGCCTATCCTGGTATCCTTGTAATAAGCTCTGCCTTTCTGCTTGCAAGGAATCAGGTCTCTGCTACTGCACACTGTTGGGTATATTTAAAAACACCAAATCTTTCATTTTAACTACATTGGATTGTAGCACGGTAGCTATTGATAGCTGTTGCCTTTCTTAAGAGTATTTGTTTCTCTTTCAAATCATTAGCCAGTTAGGTAAAAGCCAGGGTAAGAAATCTATTAAATTACCCTCCTAGATATAAATTAACGAATCTTAAAGCCTGCTAAATTCTCAGTAAATTTTAAAGCCCTCTAAATGTCAGCCTTTTTTCCAACTCCATTGGAAAAAAGACAAAATCCAGTCTAATTTGGATTCATACCCCCACCCACCCCTCTCCCTCTCCCTTGAGTCTGTTGCAACTTGTCTCCGTTCTTAACTGCATTCCTCTGTTTCTTTCTCAGCGCTTCAAGGGCTCCCCACGGTGTGTGCAGGTTGTGAGGGTACAACACCCTCCCTCGAGCAAACGGACCCCTACAGCATTTCCTCAGGCAAACGAGCGTCTCTGTCCTGCAACGCTGATACACGGACCTGTAGTCTTACTTAAAGCTCGGCAGTTGAAGCCCCACTGATGCTATGCGTCAGCTGCCCCACCACCACCCTTGATCGACTTGGTACTTTATAGTGGTAACCAGGTGACCTTAAAAAAAACAATCAATCCACTTTACCATCTATAGGCTATCAACCCCTACCACTAGTGGCTGCTATTTCAACAAATACCCTCCCTCTCACAGCCTGGTTTGTAAAATATATACAACCACCTATCTCTACTAGCCTTTTTACCTCCCCACTTCTCTCAGCTACAAAAGCACATTGCCACTTCCAGTATTTGAGCGCACAAACAAAAACCCTGCCCTATATTATCGTCCTATATATTTGCTCGATATTTCTTACAATCTTTCTCTCTCATAGAATGATGACACTACTTACTCTTCTTGCCATAACTCTTCCCCTCAGTGTACTCCCCCTACCCTTTCCTAACCAAATCCCGCACTACCCCCTCTGCTACTAATACACAACCCCTGCTGTCCAACCCTGTTACTCCTCTTCCAGAAACCATCTCCTACCCACCCTATCCCCAACTTGCTCCTTGCCATCTGCTCTCAGATGCAGCAGTCCCCCTCCCTCCTTTCTAGCCGAGAAATACTGCACTTTACCTGTTCTCATTGCATAAAACAAACTTCCCTCAACATGTAGGCTCTACTCTATGGAATCATAGATTGACCTTAAAAGCACCCTATCTAGGATCTCCATTATCCTACTGCTAATTATGGAAATATACACCCAAACCCCGGCCCCATTACTCCCACCCTTGCCTCCCAACACAATTCAAAGGCCTACGACTGGCTGCCATTAATATATGTAGCCTCCAAAAAAATCTTGCACCTCTCCAAGCATGGGTCCTCCTCCAAAACCCTGATGTGCTAGCTGTGTCTGAGATGTGGCTATCTCCAAGCACCCCAGACTCAGCTGTTCATATACCGGGCTACACATTCTTCAGGTCAGACAGGCCAGATAGACGGGGTGGTGGGTGCACACTGTGCCTTCAGGAACCTCTACAAGGTACAATAATTACTACATCAAACCCTGTGGCAGGTGCCTAGTCCTCACCCTTAAGATAGCAGTTGGCAAGTCAGGCAAATCTCTCTACCTCATGTCAGTCTATATACCCACCCGCAACCAAAGGATGCTTTCTCCTCCATCCTCAACATCATAGCCAAACTACCAAAACCTCGGAAATCATTGTCTAGAAGATGTCAACACAAACTGGCTTGCCCCAAACACATCCTCCTCAAGGATGCCGCTGCAGCCCTAAATCTCCACAAATGGTCCAAAGTCCCACTACAGTTGACCAACAGTGGGGCACTAGCTCTCTCATTGATCTCATTCTCACAAACTACCCTGAGCGCTTGCAGGATGTCCAGGTCCTCCCTGGGGCACACAGTGATCACTCCCCTGTTACCTGCCACTGGTCAAATAACTGGAAGACCCCCCTACGAAGGGTTTCTGTGTATCACCAACTAAAAAAAAGGTCCCTGACACACCGCAGTTACCACCTTCTCAACCTTGACTGGTCCCTGCTAGATCACCAGTCATCGGAGGATGCCGCCCCGTCCTTCTTCATTAGCTCCTTCCAAGCAGCCTGTGACATCTTTGCCCCACTGTGTTAAGTGAATTGAAAAAACTATATCCTCCCCTTGGGTAAATTGGTCCTTGCTCAACCAAATGAAGGCCCGTGATAACCTATGGTACTGGGCCCTTGAGTCTGGTCGCCCTCGGATCGCCAACTGTACCGTGCTGCATGAAATACATGCACTTGGGCTATCCATGCAAAGGCAAAGGCAGCCTTCTATCAGACCAATCTTACTGCAACCTGGGGAGATGGAAAGAGGTTCGGACACATGAAACTAAGCTGCAAGTCTCCCTCCTCCCCTCTATGATTGTCATTGATGGTTTTCCCTCCCAAGACCCTAGTAAGATAGCTTATGCCTTCAATGCATCTTTCTCTGACCTCAGCCCTATCCTCCCCTCCGATTTCTTTACACCATGCCCTGGACAGTTCCCGTACCCCCTACTGCCCCTGTCTTCTACTTTAAAATTATCCCCACTAGTGTCGCTATCGTATATTGCCAAGTTCCTTGAAAGACAAGGCAGAGTGGTGACTCTTTGATGCAAAACTGCTCTCTTTAACCCTTGATGCAGTCCTACTACCACTAACAAAATACTAAACATGTCCCTTTACCTGGGGCAGTTCCCTATCCTCTGGAAAATGGCGGTCCATAAAAAGGGTGACCGTACCTCCTGCAGTAACTATAGACCCATCTCAGTACTCCCACCCCTCTCAAAAGCCCTGGAAAAAATAGCTGCTGATCAACTTACTGACTACTTGGACTCACAGCATCTACTGTGCCGGCGGAAGCATGGGTTCAGGAAAGGGCACAACACAACTACTGCTCTGCTTGAGTTTACCTCCTTCATCCATGAAGCCCTTGACCGGGGAGCCCTGGCTGGATCTGTCTACATTGACCTCTCCAAGGCTTTTGATACTGTTAATCACATTATGCTGATAAACTCCCTCCTCTCTGTCGGTGTCTCCCAAAAGACTGCGGACTGGTTCTCGAACTATCTCCATGGCTGTACACAAGTTAAAATAAATAGCACCATCTCCTACGCCTAGTACGATCTATGAGTGTCCCTCAAGGATCAATCCTTGGCCCACCTCTTCTCCTATACATAAACTCCTCCCTTGGCTTCCACTGAACGCCTGCTGTTTTATGCGGATGATGCCATGATCTTTAGCCAGCACCTGATCCTACCCTGCTCCAACAAGCCTTGCAGGGCTCTTTCACTGAAAGTGAATCATGGTTCACCTCCATAAACTTGTCCTGAACTGCAAAAGACAAAGATCATGCTATTCACCCACCACACAAACACAATACGACCAAACTATCCATACTAAATTCCCAGGGTGCCATGCTGGAAGCAGTTACCAGTTTTAAATATCTAGGAATCACCCCGGACTTGGCCCTTACACTCCAGGAGCATATAGCATCGACTTGCTCTGCTATAAACATTAGGATTGGGCTCCTGTATAAATATAGACCCCATCGCCCTCCTGACGCTCTCCATTTAGCCATATCTAGCTCCATCCTTTCCCTGGTAGACTATGGCATTGTCATATAAGGTGCTGCGTCTGACACTGCTCTGTCCAGCATAAAGCGCTCCCTTAACAAAGCATGCTGGCTTGCCACTGGCTGTGATTGCCTCACACATACCTGCGAACTCTACAAACGGTCATCTTGGCTAAATTTTCAGGGGCGACTACACTATCTGACTTGCTTATTGTCCAAAAAAATTCAACTAAGATTAGCCCCTCCAGGCTCTCTCTCTCTCTCTCTCCTCTCTCTCTCTCTCTCTCTCTTACAAACATGCTCGCCTATGCAGGATACAAGACAGTCTAACTCCTCTACCTTTCGCATCCTGTTTGCCAGGACCTCCGCCTGTCAAATATCCTTTTGCTACAGGGTGCCACTATGGATGAACTCCCTCCCTGACACTGTTCTCTCCATTCCTAGGTTGGGGCCTTTTAAACCTGTGCTGTGTACCCTTATTATATCAAACTGCCACTGTGATTGCACATAATCTCCTCTCTTGTGCCAGGCACATAAATCTCCCCCACTTGAACTATGTATTCACTGAAATTGTTTTACCACTGATTCTATTTTTTTTTTTATACTTAGTTTATTGAGTATCTTTCAACGAAAAACTTCTGGCTGTAACTTACATACAGTGTCATAGTCAGAATCAATTATCAGATATTGCCAGAATAAAACAACCATGTTGCAACATTTACATTTTGTACCTGTTCCATTTTTGTATTTTATGCTTATTGAACCAAGCAATATCATTTGATCTTAAAAATTAAAATATTGTAAACAAACAACTTATACCCTTGGGGAGGTAAAAAAACAACATCCATACATTTCAGCATTACATTTGATTTAGTTTAAAACTGATACCTTTTGTGGAGAGTATTACTAGACACACAGTGGAAGAAAAGAGGGAGGGGAGGAGGGGTGTGAGGGGAAGGGTATTTAAAATCATATACTTTGATCTGTATTACTCTTATATCCTCTCTTTATATAAGTCCCGACGAGTCCATCTGTTTATATATGCTTCACTACTGTGATCGACAGCAAAAGTAGTTCTTTCCATCATTTGAATTTGGTTTACTGCTCCCAACCATTCCCCAATCTCTGGGGGAGACGGCTGTAACCATTTCTTGGTATGCCCTTCAGGGCCGCAATGCACAGCACAGCCCATAAGTATTGTTCTTCCTTTCCTTTAATTGTTGCTGGGCATAGACCTAACATTATATTTTCCAGTCCTATCTCTGTTGCTAAGCCAAATATTTATGTTAAATGTTGTTTAATAGTGCTCTAGTATATTTGTAAACTTGAACAGGACCAGAAAATGTGTGACATCTCCGCTTGGAGGCAGCCACATCCTCTCCAGCACATTGGATTGGTTCTAGAACCCATCCTCATCTGTCTACCTGGTGTGTAGAAATATCTAATTTTAATCTTCCAGGCAAATTCCTGCCACATAGGTGATGAGGTTGTGCTCCAACTACTTCTAAAGACTATAGCCCATTTTTTCTGATTTAGTTGTACTTCCAACTCTTGTTCCCATTTTTTTTGTAATAAGGCTGTGCTGTGCATCTGATCCGTCACCAGATTCCAATAAAGCATTGTTATGGCTCCTTTACCATGAGTTGATTCCCAAATATTTTCAAATACCCTGAGGAAAGGTCTAAGATCTTCACTCATATTCAGTGTCTCCTTGCAACTTTCCATTTATAAAGTTTCTAAGTTGATAGTTTACCACTGATTCTAATTGTATTGCTTTCTAATTTTATATGACTGTGGTGTAGTTTTTTTTTTGCCTTATGTACTATCCTATTTTGTCTCTGTTTTTAATCTCTGTACCTTTCTAAACACTGTATTTGTCCTCATTTCAATGTATGACGTGAAGCCTTTGCAAATGAGTCCCTGACTCAAAGGATTGTAATTCCTAAACTTATATAAATAAATAAATAAAATAAATAAAAGAGCAAGAGACTTGGGACTGGGAGTGGTTCCCGGCCTGTAACCACAAACGC
Organism: Neoceratodus forsteri; assembly: GCA_016271365.2. NCBI lineage: Eukaryota > Metazoa > Chordata > Ceratodontiformes > Ceratodontidae > Neoceratodus > Neoceratodus forsteri. The sequence goes on along the minus strand of CM028130.1, from coordinate 1,026,274,745 downwards.
TAAACAGGCTGAAGATAGAACACTCCAACAAGATACTGATTTTACCTTTCACACAGACCACACAAAGCATGGATGGAGTAAATCTGTACAGCCCGTAGCAACTGCACAGCAAATCACCCTGGGGGAAAATAATGTACATACTGCTCCTTCACCCCAGAATACTGACATTGGGGACCCAAACTGGTCACCCATTCAGGCATTCGAAAATGCAGGCTGGGAAAGGATGGAGGATGGACAGTGGACACCAGCCAGAAAAGATCCAATGTATGTAAAAATGATGACTGCTGCTTTTACTCCTGTGGCCACCACCTCTGCAGACGGAATGAGCTCCAACATACCCCAGGGTAATACTTCTACTGTTGTTCCTGATATTGTTGAAAATAGTGATATATTAATAACTCACAGCTTAGAGAAAACATTAATATTAATCAGGAGGACCCAGACAGACTAGGCACCCCACCCATTTCTTTGCCTGCTGGTTGGGGAGGGGGGAGGCTGCTTTTAAGTTATCTGAGAACAAAGGAGAACCAGCTCCATGTCAGAATACTGTCCATCTTTTATATAACGGTGGATTGGTAGAACCCCTGATCATATTTTCATTGCTGAAACATTATTGAAAGGTTCCTTGAAATTCTTCTCCTCTGAGATATTTGCTCTCATTAATCTTGGGAATGCTAATTACAATATTAGCTTCAAAAATGTCTCAAGTTTAGATAGATTTTGGGCCCAGTACAACACGCTTAAAAACATTCCTTTATGGGTCCCCTTTCATGCCATTCCCCTGACAAAACTAGCAGTTAAAACCATCACTATCATGTTTAAAAATGAGGGGGTAAATATTGAAGATATTCTGTTTTGGCTTAGGCAGCGGTGTGAGGTCCTAAGTAAACCAACCCCCGCTCTAGATAGTGAGCAAATTTGGGATGGTGGATGGAGGGTTCGGGTGAAATTAATTACCACCAACTCAGGACCAGTACATCTCCCAAGCACATTTTATTTGGGTAAAGACAGGGGCTCAATCTTTTATGTAGGCCAGCCTAGGTCATGTTTTAAATGTGGGTCTAGAACCCACTTAAGTTCAGCATGTGACTTGATCAAGTGCAGTCATTGTCTGGATTTTGGGCACACTGCTGGAAATTGCTTGAATTTATTTAAATGTAATCTTTGTGAACAAACAGGACATGCATACGGCCGATGTCCTTGGGCCTTGCATAACCGAGATGATTGTCCCTCTCATGAAGGATTTATCAATATGGCACAACAGCAACAGACTAAAAGAGCTAATGAACAGAATTTGAGGGTAGGTCTGGACACATTGAGACACAGCACACCTCCAGGACCCCAAGGGAATGGTAATAATGTGGATTTAACCCCTTCTCCAGATATCTCCCCTGAAACCAACAACCTGTTTGGACAGGTCCCCCCTCACTCTCCTACTACAGGAGCTGTTGTTAGGCATGTGGTAGATATGCCCCCCCAAGTGGATACAGCCTTCAAAACTGTTGCTCAAAAAAACAAATCAGGTTAGGGAAGGTGGTATCCAGGAAGGTTGGAGGAACAGAAGTTGCCCCCTCCCCTAGTTCGTGGAAGACAGGGAACAAGTTTGCAGCCCCTTTTTCAGAAGATGGTGAGGGGGATTCAGAGGAAGATGGCACAGATACATCCTCAGTCATCTCAAACACTGACACTGAAGATGGAGGGGTTTCAGACTCTATAGCCAAACGCACTAGACAAAGACAGAAAATAAAGACCCCCTAAGTATTAAAATTAACAATGAGATGTCCCCATTACCCTGCCTCTGCAGAACAACTAACTGTTACCACATTAATATTACTAGTATACAGGGAGATATGAAGCTGGCAGGAACAATGTTAACTCTGCTAGAATCTGCTAGTGAAACCACATGTGTATTAGACACTAGACTTAAGACTAATCGTGAACTTCAATGGGCCTCTCAGACTTGGCCCCTGGGCCCTTCCTTTTGGTCAATCAGGATAAATACTTGTGATGGGGTGGGAGAGCTTTTTTCTAACTCTAAACTACATGTAACTAGATAAGTGGAAATTTGTCCAGATTGGGCTTTACTATTAGACATTTCTTACTATATGGAAAGATTTAGACTGATCGCAACTTATGCCCCGCAGACTAAGACCCTTACAGCCTCACTTTTTAGGGATATCCAGCCTTTTTTACACACTTCCCGGTTAGTTCTTTGGGTTGGGGACTTCTATTGTAGCTTACAATGGTCAGATAGGGATTTACAAACAGCTAAACTATTTTGTGATACCACTGCCTTACAACAAAGTCTTACTAATGCAGATTTAAAGGACACATACCGGTGTTTACACTCTGCTTGAGCTTTCACCCATTTTAGAGGAACCATTAAAACTCAATTAGATTTTATATTTCTAAAGTTTTGCATGTACTAAGTATCAGAACACAGGCCTATGAGTTTTCAGACCACGTAGCCTTGCACACACAAACTACATGGAAAGACACTCTAGGTGTAAAAAGAATAAATGGAGATTAAATGAAGCACTTTTATTAGACCCTAAAATTCATAACGCTGTGGCAGCATAATTGGACGGCTAGGTTATCTGTTACTGATTGTTATGAGAGACATGGTAGAATGGTGGGAAGATATTAAATCTTCCTGGCAGGAGTTGTTTCAAGAAAAGCACAGTATGAAAACAATAAGGTCTATCTACAATATTTACACCTTAGACAACAGTTACAGTATTTAATTTCGCTGTCAAACTACGTCTAAGGACTATAGCGCTCAAATTCAGGTAATTAAAAAACAGATGCAGAACCTTCAGTATAATAGAGCTCAGTCTTTAGGACAAGAAGCAAGGTTCGGGACACAACACACTAAGGGCTGCATTGACCCATATAAGGACTGTAAAGACAGAATAGAATTCAGAATTATTACTGAGTTAATCACGCCTACAGAAGATACTGTCTCCACCACACAGGGAATCTTACAGACAATTGAGGACCAGGTTAAGAAACTTTTCAGAGAATGCCCAGTTTGTGGAAATGCAAAAAGTATTTTGCAGAGTTTACAACTTTCACAAGTTGCCCAAGCCGACGTTCAACCCCATGATACAGGAAATTACAGAAGCTGAAATTCTCCACACAATTGGGATATTAAAATCAGATTCTGCCCTAGGTTCAGATGGTCTAGGTGCAGGACTCTACAAACAGTTTAAGGAAACATTAGCCCCTACACTTGCAATTTTATTTAACTATATGTTGAAAGAAGCTAAGTTTGCTCCTACGATGCAAGAAGCTGTTCTAGTTTTGATTCACAAAAAAAGGGCCCACGTCTGACATCAATAACTGGAAACAGTTGTGTCTTTTAAATACAGATTTAAAAAATCTTAGCTTAGATTTTACTAGCCAGGCTTACAAAAGTGTCAACATATTTAATTAGCTCAACACAAACCTGTGCTGTACCTGGGAGACAACAACACGATAACCTCATTATTCTAAGAGAGATGTTTTTTCAAGGGGATTTAGCTAACCTTTCAGGGTGAGTGGTGGAGTGGACCAAGAGAAGGCCATTTGACAGACTGTCCCATGAATATTTATTTTCTGTCCTAGAAGCCTTTGGAATCCCGACCATATTCTCAGCATGGCTTAGATTAATTTATAAAACATCTCATTGATTCCCAATGTGAATGGGTGGTATGGGGAAAAATAATGGTTCAAAGGGAGCGCAGGGCTATCCTCTAAGCTCACTTTGTATGCATTTGGTATTGATATATTTATCAAGTTGATCCAGCAAGCCCAGGGAATAGTAGGGATTGGGATAAACCCTAGTACCCCGACACTGAAAGTGCTAGCCTCTGCGGATGATATGGTACTACCTGTTGGTAAAGAAACAAACGAAAATGCACTGCTGAGTGTCATGCAGACTTACTCAGTACTGTCAGGTTCCAAAACTAATATAGATAAGAGCAGAGGGGTTCCTTTGAGTTCCACCCCATTCCGGCATCTGAATGCATTGAGGGCATCCACATCTCTAGGGATCCCATTAAAATATTAAGGGTTACTTTTGGCCCTCAGAATGCCCCTCTACTTAATTGGGAGATGGGTCTATCCTGCGCTGACAGAGTAATATCAGGATGGCAAAATAAATCCATTGGGAAACAGAAAAGAGTGGGGTTGATTAAATCTCTGTTACTTCTTATTTTTTTATATATATAAGTTACATTTATCCCCCTCCACAGGGAATAATGACTCAGCTATACAATGTGTTCTTCCAAGCCTTTTGGGGAGCCCGGTTAAATCCTATTAAAATAATTTTCACATACAAACCCATTTCAGAAGGAGGAGTTGATATGGTTAACCCAGTAGCTTTTTGTGTACAATATTTTTTACAACTACAATTTGGGACAAGTTTTTAGACCAGGACACACATGGAAATGATGGCTGGAAATTTGGCTTTCCCCTAATCTCACTTCATGGCGGCAGAAAAAAACTAGATTATTAGAGAAACTGGTTGCTCTGCCAGTATATGGTCTGGAATGTTTAAAATGGGCCTTAAAATGGGGTTTGGCTCCACATAATATATTTACTTTAGATAGGAAATCTATTTATAAAGCAATTTTGTTAGCTAAAGGGTGGCCTCCAGTAGAAATTTCCACAGTGTCCCAACCTGCAGAAAGTACAGGTCTTGAAGCAGCTATCCAATCCAAGGAACCCTTCATATGTCTGGGACTGTCTATGGCTAAGTAATTATGGCAGGCTCAGTGTTAAAGGAAACAATAAACATAAACAGTTGAATGAGAGATACTGCCCTAGTGAGTCATGTCAACAACTAATAGAAACACAGCAGCACTTATTCTTGGAGTGTGCTTATGCACAGGTATTCTGGGGTTTAGTAGCAAACGATTGGAGAGAGCCTTTATTCTTGCAATTGAGTTATCTGGATATTTTATATGGAACCAGTTCAGCACTACTAGGAAAATATCATGCAGATACCATATATATAGTTTTGGCAATAATTTGTTGTTATATCTGCCAGGCAAGATGTGTGTGGGTCTTACAGCAGAAATGGTTGTCTCAGGTTGAAGTCCTATCCAATATTAAGAAGGCGATGCAGCAATTGATAAAGTATGATATAGTCAATTTTTCTACAACAAAAGTAACTCACTTATGGATTCATTGTGTTCATTGGTGTTAACATATGAACTGATTGGTACATGTCTGTTTTGTTATAATATGATTCTGTCTACATTGTATATGAATGTTCATATGGATGTTTTAATTGTTATTTGTATGTAATGAAGTCCAACCTTCTTAATAAAAATTCCCCTGCTCTTTTCGAGAAGTGCCATGGGATCTTTGACATCCACCTGAGCGGGCAGATGGGACTTCAGTTTAATGTCTCATCCAAAAGACAGTACCTCAGTAATGCAGCACCCCCCTCATGCTGCACTACAGTATCAGTATTAGGATTTAACCCAAGTGCCTGGTGTCACAAGCCCTACTAGCAGGTCAGGCCTCTGCTCCCACAGAGCCAATCTCTGAGTGCAGTACTGGACAGGTAACAGACAGGGTAACCCTCCTGTCTGCTTGTGGGTCTGAATCACCTTTAGTCTCAAGTTCTGGGGATTTAAACTGTGAACCTTATGCTAGTGTACCCAAATGTACATGCTCAGATAATCTGCTCTTCGGGATGCCAGATATCTTTCGCCTAAAGGCACCTAACCAGGTATCCAAAATGAACCCTTAAAACTCTATAAAAGACCTTAGGTATATTCTTACCTTTTCTCAGTTTGATAACACCATCATGCTCTGAACAGTTTGTGTCAGTCTTAACCCTCTATACGTCCCATGCATAAAAGAAAGAACTTGGAAGACCCAGGCAGTAGCTTTCAAATGAAAGGTTTACTTAAAAATGGATAAAAATATGTAAAATGTAAACACAGAACACTATATCGCAAAGCATACAATCACTTAAAATAAAATAAAAGAAAACTACAAACTCCCACCACAATACATTTAGATCTTTTTCATCTAATGTATTACCTCTAAGTGCCTAAGTTGGAGATCTTGTTTCTTAAGAATCCAAAAAGAAATGTCACTAAGCTCAGCCTCAGTATTCAGTTTAAACTGTCCCTCTCACATCCCCCTTCCATGATGTCATCTAGCTCCTCCTTTTATAATATAAAAAATGTACAAACAGGATGTCCTATCAGGAGGTATATTAAATAAGGTAACATCAGCAAAACCTCATTTCCCAAATAGGACTCTTAAATTAACATTTTCTCTGATCCTGAGCAGCTCCTGTTCCCAAGGTACATGAAAAGATTTTTATAACTTCAGCACCATGGTGGGAAATGTTTTTCCTCTAAGATGTCATAAAAGTTTATGAGCCCTATATCCTGGTAGCTGGTTCAGTTCTAATTGTTAGAAACAGGAGACCCTTAATTAAGTCTCTCTAGTCTTTTAATTACCTCCTGGTTTCAGGTTAATATAAATCTGTTATTTCCACTAAAACCTGAGGGGGAAGGAAGCACCCATAGCCCAGCTGGTCTTATGGAGACAATCAAACACTACATTTTTATATTTCAAATATCATAGAACAATCATAAACAGCTGGACAAGCATCACAATCCTCCCCACCTAGACTGAATTTGGGGGCTCTATCCCTGGATAGGATGAGCTTCCCAAATCAGTTCACTCCTCTTACAGACGCAACAGGCCATCGCTGTTCTGATTGGTCACTCCAGCCCTATGTAAGATTGTCATGTCATACCTTTGAAAGGCAACACTCCATCTTAACACTCTACTATTAGTTTTTACCATTTGGGTCAGCCAAACCATGGGGTTGTGGTCTGTTTGTACCTCAAAATGCTGCCCTTATAAGTATGGCTTTAACTTCTTTATGGCCCACACTATGGCAAGACACTCTTTAAACAGTAGAGTAAGTCTGCTCCCTGGGAAGTAACTTTTACTCAGTTACACTACCAGGTGATCTTTTCCTTGGTTGAATGTCTGACTCAGTACTGCCCCAATACCCATGTCTGAGGCGTCAGTCTGGACTATAAAAGGTCTGCTATAGTCAGGACTTGTCAACACAGGAGCACTGCACAGCCTCCTTCAGTCTGGTAAAGTTTTTCACAGGCTGGTTCCCAGGTAATTTTCTTTAGGATCCTTTTCTTTACCAGGTCAGATAGGGAGCAGCCAGGGCACTGTAACTGGGTATAAATTTCTCTAGTATCCTGCTGTCTCTAGAAAGCTCCTGACCTGCTTCTGCATTTCTGGTCTGAGCCATGCCTTGATCACCTCTGTTTTATTTGGTTAGGACAGAGCTGTCCCCAGCCTACAACATGCCCAAGGTATGCCACTTCAGCCATGGCCACCTGGCACTTTTCAGCTTTGACAGTGATCCCAGCCCTCTAGTTCCACCCAGCACTTCCCTAAGTGGGACAGGTGTTTCTCCCAGCTGGCACCCAAAGATGGCAGTGTCATCCACGTATGCCACAGCATACTCCTCAGCACCATTTAACTCCTGGTTCACCAACCTTAGGAAAGTGGCCGGGGCATTCTTCATTCTGAAAGGCATTACTTTAAATTCAAATAAGCCTATCAGAGTGATGAAGGCCAACCCAACCTCTCACTAGCTCTGTCTGTTAACTCTACCTGCCAATACCCCTTGGTCAAGTCAATAGTCATAAGGTAGGTCGCCCCTCCCAACTTGTCCAGGAGTTTGTCCGTCCAGGGTATTGGGTGGGCGTCTGACTTTGTGACTTCATTCAGTCCATGATAGTCTACATAGAAATGAGTAGAGCCATCTGGCTTGGGCACAAGGACTACGGGTGACGCCCAGGGGCTGTGGGATCGCTAGATTACCCCTAAATCCAGCATTTCCTCCACCTCCCTCCTAATGTTCTTTTGGACAGCCTCTGACACCCGATATGCTGTCCACCGTATGGGCATCTGTGTCCCTGCCTCCACATCATGTGTCACTAAGGGAGTTAGTCCAGGCTTGGCACTAAACAGGGGGGGGTGCAAAGTCTGCTAAAACCTCCCTTACTTCCTGGATCTTGTCTGGGGTCAGCTGGGGAGACAATTTAACTGCCTCCACAGAGGACTCCTACTTGCTTTCTTCCAGCAAGTCCAGAAGGGGGTCTTCTTTGTCCATCCCCTCCCCAGGACTACATACTGTGAACACCATGTCAGACCTATTAGCATATGGCTTCATCATGTTGACATGGTACATTCTTTCTGTCTGTCTTCTGTCAGGTAATTGTATGATATAGATCACGTCATTTACCTTTCTAACTACTTTGTACGGTCCTGCCCACTCAGCCTGCAGCTTGTCTTTCCAGACTGGAATAAGGACCATGACTTTCTGATCCACCATGTACAAGCGAGTTCTGGCTCTGCGGTCGTACCACACTTTTGGTTTCTGTTGGGCAGCTGTCAGGTTACTCTGAGCTGTCCCCATAAGCTCCTTCAGCCTTTCCCTAAACCTAAGGCCGTAATCCACTGTGGGAGATCCCTGGGTGGCAAGCTTGCTTTCCCAGTCCTCCTGGATCAAGTCTAGGGGCCCACGTACCCGGCGTCCATATAAGAGCTTGAAGCAGGAAAATCCTGATGACTCTTGGGGCACCTCCCTGTGTGCAAACAACAGGTGGGGAAGGTATTTCTCCCAGTCCCTCCCATGCTGTTCAGCAAATGCTTGGAGCATTGACTTCAGGGTACCATTAAATCTTTCCACAAGCCCATTGGCTTGTGGGTGACAAGGTGTCATGCATCTCTGCACCACCCCACACTTCTCCCACAAACATTTCATCAGGTCTGACATGATGGAACCCCCTCGATTGATGATAACCTCCTGCAGAAACCCAACACAGGAGAAAATCACAAGTAAGGCATCTGCCACTTTGTTCTCAGTGAGGATATGGCGACTGCCTCTGGGTACCAGGTGGCATAATCCACCACAGTCAGGATGACCCTCTTCCTGGAGGAGATTGGGGTATTTAAAGGCCCCACAATATCCATGCCCACTCCCTGGAATGGCTCCTCTACTATGGGCAATGGAATTAGCGTGGCTTGGGTTTTCTTACCCACTTTCCCTATTTCTTGGCACCAATGACAAGACCTGCAATACTCCTTCACCTGTTGGGTAAAATTGGGCCAATAGAAATTCTGGGCCAACCTCTGTGTAGTGCATACGATTCTCAGATGATCAGATAAGGGAATATCATGTGCAATCTTGAGCAACTGCTCACGATACCCCTGGGGAATGACAAGCTGCCTGACTATCATCCCTTCCTCTGTCTTCACATCCTGCATATATATCGGTCCATTTTCTTAATAAACCTAATGTTTACCCTTACCTCCCTGTGCTCCATCAGAGTCTGCCCAAGCCCTCAGCTTCTCTAGACTAGGGTCACTTTTCTGAGCAGTTCCAAACTCCTTACACATTCCCAAGGCATGGGACAGGTCCCCTTCAGTCTCTAAACTAGGGTCCCTAGCACTCAGCATCAGGGCACTCTGGGATTACTGCCATCCCTAACTCTCTGACAATGGGTCACCCCTCTTTTTTCAGAGTAACCCTCCATAGCTGTGTGGTTAACTGCTACTGGGGAAATTTCTACCCCCTTTTCATTAGTCACCATATCAGGAGACACAGCTGGGGAACCAGCTTCCCAGTGGTGTCCACAATGGCTTCTGTGAGGTCCAGGCAACAACAATTTTCATTTGCCACTTGGCTACGGGTCACTGCACACACCATCCCCTGTCTGAGCTTGTTGCCAAGTATGACATCAACTGCTAATGTTTTGGCTACAGCCACCTGTTGCACAGTTCCCCCTGTTTCACCCCAGTCTAGGAGAACACTAGTGAGAGGCAATGTTTTCTCCTCACCAGTAAAGTCTTGTACAGTGACATGTTTATTGGTTATAAGCTGACCAACTCTCCAGATCCCCTTTTACCAATGTAAGGGATGCCCCAGTTCCTTAACCCTTGTGTCTGTACACCATTCACCGTGACTGGGTGCATGTGTTCCCTCATGTTCACAGGCATGCTTCCAGGGACACACAAACAACCCACTTCTTTTCTAGCCCCATGTTGTGTATTGCTTGCCCTTTTGGGACACTGTCTGGCAATATGCCCAGTTTCTTTACAGGCCCAACATACGTTTCTTTTCTCAGAGAAATCTTTTCTCTGAAACCTGGGGCTAACCAGTTTTGGTGGTGGCAGTGAGGGTTTTAGCTGCCCTGAAGGTGTGCTTTTCCCTTTCTGCACTGCCACACCCACCCCATTCACTCTCAGAGCAGGTCTGCTCTTGGCATAGCGGTCCGAGAGTTCAGCAGCCTCTTGTACTGTTTTGGGATCTCGGTCCTCCAGCCAGGTTTTCAGCTCTGCTGGGCATGCCCAAAAAAACTGTTATAACAAAATAGCATTTTTAATTTTATCTACAGAGTTTGCTTCAATTCCTTCCCACCAACATTTTAAAAACTGATGTTTTGTGGCTAGCTCCTTGTAGCTCATATCAGGGCTTCTCCTGAGCTTACGGAATTTAGCTCTGTATGCTTCAGCAGTTAAATCAAACTTTTTTAAAACTGCAGCTTTAAGTTTGCTGTAATCATTACTGTCCTCATTGTCCATTTGACCCAATGCATCCCGAGCTTTACTAGATTTACTGGATAGTATAAGACAAAAGTAGGCACAAGGCCCATTGAGATTGTCCCCCCCACAACAGTAGGATATTGCAAAAAAATTAAGGTGTGATAAGCCAAGTATCAAGTTTATATTTAAAGGAGTCAAAACTGACTGAGTCTATAATATCCTGTGTTAAGGAATTCCAGTGTTTTGCTGCTCTTATAGTAAAGATGTTGTCATATTTATTTGTGTTTGCCCAGTCAATATTAAGTTGTTTCCCGGTAAGTAGTGGGGATAGCTGGAAGCTCCAGGACCCTCTAGGAATTTTAGCCTGAATACAAACTTTTTCAAAGGAATTTAAAAAGGCATCCATATCCTCCCCCTCTTTAAATTCAGCTATCAATTTGGAATTCAATTTGTAACCCAGTCCTGTAGTTCCAGTTAAACCCAAGCCACTTACCTGCTCTGGTGCTGGTGGTTGGAGCCATAACTTCTCTAGTTCATGTCGCCTCTGGTGCTCATGCTCCTCATGTTCAGCTTCTTGCTGTTCTCACTCCCTCTTCTCCTCTACAGCTCTGCTGGCACTCATGTTTTCACGGTCAGCCTCCCGCTGTTCCCCGTCAGCTTCTTGCTGTTCATGCTCCCTCATCTCCTCTGCAGCTCATCTCTCTCACTCTGCTTCTCTCTGTTCTCACTCCCTTTTCTCCTCTATGGCTCATTTCTCTCGCTCAGCATCTTTCTGGAACTCCAACTCCATTTTGCACAACTCAATCTGCATCCTGAGTGCTTGCAGCTCCAGAATGCTGGTGACCGTCCCCTGCTGCTGTGGCCCTTCGCTGGCACTGGCCATGCTGCCATCCTCACTGGATCTGGACACTGCACTGGCCGCTAGCCCCTCCATGCTCAAGGTTTGGTCCCTTACAGTCACAGTCAGTGCCTCGATGCTCTGGGCATCTGCTGCCATCAGGGCATCCATGAGGTTCTGCTTGGTGGCTCTCCCCACATACAGGACTCTTCTGTCCTGGCACAACTGCCTGAAGTAGTCTACAGTGTGCCCGCTGTAGTTGGAAGCCATCTTCTTCCCTAACTACGGCTACTCTAACTTGCACTTTAGAAAAAAAATAAAACAGGGAAGAACTTGACTGTAAGCAAAATGATATAGTTCTGTTTCCTTTTTAAAAATAAATCACTGCCTTTTTTTTGCAAGTGAGCTGTACAGTATTAAGCTGACACACTAAACAGTTAAAGCTTGTGTTACCAAATTTATCTGCACTGCTGTCAACCAATCTGTCACAAACCCTACTCAGCAGGTCAGGCCCTCTGCTCCCACAGAGCCAATCTCAGAGCACAGTATTGTGAACAAGTAACAGACAGGGTAACCCTCCTGTCTGCTTGTGGGTCCAAATCACCTTTAGTCTCAAGTTCTGGGGGGATTCAAACTGTGAACCTTATGCTAGTGACCCAAATGTACAGGCTGAGATAATCTGCTGTTTGGGGGGATGCCAGATATCTTTAGCCAAAGGGCACCTAACCAGGTATCCAAAATGAACCCTTAAAACTCTATAAAAGACCTTAGGTATATTCTTACCTTTTCTCAGTTTGATAACACCATCAAGCTCTGAACAGTTTTTGTCAATCTTAATCCTCTATACATCACATGCAAAAAAGAAAGAACTTGGAAGACCCAGGCAGTAGCTTTTAAATGAAAGGTTTACTTAAAAATGGATAAAAATATGTAAAATGTAAACACAGAACACTATATTACAAAGCATACAATCACTTAAAAAAAAGCAAAGAAAACTACAAACTCCTACCACAATACATTTAGATCTTTTTATCTAATGTATTACCTCTAAGTGCCTAAGTTAGAGATCTTGTTTCTTCAGGGCCCAAAAAGAAATGTCACTAAGTTCAGCCTCAGTATTCAGTTTAAACTGTCTCTCTCACACACCCCTTCCATGATGTCATCTAGCTCCTCCTTTTAGAATAAAAAAAATATACAAACAGGATGTCCTATCAGGAGGTATAGTAAATAAAGTGACATCAGCAAAACCTCATTTTCCAAATAGGACTCTTAAATTAACATTTTCTCTGATTGTGAGCAGCTCCTGTTCCCAAGGCACATGAAAGGATTTTTATAACTTTAGCACCATGGTGGGAACATGTTTTTCCTCTAAGTCATCATAAAAGTTTATGAGCCCTATAACCTGGTAGCTGGGTCAGTTCTAATTAAGTCAGAAACAGGAGACTCTTAATTAAGTCTCTAGTCTTCTAATTATCTCCTGGTTTCAGGTTAATATATCCTGTTATTTCCACTAAAATCTGGGGAGGGGGGCACCCATAGCCCAACTGGTCTTATGGAGACAATCACACACTACATTTTTATATTATAAATATCATAGAACAATCATAACCAGTTGGCCAAGCATCACACCTGGTGTTGGGATAGAATCATCAGTCTTCTGATCTCCCGGCCTCAGAGGCGAGTGAGCTACCTGCTGAGCCACTGACACTGATACTGTTTCTACAGACAGAAGGCTCAGACACTGCTCTTAAAGAGCAGCTGATACCATCAGGAGAAGCTTAACAAAACATAAAATTCAGACACAGTTCAGCTTGTATTTCACATTAGTTCTGTAGTTCTCCTCCCCATTATGTATTACTGACTCCACTTGCTTGAAAACAAGATATTTGCTCCTGAGGAGGCCATCTACTCCTGTTGCTGTCTCCCTCCCAGAGGTCATAATGTACTGCTTGTGACATCACAGTTACTCCCATGGCAACAGATTGTGATGTAATAACAGAGGATTACGACTTGAAGAAGGGAATGAGCTATAGAGGCAGATGAACTGGGTTGTTCTGCCTCATACTGAACTGCACTAAAATTGTTCTCTACCTGTTACCTGACTGTAGATGATTGCTTATACCTGTCTGTACCTTGCCTGACAGTTGGACCCAAGCCTTTGTACTTTGTTTCGACTGGTCCGTCTTGCTTGTATTCTGACTGCACCTTTGTGTAACTTGATGCTAGCCTCTGTACTGTTATTGCTTGTATCCTGTAACTCTCCCGGGTCGCACCTGAAAATAGGCACGTGACTGTCTAGTGTGCTTACCTGGTAAACAAAAGCTAAATAAAATAAATAAATAAATAAAATAAACTCTGAGGGATCAAGATCAAGTATTCTGCAAATGTCCTCAGTAATAAATAATGAGGAGGAGAAATCTATAGAATATTTATGGAATGCAAGCTGAATTGTACCTAAATATTATATTTTTCAAAGTTTTCTTCTCAGCATCAGCAACTCTTTAAATACTATAGAATGCTTAGCCTTTCCTGCAAACACTTCTGCCATCATACATAGAAGGAGAGATCTGTGACTCTCTGTAAGAAATTTCCATCTGTTTTGCTTTTTATTTTGGTTGCTAGTGATTCCAATTAGGTATCAGATGTCTGCCTAATCAATAAAATATACCTCATTCTATAACTAAATGGGTTCAATAATTCTTGGAGAATATTTAGCCTGTTGTGAGGTTTTTTTGTTTTGTGTGTGTCTGCACTGCTCGCACGTATGTGACTCTGGGAAGTAAATATGAAAGCCGAGCTGTGGAAGCTGTATTTCTGCTGCTGCTGTTGACAATTAACAAGCCTCAAAGTAATTTCTGAAAATGTCAGCGACTCATTTAGCAAAAGGATAAATAATATATGAAGCGTGATCACTGTCCTGGGCTTGTGGTGCAGCTTAGTGCTGTCATTAGTAAACTAACGGGGTAATATCGTCATGTCACAGTTTAATTATACCTTGTAATTAGTTTCAGCATTGGATTGCAGATAGTTGGATCCCCTGAGTTAAGCAGAGGGTAATGGAACTTTTGGTGGCCTTGAATAAATCAATTACGAAAGTCTCCTGCCCATCAACATCAGGTGTTTGTTTTTGTAATTTGATGCAAACAGTATGAAAAAGATGGGCCAGCTAGTTTAGCGTGACCCCCCTTCCCAAAGAAGGAGGGTGAGTTGTTATGGGTGAGCTGGAATAAACGTGTGTGTGGGAGGGGGAGTGCAAGGAGATGTACATGCCAGGAGGAGGGAGGGAAGGACAGAAATATTGAGTAAAGAGGTCTGTGAGTGTACAAGTGTTGGTAAGGGTATGTATTTAAGTATGCATGATGTTACAGATAATATGTGCAGTTTATGTAGGTGTGTACCTGAGACAGAGATACAGTATCACAGGCGCATGTATTTTGCTTCTGCCATGTGAGCATGTGCAATAATGCGACATGAGTGTTATATCTAGAAAGGTGTGTGAATGTGTGGGACAGTGGTTTTCCAATCGACTGTGCATGTGGGTTGATTATCATGCTGTGTGTAGGGGGTTCTGCACATGACAGTATGTGTGTCTGGGCTGGCATGGTGTGGGTGAGTGGTTGTACGTGTAGGGGTGTGTGTGTGTGTGTGTGTGTGTGTGTGTGCGCGCATGTGTGTGTGTGTTGGCATGTTGTGGGTGGGTGGTTGTACATATGGTGATGTGTGTTTATGAACCAGCATGGTGTGGGTGGATGGTTGTGCATGTCACAGTGAGCGCGTGTGTGCATGCATGTGTGTTTGTCTGTTTGTCTGTCTAGGCTAGTATGGTACAGGTGGGAGGCAAACATGTGACTGTGTCTGGGCTAGCATGGTATGGATGGGTGGGTGGCTGAGTAAGTGACAGTGTTTGTCTGGACTAGCATTGAGTGGGAGGATGGCTGGGCACATGACAGTGTGTGTCTGGGCTAGTGACAGTGTGTCTGGGCTAGCATGGTGTGGGTGGGTGGCTAGACACGTGACAGTGTGTTTCTGGGCTAGTGACAGTGTGTGTCTTGGCTAGTAGTGTGTGTGGGTGGGTGGCTGGGCATGTGACAGTGTGTGCTTGGCTAACATTGTGTGGGTTGTTGCTGGGCAAGTGACAGTGTGTGTCTGGGCTAGCATGGAGTGGGTGGGTGGCTGGGTATGTGACAGTATGTGTTAGCTAGCATGGTATGGGTGGTTGGCTTGGCAAGTGACAGGGTGTGTCTGGGCTAGTGACAGTGCATGTCTGGACTAGCATGATGTGAGTGGGTGGCTGGTCATGTGACAGTGTGTGTCTTGGCTAGCAAGGTGTAGGTGGGTGGCTGGGCATGTGACAGTGTGCCTAGGCTGGCGTGGTGTGGGTGGTTGGCTGGGCATGCAACAGTGTGTGTCTGGACTAGCATGGTGTGGGTGATTTTTTATGTGACTGTGTATGTCTGCACTGTCATGGTGTGGGTGGGTGGTTGTGCATGTGTCAGTGTGTTTCTGTCTGGGTTGGCATGGTGTGGTGTGTGGGGTTATGCATGTGACAGTCTGTGTGTTGGGGTTGGCAAAGTGTGAGTGATTGACTGTGCATTTGACAGTGTGTGTTCCTGTGTCTGGGCTGGCAAAGTGTGGGTGGTTGTGCATGTGGCAGTGTATGTGTCTGGACTAGCATGGTGTGGGTGGGTGGCTGGGCATGTGACAGAATGTATGCATAACTGGGCTGGCATGGTGTGGGTGGGTGGTTATGCATGTGACCCTGTATGAGTATGTGTGTGTTGGCATGGTGTGGATGGGTGGCTGGGCAAGTGACAGTATGTATGCATAACTGGGCTGGCATGGTGTGGGTGTGTGGTTGTGCATGTGACCCTGTATGAGTATGTGTGTGTTGGCATGGTGTGGATGGGTGGCTGGGCATGTGACAGTATGTATGCATAACTGGGCTGGCATGGTGTGGGTGGGTGGTTGTGCATGTGACCCTGTATGAGTATGTGTGTGTTGGCATTGTGTGGGTGGCTGGGCATGTGAGAGTAGGTATGTCTGTGTTGGCATTGAGTGGGTGGCTGGGCATGTGAGAGTAGGTATGTCTGGGCTGGCATGGTGTGGGTGGGTGGTTGTGCATGTGACACCATATGAGTATGTGGGTGCTGGCATGGTGTGGGTGGGTGGTTGTACATTTTTATGTTGCTTGCACGCATGTGCAAGAAACATAGTGCCATCATCCAAGTTTTTGGAGGTGTGGCACCCGTCTTCCAATTCAGTCAGTGTGTTTGCAGGCACGGCCCCAGTTCCCCAATCACTGCAGCAGCTGTCTATGACAGCAGTTGAAAATGCAGTGGTCATACAGTTGAAAGGGAGAGCTCCGCTTCAGTGAGCAGAGCTCTCCCCCCGCCCACACACACACGCAAGCACGGTTACTGCATGCTGATGTGCCCCCCCCCAGCACACACTGTATGGCTGACTGGGGTGCCCAATCCCCCGTCGGCTCCACGCTCCCCCCACAAAAGCTGTCCTGGTGCCATGCTGGAAGCCTACCCCAGCGTGGCAAAACTGTTAAGAGCCGACGGGGTGCCCAACCCCGCCGCCGTGCATGCCCCCCCAAAAGCTTTCCAGTTGCCACGCTGAGAGCCCACCCCAGTGTGGCAAAGCTTGTTATGGCCGACGGGTGCCCAATCCCCTGTCGGCTCCAGCCCCCCAAACAGCCATTCCAGCTGCCATGCTGGGAGCCCACCCGAGCGTGGCAAATGTCCCACATAGTCTTAATAAAAAAAATAAATAAATAAAGCTGTAAAAAAAAAAGGTCCCTTGTTGTCTCCCTGCCCCCCAACAACCCGCACCCACCCACTGTGCACCCTGCCTCCCCACACCCCTCCTCCACCCCATACTTACCTCCGTACCTCGGTGCGACGATCTTTGGTGGACCGGGAACACGTCTGCACTCTTCAAAGCCGACCGCGAACTGAGGAAATGCCGGTAAGCTGTATAATGTAATGAATAGAGTTTTTTCAACTTTGTTGCATATCTCAGGCATTTATGGGAATTTTGGGCCCAAATTTTCAACATGGGGTTTTTAGGACCCCTCCTCGTGAATTCTTGCACTGTCTGGCGTTAATCGGACCCGAAGGGTGATTTCACGGTCACTGCGTGAAATCACCTTTCGCGACCAAATAATGAAACAACACTGCCAGTGTTCATAAGGTGGCTCAAAAGTCTATGTTGAAAATTTGGTGAAAAAAATTCCTAAATGACTGTTTTACGAAAGTACGTTGCGCAGTTCCTACCCACGCTCGTAAGTTCGCAAATTTTGAATATTTGCACTCCAGATTTTCAACATTACCATTTTACCACACCTCCTTATGAGCAGTACAGCTGTCATTTTTCACATGTCGCCCAAAATGTGTTTCTGTGCATGTAGCGCACAATGGCGCAGTCAGTGTGTGCAATCAATGTTTGGGACAGATTCAGAAAATCACAGTGACACTGTTTATGAGCAGAGGTCTTAAAATGGCTATGTTGAAAATTTGGTGAAAAAATTCCCTTCAGCCATTCTGCGATGTTACTAATGAAGACGCCGCAGCACCCCACTGGTCACCCCCTCTCCCTAGACTGCACCCCATTTACCACCACTCTGCCTCCTGTCTTTTAGCCAGTTTCTAACCCAGTTTACCACCCTTTCGCCCATGCCCAGCCTACCCAGCTAGTT
Source organism: Neoceratodus forsteri (assembly GCA_016271365.2). Taxonomy (NCBI): domain Eukaryota; kingdom Metazoa; phylum Chordata; order Ceratodontiformes; family Ceratodontidae; genus Neoceratodus; species Neoceratodus forsteri. The sequence goes on along the minus strand of CM028130.1, from coordinate 1,026,256,611 downwards.
TATTAGCCTCCTATGTGGGATGGTGTCAAAGACTTTGCTGAAATCAAGGTAAGCGTTGTCCACTGCCCCACCCTGATTCACTTCCTTTGTCACCCAGTCAAAGAAATCAACCAGATTTGTCTGACATGATGTCCCCACTGTGAATCCATGTTGTCTATGGTCCTGGGCTCCGTGGCTTCTAGATGCCCCACTATCTTTCTTTAAGCAATGCCTCCATGATCTTCCTCACTACTGAGGTGAGGCTGAAGCAGCCTATTGTTCCCTGCCTCCTCCCTGCTGCTGCATTTGTGTAGAGGGACCATGTGCCCTCCTCCAATTCACTCATGTTGAATGACTCAATGAACATGGCTGCCAGAGGTACTGCTATCTCCTTTGCAGTTCTCTTAATATCCTTGGCGTATGCCATCTGGTTCCATCGCTTTGTCCACCTTCAATTTAGTGAGCTCCTGCAGGACTGTTTTGCCTTTGAATGGACTATTGCCCACCTCTTCACCCCCTTGGCAACTGCTGTACTGCTGTGGCCCTTGCCCCTCCCACTCTTCTCTGAATACTGAGCAGAAAGACACAGTAGAAGGCATGGAACTATCACTTCCAAATACCTAAACAGCACATACAAGCAAGCAACATTTGGCATGGACAAATGCTTGTTTATTTTGATTTGTAATTTATGACCAGGAAGGGCACACTAACATATTAGTGCTCATTTGCAGGTGTGTCCTGAGGGGTAGTTTGCATAGTCCTGTTCAATTGACAGGGGGAATGTTAGCTATGACATCGGGGAAACTCCCTTGCTCTTCTTCAATAAGTGCCATGGGATCTGTTACTTCCTCCTGAATAGTGACCACAGATGGGGACCTCAGTTTAACATCTCATCTGAGTATGGCAACTCACCAGTGCAGCAACCCCCCCCCAGTACTGCACCACAGTGTCACTTATAGGTATTACCTCAAGTACCCGGTGTGGGGCTAGAACCCACAACCCTCCTAACTTCCAGCCCCAGAGGTGAACGTGCTTCCTACGGAGTCACTCACACTGCATGTCACAATGAACCTGTATCTGCGTGAGTGTGTCTGGCTAGCACTGTGTGTGTGGGTGGTTGTGCGTGGAGGTGTGTGTGTGTGTGTCTTGATTGATATGGTGCTAGTGGGTGATTGTATGTGTGTGTGTGTGTGTGTGTGTGCGTATGTGTGTTTTGGCTAGTATGGTGTGGGTGGGTGGCTGTGTCTGTTCTTGCATGGTGTGGGTAGGTGGTTCTACATGTGACTGTGTGTGTGTCTGGGGGGCTGGTCTGTGTGTGTGTGTGTGGACTGGAATGGTGTTGGTTGGAAGGCATCTCCGCTGCAGCTGAGGGTGGCATACTGGTGGGGAGTATAATATTTATGACTGGGGTCACCCTGTGTAGCTTGTGGCCCCCATACCAGCACTCTGCACCTTTGTGAATGTGGTGCAGAATGTGCCCACGCCCCTGCACTGTTTCCCCGGCCTGCACAGATATCCATGTATGGCCGATTGGGTGCATACGGGACTCCTATTCCGTTGGTGAATCCTGTGCCAGGGGTGCAGTGGTTGAGAGGGTGGTTATGCGCTGTAAATACACTGCAATTCTAGGCACTCCTCACATTACTTGTGAATAGCTCACGGTGAGCAACTCTTCCGCCTTCATCGAGAATATTAACTCCATTGGGCCACACCTTGGAATGATTCCCAAGCAGTACAAAAGGTACCCAGGGAGGATGGTAAAGTCTGGTATGGCATAATGACAGACAGCCTTACACTACAGCAAGACCAAACCCAACACATCTACTAGAGATGTTATGGAGGTCTTACGAACAGAAGTCATGGCGACCAAAACCAGTGTTTTCCATAAAAGGAAACACATATCACAGGTCACAGCAGGCTCAAATGGAGCCAAAGTCAACTTTTCTAGAATGAATTTCATGTCCCGAAGCAGAACTGATGTACAAAGCTGTGACACTGGTGAAGAATACTCTTTTGAAACATACATGACAGCTCTAGTTGTGTCACTGTGCACCCATCTATAGGGGTAGTGTTGCTCAGATAGTATTCTAGAAATTAGGATACCAACAGATACCTCCAATTTGGCCAGATAGTTGCTGTGCTAGAGCAGCTGTGCTATCTGGCCATGGTTCCTACCCTCTAGGATCCATCACTATCTGGTCCAGGATCCTAACTATTTGACCTAGGATCCCTGGATCATAACTAGGATTCACCACTATCTGCCCTGGATCCTACATCTGTCTTTGTTAGGATTTCTAGTGCCTGCCCGGTATGGGTGACTGCCTCCTCCTGCAGGCTACAGGAGCTGCTCTGAACCCAGCGGCTGTTCTGCGCTGACCCGCCTGCCTCTCGGCCTACAACCAGGCATCCTGCCTGATACGGGTGACTGCTTCCTCCTGCAAGCTGCAGGAGCTGCTCTGAACCCAGCGGCTGTTCTGCTCTGACCCGCCTGCCTCTCAGCCTACAACCAGGTACACATTTTGAAGAGCAGCCCACAGCTACCAATGGGACTGAACTTGCCGCTGCTTGCCTTTCAGGCCATTTGGCTGCACTACTACAGCTCCTGAGCTCTGATTAGGCATAACGCCATTCCCCCTTTTCTTGCTGGCTCTTGACTCTACCCTTCCTGAGCTGTCTCTTTTTTAATACAAGAACTGCTAATGCTGAGTTTACCAGTACTGACTGTTTAGTGGAACAGGAGTGTTAATTTTTTTTAGCTTGTTGATTTTTACTGCTTAGAATAGTTAATAACTGCAGTTTGTAGATGTTACCTGCATAGAGTATTTAGACTGTTTGCATTCTTGTTCCACTAACCAATAGACACCTGCATTCTTTTTCCCCTGTCCTACTCTACAAATCCTGTCTTTGTCTAAAGTGGGCTATAAGACACCCTAAGGACTCAACTGCTTGAACTAATAGTTTGATCTTTATTGCTCTAGTCCCTGTGTCCAATACTATTTTTCTTCTGAACTATCAGACCACAATTCTTGTGTGCATCCTGTCTCCCCTCCATGTCCTGTTTTTTTTGTTTTTTTTTTCTGGCTTTGCAGCTAGCTACAGTAAGCACCCGCGGCTTTGCAGCTAGCTACAGTAAGCACCCCTCCCCCAAGTGTAACAGCTCTTTTGTGAAGGTGTTGCTCAGTTGCAATAATAATCTGTCTGCCCTGCCCTGAAAACCTCCCCTTGCCATTATCTCCTTGTCTGCTTGGGGCTGAGGTTTCTAGTGTTCATTGTCCCTGTTGGCCTTAAATTAACAGACCCTTCTCCATTCCACAGGCATCCTGCCCGGTACGGGTGACTGCCTCCTCCTGTAAGCTGCAGGAGCTGCTCTGAACCCAGTGGCTGCTCTGTGCTGACCCGCCTGCCTCTCAACCTACAACCAGGTACACATTTTGAAGAGCAGCCCACAGCTACCAACGGGATTGAACTTGCCCCTGTTTGCCTTTCAGGCCATTTGGCTGCACTACTACTGCTCCTGAGCTCTGATTAGGCATAACGCCATTCCCCCTTCTCTTATTGGCTCTTGACTTTACCCTTCCTGAGCTCTTTTTTTTATGTTTGCTTGCACACATGTGCAAGAAACATTATGTGACAGCTTAGCAGGGAAGTGGGTTCGGAGGCGCGGCAGTGTGGCAGCCAACAGAGGCATTGCATTTGGGGCTTGGCCATGGTGCACCAATGGAGGCACAGTGTGCTGATGACACTGCCTAGAAGTGCCACCAACTCAACGCTGCTGCAGCAATCATGGGCCACCCTCATTGCAGTGTCAGTGATTCGCCACGAGAGGGAGTGACCCGTCATTGCTGGGCGGAACGTTGCTACTGTAATATTGTTTGAGAACATGGCGGCACCTTGCCACCGTGTCCACAAACAATATTAATCCGGCCCCAGTGCCGAGGAGGTGCCCAGTCCCCCTCAGCAGCATGTGCCCTTCCCCACAGCAGTGTATTTTTGCCAATGGGGGCCCCAATCCCCATCGGCTTCCATCCCCGGTGCTACTTGACTTGCCGACGGGGGAGCCCACTCCCCATCGGCATTATGTCCCTCCCGTTTGATGTGCCGACAGGGGATCCCACTCCCATTGGCATCAGGCCCCCAAAAGAGTAGTGGGGAGTTGTGCCGAGGAGTGCCCAATCCCCCGGCTCTTGCGCTCCCTCTGGAGTCTGGCGCGATGATCTTCGTGGACTGGGAACACGCCTGCACTCTTCAAAGCCGACTGCGAACTGAGGAAATGCCAGTAAGCTGTATAATGGCATAAATAGGGTTTTTTTCAACTTTTTTGCATATCTCAGGCATTTGTTGGAATTTTGGCACCAAATTTTCAACATGGGGCTTTTGGGACCCCTCCTCATGAATTTAGTCACTGTCATGGTGTTAGTCAGTCCCAAAAGGCGATTTCGTGGTCACTGCGCGGAATCACCTTTTGGAACCGATTAACAAAACGACAGTGCCAGTGTTCATGAGGTGGGCTCTCAAAAAGTGTATGTTGCAAATTTGGTGGAAAAAAATCCAAAAAATGACTGTGTTATGAGCGCAGTATTGTGCAGTTGCTACTCTTACATTGTAACTTCTGAATTTACAATATTTTCAGCCCAGATTTTCAACATTGCCATTTTTCTGCACCTCCTTATGAACAGTACAGCTGTCATTTTTCACATCCTGGACAAAATGTGTTTTCGCACTTCTGGCGCAGAATAGCATGATCGCCGTGGGAAATCTGTATTTGGGACTCACATTACGAAAATGACAATGACGCTGTTCATTAGCAGAGGTCCTAAAATGCCTATGCTGAAAATATTGGTGACGGAAGTCTATAAAATGACTGTTACGAGCATGCGTTGTGCAGTTTCCACACACGCTCGAAACTTCGCACATTTGCAATATTTTCACTCCAGATTTTCAGCATTGCCATTTTTCCACACCTGCTTATGAACAGTATAGCTGTCATTTTTCACATCCTGGCCGAAATGTGTTTTCTCACTTCTGGCGCAGGATAGCGTGGTCGCTGTGGGAAATCAGTGCTCGGGATGCATGAAAAAAATCACAGTGACACTGTTCATTAGCAGAGGTCCTAAAATGCCTATGTTGAAAATTTGGTGACAAAAGACTATAAAATGACTGTTACGAGCGTGCGTTGCACAGTGTCCATGCCCGCTCGTAACTTCGCACATTTACAATATTTTCACTCCAGATTTTTAACATTGCCATTTTTCTGCACCTCTTTTTCACATCCTGGACGAAATGTGTGTTTCCACTTGAAGAACAGAATAGCGCGGTCACTGTGGGAAATCAGTGTTGGAGGCACATTAAGAAAATCACAGTGACACTGTTCATTAGCAGAGGCAGTAAATGCCTATGTTGAAAATTTGGTGATGAAACTCCAAAATGACTGTGATGCATGAATGCATATGCTATGCTGTTTCAGTCACGCTATAATCTTCAAGACATTTGTAATATGTTCACTCCAGCTTTCAACATTGCCATTTTTCCACACCTCCTTATGAAGAGTACAGCTGTCATTTTCACATCCTGGCCAAAATGTGTTTTGCACTTCTGGCGCAGAATAGCGTGGTTGCTGTGGGAAATCAGTGTTCGGGATACATTAAGAAAATCACAGTGACACTGTTCATGAGCAGAGGTCCTACAATGCCTATGTTGAAATTTTGGTGATGAATGTCCATAAAATGACTGTGTAATGTGCATGCGTTGCGCAGTTTCCACGTACCGTATGCACAGACATGCAAGCATTTTTAATATTCCCAGTACAGCTTTTCAACATTGCCATCTCTTCACACCTCTCTGTGAATGGTACAACTGTCATTCTTCACATCCTGCCCAATCTGTGTTTTCATTCATGTAGCGAAGAATGGCACTGTCTCTGTTGGAAGTCAATGTTCGGGACACATTAACATAATCACACTGCCACTCTTCATGGGAAGAGGTCCATGCTTTCATGAGGTAGGGTCACAAAAAGGCCATGTTGAAAATTTGTAGTGTAAATACCAACAAACACACGGGGCGTTAGGGTTTCTAAGCATAACATCCTACCCTGTACAGACTGACAGGCATCGGGGTGTGCCTTTGGATTGCCGACTGTACTGCTCATGCCATCCCACCCCCACCTCCAGCCACTGACAGACATGGAGGTGTACCTTAGACTCTTCAGCCCCAGACTTCACCCCATTCTCCTATGCTGCACCCATTTCAGCGTATGTCCTTATGGAATGCGGTGACTGTAAAGCTAAACACCCTAAGGCACACCTCAACATGTGTCGCTGTCTACAGAATAGGGTGACGTGACATGGCATGCCCGTCATGGGCGATGACCCAAACACTTACCCCAATGCCTGTCCGTCTCTACAGGATGGAGGTGGGGTTGGCGTGAACTTCAATACTTCACTGCCATTCCTATTCTGCATCTAACGCTTGCATTTCTAATGCTAATACCAGCAAGCAAACATTCGGCGTTGACAAAAATGCCTGTTTAATTCATGAACTGTTAATGCTGAGTTTACCAGTACCAACTGTTTAGTGGAACAGGATTAATTTTTCTAGTTTTTTTTTTTGTATCTACTTTTCCATTTGCAAATTATACTGCAAAGCCACTAGAGGGCAACAACTCTTGAAGGTTGCATTCCTCTTCCCACTGCTCTCCCCTAACACTTCTCATCCTGGGTCCTTCTTACCTAAAGCAAATTACTACACCCTAACAAACCATAGTCCATTACCCTACCGCTGTGCCATAGAGACCACCACAACTATGGGTATCAGAGTGACCCCCTTATACTGACACTGGGCCACTGCCCCCTTATCACCACTTGCTGGGCACCCATTGTCATGTGGACCACCCAGGCTCCTACTGATCACTCTTACTATCCTACTTCTTGGACCCCTCAGCCCTCCCCTCAAGGGCCTTCTTTCCACACCTCCCACCCCCACAAACCATCACCGACTGCCACCCACACTGCCACTACCTACATAGAAACATAGAACATAGAAACATAGAATTTGACGGCAGATAAGGACCGCTTGACCCACCCAGTCTGCCCATTTCCCTACCTACTGGATAAGCTGCAGATCCTAGTTAACCAGCAGCCTACTTCTTCCTACCCCCACCCCCAGAATTGCCTTATGACTATCCCATGCATGCTTGAATTCCACCACTGATTTTGACTCCACAACCCTCCGGAAGGCCGCTCCATGCATCCACAACCTCTCTGTGAAAAATACTTCATAATTACCTCTGAGCCGCCCTCCTCTATCTTCAAATTGTGCCTCTTGTTCTTGCACACCTCTTTTTGAAAGATGCTACCCTCTTGTTACTTTGTTGATTCCCTTGAGGTACTTGAAAGTTTCTATCATGTCCCCCCTCCCTCCTTTCCTCGAGGCTATACATATTAAGCCCTTAAGTCTCTCTTCATATGTCTTCCGTGCAGACCCTGCACCATTTTAGTTGCCCTCCTCTGGACAGCTTCCATCCTGTTTATGTCTTTAGCGGAGATTGGGTCTCCAGAACTGCACACAGTACTCCAGATGGGTCTCACCAGCTGTCTGTACAGAGGATAATAACTTCCTGTTTTCTACTGGTGATGCCTCTCCTATGCATCCCAGTATCCCCCAGCCCTCCTTGCTGCCCTCTCACATTGCTTGCCCACCTTTAGGTCATCTGATATGACTACCCCAGGTCCCTTTCCATTTTTGTTGTTGTTAGTATCTCACCCCCATTGTGTACTCTTCCCCTGGGTTTTTGTTTCCCAGGTGCATTACCTTGCACTTCTTAGCATTGAATCTAAGCTGCCATACATTTGACCATTCCTCTAACCTTGCCAAGTCCCTTCTCATCTTTTCCACCCCACCCTGTGCATCAACTCTGTTGCAGATCTTAGTGTCATCTGCAAAGAGACATACTTTTCCTTCTAGTCCTTCTGCAATGTCACTTATAAAGACATTGAAGAGGACCGGTCCTAATACTGAACCCTGCGGTACCCCACTAGTAACCCTCCTTTCTTCTGAGTGGACTCCATTTACTATTACTCTCTGTGTCCTATTCTCCAGCCAATTCTTTACCCAGGCTGTCATCTTGGGACCCACCCAGGCTGGCTAACTTGTATATTAATCTTTGTGTGGGACTGTGTCAAATGCCTTGCTAAAGTCTAGGTAGGCCATGTCCACAGCCCCTCCCTGATCTACTACTTTGGTCACCCAGTCAAAGAAATCTATCAGATCTGTCTGGCATGACCTTCCCACTGTGAATCCATGCTGCCTAGGGTCCTGTGCCCCTCTGGCCTCTAGATACTGGACAATTCTTTCCTTCAGAAGTGATTCCATCATTTTCCTATCACTGAGGTTAAACTAACAGGTCTATAGTTTCCTGCTTCTGCCTTGCTCCCACTTTGTGAAGGGGAATCACATCTGCCCTCCTCCAGTCCTCGGTACCACCCCATCCTCCCATGATTTGTTAAAGAGGGTAGTCAGTGGTGTCACTAGTTCTACCCTTAGCTCTTTTAGAATTCTGGGATGAATCCCATCAGGCCCCATTGCTTTGTCCACCTTCAGTTTTAAGAACTCTTTCAGAACCCTTTCTTCTGTAAATGGGCTGGTATCAACTTCTGTATCCAGAGTGTTACTACTGTTTGTTTTATGTACCTCCCCCTCTTCCTTTGTAAATACTGAGCAAAAATATTTGTTTAGTATCTCTGCCTTTTCACAGTCCCCTCTGCCCACCCTCTCTCCCCTTTATTAAGCCTCACTATCCCTCCCTTGGTCTTCCTTTGCTCCCTGATGTACCTATAAAAGGTTTTAACCCCCTTCTTAACTGAGTTGGCTATCTTTTCCTCGGTTTGGGCCTTTGCTGTTCTGACTGCCTGTCATGCATCCCCCATCCCCCCCCCACATATCTCCCTGCAGTCATGCACCACCATCAACCTCCATGCCGGATCACATTCCTATCCTTTCCACCCTTATCACCCTGGCCATCCCATGTACTACCCGCACTATATCTTGGTGGCAGCTATCCTTGACAATAAGGCAATGATCTTTTGCTCTTCTCAGAGACTTTGCCATATTCCTACTAATTTCAGGAAATGTTCATCCTAACCTGGGCCCCATCTTGCCCAGCTCTAGCCTCTTGCACCATGGGGTTAGAATAGCTGCAATGAACATTTGCAGGTTACCCAAAAAAATGGCAGGTCTCCATTGCTGGATACTGCAACATCAGCCAGATGTGCTAGCCCTCACAGAAACCTGGCTCCTCAAAAAAACACCTGACTCCTTGGTCATCCTCCCTGGCTTCACCCTTCACAGAGCCGACAAGTGGGCAAATGTGGTGGGGTGTGTGCTGTGTACGTCCGTGACTCCATGATATGCCATGCCCTTCCAACACTTGCACTAGACCATGGTGCCCAAGACTTATCATTAAAACTTACTCCAGATCCCTCCAGAGTCCCTGTAACTCTTACTGTCGCATATGCCCCCCAAGAAACCAAGCTTCTGCTATACAATCCCTTGCTAACTACATCTCCGGGTTCCCCCCAAAATGGAACACATCATGGTTGGAGACTTTAATGTGAACTAGCTTGCCAGTTTGGCTTCCCATGCCAAGGACACCTTCGCTGCACTGGAACTGACCCAGCTGGTCAGCCAACCTACCAGAGTGAACTCCACTAACAGCTCTAGCACACTGATCGACCTTCTCCTCACCAACGGTCCCTACAGAATCTCTGACCTGGTGGTCCTTCCGGACTCCCTAAGTGATCATGCACCCATCCTCTTTTCCTGATCGTGTCTTCAGCAGAAACCCAAACCAAACTATATTGCCCAGCATCGTCTCCTACCCAGAGGCCTCACAAAAATAAGAAAATACTGATCTCTATGGGATTGGTCCCCCATTTCCTGGGCCCCTATTATAGATGAAGCCCTTGATTGTTTCACCTGTTCTTTTAATAAAGCATGTGACATCTATGCCCCACTTGCAAAAGTGCAATCCAAGAAACGTAATGCCCCCTGGGTCATGCCTGCACTGCTCCAACAGCTAAAGCACAGAGATGATCTCTGGCATAAAGCAGTTTCATCCGGCATGCAGGCGGACAGGCAAGTCTATAAAGCAGCTCATAACAGAGACACTTGGGCCATAAAACAGGCCAAATCAGGCTACTACAAAATGACCCTTGCCTCCTCCTGGGGGAATGCTCGGTTGTTCTGGGACAATATTAAGGAACTCAATGGCAAATCCTGGCTCCCCCCCCCACTAACTTTCAACAATGTCCCTACCACCGACCCGCTGGCCATCGCCAACTACCTCAACTCATCATTCTCTGACCTTAGTGCAGTACTCCCAAATAACTTCTTTGACCCCACTCCTGCAACCCCGCCCCCTAACACCGAGCATCCCCCTTCCATCTCAGGGTGATCTCTACGAATGAGGCAAAGCCTAACCTCATTAAAGCACTCAGTGGCTCTTGCTATTGCAAAGATTCTTTTGTTATGAGAATCCTATATCTAGTACTAGATTCAGCCCTCTTCCCACTGACTGACCTCATTAACCACTCCCTAAATCTGGGGCAGTTCCCAGCAGCCTGGAATACTGAAGAGTAGTGACAGCACCTCCCCCAATAACTACCGTCCCATATCCATTCTCTCATCACTCTCAAAAGTCCTCGAAAAAATTATAGCCATCCAACTCACTGAGTACCTGCTTGCTCATAACTTACTTTGCAGGGAGCAGCATGGCTTCAGATCTGGGCACAGCACAACTATGGCTCTCACTGAGTTCTCTAATTTGATTCACTCTGCCCTGGATAGAAAACACCTATCTGGAGCTGTCTTCATCGACCTGTCAAAGGCCTTTGATACAGTCTCCCACTCCTTACTGTTAAGCACACTCCATCACATAGGTCTGTCCCAAGCACCAGTCTCCCAGTTTACCAGTTACCTCACAGCTAGATCACAATGTGTCAAAATAAACAACACCCTCTCAACCATCCTGCCAGTCCACTCTGTGGTTCCCCAGGGCTCCATCCTCGGCCCTTTACCCAATTCCTGCTCCAGCAACCTACTACTCTATGCAGTCGATGCGGTTCTTTTTGCCTTGCACCCAGATCCCACAGTATCGCAGTCCTCCCTCCAACACGCATTTCACCAAATTGAAAACTGGTTCATAGACCAAAACTTGTGGTCAATGTAAAAAAGACAAAGACCATGCTCTTTGCCCACCGACAGAATAACGGGATGGGGTTCAGCTGGATAGGCGACTGGGGCTCTGCATGGGAGGAGGAGGGACTGTATGCCCAAGATAGGCTGCACCTGAGCTCTGCAGGGGCATCTGCACTAAAGAGTAAACTGGGAGACTTCATGGCAAGGGAGTTTAATTTAAACTAAATGGGGGGGGCTAAATTCAGGGCCATCCTTATGGGAGGCAGAGCAGGGACGCTATCAGCCTCCCCCCATGTCCCAACACTCATCAAGGGAACAGTTAGCAGCAGGGAAGGATGGGATGGGGCTATATGTTGGAGGGCTTTGGTTGCAAATGCCAGGAGTCTGGGGAACAAAATGGGAGAACTAGAGGTCACCATGATGGAGGAGAACCTAGACATTGTAGCAGTGAGTGAGACTTGGTGGAATAAGCACCACACGTTTGTTTAGGAAGGATTGGGAGGGGAAGGGGGAGGGGTGGCATTATATGTCAGAGAAGGGATTGGGGCCATGGAGGGAAGGGAAGAGAAAGGGGAAACGGAGATAATGTGGGTCACCCTAGGCAGAGGACGGGGGAAAACCTGAGCATTGGGGTAGTTTATAGTCCTCCTAGGCATGGGGAGAATGGGGATAGACACCAAGTAGGATCAGTAGTGAGGATGACATGGAAAGGGAAATTGTGATAGCTGGGGACTTAAACCTTCCGGACATTAACTTGGAGGCCCGGACAGCAATCTACAAGAGGAGCAGGAGCATCTTGGTGGCTCTGCAGGGCATATTCCTACAGCAAAGGGTCAGTGAGCCCACTGGGGTGAAAACCTGTAGGATGTGGTCCTCACAAATGGGGACAGTGTGGAGGAGGTGGAGGTGGGGGAAGAGCTTGGTACCAGTGACCGTAGAGCTGTCAGATTCAGGGTGAGAGCGGGTAGGGAGAGGGTTAGTACGAGAACCAAGGTACTGGACTTCAGGAAGGCTGACTTTCAGGAAATGAGGAAGGTAGTTAGAGAAGAGATGCTGAGGACAGGGAATGTGCAAGGGGTGGAGGAATTATGGGCAGCCATCAAGAGTGGAGTATATAAAGCCATGGACTCATGTGTAATTTATTTTTATTTATTTATTGAATTTTGATGACCGGATAGGCCCACTGGGCCTCAGAGGTCCCTTTTTCAGGGACGACCTGGGAGTTACAGGATGAGTAGGATACACAAGTAGTAACAGATGTAGGTTATAGCATGAACAGGTATCATATAGCAATGAACATATTACATTAACAGGTTACAGTGATTAGCAAGTGTGAACAATGGAGGAAAGCCAGAGCAACACCTAGGTTGCATTTACCTGAGTAGAGTATGTTAGGAGGAGAGTCAGTAGAAAAGGACTGAGGATGAGGTAAGTGCTCAGGCTGGAGGGTAGGAGGGAAGTGTCAGATAACATAGCATTGGCCTTGACTTGTGGCGAGCATGTGTGTCTTGAGTCTTGTTCGGAAGCTCACAGGTGATGAAGCTTCCCGTACCTCCAGAGGAAGGTTGTTCCACAGGGAAGGGGCAGTGTGGGAAGAGGACATGCCTCCTGCCTTAGTCCTTACCCTCGGAACTTCGAGAAGAGTTTGGCCTGAGGTCCGTAGGTTGTGAGGATTTCACTTGGCAGTTATGAGCCCTGAGAGGCTTGGGGGGGCTGGGCTAATTAACTTATGTGCTAGGCAGAGCACTGGGTACCTGAGACGGGCTTCGAATGAAGGCCAGCTGATAAGTACTAGAGAGTCACAGTGGTGACTCCTAGGGTGGGACTGAGTGGCGAAGTGGACCACCTTGTTGTACAAGACCTGTAACTTACTGAACTCAAGCTTGGCCATTCCCTGAAGTATCGGGGCAGTGTAGGTGAGTGTTGGAAGGAGGACACATGAGGCAATGGCAGTCCTGGCTTCTGGTATCAGCTGATCTTTGAGGCGATAAAGGGTACCAAGTTTACCATGGATGATTTTGGTGACTTGGTCAACATGTTGTTTTAGAGTGAGTCCTTGGTCCAAAGTAAGGCCAAGGTATTTTGTGGAGGCAATCACTTCTAGTTTGTTACCCGCCCTGGAAGTGAGTTGCAGGTGTAGTGTTCTGTTTAGGCCTAGGGATCTAGGTCCGAACAGCATGGTCTTGGTTTTGGTGGTATTGAGGACCATTTTGTTCTTAATAAGCCAGTCTTCCATAGTGTGTAGGTCCTCTTGGAGAGATGGACCTAGGTCCCCCAGGTTGTCCGCCGATCTATAAATCACAGCGTCATCAGCATACTGAATAACAGCACTGCTCCAGCAGTGGTTGTGCAGATCATTTATAAACTGGGAGAAGAGAAGGGGACCAAGTATGGACCCTTGTGGTACCCCCTCCTTTAGGGGCAGTGGATCAGAGATCTTGTCCTTCCACTTGGCCCTCTGAGAGCGACCGATAAGGTAGCTTTCAAACCACCTGAGAGCATGAGGGTCCAGGCCTATGTTACATAACTTGTGAAGTAGGAGTTGGTGGTAGACCAAGTTGAAGGCCTTGGAGAGGTCAATGAAAACCGCTCCTGTGTTGCACCCTGCGTTAAGTTCCCTAAGCACATCTGCAGTGAACTTAGAGCGGTGTCTGTCCCATGTTTAGCTCTGAACCCATGCTGGGCTAGGGAAAGAAGCTGGTGTGCCTCTAAGTATTCTCGGAGTTGACTGTACACCAGTTTTTCCTGGGTTTTTGCTAGGGTGCAGAGCAGGGAGATGGGCCTGTAGTTCCCAATGGGTTCCGTAGGCCCGCCTTTGTGAATGGGAACGTGTTTCCACAGCTCTGGGACAGTCCCTTCTAGAAGGGACCGGTTTATGAGCCAGGTGGGGGGCCTTGCGAGTGCTGGAGCACCGTCCTTGAGCAGTCTGGCTTGGATACCATCAGGCCCTCCTGATCCTCTGGTTTTCAGGGACTTTAGGAGAGTGAGGACTTCTTTAACCTTCACTAACCTCAGATGAAAGGATGGGCAGTCAAGGTTAGGAGGTTCCAGTGTGTAGGACTCGTTGTTCGTCACTGGGAGCCCAACCTTGTAATCATCAAGGTTAGTGAAGTGGCAGTTGAGGGCCACAGCAATGTGGGTCCCATCATTCAGTAACTGCCCATTGGCCACAATGGGGTCTGGGGCAGCCTTGCTTTTTCCCTTGAACAGCGCATTGATGTGAGACCAGAATAACCTCAGATTGCCTAGGTTAGTTTTCTGGAGGTGATTGATGTAGGCCCTTTTTGCCAGTTTGACTGGATGCTTACTTTGGTTTCTAAGAGCTTTGTATGTCTCAAGGTCAGCTAAGAGTGAGGAGCACTTGAACTTTTTCCAGGCTTTGTCGTGGTGGATCAGCAGGGCCTTTAGGGGGGAATGATCCATTTATAGCAATTGCATTTAACTCAGTGGGTCTTCAATGGAGCAAAGAGGTCAGCGGCCCTCATGAGAGATTTCTGGAGGAAGGCGACGGCCCTATCCAGTGTAGGGAGGCGTCGTAATGGGCTCCAGTCAGTGTTACTGAGAAAGATATTATATTGCTCGGGTGAGAATTTAGAGTAGTCCCGTGTTGTGAGGGTTCTAGGTTGAATCCTGTCTGCCCTGTTCTTCCAGACACAGAAGATGGGTGAGTGGTCGCTCAGGGCATTGGCCATAGTGCCTGCCAACTGTATGTTCTTTGGGTTTGACACCAGACCCCAGTCGAGGGTGGAGTGCCTTCCCGTTCTATGATTCATTCTGGTGGGTTCAGTGATTATCTGGGCAAGATTTACCTCCTGTAGCAGGCCATTGATAGACGATTTGACTCCTGGGCCCAGTTTAGGTTAAAGTCCCCCCAGTATGAGGAGTTCAGATGTGACATCATTGGCTAGGGCTTTAGCGAGTGTCTCTAGGGACTGGAACGCATTCTCGGGGGGGCTGTATACGCGCTCAATAGTTAGGTGCTTAGCACTGCCTAGGGTGACCCGTATGAAGATTGATTCATTCTCAGGGCACGTCCTGTGCTGCATGCTGATTTGGGAGGAGATTAGGGTGTCCTTCGCATAGATGAGCACCCCACCCCCCTTCTAGTTATCCTGTCTTTTCTGTAGTGGATGTACCCTGAGGCAGCTACCTCATGCTCGAGGACATGGGGTTTCAGCCAGGTCTCCGAGACTGCTAGGACACCTGGTCTATAGAAGGCAAGCCACGCTTGAACTTTGTGTATCTTCAGCCGAAGGCTGCATATGTTCATGTGAGTGATCCGCAACCCCTCCGAGGATAGCCAGGGCTGGTCCTGGGGGGAGGATATGGAAAGGTTTGTAATTACAGGGCCCGGGTTCCATTGGATATCGCCTGCAAGAATCAATAAAGCTGTTAGCAGGAGACGTAGGGTTTGGGTGAGAGAGGGGAGCCTCACTTTGCTGGGTATACTCCTTGTCTGGAGAAGTGACCTGTAGCAAATCCCTTTTCTTGTGAATTCATAGGTGACTTGAAGGGAGATTGTGCTCACAGGGGAGGGGGAGTAGTAATGGCTGATGGGATGGGTAGCAGGTCCCTGTGGGCCATAGGTGGTTGGGTCATGTAGGCTAGCGAGCCAGTCCACCCACAGTACAACAAGAATGTAGGTGGCAGTGAGGAGGAAACCTCTGCTAGGTTTGCAAAAGGACAGCTTGCCAATCCATGTAGGCAGCTGGCTAGGCATCCTTGCGTCCAGGTGCAGATGCTGTGGCTTCATGCTTTAAGCTGGCGACAGATCAGGCAGATCTTATACAGTTTCCATGGGGAGACAGTCACTGGGATAAAACAAAGTCAACAGGAGGGAAACAGAGCGAGATCAGGACAGAATTACTTTTGTGCCAGAGGAGCACACAGGTTTACCCCAATTAACTACCTAACAATAACAGCTAGCAAACACAGCCCTCACTAGCCCAGTGATATCACTAGGCTTAGATCACATAAGAATACACTATGCCATATGTTGCATTTGTCAGGCTAGCATCACATTAGGGCAGCACAATTAAGAAAAATCAGTTACTGTCTATCAGGATGCAAAAACACAAAAGTTCAAAGGCAGATTCAAGCACCTGGGAGCAGGTGCACTAGCTCATACGGCAATGTCTAACAGTAAAGTGTCCGGTGTAGGTGCTTGACTTGGCGAGAAGTCTACGAAGCTCCACCTAATTTGTTGTCCACAACCTCACTCTACACTGCCCACTCAGAAGTAGTGGGCCGGCCAACGGCACTTTTAAGGGGAGGAGGGAACGGGAAGGGTGGGCGGGAAAATTTAATTCCTCAAGCAGCAGATTCTAACGTCGGGGGAGGTCCACCTAGCAAGGAGCAGCTAGCTGGCGCCTTAGCCCCGAGGTGCAGATCAAGCTAGTAACGGTAGTGTGTGGGGGGGCCCAGTTCAGGAGGTCACCCTCGCCACCCCTGGTGATCTGATCTGGAGTCCCATGGGAGAATCAAGCCACTGAGCTGGATTGCAGCCTTTTGTGTGGGCTGCCCAGCATCACGGCTACCTCACAGACCAATAGATGTTTCTGCCTAATTCAAAAACTTTTGGCACCAACAAGACAAAGACACCAGCAGGGTGCCACAAGCCCTGCCAGCAACAGTCCAAGTTCTTTTTTCCGGTCCCCAGGCACTTCAAGCTCAAGCCCAACAGTAGAGAAAGTGACCGCGGAGACAACGACCTCCTCGGATAATCGGTGAGTCGTACTTTGTTTGCTCCCGATGCAGCAGCCGAAATTCCTCAAACAGCAGATTCTAATGTCAGAGGAGGTCTGCCCAACAAGGAGCAGCTAGCCGGCACCTCAGCCCCGAGGTGCAGATCTAGAGAGTAGTGGTAGTGTTGGGGGAGACCCGGTTCAGGAGGTCACCCTTGGCGCCCCTGGCAATCTAATCTGGAGTCCCACGGGAGAATCAAGCCACTGAGCTGGGTTGCAGCCTTTAGTGTGGGCTGCCCAGCATCACAGCTACCTCACAAACCAATAGGCGCGTCTGCCTAATTCAAAAACTTTTGGCGCCAACAAGACAAAGACACCAGCAGGGAGCCACAAGCCCTAACAGCAACAGTCCAAGTTCTTTTTTCCGATCCCCGGGCACTTCGAGCTTCAGTCCAACAGTAGAGAAAGTGACCACAGAGACAATGACCTCCTCAGATAATCGGTGAGTCATACTTTGCTCCTGATGCAGCAGCTGAAATTCCTCAAGCAGAAGATTCTAACATCAGGGGAGGTCTGCCCGGCAAGGAGCAGCTACCCGGTGCCTCAACCCCGAGGTGCAGATCAAGTGAGTAGCGGTAGTGTGTGTTGTGGCGGGGACTTTAAAGAAGGGTGAGGAAAACTAGAAGACAGAAAAGGCCTCTGTGGTTCACTACAGAGGTGGCGCTGTGGTCAAAGAGAAGACTAGAGCATTCAAGAGGTACAGGAAGATGCAAAAGGATGAGGATAGGGAAACCTACAAGGAAAAAAGAAAGGAGGCAGGGCAAAAGATTAGGAGGGCTAAGGAGGCCACTGAGGAGAGTATAGTGAAGCAGACAAGGAGAGGGGACAAAACCTTCTTTAGGTACGTTGGAGAAAGGAGGAGGGCACAACATGGGACTGGAAGGATAAGGAGGTAAAATGGAACAATACTGGAAGGGGATTTCAAAAAAGTAGTGGCACTGAATAACTATTTCACCTCAGTCTTCATGGAGGAAAGAGAGGGTAAGGGACTGGGGGGGAAGGTGACAGTCACAGACAGGCAGGTGTGGCAAAATTCACAACTGAAGGAGTAAGGGAGGAGCTGGGCAGACTTAGGGTAGACAAGGCAATGGGGCCTGATGGAATACACCCAAGGGTTCTCAAGGAGGTAAAGGATGAACTGGCACTGCACCTGGTTAGGCTGTTTAACTTGTCCTTGGTCACAGGGGTGGTGCCAATGGACTGGAAGAGGGCAGAGGTGGTCACACTACATGAGGGGGGAGGACGAGGTCGAAAACTACCATCCCATTAGTCTTACCTCGGCGGTGGGGAAGGTAATGGAAACACTACTTAAGATCAAGTTGATATAATACTTGGAGATGAATGGCATGCAGGATGACAGGAAGCATGGATTCACCAAGGGAAGGTCCTGTCAGACTAACCTGACAGAATTTTTTGATGGGGTGAAACAGATAGTGGACCAGGGAGGAGTGGTGGACGTGGCCAGTCTGGATTTCAGTAAGGCCTCTGACACTGTTTCGCATGGCAGAATGGTGCAAAAGCTGGACAGACTAGGGGTGGACCACAGGATCACCAAGTGGGTGGACAACTGGTTGAAGGGAAGGAGTCAGACGGTGGTGGTAAATGGGACACATTCCAGGGAACGGGTAGTGACCAGTGGGATGCCACAGGGGTCAGTGCTAGGACCAATACTCTTTAACATCTATGTTAGTGACCTAGCAGAGAGTCTGGAGGGATGGGTGTGCCTGTTCACAGACGATACAAAGGTCTACAATAGGGTGGATTCACCTAGTTGGGTGCAAGCCATGAGGCGGGACATGGAGAGGCTGGAGAGGTGGTCAGACACCTGGAAACTGAAGTTTAATGCACAAAAGTGCTTGGTGATGCACCTGGGGAGGAGGAATAGGAGGGAACCTTACTCCCTTGGGGGGGTGGTGATTAAGGAGAAGGAAACAGAAAGGGACCTGGGGATTATGGTAGCACGAGACCTCAAGGTGGGCAGCCAGTGTAGCAGGGTGGTGGGAAAGGCAAATGGAATGCTGGCCTGCATTGTGAGGGGATTTAATAGCAGAAAGAGGGAGGTGCTAATGCCGTTATACAGAACCATGGTCAGAATGCAACTGAAGTATGGGGTGCAGTTCTGGAGGCCTCACCCTCGCAGAGATGTTGAGCTGATGGAGAGGGTACAGAGAAGGGCAACCAAAATGGTACGAGGGATGCAGGATGTACCTTATGAGGGAAGATTGAGAAGGCTAAATTTGTACCCTCTAGAGACTAGGAGGGAGAGGGGGGACATGATTGAGACCTTTAAATACCTGAAGGGAGTACACAAGGTGGAGAGTAATGGTTTGTTCAAATTGAAGAAGGGAGCGAACACGAGGGGACATATCCTCAAACTGGAAGGTGGACAATACAGAGGTAATGCCAGGGGGCAGTTTTTCACAGAGACGGTGGTGGAGGCTTGGAACAAGCTGCCAGAGGAGGTGGTGGCAGCTGAAATGGTGGAGGGGTTCAAGAGGGCTTGAGATAGATTTAAGGGGTTGGGAAAGGAGGGTGGAAGCATAACGGGAGGGGTAGGGTGTTGCGTAGACTAGATGGGCAGAGGGGCCTTTCTCTGCCGTCACATTTCTGTGTATCTGTGTATCTGTGTAATGCGCAGCTAACAATCCTATCCCACTCTCTCCTTCCTCTAGAACAGGTTCATACATATAAATACCTGGGCCTTACATTTGATTCCAGCATCTCCTTCCATTCACACATTGACACTCTGTCATCTGCCATAAATGTCCATATAGGCCTATTGTATCGGCACAAGGATTGCCTACTTCCGGAAGCCCTTAATCGGGCTGTCACCTCCTCAGTCCTCTCCCTAGTTGATTAGGGGCTCACTACCTACTCGGCTGCTGACCACACAGCCCTTAACAAAATCCACCTGGCCATAAACAAAGTGTGCAGACTCCTCTCCGGGGCAGACAAGCCTACCCATACTTGTACCCTATATGCCCTGACAAGTCTCTTCACCCTGGATGAAAGACTATTTTATCAAATAAGTCTCCTCACAAAGAAAATACACCTGGGGCTTACCCCCTTGGGGGTTTCTGCCTCTCTCCTATCCTCCCACACCTCAGTGAACACCCACACTGCCAACTGACAGGTGTGGTCCATCTTGAGGGTTAGAACCTCCTAAGCCCAAAGGTCATTCCCACACAGGGCACCAGTCTGGTACAACGAACTCCCCTCTGACATCTCCTCCATCTCCAAATTAGGACCTTTCAAGTCAGCCCTCAAAGAGCACATTCTCACTTCACGGCACTGCCAATGTACCAGCTAGTGCCAGGTCATCTATCTATCATCTTACGGGACCACCTCACCACTGAGCTCCTACCGATAGGGCTACCAAACATTACCTATTAACAATGCCTCCTTTGGCTGTACTCACAAGATATCTGTCTAATTCTCTACTTCACTGTAAATATCAAACCTGTTACTCCCTCCCTGTATCAGCAAACTTATTGTTCTCTTGAAAACTGTAAAATACAGCTCTTAGTAACACATGCAATGCAATGTATAGCTGTTCTTGATTCAGCAATATTGTATAACTGAAAAAACTGTAACCTTTAGCTGCCATTCTATGTCTATATGTATTAAGTGTTTGTATTTGTTTTTTCTGACACGGAGCCTTTGTAAATGAGTCCCTGACTCAAAGGTTGTCATCCTAAAGCCAGTTAAATAAATAAATAAACAGAAGGATCCAATGTAGGATACCAGCACTATTTGACAGACACTGGTAGGATCCACAAAAGCACTATCTGAGCAACACTAAATAGGGACATGGAGAGCTGACATGGCAGCCAAGTGCACCTTAATGGACAAGTATGGGAGAGTGGAGTCAGATAGAGACTGAAGGTAATCCAGCACAGTATTGACAGGACATGTACGTGGAGGCACTGAATGAGAAGTACACCTTATGGAAAAGTGCTTCCATTTCAGAGTAGGTGTGTCTCATAGAAGGCTTTTTAGTTGCAAGCAAGTCATCAGCCACCTTGGGTGAAATCCCAAAAGGGGCAATGGCTATGTCTTTAGGAACCAGACATGCAGATGCAAAGTCTGCAGGTCTGGATGGACCAGAGACCCCTGAGCCTGGGCCAGCAGACCCAAACAGAGGGGGAGCTGAACAGGAGGCTCCACAGCCGGATGCCTCAGACATGGAAACAAAATCTGGTGAGGCCAGAAGGAGTCACCAGTATTACGGTGGCATTTTCTGCCTGCAGCTTGAGCAGAACCCTTTGTATTGGAGGAATCAGAGGAAGGGCACGAAGGACCTTCCCAAAAGGATAGGGACAATGTGTCTCACCAAAAAACTCCAGGCTCTGGGGCGAGTGAACAAAAACATGACAGTTTTGCGTTGTGTGGGGACTCAAAAAAGTCGAACTTTGGATGACCCCATCTTGTGAAGAGGTCACATACCATGGAGGTCAGTAGCTCCCAATTCATGCACCAGGGACTGAGGTCTGCCTAGTTTGTCTGCCAAAATGTTTTGGACACCTAGGTGAAACATGGCTGAGAGCTGGAAACTGTGAGACATCGTATCCCATAATATGCTAACTCATTATTGCCCCATGATGTTCCCGGCAGAATAATGTTGCACGCTTCCTGTGCGACTTTGGTTTTTTAGCATTGGGCAATGTTGCCAATCCCTGGATCACCCTTCTTGCCAACAGGGTGTGACCTGGAGTTTGTTATATAAATAAGTAGGGGGTGCAGGGGGCATAGCCCCCCACAATTGAGGCAACTTCTACTGCCGGATGGCAGATAGTTGGAGTGCAGTGGCTGGTGTTGGCAAGTTTCTGGCGCTATATTTTATGCTGGCAATTTGGTTGTTGCTGCGGCATTGGTGAACTGTGAGACATCATCCCGTACCACACTCTCATCATTACATAAGGAATAAGAGTGAGTGCCCCCTTGCTTGTTTATGTAATGCATGACACGGATATTGTTTGTCTAAATCAGCAAGGGATTGGGGCTGAAATGCACCAGGAAATCCTGGAGACCATGCAGAATACCACACCCATATACTGGAGATGCCAACAAGGGACGAGTATGGATTTTGGTACATTCACCATGCTACCTAGTTCCTCAAACAATTGTCTTGTTGTAGACAATGAGTACCGAATTACTTCTCTGGATGAGGCTTTCAAGAGCCATCCAGATATGGGAAGACATAAAGCCCTTCCCTCCTGTGGGCTGCCATGACTGGTAAGCATTTGGTAAATACCCGTGGTGCTGAGAGTAAGTCAAAGGGCAAGACTAGGAACTGATAATGGTTGCCCTCCAGCATGAAGCAGAGTTACTGCCTGTGGCACTTGAGAATTTTGATATGAAACTATGTATCCTTCATGTCCAGAGCACCAAGCCAATCCTGCTTTTGCAGTAGATGGATGAGGGCCTGAGGAGACACCATCCAAACATCTTGTATTCTGTGTGCAGGTTTAGGTCTCTCAGGTCCAGTACAGGATGCAGACCTCCTGTCCACTTGGGAATCAGGAAGCATCTAGAATAGACCCCTTTGTTTCTTTCTTGGGAAGGAACAGGTTTGACAGCCCACTTGACTATAAGCAACTAAACCTCCTCTAGCAGAAGGGAAAACTGGCCCAGAGGATAATGACAAGGAGGTGGCAGATCTACTGGAGGGGTAGACAGCAACTTCAGAGCATGTCCCTTTTCCACTATTTCCAGGACATGTTCATCCAGTGTGATCTCCCTGTACTTTGGAAGATAAAGGGAGATCCATCTCCCACTTGTACCCCTGGAGACAGCAGTGGATGGGAGGATTTGGGGATTTAGAAGCTATCGGGGGCAGCGGGGCACTGCCTTGACTGATACTTTTGGGTGCTTTTGCATTGGCACCAGGGGGAGGGGACCTTCAACATGGGCATGGGGCTGCTGATGGACAGCATGACAACCACAGGCTGCAGGCTTATGAAATGAGCCCCTATTATGCCCCCTGGTGGGCTGAGCAGTCAGAGACTTGAGGGACCATAAGGTCATCCTGGAAGTTTGACACTCACATGGAGTATTTTCAACATCACCACCAAACAACTTGGACTCTCTAAAAGGGGCATTCAGTACAGCCTGTTGTAAATCAATGGCAAATCCTGCCACACAAAGCCAGGAATATCTCCAAATGTATATGCCAGAGGCAACAGCCATGGCAGAAGCATTGGAAGTATCATATGCAGAGTGTAACAGATGCTTGCAAGTATCAACACCCCCTAAAATAGCTCTAAGCAAATCAGCCTTGTCAGGACTATCAGGCAGAGCCTGAATAGTAGACAAAGCAGATTTCTAGAAGCTGTTTTGATATTTTATCATATATGTCTGGTAGTCTGCAATTCTGAGGCCTAAGGATGCAGAAGCATAGGTTCTTTTGTCCATAACATCCAGCCTCCTAGATTCTTTATCTGGAGGCAATGTGCACACGTGTCTAGGGGCTCTAAAGTGATCATGAGCCGCCATGATAACCACAGAATCTGTTACAGGCTGGGAAGCATAGTAAGGCTTAGCAGAAGGAGCAAGGTACTGCTTATCAGCCTTCCTAGGCACTGCAGGCAAGGCGTTAAGCCTATGCCAAGCAGCAGAAGTAGCATCCTCAAGAACAGGATATGCAGGAGGAATCACAATGGAGGGTGCAATAGGAACTTTCAAAAACTATATAACATTTCTCTTAGTGGAGTCCTCCTCCTCAGTATCAAATCCCATGACAGCCTGGATTTGCCTGAGCAAAGCCTGAAATGAGGGAACTTCAGAAGGAGACCTGGGAGTATAAACCACAGAATCCTCACTGCAGGAGAGGGAAGATCTGAAAGGCAACCCCCCCCCCATAGAGATCATGTTCCCTTTCTTCATCCTCCAAATCCCTCTCCATATTAAGGAGATCCAGATTATATTCCTCTTTGTCATCATCTAGAATGACAATGGGAGGAAAAGTTAAAGCCAATGATGGAGGCAGCGGCTCCAATGGAGGAATAATGGGTATGCTTCTGAATCCCTTCGATGCCAGTGGGGAGACTCTATCAATGAGAGAGCCATTATTGGTGGCTGAAGTGACAGTAACAGTCAATGAACCAGTTCAGAGAACGATGCCAGCACAAGCTGGGAGTTGATGGCACCCTGCAAAGGGCCTAGGATTACCGACATTGAAGGGGTGGAAACAGTGATGAAGGTGGCATACCGTCCATAGTAGGTATGGCAGGGACAGAGCTAGACCCCAACCTTGGTTTTTCATTGACTATCGGAGGGGCTGTAGACATCACTGCTGGAGTGGATGACAACGAGGACTTAATCTCCTTCAATGGGACCTTGACCTCAGCTGTGAAGCATAAGGTTTTTTCTGTGCTTGTGGTAATGGCTGGAAGAGGAGGACTTTGACAACTTTTCTTTGACAACTGCATTGGCAACAGCATTGCCAAACACTGGGGAGTGTACTTCCCAGAGGTGGTTGAGTGAGAATGAAGAAGCAGGCTTGGAGCCCGTGGTTTGAGCTTCCATTGTCTTTATTGTGATGAAGGTTTCTAGAGCCTTCTTTCAGCATCTCCTTGAGGCCTTGTTGAATCTCTGGCAGATCTTGCATGCCCTGACATTGTGGGACAGGCCCAAACAGCAAACACAAATTATGTAAGCATCATATTTGCAAATCTTGTAACTGCAGGTACAAAACTCAGATAAAGTTTCTTTCACCAGTGGAATAAAAAGACAGCATTGATCAGTGAGCCAGCCTCATGGCTCAAAGAGCTGAGGCACCTGTACCTTACCTGATGCCATGCTGGTGACCTGGGTTCGGGAATGAGCCCAGGCCAGTCAGGGGTTGGCTGGGGGAGGAGGATTGAGCACCCCAACAGATGCACTTCTCCTCCAGGGAGGGAAGGTTGCCTGCTCCACTACACAACTGCCACCTAGGTGACCATGGGTGGTGGTGCAGGCTTGAGTGGTAATTTGGGAGTGAAGACGCTCCCAGCAGCACATGCACATCAAGCTGCCACACTTCCTGGAGCATCTGAGGGCTGGTGGACACACAAAAGCAGGGAAAAAACACCCTGACCAGCAGGATGAATCTTTCTCTCCTCACAGGCTCTGCACCTGCCTCCTGGGCACATCGCCCTGCAACTGAGCTAAACACCTCCTGGGAACGAAGCCACCGGGGAGGCTCTTCCACAGGGGTTAATTTGTGGGGTACTGCAAGGGGTGAATCAGTAAGTCCCAGTGATGGTGGGCTGATGGGACTGAGGGAGAGGAGGGCTGATAGGGGCAGGACAGGGTGACCAGGGGATAAAAAGAAATGATTAAAAAAAGTTGATCAGTTGCAGTAAAGTTTAGAAAAAAAAATGAAGTCAAAGAAAATGATGTTGTCATTTCTCTGTTGGTCCAACAAGCAGTTGACAACAGGAGAAAGAACTTAGGAGCAATGGGGCCATCCATAATTATATAGGTGCTGACATTGCATGTCGCTGTGGGTGGCTCCCAGCTAGCAAAAGTTTCCAAGTGGTCCTGATGCTGATGGCTTACAGTTCAGTAGGTGGGACGCAACTGAGGAAAAATCCTCAATGAAGATATATAGTTACAGCACATTGTCATTGGGTGCCCAGTGTACAGTACAACCAATACATTTATGCAGCCCTATCTAGAGTACAGCATGCAGTTCTGGTCATAATACTATAGAAAACAGGGCTTGGTAAAATGTAACTTCTGCTACCAGAATTTAGGTGAAATTACAATTCTGCTTGCCCAAAATATTGTGAAATTTAGCAGAAATTTCACAAAATGTCTGTGAACATTTCCAGAATTTAAATAATAGCTATTACCATCTAATTTTAAAATTTCTTCAGACTGCACCAAGTATGCACATTAGATATCTTCTACCTCATGGATATGTGTACTATGTTTCAGATACTGTATTCAGTATCAAAGGTGGCTGAATTTTAAGCATCCAAAAATTGATGTGGTCATTTTTAAATTAAATTTTGCAAGTATGTAAACTGCACAATGTTAAGTCCGTATAACTTTAAAACTCAAGAATACAGTGTTTTCAGCTTTGGTAGGTTCAAATGCCATAAGAGAGAGGCTATGTGTCAACTTTCTAATCTCTTGCTTTTAAAGGACGGCTAAGTTATTAGTAGCTAAACATGGCAAACATAGCATCTGTACTTGAAGTCAAATTTCACAAGCTTTTGTAAAAATTGCTGAATTTTCTGATAATTTTATGGAAGCCGTATCCATAAATTTTGCCCAGTTATCGAATATAAAGAAAAAGGCTGGGCATAGTGATAATAAGGTAGCATTCAATGGGGGACTATGTAGGCATGGCAAAGTGGTACCCAGTCATGTACTCTCTTGCCAGTCAGTATCTTGAGTAAAGAACCATCAAGAGCAGTCAAAGCCATCACTTTGCACTTACCTGCACTTTGCACTTACCTGCACTTTGCATTTACTTCTTAACTATTTGCCAGTTAACCACTACAGCGCACGCACGAAATGGCTTGTGGAGGAACATGCATGCACAGCACTATTTTTGTACAGTGTGACCTACTGGCTGTATAACAATCCTGAATGTAATAATGTATATTTTTAGCATTTGAAAATACTGACACCAAGTGATACCAAACATTGCAACTCGTTATGACTGAGGCCATTGTGACAGAAGTATCTGGATATCTTTAGTCATGATGGAATGTGATTCTGGACACCATTGTAGCAGGAGTTTTGGAAGGGCATTGCACTGCAGTGGTGCTAGTACAGGGAAGGTGATTTGCCTGCATGCAGTGCAAGTCAAATGAATGTGGTCCACAGCCAAGCCAAAATAGACAGCAGTTCTGCCAAGATGAAGGGGTTACAGTCATGTCAATGGAAAGAGCAGTTAAGGGAAATTTAAGCTAAAGGATAGGGAAGGCAGGTAGTACAGGTGTCACCTGTGGCAGGCATTAGATACTTGGGCAACGCAAGAACAGTAGACCCCCAAGATGGAGCAAGAAAGCATGAAGGAACAATTCTCACTTGAAAGAAGATCATATGAGAATCATACCCTGAGAGCACAATGTACTTGGAAACAAAAACATAGACGATAACTGCAGAAAAAGATTGACGTTCCATTTAGCCTGCTCATGTTATCCTATCATGCTCCGGGACCTGTTGCTCCTGTGGGATCTTCTCTTATCCTGTTCTCCCTATTCTCCATGTTTCCACCTACCTCATCCATCTGAGTAGCTACTATACACTTGGCTATATCCTCACCATATTTGAAGCTGTTTATGGGTTTTGCACCCTCTACCTCTGCCAGCAGACCATTCCATGGTTCAGCCACTCTTACTGTAAAATAATACTTCCTTACATCCTATATATACACCTTCCCTCTAGTAACCTTCACTTGTGACCCCGTGTCTTAGTTTCTTTGTTCCTGGTAAATAGCTTTTCACAGATCACTTTCTTTATTCCTTTCAATCACTTGAAGGTTTCTATCATGTCCATCCTCTCTCATCTGGTTTGGAGTCCATACATGTTCACCACCTTTTGCCTTTCCCCATAGGATCTGCCCTCCTGGCCCTAAATCATCTTAGTCACCTTGTGTTGTACCCTCTAGCCTGTTCCTATTATTTTTCAGGTTGGGACTCTAGAACTGGGCAGAGTACTCGAGGTGTGGCCTCACCAGTAACCCATACAGAGGTAACAGTACCTCCTGTTTCCTTCTGTCGAACCCCTCCCCGATGCACCGTAGTATCCTGTTAGCTTTGCTGAAGGCTTTGTTACAGTGGCTGGTTCATTTAAGGGAATCATTAATGATGACTCCTGGTCCCTTTCCTCTGATGTTGTCTGGCTGAATCCCTACTATCCAGTACTCTTTTTTATGAGTTTTGTTCCCTAAGTGCATCACTTTGCACTTCTTGGCATTAAATTTCATTTTGTATACTTTGGACCAATTTTCCAGCCTTTGCAAGTCTCTCGACATTTCCCTTATCCCCTCCATGCTGTCAACTGTACCACATAGTTTAGTGTCTTCTGTGAATAGACACATCCTTCTCCAAAAGATAATGCACTCAAACAAGGACATCACGGACAGCAGTGGGCTGGAGGCTACAACATAATTTAATAATTTCACAGAAAAATCTCCACAGATGCCTCACAGTTCAACTATAAAATACAGAGTCCATAGCTGGATACAAATTACAAAAGCAGTCTGCCCATCCTGAGTTCACATACCCTTAACCCTAGCCTTTCAATTCTAAAGCAAGCTTTCATCGGGGGAAACTGGCCAAAGGGACAGCATCACCACATTAAATACTTACTGACAGTAGTGCAATCATATAAAAACTTTTTTGGGGGGGAAAGTGCTGCAAATTGCCAAAATTGTACAAATTCAATTTGAATGTAACACTTAGACATTACAGCGTTAACAGCTGATATGAGGATAATTATTTGTACCCCTTATAACTAGCTGCTGTTTGTGAAACACCAAAGAGAGAGAGAGAGAGACAAACAGAATACTGGACTAACATCATGCAGTCACTCTCTCTTTCTGTAGCAATTGCCAGAGCTCCCAGTTTGTAGTATTAGGGGATCCCGATGGACAACTGAACCAGCAGGAGGCAGAAAGAGATGAGTGAGTAATACCTATAAGAAATGGAAATGAAAGTCAGAGCATAAGATAAAGACAGAGGACAGGGTAAACAACATTTCTTAATTCATAATAAAACTTCACAACTGCAATACCGGCCCCTCAAATAATTTCCAAATCACTAGCCAATACTTAGAAAAAAGGCTAGAGGTCCCATTGTTCATTGAGACCCTTTGGTTTTATACAGTACTTCCTAACGTATAAAGCCAGGCACACTTTTTCCTTAGGAGTAAATTCTTCCTGTCACCACTCTTTTGGGGCTCAAAACCATTTCATGTCCCATGAACTTCAACTGTTTTGGGTTTGATCTATGTTTCTCAAAAAATGTTTGCTCACTGGTATGTCGTGTCTATTATTAATAATGGATTGGAAATGTTTTTGGATCCTGAGTTTCAAATTCCTAACTGTTTTTCCAACATAAATCAAATTGCAAGGACACCATAATACATAAACTACAAAAGATGTGCTACAGCTTAAGACTTCTCTGATTTCAGCTACAATGCCAGTTTGTGGATGGCTAAATTTCTTCCCTGGTGCAGCATATGTATAGACATTACAGTTGTTGCACTTATAAAAGTCCTGTGGTTTAATAGGGAGCCAGTTCCCTGTCCTTGGAGTTCGCTCACCCTCAAACTGGCTGTGAACTAATACTGTATGTCCTTAATGCTTTGTGCTTTGCTAAATGTTATGCAGGGTTTATTAACCACAGTTCTCCCTGCATTAGCATCACCTTGCAGAACAGGTTTATTTCTGTAAATTATATTCCCAATATTACCTGCTAGACTATTGTACTCTGTTATAAAAGTTATTGGACCAAATTCATTTTTGTTTTTCTTTTCAGGCTGAATTAACAGGTCCTGTCTATTCAAGTTCCTGGCCTCTATAGGAATCTGTTATTGAGTTCCTCTGCCTATTCCTCAAAAACCTGTATGGAACTGCAGTTGTGCCTTAATCGCACAAACTGGCTATGGAGGATGGAATCCTTTAGGGCCCTAGGATGAGCACTTTGGGCCTTAGTAGCTATTCTCTTTCTAAAGCATTTAGTTTCCACTCTCATACCCCTCTTAGATATACTGCAGGACTGTCTACTGGTGCAGCTGGTTAGGGAACCCACTAGACAGGCAGCCATTCTCAATTTGGTGCTCACCAACTCAGAGATGGTGGGTGGAGTGAGGGTAGGGGAGCCACTGGGGTCCAGTGACCATAACTCCATTTGGTGCAGGCTGGACCTCGAGACCAGAATGCCCCTATCAAGAACTGAAGTCCTAGATTTCAGAAATGCAGACTTCAACTGGATGAGGGAGCTAATCTGAGACAAACTGACCAGGGTGGAAAGCATTGGAGGTGTAGTAGAAAGATGGGAGGCAATCAGGGGGACCATTCTTAAAGTAACAGTCATGCACACAAATTGTTACAAAACAAAACAGATACAAGAGACCAATATGGTTCTTGGAAAGAGTCAGAGGAACAAGGTCCAAGAAAAAGGCTTTCACCAGGTACAGGAAACAGCAGAGGGAAGAGAAATGGGGAGAGAACAAAATTAGGAAAGCAAAGAGGACGGTCAGGGAGGAAAGGCAGACACAGATCTGTTTATTGTGGAGGGGATCAAGGTTGTGGAAAAGCAATTCTTCAGATATATTAAGGAAAAAATAAAGCTACAAGAGGGGGAGGGTACTAGAGAAATATGAACAAAAAGCAGCTATCCTTAATGATTACTTCTGCTCTATCTTCTCACAGGAAGACAGTGGACCCCTGTCTGAAAGTGTCATCAAGGCAGCTGTCAGGAGCATTTCTGAAATGAGGTAGCCAGTATTTACTAGTGAAAGGGTCCAGAAGGAGCTTGAAGCCCTAACGTAACCCAGGGTTGGATAGTATGCACCGAAGAGTACTCAAGGAACTGGATGAACCCATGTTATAGCTGTTCAGTAGCTGTTCAGTAGCTCATTTCATACAGTAGCAGTTCCAAAAGACTGGAGGGTAGCAGACATATTCGCACCACACAAGGGGGGAAGACAAGGAGCAACCAGTGAATTACAGACCTGTCAGCCTTACCTCTCTAGTGAGTAAACTGATGGAGTCACAGACCAAAGAGGACCTTGTGGACTACCTACAGAGCAATGGTCTACAGGACGTAAACAACATGGGTTTGTGGTAAGGAGATCTTGTCAGATAAGCCTGATAGTTTTCTTTGACTGGGTAACAAAGGTAGTAGATAAGGGCTGCACTGTGGATTTATGCTACTTCAGTTTCAGCAAGGCTTGTGACTCAGTGCCACACAGAAGACTGCTGAAGAAGACAAAGGACCAGGGCATGGCTAGGGACTTAATTACATGGATGGAAAACTGGTTGAAGGAGAGATAGCAGAGGGTGGTGGTAAATGGGTCAAATCAGAAGAGAGGAAGGTCATGGGTTGGGTACTGCAAGGATCTGTCCTGGGTCTTGGGTCCTGTCCTCTACAATATGTTCATCAGTGGCATTGGAGAGGACATCTGGGGCAAGTTGTGTCTCTTTGCAGATGATGCAAAGCTCTGCAGTAGGGTAGATAGCAACGAAGGAATCAAGGAGATGCAGAGTGATCTACAAAGGTTATAGAAGTGGTCTAAGGTTTGGCATTTGAACTTCAACATCAAAAAATGCAAGGACCAGGACAGAGTACTGGATGGTAGGGGTTATACTGAGTGCTATGAATGAGGAAAGGGACTTGGAAGTTATCATTAGTGATTCCCTCAAACAATCAAGCCAGTGTAACAAGGCCTATAGTAAGGCTAATAGGATCCTGTGGTGTATCGGAAAGGTTATTGACTGCAGGAAAAAGGAGGTACTACTACCTCTATATAGGTCACTGGTGAGGTCACACCTGGACTACTGTTCTCAGTTCTGGAGTACTCACCTAAGGAAGGACAGAAACAGGCTGGAGACAGTGCAAGGCAGGGTGACCAAGATGATCTGTTGCCAACAGGGTAGCTCTTATGAAGATTGTCTCGAGGCACTGAACATGCACTCACTGGAGATCAGGTGAAATAGGAGGGATATGACAGAGACCTTCAAGTTCCTGAAGGGAATAAACAAGGTGAACTATGGGGAACTATATAGCAGAAGAACAGAATCAGGAACTTGAGGTCACAAGTAGAAACTGGTGAAGGAAAGGTTTAAGAGGGATGTGATGAAGTTCTATTTTATGGAAAGGGTGGTGCAGTTGTGGAACAGTCTGCCAGCAGAGGTGGTGGGTGTCAAAACCATAATGGTTTCAAGCATGGCTGGAACAGAGTGAAGGGTTTAGTGGTTGCTCAGGTTGGTAGCAGTAGGGAGGGGAGCAGGGGGTAGACTGGGAAGGATACAACCCTGTATGAATAACAGGTCCTGGAGTAGATAAGGAACTCCAGGCAGACTAGACTGACCTTTGTTTTTTTATGCTATCATTGTCTATGTTGCTATGTCTCCTGACAATCAGATATTACTCCCTACCATTAATCTAAGTTTATATTCCCACCATCAATTCAAGAATGTACCCCCACCATAAATTTGTGATTGCTCTCCAACATTAATCAAAAATTGCTCCTTATCATTAATCCAAGATCATCTCCTAACACTTAATAAAAGGTTTCTCAATGCCATATCCATACCATTAATCCAAACATTTACCCCCACCATTGTACAAAAATTGCTCTATGGCCATTAATCCATGGTTGTGCCCCGCCATTAATCTGAGATTGTCCCCCTGATATGTAATCCAAGATTGCCCCACCATATAATCCAAGAAAAATTCCCATCATTAATTCAAGATTGCTCCCTGTCCACTAAACTATGATTACCTCACCATATATCTAAAATTGGACCAACCAGGGATCCATGATTACCCCAACCCCCACTACCACCATTAATCCAAGACTGCTCCTTAACATTGATCCAAGGTTATCTCTGGATCATTAGTCCAAAACGGGTTACCTTCACCAATTATCCAAGAGTGCTTCAACTAAGGATCCAAGATTTTTCCTCACCATTACAGTGCAAGTGCTTAGTAAGGCTGTATATCTTAAAGAATGAAGGTTTGGGGCCTTTAGATGCCACTGCAATCATTCAGCTTGCTTTTATTTGTTTTTTCATTTTTTTATAGTTTTATTTGTATTTTGCCAACTGCTAGTAAAAAAAAGAATCCAAGAGAATCCTTGGCACTTTTTGACATCACAGTACCAGAATTCTACTAAATTATTTTTTTTTTTTACTAACAGTGTGAAATGCAAAGGGGGAAAGCCCAGTTGTTTCACTGCACTAACAAATATTTTATTATAAAAGTAGAAAGTAATTATCTCATCAAAATACAATCAATAAAATAATCTGTTTAAGCAAACACCTGTTCTTTAATCCAATATTGTCCTCCACCACAAATCAAAAGTTGTTCCCCACCATTATTCCAAGATTGACCTCAATCAATAAACCAAGATTTTTTTACCTCACAATTTATCTGAGGTTGCCCCACCATTATTTCAAGGCTGACCCTCACCATTAATCCAAGATTGTCCCCACTGTCCATCATTATTCCAAGACTGTTTTTCATCATTAAGCCATCATTATTCCCCAACATTGATCCAAGATTGTTCCCCCACCAATAATCCAAGATTGTTCCTCCTCCATTAATCCAAGACTACTCCAACTATTAATTAAAGATGGTCTCCCCAGCGTAAATCCACAGTCTTTCCCCACCATTAATCTAAGACCGCTCCCCTCCATTAATTTAATATAATCTCTTTATCAATAATCCAAGATTGCCCTCCCACAATTAATTCAAGCTTGCCCCAACCATTAATGCAAGAGTGGCCCAAACCATTAATCAAAAATTGCTCCTACCAGTAATGCTAGAGTAATAACAGCATTAATCTGACAGTCTCTTAACCATTAATCCAAGATTGTTTCCAGCACTAATCCAAGATTGTCCAATACCATTGATGCAAGACTGTTTAATCATTATTCCAAGATTGCCCCAGCATTAATTTAAGATTGCCCCAACTAGGAATCAAAGATAGTTTCCACATTATTAATCCAAGACTGCCTTCCCATCCATCAATCTGAGATTGCCGTGTCCTCCCATCATTGATCCATCATTACCCTACTCAACATTAATTCAAGATCCCTCCCCCCCAAACACACACATACGCTCACCATTGATCCAAGACTCTCCTTCCACTAGGGATCCAAGATTTATTGCAAACTTTGGGATAACATAGGCAGGGGCACCAATGGGGGGGGGCAACTGGGACAACTGTCACAGGCCTGTTGGCTCATGGGACCCGTCCTTCCAACCATCATTACCAATTTTGGCAACTTGGTTGCAACTTCATCTTCAACCTACTAAACAAGCCACAACCATGAGCTCAAAACTTAAACCAAGTTACCATACTACCGCCGGCAATTTAAATTGAAGTCAGGTTGGGTGTTTTAATTGCTTTGTTGTTGTTTGACTAAGTCAGTTTGCGCAGCCAGACTGTGCCTGCCCTGCCTACTCCTAGAGCTGGCTAGAACTTTTGTTTTATTGAATTTGTGACAATGAACAGTGATCACAGATGACAGTCACAGTCCGGACTTCGAGACACAGAGTCAGAGAGATTGTTTGTTGCTGGCTTGTGACTAGGCCTGTGCGGTGCCTGCCTGCCCCCCCCATGCTAGCCTGCTACTAGGTAGGGTTAGGGTATGCAGCAAGTTATTGCTCGTCTTGACCCACCAGTGTCTGGTCTGTCTGTCCATCATGGATTGTCAGTTAAGTTGTCATCCGGCCCACTGCGCACTCATTACCTGCTTGGCTACCTTACCAGACTCACGGACTGGACTGGGCTGTGGGCTGGCAGGAGGCAGTGGCACCACTGTGGGCTGTGACAGTGCTGGGCTGGTGTTCAGACTTGATGGCAGTGGACTGAGGAATCTCTCTCATGGTGGACACTGCCTGGACTCTCTCTCACCCCCCACTGGGCTCGGGCCCCCAATATTTATTTTCAGGTAGGCTGAGGCAGCAGCAATAACAATCATCAATCCTGTCGGACGGTCAAGGGCCATGATGATGGCTGGCTGGGAGAGGACAGGAGACAGAGGAGGAGAGAGACAACCAGCCTGACCTGAAAAAAAACTTCCTGCTGGCTGCTGCACCTCATTGCACTGCTGCTCAAGTCAGGACTTTGGTGGTGGTATGGTACTGGTAACGGACAGTTGTGGGAGGAAGCCTATGTGCCTTTTATTTTATTTATTTATTTGGAGTCAGTCTGCCAGGTGGAGTCACAGACTCTAAGGTCAGCCAGAGTCTACTACATCCCTAACTACAGGGGGAAGAATCTTTTTTCTCTTTTTATTGAAGATAAGAACACACTTTTGTTACATCTTTTCTACCCCTCATTCCAGGGAAATTTTCTTTGGAATCAGGGGAAGGGAAGACATAACAAAAGTGTGTTCCTATCTTCAATAAAAGCCCCCAAACTCACCACAGAGCATCTAAACCCTCAGAGCTTCTGGGAGCCTGGCAGCCCCCCAACTCCCAACCCTAGCTGGTTTGGAAGAGGTGGCCCATTACAAATGACTTGTCCTGGGCCCCAAAATTCTTGTCTGTGGCCCTCAACATAGGAAAAAGTAAGGAATTAGCATGCTTTAGTAACATTTAAAAGTTTCAGCAGTAGAAAACAAAATAAATTATACACATATTTTAAACAAAATAAATCCCTGAATGAGGCATGAGTTCATGGGATCTAAACAGTACGATTGGTGCAAATTCATTAGGTGATCAGTGGTGGGCTCATGTTCCAGACTGCTCTTTTTTGCACTTTTGAATCTGCACCTTGCACAAAACAACTTTTTGAACTGAGGGTTTTTTGTTTGTTTGTTTATTGTGCATACAGTCAGTCTCAAGTGTCAGCTTTGTTTTATGCCACTGGATCTAAACATTTATAGTGCCCGGATTGTCCCACTAAAACACTCTTTTCTTATTGATGTGGTCCTAGCTGCCAAGTTTGGAATATGATCATGTAGTTTACAGAACAAATTTGCCATACAGGACAAACCAACTCACTGAAATTCCCCTGGAACCTAATGGGTCCCTGCGTGATTAGGTGAGGAAGGTGATTTCAGACCACAAACAGTTAATTCCTCAGAGCTGTGAGTCACTGAAGGAGACGGGGCTTGCTGCAGCAGCAGAATCCACACATTCTAGCAGTTTGACAGTTGGTGAGAGGGCAGTCAGCTGCCAATATTTCACTGTCCTGCGGCAGTACCAGTTCCTCTGAGAGAGGGATTCACCAGAAAACCAGCTGAAGTGGCAGCCGCCTTCTTTTACAACAGTCCCAGCTGGGGCACTGCATGTCTAGAGGCATTTTCTCAGTAAAAGTTAGTACTAGCCAGGCTTTTCTTAGAGAAAACTGAGAGAAAAAGAGACTGTTTCACCCTAAACTGTAGTGTGTGTGAAGATTCCATCAGTGTTCAGAGGCTTTTATGCCTGGAGAAAGCTAGATTTCGACATGCTAGAGCTATTTTCCCCTGGACTATCACCCCACCTTCTTTAAACTGAGGACCTGTCATGAAATGAAAAGAACACCATTCTGTGGCAGAGAAAATAAAGTACTGGACTGTGGGAGGGAAATGCATAAGTGTTAGACCCACTGTTTTAACCTAAGCTTCCCTCCTTTCCCCGGGAAATAGGGAGGGCACTCCCACATTGCTGGTGTGCACAGCTTCCTATCATCCAGAGTGGTGTTGGGTATTAACTCTTAGTCTCTGGAGCCCAGTGCTCTCAGGTAATGGCCACCCAGCTTCAAACTCTTGAGGGGTGGATGATACCAGAGGAAGCTGGCATCCCCAGTCTCTCAGTACCTATTGGGTAAGGTAAGACTTGGACCTAACATTTCTTTCCCAAGTGCAGAAGTATCTGTGTGGGGGTCACTCTGTGTGGCAAGATTTAGGGGATGTCTTAAATGAGAACAGTGTGCCTTAGGGATCCCCAAGGATTTTGCCCAGCCACAGCTGTGGGCTAATACATTGTTGAAGATGTAAAATGTTGCCTGTACCTCAGGGTGTGTAGTTTACCCCTGCAGCATTTGAGTCTGTGCTGAGCTTTCTTGTAAATTATCTTACCAAGTGGATAAAATGATTGTTTGCAGTAAAATTGGACTTTTGGATATGCCCCCATTATGGGGGGGGGGGGGGAGCGGAATGCTGGAGCCATATTCCTGAGAAGAAAAAAAACAGACAATTGAACTGCCAAATATAGACTTTGTGCCTGCCAAATTCATTGCCAGCTTGCCTACAGGCTAAACCATCTTTGTGCTGTGCATAAATAAATAAAATCCCTTGTTTAGACTCTAACTTTTGTTGTGGATATTGTTTCTGTTAACCAGTATTGCTGTGCCACTAATTGTGGCATTGTAGCCCCATTGCCAGTGACCCAGATATGCTACCACCAGTGGCAGGTCACCCTGACGTGTTACCCTATATCTGGGAGAGGGCTTACATCATTCAGTGCAGTTGTACACATCATCAGCAGCAGCAACAGCACACAGCACAGCACCCTAGCAGAACAGGCATATGGCAGTCCACTATAACCTCTTTTACTCACTCACTCACTCACTCACTCACTCACTCAGTCACCCTCACTTATTTTACTTTGGTGCAGTAAAAAAGTCAGATCTCACTTAGCTCTATCAAATATTCAACAGTGGCTTTACAAAGTAATTGCTCTCTTTTACTACTTGTCTGCTGCATTCTGGCCAGTTGCTATGGAAATTCCACGGCTTGTTCACATGGCAACATACCTAAACTCCACTGCTAAAATGATGAGAACAAACTGTATTTCACCAAGAGGCAGAGACCAATTTTGGTACAAATGGCATTTCCAGCTTCCCTGGCTTTGCACACCGGACCCTTGGAATAGACTTTGCCACCCCAGAGAGTTATCTTCTGCTCACAGTAGCACAACCATTAATGTTTTACCAGGACCAGTTTTAGACCTGTAAAAGTTAGGTCTTCAGAGTGGGTGCCCTAGTCCCCAGTACCTCCCAGTAAATTACCCCAGTGTGTCACAGCCTACCCCAGGTCCCCTCCCACTCCAGATGTCCCTCAAAGACCCCAGCCAGGAATAGTGTGTCAGGAGGGAGTAGTGCAGACAGTAAAATGGGGCCTGTTCAGTGTCACTGCCTGCCTGCCTGTGTTTTTTTGAAAACATTTTTTCTCACTGCAGTCTTTCTTCC
The DNA here is from genome assembly GCA_016271365.2 of Neoceratodus forsteri. Taxonomy (NCBI): domain Eukaryota; kingdom Metazoa; phylum Chordata; order Ceratodontiformes; family Ceratodontidae; genus Neoceratodus; species Neoceratodus forsteri. The sequence continues at coordinate 1,026,218,842 of CM028130.1, read as the reverse complement.
TTGCCAGATTCCCGCCTCCCAGCATGGCAAGGGCTTGGTGCTAACTTTTTTCTTCTCTTTCTTTCAGATGATGCTAGCTGACACTGGGCAGTTGATTGCCCCCACATTGCCAGTGACTCAGCATCCCGAATGCTGGGGGGGCTACTTAAGGCAGTCATTCACCAACAGAATCGGAGAGCCATCAAGCAAAGAGTACTATCAGTAGTTAAGTGACCGGCCTGCCAGATACAGCAGGAGGGACTTACCTCAGGCTTGTGAGGTCTCTCGCTGTGTCCTGACCGGACTGGTGAGGTAGAGTGGTCCAGTTAGCCATTGGGTTTCAGTGGGTCCCAGCAGTGGCCAAAGAAATGGTCCAATCAGAGGAGCAGTGGTCCCCTGAGTGAAGATGGCACAAGTAGCACCGAGGTTAACAGTCAAGAGGAGTGGCAGAGTTGGCAAGCGGAAGCAGCAGCAAATAGGACACTGCAGTGTGGGCTCAGTATAGCCTTGTTTTTTTATTTTAATTTAAAAGTCTCCTGATCTCTTGTTGGTGGTAAGAAGTGGCTGTGGCGGTGAGAACAAGCCTGGAAGGAGCAAGCAGGAGCAGCGCCAAAGTGAGGGCACGACGGTGATGAGGAGTGTTGGAGGTGGAGTCCTGCACTGACAGTGAGATCACCCACAGTGCCACTACTGTTATCCTACTCAGCCAGCCAGCAGTACCAGTAGTCAGCCTCCCAGTCCTTAGCAGCATTTCATCCTGAGTTGGGGCAGTGAGCTGGCAGTAGAAGCATTAGGCAGGCACTGACTGATAGATCATTCATTTAAGAAAAAGAAATTTGAGCACTGGATGATGCAGCAGCCAAGGTTACAAGGGGCTGGGCAGGGCTATAATGTTACAGTACCCCCCGGAAGTGGAGTAAGTGGTTAAAAGCCCCACTTTTAATAAATTAAGCTCCTGGAGGGCAGAGCAGAGGACAGACAGGCTCTAATTTAAATAAATTAAGCCCTGTAGGGGCAGGGAGCGGGCAAGGCAGGCCCTAATAAGTAAAAGCAAGCTCCTGGATGACAGAGTGATGGGCAGAGCAAGCCCATTTACTTAAGAGGGATGCCCAGCACAGGGCAAGTGTAATAAAGCTGGCTAGTAGCCCAAAGAGAACACCAACAGTCCAAAGCAGAAGGGCTAGTTTAAATAATTTTACTGATGGCACCCTACCTCCAGCTAGAGCAGGGGGTGAGGAGCATACAGGCTCCAGTAAGCTACCCAGAAGCATAGCTGCCACAGCCCTAGCAAAGGGCTAGTTAAGGTTGTAGAACATTTAAAAGGATTCATTGATCCCAGCGTTCCCTAGCAAGGGAATGACAGTGAGCGTGGGATCCCAGCATGCAGGCCTTAGTTATTCAGCCCCAAGCCAAGAAAGCAGGACTGCATCTAAATGTTAAATTAAAGTGTACAGTACACCTGTGGAAGGGAGGGCATAGCTTGTGATCCACATTGTAGCTAGGTATATTGAAACCATTTAATCCAGGTTTCGCCTTACATAAAGCCTGCCCTGGTATTGTGCCCTTGGTTACTGAACAAATATTTTAAAGTGCTAAGTGTCAGTGCATTTAAAGTGACAGTGCTGAATTGCATGTGAAAAGATTTGAAGGGCAAGAAATGTTTATTCAAGGACTGCTACTTTAACAGGACCATGCCCAATGTAAATGCATGGTCTAAGACTGTGAGACTGCCCCGCGTGCATCAAATTTGCCTTATATGCCCTTAAGTTGCCTTGTTTTGCTCCAAGACTATTTAAATTGCTTCGGTTGCCCTGTATGGTAACTTCATACTTTGAGACTGAGAAAATATCCTTGCATGCTTTGAACCCAAGGTGGTAGATGGAGAAGATGTGGGGGAATGCCCAAATGCAGTCCTCTGGAGGAGGGGACGAGACCCCCAAAGAAAGAGGAAGCAACTTCTAGAGGGAGACTCTATAATAAGGGGATAGAGTTGGGGGAAGGAAAGGGGTAGAGAGGGAGGTTAAGTGCCTACCTGGTGCATCGGCTTGGAGGGATGGAAGGCATATGCACCGGATCACGAGGGCTATAAGAAGGAAGGGGGAGCTGGACATCATTGTCCACCTGGGGATGAATGGCCTAGCTCTGGAAGAGACAGGGGCAGTGCAGGAGCAGTTTAGAGAGTTGGGGAAGGGACTTAGGCATGTAGCACACACTATAGCCTTTACAGAAGTACTGTCTGTCTACAACAGGGGAAAGGAGAGGGATCTCTGCAATAAGGCCTTCAACTCATGGTTGAAGAAGTGGTGCAGAGAGGAGGGGTATGGCTACATTGAGGACTGGGACTCCACCTGGAGGGATCAGAGCTTGTACCAGGGGGGTGGCCTGTATCCATCCAGGAAGGTAGTAGCAGTCCTCAGTAGATGGTTAATATGATACTTCAGTGGGCATTTAATTATCCAAAGGGGGTGGTGGAAGGCAAAGGGGTGGCAGAAACTGCTCCTCCTCAGGCTGTGATGGTGGGTAGAGTATTTCTGGGGAAAGGTATTCCCACCAAAATGAAGAACAACCAAGAGTGCAAGGGATCAGAAGAGAAGTAGTCAGTTTGCAAATGAGAAGAAGGGTGAACAATTAGACAACATGAGAAGGGACAAGAGTAGGATTAACAAACTCTGGACAGCCATGTGTGCCATGATAGAAGTCCAGAAAATAAGATACCAGACCTGGAGGCCACCATAGCTGAGGCAGGCCTGGATATTGTGACCATCACCAAAACATGGTTCACAAACAACCATGGCTGGGAAATGGTTATACTTGGCTACCTAATGTTTAGAAGGACAGGGTAGGAAGGAAAGGTGGGGGAGTGGTACTTTATGTTAAGGAAAACATCAAAGCGATGAAGGTACAGAGTGGATGGGAGGGTCGAGGAGTTGTGGGTCAACCTTGAGTCTGGAAATTGAGCCACCATTCTCATGGGAGTGATATACAGGCCTCCGACACAGGGAGAGGACATAGACAAAGGGATGCTGGAAGACATAGGCAAAATGGTTAAGAAGGGGGAGATGGTGCTGGTCTGGACTTTAATCTGCCAGATGTAGAGTCAAGCTTATCTGCTGCAGCATCAGCTAAGAGCACAGACATCTTGGACTCCCTGCAGGGTGCATTCCTCAGGCATCTTGTCAGTGAACCTACATGGGGTGAGGCAATACTGGACCTGGTACTTATGAATGAGGACAGTGTGGTGGACGTCAGAGTGGGGAGTGATCTTGGGACCTGTGACCATCACACCATCTGGTTTAATATAAGAACAACAGCGAAATCCAGCTGTGCAAGGATGAGGGTCCTGGATTTCAGAAGGGCTGACTTTGCAAAGATGGGGAAATGCATCTGAGAAAACCTGGTGTCGGGAGATGTTGAGGAGGGTGGAGAGAAAATGGGCCAGAATAAAAAAGAGCATAGTAAAGGCTACAGACTTGTATGTCAGGCAAATAAGCAAAAGCAGAAGAAGGAGAAGACCATTATGGTTTTCGAGGGAAGTGGCAGAAAAGGTTGGGGCCAAAACAGTGGCATTCAGAAGGTATAAGGAGACCCAGAGAGAGGAGGACAGAGAAGTGTTTCTGGTGAAATGGAGGGAGGCAGGCATGGCAGTAAGGAGCGCAAAAGCTGTGGAAAGAATAGCCCAGACAGTATCAAAGATGAACAAGACATTTTTCAGATGTATCAGCAAGAAAAGGAAGGCCAAGGGAGGGATTGCACAGATAATAAAGGAGGCAGGGGGCTATACTGAAGAGGACCAAGAAAAGGCAAATATCTTAAATGTTTCTGCTCAGTATTCACAGTTGAGGGAGAAGGAGAGGGACCACAAATAAGCACCAAGAGATTGGGGGGGAGGAGGGAAATGGACACCAGTCTCTTTTCTGAGGAGAGGGTCAGGAAAGCACTCGCTAATCTGAGGGTGGACAAAACCATGGGGCCAGATGGGGTGCATCCAAGAGTGTTAACTCATTGTACCCAATAGATCCGTATGAAGTCTGGACCATCCATTGATTCTCCTGATACAAAATGGCCATCCAGGGTATAATGAGTTAAAGGAACTCAGGGAGGTGCTAGCTGCACTCCTGACAGATTTGTTTAACAGTTCACTGGAGACCAGTTCAGTTCAGTTTATTGTGTAGGGATAGCTTCCATTAAGCAGGCTCGTTCACAAGGATGTCCCTGATACAAAGTACTAAATATCACAGACAATCAGTACAAGGATACATCATAGTAACACAGCAGGTATATAATGGTGCATAGAGTAGATTGGTTGTAACAAATATGTAGAGGCAAAAGCATCACATGACAGTAAGTTTAGCACCACCTAATAAAAATCATCTCAGACAACCAATACAAGTAGTACATCATAGAAAAACAGCAGGGATATCATGGCATATAGAGTAGATTGGTTATAGCAATAAATAGAGGTAAATTAGAAGCATCACTCAATAGTAAGTTTACCACCTAATAAATATGGGAGATAACAACTTAGTTAGAAAAGGAAGGAAGGAAGATGCATCCCAGTATACATGGGAATCTACAAAGACAATAGGAGAGGGATGAGGAGAAGGTAGACCCGCAAGGGAAGCTAAGTGCAGTTGCAGGTCTCAGCAGTGATCTCATGTACCCTACCAACGAACGCCCTAGCTGGGATAAGGATATGGAGTTTTAGAGTAGCTTGAAGCTTATTCCAAAGGTAGGGAAGAGAAAAGCTTGTAGATGCCCTACCAAACCGTGTCCGATAATTTGGCACATTCAGGTTAATATATGCACATTTTCTGAGGGTGTAGGTGCTAGTTGAGTGTGAGAAGAAGGCTGATATATAAGGGGGTAGCTTATTGAGGAGCACTTTATATGTCCAAATATAAATGTGCACCATTCTCCTGGTGGATAAGGAGGTCCACTTCATCACCTCATACAAGGTACAATGATGGGTTCTGGCTGGGGCATTGGTAATGAAACAGATGGCCTGGTGGTAGAGCGTGTCTAACTTACGCTACTTACTTAGACCAGCGTCATCCCAGAGGACTGGAGAAGGATGGACATAGTCCAACTTCACAAAAGTGGTAGCAAGGAGGAGATGGGAAATTACAGGCCTGTTAGCCTGACATCTGTAATAGTGAAGTTGATGGAAACACTGTTAATAAAGGAAAGAATCATGGAACACTTGGAATCTAATGGACTGCAGGACCTGAGGCAGCATGGCTTTACAGAGGGGAGGTCAAGCCAAAAAAATCTGATAGATTTTTTTGACTGGGTAACCAGGGTGTTGGATGGGGGGATGGCAGTGGACGTGGCCTACTTGGACTTCAGCAGTGCCTTTGACACTGTTCCATATAGGAGGTTGGTAAACAGGATGGGTAGCATGGGGGTGTGCAATAAGGTTGTAACCTGGGTAAGAAATTGGTTAGGGGATAAGAGGAAGAGGGTGATGGCAAACAGAGTTCGCTCGGAGGAAGTGACAGTGACCAGCAGGGTACCGCTTGGGTCAGTACTAGGGCCAGTCCTCTTAATGTCTTTATTAGTGACATAGCAGAGGAACTGGAAGGGAAGGTCTGCCTCTTTGCGGATGACATCCAAGATCTGCAACAGGGTGGATACTCCAGTGGGGGTGCAAAGGATGGAAAGAGACTTGAAATGACTGAAGGAGTGGTCAAAGGTTTGGCAGCTAAAGTTTAATGCAAAAAAGTGTAAAATAAGATACTTGGGTCACAGAAACCGGGGGTGCAGTACAAAATGGGCAGAGAGATATCAGCAGCAACCAAGTGGGAAAGAGACCTGGGGGTAATCATATTGGATAACCTGAAGGTGACCAGAGAATGTGACAAAGCCATCGGGAGAACTAGTGGGATGCTGAGATGTATAGGTTGGGGTATTACCAGCAGGAAGAGGAAAGCGGCATTGCCATTGTATACAGTAGGTCTTTAGTAAGACTCCACCTGGAGTACTGTGTCCAGTTTTGGAGGCCACATCTCAGGAATGACATAAACAGGATGGAAGCCATCCAAAGGAGGGCTACCAAGATGGTACAGGATCTACATCAAACGTCCTATGAGGAGAGGCTAAAAGAACTAAACATGTACACCCCAGAGGAGAGGAGGGAGTGGGGTGATATGATCGAGACCTTTAAATATCTCATGGGGGTGAACAATATACAATTGGGAGGTATTTTTCTGAGGAAAGGGTACTCCAGAACACAGGTCCATGATATGAAGCTGGAGGGGAGATAGGTTTAGGAGAGATGTGAGAAAATACTTCTTCACAGAAATGGTGGTGGATGCCTGGAATGGTCTTCCAGTGGAAGTTGTGGGGGTGAAAACAGTGGTGGGATTCAAAGAAGCCTGGGATAAGTACAGGGGAGTCATAAGGGATGGGTAATGGCACAACAGAGAAAGTGCCGTAGACCTAGAGAGGTCTACAGTGTAAGCAGTGCAACAAAAAAGAACAGACTGGATGGGTCAGGCGGCCCTTATCTGCTGTCAGCTTCTATGTTTCTAAATTGATTGCAGAGCTAGGCAGTGCAGGGAACCACAGGTTTACAGATAAGGTCCAATGCTCAGTGGGGTTGGGGTTTTCGATATAGATGTTTTGTACACTTTTACCCACATTTTTCTCCCACCCCCATCTCTGGCATGCGTGCACGTGTGGAGGCGCATACACGCCATGCGTTGAGATGCCTTCTTTTCGTGTCACTCCCTCCACCAGCACTGACACCGGACCTCCACCTGGTGGCAGTGGGACTATGGGAGGGTGACCACCTCCTACAGGAGAGGAGCGCTGCCATAAGGCTGCTCGATCCTGCTACTCCCTCCCCCACATTGCTTCAGCCCCGATGACCCAAGGTCATTCCCAAACCCGGGTCACTGGTGTAATGCGAGGTAAGAAGTCCAGCGCCTTAGCCCTCTGTGCTACCGGGCTGGGTTTGGGGTTTTTGTTTCAGGTTCTTCAATGATTCATCAGAGGTCGACAATCAGAAGGGCTTCCAGATCTTCAGCTTCATCTAGGTACAGTTTTCTGATTCTTTCCCGGGGCCTATGACGAAGACTCAGAGATTCTTCAAGGTTTCATCCATTACTTCAGTTTGCAATGCCTAGTTCTTCAGATTTTTTTCCTGGGGTCAGTGGTGACACCCCAGAGGTTCTTCAGTTTGCAACACCCAGTTCCTCAGCTGTCTTCCTAGGATCCATAGTGACAGACCAGAAACTCTTCATTTTGCCAAAGTTTCTTAGAATTACCAGTGTTCTATTTCTTCCCCAAGAGTTCTTTGTGATGGCCTGGAGGTTCTACCTGGGGAATACAAGTTTATGTGGTCCTCATCCCTAGGTTTTGTCAACCCCAGTAGTTCAAATTCTTTGTACTTGGTAATAGTTCATCACGCTGGCCAACCGAAAGCATGTGCTTGGATGTTCCTCAGAGGTTCCTGTTCTCATACTTCTCGATCACATCATTTACAGCACCCAATGGAACCAAATAAACTCTGGGGTGGCACTGTACAAATTTTAAAATGACACAATTATAGAGTGTTTTAGAGTTCAGTAACAGTTGAGTAATTTATTGAGTGATGTTAGACTGATAGAAGTGACTGTGGTTCAACAATTAAGTTGTATTGCTTGCACCTCTTCTTCTGTTCCAATTTCTGGGGTGCAGTTGCTCAATAAACTGGTCCTTTTTTGTGAGCTGTGTCTCCTGCCTCTCCATTTTGGTGAAAAATTCCATCATGTAGCCAGATAGTCAAACAACTGCCTTACCCATGAACCAACCAAAACAGCACACTTTAATCAGAGACCTGACACATTAATTTCATTTGACTCAAATCTCTCGACTCACTTCAACACTTGTCTTGGAGACCTGTTTGTTGGTTCAGTGCAAGCAAATTTTGGCACACTTCAAGACCTAATGGTGCTCCAAGCAGAAATACTTGTAGTGCCCCCTTCATTGCTCCCACTGCCCCCAACTTCTCCTTTCTTTTTTTTAAATTGTATTTTATTAGTTTTATCAGCATAGTATAATGCCAAATGCAATACAGAAATACTTTCATATATAACATACAGAACAAAGGGCAGTAACAGCAATATACAGTCCAAATCCCCAACATGTGGGGAAACCATTTTGTAGGTTTGACTCCTCCTAGAAATGAAAGGCATACTACTAATAATGATGATGATTATAATAATATCCCTGTGACACTCCCGCTTACAGAAATATTTGACCAAAAAGGCCCATTCAGATCCCCTTCCCCCACCCATCCCCACATTTTGGGGTCCCATATCAGTTCGAACATTATATGTGGTACTCATGGGACAAAGTCCGAATAGTGTTCCAATTGATAAAGAGTCCAACATTTCCAATGGTTGTCAAAGCTATAGGTCCTATTATTCAGTCTAGCTGAAATCCTCTCCAAGTTATATATTTCATATGTTAACTTTCGTCGGGATCTGAGTGCCGTACTGTATCCAGGATTTTACAATGAGGGGTGCTGTGATGGTGTGCCTACTTGATGCACAACTTTTTATAATGTTTTTAATCCTTTATACTAATCTTTTCTTTGCATTTGTGACTGAAAATATAAATATAATCTATACTTTTGAATGTACTGTATATGTTCTTACAATTAATATATTAAACTTTTCCAGCAAAGTGAAATGCAGCAGCAGCAAGCAAGCAAGTTACAATGGGGGGAGCACCTGCACCCTCTAAAACCCCTAGATCCACTATTGTCTGAGTGGAAAGCCAGAGTCTAGTAATAATCTTCTTGGCCGCCAGAACCAGAAGAGTTAGCATGCGATAGAGCATCCCCTGAACTTTAAGTCCGGTAGGGGGCACTGCTGTCAAGATGAAAGTTGGGGTAAATACCTCCGGCCTCTCATAGATAGCATTTAATTCTCTTATAATCTCTTGCCAATATCCCAAGATATATGGGCAGGACCACAGAACATGTCCCATCCCCGCGTCATCCTGTCCACACTCCATCCAGCAGATTCCGTGTCCGCGTCCTCTAAATTTTGCAGTTATATCTGGGGTTCTGAAAAAACATATTCTGGCCTTCCATGCATATTCCCGCCAATATATATTAGAGGAAATCCTGGAATATAATGAAGTTGAGGTTTGCCATTGGTCTACCTCTAGTTCCAGTCCCAGTTCCTTTGACCACCTAATTCTAAGGCAGTCCAGTAAATCAGTACTTTAAGACCTTAGTCCCACTTCTCCTTTCTGCCTCAACCTACATCCAAAAGTGGTAATAATTCTATAAATACAAGGATGATGACAGTAAGTTTGGCTTTTATAGCAACACTTCTTATACTTCAAGCTGATCTGTACATATAGAGTACTTTCAACTCCTTCTGTACTGGTGCCTCAAGGCAGCTGCTTGATTCATTTGTGCCCCTGATCACTAAAAAGCAAAGGCCCACTATGTGTACATTATACTGACCCCTACAAGCCCACACATGTGTACATTATACTGGTCATCACAGATCCACACGTGTGAGCACATTTTACTGACTGCCTCAGGTCCACATGTGCATACACTATACTGACAGTCACAGGCCCCCTACATTATACTGAGTTACACAGGCCCACTGGTGTGCACATTACACTGAACATCACAAGCCCACATGTCTACATTAGATACGTGCACTATGGTGACTGCCACAGGCCCACACCTGTGCATAATACACTGACTGTCACAGGCTTACATGTATGTGTACTGTGCTCAACATAGGTCCACACGTGTGTATGTGTGCAATATACTGGCCCATATGTGTGCACAATAACTGTCCATCACCGACCCACATGGATACACATTATGCTGATCATCTTGAGCCCACATGCATGTGCACTGTACCAACAGTGACTGGCCAATATGTGTTTATATTGCACTGACTGTTGCAGGTCCATGTGTGTTTATAGTATGCAGTCCATGTGTGTAAATTATTTAAATTAGTTATTTCAAAAGTTTTATTAGGAAATACATACCGAAATGGTAATAGCTCATTTCAGATGTGTCCTGGGGAAGGGGTCATGAGGGAGAGAAGACAATACTATTTTATTCAAAGGAGGTGCCTGCGGTGCAGTAAAATTGCAGAAGGACAAGAATAGTGGCAAACCTCTTTTGCTATGGATCAATTGTCTCTCTCTATTGTTACACGAGGAACGAGAGAGACTCCATACACTCAATTTGGCTCTAAGTTAGGGGCCTCGGGGACTTGTTTACAACTTACTAATTGCCATTTCCTTTTTGTAATGTCTTTACTATTACCGTTTACACTGATTTGGGGTCCGGGTTCAGGAGGTATTTTGATTTTATTTCCTTTAAATTTACTGGGAACTAATGCCTCCACTGGGACTTGGGGTGGAAGGTGGAGGGTAAGAGCATTTTCTCTTTTGAATCTTGAAGATAGGGGATTAGGTGTAAATAGTTACACGGTTGGAATGGGTTGGTTTAAGGGTGGGTATTTGTTACACATGATCCTAATATTATCATGGCACATAGGGGATTCAACTCATACTGCTGGACACTGGGTACTCACTAATCAGTAGTCTCCTCTGGCAAAAAGCCTACTTAAAAGCGATAGGGTTTCGAGCTCTGAGAGGGAGTGGAAGGTGAGTGGGGGGTTATGGATGTTCTGTCCACTTAATCTTTTTTTCAAGCTAAAGGTTATAGAGTTCTTTAGCTTGTTATGGGATTGTTTCCTGTCTGTTGGGTCTTGCGGAGTGTGCTGTTGGCCGATGCTTTGTTGGATATTATCTTGGCTGCTAATTAAATGGCTAATAACTTAGTTAAATTCCTTACCTGGAATTTAAGAGGTGCTAGGGAAAAGCTTAAAAGATATCAGGTCCTTAAACATATCTCTCACCTTCATGCTCATATCATATTTATGCAGTAAACACATCTTCTAATTCATGAAGCTCACTGTCTCCGCAGGCAGGAGATTGGTCAGGTCTATACCTCCGGTGACAACATCTGGCAGAGGAGTGGTCATTCTCATAACACGTAAGATCTCCTGGCAAGCAGACTAGATTATTGCTGACCCACAGGGAAAATGTATTATTGTAAAAGGCCTACTAGATCGGAAGGAGATAGTTCTCGGCAGTATATATGGCCCGGTGGGGGGGAGGGTGACTCTGCCTTCCTTATGGAACTTGTAGATAAGTTGTCTCCATTTCTCTCCTTTCCACTAATTTTGGGAGGGGACTGGAACCTGTTCCCCACCCAAGACTTATATTGGTCACATCAACCGCTCAACCCCCTTTCAGCTGCACAAAGGACACTACATGAGTTTATTGATACATTAGGGATCTGTGACCCATGGAAAATTCTTAATCTGCTGTCATGTACGTTTTCTTTCTTTTCCATGGTTCATCAGACCTCTTCTAGACTTGATTATGTCCTTATCAGCCATTCCCTTCTCCCTGGCCTTAGTAATGCCGGTATAGAACCCATAGTAGAAACATAGAAACATAGACTTTGACAGCGGATAAGGACCACTTGGCCCACCTAGTCTGCCCACTTCCCTACCTAGAGGATAAGCTGCAAATCCTATTTAACCAACAGCCTAATACTTTCGGACCACACTGCAGGATGGACTGTATTAGTCCCCGACTCCGCTACACAGTGGGACATGACCTGGAAGCTCAATACTCAGCTTCTTAAAGACTCCCATGTGATCTCCAGAATCTTTTCTCTCATTAAATCTTTCATTCAAACTAATCAAAACACAGTACCTAGGGTAGACCATGAATGGTGTGCATTAAAATGTTTCCTTCGAGGAGAATTTATTTGGATGGCCTCCACTCGTAAATGTCGTACATAATCAGAAGCCCTTTCACTACTTACACAAATCTGTACCTTGGAACAATCCCTTTCCTTTACTTCTTCCCAAGATCTCTTATAATCCCTGATGTCCCTCAGTGATAAGTACTCCATTTTATTGCAAGAAAAGGCAGAATATGCTATTCTAAAAACCCAGTCCAAATATATTGAACAGAGAGAGAAGGCAGGACAATTACTGACCCTCCAGCTGAAGAAATTGGAGACGTCAAGAATTATTCCTTCCATTTTAGCTCCAAATGGCTCCATTAAATCTCTCCCTAGGGACATAGCACTAATTTTCAAGCAGTTTTACTCTACTCTATATAGCTAACATCTAACTGCACCGAGTATGAATGAGATATCAATATACTTAGAAACTATTCCCCTGTCCAGCCTCAACGAACAACATCAAACTTATCTTTCAACCCCAATCTCACTCGTTAAAATAGAGTCCACCATAAACAGCTTAACCCTTGATAAATCCCCTGGACCAGACGGTGTCCACTCCAACTTCTATAAGCTTTTCCTCAAAGATCTAGCAGCCTTATTGCTCTGCCTATACCGTTTCATGACCTCCTCGGATTTTCACTGGACTCTTCTCTACTGGAAGCTACTATAGTTCTCCTTCTCAAATCAGACAAACCATCTAACCAACCTACGAGCTACTGACCTTTCTCTCTTATGAATTACAAATTTAAGATCCTAGCTAAGATAACTAGCTAAATGAATTGAGAAGGTCTGGTTATGTCTTCTCAGTCCAGAACAGATGGGCTTTGTCTCTGGGATGTCCTCAGCAGATCACATCTGCAAGATTGCTCACTTTTTTCAGGTTGTTAACTCTTCTCTTCTCTCCATGGCTTTGATCTCTCTTGACGCTGAGAAGGCCTTTGTTAGGGTTGATTGGTCCTTTCTCTGGTTAACCCTGCAGAAAATGGGATTTCCTCTCTGTTTCGTACAGTGGATTCAAGTACTTTATTCTTCCCCCACAGCCAAAATGTACTGTAATGGGGTTCTCTCTCCTCTCCCTTTTCCCTATACACTGGAACCCATCAGGGTTGCTCTCTTTCTCCCTTTCTCTTTAACTTACATCTTGAACCTCTCATCAGAAGCCTTAAAGCCAATCCCAATATCCACGGCATTCCTGTCAGTAAACTATCTCTGTCTCTTTCTGTTTAAGCGGATGATATCTTACTTTATTTCTCGAATCCCGTACCATCTCTCACTGCGGCCTTAAAGACCATTGATGATTTTGGCAAGTACTCCAATTATAAACTGAATCTCAATAAAACAGAAACATACCCTCTCAATCACTTAGTTTATAGCCAGGACTTCATCTCTTTCGGCATGAAATGGTCCCCCCGTAGTCATCAAATATATTGGTATTTATTTAATGAATGATTTATCTTTGACTAGGAAGCTGAATCTGGAGGACTTATTAACCATCATGCAACATGATCTGATATGGTGGAACAGTCTCCCAATATCCTTATGGGGCAGAATAAATATTATCAAAATTAATGTACTCCCCCGCTTTTCTATCCTTTGAACATGCTCAACATTTGGCTTCTCCTATCCCTTTTTAAGCATATCCATTCCTATATCACCTCATTTATTTGGATGGATAAATCTCCCAGGTGTTCATACTCTAATCTTAGATTACCCAGAGGATCTGGTGGATTACGGCTTCCTGATTTCCTACTCTTTTTACTGGGTCAGTCATCTTCAAAACTGTGATAAATGGCTCTCGGTGTCCCAAGAGTCTCTTGATTCTGAGCACACTCCTATCTGGCTGCAACTAGAATCCCAACTAATCTGATTATAATCTGTCTCCTGTTTCTATTCTCTTCTCCCCCTTGAAATCACTGCCAAACCCAATGCGGTCTTCCCCGATTGGTACATCTATCAGGATCTTCTTACAATTGTGCTCCTATTTTAAAATTTCCTTATTCAAGGACTTCTCCCAACCCATCTTCCATAACTTAAATATCAAGATTGGCAATTGTTCAATATCCCCCACCTGACTTCCCATTGCTCCTGGTCTCAAGATTTTTGATTTTTATAATACGACCTCCATGCTGACTTCTTCAGAACTACTTCCCAAATGTTGACTAAATTCAAATAACATCTTTAAAATTTACCAGCTGAGGCACTTACTGATATGACAATTTGGTCTCCTTTCACAAGTTTCAATTCTGGGGATCTCCTTCAGCAGGTTCAAGATATAGCACACAAACCTCATGGGGCCTCTGCCCTTTACATGTGTTTTCTAACATATCCTCATCCGTCTAACCCGACCGGATCCAGGATCTGGAAATCCTTAACACCTGAATACACTTTTGTTTGGCCAAGACAATGGAACAATCTCTACATGTATTTGACTCTAGATCATTTGCGACTTACCCAATATCATATTTTAAATAATATGTATTACACCCCTATTAAATTGGCTAATATGGGTCATCTTTCTTCCCCCGGCTGTACCAGGTGTGGTAAAGCAGATGGCTCCCGATTGCATGTCTTTTGGTCATGTGAAAAAGTTTCCTCCCTGTGGGTGAGCATTGAAGAGCGTCTGTAGTATTGGAGACTACTTGCAGATTCAGGTCAAAGAAAGGAGATACCACATGGCTCTTATTTCTTTAGCAGTTAAAAAATTAGTATTGAGGCATTGGCTTGACCAGTTACCTGTTACTTACACTGAATGGTTACATGAACTCTTTTTCTCTTTACAGACAGAACACTTGATTGCTAATATGCATAACCGCATGCCTCTATTCAATAAGAAATGGGGCAAACTATTCACCCTATACTTGAAATAGTTTTATTTCATCCCTGGCACCTCATAAGACAGCCTTTGTATATATAGTCACAACTCTGATCTTGCCTATTATCTATTGTAATGATTGTTATTAGGGATTTCACACACCTCACGTGGGTGGAGTGGGTAGGAATAGGTGAGCTGGGGAGGGAGGGAGGGAGGGTGTGTAATGGTTTCTTTATCCTAGTAGTTATGTCTGTTGCAATTTTTTATTGTTGTTGTGGTTTTTATTAAAACAATAAAGATTTTTCAATTTCAAAAAAAAGAATAGTGGTAAACAGAGGAAAGGGGCTGGGCAAGGAGCGATGTGGCTGAAGGATGGTGGACAGCTGCCTTGGAGTTGGACTCAGGAACAGTGGCAGGACTAAGATGTAAATTCAAGAAGGAGAGGCTTAAAAGAGCATAACGACAAGGAAGTGCAGATAGATGGGGAAGAGAAGACCAGAACTCAGAGAAATAATAGGAGAAGGCAGAGAGAAAAAGAATGAGAATCAGCACTGCAGAGTGACTAGCAGGAAGTGGGGAGGAGGTGAGAGGTGTGAAGTGTGGTAGGGAGGAAGGAAACCAAACTAGAATTTGGATATAAAGGAGACACAGTGGGTGAGGCACCTGACATCAAGAGAGGGAAGGGAGAAATGTATGGAGCAGTGGTGGGCATGAGGGGGACAGTCCTGGGCAAAATGTCAGAAGGAGTAAAAGAGGGGATCCGATCTGGCAATGGTGAACTTGGCAGCGATGGTGTAAATGATGTTGCCATAGCCAAAGCTGGAGAGGATCATCTTGAGATGATCTGCCGATGGTCAGGAAGCGGTATACTCACTGTGTTCCTGTAAAGCACACTAGGTTTGGGGTGGATGGCATCCATATGCACCGAGAAATCAATATGGTGACTCAACCAGACCACAAGATACCCAAATGAGGAGCCCTCCTCAACTACAGTGCCACCAAGGGTAAGGAAGGAGAGGGGAGAGAAGTGAACCTGACAATCCGCTGCTGGAGCCCAAAGCCGTACAGACCATCCTCTTGGCATTGAGAGACAGTTAATGAGTTTGGAACCCGAGCTGGGTTTTGTCAAAGTCCTTGGGGGACACCTGAGCAGATAGGGAGTTGGGGGACTAACCTATATTGAAGACTGGGGGGATGGGTTGGAGGAGAGAAAAGGAAGTGGATGACCTTTCAGAACTTGGAGGGGTGGTTAAGGTTGTTCTAAAGTGTGGATGCAAAATATTCAGATGCTGACCATCATAGGTCTCTGTATGTAAATCATAAAGAACATTACGGACACCTTTCTGCCAAGACTATATTGACCAACACAGACTTTATTGGTACATGAATTATACTGACCATCACAGGCCTGCATCTAATGTATAGGTATTATAATGACTGTCAAATGCTCACCTGTGCATGCATTATACTGGCCATCTCAGGTCCATGCATGAACATATATTGACTGCCTCGGGCTCATGCATTTGTACTTTGTGGGTAAGCATGAAGACATGACAGGGTGTGTATTAGACAGTTCTGTACACAGCCAGGGGCTTATTAAGGCATGACGCTGCATGTTGAGTGTCTACTGCGCCCATGGCTATGCGTTAGAACTGTCTAATGCACATCCCCGGAGTTTCTTATTAGGCTTATGAAATGGGGACTTAGTATTTTATATGCATTACAATTTTAAAACAAGCATTTGTCAATGCTGAATGTTTGCTTGCTGAGATTAACATCAGATGTGCAGGAGGTAGACAGATGCAGAATAGGAATGGCAGTGAAGTATTGAACTCATGCCAACCCCATCTCCACCCTGCAGAAATGGACAGGCATCAGGGGTGTGCCTTTGGGTCATCGCCCATAACGCTCACAGCATTTCACCTCACCCTATCCTGTAGACAAATGCTGAAGTGTGCCTTGGGATGTTTGGCTTCACAGTCACCCTATTTGATAAGGACATATGCTGAAATGGGTGCAGTATAGGAGAATGGGGTGAAGTCTGGGGCCAAAGAGTCCAAGGCACACCTCGATGCCTGTCACTGGCTTCAGGGTGGGGGGGGGAGTGTGGGTGGAATGGCATGAGCATTACAGCCAAGAATCCAAAGGCACACCCCTGATGTCTGTCAGTCTGTACAGGGTGGGACATTATGGTTAGAAACCCTAACGTCCTGGGCGTTTGTTGGTATTTGCACTACAGATTTTCAACACGGCCTTTTTGTGACCCCCCACCTCATGAAAGCATTTGGGACCTCTGCTTATGAACAGTGGCACTGTGATTTTGTTAATGTGTCCCGAACTTTGATTTCCCACAGCGACCGTGCCATTCTGCGCCAGATGTGCGAAAACACAGATCAGGCAGGATGTGAAGAATGACAGCTGTACCATTCATAGGGAGGTGTGAAGAGATGGCAATGTTGAAAATCTGGAGTGAAAATATTAAAAATGCTTGAATTTCCAAGCGTACATGGAAACTGCTCAATGCACACTCGTAACACAGTAATTTAATGGAATTATTTCACCAAATTTTCAGCACAGGCATTTTCTGACATCTGCTCATGAACATTGTCACTGTGATTTTCTTAATCTTCCCCAAACATTAATTTCCCACAGCGACCACGCCATTGTGTGCCAGATGTGCAAAAACACATTTCAGGCAGTATGTGAAAAATGACAGCTGTACTATTCATAAGGAGGTGTACAAAATGGACAATGTTGAAAATTTTGAAAAGAAATATTACAAACTTTTAAAGTTATGAGTGTTCATGGAAACTGCGCAATGTACGATCGTAAGAGTCATTTTATGGACTTTTGTCACCAAATTTTCAACATAGGCATTTTAGGACCTCTTCTCATGAATAGTGTCACTGTGATTTTCTTAATCTGTCCTGAATATTGATTTCCCACAGTGACCGTGCTATTCTACACCGCAGTGCGAAAACACATTTCAGCCAGGATGTGAAAAATTACAGTTGTACTGTTCATAAGGAAGTGTGAAAAAATGGCAATGTTTAAAATCTGGAGTGAAAATATTACAAATTCATGAAGTTACAAGTATGCATGGAAACTGCGCAACGTACGCTCATAACACAGTCATTTTTTGGAATGTTTTCACAAAATTTGCAACATAGGCTTTTTGAGAGCCTACCGCATGAACAATGATGCTGTCGTTTTGTTACTCGGTCCCAAAAGCTGATTCCGCGCAGTGACAGTGAAATCACCTTTTGGGACCAAATAACAAGACAACAGTCACTGAATTCATGAGATGGGGTCCCAAGAACCCCATGTTGAAAATTTGGTGCAAAAATTTGGAAAAATGGCCGAGATATTCACATAAGTTGAAAAAAAACCATTTATGCCATTATACATCTTACCAGCATTTCTTCAGTTTGCAGTCGGCTTTGAAGAGTGTAGACGTGTTCCCAGTCCACTGAAGATCGTCATGCTGGGCTCTGGAGGTAACTATGGGGTGAGGGTGTGTGTAGGGAGGTGGGGTGCGCAGAGCATGGGTGTGGGTTGGGGGAGGGGCACTGGACTCAATGAGGGACCGTTTTTCTTTTACAGGAAAGAAAGAAAAAAATGCAGGAAGGTTTTCTGGTTTTGCAGGTATTTTGGCACACTGGGGTAGGCTCCTAGCGTGCCACCTTAGTGTTTCTTGGGGGGGTCTGTAGCAGACGGGGATTGGGCACCCCTGTCGGCAGACTGTTGGGGGGTGGGTGCATGAGTCGAGAGGAATTGGGCACCCCCTCGGCACACAACAGATGGGGCATCTTGCCGATGGGGATTGGGCTACCTCATCGGCAAAGGAACTAGGAATGGAGTATGCCGACAGGGGGATTGTGCACCCCCGTCGGGTGTAATCGTCAACTTCCGTGGGGGCTGTGAGAGGCCAATGAAGAAGCTGCCTCCATGTTTGTTTGAAAGGGGATACCAGACAATGCAGCTCTAATTCACTGCTGCAGTCAGGGACCGCCCCACAAAAACAGCTGATTATTAATGATGGGGCATTCCCTGATTGCAGTGGTGAATTTCTTTCAAGTTGATGGCAAGCTACACTAGTGCTGTCATGGACAGCATGCTCCTCTATTGGTGCCACACAGACAAAGCCCCAAAGTGGGCTGCTGGCATTGGCAACAACACAGCCGTAACTCCACAAGCTGCAACTGCAGCAAGCTGCCCCAATATTTGTCTTGCACATGCATGCAAGCAAACATAATGAATAGGTTAAAATAATAAAAAAATAACATATTTTTCTAAATTTGACATAAAATAGTTCCTCTGCATGATTTAGCTGGATTTTGTTGTTCTTTTAGGCTTCCGTAGTTGTAGATTTTTGTTGGTGTTGTTGGGAGATACATAGAGAGGGAGTGTTTTCTGCAAGTTGCAGCAGTGTTGACAATCGGTTGAAAATTACTAAATGTAATACATTTCTTTCCTTTTTACATTGGTTGTGCACATGCGCAAACCAACGTATTGTTGCAGTACGGGATTTTGGGGGGGTGTCGCTGCTGAGCCCATTGCAGTACACAAAACCAGGAGCTTGTAATGGGCTCGGCAGTCGGCACCAATGACCACTTGGTATGTTCCTGACCCAGCTCTCTGCTAGGTGGGCTGAATGGTCATGCACTTCAAAGGACTGAAGCCGCTCCAATCTGAGAGTGCTTTGGTCCTTTGATTTTCATGAAGCCACGTTAGTAAATAGCTGATTGGCATGAGGAATGAAAGGGGAAGTCTCATGTAACAGTGGCTTCCAAAAAAAAAAAAATCCTCCCCAGATTAACAAAAACAGGCCCCCCATCCCCCTCAGTGTGGGACACTGGGTAGCCCACTCCCAGTGTCCCCAGTTGTCCTTCAGCCCAGTATGGTTCCCCCCCCCTTGCAATGTGCCTTCTTGATATAAGGTTTACTGATAGCGGGTGCCCAATCCCCGTATTAGAAGTAGCCCCCCCCTCCATCCCGACAGTGTGGGATACTGAGTAGCCACTCCCAGTGTCCCCAGTTGTGTATAAAATCCCCATATTATTGTTGGGGAACACTGGGAAGCCCACTCCCAGTGTTTCCAGTATGTCCCCCCTCCCAGCAGTGTTGCGTCCCCCTTATGTTTTCCGTTACAGCGGATGCCCAATATCCTTGTTGGCAGTAGCCCCCTTCCCCCCAACAGTGTGAGATACTGGGTAGCCTACTCCCAGTGTCCCCAAATGTATAATGTACCTGTAAAAAAGAAAACAGTCCCCCGACATCTTTTTTTTTTAAACTGGAAAAAGAAAATTGTCCCTTGTCGTCTCCCCATGTCCCTCCTCCCCCATCCTCACCCTCCCTCTGTCACCCACCTCCCCACACCCCCCTTACCTCATACTTACCTCTGAAGGCTGGTGGCTGTGATCTTCTCTGGACTGGGACATGTCTACACTTTTCAAAGGCGAACCGTGAACTGAAGGAATCAAGGTAAGTCATATAATGGCTATCAATGGGGTTTTCAACTTATGTTGATGTCTCAGCCATTTTTAGGAATTTTGACCCCAGATTTTTAACATGGGGTTATTGAAACCCCACCTCATGAACATTGGCATTGTCATCTCATTAATCAGTCCCGAAAGGTGATTCTGCGGTCGCTGCATGGAATCACCTTTTGGAACCGAATAACGAAATGACAGTTCCAGTGTTCATGAGGTGGGGTCTCAAGAACCCCATGTTGAAGTTTGGCGCAAAAAGTCCAGAAAAGGACTGTGTTACGAACATGTGTTGTGCAGTTTATAAGCACTCTCGTAACTTCACCAATTTTTAATATTTTCACTCCAGATGTTCAACATTACCATTTTTCACACCTCCTCATGAACAGTATAGCTGTCATTTGTTACATCCTGCCAAAAACGTGTTTTTGCACCTGTGGCACAGAATGGTGTGGTCGCTGTGCAAAATCAACTTTTGGGATGGATTAACAAAATCACAGTGCCAGTGTTCATGAAGGGAGGTCTCCAAAAGCCCATGTTGAAAATTTGATTGAATAATTCCAAAAAATTACAGCGTTACGAGTGTGCGTTGAGCTGGTTGTATGCACATGCATATCTTCGACAATTTTTCATATTTTTACTCCAGATTTTCAACATTGCCATTTTTCACACCTCCTCATGAACAGCATACAGCTGTCATTTTTTACATCCTGACCAAAACATGTTTTCGCACCTGTTGCGCATAATGGCGTGGCCGCTTTGCGAAATCAACTTTCAGGACAGATTAACAAAATGACTGTGCCAGTGATCATGATGTGGGGTCCCCAAAAGACCATGTTGAAAATTTGGTGAAAAGAGTCCTGAAAATACCCAAGTTATGTACGTCTGTTGCATTTATTCTACGCACGCACATAACTTTGCGGGATTGGATAAGGATACTAATATACTGTCTCAAAAAGAAGGGACATTCATTATAAAAACTACATTAATGCATCACTTAGGGTTTTTGTTAAATCATCAAAAGCTGGGAAATTATATGTTCGGGTTCCCAGCCCTACCACCCCACCCTCACTCTCACCCTTCACGCACCAACAGGCATCGGGGTGTGCCATGGGGTCATCAGACCTAAGTCTCACCCTATTCTCCTATACTGTACCATGTCAGTTTGTTTACACATGGAAAGGGGTGAGAGTTGTGCCTAATGACCCCATGGCACACCACAATGCTTCCTGGTGTGTGGAGGATGGGGAGTGGGGTGGTAGGGGTGGGAACCCTAACATCGAATTTCCCAGCTTTTGACAATTTAATAAAAACCTTAACTGATGCATTCAGTTACTTTTTTGCTGTGTGATCTGCTGGCTGTACTATATCAACAAGCAACGCGATTTCATTCATTAGAAGCTGACGCGTGGCAGTGGAGGAGGGAGGGTTGTGCTGTGCTGGACCGGCAGCATCAGCGGCAATTGCCTTGTGCTAATAAGGAGAATTGGGCACTGGGTGCTGGGTGCGGGATGATGGATGGACGGAGTGGTCAGGTCACTGCTTATTGTTGCTGGGGAGGGGGGGATTACTCTGTATTCTTGGTGCTGTTGCCTCTCACTTAAATTTGGTGGATTACTTTGTATTCTTGGTGCTGTTGCCTCTCACTTAAATTTGGGGGATTACTTTGTATTCTTGGTGCTGCTGCCTCTCACTTAAATTAGTTTATAAGATTGGGGCTGACCGTGGAGGTGGGCGGGTGGTGCAGGTCTCATTAAGAGTTTGTTTTTTTTTTGGCAGGAAAAAAAATTGCGGGTACTGGGTGCATAGGAGGTTGGGATTTAAATCGGTGTTACTGAAAGAAGTTGCTACCTTGAAAGTACATAAGGCTATGGGACCAGATGAGGTACACTGCAGGGTATAAAGGGACCTCAGGAAAGTGCCAGCATTAAACAAGCAACCAATGTTCCAACATTGACAAATGTTTGTTTTATTAGGTTTCATTGAGGAAAGCAGATGACAGAGTTTTCAGTCAGAACCAATAGTGTGAGCACAAGCTTTTCTATTCAGAAAGAAATGTGTACCAGATAATGCTTTTTTTCTGTTTTTTTCCAATACACAATTTTTTTTCATTTTTTTAAAATGATACATGTAATAACATTTTGCAAGCCTTAAAACCAGTTTACGCAGAAAATAAACAATGTGTGACCTTATAACTAATAAACAATCAATCATCAGTGAACACTGTTATCATAGAATAAATTGTTCAGACCATCTAAAATGAGTTATGCAGTAATATAACATTAAAGGGAATTAGTTATTCATTTATTAGCTTTGTATTTCAGAAAGGGGCTCCATGTTAGATGAAACATTTTCAGCTTGTCTGGTACCATATAACTTATTCTTTCATTATTTGCTAGAGAACTAATGGAATCTAGCCATTCTCAGACAGTAGGATGTCTGTTTTCAAAAAATTTTTTGCAGCATTAATCTTTTATAAGCTAGAGCCACCAAGCTTTTTTCTATTTTGAGCAGCTGTCAGGGACTTCTGTTGAGACAAACAACTATCCAAAACTTTAGTGGAGATAAGCGACTTTGCTGGACTTCACTTAAAATGGTTAGTGAGCATGAGAAAGAGCGGTAGGTGGGAACGAGTGCCTGGCGCATGGGCAAGTGGGGGTAGGGACAGACTGCAGTGGCAGCAGACGTGAACAAGGAGAGAAGCAACAGAAGTGATCTAAGGAAGTTCAGCTACAGATCTGCTCATTTAGGGCGGGATATTCAGACTGCGCCAGGCTGTGGCGCAAGTCTGGGCGCAGCGCAACTTGGATGCGCAGGGACGTTGACAGGGTGATATTCAACGGAGCTGTGCCATGGCACAGCATCATTGAATATCACACCTTGGCCATCTGCAGTGTGCATGGTGCAGTGGCACTGCACCAGCGCAAGTGACCAGAGTGGAGCAGGAGGATGTGCTTGCACAAGTTCTGTTGCGCTAGGCGCAACAACTGCGATATTCAAAAGTGCACATGCAAATGGGGCCATAATG
Source organism: Neoceratodus forsteri (assembly GCA_016271365.2). NCBI lineage: Eukaryota > Metazoa > Chordata > Ceratodontiformes > Ceratodontidae > Neoceratodus > Neoceratodus forsteri. Next base: position 1,026,195,740 of record CM028130.1, on the reverse strand, counting down.
TATGCAAGGCACAAATGGGGCCATTTGCATGTCATTATGGCCCCATTTGCATGCAGGTGCGCCAATCCCTGGTGACTTGTGCCTGGCGCCCTGCCAGGCTGCAGCTGTCGGGGACCGACGCCCCCCTGCTCATCATGGCAATGTGCCCCAATGCCCAATCACAGGCATGTGTATATGAAGAACACGTCCTATATCCCTGGTGGTCCAGTGGACCGCTTGCAGCCTCATCACGAGCATAGGTATAATTATATTCAGTTAACTCTATCCCTGGTGGTCCAGTGGACCGCTTTCAGCCCGATCGCAGGCATATGGGGAAATAAAAGTAGTCCTATATCCCTGGTGGTCCAGTGGACCACTTGCAGCCAAATCGTGGGCATCTGTAGTACAAATGTTAGTCCGAAATCCCTGATGGTCCAGTGGACCGCTTGCAGCCTGATCGTGGGCATCTGTAGTAAAACCTATTGAGTCCCATATCCCTGGTGGTCCAGCGGTACCCCCCTCCCCACCTGCCCACTGAGCCCCACTGCCCCGCTCCCTCCCGGTCAGCGGCAGGCAGCAGCTCTCCACCTGCTTGCCACCCCGCCGCCCGCCGACTGACACCAGACAGTAGGGCTGTATGCCCATTGGTCTACAGCGTGAGCCAATGGGCGTGAGGCTCGTGCCGTACTACACGGTCAGATATGAATGGATCTATTGACATATCTGGACTTAATGTCCCGGTACAATTACATGCCATTGGCTCACGCTGGTGGACACTTAACCAAATCAGTATCGGTCGGCGATGGTCGGCAGCAACGGTGAGAATCTTCCGCCCGCGCTGCCCGTGGAGAGGCGGGGCAGTGGGGCTCAGTGGGCGGAAGTGACTGGACCACCGAGATATAGAGATGTGAGCCACTACGGATGCCCTGTGACATCGGCTGCTGGCGATCACTGGTTTTCCAGTATCGACTGGCGATGTACCGAATACCTGCGATGAGCTGCATCGTCGGGCCTGGGGCTATCGAACAACATTTATACTACAGATGCGGGGAATCGAGCTGCAGTAGTCCACTGGACCATCAAAGACTATCGAACTAGCATTTGTACTACAGATGCCCGCGATCAGGCTGCAAGCGGTCCACTGGACCACCAGGGATATGTGACTAATATTATTCTACGTATGCCCGTGATCGGGCATGGGGGCACCACCATGAAGGTGCAGCCGGAGCTCGGGTGGCCACCCACAGGTGGCAGCTCCCGTGTTGCGCCTTGCAATTCGGCAGCTCACCTGTGGGTGGCCAGCTGTTGCTCCTTTTTTTTTGGGCTCACCTGTGTGCAGTGCAGGTAGGAGTTGCGCATGCATGGGCTCAGCACATGCTGGGCTGAATATCAGGATATGTGAAGTATGCATGGGCACGCCCCCCCCAGCTCCGCCGCATACAGTACTGATGCGTTCTGGGGCATCGGGATTTGTGCCGGGCACAATCCCCCTTTGAATATCGTGCCAGGGCACATCAGTGGGTTGTGCATGGTGCAACTGTGTTGTGCCATGCGCAACCCTTCTGAATATCCCGCCCTTAGTGTTTTTAAATTTATGTTGATAGATGTGAGGGCATGAGCAAGGGATTGGGTTGTTGGCCGATGGGTGGGCAGTCTTGACAGATCACTGGAGATTAAAAAGATAACAAAACAGATAGAAAAAAAATGCAGAAATGTCTATTTGAGTTTCTTGTTATTTTGTAATGTAATGTGTTTTGCCAGACAGGAATAAAATAGCTATTGTAGTCTTTATGGTGCACATGATGGAAAGTCTTCCTAAGTGGAGGGGAAAGGAATGCCGGCTATTAACTTTTTAAAAGTTCTAATAAGTGGCAGAAGGATTTCTTTAATGTCCTGCATCCAGATTGGCAGCACTTGTTTTCAGCCATGTATTAGACATTTCTAATGCACCGCTAGCAGCCAATAAGGATGCAGGATTTCCTCTTCCCATTAGAGCTAGATATATATTTTGCATGATTGAGCTTTTGTCCCCATAGGAAAAGTATTTATATATTTCCCTATGTATGATGGGAGCCAGTTAGTGTATTATGACACCAATTAGCTTATTACATAGAGAATAATGTATGGGGTAGAGTGTATTACAATAATTTTATACATACTAGAGGTGTGTGATGTCTATATAAACCCCAAGAACGAAGTTAGAGGGGTTTATCAAGCATCACACAACAAGGATGTGTATTAAATTTGAGTTATGCTGCACCCAGGCATTAGTTTTTATACATTTTGGTGCAGCAATTTTTTTCCAACTAGAGCAAAAAGTTGTGCCAGTTTATCACAGTATGATGTCAAGGTAATGTTGTATGCTTCTACATTTGAAGAGGAAATAATAAGATGCAGAGATTTGTATATCATAAAAATTTTATGAAAAATACCTTTTCTGCAGAAAAGGTAGGAGGCAACATAGTAGGAATGGCAACATGAATGAAAGTGAAAGTTTGGAATAGGGCAAAAAATTGGGTTGAAAACACTCGAAAATTGTGTTTTTTTTAACTGTTTACAAAGAGTGATTGAACTGCACAGTGTCAACAACAGTGCTGCTAATATTTAGATTCTATAAATCAAAGTCCTGAAAACACATAAGGAACTCTAAAAAAGTTAAACATTTATTCATCTCTTCTCTTCCGGTTTTCTTTGTTTGCAGTCATGAGATCCGGTCACTATAGAGATTACAATGATGTCTTTTCCATGTAGCTGCCTGCCTTTTCTGCAGAAAAGCTATTTGTCATTAAAATGTTTACAAAAGGTAACTCTTGTTTATAAAAGCTGAAGTTACTGTAGAAAGGGCACTGGTTTTGTCAGGACACTCGTTTTTGTCTTGAGTGAGACTCTGAGCGCAAATGTTCTCACAGCCAAAGTGCGAATGATTAGAGACAAAAGTTGTGAGGCTGTAAGAATGGGGCTCATACTCAGAGTGTCAAATGGAGTGTGTGTTTGCCACAATAACCAGCTGGTTATTACAGCAAATAATAACTGGGTGAGCCCATAGGAAAAAAATTGCTCACCAGTAATTATACTGTATTAATGTGTTATTAACACCTTAATAACACATTAATACCCAACATACTATAAACCACCACAAGACATGTAACAATCCACTTAATAACACATGTAGCAGCCACTCAAAACCCCCCACAACTCGACCTGAAAAACTACCACAGACTACATTAAAAATGTACCTAGCACTATTCCATTCCAACTCACTCACCAAAACAATGCTGTCCCTCAACACTCCAAGCCTCTCATATAGGCCCTGGATTCGCTACATAGATACATAGACACTGTCGGCAGATAAGGGCCTATGGCCCACCCAGTCAGCCCATTTGAGCTTGTAAGTTCCCTTTACGTTTTTCTAGAAGTCTGTTGCCCCTTATCTCTGACCTCCAGAATTCCCTTATGTCTATCCCATGCATTCTTAAATCCCATGATTGTTTCAGCCCCCACCACTTCCTGTGGCAGGGTGTTCCACTTGTCCAACACCCTTTCTGTGAAGAAATTCTTCCTCACGTTTCCTCCTAATCACCCTCCCTTCAACATCGTCCCATGCCCTCTAGTTCTGGAACATATTTTTGCTGGAAAATAGTGTATTCCTGCACCCTGGTGAGGTACTTGTATGTCTCTATCATATCCCCCCTCTCCTTCCTCTCCTCCAGGGAGTACATATTCAAATCCTTCAGCCTGTCCTCCTAGGATATGTGATGTAATCCCTGCACCATCTTTGTTGCCCTCCTCTGAACCTTCTATACCCTATGTCCTTACTTAGGTAAGGTCTCCAGAACTGTACACTGTACTCCAGGTGGGGCCTCGCTAGTGTCTTGTATAGTGGAATTATGACCTGCCTTTTCCTTCTGGTGATGCCCCTGCCTATGCATGCCAGCATCATATTTGCTTTACCTGCTGCCTTGACACACTGTTTCCCTACCTTGAGGTCATCAGAGATGATAATCCCAAGGTCCCTTTCCTGCTTGGTGCATGTTATATCCTCACCCCCAACTGATATGTTGTTACAGGGTTTTTGTGCCCCATATGCATTATCTTGCACTTCTTTGTGATGAATTTCAACTGCCAAACCCTTGACCATTCTTTAAGTTTCTGCAGGTCCCTCCTCATTCTGTTTTCACCTCCCGGTGTGTCCACTCTGTTACAGAGCTTCATGTCATCAGTGAACAGGAGGTCCTGCGCAATGTCACTTATGAAGATGTTGAATAGGACCGGTCCCATCACTGATCCCTGTGACACCCCACTGGTCACTTTTCCCTCTGTGGAGTGACAGCCATTTATCACCACCCTCTGTTATACTGGAAGTTATACTGGAAATTGTAGAACAGCAAAAGGCGAAAGCCCATATAAGTTATTCCCACTATTCAATAGAGGCATCTGTGTCCTGCCACCCAGTCAATTACCCACGCACCACACTACTGTCCTGCCCACTCCCATATTCCCCAGCTTGTTTAATAGCCTTCTGTGTGGCACAGTGTCAAAGGCGTTGCTGAAAACCAGATAAGCCACATCCACCACCCTCCCCTGATCCACCTCCCTTGTCATCCAGTCGAAAAATTCAATGAGGTTGGTCTGGCATGACCTCCCCACAGTGAAACCATGCTGCTTTGGGTCCTGAAGTCCTTTGGCAACCAGATGTTCCACCAATCTCTCCTTCAGTAGTGCTTCCATGATCTTCCCCACTACCGAGGTCAGGCTGACTGGTCTGTAGTCCCCTGCTTCCTCTTTATTCCTGCTTTTGTATACGGGGACTACATCTGCTGTCCTCCAGTCTTTGGGTACCTCCCCTATTTCCAGTGATTAGCTAAACAGGATTGCAGGGGTTCAGCCACCACCTCTCAGTTACTTTAGGACCCTGGGGTGCACCACATCTGGCCCCATTGCTTTATTGAATCTTTTTCTTCCAGTTCCTTTAGGACCCTTTCCCATGTAAAGGGACTTGTGTCCATTTCTGCACTCTTCCCATCCCTTGTACTCCCTTCAGGCCCATTAGCCTCCTCTTCCTCAGTGAAGACCGAGTAGAAATATCTGTTCAGTATGTCAGCTTTACTGTTGTCATTCTTCATATGGTCCCCATCCTCCCTCTTCAGTCTCACTATCCTTTCCTTTGCCCTTCTTTTTTCACTTATGTACCTGTAAAAAGTTTTGTCCCCTCTAACCACTGATTTTGCGATGAACTCTTCTGTCTGAGCTTTGTCTTCCCTTACTGACCTCCCTGCCTCCCTTTGCTTCTCCTGGTTCTTCTCCCTATCCTCTTCTGCCTGTGTCTTTTTGTATTGTCAGAATGTGAGGTTTTTGGCTTTCACTTTCTCTGCTACCTCCTTGGAAAACCATAATGGCCTCCTCTTCCTTTTCCCCTTGCTAACTTGCTTAATACATAATTCTGTTGCTCTTGTAATTCCTGTTTTAAATATTGCCCACTGTTCCTCAACCCCTGATTCTCTCCCCATTCTCATTAGTGCCTCTTTCAAGCATGTCCCCATTTTCCCAAAGTCTGCCCTCCTAAAATCCAGGATATGTGTTTTTGTGCGGTTGGGTTCAGTTCCTTCTGTGATTTCAAATCACAATGACTGGTGGTCACTGTTCCCCAGGTGCTCCCCCACTGTTACCCCTATCACACTGTCTCTGTTTGTGAGCATGAGGTCCAGTACTGCATTCTGCTGAGTTAGTTCCATAAGCAGTTGCTTAAGGAAGGCAACTTGAAGTTAGTCCAGGTGCTGCTGTCATTAATTTCCTCCTGAACTCATGTTGTTCCCAACCTCTTTCTGTTGCTCACAATGTGCTGCGGTCTGAAAGGCCACTCCTGACAGTACACCATGCTGCTCCCCAGCAGACTGAACTCCACTCCATACCACACACTACTCCTGATGGACTGACTACCAGACAACTCACCCCTGCCATGACCAGCTAAAGGAAGAAACGTTGGAGCCACGCATCGTTGGCTAGGAGGTCCTTGCACTACAGAAACACTACTAGGACAAAAACTCGAAGTCCAAAATCAACCCACTACACTACAGAAAAACATAGGGCACAACAAAAAGTGTCCAACCTAATGCATTATGCAAAATGAAAGATGGCAAAATCTGGTATGCTCATGAAATAATATCATCTTGGGGTTGAACAACCTCATAAAGGCTCCCTGCTCTTTGGGCTTGTGGCTGTATCTCTTGTTCAACTCCTTGAAGATTTATTGCCTTGTATAACACACTTTGCCATTATTTATTCTCTCTCTCTCTGTTATAGAGGTGTGGTAGCATCCTATAGTTAGGGTTGAGTTGACTGTTCAATGTTAAACCCCAATTTTTGCACCTTAATAAATGTATCTTTGTTTGATGAAATAACGCAAAATGTGGCATGCATGGTGATATTGTCAGAGACTCAAGACTTGAAAAGTTTCGTGATGGCATCTTGTACAGTTTTTGAGATATGGAGCAACAAAAAAAGAAAAAACCCTATACTTAACATTGTGTGCTGTACCTTTGGCTGGCCCGGTGGCGTTGAGAGTTGAAGCAGTGGATGCCACATCTCACGCCATGACGGCAACCTGGGTCGGGAATGGACTCGGGTTACTGGGGGGACCCATGGGGAGAGGATGGATTGAGCATCCTTAGACAGCTCCCCATCCTCGGAGAGGGGAGACGGTGCGGCACGCTGTTTGCCTGACACCCATTGGTCAGCACATGCATGTCACCAGAATGGGGAGGGATCCTCATGTCCAGGGTGTAGGCTGCCTCCATGGAAGTGGAGCCCAGCCGCTTCACCCATTGCATGTTTGTGGGCTGGGGGAGTAAAGCAAGGTGGAAAACAGGAGCTGGCAGACTCCATGATGGGTTGGATGCGCCCCCGCAACAAGCCGCCCAGACTTTTGGACCTTGCTCCGGGGGGGGGTGAAGTCGACCCTCCTCACGCTGGCCCCACCATGGGGGGCACTCTGTGGGGGAACTACAGGGTACAGCTGGTGCAGGGACAGGTGGACTCAGAGGACCTGCCCTCCTAGGGAGGGCTGGACCCGCCTGCCAGCTGCACAAAGGTGAAGGACACAGTATAGGAAAAAAAAAAAACATTGTGTCTTTTTTATTCTCACCTACAGCCTGAATGGTGTGGAATTTTTTTAATGAAATTTTCAGGTTAGAAGGGGCCTTTGCCAAGGGTGTGACTTTTAAAGGTTTGGTTAAAAAATATTATATCGTTTTAGAGTTATAACGATTTCTGAGTTAAAGTTCAGGTTCAACTGGTGAAAAAAAACTATTGTGAAAGGTAAAAAAAAACATCGCGAAAGGTGAAAAACATATCATGAGTGCTTATTTGCATGATTTACTTGTCATGGGGGAAAATACCAATTGCGTGGAAAATAACCAATCGAGATGGCCGCCATTTTCTTTTTATATTTACAAATATTCATGCACATATCATGATGTTATGACTTGTGTCACCCTGGGACCAGAGAAAATAGAAAAAATTGGACCCTGGCACCAGGGGCTAACAATCTTGGTAAATCCCACCCTCAACCTCAACTGGGGTCATCTCCAAGGGCCAAACCCTGACCCTGCCAGGGGCAGTACCATTATGACACATCCTGGGATGACCTTTAGGTAAGTGGCAATGGGGTCCGGTGCCAGATTTAGAATGGGACACAACCAGAATTTACACAAAAAGAGATTTAAGGACTAATCAAACTTTAAACAGGTACAACAGTGTCAACTGGCCTAAAAAAACAGCACAATTATTAGATTGTATAAAGCAGAACTTTGTAAGCAGATCAAAGTAAGTAATAGCCCCCTCTGTTTAGGACTTATATGAGGCCTCAACTGGCATACTATCACCAGTTCTGGACCCCATATCGTGGGAAGTATGTGGACAGATTGGAGACTAGAATGATGATAGGAGAAAACAGGATGGAACATAGTTAGCATGGGGAGAGACTAAGTACTTAAGACACATTTAGTCTAGAAAAGAGAAGAATAAAAGGAGCCCTAATTGCCCTATATATGAACATATAAAAGAGCCAGCAGAAGGCCAAAATGGTCTATCAGGTCTGCTCATTAGTAATGCAGTGTCTCTGGCTTACACCTTTGACCCTGCCCCTCCCGTCAACCCTTCCTTCATAACTCTCCCCCCATAGTCCCATGGGTTCCCTTTATGCCTATTCTAGGCCACCTTAAAGCCTCCCACCATCTTAGTTGAGACCACCACTTTTGGAAGTGTATTCTGTTTGTCCACCACCCTCTCAATGAAAAAACATTTCCTAACATCCCTTCTAAATTCCACCACCAACTTCATACTATTCCACCTCATGGATCTGCTGTCACTCAAATTGAAGAGACCTTCCCTATCCACTTTACTTATTCCTTTCAAGTACTTAAAGGTCTCTGTCATATCCTCCCTTTCTCTTCTGTCCTTCAGGTAGTACATTCATAAGGCTCCCAGCCTCTCCTCGTAAGACTTCCCTTGCTGTCCCCCTATCATCCTGGTTGCCCTCCTTTGGACCCTCTCCAACAAGCTGATGCCTCTCTTATGATATGGATTCCAGTACCTTACTCCATATTCCAAATGTGTTCTCACCAGTGACTTATACAGAGGCATTATGACCTCGCTTTGTCTACTGCTGAATCCCCTGGCTATACACCCTACCATCCTGTTTGCCTGCGCTGCTGCCTTCTTGCATTGAGTAGAGTGTTTCAGGTCACTGTTGATCACCACCCCCAAATCTTTTTCTTCCTCCAATACTACTACCCTGACCACCACCAGGTAATACTTGGTCCTAGAATTTCTGGCCCCAACGTGCATCACTTTGCATTTCTTGGCATTAAAGCCAAGTTGCTAGATCCCTGACCATCTCTCAAGTTTCCTGAAGTCTTCCTGTAGATCCTGAATACCTTCAACTGTGTCCATCCTCCCGTAGCAGTTGATGTCATCGGCAAACAGGCACATTCTGCCCTTTATGCCTTCCCCAATGTCGCTAATGAAGGACACCAGCCCCAACACCAATCCCTGTGGGACTCTGCTGGTTACCTCCATGGCACTGGATAAGTCTCCCCCACCACCACCACCATCCTCTGCATTCTGTCACTTAGCCAGCTGGCTACCCACCTTGTCAGTTTCTCCCTGACCCCCAGATCCTTCATTTTGCTGATTAACCTCTTATGCTGCACTGAACAAAGGCCTTGCTGAAGTCCAGATATGTGACGTCTACCACTTTGCCTCCATCCACCTCTGTGGTGACCCAGTCATAAAGGTCAATCAGGTTCATCTGACAGGATCTACCTTCCACATACCCATGCTGCCTCTTGTCCTGAAGACCATACTCCCCTATATACCTTACCAACCTCTCCTTGAGTATGGTCTCCATGAGTTTGCACAAGATCGATGTCAGACTTACTAGCTTATAGTTCCTCAGACCATCCCGGGGCCCACTCTTGTGGAGAGGCACAACCTGTGCCATTCTCCAGTCTTGTAGCACAACTCCTTATTCCAGGGATGCACTGAAGAGGTCCATCAGTGACCCCGAGAGGTCTTCATCTAGCTCCTTCAGTACCCTCGGGTGTATGCCGTCTGGTCCAGGGAACTTGTCTGCCTTTGGTGCCAGCAGTCCTTCCCTTACACTATCTACCGCTATAATCACATCTGTGGCATTCCGCCCCCCCCTTCACCCCCGGTGGAACTGGATCACCTTTTTCTGTAGTGAAGACTGAGCAGAAGTACTCATTCAGTACCACTCCCTTGCTCACTTCTTTCTCCACCCATCCGTCCCTCTTCCTCAGCTTAACTATCCCTTCCTTCCTTCCTGTCCCTGTTCTCGCTTATGTAGTGGAAGAAGGTCTTAATCTCTTCTGCTATTTGCAGTTTCTTCTGTGTCCTTGCTTGCTGCACCACCTTATCTGCCTCTTTAGCTAGCCTCAGGAATTCCACCTAATCTGTTTCATTCTCAATCCTCTTATAGGCTGCTATCTTGTCCCTCACCACCATGACAACCTCAGAGTTGAACCAGATGGGTGATTTGGCTTCTGATTTTTTCCCACTAAGCCTAAAACAATCCACTGTGGCTGCTAGTACTGCATCCCTGATGGTGGCCCATTGCATGTCCACCTCCATGTGTGCTCTGAGATGCCCTCTAGTTGCTTCCTTAGCACCTCCCCCAGTTTCCCAAAATCTGTTCTCAGGAAGTCCAGGGGTTTGGTCTTGGTGTGGAAACCTTCCTTACTTATGTTCAAACTAAACCACACTGTGCTGTAGTCACCACCTCTCAGGGTTCCTTAATCATTATGTCATGTATATGCTCCCCATTTGTGAGCACTGGAGCAAGTATTGCCCCATCCCTGGAGGGCTCCCTAACTCCCTGGGTCATGAATCCTCCTTGAATCACATCCAGGGTCCTTTGACTCCTGGCACAGAATGTGGTCAGTATACCCTAGTCCACCTTAGGCAGATTAAATGTCCCCCCAACCACTACCACCCCCCCTTCCTGCCACATCCAGCAACTCCTTACACAGTTATATGTCCCTTTCCTCATCTTGGTTGGGCAGTCCATGATGTCTTAAAAGAACCAGACTTTTGTGTCAGGAGTTGAGATTATATCAGAAAGCAGACATATCCACAACTAGATGTCTTAACCAGCAGCCACAAGGGGAAATATCCAGGAGAGATAAGAAGTACTATTTCACAGATGGTGGTGGAAATTTGGTATTGAAGAAAGGACTTGCAGAAAGGCACCAAATGGGTGTATATATTACTAAAAAAAAAAAAAAAAAAAAAAGCAATGGCCCAATAATGGAATCTCTGGAGGATGCCCACTTGTTAGCCCATAGACATACATTTAACCACGGTGCAGTCAAGATAGGTCTGAGGAGAATGAAGCACTTCCCTTCAGGCAAATCCCACTAGCCAATCCTTTCTGAAGAATGCTGTGATTGATATATCAAAGGATGACGAGAGATACAAAAGGATAATGACATTCATGCTTAAGAATGGGTCACTGACACATAGAGCTCTAAACCCTGCAGCCTTAGTTCAACGTCCAGACCGAAAGCTGATGGACAACAGTCAAGTAAGTTGTCTCCAAGAAGGTGTTCTGAGCACGAATGTATTTAACCAGTAAGCCTATGTTTTATGTACCAGTTCATTTCAAATACTGGTTGGCACATTTTGTTTCTGTTCTGTCTTTGATGACTTTTTAGTAAATACAATGCATGATTCAATTGGGCACATGCCTTGAGGACAATCGGGTACATACCCAACCACAATTGGGCATACTCCCCAATGACAGTCGAGCACTCACCACTCCAACAATTGGACATATGCCCCTATGACAGCCCTTCAAGGGCTCTGTATGCATTCACCCTCTATAACTTCTTACTGCCATGAACCAAGCCTTTAAAGGGCTCTGCTTCTCCTTATATCTGTGCGCATTGTACAGAAGAGAGTATTATGTCAGCCAGGCCTGAAGCAGCTGTTCCAAATCTCCTCCTTTCCCTTGGGGTTTTCCCTAACCTCAGCATTCCTTTGGCACCTACATGTACCCAGGAGGGATGAGCCTCTTCGGTCAGGGACTTCTTTGGTTTCAGAGCCATTCTCTGTAGCCCCTTTGTTGGGGTGGAAGTTTTATGACAGAACGAGAAGTTTACTTAACTTCCTAGCTTGCAGCAGCATGTTGCAGAGTGTGACAGGGTTAAATAAGACCCTGTCCCATTAGTTACGCAGAAAGAGTTAAACACAAGGATCTGTTCTGTCCTCTCTTTTTCTGTCTCTTTTCTGTCTGGTTGCCCAAAAAAATTTTCTTGTGAGACCTAGGAACTGACCACTCCAATGGTCTCGAGATTCTCTACCTTCTTGCTATCTCTCTGCCTTCACTTGCTGTTTCTGTCTTTTCTTTCCCCTTGCGTATTTGTATTTATAAAAATATATGTGAATTTTTGTGTGAAACTGTAAGTGATACTGGGATCCCTTCATTTGAAACTGTATATAGTTATACTGTTGAAATGATTGCAAAAAGTTATTTGGAATTTATGGGGTTAATCTTGACATGCAGTACAAACGCTTTTGCAGAACTTTCACCAAGAGGCCAGTTCTGGAACATCATGTTCTATTTTGTTGCACCTGCAAAGAAATAAACTTACAGAGTTCACAGGCCAGAAATTCAAAACTTAACCCTGGGGCAAAATTAGCACTGCACGGCATGCAAAAATAGACCGGAAACAATTGCACACTGTAGTCAGAGGAATAGCCCCAGGGATAAATCAGTTGAATATAGCGTGCAAACAACTATGTGCAAACAGGGCCTTGACTGCAGTGCAAACATAGCTCAGCAAAGAAGACAGCTCTGAAGAAAGCTCTAGAAACCGGGCAGTGCAAACTACAACAGCAGGCCAGTGCACACAGACGTGGAGTAAGGCAAAGGTGAACTACATGGCTAATGTGTGTGCTAGCAAAGAAGTAGAGTCACAAAAACTGCAAACAACAGTGCAGACCAAATACTGCAGAACTGTGCTATGGTTGACAGTTTTGTGCAGGGCAAACTCATTTGCGCAACGTTCACAGGTTTGCCCAGTGCAAAATGTTGCTATATTTAAAAATGCTATGCAAATGAGCCTACTTAAGCAATCTGTGGGCAAACAACCACATTGGCATGTCATTATTGCTTGATTTGCATGTAGTTCCATGTGGATTGCTAGCACTACTGCAGGGTGCACACAGCTCCACCTGTAGGTCAGACTGGAACTGCATGTCAATAGCTGCATGCCGGGTCTCTCCACAGCACCACCTGTATATCAGACTGGGAAAAACATGTTGGTAGCTGCAGGCTACATCTGCACACAGCAGCAAAGTCTAGTGTGCCCTAGGGGACTAGCACCACAGCCATGGGTGTTGGTGATGCATGCCATGGACATATTGTAGTCCCTGCTACAGTGCATGGCAGACGCTACGGTACCATAGTGGCTGGTTTAGTGAGGGACACAGCAATGCCTACAATGTGTCAGGCATCAATGACTGCTGCTTTCCACACAGTGACAGAACCAGCTGGCAGGTGTGTTCTGATAGTGGACACCACTGTCATGCTGTCCTGTGTAACACATATGCTGTGCCACTGACATGGTATACTCACAATAACATACACATGACTGGTCATGTGTGCCGTGATGTCTGTACAAATGTGAGGTATGTGCCCGGGGGTGTGTGTGTGTGTGTGACACATACCATCAGACATGCACACCAGTGTCGGAATACTCCTGACACTGGAACATGTGCACTGTGGGGATGGCCCCAGCCTTGTAGCAAGACCCACTATATGGTGCAGCCTGGCCACTTGTGCACCCCTCCTCTCCACACCATCCATTTCCCCAGTGCTTCATGTGTGTGTGCTGGAATGTGCTGGTGTATACCCAATGGGGGGACTGGAGGTGTGTGCTGTATGGCTGCACTGCCAGTTATGTAATACTTTCATATGTATTTATTGCTGTGTTGACTGAGTAGCCACAGTGGGCCATGGCCCATATTCAAGAACGACCCGGAGCCACTACATGTGATGATGCAGTGTACAATAAATACATACAATGTATGACAACACACAATTCACATATAGCAACACAGCTTGTTTGCCGCTGCAAGTGGGGTTTCATCTCTGTTGTATAATGTGCATGATTGTTAGCTTCCAAGCAGTGTTGAGGCATTGTATTCCACGGTGTGGATACCTGTGCATGTGGAGTGTCCCAGGGCGGCCGACTGCCTTTGCTGCCTCTTCATTGGCTGCATACAGCCTTGTTCACTTTTGCTGCTATGTCCACGCCTCCCCCATCCTTGAGTTGTCCGGAGTTAAGACTACCTTTTCATAAGTGGTGATTTGCACCACACTACATGTTGCACTAACGCACGTTGTGTGGCGCTATAGTTTTGAATATACCATTGTGCCTGTATGCATGTCCCCGCCCCTCACTTTGTACAGCGCACATTATCATTTAGCACCGGCACTAACATGTTGCTCTGGCGCTATTTGGCCTTCGAATATAGCAATCCGGCACAAATGTGGAGCAATTGCGTTGCAGTCTGAGAGACTGAGAAACTGAAACTTGGAATTAAAGATACCCTCAGACAAAGGACTTTGTTTTCTTAGTTTGTACTGCCTTTGTAAATAGATATACTGAATAATTTTATTTTTTATTTTACTGTTATTGGAAAAAAATAAAATGCTGCTTTGAATTTTAGACCTGCTCCTGGTTTTCCTATGCTCCCTGACCTGTGCCTCAATGACACAGGGCCAACTACTAGCTTGGAATTCTCATAGTATTGCATAAGCTTGGAGGGATGGTAACTTAAAGCCTTGGATCCCAGATATTTCCACCACAGGGGGCGTTTTCCTCTCCTCCATGCTGAGGGTCATAAAAGTAGTTAGTTATTCTCCTGGTAGTTAGTTGGAACTAGATGGCGGCTTCTCCATTTCCTACTGGTCATTCAGCCCCATGGCCATTCCTTTTTCCTTTGTGGAAGACAGTGCCCTGATGGTTTTATTTTTTCCTTCAGCTCTGAGTTTTTGGGCATCTTCCCTAAGGTACCTTTAAGCTATGAACCTGCTGTACTACAGCACCTTTAGGGTGGAACCCTCCTCAAGAAGGTTCCTGAGCCACTGGTACCCTGGGAACAGACAGTATAAAGGCCACACACATATTCAACACATCCTAGACTACAGTGCCTTAGTAACATAGAAACATAGAATCTGTTGCCAGATAAGGACCATATAGCCCACCTAGTCTGCCCATTTTCCTACTGACTGCTGCAGCCCCAGATCCTAGTTGATCTGCGGCTCTTCTGCTCTGCACATCTCCTGGGTACCCTTATGTCTATCTCATGCACACCTGAACCCCCATAATGTTTTCACACCCACCACTTCTGCTGGAAGGCTGTTTCATGGCTCCACCACCCTCTCAATGAAAAAGTACTTCCTAACATTTCCTCAGAGCCTTCCACCCTTCAGCCTCGTATCATACCTCCTTGTTCTTGTGCAGAGTTTTCTCTGAAATATGCTTTCCACCTGTACCCTGTTTATTCCCCTAAGGTACTTGAAAGTCTCTATCATCTCTCCCCTCTCCCTTCTTTCCTCCAGTGAATAGATATTAAGATCCTTAAGTCTTTCCTCATAGGGCTTCTGGTGCAGTTCATGTACCATCTTCATTGCCCTTCTCTGGACTGCCTCTATTTTGACAATGTTCTTCCGGAGATGTGGTCTCCAGAAATGGACACAGTACTCCAACTGAGGCCTCACCAGTGATCTGTACAGAGGCTTCACCACCTCTTTCTTCCTGCTTGGTATGCCCCTCCCTATGCACCCCAGCATTCTGTTTGCTCTCCCTACTGCTTTTTCACACTGTTTGGTCACCTTCAGGTCATCAGATGTGATACCCCCAGGTCTCTCTCCTGACTTGTGGTGGCCAGAATTTCCCCATCCATCCTGTACTCCTCCCTTGGATTCCCTTGGATTCCTGTGACCCAGGTACATGATCTTGCACTTTTTACATTGAAACTCAACTGCCAGACTCCCTTGATGTCATCTGTGAAGAGGCACACCTTTCCCTCCAGATGCTCTGCAAAGTCACTAATGAAGACATTGAATAGGACTGGCCCCAGCACCAACCCCTGTGGCACCCCACTGGTCACCTCCCTCTCCTCAGATTTCATGCTGTTTACCACCACCCTCTGAGTCCTGTCCCTTAGCCAATTCCAAACCCACTTTACTACTGTAGGACCCACTCCCAGGCTCCCCAATTTAATTAGCAATCACCTGTGCGGGACGGTGTTGAAGGCCTTGCTGAAACCCAGGTAGATTACATCCACTGCCCCTCCTTGATCTACCACCCTGGTTACCCAGTCAAAGAAATCCATAAAATTCATCTGCCAGGACTACTGCTAACGATCTCCTTACCATACCAACAGCAGCAAGCTACTGAAGGTATTAAGTAACCTTAGCCAGTTCAGTTGCATAAGGAACATGCTATGTTGCTCAAGCATGCACAACAGTACTAACCAACCAATGAACAGCAACACTTACCCCATACTGAGTAGCCCGCTAAACCAGTGAATTCTAAGGCAATGCTTGGGGTTCAGTGGGGCTGCATGTGACACTCGCAATCCCCCCACCCAGCACTACAATAGTGTGCATATCACAATCAGTCTTTGAAAACTCATTTCTTTGCTCCCACTGTCAAACCCTCCTCCTTCAGGCTCGCCTATCTTCTTCTGAGCATCTTCCCTATGGTACCTTTAGTCAAGGAATCCTCTGTCCTGCGGTACCTCTAGGGGCAGAACCCACCTCAACAG
The DNA here is from genome assembly GCA_016271365.2 of Neoceratodus forsteri. Taxonomy (NCBI): domain Eukaryota; kingdom Metazoa; phylum Chordata; order Ceratodontiformes; family Ceratodontidae; genus Neoceratodus; species Neoceratodus forsteri. The sequence goes on along the minus strand of CM028130.1, from coordinate 1,026,179,402 downwards.
GGTTCTTGTGCCACTGGTACCCTGAAAGGGTGTTAGGTTATTGGGAACAGGGAGTATGAAAGACCACATTATTCAACACATCTCACAGATTATTGCAGTCCTCTAACTTCTGTAGAAAATCTCCTTACCAACAGTACTGAGTTGCACAAATACCACACTACGTTGCTTAAGTATCCACTACACTACTGATCAAGCAATCAACAACGGTAGCTACTCCATACTTAGCAGCCTACTGAACCAGTGAGTGAGTTAAAAAAAAGGATTCTATAGGAAAAATGACTTGCAGGTTCAACTTAGTTCTTCTCCTTTAAGACAAATGGAAGGTTGGATGATAATTACTTAATTGATCCAGCTTCATTGATGGCTTTTGTAAGAGCAACAAAACAAAAGCCTGTTTTATCTAGTTCTGAAATTTGCCATTTACCAGTGAAGAATTAATGTGAGTGATTGCAAAGACAACGACCGATAATGTCTCTTTCAAAAAATCTAAAGAGATGGGGTCAGCGATACAAGTTGTAAGAGAAACTGTGCCTGTCAGATTACTGACTTCCTCTGAAAACTAATAATCAGCACTGTTGGTCCCTCATCTTTCACAAGTGCTAAATTCATCACAGTGTGTGGAAGCCCACACGGTACCTGCACCTGTAGATAGATAAATAAAGGACTTCAGTCTCCAGTGCTGTCAGTCCCTTGCCTTTCATCAACACTAAATGGTAACTACATAACTGTGGTGGGAAGTCTGCATTGTACCTGCTCACACTGTACCATTCCATAACGATAAACAGGGGGGCTTCAGTCTCTAGATCTGTGAGTCCCTCACCTTTCACCGGCACCAAATACATAACAATGTAGCCTGCACTGTACCTGCCTGCATTGTATCTGTCCTATGGATAAACAGAAGGCTTCAGTCTCTGGTGCTGAAATTCTCTTACCTTTCACCAACACTAAATCACTCTGTGGGGAAGCCTGTATTGTAGCTACGCACACTAAGACAGAACAGACTTGAGCCTGGCTCCAGCTTAGTGCCTGGCTCAGCTGGGCTGGACATCTATAAGTAGAGATGCAGCAAAATGTAATTTCGCCAGCAAAATCGTGAATTTCGCTGCGTGAAATATGTCATGAAATTCATGCATTCTGAAAAATATTTCATGTTGCAAAATGTGGAATTTCATCCACAAATGGTGGAATTTTGCCCACGAGTGGCGAAATTCTGCCGTTCGGTGGATAAATTCCGCATTTCACAGGTGAAATTCTGCGTTTCATGGTGGACTTCCGCATTTCACACCCATGAAATATTTTGCGAAATACGTGAATTTCGTGAAATAGTTCACATAATGAAATCTGAGGATTTCACCCAGCTCTGTCTATAAGTAATCGGCAGCCAAGGTCAAGCCAAGCCAGTTATGCTCGAAGTAAGCATTATTGTCAGCTTCAGCAGGTAGTGTAGTGTCTGAAACTTTAAACTCCTATGTAAAGAGCAGCTTGCAGTAGCCAGGGCTCAGCTCGTGTTATTGCTCATAGAGTCAAGCCAGACCCCTGGCTCAGCTCTGGCTTAGCTTTAGGTGAAAAATATTCCAGGCTTGCCCACCTCTAAGCCACACTGCACCTGGAATTCTGGATAAATAGAGGGCTTCAATCTATAGTACTGCTAGTCTTACACTGTTTATCAGCAGTAAATACATCTCAGTGGGGGGGGGGACTGCACTGAACCTTCCCCACACTGTACCTGGCCCTATGCATAAGCAGAAGGCTTTAGTCCCCGTGCCAATGGATGCTTACCTTTCACCAGCATTGAATTTATTACAATGTGGGGAAACAGGAGGCAGCCTATAGCACAATGGTTTAAGGCTCTGAGCTGCAAACCTGGAGACCTGGGTTTGAATCCCACAGCCCCCACTTGCATACTGTGTGACTCTGAGCAAGTCACTTAACTTCCTTGTACTCCCAGGTTGCACCTGTAAACAAGCTCTCAGCTTAGTGTGTCTCTCCTGGTTTAAAAAAAAAAAAACTGCTCTGTCCCTGTTCACACTGTATTTGGCCTTATAAATAGAGGGCATCAGTATCTAGTGCTGTCACTTTTAGCCTTCCCCACCACTGTTACATCACGGTGTGTGTAAGCCTGCTCTGAAACATAGAAACATAGAATTTCACAGCAGATGAGGACCACTTGGCCTGTTCAGTCTGCCCATGTCTCCCTACCAACACCATTACCACAGACTGTGCCCAATCTACAGCTCTTTCTCCTTCTACCTCTTCCTTTCCACCATAGACTTTGACAGCAGATAAAGACCGCTTGGCCCACCCAGTTTGCCCGTTTCCCTACCTATTGGATAAGCTACAGATCCTAGTTAACCAAAAGCCTACTTCTTCCTCCCCCCCACTAGAACTGCCTTATATCTGTCCCATGCATTCTTGAATTCCTCCACTGTTTTTGACCCACAACCTCCTCAGGAAGGCCATTCCATGCATCCACCACCCTCTCCATGACAAAATACTTCCTCATGCTCATGCCGTCCCCCCTCTAATTTCAAATTGTGCCCCCTTGTTCTTGCACATCTTTTTCTTTTTTTCTATCTTCTTTTTCCTTGGCTGGGGGGTGGTCCTATGGTTCCCCTCTTCAGGCGTCCCTTTTCTCGGCTGCTGCTCTGGACCCAGTTAGAGTTTGAACCCATTTCACCCTGCCATCCCAGGTCACTTCACAGTGGGGATTTATCCCACACATTATGGAAACGTGGAGGCCGGGAGCTGAAAGGGAATTGACTTAAAGTGTGTCCTCCGTGACGCCGATGGTGTCTGCCGTCACTTGCGCAGGAGGATTGTTTATTTTTGTCCCTTAGTCCCCCATGGGGCGAGCATGCAGTGGCATCAAGGACGCTCCTGCGCACGTGTTTGCCCACAGTACGCCCAATGCCTACTCGTGCCAGCCCACAGATTGATCTGTGAGCCTGCACTAGCCTCCAGCCACCGCCAGGAGCTAGTGTCTCAGTGATTCTCCCCACCCTTCCTCCCCGGAGGAGAGCAGTCCATGGGACACTTGATCTTCGTTCCCCCAGCTGACCCTCTGAGATCTGAGGTCACTCCAGTCCCAACCCCAGGTTGTCGGCATGGGAAGAGGTAAGGTGCCTCAGCCCTCTATGCAGTCAGGCTTTTGACATGCCCAACATGTCAGCTATCTACCAAAAAAGGATGGAAACTTGTGGAGAGATAGAGACAATAAGTTCCCAGTCCCACACATCCTCACAAAGTGCACATTAAAGCAGAAGTCCACAAAAGGCTGTGATTGCAGCTCCCCTCCCCCACCTCACCCCTCCTTGACTCTTTCCCTGCCACTTCAGTAAGGTGTTTCAGGGTTAGACCATAATAAGTATTGATTAGCTAATTATAACCCATTAGTAGCCAGCAGTGAGACTGACATGTCTGTTTAAAGACAAGCCTGGATCCTTTAAACTTGCAGAGTCAATCAGCAAAGCCGCACTGTAAGGGCATTCAGTCAGTGTCTCACCTTGGGCAAGGGCCAGGGCCAGAGCCAGAGCCCTGTCCCCACTGTTAGGGTTAGTTTTTCACATAGGGAAAAAGCAGCCCCTCTCACTGAGAGCCAGTCTTACACCAAGAAACAGGGCACACACTCCCCTCACTGTGAGGGTCAGTCAGTATCACATCTAGGGACAGGGCTCCCACATCCTCTGTGAGGGTCAGTCTCACACAGTACACCCCCCCCCAACACACTCGTAGGTCCAGGCAGTCTCACCATCCTCTGAAATCTGAGGGTCAGTCAATCTAAAGCAGGACAATACAAACTGTGAGGATCAGACAGTATCACATTTAGTTATAGGGCACCCCCTTCACGTGACTGTTAGGCTCACAGCTAGAGACAGTACACAGAATCCCTTTATTCTGTCAGTCAGTGAATCTCACACTGAAGGACAATACAAACTGTGAGGATCAGACAGTATCACATTTAGTTATAGGGCACCCCCTTCACGTGACGGTTAGGCTCACAGCTAGAGACAGTACACAGAATCCCCCCTCATTCTGTCAGTCAGTGAATCTCACACTGAAGGACAATACAAACTGTGAGGATCAGACAGTATCACATTTAGTTATAGGGCACCCCTTCACGTGACGGTTAGGCTCACAGCTAGAGACAGTACACAGAATCCCCCCTCATTCTGTCAGTCAGTGAATCTCACACTGAAGGACAATACAAACTGTGAGGATCAGACAGTATCACATTTAATTATAGGGCACCCCCTTCACGTGACGGTTAGGCTCACAGCTAGAGACAGTACACAGAATCCCCCCTCATTCTGTCAGTCAGTGAATCTCACACTGAAGGACAATACAAACTGTGCGGATCAGACAGTATCACATTTAATTATAGGGCACCCCCTTCACTGTGACGGTTAGGCTCACAGCTAGAGACAGTACACAGAATCCCCCCTCATTCTGTCAGTCAGTGAATCTCACACTGAAGGAAAATACAAACTGTGAGGATCAGACAGTATCACATTTAGTTATAGGGCACCCCCTTCACTGTGACGGTTAGGCTCACAGCTAGAGACAGTACACAAAATCCCCCCTCATTCTGTCAGTCAGTGAATCTCACACTGAAGGACAATACAAACTGTGAGGATCAGACAGTATCACATTTAGTTATAGGGCACCCCCTTCACGTGACGGTTAGGCTCACAGCTAGAGACAGTACACAGAATCCCCCCTCATTCTGTCAGTCAGTGAATCTCACACTGAAGGACAATACAAACTGTGAGGATCAGACAGTATCACATTTAGTTATAGGGCACCCCCTTCACTGTGACGGTTAGGCTCACAGCTAGAGACAGTACACAGAATCCCCCCTCATTCTGTCAGTCAGTGAATCTCACACTGAAGGACAATACAAACCACCCTGTTACTGTGAGAGTCAATAATTCTGGCACCGAGGGACAGTACCTACCATTTCTTCTCTGTGAGGGTGTCAGTCTCACACTAAGAGACAGGGAACCCCCTCACTGTGAGGATCAGTCAGTGTCACATTTAAGGACAGGAACCCCCCTCACTCTGAGGGTCTGTCAGGGACCTGTTCCAAAATATGATGCTGACAGACCATCAGAGTAAGGGGGGGTTCCTGTCCTTAAATGTGACACTGACTTCACAATGAGGATCAATCTCACAGTTAGAGACAGTACAGATGCCCTCACTGTTTGAATCAGTCAGTCTCACAACAAGGGACAATGTACACCCCCTCACTGTGAGGGTCAGTCTCACATCCAGAGACTGTAGACACTGCCCTTCACCGTGAAGGTGAGTCAGTCACACACAGCAGGACTGTACCCCTCTTCATTGTAACGATCTGTCTGTCTCGCTCCGTAGGGTGGTAGTACACAATGCCCCCTTACTTGGGTCAGTGAGTCTTACACCAAGGGACAAAGTAACTCCCTATGAGGGTCCATCTTACATCTAGGGACAGTAGACACTGTCCTCCTCCCTGTTTAGGAATAGTTTCAAACAAATTGCTAAACAAATGTCAGGCTGAGATCCAGGACTGAATTTCCTCTAACTGGCTGAGGCTCAACCCAAGTAAAACGGAGGTGCTGGTGATCAAGCCAGGCCACCAGAGGGAGGCGGATGCTGTGAGAGCTGAAATTAGCCTGATGCTTGAGATGGTTCCTCTCTTGGAGTCCGCGAAGGTGAAAAATCTGGGCATGATCCTAGACCTCAGACGAACACTTGAGGATCAGGTGTCATCTGTTGCCCAGATTGGTTTTTACCATTTTAGGAATATCGCCCGGATTAAAGTCTTAGGAACTCCTGGTGCCCTGCTGTCACTAGTGCATGCCTTTGTGACGTTCAGACTCAGCTACTGCAATGCTCTATATCTCGGAGTCAGTGGAGGAGTCCTGTGCCACCTGCAGCTGTTGCAGAACACAGCAGCCAGGTCGCTGATGGGCCTCCCAAGGTCCTGTTATGTGACCCTGGTACTGCGTGGCCTGCACTGGTTGATGGTAAGGTGGAGGATTTCCTGCAAGTTGGATTGACTCACCTATAAGACCCTATACAGGTTGAGTCCTGGCTATCTGAGAGACCTCCTGACTCCAGCCTGCCCCTTGCGCTCTCTCTGTTCTGCCGAGGAGGGCCTCTTCGTGGTTCCCACAGCCCAGCTGAAAACATCTGGTAATTGTGCCTTTGAGGTGGTGGAACTGGTCCTGTGGAACTCACTCCCCAGGTCTCTGAGGGAGGCCCCCTCGGTGGAAGTCTTCAAATGGGGTCTGAAGGTGCACTTTTTTAGACAAGCCTTTGTGTCTTAGGGTACTGTCCTTTTATTTGTTCATTTCATTGCTGATGTCTTTTTTTTTTTTTTTTTTTTTGAATTTCTTTCGCTCCAGTACACGGCTCTTGGGGCTTTCTCTCAGGCATCCATTCCTTTATCCTACCCGCCTGTGGATCCCTCGGACTGAGACTCATCTCTCCCAACCCCCGCTGCAGCCGGCACCCATGGTTTCACCCACCCAGGGAGGGTAACCCTATTCGCCTGTTTGGGCTCACTTACGAGACAGACTCCGACTGCAGGAGGAGGTCTGTGGGAGGAACAAGAAGGCCAGCCGAGGAGATCCCGGTGGTGGGCATGTGGGACTGGTGCCGTCGTCTGCCCCAGGAGCCATTTTTTCCTTTGTTCTGCGCTACTGTCCCCACCCCCCTGTATGGGCATGCCCCAACACGTTGGCGCACAGCAACCCTGCCTGCATCGGCCACGCCATACGTGCAGCCCAGCTCTCTGTGGCGCCCCCCCTGATCTCCACCAGGGGCCGCCAGTGCCCCGGACTCCTCATTACCCTCCCCCCAGGATAGGAGAGCAGCCCCGCGGGCACTCAATCCAATCCCTCCCCTGCCGACCCCCGGCACCCAAGCTCGCTCCCAAACTCGGGTCACCGGCATGGTGCGAGGTGTGGCGTCCAACACCTCAACCCTCAGTGCCACTGGGCCGGCCTATTGCTGATGTCTTTTACGTTACATACGAACATAAGAAGACGAAGCCAGCAGAAGAAGGCCATTTGGCGTATCTAGTCTGCTCGTGTTACAGGGTCCACAGCTTGAACTACTGTCCCCGTCCCCCCTCCCCACTCCTCTTATCCTCCCTACCCATGATCCTTACCTTCCCCCATGCCTATCCCAGCTTCTCTTGAACTTCCCACTGTCCTCAATGAGACCACCTCTTCTGGTAGCACATTCCAAGTGTCCACCACCCTCTCTGTGAAGAAGTGCTTCCTGATCTCCCTCCTAAACCTCCCCCCTCCAACTGAAGACTGCGCTTCCTTGTGTTATGGTTGCCACTCAGCTTAAAGAGACTCTCCATGTCCACCTTATTTATCCCTTTCAAGTACTTGAAGCTCCCAATCATGTCCTCTCTCTCTCTCTCTCCTTTCCTCCAGGGAGTACATGTTCAGTGCCCTCAACCTCTCCTTGTATGCCTTACATACTGACTAGCTATCATCTTTGTAGCCCTTCTCTGGACCTTCTTCAGCAGGTTAATGTCCTTTTTGAGGTGTGGGCACCAGTACTGAACTCCATACTCTAGATGTGATCTCACCAGTGACCTGTACAAGGGCAGTATAACCTCCTCTCTCCTACTACTGATCCCCCTAGCTATGCATCCCAGCATCTTGTTTGCCCTTGCTATTGTTTTCTTGGACTGCGTGGAGTGCTTCAGGTCACTAGAGATCATCACTTCTAGGTTGTTCGCCCTCCCTGATGCAGATACCTGGACTCCACCCAGGTAGTACAGTACTCCGTCCTGTGATTCTTGGCTCCAATGTGCATAACTTTGCAGTTCTTGGCACTGAGGCCAAGCTGCCAGATCCCGGACCACCTCCCCAGCTTTTCCAGATCATCCTGTAGGTCCTGTATCCCTTCAGCTGTGTCCACTCTTCCCGAGAGCTTGGTGCCATCCGCAAATAGGCACATTTTGCCCTTAATACCATCCCCAATGTCACTGAAGGAGACATTGAACAACACCAGCCCCAGTACTGAGCCCTGCGGGACTCCATTGGTAACCTCTCTGGTGCCAGATAACTCTCCCCCCCACAACCACCCTCTGGGTTCTGTCCCTCAGCTAGTTTTCCACCTATCTGGACACCTTATTCCCAACCCCGAAATCTGACAGCATCCTTATCAACCTTTTGTGGGGCACAGAGTCAAAAGCCATGCTGAAAGTTAGAGGATGTCTGCCACTTGGCCCTGTCTACTATCTTAGTGACTCAGTCAAAGAAGTCAATCAGATTCATTTGACACAATCTCCCCTCCATGAACCCATGCTTCCTTGCTTCCTGGAGACCATGCTCCTCTAGATATTCTACCCACCTTTCCTTAAGTATGGTCTCCAAGAGCTTGCACATGATTGAGGTCAGACTGACTGATCTATAATTTCCTGGGTCATTCTTGGGACTGCTTTTGTGGAGAGGCACCACATGTGCTGTTCTCCAGACCTGTGATACCACCCAACTCCAGTCAACTACTGTATTAAATAAGCCTGCTAGTGGCCCTGCCAGCTCCTCAGCCAATTCCCTTTGTACCCTTGGATGTACTCTGTCCATGCCTGGTGATTTATCCACCTTCAATGCTAGCAGCCAGCTCTGTCTCTACTACGCCGGTTCGACAAATATCTTGTTGACCAATGTTGCAGCAATAGATTTATATTGACCATAACTGCAGTTGGCATAAATCTGTCTGAAAACACTTTTTTTCTTTCGGGGGCTTTGCCTCCCTGAACCACCCATACAGGGGGGCTCTGCCCCTGCACCCTCCATAATTAATATAATCAACTCCAAGTTGGAGTTGATTTAGGGAGGGGGTGCAAGACCCCGAGAAAGCAGTTCAAAAGTCCTACGGTGGCATTACAGCAACCCGTCGCTGTGTTGCTGTACTGTCATTCACAGTAGAAGTGTCGATGTTCGATCGGCATATGCTAGCAGCCCCTCCCTCACTCTATCCTTTTTATGTTGTCTTGTATGCATGTGCAAGCAACATAGTGTGGTAGCTTGGAATAGCAGGTTTTGGAGGTGTGGTTGTGTTGTGGCCATTGTGGCCACTGCTTTTTTGGGCTGGGCTCTGTGGCATGAATGAAATAGCATGCTGTCTATGACAGCAGCGCAAAAGTGTACCACCAACTTGAAATGATTTCATTGCTGCAATGAGGGAGCTCACCCTCATTGCAGGGCTTGCCTTGCCTGGTGTAACATGTCAGTAAACATGGCGGCGGCTGTCTCCGTCTGCCTCTCACAGTCCCCAACAAGCTGACATCGGGGGGTGCCCAATCCCCCTGTCAGTATGCCCCCTTCCCAGTTCATTTGCCGACAGAGGAACCCAATCCCTGTAAGGATAATGTCTCCCATATTATAGTTTGTATGCGAAGGCGGTGCCCAATCCCGTCGGCATCATCGCCCTCCTCAAGCGCAGACATATTTTCTGTGCTGATGGGGGGACCAGTCCCCATCAGCTTCAGTCCCCCTCCCCAAAAAATACAGGTGGCACACTGGGAGCCCACCCTAGTGTGCAAAAACAAACCTGAAAAAAAATCTGTCCTGTGATGTGTTCCAGTTTTTTGGGGTGTTTTTTATCAGTAAAAGAGAAAACAGTCCCTCGTTGTCTCTGGAGCCCGCTCCCCAACCAACACCCACTCTCTGCGCACCCCACATCCCTGAACCCTCCCCACCCCATACTTACCTCCGGAGTCTGGTGCTACTATCTTCGTGGAGTGAGAATACGTCTGCACTCTTCAACGCCAACTCGCTGAACTGAAGAAATGCTGGTAAGCTGTATAGTGACATCAATGGGGGGATTTCAACTTAGGTGGATATCTTGACCATTTTTACGACTTTTGGCACCAAATTTCCAACATGGGGTTCTTGGGACCCCGCCTCATGAATTCAGTCACTGTCATGTCATTATTCGGTCCCTAAAGGTGATTTTGTGATCATTGCATGGAATCACCTTTCGGGACCTATTAATGAAATGACAGTGTCACTGTTTATGAGGTGGCTCCCAAAAAGCCTATGTTGCAAATTTGATGAAAAAATTCCCCAAAAAATGACTGTTCCGAGCATGCATTGCACAGTTTCCGCGTACGCTCATAAGTTCGAGAATTTTTAATATTTTTACTCCAGATTTTTAACATTGCCATTTTTCACACCTTCTTGTGAACAGTACAGCTGTCAATTTCCATATCCTGCCTGAAATGTGTTTTCACACATCCGGCGCACAATGGTGCGGTCGCTGTGTGAAATCAATGTTTGGGACAGATTAAGAAAATCACAGTGACACTGCTCATGAGCGGAGGTCCCAAAATGCCTGTGTTGAAATTTGGTGACAAACTTCCACAAAATGACTATGTTATGAGAGTGCATTGCACAATTTCTATGCACACTCGTAACTTCGAGAATTTTTAATATTTTTGCTCCAGATTTTCAACATTGCCATCTCTTCACACCTCCTTATGAATGGTACAGTTGTCATTTTTCACATCCTGCCCGAACTGTGTTTTTGCACATCTGGCATGCAATGGCATGGTCTCTGTGGGAAATCAACGTTCGGGACAAATTAACAAAATCACAGTGCCACTGTTCATGAGCAGAGGTCCCAGATACTTTCATGCGATGAGGTCACAAAAAGGCCATGTTGAAAATCTGGAGTGCAAATACCAACAAATGCCCAGGGCGTTATGGTTTCTAACCATAACATCTGACCCTGTACAGACTGACAGACATCAGGGGTGTGCCTTTGGATTGTCGGCTGTAAAGCTCAAACCATTCCAACCCCACCCTGCAGCCACTGACAGGCATCAAGGTGTGCCTTGGACTCTTTGGCCCCAAAATTCACCCCATTCTCCTATATTGCACTCATCTCAATGTACTTCCTTATGAAATGGGGTGAGTGTAAGGCCCTATGACCCCAAGGCACAACGCGACACTTGTCAGAGTCTGCAGGGTAGGGTGAGGTAAAATGACATGAGCGTTATGGCAGATGACCCAAAGGCACACCTCAGTGCCTGTCAGTCTCTGCAGGGTGGGATGTGGTTGACATCGGTTCCATATTTCACTGCCATTCCTATTATGCATCTCATTAACTCCTGCACTACCAATGCCAATGCCAGCAAGACAACATTCGGCATTGACAAATGCTTGTTTATCACTACATCTCTGTTCCTGCCCCCCCCCGTTCCTCTTCTCCCTCCTGAAGGCACTGGTCCACCCTTCTCCCTGGTGAAGATGGAACAGAAGTATTCATTTAGTATCTTCACCCAGTCCTCCCCTTTCTTAAGCCTAACAATCCCGTCCTTCTTGCCCCTTTTCTCACTTATATAGCGGAAGGAGGCCTTTTTCCCCTTCTTAATTCCTTCAGCTATCTGCAGCTTCTTCTGTGCCTTAGTTCACTGGACTTCCTTACTTGCTTCACTAGCCAGCCTTAGGTAATTTTCCCTATCCACCTCTCCTGGTCTTCCTGAATTTTCTATAGGCTTGCCTCTTTTCCCTTACTGCCTGGGTGACCCCAGAACTGAACCAGCTGGGTACTTTGGCCCTTGTGTTTTTCCCCCAAGCTTAACGCACTTCTCTGTGGCAACCAGTATTCCTTCTTTAATGATGAACCACCTTTGTTCCACCCCATATCTACTCTGATGCCTGCCAGGTGGCTCTTTAGCACTTCACCCATCTTCCTGAAGTCCACCCTCCTAAAATCCAAGATTTTGGTCTTAGTCGTACATAGTCATGTTGTGCACTAATTTAATTTTCTCATCTGCCTGTACTTTGTACAGCGCCCTGAGCCTCAGGGAAAAGGCGCTTCATAAATAAAACCTTGCTTGCTTGCTGAGTTTCACACCTTGGGACATGGCACCCTGCTTACTGTCAAAGGGACTCACACTGAGGGATACTCAGTTGAGATGTTTGTGCACAGTTTATGAATGTCCATGAATTGTTCATAAATCCAGTTCATGAACGGTCATAAAAGTTCATCAAAGTGGTTCAATAACATTCATGAATTGTGAATGAACACTAAATGGAACGCTTGAGTTCATGAACATTCATGAAAAAATAGTTATGTAAGTACTTACCATAACACCAGATCTTTGAGAGACACTCCTCCATTAGGCCACACCTTTGGAACTACAAGCTATCAGCATCAGAACCACATGAAAATGTTTTGCTGGCTGGCCCATCAGTGCAGCGGTTGGATTTAAACTTGCCACTGCTGGCGACCTGGGTTCGGGAATGGACCTGGGTCGCTGGAGGGCCAGCTGGAGTGAGAAGGATGGAGCATCCCGAGGACTGTTCTCCTTCTCCGGGGGGAGGGTTGGGAGTGTGTCTGTCATTCGACGGACCCCTGGTGGAGGCCAGGGTTGCACAGTGACTGATGCCTAGCACGTCCAGGGGTGAGGTGGACACAGGACATCATTGTGTGTCCCCACCCCCCAGAAAACCAGGAAAAAAAGCAGCTGCAGGCCACCCTCGATGAAGCCCGCCATGGTTTCAGTTAGTCCCCCAGGCCGACCCTCCGACCTATCCTGTTGACTGTGGTGCTAGGGGTGGCACCGCAACCCCACCCTGGGGGGTAATCCAAGGGGCATCAGAGGGTCGCGGCCATTGTGGGGGATGGAAGCCTGTGGTCTGTGACCGGGCAGAGGGTACTGGGCGGCTTGCAGCAGGGGAGCATAAAGAAAGAAGCCAGAAGGCCACCCACAATGACATGCAGCATCGATGCATATATAACATGGGTGTCCCAAACAATCCTCAGTTCCCCACCTGAGATTATCATCAGAGGGCCTCTTACCATGAGGAGCCAGGAGAAAAAAACAGTCCAGGCAAATAAGGAGAGGCATAAGACTGGAAACAGGATGCATGTCATAAGGCCTTAGGCACAGCATCTGATATAACACTCAAAAGGCAAAGGGGGAAGGAAACATAGAAATTGTCAGCAGATAAGGACCTCTTGGCCCACCTAGCCTGCCCTATATTCTCTTCCTACTGTGCCACTGCATACCCTACTTGAGTTCCAATCCTCTCCACCCTTGCCTTACTTCTAAGGTCCCCTTGTGTCTATTCCCATGTACGCTTGAATTCTGTTACCATTTTAGCACTCACCACCTCTGCTGGGAAGCTGGTCCAGTCATTCACCACCCTCTCTGTGAAGTAGTATTTCCTCACATCTCCTCTGAGCCTTCCCCTCCAGCTTCATAGTGTGACCCCTTGACTTGGAGCATCTTTTTCGATGTACCTTATTAATACCTGTGAGGTATTTGAATGTTTCTATCATGTCCCCCGTTTCTCTCCTTTCTTCTAGAGAGTACATATTTAGTTCCTTGAGTCTTTCCTTGTAGAGCTTTTGATGCAGGTCCTGCACCATTTTAGTAGCTCTCCTTTGTACCACCTCCACCCTATCTGAGGCCTCCAGAACTGGAAACAGTACTCAAGGTGGGGTCTTACCAGTGATTTATACAGCGGTAATACTACCTCCCTCCTTCTGCTGGTGATGCCCCTGAGCATTCTGCTAGCTTTCCCTATTGCCTTATCACACTGCTTGGCTACTTTCAGGTCATCAGAAATGATTACCCCAGGTCCCTTTCCTGTTTTGTGGTTGCTAATACCTCTCCACTCAATTAGTATGTTGGCCCTGGGTTTCTGTGCTCCAAGTGCATGATTTTGCACTTTTTTGCATTGAAACCCAGCTGCCATTCCCTTGAACAATTTTCCAGGTTTTTCAAATCGTCTCTCATTCTTTCCACCCCCCCCACATCCCCTGGTGTATCCACTCTGTTGCAGATTTTTGTGTCATCAGTGAACAGGCATTCTTTCCTCTCCAGCCCTTCCGTAATGTCGCTAATAAAGACATAGAGGATGGGGCCTAGTACTGACCCCTGTGGCACCCCGCTTGTCACCTACCTTCTCAAGAGTGGACCCCACATTTCACTCCTATGGCTTAGCCAACTTCTTACCCATTTTACTACTTTTGGACCCACTCCTAGGTTGCCCAATTTGCTCACCCCCTTTCCCTCCTTACCTCTAGACAGTACATATTTAGTTCCTTAAGTATTTCCTAATAGGGTTTTTGATACAGGCTCTGCACTATTTTGGTAGCCCTCCTTTGTATCGCCTCCACACTATCTATGTCCTTCTGGAGGTGGGCCCCCAGAACTGGACACAGTACTCAAGGTGGAGTCTTACCAGTGATGTACAGGGGTAGTACTACCTACCTCTTTCTGCTAGTGATGTCCTGCCCTGTGCACCTGAGCATCCTGCTAGCCCTAGCCTTCCCCACTGCCTTATCACACTGCTTGGCTACCTTTAGGTCATTAGAAATAATTATCCCTAGGTCCCTTTCCTGCTTTGTGGTTGCTAATACTGCCCCGCTAAATTGGTACGATGCCTCTGGGCTTCTGTGCCTCAAGTGCATGATTTTGCACTTTTTTGCATTGAAACCCAGCTGCCATTCTCTTGACCATTCTTTCAGCTCTTTCAGATTGTTCCTCATTCTTTCCACTCTCCTGGTGTGTCCACTCTGTTGCAGAGTTTTGTGTCATCCACAAACAGGCATACTTTCCCTTCCAGCCCTTCTGCAATGTTGCTAATGTAACCCCTAGGTGGCACTATCCCAAGGGCTACTACCCCTACCTGCTTGGCTAGTAGCAGGTTAAGGGGCCTGGGTAATGAAACGGGTGCCTCCACCCGGAGGTCAGGGTTGTTAGTGGTCAAACTAACCTGGGCACAGCCCTCCGGGACACTGTAACCCCCCTCTTTCCCTTCTAGTGGCCTGAACAATATACAATAATTACTTTCACAATGACCCTTATTCACCAGGCAGTTACCCACACTGTTTGCACTTACCACCAGGGCTGGTTCCTCTAGCGTGACCCTGGGGAACCCCTGTAAAACAAGGTTAAGCACAGTAAATAACAACAGTACAATACTTTTGGCACAAACTGGAACCACAGTCAGGTTAAATGCAAACAAAATTAAATCTGATTTATTCAGGGACTTGAACAAGGGAGGGCGTAATCAGGTTAATTTGCTTAAAAGCTATATTAACCAGACAGTTATGCATGCAGTTCAGAGTCCCTACACAGTCACACACTCGGGGTACCCAGGTAGGAAAATGGTGAGCTAGCTAGGAACATTGCAGCTCGTTGGGGCCCTGTGATGCAAGAAAGCAACATGCACAACACACACTATTTATAATCTGGAGCCAGAGGGCTCAGTTTGTGAAAGAAAAGGCAACAAGACAATCAGATGACAACACTTTTAGATTTAGCTGTTGTTGCAGGGAGCTACCCTGATGTTTACTCATGATACCCAATACTGAACACTGGCAGGACGAAATCCTATGGGCAGACTAGGTGGGCCAAGCGGTCCTTATCTGCCATCAAAGTCTGTGTTTCTATGAGACTGCAGGCTGTTGAGCTGGAGTGCCCAGAGAAGCAGGGCCCACACAAATCACTGAGGCGTCATTCCTGTTCAAGGTGTTGAGCAGGGGGCTGATCCCCAGGCAGGTCTCTCGTCGATGATTTTCTCTGCGTAGCAGGTATTCTGGCTGGGCCAGTGTTGCAGGGCCCAGGCAAATGGAAATGGATACGGATTCAGTCCGTGGAGCTGGATACAGCCTCCAGCAAGCAAATCACAGTTCAGACACACAGTGGGCAACCAAATCACTACCCACTATAAGCATATAGCACATTCACATGTAAGGAAATTCCACTGTACCAGGCAATTGGCTCTCCGGTCGCAATTACAGAGTCTCTGCACAATCCGGGAGTTCAGAGGTAGCTGGAAGTCCTGACAGGCTGATCGCATTCAGCAAATCTTTGGTCTTCTTCAGGTTAAAGCCTGGTCACAATTCAGTAGCTTAATTTGCTCCCCAAATTCAGATTCAGTCTGAAAAAAGCACAAATTCCCTCTCAGGGACAGCAGGCAGGCATGTAGGGCAAACTCAGGCCTTTCCACAGTTCTCCCACATGAATCCACTATGAATTGCTGCTCGAACTATCTCGAGCTGTTACTTCTTCACTTCCCAACTCAGATCTAACTGAAACTGCAAGCAGTGTGGGACTTTCCTCAAGATCTAAAAGGTTCGGTTGTCTAAACTGTCTGTCAGTCACAACAAGGGCTCCCCCTCCAGGCTATTTTAGGCGCCAAAAGCCCAAAACTACAATTCCTACAAGTTTTGGCCCCACCAAGCCCCTGTAGCCAGGCTCCATTTTAGAGTCCCAAATGTACTGATTGGCCCATTCTGCAGTCCAGGACCAAGATGATGGAAACAAACAGAACTGTCCATGCTGCAAAGAAGGCAGGTTAGAACAAACTGCAATATTGTTACTACTCTAACAAATGATCAGCAAACAAGTACATCTTCTAACAGAGCTCCCTCTCAGATTAATTATGACTGCAATCCAGGCAGCTCTTAAAGAGACAGTACACAGAGGCTATACAGGCACTCTCTGGCAATACATTTAAACTGCTAAAACGCAGGACACCAGCCTAGCAGTGAGCTCAAGGAAGACTTTTCGGGAACCCCCATTTGTAGGAGGGTTACACCAATAAAGACATTGAAGAGGACTGGGCCTAATACTGAGCCCTGTGGCACCCCGCTGGTCACCTTGCCTTCTCCAGAGTGGACCCCATTCACTACCACCCTCTGACTCTTATTGCTTAGCCAATGTCTTACCAATTTTATTACCTTTGGCCCCGCTCTGTTTGCCCAGCCTGTTCACCAGTCTCCTATGTGGAAAGGTGTCAAAGGCCTTACTGAAATCCAAATAGACCACATCTACTGCTCCTCCCTGATCCAGTTCCCTGGTCACCAGTCAAAGAACTCGATCCGGCTTGTCTGGCAAGACATCCACCTTGTAAAACCATGTTGCTTCAGATCCTGTAATCCTCTGGTTACAAGGTATTCCCCAACCCTTTCCTTCAGTAGTGATTCCATTACTTTACCTAATACCGAAGTCAGGCTGACAGGTCTGTAATTTCCTGTCTCCTCCCTATTTTCACTTTTGTGTAGTGGGACCACATCTGCCCTTCTTCAGTTCCCCGGAACCTCCCCTTTTTCTAGTGATAGATCGAACAGAGCTGTCAGAGGTGCAGCCAGCACCTCCTAGCGCTCCCTCAGTATCCTAGGGTGCACCCCGTCAGGTCCCATTGCCTGATCTACTTTTAGTTGTGCTAGTACCTTGAGAACTCTCTTATCCGTAAAAGGACTTGTGTCCACCTCCCTTCCTTTAATGCCCTTGTCCCTTATCTTTAGCCTGTCACCCACCCCCTTCCTCCACAAATACTGAACAAAAATAATTGTTCAATATGTCTGCTTTTTTTTGGTCCTCTTCCTCCCACCCCCCTCTTCCTCTTTTAGCCTTACTGTCCCTCCTGTGGTCTTTCTCTGCTTGCTTATATATCTGTGGAGGGAGGTTATGGCATGGCCTAATGGAGAAGATTCTCCTGAAGATCTACTGTTACGGTATGTTCTTATGTAACTGTTCTGCCTTCATTGAGAATAGCTCCTCCATTATGCCATACTCTTCGAACTATTCCCAAGCAGTACAGCAGCCCGGGAGGATGGCACAGTCTGACATGTCATCAGGACAGAAGGCTTTGCAGTACAGCAAGCCTAAAGCCAGCACATCTACGAAAGACGATGTCCAGACTGTAATGCTTAGTGAAAGTGTGTACAGTGCACCATGTGACTGAAGCATTAGGGTTGCCACCTATCCAGTTTTAGACCGGATAATCCGGTTTTTAGGGTCCTTTTCCAGTCATCCGGTTTTGATTAGATGTAGTCCAGTTTTTGGGCAATTTTGAGCGCTCATATACTCTTAAAACTGATGTGTCAAATCATCCACTGTTTTGGCTTCATTGAATGTTCAGGTTACAGAGAAGTTCTGCTGTCATACAGACCTGCCTTTGTTTGTAAAACCAGTCTGCCTGGGAGGTGTAAAGTATGGCCATTAGCAGTAAATTAACCTAATGTTTTCTACTCTGAATTTTAAGTATGGTCTTTTACTGCTGAAAGGAAACAGCTTTAATACCTTTATATGTTCTCATGTGTTTCTTTTTGTTTGTTCTGTATTCTGATGTTTTAGACCCATTTTTGTTAAATTATCGCATTGTTATTGCCTTTATCACTATATTGAATACTTCTCTCCTGAGTCCTCAACAGCTAGCTATTGCTCTCATTTTTATGTTGCTTGCACGCATGTGCAAGAAACATAGTGCCATCATCAGAGATTTCGGAGGTGTGTCACCTCCTCCTCCAATTCAGTCAGTGAGCTGGCAGGCGCGGCCCCTGTAAGCCAATGCATTTTGGAGCTGTCTATGACATGCTCCAAAATGCAGTGGCATACAGTTGAAAGGGGGAGCAACGCTTCAGTGAGCACTGATAAGCGTAGCTCCCCCCCACATGCAGGTGTGCACGCCCGTTGCGTCCTGTGAGCCGACGGGTGCCCAATCCCGCCGGCTGAGCTGCTGTCATTCCCGCCCCCTCCCGGTAGCTTGTGCCACGCTGGGAGCCCACCACATGGCAATCTGTTGTTTAGCAGGCAGGGTGCCCAATCCCCACGTCGGCTGAATGGCCCCCGTCCTTGTGCCACGCTGAGGCCCACCCAAGCGTATGGCAAATATCCTCGTAGTCTTTTTCGTTTTAAACCTGTAAAAAAGCGATCCCAGGTGTCTCCCCCGACCCTCCCACAACCACGCACCCACCCATGTGCACCCAGCCTCCCCTTCCCACCTTCACCCCATACTTACTGATTCTGGACGACGATATCTTCGGTGGACCAGGAACACGCTCTGCACTCTTCAAAGCCGACTACTTAACTGAGGAAATGCCGGTAAGCTGTATAATGGGCTAGATAGGAGGGTTCAACTTTATTGCATATCTCAGGCATTTTGGGAATTTATGCACCAAATTTTCAACATGGGTTTTTAGGACCCCTTCTCATGAATGATATCACTGTCATGTATGCTATTCGGGAGAGAAGGGTGATTTCACGCAGTGATTTCTGGGAAGGGTGGATATTATAGAGGTGGGGGTGGGGGGGATAGTGGTTGGTGTTAAACCGAATGGAATTGAAATAAACTAATTAAATGCAAGTTTCCCTATTAATTTTAAATATGATGTTCTTATTCTATAACCTGTAAGATTAATAAGATTTGTATGGCTAAGGAACTGGATCTCTTGGATCTCCTTGTATATAAGTTAAACACAGTTTTTATCTGTCTGTGTATGTTGTCAGTGTTTTGCCAGGGTTGTCTGGCATGTTTGTTTATCCATTGAATAAAATTGAATAAACATATGATGCAAAAAAATGATTTTATATCACTATTTATGTCTATTCTGATGTTACAAATGGCTTTGGAGAAGGAGCGATATGCTCTTCAGTCATAAAAAGGGTGTGGAGCCAGAGGCGGAGTTTGGGGTGTGGTTTACCATCTGGTTTTCACCTCATCCAAAGGTGGTGACCCTAAGAAGCACATATGTCAACAGTAGGGATATTTCTGAAACAAGCAACAGAAGTGGCCATACCCCTTGGTGCGACCATGAACAGTACATAGAAACATAGAAGATGTCAGCAGATAAAGACCTCATGGCCCATCTAGTCTGTCCTATTTTTCCCTACCTAGAGCTACACCATAGACTCTACTCAGTCTTCGGACTCCCTCCCCGCCTTACTTCCCAGATCCCCTTGTATCTATCCCATGCATTTTTGAATCCTGCAACCGGTTTAGCCTCCACCACCTCCGCTGGGAGGCTGTTCCATGCATCCACCACCCTCTCTGTGAAGAAGTACTTCCTTACATTTCCTCTGAGTCTCCCCCCCGTCCACCTTCATAGTGTGATCCCTTGTTCTTGAGCATCTTTTTCTTTGAAAACTGCTGCCATCCTGTACCCGAACTTCCTATAGCAAAACATAATACAATTAGCCAGCCATTTGGGCAGGCATTGTTTCAACACAGGAGCACCCTCTTTTCCAGGAATGAATGAAACAAAAAGCTAAGAAGTCTTTCTGCAGCCCTTAGTGCGAGTAACATGGTACTTCAGTGACCCATGCACGTCAAGAGTATGGACCAATGCCTCACCCTGGTTGGCATGCTCAGGGTGATATCAGGAAGGTGTATCGTTTGGTTCAATGTGAATTCAGGCACGATGTTTGGTACAAACATAGGATTCATACACAAACAGACTGTCTTTGTGAACAATCAAACAAGGAGGCTCACATATCAAAGCCTGATGCTCATAAATTCTATGAACACAAATCACGGCAACTAAAAATAATGTTTTGCATAGCAGGAATCATAAGCCACAAGTCACAGCAGGCTCAAGCAGAGCTGATGTCAATTTTTCAAGTATGAAATTCACGTTCCATGGGGGGGACTGGATTAAAGATAGGATGTTTTATATGAAGAATACCTCTCCGAAAAGTATGGGATACCTCTAGTCAGACAACCGTATGACCATCGAAAGGGGCACGGGATGCTGATATCGCAGCCAAATGCACCTTGCATTAATGGGTCTCAACACATCCCCTCTTCTGGGCCAAGCGGTCCTTATCTGCCGTCAAAGTCTATGTTTCTATGTTTCTAATACTGCAAGCCTGAATCAGATAGCAAAAGCAAGTATTCCAGAATAGAATTCACAGGACATGTGAAAGGGATCATATTCCAGGAAGCAGACTACAAAATAAAACACTTTCTTTGCAAAGAATAAGTATGTCTAGAAGAAGGCTTCCTAGCAACATACAGGACATCAGCAAACTTAAGGGATTTCTGAAAGCGCAATGCGATATTTTCAGGAGTCATTTATTCAGGTGTTAGGACTTCAGGTCCACGTGGACCAGAGACCCCCTGTCCTGTGACAACAAACCCTGACACAGAGGTGGAGGAACAGGATGTTTCACTGTCAAATTTTGTAGGAGTGGAAACCAACTTTGGTGAGGCCAGGAGGAAGCAATGAGGGTAAGAGTGGCACTCTCCACTCTTAGCTTAAGCAGGACCCTCTGTGTTAGAGGAATTCAGGGAAATGTATACAGGAATTTCCATTTCCAAGAAAGGGACAATGCATCTTGCCAAAAATCTCCAGACCCTGCAGTGAGCCAGCAGAAACACAGTAGTGTTGTGTTGTGTGGAGACACAGAAAGGTCCAACTCTGGATGACCCCATCTTGCGAAGAGGTCATTTACTATGGAGGTAAACACTTCCCATTCGTGAACCAGGGACTGAGACCTGCTGAACCTGTCTGCCAAGATGTTTTGGTGATCTGGGAGAAACATGGCCGACAGTTGAAGATCATGAGACAGCACCCAGTACCACATTTTCATTGCCTTCCTCAATAGGGGATAGGAGTGAGTGCCCCCTTGTTTGTTTATGCAGTGCATGACATTGACGTTGTCCAGGGCAAAGATGATTCTGAAATGCTTGGAGGCAGCACAGGACAGCTCTCATCTCCAAGACATTTATCTGTAGTTCAGCCTCCACCTTGTTCCACAACCCTTGTGTCTGGAAGGAGCTGAGATGAGCACCAGAACTGGAACCCGAGGCATCCATTGTGAGGATCTGTACATAAGGTGGTACAAGGAATGGAGCGCCCTTGAGTAAGTTGCTGTGGTCCATCCTCCATAGTAGTACTCAATGAAGAGGGGATGTGTTGAGACCCATTAATTGTGGGCTTCATATATGAAGTTGAGCTAATGGAACTGTCACTATGGTAGCAGCCATCAGGCCCAGGAGACATAACACTGACCTAGCAGACATAGTGGCTCCTGTGAACTAAGCGTGCCTGAGCAATAAGGGTATCTGCCCTGTCTCGAGACAGAAAGGCACATCACTTCTGTGACCAAGATCAACCCCTGTTTGCCAGTGTTTCTCACACTTTGTGCAGCAATCCAGAAGTCTTTTAGGAACTGCTGCCAAGAAATTAATGCTAGGACTGACCTCTGCTTGACATGTTCTTGATTTCTCACTTTAAGTAATGTTTAGTCTGATGTAGAGATTTCTTAAGAGTTGATTTAAGTTTTGAGAGCGGTCTTAAGGTATTGTGATTTTGCTCTCTGCCCTGAGCACTGTGCCCCTTCTCTTAGAGCTGTAAGTCTGTGGGCTGCACCCTTGACCTCGGTGTCCCATTGAGGCTGCTGCAGTGCCTCCCCCCCAAAAAAACTTGCTTCAGAACCTCCCTGCCTGTTTTTTTTTTTTGGCTTGAGTATTCCATTAGCAGATTATATCCTTTAGCCTCTAGAGGGCCCAGTTATAAGCACATTTACCTAATCTAACACAATATAGTTCCTGTCTCATTTCATTTATTGTGTGGTCAGTCTATCACTATTCATCTGTCTTTGCCCCTTCCTCTTCTACTGATTGATACTGATTTTTCCCATTTGCAACTTATAGTCTTTTCGCCCACTGAAGGGGTTTTCCCCCAACCATTCCAAAGCTGCTCTACATCTCCTTACTCTCTACTATTTCTGGCACTCTTCTTTTACTGCTAAGCTGCTATGGGTACCTACACTCCATTACTAAGTCTGCTGTCCTTCACCCTCTTGGTACAGACCTCACACAGACTGGAGCACCTTTCCTCCACACTAGGCACCTCATCCCCAGACTACCCCACAGTGACTCGGCCCTCCCCCACCCTCGACACACCCCCACCCTGCCAACACTCCCACTTCCTCCTCCCTCCAAGGCCTGACCTGGACCCAGCACTCCCCTGCCATTCCCACCCTTCGCACTTTATCTATCCCATGCACCCTGATTCTAAAGCCTCAGCTGGATGTTGACCCAAGGGTGTCCATCGGCACCGACCACTAACCAGAATAATTACACTGCTATTATTATCATCTGGTAATGTACACCCAAACCCAAGACCTATTGCTTCCAGCCCTTCTAAACCCCGTACTGCAACTGGCCTCCACTTTGCATCCTTAAACATTTGCAGTCTCCTAAAGAAATCTGCAACCCTCCAGTGCTGGGTCATTCAACATCAACCAAGCGGTCCAGTCCCTCATTGACTATCTCACATCTCTCCCTCACAAAGTGGAGCAAGTCATCCTAGGCTATCTCAATGTTAACTGGCTTGCCTCCACTGCCTCCCATATAAGGAACTCCTTCGCTGCCCTGGATATGTCCCATGTTAGTCACCTAGCCCACCAGATTCACCACTCTACTGACACCAGCACTCTTCTGGATGTTGTTAAATCTAACCGCCCTGCAAAATCCAGGATGTCACTGTTCTCCCAACTGTCTTAGTGATCACTCCCCAGTCCTCTGTCTCTGGTCATCCTCACTCTGAAGCTAGTGTCCCAGGCCACTCTACGCCGCCAATTACGCCCCAGCGGCCTCAGAAAATTAAAACAATACCTAGTCCAGCTAGACTGGTCCCCTATCCAGCGTGCCCCTGACATTGACTCAGCTCTTGACCACTTCACAAATGCCTTCTGTAAGGCTTGTGACCTTTTTGCGCCCCTCACCAGGATCTGCTCCAAAAAATGCAATGCCCCATGGATCACCCAACCTCTCCTCCAGAGACTCAAAAACAGAGATAATCTCTGGCACATTGCTGTAGAATCTGGAAAGGCGTCTGACAGACAGGCCTACAACACAGAATGCAGTAAATGCACTTGGGCCATTAGGTGGGCCAAGGCAGAGCACTACCAGACCACCCTCACTTCCACTAGGGGTTCAGTCCGGACCTTCTGAGATAATATGAAAGAGCTAAATGGGAAGTTCTGCCCCCCCACCATCTCAGCTCTCCATCAATGGCATCCCCACCACAGATCCACTCCTCATAGCTGATTGTCTTAACACTGCCTTCTCTGACCTAAGCTCGGTCCTCCCCAGCAGCTTCTTTGACCCAATCCCCACCTCTTTCCCTCTGGTCCTGCATCACCCACCATTCTACCTGCACACCCTATCCCCCAAGAAGCCAGGCCGCACCTGCTAAAAGCCTTAGGCAGCAATAACCCCAGCAGTGACCCCCTCGACTCCAGGATCCTCCGTATGGTCTTGGACGAAGTCCTAGTCCCCCTGACTGACCTTCTAAACTGGTCTTTATGCCTGGGTCAGTTCCCAAGTGCTTGTAAAACTGCTGAAATCACACTCATACATAAGAGTGAGGACCAATCCACCCCCAACAATTACCGGCTCATCTCCATCCTCCCCCCACTCTCCAAAGCCCTTGAAAAAGTGGTGTTGATCCAGCTCTCTGAATACCTAACCAGGTATGACATTATGTGCCCAGAGCAGCACGGTTTCCGCCCAGGACACAGTACAACCACGGCTCACCTGGAATTCTCCCAACACCTGCATGCTGCTCTCAACACTGGCAGCCTTGCAGGTGCAGTGTTCATTGACCTCTCCAAGGCCTTTAACACTGTCTGTCATCCCCTTCTACTCGACTTTCTCCACTAACTTGGCTTCTCTGGTGGTCCCATTTCCTGGTTCTCTAGCTACCTCTCTGCTAGATCTCAGCGTGTCAAGATCAGCGGCTCCCTCTCCAGCACTCTTCCCATTCGCTCCAGGGTCCCTCAGGACTCCATCCTGGGTCCAATACTTTTTAGTCTCTACCTCAACACCCTCCCCAGCTCTTGTACTGGTAAAATGCTCCTCTACGCCGATGATGTAGTCCTCCTTGCCTCACATCCCAATCCCACCTCCCTCCAATTATCCCTCCAGCAAGCTTACAACCAAGCCGAAAGGTAGTTCAGAGACTGCAGACTGGTCATTAACCTAAAGAAACCAAATCAATGCTCTTCTCCCACCACCAAAATAAAGCTAAAAATAACCCCCTCTTGATTATCCCCAGCACTCTGCACCCGCTAGAACAAGTGACCACATACAAGTACCTAGGCATCACGTTCGATACTGCCCTCTCCTTCCACATCCACATTAATGCCCTGTCAGCCACCATTAACTCTCAGATTGGCCTGCTATACCAGCACAGGGACTGCCTGCCTCAGGTTCCCCTCAGGCTGACCATCACCTCCTCCGTCTTGTCCCTCGTGGACTATGGCTTGCCCATCTACGCTGCAGCTGACAACACTGCCCTCTCCAGAATCCAACTGTCCATCAATAAGGCCTGTAGGCTCCTGACCAGTGCCCCCAGCCGAACTCACACCTGCCTTCTCTATACTACCATCAATCTTCTCGACTTTGAGAAGCGACTGCTCTACCAGACCTGCTTCTCGCTAAGAAATCTCTGCTAGGACTCTCTCCCCAGGGTATCCACCTCCCTACAGCAGCCATCTTCATCTGTCACCGCCCGTAGCTCTGTTAAGGCCACTTTCAAGGTGCCCAGAACCAAGACCTCTCTTGCCCAGAGATCCTTCCTCTACCAAGCCCCCACCTGGTTCAACTCCCTCCCTAGCTGCATCTCCAACTTGCCAAAAATTGGTTCCTTCAAAACAGCCCTTCAGAACCATATCTTTAATACCCACTGCTGTAGGTGCAACTAACCCCCTGTTGTAACCTGTGGTTCCCGTCCGTCTTGCCCCCTGGCTCGACAATGTCCACTGGACAGCCTCTCCCTCCCCCAGGCCTACCCCTTCCCTACTAGGTCCAAACAGGGATGTAACCCACTGTCTTCTTTGAGGACCTACTATATCCATGAGTGTAACTCACAATTTTGTAACATTATGTAACCTAAGTTACAAACTACTACAGTATGTAACCTAAGTGTATCTATGTTAAATGTTCCTTTTACTGCACTTGTAATGTTATACTCTGTTTTAATCTGCACTGTAATAATTGTCTTGATGTCTGCCCCCCCCCCGCAAGAGGTGCTTTTGTAAGTGAGTCTCTGACTCAAAGGTTGTAAACCCGATTTGTAATGAATAAATGAATAAACTGTGTACTGCAGTCATTGGCATGGAGTAAATGCAGACATTGGCACATTCACTGTGACCTCCAGTTCCTTGAACAGTTGTCATGTTTGGGAGAGGGTGTGAAGGAGAGCTTCCCACAAACTGGCTTTCAGGAACCAAGCCTCCAGGTAAGGGAAGACATAAATCTCTCCCCTGCGAAAGGCTGCTGCAAACACTGTTAAATATTTTGTAAAGACCTGACAGAGAACAAGCCAAAGGATAACACTCTGAATTGATAGTGCCTGCCTCCAGCATAAAGCAGAGGTAGTGTCTGTGACACTTTCTGATCTTGATGTAAAGGTATGCACCTTTCATGTCCAGGGAACAAAGCCAGACATCCCCAGTTTGCAATAGGGGAATCAGGGCTTGCAGAGACACCATTTAAAACTTCTTATATTCAATGCACAGATTGAAGTCTCTGGGAATCCAGTACAGGCCGCAGACCTCCTGTCCATTTTGGGACTTGGAAGTACTTGGAATAGAACCCTTTGTTCCTATCTTGTGGAGGAACCGGTTTGATAGCAGGCTTTTGAAACAGGGTCTGGACCTTCTCCTGTAGAAGGGACAAGTGGCCTGGAGGATAAAAGGAAAGAGGAGGAGGAGGATGATCTGGAGGGTTTCTATTAATTCCAGAGTGTGCTGCCTTGCGATTATCTCCAGAACCCACTTGTCTGTGGTGATCCCCCTCCATTGCTTTAAATGCAGGGCGATCCTTCCCCCAACACTCATCCCTGATAGCAATAGCTGATTGGGGAAGGGAGATGGAATAGAGTCAGATGGAACCGGTGGTGGCAGGGCCACCTGAACTGACTCCTTTGGGTGCTTTGGCGTGGACCCCAGGGGGAAGGGAGGGGACACGGGAGGGTACCATCACCTCTGCCTTGGCCCTGCTGATAGTGTATGTATGGTTACCCCTGGATGCAGGCCAACTAAAAGAGCCCCTTCCACAGCCTCAAGGGGGACTGGGGTAAAGGGACTTAACAGAACGTTAAGTTAATTTTAGAGGGCTGAAGGCTATGAAGTGCCACTAAAAACATCATAGCCAAAAAGTTTAGAGCCCTTAAAAAACTACTTGCTGTACATCAGTAGCATACCCAGCTACTCTGAGCCATGAATAACACCTAACAGAAATACTAGAGGCTACAGCCTTGGAAGAAGCCTCAGAAACATCATAAGCTGAACGTAGCAAATGTTTACCTACTTCAGCACCAGCTGACATGGTTTTGATCGATCAAGTCAGTCTCAGAAGGGCCATAGGGTAAAGGCTGGACTGCAGTATGAACAGCCTTCCAGAGGCAATTCTGATATTTCATCATCTTGGCCTGCTAATTTGCAGTCTGAAAGCCCAGAGATGCAGATGAATAAGTATGTTTGTCCATAACATCCAGCCTGCTAGATTCTTTATCTGGAGACAAAGTGCTCTTGCCTTGGGGCTTCAGAGTGATCATGAGCACCTACAATGACTATAGAGTCAGTTTCAGCTGAGTAGCATAGTATGGCCTAGCAGATGGAGCAGGGCACTGCTTAGCAGCCTTTCTTGGAACTACAGGCAGGGTATTAGGCCTATGCCATGCAGCAAAGGTAGCATCCTGTATAGGCATTTCTATGTCTAGTACACTTACCCAGTTACCAAAAACAAACAAAATAAATAAATAAATAATGCAGGATACACAGGAGAAATTATAATGGGAGGTGTGTAAGGAACCTCCAAACATTCCATATGATTCTTTTTACTGAAATCTTCCTTCTTCACAAAAAAGCCCATGGCAGACTGCATCTGCAGCAGCATGACTTGGAAAGAGGGATTATCAGAGGGAGAGATGAGTGTGTCCTCACTATAGGATGATAGGGAGGAAATGGAAGGCAGATTCCCTTCTTCAAACTGCCCCTTACCCTCATACTCCTCCTCCAAATCCCCTTCAATATCGCTGAGGTCAGGATTATATTCAGCCTCATCATCATAATCATGAACAATGACAGGAGCCACAGAGGGAACCAGTGATGCCAATGGTACAGCATCGTCTGCAACAGAGACAGTAGCAGGCCTTGTAGCACATCAGAAAATGATGCTAGCACAGCTCGGGAGTTGACGGTGCCCTGAAAAAGGTCCAGGACAACCTGTGTCTAAGGGCTGGAGCCTGTTAACGGTGGCAAAATACTGTCCATAGTAGGTACAGCAGTGCCTGAGCCAAGCCCCAACCTTGGTGTCTCAATGACAGTCAGGAGGGCTTTTGTTGACACTGCCAGAGTGGGTGCTGATGAGGATGCACCTGATTTCAATGGTGATCGGGACCTCACTGGCAAAGCAGCCTTATCTTTATGCTTATGCCTCAATGAAGAAGAGGCTCATGACAATGACTGTTCTTTGTATTTCAACTTCGAACATTTTTTTTATTTTTTTGTCCACATAAAATGTATTGCACCATCAGCCCCAGCGCTTTGTGTTGTAACCATGATGCTTCACCGAAGCATTATGATTGCAACATGAAATGCCGAGGCTTTGTGCTGTGTCTTTCTTCAGTGCAATACATTTTGTTTGGATGGCTAATCTCTACACTTTGTGAGTACTATATTGAGTGCTACCATTGTGTCCTTTTCTCAGGAGGGAACTCCAGTACCTTTTGCCATATTCTATATGTGGTCCCACCAATGCCCTTTGCAGTGGGAGGATTACCACCCTACTGCTGCTGTTGATCCCCCTCCCTATGCATCCTAATATCACCTTACCCACAACTCTGTTAGTGTGCTGATTCAAGACTGGATGGTCGCTAGCTGACATAGTCTAAATCATTTAAAGATGGAAGTGCTTCTGGAGGAACCAGGTCAGTTTGGATTGGCAATTAATGGCATTGATGTCACTTTACCATCTTTATTTATTTTCGCCAGGCTCTGACAGCTGACCCCGCAGACTCGGGCTTGCCCCCGAGTGGGGCCACCGATAGGTGAGCTCTGGTGGTCAGAGGGGATGGCAATGGAGCCTGCTCATTAGCAGGGGCTGGCATATTTTGAAGACTGTGAATCCCACGGGGGCAGGGATGTGCAATGATGACCCGCGTCCACCCCTGAATGTGCAGTTGCCAATTGCCGCAGAACTCCCAACCTCCACCATGGGTATGTTGTGCGTCAGACACTCAACCCCCCCCCCCTGAGTAGGAGAGCAGTCCTCCAGATGCTCAATCCTACTCCCCTCGGCCGGCCCTCCAACTCCTGAGTCCATTCCCAAACCCGGGTCGTCGGCACACTTTACCATCTTTAAATAGCATTATGCTTGCAGCTGAGGAGAGAGTTTGGAATCTGGGGGTCACTGTGGATTCCAAGTGGACTGTAGAACATCAGGTGTCAGCTGTTGTCTGCAGTGGCTTTTTCCATCTTTGAAATATTGCCCAATCAAGCCTTCCAGCATCCAATGTGACATTGGTGCATGCATTCCCTACATTTATTTATTTATTTATTTAAGATTCAGATTAACACCTTTGAGCCATTGAGCTCTTTTACAAAGGTTCCAAGTCAGCAATAACACAGTACAAGACATACAGTACAGTATAGGCAAGTTCTCATGACAAGACATTAAATACTTCAGGTTGCATTACATTGTCAGTTTCAGAAGTGCTAGGTGTTAACAATAGTAACATTATGTGCAGTACAAAGCTGTTATGTGGTGTAAGTACACAGTTATTGTGCTATGAAAATTTTTGAGTTACATCAGTGCAAGACAATGGTGTAGAGGCAACCTGAACTTGCTTTGTCAGGATGAAAGAGGGAGAGTATAGGGATGTGTGTGTGTGTGTGTGTGTGTGTGTGTGTGTGTGTGTGTGTAGGGGATAAGATGATTTGATAGGAGTGAGTCAATTAGTGGTTGGGCATGGGACAACGTGAGCCTGAGTGGGGCAGTCACAATGATTTGCTTGAGCTAGGAGTAGGCGGAGCTCTGTTTTGAAGGAGCTAATCCTTCCACATTTTATGAAGGAGGCAGGGAGGTCTTTTAACCACTGAGGCCCTCTGTAGGATAGGGTTCCCTAGGCAAAAGTGGTGCAATTAAATGGGACATAGAGTGCGCCGCCCTTAGCTGCGCTTCTCATTGTTTTAGAGATTTGAGCATGTTGGAAGATGCCTACTTTGGAATTGGGGGGTGTCCAAGCAGGGCTGTTTTACCAAGCAGTCAGGTCTGGTTTACCAAGCAAGCAAGCCTGCTATCTTACCCTTAGCTGTAGACTGGGAGCCACCCTGTCTCAGAGTATAGACTACAGGTGTGTGTTAGATTATCTGCTCCTAGGAGCAGTCTGCAGGCCTTATTTAGGAGGGTTTTAATTCTCTTCAGGGTGGTGTCAGTACCCGCACTGTATATTACAAGCCCTTAGTCAATAGTGGACAGTACCAAGATCCTGGTTACTAGGCTCAGGGCCTCAGGAGAAATTGCCTGTCTGTGTCAATAGAGAATTCTAAGCTTTGCATTTGTAGTTTTAATTACATGATCAATGTGTTTAGAGAAAGACAGGGTGTCATTGAGGTGTATACCTAGGTATTTGAAGGAGTTGACTTGCTCAAGCGTGTCCCCTTTTTGGCTGCGAATAATCAATGAGACGCTTTTTTTCTTGCTATGGGGCATTGTGAATAGCATATCTTTTTTCCTTTTATAGTCAAGGAGGAGTTTGTTTTGTGAGAACCACGTCTCTAGTCTTTGGAAGCTGTCCTGTAGGGCAGCCATTATTTCGGTCAAATGTTTTCCACGGGATGGAGATCATGGCATAGTCGGCATGCAACAGCATGTTTGCTGGGCATGCGGAAGGTGGAGAGTTTATGAATAAGACGAAAAGCAGGGGGCCAAGTATGGACACTTGGGGGATCCCAAGGGTCACTTCTCTAGGGTCAGAGACTGTTCTGGTTATTCTCACGCACTGTGATCTGTGGGACAGATAGCTACCAAACC
Organism: Neoceratodus forsteri; assembly: GCA_016271365.2. Taxonomy (NCBI): domain Eukaryota; kingdom Metazoa; phylum Chordata; order Ceratodontiformes; family Ceratodontidae; genus Neoceratodus; species Neoceratodus forsteri. The sequence continues at coordinate 1,026,148,596 of CM028130.1, read as the reverse complement.
ATGATACAGTTTCATGGGACAAGCCCATGGACAATAGGTTTGCAAATAGGATCTGGTGGTTCACTGTACTGAATGCTTTACTGAGGTCTATGAAGATAGACCCCACTGCCATGACATTGTCCAGAGCTTCATATAGGTATGTAGTGTAGTCTATCATGTAGACTGGACTACTGTAACTCTCTTTGCCATGGCTGTCTGGGAGGCTGGTGCATTGCCTACAGCTTATGCAGAACATAGCAGTCAGGCTCACTGCAGGGGCCTGTCGGTCCAAACACATTATACCAGTGCTCTGTGGGCTGTATTGGCTGCCAGTTTGCTGGCCCATCAGCTTCAATGTGTTTGTTTTTTTACCTACAAGGCCCTACACAGTCTGGGCCCTGGCTGCCTGAAACACTTCCTGGTCCTGTACACTCCCAGTTGTTCTCTCTCTGCTCTTCTAATGTAGGTCTCCTCTGTACTGACAGATCTCATCTTAAGTTTTTTGGGGATCATGCATTCAAGACTGCAGCACCAGTGCTGTGGAACGCACTGGCCCTGGAGGGCAAAGGATCCCCCTCAGCAGATACATTTAAAAACTGACTGAAAACACACATTTTTAACCTTTGTTATGGGTCTGGTGATATTTTTAACACTGTATTGGTTCAAATGTATTTATGTTATTTGTTTTATGTTTGTAAGACGCCCAGAGCCTCTGGCATTGGATGCCTTAAAAATAAATTGCCTTGCCTGAAGATTTAAGGTTCAGATAGTATGACCCTCAGATCCTTTTCTATTTCATGCATTCCAGTATCACTCCCCCCCCATTTCGTACTGCACCCTTGAGTTCCTTTTCCCATTGTGCATTACTTTGCATTTTTAGCACTGAAGCATAGCTGCCAGATCTCTGATCAGTTCTCCTGTGTGCCCAGATCCTCCCTAAGTTCTCTTATCCCCCTTCTCTGTGTTAACCCTTGCATATAACTTTGTGTTGTCTGCAAAAAAGGCAGACCTTGCCTTCTATGCCTTTCCCAGTGCCCAATATCAACACACTGATATAGACAGGGCCAACCTGCCCAGTGGCCCGGTGATAGCACTGTTGCCTGCCATGCCGGCAACCAGAATTCTGAAGCAGACTCGGGTCGCATGGGGGTCAGCCAGAGGGGAGAAGAAGACTGTATGTCCCATGGACTGCTGTCCTCTCCTGGGGAGGGGGTATGGCTGCACTACTCTTCAACTGCCACCAAATGGAGCAATAATGACAAGGCAGAGAAGCGACACAATGGGGAGGGCTACCAGCAAACATGACCCTCTAACCATCTCCTAAGCAAACTGGAAAGCTGTATCCACATTTTGATATAACTTTCTTCATTCTATTTCTTAAATCTACAGAATTTCAATCAATGTGCATCAGCAGTCAATTCATGACATTTTAGCAACACATTTTTAACTTTATCATAGTCCCAACTGTCCTGTACATGCATTTTGAAGAATGCATCGAGAGCCTTTCCAGATAATAAAGGGGTTAGACTGAGGGCCCATGTTCCTTTGTCCAATTTGGACTGTATACAGATTTTGCTAACTATGCGAAGGAAGGTATCTAAATCATATCCTTCTTTAAAGTGAGGAAACATTTTAGAGTTTGGTTTAGGACCATGTATTGCCCCCCCCCCCAACAAGCCCACTCACCATTCCAGAGGACTGCTGACGTAATTGCTCCAACTCAGATTCATGCTTGCACTCTGCTTCTGCCTCTCTTTCAGCTTGGGCTGCCTCCTTTTGCATCTTTTGTAGCTGGAATTCTGCCTGCATCTTGTCTCCTTCCAACTGCAACCTCAGTTTTCCCAGTTCAACAACAACTGTTTTTGATCTGTCCTTTTGCAGTGGCTGCTGCTGCTGCTGCTGCCTTTGTTGCATCTGTGTCCAGTGTGTCCATGACCTTTGTACCAGTCAGAAACTGGCTAGACCCACTGCTCCCCATCTTCACCACTCTAGATAGAACACAACTTAAAACAGTTCAGTTCAAGTACCTTGGAGAGTGGCTTGACAGTAAGCTTGACTTCTCAACCCACATCAATGCCATCCATGCAAAACTTTGTACTAAGCTTTGTGCCATGTTCCATTATAAAGACTGCTTATCTTCACATGTTCACAGGGAGCTTGTTACCAAAATGGTGCTCCCTGTCTTTGACTACACATATGTGGCCTATGGCACCCCTTCCACATCCCTAGCCAGATTGGATACTCCTGCAACTCCTTTTGCCATTTTGCTACAAACTCCCTCCTCCACACCCATTATTGTTCACTGTAGTCATCCCTATGCATCTTTCCTCTGCCTCTTGTTGACAGGCTCACTGCACCGCCTTGATATGCAAATATTGGTTTGGTTCCCTTCCCCCTTATCTTTCCTCATTCCTCTCCCAACTCTTCATTGCTTTATGTTCCTTCCATTCCATGGACCATAGCACTTTTGCCACTCCACACCCCTGATTCTGTGCTGGGCAGTCTGCCTTTTCCTGTCAACCTGCCTCACTCTGGAACCAAATTCCCTCCTCCTTCTGCCTCTCCCCATCCCCTGGCTCCTGCAGGCTACAGTTGAAACTCCAACCCCTCCCCACCTGTTCCTGTTACTCTTCTTCCTGGTACAATCCATGGCCTGGGTAAGAAGTCGGCTGGTTCACCGCTCCTGCCTTCACTAAACTTCCATGCCACTACAGTTCTTTCCCTCCATTATGAGGTTGGGCAAGTAATTCACACCTCAGGTCAATGGTCTGTTGTTCAGTATTGTTCTGTTCACCAAGTTTTGCTACCTCTTCTGAATATGCACTTGCTAGGTATTTCTTACTGTGCTGCATCGCACTTTACTCTCTGCACAGACAGCTGTTTAGTATTTACTCTAATTTTGCACCAGTTTTATACTGTGTGCTGTTTGAATGTTATTCTTATATATATATATATATATATATATATATATATATATTGTGCTTCTGCTGTTTACTATGTACCCGTCCCCGGGTCACACCTCAAAATGAGCCTTGGCTCAGTGTCTCTCTTCTGGTTACCAATTTTCAAATTACATAAATAAATAAACAAATAAATAAATGAAGCATGTGCATGCCTACCTATGTAGATGCACTAATGTCACTACATGCTGGGAAGCCTATGGAACAGGAAGAGGGGTAAAAACTCTGACCGAGCAAGATGAAGTTTCTGTTCACTGCAGGCCCCACACCCACTGACTAGGCACCTCCTCTGGAGTAAGTGTGGTTTGTACTCCAGAGGGACCTAGACAGCTCTGATGGCCCTGCCATGAAAGTAAATGCATAGGGGATCACTGGAGAAGAGGTAAACCCTAATGATGGCAGGGTGATGGGGCTCGGTGGACCGAAGCCAGATAGGTGCCAGTCAGGGATAAAGAGGCTACATACCTTATTCATATATATTATAATGGTGTGGTAGCACAACTATAGTTAGGGTTGAGCAGGGTGTTTAATGTTAACCCCCTAACTTTGGACTTTAATAGCTTCCCCACGTTCAGTGGAGTTGCATGGAATTTTGCATATGTGGTTTAGGGACGAAGTCTCTTGATTTGGCAACTTTCATTATGGTCAGATGTATGGATTCAGAGATCCGGATAGTGCAAATTTAGGAAAAATCGGGGGTTGTTTTTTTTTTTTTTTTGTCATGTACAACCTAGACACTTTGGAATTTTGTCCTGAAATTCTCAAGGTAGAAGGAGCTTGCCCTGGAATGGTGCATTTCATTCGTTTGGTGAAAAAATATTAATCCATTCACAAGTTATAAAGATCTGAAATTGTGGTTCTTAGATGCTCAGTATGATCTTTCTGATTGATGTTTGATATGAAAAAAAGAATTTGGCCATACAAAAGAGATTTTTTCTTTCGTGAGGCCAAATTCCTCTTTAGTGAATGGCGGCCATTTTGTTGTAGCTTTTAGAAAAAAACAGTTCTTTTAAAACCCATACAAATGATACCCTTGAGATACATAAATGATTTGATTTGTTTATTTAAAATCTGGTAAGTCCATGAGCCAGTGGCCTGTTTTCAAGGCTAACCAGAGTCACATTCACACTTCAATAAATACAACGAACAAACACTGAATACAGTACAGACTGCAGTACTGTCTAGTTAAAACATGTACACTGTTTTGGGGAGAAAATATACTTAAAATGTGTTCTAAACTGATTTATAGAAACATTAATACATTTAAAAGCTTTTGCAATAAAATTAGTGAACACGGGTAATTTATAGAACATAGTTCTCTGCCCCAAAGTTGACTTTATTCTGGGAATACTAAAAGTCTACTGCTCATATAAATGTGTACTAGCCTTGCCAGAATAACCTCTAAAAACAGAGTTAAAGAACTTTGGTACCTTCTTTAAAATCACTTTTTTTGCCAATACTGTATGCCTAATTGATACTGAAGTCTTAAGTCCAAAGTAAGTCAATGTATTTTATTTAAAAGGACGGAATGGTGTGTCCTACAAGGCATTTGTTTGGCAAAGGGAGCAATTTGATTCAGCAGTGTTTTAACCCTGCTCAGCAGCCCTACACATATGCAGAATGATAAAATAGGATTCTGTAGTCCACCACTGGGATTAAAAAACTCTGAGCAAGGAGCTGTCTTGTATCTGGTAAGTGGTAACAAGAGAGGGTTTAATCTGTAAATGGCTCCCAACCTTTGATGAATCACCTCGATCATCTGTGTAATATGTGCTTCATATGATATATAGTCATCCACTATTAAACCCAAGTATTTAAAGGAATCAATCTGCTTTATTACTTCACCACTAATAGTGTGGACAGCAAGAGCTGGTTCATCTCCACTTTTTTTCCTATGACCACAGAAAAGCGTGGACTTAGTCTTTTTTTCATTCAAGACCAATTTGTTACTTACAAACCAATGCTGAATAAGTTCAAAATCAAAAGCTAGGTTAGTTTGGACAGTGCTGAAACAAATTCTGCTCGTGAGGACCACCGCATCATCAGCATAAAGAAACATTTGTGAGGTGGTGCATGTCAAAGGTAAAGAAATCAGAAAAAGAATAAGCAGTAAGGGACCCAGAATAGACCCCTGAGGCATACCTAGTGATATAGGAGATGGGGAAGAACATGTACCATTAATTCTTGTCACCTGGGTATGCTGACCCAGACAATGCTGGCCTGGCACCAATCAACTACTTCTTCAGACATCCCGAGTTTTGAAAAAGATGATAAAAGTAATCTATGATTGACCAAATTGAAAGACTTGGTGAGGTCCATGAACACCACAGCCTCACAAATATGTGAATCTAGCTAAATGAGACCTGTTTGGCTCCATTCTGGACTTACCATTTTGAAAAATGACCCAGAATTGTGTTTTTGGGACATCCCAAAAAACCTTACCGAGTATTCTTTCATAACCCAATTTTCTTCTTTTGTGAGGTTCATGAAAGAGAAATAGGGCCTTACAAAAGAAGAATTCAGTCTCACAAAAGAGGATTTTGCGCTTAGTTTTTTTTTTAGTCTTCTTTCATGAGAAGGCATCTTCTTTTTAAGCTCACAAAAATCTCATGAAACAGGATGCCTTCTTATGAAACAATATTTTGGACATAGTTTTTTTCACATCCTTCTTTCATGAGAAGGTGTCTTCTTTCAGGAGCTCATGAAAATCTCGTGAAAGAGGATGCCTTCTCACGAAAAAAGATTTTGGACTAATTTTTTTCACATTCTTCTTTTGTGAGAAGGCATCTTCTCTCGTGAGTTCATGAAACTCTCATAAAAAAGGATCCATTCTCATGAAAAAAGATTTTGAACATGGGTTTTATCACATTCTTCTGTGAGAAGACATCCCATTACTTGAGATCATGAAAATGTCACCAAACAAAAGGTGGACTCACAAAACATGATTTTCCACTTATTTTTTTTGTACCCAGATGGACTCTTGCACATCTATATCTGTACAAGGCTTGCAAGGTCATGTGCTTCCATGCCCACATAGACTCCTCAGTTGCTGCACGGCCTGGAGGGCCCTGCATGTCTGCATTTGTATCTGCACAGAGCTACAAGGTTCAGAGGGTCCTGCACTTCTGCAGTCTCATGGACTCCCAAAGGGGTGGATCTGTGTCTACATACATACAGAAGCACAGGGCCCAGGGGGTCCTGTACTTCTGCACCCTGATGGAGATATTTACACAGGTCCCAAATGAGTATATGGCTATACTATCTCAAAAACAAAGGAAATTAATTGCAAAAAATGGCCTTAATGCACCAGTTAGAGTTCAGCTTAAAGCAACAAAAGTAGGAAAATGTGGTGTTAGGGTTTCCAACCTTAAATTCCCCACCCCAACCCCCAAGCAGCAAAAGCAAAAAACATTAGGGTTTTGGTTCTCCTGAGTCTTGCCAAATCAGTGCTGGGCTCTTCAGCCCCAATGCTCACCCCTCCCTCCAGCCCATAGCCTTCTATCCAAAACACAAGGTACAGCTCCAAGCTACTGCCTCATACTCATACACTCTTCAAGGGTACAGAAGTATGTGTTGCCACATGTTGCCAACAACCTGTGGGCCCTGCCTCAAGAAATCATATCACATCTGACCTTTTTTGCTCAGGAGAGGGGGTGAACATTATGGTTGAGAACTCCAAGGAAGAGACCAGCACTGATTTGACAAGACACAGGAGAACCAAATTCCTAATGTTGTTTCCTTTTGTTGCTTGGGCTTGGGTGGGGTGTTAGGGTTGGAAACCCTAACACCACATTTCCCTACTTTTGCTGCTTTAAGCTGAACCCTAAACCGGTGCAATAATACCATTTTTTGTAATGAATATACAGGACTCAGTACTGATCCCTTAACAATGATAAACTCACTTACCTTTGAGAAATCAAAATGTACTAATAACCTTTGTGTCCTTCCCCTTAGTCAACTTTCTACACAATTCAGCAACAGCACAGCACTATGACAGGGAGAGTAGTACATGCTGGTATGCTCTATCCCAAAACTACAGGTTGAACTACATGGTGGGAACATACCTGCTACTGTCCCCCTGTGCCTCAGCCTAGCTGCTCATTGAGGGGTAAATGTGCTGTTTCTGCACCATACAAAGTACCTCTCAGCATCAGGCCGATACCCTCACTGGTAACAAATGTAGATATTAGGCAAGCTTCCTTTTTTACTGGGGTTGCTTGGAAGCACATATATTTTGGTTACAGTGATTTTTCCCAAAAAAAACAACAGTGAAAGTCCTGACTTTAAAATAGGTAAATGAATGAATGTCTGCATTGTAAGTGCCATGGAACCCTAACTGCACATTTGAATCTCCCACTACTGTCTGACAGCCAAATCAGATGCACTGAAAAGATTTAAAAGATCATAAAGCCACTGTATCAACCAGTTCCAGGTGGGGTACTAACCCAAGGCTGCCAGCCTGAGAGACAAAGATTTGTTCAGAAAAGCTTGCACTCACCAATAAACAAAATGGCACAAGGCAAGAAGTTTCAATACATTTATTGTGCCAAACGAATTGCCAGATTCTGCAGTCAGCAACAGAAACCCCAAATCTTTCCTTAATCAGATGCATTGGAAGTGATAGCAGTATGCTGAGAGCACTGAAATTGTGTGATCCGCCCTGACTACCTGCTTGTGGGGAAAAAGAAGCAGCTAGCCAGTTTACTGAAACATGCTGTTCTGGAACAGAATTTCATCAGCTTGCCAAGGGTTCCAGTTATTTGAAGGCAAGTGTACTAGCAACAGTGCCAAACCACTGCTTCACAACTTGGCCCAAAAATGAACACATAATTCCCTCTCTCTCCAGCATCACTTCCTGCTCACCTCCTGACTCTGTCCCAGCCCTGTCATGCAACTCCCTCCTGCTGCAGCTCTTCTTGCCACCTTCCTAACTCAGCAAAAGCAGTCAATGATATTTAGCAATAATCCTACCATTCCTCGACCAGCACCAAGCAGTCCCTGGTGCATGTGGTACCCACGTCCACCTCCCCAACCGGTACCGAGCAGGTGCTGGTGTTCAGTGGTACCCTGTCGCTCTCCACAATCAGTGCTGAACAGTCCCTGATGTCCAGTGATGCCTACTCCCATTCACTGACTAATACCAGTATATGGTAGTGCCCAGCCTGTATGGATCTCCCTTTCCCACTGTATATGACCTGATTCCCACAACAGCATTAGGAAGAACAGGGATCCCTGTATCTTGGCTAAAATAGACCTGTTATGATTGAGAGGGTTGTCCAGTGTCATCACAGATTCCAGCACTGGCTTCACAGTGGTGATCGCTTGATGGCAGCAGCCATGGTAAGGGCCTGATCCAAATAACTGACCAGAATATGTTTAATTTGAGTGTATTCCAACTGTAGCATACCCCATCCTGATGTCTGCCCATACATGACAGCATCCACAACCTCTGCCTGCTGTGCTCTGCTAGTGCAGAGATTCATGTGGGGGAAGGAGTTGGCATAGGTGGGAGAGACTATGTCGGACTCTGGGTATCCAGCCAGTCACCTGGGCTGGCTTATTTTATTTATTTATTTATTTAATTTTATTCACCTGGTAGGCCCACTGGGTCCAAGAGGTCCCTTTTTCAGGGGCGACCCAGAATTAGAACCAGTAAGCAGTATAATAACCACTTTTTGAGGTCAGCACATCCATAGCGTCAGAAATAATGGGCTAGCACACAGCATTTGAAAGCCATTATATGACATTTACTGTAAACAATGGCAACATAAAAAAACTTTCATAAAGTGCTTTTCTCAAACCGATTTAAATTCAAAAGCCATCCATCATCAAAATTCAATAAATAAATAAATAAATAAATAATCTTCAGCTAAACTGTAAATAGGCTGATAGTGTCCCAGTGCTGGTGCTTTAATAAAGGCAGACCCATCTCTCCTCTGTGCAAATTAAGGCAAATTTAAGTGTAAAACCACGCAAAAAAGGCTTAAGATTTGACTAAAATGCCATGCACATAGCAGCAAAGTGCTAGAAGAGGTGACATTAACTAGGCCAACAAACATACCATAACGCAGCATACCGACACTTGGACGGTTACAGAACCCGGAAGCACGCTTATGTATCGACCTTCTTAGGTCATCTTCAGAGCTCTGAAGATGACCTAAGACGGTCAATACGTAAGCATAAGATTAGGATAGTCTTTTAAGGGTCAGGGAGTCACAGATTGTCCTTGACATCTGCATTGCCTGTGTTCCCTATGCAGCTTTCGGCGTCCTTTTTATGTTGGCTTGCACGCACGCACAAACAACATATTAGGGTAGTAGCGCTTTCAGAGGTGTGTTAGTGTTATGGTGAAAACAGGGGATGCTTTAGTCAGTGTGTCCCTCAGCCGCCAACCAGTGAGCATGCTGCCAATGACAGCAGTTTCAGAGAGAGCCACCAACTTGAAATGAATCTGTCACTGCAATCAGAGACAGGCTCGTCATTGCAGCTGCAGGTCTGACATGCCTCCATTACGTGCCATTCCTGGTGAAACATTTAAATACATATGGTGGCTCCTGCCATCTGCTACACAGTCCCGACATTGGGGTGCCCAATCCCCATGTCGGCATGCCCCGCCATGATGTGGCACACCTAACATGGTGGCTCCTGCCGCCTGATACACACTCCCGAAAAGCCAACATCTGGGTGCCCAATCCCTGTTTCGGCATCCCCTCTTAGTGTGTCTTTCCTGATTAAACAGTTTACCCTTTCTGACACCAGGATGCCCACTCCCGGTGCCAGATGTGCCCCTCCCAATCCATCTATTCAGCTTACCAACATTGGGATGCCCAATCCCTGTGTCGGCATCCCCCCCGAATTTTGGCACACTGGGAGCTTACCCCAGTGTGCCGATTTTATTTTGTGTGTGTGTAAGCGGTGTAACCTGTAAATAAAGAAAACCTTCCCTCGTGGCCTATTTTTTTCCCTGCAAAGAAGAAAATGGTCCACCATTGTTTTCCTCATCCCCCATCCCCACCCTCCCTTGCGCACCCACCTCCCTGCACCCCCCTCACCCATACTTACCCTCCGGAGGTCGGGAGCCATGATCTTCTCTGAACTGGGACATGTCTGCACTCTTCAAAGCTGAACTGCGAACTGAAGAAATTATGGTAAGCTTTATAATGGTGGGTTTCAACTTAGGTTGATATCTCAGCCATTTTTAGGAATTTTGGCCCCAAATTATCAACATGGGGTTCTTGGAACCCTACATCATGAACATGTAACTGTCATTTAATTTCTCAGTCCTGGAAGGTGATCTTGCGGTCGCTGCATGGAATCACCTTTCAGGGCCAATTAATGAAACAACAGTGCCTCTGTTCATGAGGGGTGGTCTCAAAAGCCCATGTTGCAAATTTGGTGAAGAAATTGCACGACTGCGCTACCAGCGCGGCGCGCAGTTTCTACGCACACTCGTAACTTCGTCAATTTTTAATATTTTCACTCCAGATTTTCAAGATTGCCATTTTTTCACACCTCCTTATGAGCAGTACCATACATCTGTCATTGTTCACATCCTGCCCAAAACATGTTTTCGCACCTGTGGCGCACAATGGGCTCGGTCTTTGTGTGAAACCAACTTTCAGGACAGATTAGCAAAGTCACAGTCCCACTGTTCATGAGGAGAAGCCCCATAATGCCCATTTGGAAACTTTGGTGAATAAATTCCAAAACCGGAATGCGTTACGGGCCTGCGTTGAGCAGTATCTAGGTACGCTCATAAGTTCGCAAATTTTTCATATTTTCTCTCCGGAGTTTCAACACTGCCATTTTATCACACCTACTCATGAACAGTACAGCTGTGATTTTTCACATCCTCACGAAATGTGTTTCCCCACCTGTGGCTCTGAATGGCGCAGTTGCTGTGCAAAATCACCTTTCAGGATTGAGTAACAAAATAATAATGCCACTGTTCATGAGGTGGGGTCCCAAAAAGCTAATGTTGAAAATTTGGAGTGAAAATACCAACAAACGCCTGGGGCATTGAAGTTTCCAACCATACACCCACCCTGTAGAGACTGACAGGCGTCGGGGACGTAACTTGGGTTCCTCGGCCGTAATGTTCACAGCTTTCTACTCCCACCCCCTACCCCACACACTACAGCCACTGGCAGGCATTGAGGTGTGCCTTGGTTTCTGTCACCCTAACTTTCACCCATTCTTCTATATTGCACCCATTTCAGCTTATTTCCTTATGGAATGGGGTGAGCATAAGGGCCAAAGACCCCAATGCACACCACGACACCTGTCGGTGTCTGCAGGGTGGGGTGAGGTGGAATGGCGTAAGTGTTATGGCCGACAACCGAAAGCCACACTCCCAACGCCTTTCAGACTCTGTGGGGTTGGGGTGTTGGCGTTAGTTCAATACTTTACTACCATTCCTATTATGCATCTCTAACTCCTGCACTACCAATGCCAATGCCAGCAATTCAGCATTCGTTATTGACAAATGCTTGTTTAAAGCAGGTTAGTGAGCCTGCATTTTGTAGCTGGCCTGGGAGATTGTTCCAGTTGGTAGAAGCAGCATGGGTGAAGGACTTATTCTCTGCTGCTGTTCGTATCCTAGGAACTGCTGGTTGGCAGATCCTCGAGTCTGTGTAGAACAGGGACTGGCAGGACACAACGGTCCTACAAGAACTGCCGCATTCCCATCAGAAAATGTCAGTTTATCCAAATATCCCCAACTGGTGCCAGTATGGCCCCAGCCTACCCTGGAGGCTCTGAGGGCTGATGGAGGGGGTGTCGATCAGACTCCATGGAACAACACATAGTGATGGTCTGGAGGGGGGTGTAGCCACCATTAAGGCTTGGTAGCCTCTGCCCCTGCACTGTCCCTCCATAGTGTTGAGTTCAGTTTCACTCAGTGATGCTAGGCAGACTCTACCTTCCTCACCCCCTTTCCCATGCACCTAAGACTTGCCAGTTGGCACAATGGGGGGTAACCTTGGTTCCATAACTGAGAAGTAATACATATATAGGGTAGGAAACTGCTGCATAACAAGGGACCTTACACAAGGACAATGGACTATTTCAAAATACGCACATGAAACAATACACTAGGGCCAGGATATTGGAAGCTTGCTTGTGCGCGCTAAACAGGTTAGTGCCTCGCAAACTGTGCTTAGCACCCCAAGAGCAGTGGACTTGCTAAATGTGCCATACTGGAAGCCCAGTTAGCAAGGTACTAACTAGTTTGTAAGAGGTTCTAAAATATGTTAGCATACCTATGCACTGCAGCTGACTGTGCTTGCATATAGGTGCACTGACACATTCTAAGGTTTGTAGAGGCAGCAAATAGCCTTTCTATTTAGCACCACCCCAAAATGGTCTTACGACCTTGCCCCTCTTCTACCCTCATCCCCCAATATGTAATATGAAAGACCCAGATGGTCTAGTGTCACCACACCCCTGATCGCCAATCCAATATGAAAAAAGAAAAACATGGTGGTCTAGTGTCATCCTACTTCCCTGATCACCTGTATGACATGAAATATAAAAGACCCAGGTGGTCTTGTGTCCCCCTGTCCTCCAGACTGCCCACCTGATATGATAGTCCTGCCCCTGATCTTATCAATGACCCCTCCGCCCACACACTCATGTCCCTCCACCACCTTCCCCCAGCCCCTTACCCCAGTAGCCATGGTAACCACTTCAGAGGTGGGGACTGGCACAGCCCCTCCCCTCACCACTGTAACCGGCTGCCATCTGAATGTCAGGGAATGAGCATGTACCAATATAGAAACAACTTTTTCTACAGTAGGTGCACACTCACTCCCTGTCATTCAGGCAGCAGCCAGTGGATGTGATTGTAGGGGCTGTGTTGGCCACATTCTCTGGACTGGAGACCATGGTTACTGGGATAAGTGGGAGGTCAGTGGGGAGGTGGTGGAAGGACATGCATGGGAGCGGGGGGGGGAGTCATTGGTACAACTGGGGAGCCACTAGTCACCAGGGACTTTCGTTTTGCATATTGGTGGGTGATTGGGGGGATGGGGGGACCATGTGACTGTCAAGGACAGTTTACAAACAGGCAGCCCTAATAGGAGAGTGTAAAGAACGTTTGTGCCAGGTCTGTAATGAGGCCCTAATGGTATGGAAATTACCACATAGCACCTTGCTAGTGCAATGCGATTATTTACATAGGAATTATGAATATATCAGATTGCTCCACAAGAGCAATCGCTTTTAGTGAGCCTTAACAGCCTGTTTGCTCCTGCAAGCCCCATAACTCCTCTTTGGCCACACACTGCATACAGCCAGTAGAGAGCTGTGGTTTGCAAGAGCAATCAGGATACTGCCTGGCTCAGTTGGTTAGCATACTGGAATATGTCACTAGTGCTCGCTATGTGCTACAAGCAGGTTGCAGTTGCTAGCTCCAGGCACTAATTTACACCTGGAGCAAATGTTTTGTGGGCACAAACTGGAAACTCTGAATATCCAGCACTAGGGATATTTAATAGATTCACAGATGCCTATGTAACCACTAGGTGGCACTATCCCAAGGGCTACTACCCCTGCCTGCTTGACTAGTAGCAGGTTAAGGGGCCTAGGTAATGAAAGGAATGCCTCCACCCGGAGGTCAGGGTTGTTAGTGGTGAAGCTAACCTGGGCACTGCCCTCTGGGACACTGTAACCCCCCTCTTTCCCTTATAGTGGCCTGAACAATATACAATAATTACTTTCACAATGACCCTTATTCACCAGGCAATTACCCACACTGTTTGCACTTACCACCAGGGCTGGTTCCTCTAGCTTGACCCTGGGGACCCCCTGTAAAACAAGGTTAAGCACAGCAAATAGCAACAGTACAACACTTTTGGCACAAACTAGAACCACAGTCAGGTTAAATGCAAACAAAGTTAAATCTGATTTATTCAGGAGACTTGAACAAGGGAGGGGCATAATCAGGTTGATGTGCTTAAAAGCTGTATTAATCAGACAGTTATGCATGCAGTTCAGAGTCCCTACACAGTCACACACTCTGGGTACCCAGCTAGGAAAACGGTGGGCTAGCCAGGAACATTGCAGCTGGTTGGGGCCCTGTGATGGAAGAAAGCAACATGCACAACACACACTATTTGTAATCCCGAGCCGGGGAGCAGGGTTTGTGAAAGAAAAGGCAACAAGACAATCAGATGACAACACTTTTAGATTTAGCTGTTGTTGCCGGGAGCTACTCTGATGTTTACTCACAATACCCAATATTGGACACAGGCAGGATGAAATCGAGACTGCAGGCTGTTGAGCTGGAGTGCCCGGAGAAGCAGGGCCCACATGAATCACCGAGGCATCATTCCTGATCAAGGCGTTGAGCAGGGGGCTGATTCCCAGGCTGGTCTCTTGTTGATGACTTTCTCTACATAGCAGGGTATTCTGGCTGGGCCAGTGTAGCAGGGCCCAGGCAAATGGAAATGGATACGGATTCAGTCCGTGGAGCTGGATACAGCCTCCACCAAGCAAAACACAGTTCAGACACACAGTGGGGAACCAAATCACAACCCACTATAAGCACACAGCACCTTCCCATGTAAGGAAATTCCACTGTGTCACAAACCAACTCAGCAGGTCAGGCCCTCTACTCCCAAAGTGCCAACCTCCGAGTGCAGTCTTGTGAACAGTTTAACAGAACAAGGTAACCCTCTTGTCTGTTTTGTGAGTTTGGATCAACCTTTGGTCTCAAGTCTTGGAGGGATTCAAACTGTGAACCTTTTGCTAGCGTACCCAATGCACAGGCTCAGATATTTCTGTCTTCGGGGGGCCAGATATCTTTGCTTATGGGCACCTAACCAGGTATAAAGAGATAAACCCTTAAAAACTTTAATAAAGACCTCAGATTTAAAACTCTTCCTTTTCCAGTTTGGTACCACCATTCAAGCTTATGCCAGTGTCTGCTATAACCATATATACTTATCTTACATATAAAAGAACTTCAAAGACAGACCAAGTATGATCTAAAAAGAATTTTACTAAAATAGATAAAAATATGTAAAACACAAAATACAGAACTGTTGTATCACAAGACATACAAATCTTTTAAAAGAACAAGGTTTAAACAGTGCAAATTCCTACATACAGTACTTAGATTTGACTCTGTTTCTAAATACCTGTTTACAAGTGCTCCAAAGATGTTTTCTTTGTCAGAGTCTAGTTAAAAGTGTGTAAGAAGTAAAAAAAGAATATTCCTTGAACAAATTGTATTTGACAACCCCTTTTGTGTGAGGTCACTAGCTCCTCGTCTGTCAGAATATGTATAAAAAAATATATATCTTATACAAAAACATGATGTCTATTCAAAGTATTACATTCTGCAACTTCAGCATAATTCACGTCCTTCAAATGACACTTCGTTGATCTCATAATAAGCTTCCTTCTTCCAGGACATGAAAGCATCTTCATGATTTCGCACTTCTATGTAATAACCTGGGTTTTCCCTCCAACGTCATAAAATAGATATGATATAGCAACTACGGCTGTAATTAACTCAGACAAACAGGAGATCCTTGATTAAGGCGTTCCATGTAACACCAAGTATCTAAAACTGTGTGTGTGATCTCACATGCTGTTTTCAGCATTTTCTCATGGCTTTCATCTTTCAGCTGAAACCTGAGAGGAGGATGAGGTCACTCCTAGAGCATCAGATTTTCAGCAGAGACAGTCAGTCATACATTTTATATAAAAACAATTATACAGCACTCAGAACTGGCTGTCCATGTCACACACTGTACCAGGCAAATGGCTCTCCAGTCGCAAGTACAGAGTCTCTGCACAATCCGGGAGTTCAGAGGTAGCTGGAAGTCTTGACAGGCCGATCACATTCAACAAATCCTTGGTCTTCTTCAGGTTAAAGCCTGGTCACAATTCAGTGGCTTAATTCGCTCTCCAAATTCAGATTCAGTCCGAAAAAAGCACAAGTTCCCTCTCAGGGACAGCAAGCAGGCATGCAGGCCAAACTCAGGCCTTTCCACAGTTCTCCCGTGTGAATCCACTATGGATTGCTGCTCGAACTATCTCAAGCTGTAACTTCTTCACTTCCCAACTCAGATCTAACTGAAACTGTAAGCAGTGTGGGACTTTCCCCAAGATCCAAAAGGTTTGGTTGGTTGATCTGTCTGTCAGGCACAACATGGGCTCCCCCTCCAGGTTATTTTAGGCACCAAAAGCCCAAAACTCTAATTCCTACAAGTTTTGGCCCCACCAAGCCCCTGTAGGCAGGCTCCATTTTAGAGTCCCAAACGTACTGATTGGGCCATTCTGACAGTCCAGGACCAAGATGATGGAAACGAAGAAAACTGTTCATGCTGCAAAGAAGGCAGGTTAGAACAAACTGCAATATTATTACTACTTTAACAAATGATCAGCAAACAAGTACATCTTCCAACAGAGCTCCCTGTAAGATTAATTATGACTGCAATCCAGGCAGTTCTTAAAGAGACAGTACACAGAGGCTACACAGGCACTCTCTGGCAATACATTTAAACTGCTAAAACGCAGGACACCAGACTGGCAGTGAGCATTTAAGCAAGCTCAAGGAAGACTTTTCGGGAACCCCCATTTGTAGGGGGGGTTACACCTACATTTCCAATCATACTAAAAATGTAAAGAGCAAAATATACAGAATTATCAGTAAATTATTGGGAAATCCATACAGACATGGCTACAAAGGCCTTAGAGGTGAAGTTGACAGGGCCAGGCAGGTGAAGACCAGCATTCTTCAGTTCTCCAGTTAACCCTGCTACTGTAGTGCACCACCAGCAAGCCTTTGATACCCGCACAATGCCATGACTCATGTTTCTGCAAACTCCCATCGAAGTTTCAAAACTGTAATTACCTCTGGGCAGCAGCCCAGGGGAGTTACTTTTAGCTAGCTAACTAGTCAGGAAAGGGGGTGAAGTCCAGGGCAGAACTGTGTCAGGTTTAAAGCTGCACCCAGGTATCAAAGTTAAAAGTATTCTGTTACTGTTTAAATTTATTTGGACTGCAATGAAAGATCCTCTGCATTGAAATCTGCCCCCCAGTGTGGGATCCACCGAAAAGGACTATAGGCACTTAGCAGCTGCTAGTGGGAAGCTGGGTGCACTCGCAGGTGGGAGGTGGGGATACAGTGTGGCGTAACATTGTTTGAGCCAGTTATTATTGTTGTTGTGATATCTTCCCCTTCCCCCACAATAAATATTGTTCATTCTTCATGTTATATGCTGGTATTGCGAATTATTGCAAGGGGGGAATTGTTATTGTGTGGGAAAGTGTTGTGGCACGGGGCAGCTATTGTATATTTCCTGGTGGGTGGCAACCTGTAGTCTGTTCACAGATATTCCCTGCTATTACCCCAGGTGAAGGCACCATGCCATTTTTTTTCTCCACTCCAGAACCCTGGCCGGCCCCCTTTGAAGTATGTGTAGTGTGGATCCAGAGGGCCCCACAGTAGCCAAAGTGAGTCAAAGGGCTGTTACAAAAATAAAAGAATTAGAGAGGCCATAGCATTCCCGAAGGGTAATAAAGGAGCTACATTTATCTTCTTCCAAAAGAGATTCTACTGCAGAGATGTGCAGCTCTGGAAAGAAGGAAGAGGTAATAGGGCAGCAATTGATACAATAATTGGGATTACCCAGAACTGGTTACGAGATGTCAGCAAACCAATAACAACCATAATGTAAACTGAGTTGGGAATGTACCCTAAGAGACCAGTAAATTGGGGTCTGTCTAAGGAAGGGAAGCAGCTGTGAAGGCTTGAGGAAAAGAAAGCTCCTGAGGTGGAGCCTCACTGCATGGCAGAGATCCTGCTCAATGTGCAGCCACAAAGGAATGTACCCAACCCCAATGTCAGTATCACAAAACGTCCCCCACTGGAGATGCTTACTTCCATGTAGAGCGTGATAATAAAGAAAAACGTTTGGTAAATGGAGGCCTCCTCCAAGTATTGTGGAACTGCTGACTTAAAATACGATCTTCAAACTGCTCTCCCATGCCAGAGAAAATCATTAAGAAGACACCAAAGTCTAATAAACCAACACTTAGGGAGAAAAATATTCAACATTCCTAAGGGGTAAGGGAGATGAAAGAGAGAATATATATTTTCACAATATTTATACATCCCCATAAAGTCCTAGGAGGGGCTGACCATCTCTGCAGGTCTGATTTTATTGTGCACAGAAGAGTGTCCAAATTAAGTCTAGCCAGATCACCAGGGTAGCGAGAGAGCTTGATACCTAGGTAAGTGAGTGTGTGAGACTTCCAGGTCAGACACATATCCACGATGGCCTGCTTGCTAAGCAAATTATTTAAAGCCAGAACTTTCATTTTACCCAGATTAACTTTATAAGATGAAATTTCCCTAAACCTGTTAATGTCAGCCAGAGCTGCCAAAATAGATGTCAGGGGATCTTCAACATGAAGCAGAAGATCGTCTGCATACGTGGGAAGCTTATATCTGACACCTCTGACAGATATGCCTTTGATGGAGGGATTACTCTGCAAACTCCAGATTAAGGGCTCAATATACAGATTAAAGAGCAAAGGAGACAGAGGACAGCACTGACGAGTTCCCCGCTCCAAGTAAATTGTATCAGAAAGTACCCCATTGCAACAGATACGAGCCGTCAAGTGTTGGTAGAGTATGCAAACACTTTGTATAAACTCATCCGGTATCCCAAATTTGCACAAAACAGTGAACAAGTAAGGCCATGCAATCCAGTCAAATGCCTTTTCCATGACCAGGGAGATGACAGCTGCAGGGACATTGCCTCCCTGGCCGAGGAAATGAGATAGTGAAATTTATATAAATGATCACTAGAGAGTCTTCACCGCATAAAGCCCACCTGTTCCTCCCCAATCAACCCATCCCACACACCAAGAAGCTGATAGCTAAACTCTTAGCGAATACCTTAAGGTTCGAGTTGATAAGAGAGATAGGATGGTAACTCCCTAACAGCAGCTCATTCCTGTCAGGCTTGAGAAGCAAAGCAAATCATGCTTCAGTTAGTGAGTGATCTGAGAGACCTGTAGAGAAGAGATGATTAAAATAAGGTTGTTAAAAAAGGAGTGAGCTCTGCAGAACAGGCCTTATAAAAATTGTTGGTAAAACCATCTAACCCAGGAGCATTGTCTGTAGCAAGTTGTTTAATAGTCTGCGCTCCCTCAGCCTGGGAAATAGCACCCATAAGCAATTTTTTCTGGGGCCCAGTAAGAGTAGGAAGGTCAATCAGATCTAAGTAGGCAGAGCTTTTCTCTGGTAGGGAAGGGTTACCCTCGTCATCTTGATAGAAAGAGCAGTAAAAGGCCCCAAAAGCCTCAGCTATGGGTCTAGGTTGAGTGCTTACTTCAGAATGGGGACCTGCACCTTTTTTTTGCTATGCTTTCCTTTATACTCTTGGCAGGCTGGGTGGCTGTATAAGCCTGTCCCATTCAGGCTCTGTGGCCGTCCCGAGTCATGCCTCCTCCAACCTCAGGCAGACCGTTGGTGCTAGAAAGGGGGCTTCATCAAGCCTTAACCCCCGATTTTCCACCTTGTTTTCTCCCCGTGACCCCCGGAGCCCCAGACAAGCTTGGATGAGTGCATGGACGTGTGCATGCATGCCTTGGTCCGAGTGACTCCACTCTACCTACCTCTGGCCTAGCACCTGGCTCCCCTTTTTTACCTGCAACCCCACCATGCTTCCACATGGTGGTCGTCAAAGGCCAGGACAGACAACTTCCCCTATCTGGGAGAGGTGAGCTGTCAAGCAGCCACTCAATCCTCACTCAGCCCTACCGCCCCAGAGCCGGCCTCCAGCAACCCATGCTAATCACCAAATCAGGGTTGATGGAGTGGCAGGAGGTAAGGAGTAGTACCTTAGCCTTCGACACCACTGAGCCAGCCTACTGTTCAAAGACTCTTGATAACCCTGGCGGCTTCTTGCTGCAGGAGATGGAGTGCTAACAATTTTCCAGTCCCCCCCATCTAAATAGTGCACCTTAGCTCAAAAAATGCCCAATTCAGCCTTTTCAGTCAAAAGGCCCGCATACTGGGGTCTATTGCGGTGCAGATTGCCAACACATCATGCATTTGGGTGCATAGGCAGTTCAATGCATGAATGCTGTGCAGTGGACTAGCGGTGGCATTCACAACTGGCACGCTAGCACAATACACACTGGATCTCCCAGCCAGCCATGTGGCACTGAACAAGGGTGGTCCAGGGGTATGCCAGGGGGTATGCCAGCATTGTACGCATTCAATACTGCACTTGTGCACCATGCCATGTGGTGAAAGCTGTGTGAGGAATTACCCTGCCACAACTATTTATGTGCCCCCCCAAATGTCACTGGTGGGGTGCGGTGGCAGCAGGACACCCCCTGTACATGGCTGCCACAGCCCACTGTGCTACCTGGTAGGGCAGGAGGTGGCTGTTCAGGCAAACACACGCTGTTTATCCTGAGCAGGCTGTGTGCTGTCCCAGGCTCCCCTGCCTGCTCATGCAGGGGATCCCCTATGAGACTAAGGGCGGGCATCCTACTGGATGCGCACTCGTGGCCTGCATGCCACCCCAGTGCCACCACATTCCTGTGCCACATGGCTGTACACTGGGGTGGGAGGGTGTGCATTCCAGCTGCCAGTGATTGTGCATGCTGGCATGAACCCACCTGGGTGCAAGTGTGGAGTGGCATGGGCGGGATACGCACAATTCACATGTACTTCCTGGTCATTAGTGAATAGATTCCATTATGCATATAGGGAGTTCAGATGGGGCCACACAGGGTCCGGAGTATTAGGCTTAAGCATTTTTTATTTAACCATTTGTTAGGGGGTAGGGACACCGGACTGAAAGCTCTTTTTCAGGTCCAACCTGGATAGTCACATTACAAACATGACAATACAGTGATTACACGTTTACAAATAGATTTCATCAATAAAAATTGTTTAAACAAAGTTTATAAACACACCATATAACTTGCCATTGAATAGACACAGACAAGGAATTCCAAAATTGTGATGCTGAAATGGAACATTTTTCTAGGTCCTAAATCTCCTGGTAAAGTTGTTCAAGCCAGGCGGTCCATGCTTATGCTATTTGATAGCCAACCTATTACACTCACCCCAGATAGAACATTTCGCTGCTCTCCAAAGGACGGCAAGAGAATTCACAGAACCCTCATTTTGATAAAAAAAGGGCCAGGATACAGCCTATAAATGTTTATATAAAAAACTATCAGTTCTGTATCTGGTCGGACCGGTTGAGTATTTGTTTCTTGTTTGTGGACAGCTATTGATGGTGGCTTAGAGAAGAGTAGAAAGGAAACAGAAGATAAATTGTTATGAGAAGCCAGAGAGGGGAGGAGAATCAGAGGATGCAACTGTAGTTTAAATTTTTCAGCTCAGGCGTGGCTTAAGATAGTCCAGAAGATTGCGGAAATTCTCCTCAGTGAATGACTGTGGGCTAGCCAGCAAGCCAAGGGCCAGCCAGACAAGCACATGCATAGCTGACTCAGAGAATCCCTATGGAGGGGGTTTGGAGTAAAAATGTGGTTTGGGTGTTGGTAGAGGTGTGTGTGTGTGTGTGTGTGTTGGCCAGGACTGCACTCTGCAGTGTCTACTCACAGAAGCCTTTACCTTTCCGTCTTTGCATGAGGGCGCAGATCAAGAGGGCTGGGATTGTTTACCTGTTTGCACTCATAACCCAATGAGTGGGTTGGGTTACCAGTGCAGACTGATAAACTACATTTTATTTCACTATGCTTGTCCTCTTGACTGAGTCCTGTTTACCTGAATGAAGGGGGAAGGTGTCACTGTCTCTTTACATGTCTCTGTCCCCTCATGGTGCTCCAAGGCTTGGGGGTTGGGGGTATTCACATTTAAGAATCTTGTATACAGGGTTGGGCCAACCTTGTACACTGGATTTCTTAATGGATTTGGGCGGTGCTGGGCCTATCACACACACGCACATACACACACACACACACACACACACACACACACACACACACAGTTATGGTCTGAAAGAGATCATTTTATTGGGTTTAACTGGATGGGATTAGAGAGGGGGCAAAGAAAAAACTCCTATTGCTCAATCCTGGTTGGCGGAAACACTGGGGGATGACTGTGGCTGGGGGGGTGCAGGTAAACTAGTCATCAGAGGAGGTTAGAACTTGTGGTTAGCTTAACTGAACATGTTATTGTACAGTGTACATGATGTGTGTTTTTGCTAGTGTGGTATGCCTCAGTATTCTGCTGTTAATTAGCAGGTTGTGGAAATGCTTAACATTCTCCTAGAAGTCTGCAGAAGTCATAAATTTTGCTTTAATTTTTAAAAAATTTATTTTGGAGCAAAATGTGTGGGTATGACTTTTATCAGTAATAATATATAAACGTTGCTGCGTGTAAGCCTTAGCATTCTGCTGGCATTTAGCAGGCTGTCAAGTGGCTTCACAGTCTGCTCAAAGCCACCAAAATGCACCATTTAGCTTTAGTTTTTCAAAATATTTCTGGGAAGGCATGCTTTCGGACCCCCCTCAAGCAGGTTTTGGATTTTGTGCCCCTCTAAAAATGATTTTTGCATGACGCCTCTCTCTTCCAAAGCTCGGCCACCCAACTGTGGGAATAGGTAGAGGCAGGGCCACACAGAAAATAAGATGCTGCATCTCAGCTGGGCTTTCCTGAGTAAATAAATTATAAATAAAATAAAATCCTATAAAAGCTTTGTTGAGCTAGAAAAAAAGACCCAAGAAGTTTGATGCATGTAACCCTCCTCATCCTTTGTAAAAGAACATTCAGTGGGGTTAATATCCCTTTAAGATCCTTGGGCCAAAAACCCATCACATGTAAAATTTCCCTTTACTCTCTGGAGAGGGTGTCAGCCATTGGCTGGGAGTACCCCTGGAGGGTGGAGCTGACTGAGGCCCAAGGAGAAGAGTCGAGCTGAGTAGGAGATTTGAGGGCGGGAGTGGGGGAAGAGTGCCCACTTCCAAGGTGGTCCCATTTTTCAGTGTTGAGGAGGCCACGCACCACCTGGGGGAGGATGCGGCACTGGCTATTTTGAAAATAAGACCCCTTCGGGAGGTTCGTACCCCTCAAGAAGCAGAAGGGGGTAGTATCCAACCTTAGCTGCTATCGGGATCGTACCGGCAGAGTGAAGAAAGGGCTGCCATGACAGCTTGATCAGAGGAAAAGGGAAAGAAGGGCCAAAACATGGGTGGCAAAAAAATTTCTGCCAGAATTTCGTGAAAGTCAGATTTTGCTTCCACGAAAGTTTGGAAATCATTTCACCAACTTTCACAGAAATACCACCAAAACCTGAGGAATAAATGAAAGACTCATGGGTTAATTATATATACTGCGGAACAATTCTGCAGAACTGATCACTGTCAGTGTTCAGCTCATGCTTTTTCCTCTACAGTTTAATTCATTAACCTCCCTCAGCAACCTGGCCCCTGGTGTCTTGTGCCCCCGGCTGATCACTGACCCCATAGCACCCTTTCCATATAAAAATAATTCACGTTTCCTGGTGGCTAGTGGCTTCCCCACCTGCCCATCGCCAGCCCATGTACAAAAATGTTAGTGCCCATCCATTCCTCCCATCCACCCACCGATCACCCCTCCATATCAAAAATAAAATACCCTCAATCCCTGTTGTCTAGTGCCCCCCATGATCATGGGCCCATAGAAAAATAATGTTATAGTGTAGTCCCTCCCCCACCCTCCGATCACCCCTCCATATAAAAAAATATTAATATTGTGCTCTCATTCCCTGGTGTCTAGTGGACCTCCCCACCCTGGCAAGTAACCCATCACCACTCTGCTCCCCCATCCCAACCCCAAACGGTTGACCAGCACATCCCTCCTCTCTCCTCTGCGGCTGGCGGCCCACTGAGCTGAATGAATGAGCTCGTGGTTGTACAAGTACATGCTCATTCATTGTAGCTCCAGTCATCTTTCAGTACAGTTTTTCAGGGGTAAAGAAGGGGAGGAGGCTGTTCCAGTCACCCACCGGGTCCACAATGCCATTCCCTCTCATCCCACCTGCCCGGTGGGTGACCAGAATAGCCCCCTTCCCATCTCTAGCCCCAGAAAACTATAGTGAAAGATGACCGTGAACTGCAATGAATTAGCGTGTGCGCTCATTCATTTAGTTCAGTGGGCTGCCAGCCACAGAGGAGAGAGGAGGGCTGGTTGTCGCCATCCGGGTTGAGATGGGGAGCAGGGGTGTTTATGGATTACATGCCAGGTGGAGGAGTGGGGTCCAATAGGCACCAGGAATAAGGACACAGATTAATATTTTTTATATGGAGGGGCACCAGTGAGTGGTGGGAGGGGACTGGACACTAACATTTTATTTTTCTTGGGGCCCATGATCAGTGGGTGGGGGGATACTATACACCAGGGAGTAAGGTTATTTTATTTTGATAGGGTGGGGCGATCGCGGTCAGTGGGGGGACTGGATGGACACTAACTTTTTTATATGGGGCCAGTGATCGGCAGGTGGGGGGCCACTAGCCACCAGGGAACAACCATATTATTTTTTATATGGAGGGGCGATATGGGGCAGGCAATCAGCAAGGGGGGGCACAAGACACCAGGGGCCAGCAATTGGCGAGGGTCTGTATCACTAAATAATACATTAAACTGCAGATGGGAGCATCAGCAAGGACTGATCCCATGGGTTTCATGCTGCTAATGTTCAGAGGGGTGAAATAGCTCCATTGGGACAGTGGTGAACATGAACTGAGTGCCATAAGGGGTCTGCAGCCATGAAAGTTTAGGAGCTGCAGTCCCAAAATGGGAACCAAACCTGTGGAGCTATAGCCACCAGTGGGTGCTGCCAGAAAGAGGGGTGCCCTGCTGGGGAGAGAGAGAAGTGAGCCAGAAAAGCAGCACAGATGCAGTAGGATCCTGCCACAGTAATGAGAGTAGGCAGCGGAGGGAAGCTGGTTCAAATCTGCTGAAGGGGGGGAGCGAAAGCTGCAAATATGTGTTACAGTGGAAGCTGTCCCAAATAGTTATGTTGTATTCGGAGACTTGGTCAAGATCAAGTTGAATGACATTCAGTATAGAATGTGGACTTTGTACTGATGGACACTGAGCTTTGGACAATGCAAGAACTGAAAGCCCAGGTCCCTGTGGTCTAGTGCCCAATGTTTCCCCATGGGATATCATGTTGCTTTAAATGCTCCATGGAGTAATCAAGTTTATCAAGTCAAGATTCATTAAGTGTTCCCTATTGTTCTTAGCAGCATTCAGATTGATTAATGCCTGCATGTGGTTATGCTACTAACCAACTCAGTTGCCTTCTAGTCCCTGTGCCCTGTGAAGGAAGCCGCAACCCCAGCCGAGCAGTAGCGGTCGGCTGCACAAAACTTGGCTTATAATTTACGTGATATGCCATTTACTGGAGCTGAGCCATTTTGTTGTTTGCTATTATCCTCTGCAGGGACCTCCACGTGAAAAGGAAATGTTGTATCTCATAGAGTTATCCCAGTTGGAGAAATTTCAAATAAAAGAATAAAAACAGCTCTGTATGTAGCCACTGACCATTGTACCATAATAAAATGGGTTAGAGAAACCAAGACCTATGATCAGTCAGATGTGATCACATGACCATGCATTATTCCAGGTCAAAAAAAACTAACTCTCTGTGTGTGGTTAAATCAGATGGGCAAAACAAATGGACGGCTCCTCAGATGGAGTATTGCCTTGTAGACCTATGACATGACAATTACCCACAGGTCTGGGTCAGCCAATGTAAACCCAGATGGCCTATCTCACCAGCTAGACCAGTAAACAGAATTATGGAAACTCTACCATACAATAGGGACATGTTCCCATAAATTCAGTCTAAGGAGGGAGGGATGTTGTAGTTTCACCATTGTTGTGTAATATTGCAGACATATTACTGTTATAAATTTCTGTGATTTTGGTTATGTTTAAAAGTTCAAAACAAGCCAGAACTAAGGGTTGCCAAAAGAATGCCATGTGTTACTGACAAGGTCACATAGGACAGAGAGAATGTATATTACAACTGTATGACATTCCTCTGTGATTGGGGGACAAAGGCTTAATCAGGAGACTAAAATCCCATTTCAAAGAGGACTGGAAGTTTCTTGTAAGTTTATTAAAGGGAAACAGCGGTAATAAAATCTGAGGAGATGGAAGAAACATCCCTGGTCATAAAACTTTAAACTCAAAGAAAAATGGGTTTTAGGCAGGAGGTGTCGGCAAGGTTACCACCAGTCTATTTGCATTTTTAATAAGGGGCAGAAAGCTGAGGAATATCTACCCTGGAAGTCTATTGTGATTAGCCTTCAAGTGTTATAATTCATCTCCCTTTAGAAGAAGTCAGAAAGGATGTGGGAAGATCAAAAGCTGTTGGGACTGTAGGAAATCTAATTAATTAATAATCCTGAGTCCCTTAAAAAATCTTGGAAAGAGAAAGAGAGACTCCTGCTGGCCCAAAGAGATAAAGTCATCAAAGAGTTACACACTGCATGGACCAAGGTATATAAAGCCCTCAGAACAGGGCATGTTGCATACTTTTTCATGGGACACTCTTCCTGACACACCGAGCAAGACAGACTAAGGACCAATGAATACAAGAGAGAACTGGGTCTTTGCAAACTTCATTTATTTTCTGGACTTTGATCATCCACAAGCCAGGTAGAAACCAGACAGTTAAAATTTTACAGTGCATTTTGCATTTATAATTTTCCAACTTTGTTTTGTTATTCTTTAACCCGATTTCTGAAACCTTTTGTTTGTAAATTTTGTGTAATAATTATTGAAGTAATTTAGTAAAAAATGCTTTGCTTTTAAGACTGCTTGTGAGTGATTTGTGTGTATGTAATAGGGTGGAAGGTTTATTTAAATCTGAGACCAATCTGGTAAATGCAAGGTGTCATCATCACTAGCAAAGATAGGATCCTGGATGGGAAAATCTGGGTGTCTTAAGTAGGGGAGATGCAAAGTAAGGAAGAACCAGGTCACTGTACCACCCGTGGGAGAAGACACCCATCAGGGTTACAAAAGGCCAGCCCTGAAGAGGTCGTAACACCTGGGTCTCCCCCCCCAGTACAGCAAGCAAGGAGGGTCATCACCTGGCTACAGACCTGAGACTGTATTTTACCCTTACCCAGATTTTAAAGATGAAGCCTGGGATCTCATGGTGAGTGTTCAGTTGTGAGCTCAATGAACACTCAAGACAGACACATGGAGGGTATTCCTGTTCCCCCCATCACGGATTGCACTAGTGGGTGTGCACTGTGAGCTCAGTGGACCTGGGCCCCCAGAAGTGGGTTCATGACAGATCTGGTAGCATAGTGGTGAGACTTGAGAGATATTGGTGACCTAGGCATAGAGGTTGGATTCAAGGCCAGTTTATCAGATTGATAAAATGAAAATACATACACAAACAGGACAGAGATTTGGGAAAAATAAAAACAATTTGGTTACAGTGTAAAGTTCCCTACCCTGTTTTTTTTTATTAAAATAAGTGTAGCAGTAGTTAGGGAAGAAGATGGCTTCCAACTACAGTGCATACACTGCAGACCACCTAAGGCAGTTGTGTTATGAAAGAGGGGTCCAGTATGAGGGGCAAACCAAAAAGAACTTTGTGGAGGCTCTCGTGGCAGCCGATGAACAAATGGTTGCCCGAAACTCGAGTCATGGCAAATGACAGAAAGGGACCAGAACTTGGGTGTGGGGTTGCCAAGGGACATCACAGTGTCCAGTCCCAGGTTGAAGGACAGTGAGACCAAAATGAATCCAGAGCCACAGCACCAGGGGAAGGCCACCACAGAGCTGGGGCTGGAAGGGATGAAGCTGCAGCTGGAGCTGAGGAAACTGGAGATGCATGAAAGACAGCATCAGAGGGAACTTGTCATGCAAGAAAGGCAGCTTCAGAGAGAGGCTGAGGAAAAGCAGCACCAGAGAGAGAGAGAGGCCGAGGAAAATGAAAGGCAGCTTCAGAGAGAGGCAGAGGAAAAGCAACAGCAGAGGGAGTTTGAACTGGAGAGGCTAAGACTCCAATGACCAGCACCAGAGGAGGTAAAATGCAAGGGTCAACCTGAAACTCCAGAGCTAGAGTGTAAGTTAAATTCTAAATTAATAGTTGAATTTAAAAAGGGGAGGATATGGATGCATTTTTGAATTCATTTGAAAAGGTCTGCATCCAGGCCAAGATACCCAGGGAGTCCTGGAACTTTCAACTATCCCTGCTACTTACTGGTAAAGGGTGCGAGGCACTAGGCCAAACGAACAATGATGATGATAGCCAAGACTATGAGAAACTTAAAGTTGCTTTACTTAAAAAGTATGACCTGACTCCTGAAGCCTGCAGGGTTAAATTCTGTAAAGTTCAAAAAAGCCCTGACATAAGCTTTGAGGAACTTGTCACAAAGCAACGTCAGTTTTTGAAATGTTGGTGGGAGGGGTTAGAAGCAAACTCTGTGGGGAAAATTGAGGAGGTTGTACTTTTAGAGCAGTTCTTTTGGGCTTGCCCAGCGGAGTTGGAAACCTGGCTAGATGCCCGAGATCCAAAAACAGCACAGCAGGCTGCTGAGCTCTTGGATCACTATGCTAGAAGCAGGCCTGCTCTGAAAGGACATTGGGGAGCAGGTGTGGCAGGGCAGAAAGGGAAAAGCGCACCTTCAGGGCAGCTAAAACCCTCACTGCCTCTACTGAAAGGGGAAAGTCCCAAGTTACCAAAAAGGGGTTTCTTGAATAAAAAAAATGACGACAGCTGGTTTTATAAACAGCCTGGGCATATTGCTAGACAGTGTCCTAAAAAGGCACAGAGTGGACAAAGTGGTGCCCGAACAGAGGTGGGTATACTGTGTATCCTTCAAAGCATGCCTGTAAACATGAGGGAGCATGTAGAAACATAGACTTTGACGGCAGATAAGGACTACTTGGCCCACCTAGTCTGCTCATTTCCCTACCTAGAGGATAAGCTGCAGATCCTATTTAACCAACAGCCTATTTCTTCCTACCCCCCACAAAAATTGCTTTATGTCTGCCCCATGCATTCTTGAATTCTCTCACAGTTTTAGACCCCACAACCTCCTCAGGAAGGCTGTTCCATGCATCCGCCACCCTCTCTGTGAAAAAATACTTCCTCACATTGCCCCTGAGCCGTCCCCCCCCATCTTCAAATTGTGTCCCCTTGTTCTTGCGCATCTCTTTTTCTGAAAGATGCTACCCTTTTGGACTTTGTTGATTCCACTGAGGTACTTAAACATTTCTATCATGTCCCCCCTCTCCTTCCTTTACTTCAAGGGTATACATATTAAGCTCCTTTGGTCTTTCCTCATATGGCTTCTCTTGCAGACCCTGCACCATTTTAGTTGCCCTCCTCTGAACTGCCTCCATCCTGTCTATGTCCTTGCGGAGATGGGGTCTCCAGAACTGTATGCAGTACTCCAGATGGAGTCTCACCAACTGTCTGTACAGGGGGATAACAACTTCCTGTTTTCAGCTGGTTTTACAATGTAAATGTAAATGGGGTGCAGTCCCATGGGTTAAGGGACATGTGGGCATCTCTTATACTGGTAAAAGGGGATTTGGTTGGGCCTGAACAGCTTATACCTAATTAGTTTGTAACAGTCAGGGGATTCACTGGGGAGGAGAAAACTCTGCCACTAGCTAGTATTCTCCTGGACTGAGGTGAGGCAGGAGAGAGGGTGCAAACAGTGGCAGTGGCAGACAACCTCGTCCTGGGTGTGATTATAGGGAATAATCTACAGCAGGGGGTTGTGGTGTGGTTTCCTGAAGTCAGATGGTTAAGGTCTCTTGTGATTCCCTGAACACCACAGAAGCCCTGGTGGGAAAAAAATAGAAGTCTGGTTCCCCAGCCTGTGTCTCCTGGCATGGAAAACAGTGAAAGGGAGGTAGGACTTCCCCAAGTAGCCATTCACAAAACTGCTACAGAAGGTTATTCTGAGGAGAGAGAGGGGTAACAATTGGTCAGAAGGTTAGAGATGGCAGTGACTCTGAATGCCCTGATGCTAGAGCTGTGGACCCCAGCTTACGAACTGAGGGGGACATGTCCCATGCTTTGAAAAAATGTGAAGATTTTGCTGCTGCCCAGAGGACTAATCCTAGTTTGGAGGGGCTGAGGGCTTGTGTAGAATCCGACAGGACATGGGGAAGTGACATGAGACATAGGGTATTCTGGGACAACGGACTGCTGTATACACAGGATGTGAGAACAGAGGGAGGGGTGATGGGCAAGCAGCATGTCATTCCCCAGGGGTATTGTGAGATGTTGCTTAAGTTCGCTCATGATATCCCCATGTCCAGACATCTAAGCATCACTCGTACCATGCAGTGATTGGCTCCAAATTTTTATTGGCCCAGGAATATTGCAGGTCTTGTCATGGGTGCCAACAGGTAGGAAAGCCAGATAGCAAATCCAAAGCTGCCCTAAATGCCCATTGTGGAAGAGCCATTTCAGAGGGCAGGAATGGATATTGTGGGACCCTTGAATACCCCAAGCTCCTCTGGGAAAAAGCTTATTCTGATGGTAGTCGATTATGCCACCCGATACCCAGAGGTGGTAACCCTCTCCTCACTTAGGGCAGATAAAGTGGCAGATGCCTTGCTAGGTAATTTCTTCCATGTAAGGTTTCTGCAGGAGGTTATCTCTGTTCAAGGGGGTACCTTCATGTCAGACCTGATAGAGTGTTTGTGGGAGAAGTGTGGGGTGATGCAGAGATGCATGACACCTTATCACACACAAGCCAATGGGCTTGTGGAAAGGTTTAATGGTACCCTAAAATCGATGCTCAAAGCGTTTGCTGAACAGCATGGGAGGGACTAGGAGAAATACCTTCCTCACCTGTTGTTCGCATACAGGGAGGTGCCCCAAGAGTCAATACGGTTCTCCCCCTTCAAACTTTTATACGGACATAGGGTGCATGGGCCCCTAGACTCAATCTGGGAAGACTAGGAAGGCAAGCACTCCACTCAGGGAACTCCTATAGTGGAGTATGTCCTTACATTTATGGAGACGCTGAAAAAGCTTATGGGAGTGGCCCAAAGCAACCTGTCAGCTGCCCAACAGACGCAAAAAGTCTGGTGCAATCATGGAGCAAGAGCTCGCTAGTACAGTGCAAGTCAGGAAGTAATGGTCCTGATTCCAGTCCGGAAGGACAAGCTGCAGGCTGAGTGGGTGGGACGATATAAGGTAGTCCGCGAGGGCCCTGGAGTGCATCAGCCCTCCCCAAACAACTCTCCGTGGACAGATCCCCCCCTGAAGCACAGACATGGGTTAGGGTCACGAGGGCCCTGGAGTGCATCAGCCCTTCCCAAACAACTCTCCTTGGATGGATTCCCCCCCAGAGGCAGAGACGCAGGTTAGGGTCGCGAGGGTCCTGGAGTGCATCAGCCCTCTCCAAACAGCTCCCCGTGGACAGATCCCACCCCCGAAGCACAGGTACGAGGAATATGGAACTCCATTTCTTACGCCACAGGCGCCATTTTCAAAAGTAGTTACTGCCTGAGTAAGGAAGCTCTGCTTCCAGTGTCTGTTTGCTGTAAATTATGTTTGTTTAAAGAGTCGGCACAGGTGTGCTGATAGTTGTTTTTATCTAAAAATAATTTCTGCCCTGCTTACTCTCTTGTCGCTTTCTGTAAGGTGCCTTAAATAACTAAGGTAACCCTAGCATACTATTGTGGCTTTTTGTAAGATACTTTAAGTAACAATTGAAATCCACTGTATACTATTGCTGGTTAGTCTCAGTCTATCCTAAAACGTCGCTATAACTGTGCAAGCTAGTTTTCTACAGTCATTACAAAGGCAAAAAGGGCATTCAGGAGACAGACTAAATAACCCTGGAGGGGTACGCTGGAGTGGGAATTGGCTGTGCTCAGAAATCACCTCCACCAAGCATTAGACCTACCCCTGCTAACTTGGAAACTTTTTCTCTTTAGTCTCAGCAGCGTGTTTTAAAAGAGGCAGTGTAATAAGACCACAAATACCCTGCACTGCTGAAGCATAGGCTTTTACCACACAGTTCTGGGCCACAAATCAGATAGCAAGTTGCACAAACGCTCTCGGCAGCGTATTTTAAAACAGGCAGTGAAATAAAGACCATAAATACCCTGCACTACTGAAGCATAGGCTTTTGCCATGCAGTTTCTGGGCCACAAATCAGTTAACAAGTTTGCACAAACACTCAAACTGGGGACAAAAGAATTAACTTGGGCCAATAATAAGCCCCACATAGCTGTGATCCTCCTACAGCTCTGCATATAGAAACAACTTTTTCTCTCCACAGACGCGGGTTAGGGTTGCAAGGGCCCTGGAGTGCATCAGCCCTCCCCAAACAACTCTCCATGGATGGATCCCCCCCCCCAAAGCACAGGTACAAGGAATCTGGAACTCCATCTCGGACACCACAGGCGCCATTTTCAAAAGTAGTTACTGCCTGAACAAGGAAGCTCTGCTTCCAGTGTCTGTTTGCTTCTGCCCCGCCGGCGCTGCGCGCTGGCTCCCCACCACCCCCACCACTGCCCTTGATGAGCTCCTCCTTTTACAGGCATTGTCACATGACTTTACAAAACCCATCAGCCCACTTCTCCACTTGCAGCTTATCAGCTGTGACCACCAGAGGGCTCCCAACCAAAATCTTTGCCCACCCAATTATATAACAAGCAAGGATGCTGCTATTACCTACTTTACTCATTTTCCTCCAACTAGCAAGCAAATCCCCCTTGCTACCAGCTATTCTGTCATGCAAGGTACAGCCATCGCCTATGCCCCCAAAACTAACCCCACAACCCTGCTACACTGCCTGTGCACACACACTTGCTCAAGCCATGACAAATGACCACTACAGTATCATTAGTGCTACTATACTACCCCCTTCTTTTCACATGGGCCATTTGGTTCTACACACTTCTACCTACCGACCCCCCCCCCACACTACCCCTACCTCTCGAACCACTACAACTTGCCTTAAACCTCCCTGGGTCAAACTTAAACACCTCATCACCCTTCTCCTACTCATGTCAGGGGACATAGAGGCAAACCCTGGTCCTAACACCCCAGTTTCAAACACCCACTCCCCTTTCTCTTTCCCAAAAGACCTCCGTATCCTCCACTTAAACACCTGCAGCCTTCTATCTAAATTCTCCCTACTGCAACCACTTGCCTTAACCCTGTGCCCCGACATCCTACTCATCTCTGAAACTGGCTAAAACAGCACACACTGATACGGAAGTATCCCTAACAGGGTATACAATAATCAGGCGTGACCGCCAAGGTAAAAAGAGAGGCGGGGGCACAGCAATGTACATCGCAAACAGTCGCCAGTTCACTGTAGTGGACATCCCCATATACCCTGGAAACATTGACTCACTACGCATCAAAATCTCTCTCCCTAGCTCCAACCCCGTCTATGTGGCTGGCTCATACTGCCCCCCCTGCATTCCCCCTGAGGACATCCTTTCCCATCTGGGCTACTTACAGTCTCTAGCAGCTGGGGGTGAGCTTCATGTCACTGGCGATTTCAATATAAACTGGCTCGGCCCAGATAAAGCCCACCTAAAGACCAAAATGAAGGCCCAAAATCTCTCTCAGCTCATTTCTGATCCCACCAGGCTAAATCACAAAACCCAAAACTACACCTTGCTGGACTGGGCTCTCACCTCCCACCCTTATAGGATACTAAGCGCAGGCCTCCTACCCGATTCCATAAGTGATCATCATAAGATTTTTATGATCAGGAAGGTACACAGCCCCCCTGTCTCACCCCCAAAGACATTAGTCACCAGGTCCTACAACTCCCTCAACCTAGTCTCCCTCCTGTTGGACCTTAGATGGATAAATTGGTCTTTCATCTCAGTGGCGCCCCTCCACAGACTTAGCTCTCGAGGCTTTCAAAACAAACTTCCTTAAAATTTGGGACAAACACATACCATTACACATGAAAAGAGTCCGAGGAGTGCATCTCCCCTGGATCTCGGCTGACATAATCAGAAAATGTCATGCCAGAGACTGTGCCTGGAAAGGCTACAAAAAGTTGGGCACTCAGGCCTCCCTCGCCATTTACAGATCCAATCGCAATTCGTGTACAAACAGTATTCGCCATGCGAAAAAAACCTACTTCCTATCGGCTTTCAGCAAAAATATAAATCACCCAACTGACTTGTGGAAATCTCTCAAAACTCTGCTCTCCCCCCCACTTAACCTGCACCCCCGACACTACAAGTACAGGATTCCCTCATCTCTGACCCAATCAACATAGCTGAAGCTTTTAATACACACTTCGCCAGCTGTGCTGAAATGCTCCTTTCCTCCCTCCCCACACTCATCCAATGGTTCCTCCCCACCGCACATGCACCCCTCAAACTGCCTCCACAACCACACCGTTCTCCTTCCACACAGTATCCCAAGCAGATGTCTTTCGTTCCCTTTGGGCGTTAAACCAAAACAAAGGGAAATGCCCTATGTCAATGGACGCTAAGATGCTCTACCTCTCCACCCCAGCCATAGCCGCCCCTCTAGATGACCGTTTCAATCTATCCTTCACTCTAGGCAAGATACCGACAGCCTGGAAACTGGCCACCGTTATTGCTCTGCCAAAAGAAGGTGACCCCTCCTCCCCAGGAAATTACCGACCCGTCTTCCTTCTTCCTATCTTGGCCAAACAACAGGAACGACTAGTTCTGTCCCAACTCACTCCATACCTAGACCCCTCCTTCTTTTTTACTCCTTTCTAATCAAGCTTCCATAAATCCCACTCAACCACTACCTCCCTGCTTCGTGTCACAGGTGACATCCTCACGAGTATGGACAAAGGACATATTACCTCTGCCATTTTCATTGACCTAGCCAAGGCCTTTGACACCATCTCCCACTCCCTACTCCTTTACAAACACACCAGCGCAGGGCTCTCTACTCTGGTTCCATGACTACCGAGTAGAATGGAGACAAGTAGTCAAAATAGCCTCTCACACCTCACACTCATTGCCTGTCC
The DNA here is from genome assembly GCA_016271365.2 of Neoceratodus forsteri. Lineage (NCBI taxonomy): Eukaryota > Metazoa > Chordata > Ceratodontiformes > Ceratodontidae > Neoceratodus > Neoceratodus forsteri. Next base: position 1,026,113,680 of record CM028130.1, on the reverse strand, counting down.
CTGCAGAGGTCCCCCAAGGCTCAGTTCTGGGTCCACTACTCTTCTCCGTCTTTCTAAATGACCTCCCAGCAGCATGCTCCCGCTCTTTCATACAGATGTACACAGATGACACTGTCCTATACACCTCTGGTCCCACAACACTCAGTGTAGCTACCCACCTCCAGGAAGAGTTCAACGCCATCCAGAACTGGTTCAGGTCCAACCAGCTATTTCTTAACTCTAAAAAAACGATATCCTTAACTTTTGGTACTCCACAAAGACTCTCCCGCCAAGCCCCCAGCCCCTCTTTCAAAACCCTGGATGGAACTCCCCTGGAAAACTGTACGAGCTTCAGATACCTGGGCGTCTGGCTAGACCAACATCTAGATTTCTCAGCCCACATCACCTCTCTACACAAGCAGCTGCTCACTAAACTTGGCGCACTACACCGTAACAAAAGCTGCCTCCCCACACAGACAAGACATGCCATTGTGCAAAAAATGATCCTTCCCGTAATCGACTGTGGTGATATAGTTTACTCCATCGCCCCCGGGTCCACCCTGGCCAGCCTAGACACCCTGTTCCACTCCTTCTGCTGTTTCATCCCGGCTGCCCCCAATCAAAACACCACTGCGACCTCTACAGCTCGTTAACCCTACCGTCCCTACATGACCGCAGACAATCCAACTGCGCTAGATTCGCAGCCAAATATTGGTCCCACTCCCTTCCCCCCTACCTGACCTCTGTCCTCTCCCAACAACCGTCACCTACGTACTCCCTTAGAAGGACAGACCCTAAACTGTTCCATGTCCTGTTTATGTGCACATCCAAAGGCCAGGCTGCTTTTAATTACCGCATACCTCAGTCCTGGAATGCCCTACCTGCCCCCATCAGACACGCACCAAACCCCTCCCTACATAACCAATTACTCAGGGCACATTTCACCTCCTGTTGCTCCTGCTTCAATTAAGAATTTTATCCAAATGTCATGCTGCTATAAACTATTACATATTGTCTTGTACTCTACCCTCTGTGTCGTTATACTGATTATACTGATTGTATGTATCCTACCCTTGGCTGTAACTTTTTCTCCTAAAATGTTATGTACAAGCATTTGCTCATTTCTGTACTGTCTAAGCATTTCCAATTTATGTATGTGGGTCTCGGCCCCAAGGACGCATCTGGAATTGAGCATGTTGCTCAGTATGCTTTCCTGGTAAAACTCGTAAATAAATAAATAACAAGTCAATTACATAAATTATATTGTGGAATTGCCTGACAGGAGACATACCCATAGGATGTACCATGTCAACATGATGAAGCCATATGCAAATAGGGCTGACATGATATTTGCAGTGTGTAGTCCTGTGGAGGGAATGGATAAGGAATACCCCCTCCTGGACTTGCTAGAGGAAAGCAAGCGGGAGTCATCTGTGGAGGCAATCAAACTGTCACCCCAGTCGACCCCGGAACAGTCCCAGGAAGTGAGAGAGGTTTTAGGGGACTTTGGCCCTTTGTTTACGGCAAAGCCTGGACAAACCCCTTTAGTGACACACAATGTAGACATGGGGACACAAGTGTCCATACAATGGACAGCCTACCAGGTGTTTGAGGCCATCATAAAGGTCATTAGGAGGGAGGTAGAGGAAATTCTGGATTTAGGGGTAATCCAGACATCCTACAGTCCCTGGGCCTCACCCGTAGTCCTCATTCCTAAGCCGAATGGCTTTATTTGCTTTTGTGTGGGCTATCATGGACTAAACGCAGTCACAAAGTCTGATGCCCACCCAATGCCACAGACAGACGAACTACTGGACAACTTGAGATAGGTGACATACCTTACCACAATTGACTTGATGAAAGAGTACTAGCAGGTGGAGTTAACTGCCAGAGCTAGATCACTGCAATAGGATTATTTGAATTCTGGATAATGTCTTTGGAATGAAGAACGCCCCTGCCACTTTCCAAAGGCTGGTCAACCAGGTGTTACATGGTACTGAAGAGTATGCGGTGGCTTATCTGGATGATATTGCCATCTTCAGTACCAGCAAGAAAGAACACCTATCACACCTGAATCAAGTGTTGGGCAGGATACAGAGGGCAGAGTTCACTGTCAAGGCTGAAAAGTGCCACGTGGCTATGGCGGAGGTGGCATACATAGGCCATGTAGTGGGGTGGGGGCAGCTTAATCCTACTTAAGCAAAGATTGAGGCAATAGAGGCGTGGCCCATGCTGGGAACCCAGAAACAGGTTACAAGCTTCCTAGGGACCGCAGGATACTACCAAACATTTGTGTCCAATTACAGCACCCTGGCAGCTCCCATATCTAGCTTGCTGAGCAAAAGACAGCCCAAAAATGTAAAGTATGAGCCAGCCTGTGAATGAGCCATCACATGGCTAAAAGAAGCACTCTGCAGTGCCCCTGTGTTGGCCAGTCCAGATTACACTAGGCAGTTTGTAGTACAGACTGATGCCTTGAATGTGGGGATTGGAGCAGTCCTCACTCAGACATCTAATCAGGGAAAGGACCACCCAATAGTGTACCTGAGCAAGAATTTACTTCCCTTGAAACAGGCATACTCCACGGTAGAAAAGGAATGTCTTGCGCTGGTACGGGCCCTAAAGAAATTAAAGCTGTAACTCTATGGAAGGCACTTCGAGGTACAGACTGATCACAACCCCCTGGTGTGGTTAAATCAGATAGGCAAACAAATGGATGGCTCCTCAGCTGGAGTATTGCCCTGCAGGCCTATGACATGACAATTACCCACAGGTCCGGGTCGTCCAACGCAAACTCAGATGACCTATCTCATCAATTAGAGCAGTAAACATAATTATGAAAACTCTACCATATTATGGGGGCATATTCCCATAAATTCAGTCCAAGAAGCGAGGGATGTTGTGATTTTGCCACTGCTGTGTAATATTGCAGACATATAGATGCCATAATAAAAAAGCTTCACTCCAAGCTCGGCACCCTGTATAGAAACTGCTCCTGCCTCCCGCCCCAGGCTAGACGCGAACTGATCCAAAAAATGATCCTCCCGATTTTTGACTATTGCGATATCATCTATTGTTCTGCTCCTGCCACATCCCTAGCTAACTTGGATACTCTTTTTAACTCCTTCTGTCGGTTTGCTCTGGGTGCTCCTGCCCTTACCCACCACTGTCACCTGTACCGAGCTTTGGTCTTCCCTTCCCTAACAAATAGATGACTGCACCACTGCGCAAAATTCATCTCTAAGTCCTGTCTTGGTATACTCCCTTCCTATCTAACTTCCCTAATCTCCCCCCGACCCACCCCCTCTCGACTTCTAAGATCCCATGACCACAGAACTTTGACTGTTGTCTGGAGATCCACCTCTAGTGGGCAGGCCTCCTCCTATCATCTCCCTAAACTGTGGAATGCGTTTCCTACACAAATTCGATCCTCTTCCTTGCCTGGCTCATTAAACTTCCTCTCTGTAAATTGCAATTGCCCCTAGCTCCCCCCTTTTCTTGTGTCACACCCTGTCTGCCTAGCGACAACCAAATCGATGAACTTATAGTCTCGGAACCTATCCTGGCTCCAGTTGTGTATGGCTGTTTTTTTATCATATTTTATATATATATATATATATATATATGTACATACATACATATATACATACACACACACCTAGCCTTCGGCCCTGGCTCACCTCTCAACCACTTAACTACCTCTCCATTACTTTTTTGCTCTGTGCCATTTTTAACCTATACTGTGTAAGGCCATATGTTCCCTTTGCCGTTAAGTTACCTGTGTTTCTGTCTCACCACTAGTTAATAGCCACAGGTTTTTAATCCACTCTACCCTGCAATTATTTGCCTTCTTGCTAATATGTTGTTTACTTACAAACTATGTTTTTATGCTATTGTATAATGTGTGCATACTCATTGATACTATATAACTCCCATCACCCTTTCCCCCCGATCGTACCGGGAGACGAGCTACTTGTTGTTCAGTGTACCTTACCTTGTGAAACTTTTCAATAAATAAATAAATAACTAAAACATATTGCTGATATAATTTTTTTTGTGATTTTGGTTATGCTTAAAAGTTCCAAACAGGCCAGAACTAAGGGTTGAGCAAAGAATGCCCAGTGTTACTGAAAAGGTCACATAGTACAAAGAGAATATATATATTACAATTATCTGACATTCTGTGATCTGGGGACAAAGGCTTAACCAGGAAACTAAAATCCCATTTCAAAGAGGATTGGAAGTTCCTTGTAAGTTCATTAAAGGGAAACAGAGGTAATAAAATCTCAGGATATGGGAGAAACATCCCGTCATAAAACTTTAAACTCAAAGAGAAGTGGGTTTTAGGCAGGAGGTGTCAGCAAGGTTACCACCAGTCTATTTGCATTTTTAATAAGGGGCAGGAAGCTGAGGAATATCTACCCTGGAAGTCTATTGTGATTAGCCTTCAAGTGTTATAATTCATCTCCTTTTAGAAGAAGTCAGGAAGGATGCAGGAAGATCAAAAGCAGTTGGGACTGTAGGACATCTAATTAGTAATCCTGAGTCCCTTAAAAATCTTGGAAAGAGCAAGAAAGACCCCTGCTGGCACAAAAAGATAAGGCCACCAAAGAGTTACAGACTGCATGGACCAAGATATATAAAGCCCTCAGAACATGGCATGTTGCACATTTTTTTTTATGGGACACTCTTCCTGACACACTGAGCAAGACAGACTAAGGACCAGTGAATACAAGAGAGAACTGGGTCTTTGCAGACTTCGTTTATCTTCTGGACTTTGATCATCCATGAAACAGGTAGAAACTAGATAGTTAAAATTTTACAGTGCATTTTGTATTTATATTTTTCCAACTTTGTTTTGTTATTCTGTAACCAGATTTCTGAAAATGTTGTTTGTAAATTTCATATGATAATTATTTAAGTAATTTAATAAAAGCGCTTTGCTTTTAAAACTGCTTGTGAGTGATTTATGTGTATGTAAAAGGGTGGAAGGTTTATTCAAATCTGAGACCAACCTGGTAAATGCAAGGTGTCACCATTGCTACCAAAGATAGGAACCTGGAGGGGAAAATCTGGGTGTCTTAAGTAGAGGAGATACACTGGTCTCAGGAAGAGTCTTTAAGGGAGAACCAGGTTGCTGTACCAACCATGGGAGGAAGCCCTGGGACTTCATGGCAAGTGTTCAGTTGTGAACTCAGCAAGCACTCTAGAGGGACACTTGGAGGGTATTCCTGTCCCCCCTGTCACAGATTGCACTTAGTGTGGGCACTGTGAACTCAGTGGAGCTGGCCCCCCAGGAGTGGGTTTGTGACACCCCCCCATTCCTTTTCAAACTTGCAATCCCTGCCGTGGTCCTCCTCTTTTGACTTACGTACTTAAAAAATGTCTTGTCCCCTTTCATTACCAGTTGGGCTGTTCTCTCTTCAGTTTTTGCCTTCACGCTCCTTACTACTTTCCGTTTCTGTTTGTTTTTCCTGATACACATCCCTGTCCTCCTCCCTCTGCATTTCCTGATATCTTCTGAATGCTACCCTTTTAGCCTTTACCTTTTTAGCCACCTCTTTCAAGAACCATAGCAGTCTCTTTTTCCTCTTACTTTTATTCTCTTGCTTGATACAGAGGTTTGTTGCCATCACTATGGACCTTTTTAGATTTTCCCACTGTTTCTCCACCCACCCCAGAGCATCTCCCCCTGCCAAGTCATCCCTGAGGCATTCATCCACCTTTATAAAAATATTCCCTTCTGAAATCCAGGACCCTCGACCTTGTGTGGTTCAACTCCGCAGCTGTCCTTATACTGAACCACGCTGTACAGCGATCACTGTTCCCCAGGTGGCCTTCCATCTTGATGTGTGCCACTCTGACCCCGTTAGTGAGTACCAGGTCCAGTATTGCTCCATCACCAGTGGGTTCGCTGACTAGTTGCCTGAGGAATGCTGCCTGCAGGGAGTCCAGAATGGCCTTGCTTCTAGTTGAAGCTGCAGCTGGAATGTTCCATTCTATATCTGGCAGATTAAAGTCCCTCACCAGCAACACCTCCATCTTTTCCGCCATCTCGCTAATGGCTTCCACCAGTACCTTATCTAAATACCTACACACCAGAATGAATGGTGGCTCCCTTCCTGTTCTCCAGGGTGACCCACAGTACCTCTGCCCACCTGTATTCCCTGTATCTTGGTTGCTTTTATGCTTTCCTTCACATAAAGCACCACACACCCTGCTTTTCTTCCCACCCTATCCTTTCTGAACAGAGTACAGCCTGGTATGGCCATGCCCGTCATGAATTTCAGTGACCATGACTCAGTGATGGTCACAATATTTATCATGCTTCTTTTTATCCTTATGTACCCATGACTTACCTCTTGTGGAGATGGGGCCTTTGCAGTGATATTCCCCCAGGAGAATTCCTTGGTGCAAAGCAATGTGGATGATAGTGTCAAGGTCATCACCTTTCTAAATGACATGGCCTTTTCATTTATCTTTTTCTATCCACTGATTCTCTTCTCCCCTCAACCACTCATCCATCAGAGTTATGCTCTGGTCTCAGGGATATATCCTTTTCAGGCCAACTGCCTCCTTGCTACCAGGGTTCAGTCACCCCAGACAGCTCCCACTGCATCTTCCATGGGTAGGGGCTCCAGGGGGGAGAGGGTCATCCTCCCCTGTGAAGCAGTCCACTTTGTGTGCAGGATCCAGTGTCAGGGCACTAGAATCCAGAGGATTCAGAGATGTCAGCCATCATATAGATGGAAGTAGGGGATTTTATCCTTTATTTTCAAACCAGCCCTCCCTACTTGTCTGGTATGGGTGGAGCCTTTGTGATGGAATCAGATGCATGCAGCAACACCTGTGGAAGGTGGAGTTTGCCCTGGCCTACCACAGGAGTTGCTGTAGTCCTGGGTGCCCAATGCCTACCTTCCTGGCCACAGTCCACTGCCAAGCTGCAGCTGTTGTGGCTTGGTCTGCCTCCCGACATGGTGACCTGAGTTAGCTCCCGAACTCAGGTCACCTGCACAGCAGTACATCAGGCCACTGCTCATCCACTGTGGTGGCTTCTGGCATGTCTTTTTTAAACACCTTGTGACTCTCTAGTCCCCTCTCTTTCATAGCCACAGTTATCAGCATGGCAAGAACCGCCAGGCCAGCTGTCCATCACCCGCACACAATTAATAAATAGTAGCCCCTCTCACCACAGCCCACATAGTACCCCATCTTACACTCCCTCAGATAAGTATGCTACATGCCACTTACCCCACATACTTAGGGCTTGTGGAGGGAGCAGCTAACAGGGTGGGGATTACAGAGGATGAAGGCACACTGAACTTTATAAAATGGCAGAGGCCAATGGAGAAATCTGATTGGTTATTCAGAGTGCAATATGGGACAGTATTGTATTATAATTACTGGTGACCACATTTATCAACCTGATTATGGTTGTTCTTAAATGCCGTAATAACCCAAAATCCAATTATTACGGTGTCTGATGCCATAATAACCTAAAATCTGGTTATAACGGCACTCTGCCACCAAATTTCACTTTTCCCAAATAGGTAGAGTGACCGAGCAGTGTTCAGTTTTGTACACACTATGCCCAGAAAATTGCTGAAAAACAGTAATCTCTACCTGTAAAATATGCTAGCAGCATTTTGCAATATTACTTTTCCTTTTTTGTTCAAGAAAGAGCCACTGAGTGTTAAGTACCAGAGTAAGTGACTCGATGGCTTCAGAAGATTGCACGCAAGCATCAGCGCAGATGCTTTCATGCAGTTTTCTGAAGCCATCGAGTCACTCGCTCTCGCGCTTAACACTCGGTGGCTCCTTTTTAAACGGAGAAGAAAAAGTAACATTAAGAAATGCTGCTAGCCTATATTTTGGAGGTAGATGATTAATGTTTCAGCAATTTTTGGGGCATAGTGTGTAATGACACTCAAACACCATCCGGTCACGCTTACCTATTTGGGGAAAGTGAAAGCATCACTCTCCGGCCCACGCTGTACATGAACCAGCAATTATAAAAAAAACTAAAGATAGGTGAGTGTGTGTTCATGGATTTTTTTCACACACCCTCGGTTTGTGATGGCCACATAAATATCTCGAGCTTCGCTCTCGAGGTTTATGGATCATCACACACCTCAGGTGTGTGAAAAAAATTCATAACACGCACTCACCTCTCCATTAATCTCTATATAAATAACTAGTCTCAGTTAAACAGCCAAAGCAAAAATTGTAATGACTCAGTGATTAATTTTTTAGGCAATCTATTTAGAATGTAATAATAGATTGAAGTTGCCAATTTTGTTGTCTTGGTAAAAACTGAGTGAAGGTCCACCACCGCACACTGTACATGACTTTTGATCGGTAGCATAAAAAAAAGTGTCACTAATTTAAATCAGAGAATAAGCGATAGAATGCAGGCCACTGAGTGAAAGTTTGCAGCTGGGAAGTGGGTCATCATCACTGAATGATCCTCTTACCAGAGACTGTCAGGGAATTCAAATTTACTCAACTTTGTTTTTACAGACGTGCTCACAACATGAGTGTGCAGGCTGCTGGCAGAGTGATTGCAAACTTCAAAAACTGGATAATTCTAAACAGTTATTCTATTCAGACCACTCCATTTACCCTTTCTTGCAGTAATTTAAAAGTAAGAGTGTTAGAGTGTGGGCGGGCAGGAATGCCACATTGCTGAGCGGACCTCTTCCCACAACTGTCAAAGGAATTTTCTTTACTCCCCTGGTTACTCTCCCTTGTTTTGCTGGCAAATAGAAGTTATTCCCCTTTGTTTTTACTCGCAACACTACTAGCAAGTAGGCAGCGGAGTCAGGGAAGAAGGCAGTACTCTCTGTGAACACTCAGTGTGAGAAAACAGTCTTAAAATGCAAGTGACCCAAGAATCGTAGTAACTACAGAAGCTGTATTAGGTCAAAAGATAAAGAAATCAGTACATGCAATGTTGTCATAGTAAGTAGAAGGACTACTTTAGCTCAGAAACACACATTAATTTCAACCTTTACGTATTAAAAGGTTCATTTTGTGAGTAAACCGTATTTTAAAAAATAAAAGGCCATTTTATAAGCTCAATGAGACACTCCAAGTCGTGCATTATTACACTATGATAACCATACTCCCAGGGCAGATGGCACTCGGCCAACACCCCTGGGAGTGCAGTTATGACAGGGTAATATACTCCATGTCATGTCTTATTCCTTACATATTCCCTAAGATCCTCGACCACTTTTTTGTTTCAATACAACATCCAGTACTGCTGAAGAGGAGGAAGGGGTTTGCAAAAATCAGGTTTTACCTACTGGAACATGTCTGGTGAACTGGAAATGTAATTATTATGGTGCGAGGATGAACTGGGAAGACTATTATTAGGGGTATGCGAGTATCTTTTTCAAATTTGTACTTGTATTTGGAATGTTTGACCAGGAAAGGCACACTAATCAGTAACAGCATGTTTCCAGATGTTTGTAGGGGGTACTTACATGGACCACCATTATGGATGGGGGAATGTTGATCAGGAAACCTGGGACCCTCCTGTATGCTTACGAAAAGTACAGTGGGAATTTTAACTTCCACCTGGACAGTGGCCAGAGATGGGCAGAAGGGCTCTCAGTTTTAGGTCTCCTCTGTAGTATGGTGCCTCAGCTGTGCAGCACCTCCCTCATGCTGCAGTACAGTTTCAGTACTGCGCCCCCCGCGAGGTCCACAATCTTGTTTTCAATTTTCCAAAAAACACAAATATCTTGGCTCAGGGGTCAAGTTCTTATCATGCAGCACCCCAAGTACTCAGTATTCAATGTCATATAAATATTTTTATCCAGCTATTTTCTCCCCTGCTGCTAGCCATCTATGCCTTTCTTCAGGCACTGAACCTGGCAACCTCCCAGCCTCAATTGCTACTCTCACCAACATCAAGCTAATGGGGATCCACATGGAGGGCCCCAAGAGCACTGGCAGCTGTCTTACTCTGTGGCAGAGAGACATAGTTTTCTGCTGGTTGTCTCCTCCCCCCTTGTGTCATGGTGAAGCACATGGGTCCCTATGCACACACCTTTTCATGCATGTAGGGGCACCCTGTGGGAGACAAGCTCCTTGCCCGCAGGGCCTATGGTGATGGAACCTGGATGCCTCCTTTCCCTGGCTGGGAGTGCTGCCATGCAGCAGTGTCATCTCAATCCCCCCTCCCCTCCCCAGCCATGGCTCAACTCCTTAGTCCACTCCAGAATTGGGTTCGCAACAAAGAAGCAAGTGACCCTCCTGCTGGGTGATAGGGTAGCGCCTTTGATATAGTTTAGAAAATAATCCCTCCACAGGTGGTAAGGACTAGTCACTATGTGATTCCCTACCTCCCTCAGTCATTTTCTGCCTTCTGCCCCTTTCTGTTTTGTTTCTAAACACATTAAATTTAAAAACAAGCTAGCTCCTGGCACTGTGCCAGTGCTCAACCTTGTGTTTTTAATGGCTTCCAGTCTACAAAATATAGTTCTTTATAGTCTGGGGCCCTCCCTGGTGATACCAACAGGGATAATGCAGTGCCCTGGCAGAGCTATAAGTTTCTCTTGGGTATACACCTGAAATTATTATTTTTCCATTTTCAAACTGCATTTTGAAAGTGTACAGAGTACAAAATGGGTGAAGTGGTGTTGATGACCACCAAGCAGACTTGGGAGTTATCATACTGGCTGACCAAACAGTGGCCATGCAGTGCGACAAGGCAGTATGGGGGGCAAGTGGGATGCTGCAGTGCATAGGGAGGGGTATCACCAACAGAAAGAGGGAGGTGGTATTTCCTCTGTAGAGATCATTGAAGACACCCCACCTAGAGTATTGTGTCCAATTCTGGAGACCACATCTCCGGAAGGCCATAGACAGAATGGAGGCAGTCCAGAGGAGGGCAACAAAAATGATGCAGGGTCTACATCAAAAGCCCTATGAGGAGAAACTAAAGGACCTCATTATGTACACCCCAGAAGAGAGGAGGGAGAGGGGAGATATGCTAGAGACCGTTAAATACCTCACGGGGGTAAATAAGGTACAGGAAGAGAAGTATTTTTCAGAAGAAAAGGTGCTCAAGAACAAGGGGACATGCTATGAAGTTGGAGGGTGTGGATTCAAGAGAGATGTGAGGAAGTACTTTTTCACAGAAGGAGTGGTGGATTCCTAGAACAACCATCCAGCAGAGCTGGTGGGGGCAAAAACAGTGGTGGGGTTCAGGAATCCATTAGATAAGCACAAAGGAATCATTGTACAAGAGGTACAAGAAGCGCCATGAAGGGCTTTCTCCTTGTCCCTTTCTGCAAAACTGCTCTTGGACAGTGTGCTTTTATGTATAGGGCTCCAGTTTGGTTGCATGGTCTACCACCTTTTAAAATTAAACTATGGCAGCACCTCCTCTCATTAAATGACTTGCCTTCAGTATGCTCCCCTTCTTCCTTTATCCATATGTATGCCGATGACACCGTTCTGTTCTCCTCTGGCAAATGTCCCACCGATATAGCAACTGCCCTTCAGCATGACTTCCACCAGGTTCAGCTATGGTTTGCCTCACATCAACTATTCCTAAATGCCAAAAAGACTGTCTCCATGACCTTTGGCACTAGGCAGAGACTCTCTAGGCTCCACCCTTTACCTTCTTTCCATACCCTTGATGGGACAATCCTAGAGGACACCTCCTCATTCAGATACCTTGGGGTTTGGTTAGATCAACACCTCAACTTCTCTGGTCATATTGACAGCATCCGGAAAAAACTGCACCCCAAGCTTGGTGCCTTATTCAGGAACCATAGTTGCACCCCTCCTGGCATGACGTGAACTAGTCCAGAAGATGATCCTCCCCATTTTCGACTACTGTGATGTAGTCTATGGTGCTGCTCCCAAATCCTCCCTAACCAGATTGGGCACTCTCTTTAACTCCTTCTGTCATTTTACCCTTGATGCTCCATCATGCACACATTACTGTGACCCCTACCATGCCCTGTCCCTTCCCCCGCTTGCCAACAGGCGCCTCACTCGTGCCAAACTCACTTCTAAAGTTTGGTTAGGAGAACTTCCCTCCTACCTCTCATGTTCACTCTCTTTCCCCCTTCCCCCTCCCACTCCCTCAGATCCTCTGACACTTGCACTTTTTTGGTCCCCCATCAAACCACTCTCAGTCAGTCAGTCGGTCTTCACCCATCGTTTCCCGCAAATCTGGAACTCCCTTCCCCCAAATATGGCACTCCTCCTCTTCCTCCTTCCTTGCCTCTGCCTTACACAACTTTCTCTCATCTAACTGCTCCTGCTTTAACCGTCCTTAACCGTCGTCCTATACATCTGCTCCTCTCCACATCCCCTATTAAACCTTCCTCCCCCTGAGCCTGTTTCTCAGCATGCTCTCCTCTCCTCTCCCTTCACCACTTACCCCCTCACTCCTACCCCTAACCTTCTTCCATTACTAACTTGCCCCTGCTTAGTTTTGACCTCTGGCAGGGTTCTCAGCATGCTGGAGGGGTCTAGCACTGGACAAGCCTTCCTCCTTTCCCTCCCCTTCCCTCTCTCCTTTCTACCCAACTTGTCCTCACCTAAATCTGCCCTCTGTTGGGATTCTTAGCACCCTGGTGATGTCTACTCTCAGGTAAGTTTCTTCCCTCCCTCCTTTATTCCTTTCCGCTTCTGTCCCCTCTATTTCCCTCTGCTCAACTTATCCTCACCTAATTCTATCCCCTGGCAGGGTTCTCTGCATCCTGGAGGGGCTGAGTACTGTGCAATTACTCTCCCTTCACTCCCCCTTCCCTTCTATCCTTTCTACCCAAATAGTCCTTGCCTGATTCTGCGCTCTGGCAGGATTCTCAGCATCCTGGAGTGGCCTAGTCTTAGGCAAGCTTCTTCTTCTTCTTTCCCTCCTTTCCCTTCATCCTTTCTTTTCTCTCTTCCCAACGCGTCCTCACCTAGTTCTGCCCCCAGCAGGGTTCCAGCATCCTGGAGGGTTCCATCACTGGGAAACGACTCTTCCTTCCCTCTCCTTTCCCCTCCATCCTTTCTACCCAACTCGTCCCTGCCGGACTCTGATCTCTGGCAGGGTTCTCAGCATCCTGAAGAGGCCTAGTCTTAGGTAAGTTTCTCCCGGCCCTCCTCCTCCTTCCCTTTACCATCCCCTCAACTATCTCTACCCAACTTGTTCTTGCCTACTCCTGCCCCTTATTCTAAGTCCCCGCCTCATTCTGCCACTGGCAGTGATCTCCGCACTCTGAAGGGGCTAGTTCCATGTGTGAATTGTCCTTCCCTACCTTATCCCTTACCCCCACCTCCCTCCTGCCCCCCCTCTACCACCCCTGCACATAAATAAATGAATTAGTTCACTTGAGATAATAACTTGCACTTTTTATTCTGCCTGAGGTGTTCCCAGATTGCACTAGCCCTGTGTTAACTTGCCCCTTGCAACTGATTTTTTGCTTATTTTGCTCTGGTAATGTTCCCCCATCATTATCCTCTCCTTCCCCCAGCTGGTTTCCCCTGTCTACCCCTCTATCCTCCTTGATGTACCCTCACTGCAACTCATTCTTTCAATAATTGCTTAATGATCTGCCGCTTAACTGATCCATTCCTGCAAGGAGTTGGCACCAAGGCTACATTAAATTTCTGTGCTATGCTCCTCAAATATGCCACTTGTAATTAAATGCATATTCAACAGGTATGATATGTTTAACTGTATGTTATGTCATAAATATGATAGTATGAATGTTTATGATATTTTTTAACTGTATGTCTTGTTACTAATGTAATTGAATGTTTAATTTCTTGGATATGTTAAATGGTAAACTGTATGTCTAATTTTCATCCAATTGTACCCTCCCCCAGGTCACACCGGGAGACGAGCAACTTGTTGTTCAGTGTGCCTTCCTGGTGAAACATTTCGATAAATAAATAGATTAAACTGTTATGACTGTTCCTAGCTCCTCCCATCCCACCTTTCTTACCTCTCAGTGTCTTCCTCTCATTTCCCTCTTCTTCTTCTCTCGGCCTTCTCACCTCCTCCCTCCCTTCCCCATATCTCTTTCTGACCTCTTTTTTAGTTATTTTCTCTTTTCACCTTGCTGGCACTTTCTTCCCCATGCATTAGGCTCTGACAATGTCCCCTGGACTGCCAACTCTCTTGTAACTCAGCTTTCCTTAGCACCGTTCCCCTGTCCTGTGTTCTATGGCCGCTCTCCGTCTCCCACCATTTTTCCCCCTTTCTCCTCTCCTCCAGTTCTATTTCTGCCCTGGTCTTTTTACTAAAGTATGCTTTCCACTCCCCAGTTCTCCCTACTGTTATAACCCCCACTGTACCCATACTCCGCTCTTTTTCTCTACCTCTTCTTTTTACTCAACATGATGACTTTCTGTTCGTTATGCATTGTGTAGCGTTACTGTTAAATTTTACTGTCTGCACTCACTTGTACTGTTTAGAAGTGGTGCCTTGTAAACCATGCACTGTTGGTACTTACTTGTTAATTGTACTGTTTGATGTGGAGCCTTTGAAAATGAGTCTCTGACTCAAAGGTTTGTAATTCCGAGATTTCAAAAAAATAAAACAGTGGAAAGGAAAGGGGGATGAAGAAAGAGCTGTACATGATCTGATGCAGTAGTGTAGGTAGGGAGGAATGGGCATACTGTATGATCAAGTGGTCCTTATCTGCTGTCAAAATTCTATGCTTCTATATTTACAAGGAGCATCTCGCTAGACTTCCAAAATACTGAGTTGCCATGACTCTGGATAATACTCACCCAACACATGAAGAAGTGCTTTACTTTCAGTCCCTTTCTGTGTGTCTTGATCACCAACTTTATCTATTAGAAAAAAAAAAGTTGCTCTCTAAGCTTGACTCCCTGTACCACAACAATTAAGGCTTGCCTTTCACCCCCAGTCCACCGTGAGGTTATCCTCAAGATAATCTTACTGGTGTTTGAATGTGCAAATTCAGGGATTACGTTTGGCAGTAGCATACAGGAATTCAGTTCCCCCATCTCTTACAATATTGTGTGAGAGATCCTGCACCTATGCTATCTTTCTCCATTGAATACTTAAGGGGAGTTCCATCACATAGAAATGAGTTTTCCACCAAAACTATCTGGATGTGAAAGTTCCCCTACTTAGACATTTCCAGTTTAACCACTGTGTGAATGTAGTATACAATGCCACCCCAAAGAACACCATTGTCAGACTTACTCCCCGCTACAACTCCTTCTGCTAGTCTGCACACAAGTTGCCTCTGGCACCCACCAGTGCTCCCTCTACACCAATCTCTCCCTGAATGGCACACTCCTCTTGCACTGCTTCTCTCGCACTCACCATTGCTCTCTTTATACCAATCTCTCATTGAATGGCAAGTGTCTCTTGCACTGTGCCTCTCACACCCACTACTGCTCCCTCTGCACCAGTCTCTCCCTGAATGGCACGCTCCTCTCGCACTGTCTTTCACACCCACCATTGCTCCTTTTACACCAGTCTCTCATTGAATGGCAGGTGCCCCTTGTACTGTGCCTCTCACACTCACCACTGCTCCCTCTACACTAATATGTCCTTAAATGGCAGGCTCCTGTCACATTGTGCCTCTCAAACCCAGCACTGCTCCTACTACACCAATATCTCCCTGAATAGCAGGCTCCTGTCACACTGTGCCCCTCAAACCCACCGCTGCTCCCACTACACCAATCTCTCCCTGAATGGCAGGCTCCTCTCGCACTGTGCCTCTGACACCCATCACTGCTCTCTCTACACTAATATCTCCCTGAAGGACAGGTTCCTCCTGCATTGTAGAAGAAAAGCAACAAAATCAGCTTCATACTCAGCTGCAAGAAGTACAAAAGCTTTATTTAATAAATAGCACAGCTAAACATACCGCCACCAGGCAGTAAAGCCTCTCACACCCACTACTGCTCTCTTACTGAATGGCAGGCTCATCCTGTACTGTGCCTCTCGCACCCATCACAGCTCCCTGCAGGGCTGATATCTCCTTGAATGGCAGGCACCATTGGTACTCTGTCTCTCGCACCCAACACTGCTCCCTGTACACCAGTCTCTCCCTGAATGGTAGGATCCTCTTGCATTCTGCAGTGCTCCCTCTACTATCAACCTCTTTCTGAATGGCAGGCACCTCTCACACCCACCACTGTTCCCTCTACATCGATCTCTCTGAATGGCAGGCACTTCAGCGATAGTGTAGAATACTGAGTACACCTAGGAAGCTAGCTGTAAAAGCTTTCTGAATACAGTGCTGATTTGGTCACGTGCCATTTTGTTGTCAGTGTATTTAAGTTGGGGGGCTCACCCCCACACTCCCCTTTTTTTTTAACACAGGGTGGTGTGGTGGTGAACCCCAACCCAAATAAACTAATAAAAAGTAAAAGAATGGGGGCGACTGTACCTAACAGAGTAACCCGATCTCCACGCTAATAGCGTAGGTCCTACGCGTATCCGATATCCTACAATTTAATGGCACTTCTTGCACTGTAGAAAGAACAGCAGCTCAGGAATACAACAGATGGAGCCAAGCAAAGTAGAAAGCACATACAGAAAGCAAACAAGCACGGCTTCACGTCCTCACCAGCACAAACAATCCCAACACTAGGGAACATTAATGCAATCATTTATTAATAAAAATATTTGCAGCACCCTGTCCCCAAACAGCTGGTCAATGTTCCACACTGTTCTAGCGATTTTTCAAGACCAAAGTCTTGAAAAGGCACTAGTGCTGTGTGAAACATTGACCAGCTGTAGTAGTTTGTTGGTGCACCCCTTCAAATTAAAGCACCCTGATGGCGGCAAACAAAAGACCATTGTGGCAACAGTCGCAGTAATGGCCCTTTTTGGTGCTTCACTCCACCAGTGTTCCGCCCCAGGACCAACTCCAACCTGGGTTGAAAATCCTGAAGTCCAGGAGGTGCCGGGGACAGAGCCCCCCACACAAAACACTCACTACATGGGTGGCACAATACCGACGTTAGTATTGTGCTGTCACTGTCAGGGAGGTTGGCATTTTCACTGTCGACCTCCCTTGGTGCTTCCGTAGTTTGTTTGGGTGGGGGGCTACACATTTTTGTATTAATAAATTAGTGCATTAATGTTCTGTAGTGTAAGCCCACAAAGTGAGCTTACCTGTTGTGGAGCCCTAGTGGCTCTGATATTCCCCCTCCCCAGTGCTGGCATGCCTTGCGACCTCCCATGTGGCTGGCAGCATGTGGATGGTTTCCTGCTGCCTTGGCCCATTCGGGGCTGGGCCAAGTGGCGAGGTGATGGTCCATGCCATCTGATGTGGGGGGTGGTCCCGGGTCCAGTTTTGGGACAGAACGGGCTTGGGACAGCTCGGTGTAAATACATGATTTTTTATTTTTCAAAATGGTGGTTCCGCGAGCAATGCGCATGTGCGGATATCCCTCCAGGGGAAGAAATTTGAAAAAAAGCAGTAGCTCCTTTTGGATGAAGTAGTTTTCGGTGCCAGCTGGCACCTTTTGGGCACCAGTATAAATATTGAATTCAGGACTATAAGTCCCACGGGGCACCAAAACAAGCAGCAGGTTTGGCACCAGTATAATCGATCTGTGATTGGATCAATGTTTTTAGGCGCTAAACCCTCTAGAGGATAAAAGGGAGATTTGAGAGAGAAATGGGAGATTCTTCGAGAGAGAAAGAGGAGGAGGTTGAAGCAGGGTGCTCGCCCACTTAGCCATACAGTTGTGGGGTTGTGTTTACTTTTTATTTATTTTTTTTATTGTATGGCCACCTGAGGGAAACATGAAGGAGTGGGGGTTGCAGTGTGTGTGTGTGTGTGTGTGTGTGTGTGTGTGTGGAGTCCTGGGATTCTCAGCCATAGAATCCAGAGAAGAAAGGTGCTGCCTGCCAGCCCAGCTGAAGGAGCCATGAGGTAGGGGGTTATGTGTGGGGTCTGAGGATGGGCAGTCCCAGAGTAACTCATGCCCCTGTGCCAAACCAGCCTAATTCTGGGCTTCATGCCCAACAGCTAGAATAAGTGTGTGTTGGGGCAACTGAGGGTCAGGCAGTTGTTTCCCCAAGTATGCATGCTCCTTGTCGCAGTGTTGGAAGGAGCAAGGAAGGGATCTGCAGCCTATTTTACTGTGTGGAGATGATCTGTTTGGCCTCAAGTAAGCATTTGCCTCGGACTGTGAGCTGCCCATGTACTTTTGTGGTAGCCTGCCTGTGACTTTGTGGATGTCCTGCAGCCAGACTCTGAATTGGGATCCCTGGGTCCAAAGTACAGCTTACCTTCTATCATTCAGCTAATAATGTGACCTCCTGGTTCTGTTTTATTGCTCCATGGAATAGCTGTCTATTCTATTGACTGTTCATTAAATGGGATCCCCTGTTTTGCAACTTTGCGTTTTCCTCTGATGTTTTAAAGAACTTATTTTTGCTGCTGCTAAAAGAAGTTGCCTCCAGATCCTTGCATCCAGTGTGTTCCAGGGTGGCATCCAAAACAGCTGAGACCAGATACCCACCAAGGAATATGTTGAGAGACCTGCCTGGTGAAAGCAGTCTACAAAGGCCTTTGGGTGAAGTGGGCAAAGCAAGGCAGGTGAAGGTCTGCGTCACCCCGTTTTCCAGCTCAGCACCCTGAGGGCTCTGGGGCACCCCGATGGAGTCCATCCATCACCGTCACCATCATCACCTGTGGACAATCAGGTACTGTTTTCCTGTCTGATTTCTTGACTGCGTTTTCTTGGCTGTACAGTGTCCCCCCTTCCCCATGAACTTTACCATCTTAAATACCCCTAGACAGGGAAGTGGGGGGGTGCCTACAACATGGGGGCTCATCCGGGATACAATTTTGGGGTGCCTGGGCCTTTTCTACCTAAAGATTGTGGTGCTGGACAAGCTGTGGATGTCCTCATTATCTGCTGGATTATTTGGTGCAGAGTCAAAATAGCGCCTATGACTGGGATATTTTTGCGCCATTTCCTGTGAGAGCTGCCAGAGCCTGGTATGTATCCGTGGCTGAGGATTAGAGCATGAATGGACTGTGTGGGAGCAGAGACTGTACTGTGGGCATTGCCTCTTTTACCCAGAGCTCTGGTATGGGGTAAATTGCCCCACGAATATGCAGCACCCCATGTATCGCAACTGTACTGCAGCTAATGCAGAGACTTTTAAACTGTTTGCAGAAAATGGGTTTTGGGGGAAATTGTGTTTGATTAAAAGAGAAAAATATGTGATTGAATGTTTATGCACTGTTTGTGTAGGATATAGTAATGATTATTGATTGCACTTTTGCCATATCCAAGTATTAATTAGCTGCACATGGTTTAAAATGTGTTTACTGTTTAAAAGTGAAATAATTTTATTCTGGGGATGCTCAGGGTAAACTGTTTTCTTTAGTTAAAATATCTTAAGATAAAATGTTTAAAAATAAGAAATGATACAGTAATGCTATTTTAGGGTGGTTTGGTAACTATTGCTAATACTTCTGTTCTGCTAAAGTGTTTTCTATTTTAAAGGTCCAGGCAGTCCAACACAGGCCTCCGGCAGCTGGTATGAGGTTAAGTGGTAGGTCTGTGTGAGGACATGGGAACTTGGAATGCTGCCATGTGAACTAAAAGCAATCCGTCTATAAGTTTAGCGGTGGGTCACCAAGGGATGGAGAACCTGGGACGCCGTTGGCCAAGTCAAGCTCCTGGATACCACGTAGGCTTGGTCAGCGGGTGGCCAGGTAGGGATCAGCTAAGGGATGGTGGATGCTGTCGGTCAGGCCGAGCTTGGGTCTTTTGTAGGTCTGGTCGGTAGGTGGCCCAGTAGGTACAGTGATTCCTGGGTGGCTTAGTGAGCCAGTTTAGTGCTAGGACAGGTAATGGCTAGTGTAGGTTTAGGGTAAGTGTAGTATAAATAGTATTAGGGTGAGTTTTGGCTCGCCAAGATGGTGATCATTTGGTAGGGGAAGTGTGTAAGCCCCCCAAAGTGGGTTTGCCTGTTGTGGAGCCCTCGTAGCTCCAATGTTCTCCCCTGGCACTGGCATTCCTATGACTCTGGGAGAGAGTCAAGCCTTGTGACCTCCCTTGCAGCTGGCAGCGTGCGGCCATTTTCCTGGTGTCTTGGCTCATTGGGCTGGATCAAGCACCAGGGTGATGGTCTATGCCATCGGGTGCAGGGGAGTGTGGTCCCGGGTCCAGTTTTGGGACAGACCAGGCTCCAAACTGCTAGGTGTAAATAAATTATTTTTTATTTTACAAAATGGAGGTTCCACATGCAATGAACATGTGCAGATACTGCCGGGGACAGAAATTTAAAGGAGCAGTGGCTCCCTTTGGATGAAGTAGTTTTTGGTGCGGGCTGGCACGTTTGGGGCACCAATACTTAATAATTCAATAGTAAATACTGAATCTGGGACTACAAGTCCCGTGGGGCAACAAAACAAGCAGCAGGTTTGGCACCAGTATAATCAGTCCGTGACTGGACCAATGTTTTTAGGCACCAAACCCTCTAGAGGATAAAAGGGAGATTTAAGAGAGAAATGGGAGATTCTTCGAGAGGGAGAGAGGAGGAGGAGGTTGGAGCGGGGTGCTTGCCCACTCAGCCATGCAATCATGGGGCTGCATTTGTGTTTTAATTTTTTATTACTGTATGGCCACCTGAGGGAAACATAAAGGAGTGGGGGTTGCAGTATGTGTGTGGAGTCCTGGGATTCTCAGTCAGAGAATCCAGAGAGTAAAGATGCTGCCTGCCAGCCCAGCTGAAGGAGCCATGAGGTAGGGGGTTATGTGTGGGGTCTGAGGATGGGCAGCCCCAGAATAATTCGTACTCCTGTGCCAAACCAGCCTAATTCTGGGCTTCATGCCCAGCAGCTAGAAGAAGTGTGAGTTGGGGCAACTGAGGGTCAGGCAGTTGTTTCCCCAAGTATGCATGCTCCATGTCGCAGTGTTGGAAGGAGCAAGGAAGGGATCTGCAGCCTATTTTACTGTGTGGAGATGATCTGTTTGGCCTCAAGTAAGCATTTGCCTCGGACTGTGAGCTGCCCATGTACTTTTGTGGTAGCCTGCGTGTGACTTTGTGGATGTCCTGCAGCAAGATCTGAGTTGGGACCCCTGGGTCCAAAGTACAGTTTACCTTCTACCGTTCAGCTAATAATGTGACCCCCTGGTCCTGTTTTATTGCTCCATGGAGTAACTGTCTATTTATTGACTGTTCATTAAATGGGATCCCCTGTTTTGCAACTTTGTGTTCGCCTCTGGTGTTTTAAAGAACCTGTTTTTGCTGCTGCTAAAAAAAGTTGCCTCCACATCCTTGCATCCAGTGTGTTCCAGGGTGGCATCCAGAACAACTGAGATCAGATACCCACTGAGGAAAATGTTGAGAGGCCTGCCAGGTGAAAGCAGTCTACAAAGGCCTTTGGGTGAAGTGGGCAAGGCCAGGCAGGTAAAGGTCTGTGTCACCCCGTTTTCCAGCTCAGCACCCTGAGGCTCCGGGGCACCCTGATTGAGTCCATCCATCACCATCATCACCTGTGGACAATCAGGTACTGTTTTTCCTGCCCTATTTCTGGACTGTGTTTTCTTGGCTGTACAGTGCTCCCCCTTCTCCATGAACTTTACCATCTTAACTACCCCTAAACAGGGAATTGGGGGTGCTTACATTAGTGGTGGGATTGTCTGTGTTGGTGAGGATGTGAAGCTGTGCTTTTTTGCCTTCTATATGTACGTCTTGCACTGCGCCTTTCACATCCAGGGTTCTCACACTGTACCTTTCGCACTCACCACTGTTCCCTCTATAGTAACCTCTCCTGGAAAAGAAGGCTGCTCTTGGACTGTGTATCTTGCCACTACTCCCTCTTCACAGATCTCTCTCCGAATGGCAGGAACTTCTTGCACTGTGCCTCACTCCCACCACTGCTCTTTCTACACTGATCTCTTCCCAAATGGTAGGATTCTCTTGCACTGTGCTTCTCACTACCATCACTGTTCCCTCTGCACTAATCTCTTTCTGAATGGTAAGTGTCTCTTGCACTGTGTCTCTTACACTCACCACTGCTCCCTCTACACCAGTGTCTCCCTAAATGGTAGGCTGCGCTTGCACTGTGCTCCTCACATCCAGCACTGCTCCCTCTACACCAGTGTCTCCCTAAATGATAGGCTGCACTTGCAGTGTGCCTCTTGCACACACCACTGCTCCCTCTACACCAGTGTCTCCCTAAATGGTAGGCTGCACTTGCACTGTGCCCCTCACACCCAACACTGCTCCCTCTACATCGATCTCTTCCTGAATGGCAGGCTCCTCTCACTCTATGTCTTTCACATCCACCACTGATACCTCTACACTGATCTTTAACTGAATGCCAGGCTCCTCCCAGATTGTTCCTCTTACACCTACAGTACCACTGCTCCCTCTACACCCATCTCTCTCTAAGTGATAAGCTGCTCTTGTACCATTCCTCTCATGCCCACCACTGCTCCTTTTACACTGATCTCTCTCACTGAATGGCAGGCTCCTCTTGCACTGTGCATCTCACACCAACTACTGCTCCACCTACACCGATCTCTCCCTGAATGGCAGGTGCCTCTTCCACTGTGTCTCTCACACCCATTACTGCTCCCTCTACACCAATCTCTCCCTGAATGGCAGGTGCCTCTTGCATCCAACACTGCTCCCTCTACAATGACGTCTCCCTGAATGGCAGGCTCATCTCACACTGTGCCTCTTGCACCAATCATTGCTCCATTTACATCAGTCTTTCTTTTAAGATCAGGTTCCTCTTGCACTGTGCTTCTTCCACTCTCTACTGCACCCTCTACACTAATATCGCCCTGAATGGCAGGCATCTCTCCAACTGTGTCTTCCTTCTCAAAATTTTTTGGTTTGGATCACTTCTCTGCTACCTCACCTCCTTCTTCTTCCAGCCCCCTCCTCCTACTCCCTCCACTCTTTTACCCTCACTGCTTCTGCAGTTCTTGAATTAGGACTTCCTCAGGTCAGATGACTCTTGCCTTTTGCCTACAGTACATTCCATTTGGAATAATATCCTGCTCACCCTCTGCTCCTTCCCCTGTCTTCACTGAGGATATCTCTTGCAGCAGGCCATACCTATGGAACTATAGCCACCAGAACCACATGGAAGACTTTTTAGCTAGCAGTCTACAGGGGGCCACCCACAACAATGACATCAGCTGACCTCATCCTTCCCATATAAACATGGGCGGCCGCACACCCCCCTCAATTTTTTTTCCCACCGCCGACCATCACAAGTCAGACTCCACGGAGAACACCACCACTTCAGTCGACTGCCAAATTTTCAATGTTTCCTTTCTTTTATGTTTCTCACTCTAACTAGTACTCACTTTATTTTTTAAGTTATTCCTCCTGTTGTTTATGTCTACCACTTCCAAGAAACTTTCCAGACTTTGCAGGTATGGCAAGAAGATCACTGATAAGGATGACCACGACGTCTGTGTCCGCTGTCTCAGTGTCGACCACAATGTCAAGGCCTGCGAGTTCTGCCGCAAATTCAACCAAACCACTTGGCAACACTGTCAAAAGGAACTAGAATCCTTCCTCCAGCTGCCTGGTGGCACTGGAGGTTGAGGTGCTGGTTGCTACACCTTGCACCACGCCAGCGACCCAGGTTTGGGAACGATGCCTAGGCTGTCAGGGGTTGGCAGGAGGAGAGAGGATCAAGCGTCTGAGGACTGCTCTCCTCTCCTTTCTTGGGGGAAGGGAGACTTGTCATCGCACTCGTTGACTGCCCTTCGACAGTGGCTGGAGGGCATTACAGGTCAGGAGGCATGGACTGAAGTCCTTACGTTGGTAGGGGAGGGGGGACAGGAGAAAGGGAAAAAATGGCAGAAAAAGAGCCTGGCAGGCTCTGTGAAGGTCTGCTGCATCCTGAGAGCCGTCCTCGGCTTCTGCATTGGGTCTCCAGGGGGGAGAAGAAGCCGGCAACCTCCTCCCTGGCACCAATGGGGGGTTAAACCATGGGGGAACTTCCAGGGACTGGCAGGAGCATGAGCGGTGGGACTGGAGAGAGAGTCTCTCTGTCAGGAGGGCCATAGCCACCTGCCAGGGCTCCAGGTGGAAAAACACAGTAATTAAAAAAAAAAAAGAATCTTTCCTCCTGGAACAGAAGGTCACCCGTATGGAGAAGGAGCTCCAGGGAAGAAGCTCCTCCACCTCGCCAGCTCTGTCCATATGCTCCCGATCCTCTATGGCTCGGGACAAATTGGCTGACATACACAATCACCAAAATAAAGACAGACATAGGGACAAGGCCTCCCCAAGGTGCTCTTGGTTGCCGCTTTGTGCGCCGGCCACTGCTGGGTCCTTGACCACTTTGGTGGTGACCCCTGCTGCTGCCTACACCCTCTCCTCCACTGGGTCAAATTCACCAGCTCTACTTGCCTGTCTCTCCTTGGTTGGTGATGTCTCATTGAAGTTGGGTCTCCTGATGCCCCCGGCCCCACTTCAACCCCTGTCATTCAGGCCCATTCAGGGGCAAGGGTCAGGGTGTTCCACCGGACCTCTCTTGGCCGGTGATAGCCTCTAGATGGCAGAATTTTTGCATCCCCCATTGACACCTTTGACTATCTCATTGACGTCAGGGGTTCAGCCTCACCCATCGATGTTCCAGACAGCCTTGTCACCGTCAGAGTTGCAGCCTTTTTCATTGACACTGTAGGCCATACCACTGATACTGGGGCCTCAGCCTCCCTCGTTGACGCTGCAGGCCACACCGCCAATGCCAGGGACGCAGTCACCACCCCCATCGATGCCGCTAGGTGCTCCAATTACACTGATTACCATCAATGTCCAGACCATGCTTTCCTCCTTTTGGGAGTTCATGCACCACATTTCTCCCCCTCTGAACTTGTCAATGCAGGGTCTTACCAGGCTTGCTCCTGCACTGATGTCTTCCACGGCGATGCGCCCTTCATGCCCTTAGCCATCAGCATCCTCTGAGCCTTATTCAGAGCCAGGGTATAAGGATGAGTACAGTCCTGATGTCCTTCCTCCTGATGGGGAGGAGGACGGGGAAGGGTATCCCAGGAGCCCTTCATCTACCTCTACAGTTTCTTTGGGGTAGAGGACTCTACTAAATATACCCAAAGGTTCCCCTCGAAGACTCCTCCTTCATCTCAGTGATGAGGCAGCTACAAGCAGCTATGGGGTTTGAAGCTGAGGAGCAGGGCGTTACCAGGAGAAATCTGATGGAATATCTGAAATTGCCAGATTATTTCCTTTGGTTATTCCTCTCCTGTTGACTGCATTTGAAGATGCCACCATGGCTGATACAGGCCAAACATGATCCATGCAATGCCTAGAAAGGCAAATGAATTATACCAGGCTCCCTCTGGGAAGCCTTTCCTTGCAGGCAACCACAGGCAGATTCAGTGGTGATCAACATGGCCAATGACAGGTTTAAGAGACCTGAACACCTCAGCTTGCTTCCCCTGGACAAAGATTCCAGAAAACTGGATCTTATGGGCAAGAGGACCTATGCTTCTTCCACGCTGGCCCTTAGAATAATTAATTACATTGCCCATATGGTCAAATTCTAGAACACTCTCTGAAAGAAGGCCAACACTGAATCTCATGCCCTTCCAGAGGGTCCTTAGAGGTAGGAGTTGCTTAAAGCCCTCTAGTTCGGGGCAGATGTGAGCAAGCACCTTTTGAGATCCATCTATGATGTTTCAGATGCTCCACGAGGGCAGCAGCGGTGGACGTCTGCCTAAGACAGCACTCTTGGCTATGGGTGTCTGGCTTTGCTACTAATGTGCACCAGTTCATCATGAATGCCCCCTTCAGAGGCTACAAGCTTTTTGGGGTGGATGTTCAAGACGTCCTTTCTGACCTGCAGGCCTCGGGAAGAACCCGCAATTAGTCCATTCCCTGTACTACACCCAGCCAAGGAGTGGCTAGAAGGTGCCCTCTCGTAGAGGCTCCCACAGACCAAAGTCAGGTACTGGACACTCCAGCAAGCGCAGGGCAGGAACAGCCCTCTCTGCCCCCACCTCCACCATCAGGAAAACCCCCAAGAGAGCAGGAGTGGCTCTGGCCACTGATGCTACCTCAGCCTGACTCCCTGCCAAACCCCCTGTCCAGTACTGCAGGGAGTGGTGGTTGGGGGTTGCTTCTCCCTCTGCCTGGACAGGTGGAGGGAGATCATAACATACTTGGGTCCTGCAGCTCATAGAGCATGGCCTCTCGCTAGAACTTCTGGAGTGGCCTCCAGATCTGCCTCCAGTTCCTTCAAGTTACCCTCTAGGCCACATTCCAGTACTGCTGGAGGAAATTCTCATGCTGCTGTGGAAAAGTGCCATAGAGCCCATCTCCCAAGATCAGAGGAAGAGAGGGTTCAGTTTACACTTCTTTCTGGTTCCCAAATCCACATGGGATTTATAGCCCATTCTGGACCTCTAAAATCTGAACTTCTACATCCAGTACAAAAAGTTCAGGATGGTGACCTTACAAGGCCTGTTACCACTACTGCAGCAGGGAGACTGGATATGCTCCAACATGCAGGATGCATGCCTGTACATAAAGATTTCTGCTCCCCACAGGAAACACATCAGGTTCTTGTTCCAGGGAATGCATTACCAGTTCAGGGCATTGCCCTTTGGCTTATCTTCTGCACCATGGGTCTTCACCAAATGCTTAGCAGTGGTGGCAGCAGTCCTCAGGAGGGAAGAACTATACATGTTCCCCTATCTGGATGACTGGTTGCTCAAAATTTGGTCCAGGGAGAAACTTTCCTACACCCGAGGGTGTACCAGACAACTGTTCCAAGCTCTAGGGATTACCATCAATATTCTCAAGTCAGTTCTGATGCCTTGCCAGCACCTCCAATACATAGGAGCTATACTGGACATGGTTGAAGGTTCAGCCTTTCTGCCTCAGGACAGGGAAGAGGGCATATTGCACAGACCCTGGAGTTTTACAACGCCCTGTATGTCACGGCCTGGACATTCCTGAGACTGCTGGGCCTGATGGCAGCAGCTATTGTGATAGTTCCCCTGGCATGGCTGCAAATGTGGATTCTACAGTGAATGTTACAAGTCCAATGGGATCAACGTACCAAAGATCTAGATCCGACGGTTCTAGTAACATCGCCTGTGAAGAATGTTCATCAGTTGTTGATGGACCCCGTAATTTGCTCAAGAGGGTCCCTTTCCTCATCCATCCCCCCCCCACCAGATCTTCACCACAGATGCTTTGGGGTTGGGCTGGGGGGCACATCTGGAATCTCACCAGACCCAAGAGTCTTGGACCACTGTGGAGAGTTCCCTCTACATCAACTTCCTGGAAATGAGGGCCATTCTGTTTGGCCTGCAGGTCTTCCAGGCCTATCTGTCCCCAGGGCCTCAACTGCTGCAGATTTACAACATCAGTGTAGTCCCCTACATAAACAAGGAAGGGGATACCCATTCATACCCCCAGTGCACAGAAGCAATGAGAGTTTGGTATTGGGCTCTAGAACATAGTGTGGAACTGTCAGCCGTCTATGTTCCAGGTATCCAAAATGTCCTGGTGGACTGGCTAAGCAGGTCACAGTCCAGAGTGCACAGGTGGAAACCTCAGACCTTTGTGGCAGAAGATCTGTTCAACAGGTGGGGTCATCCAGAGTTGGACCTTTTTGCGTCACCCCTCAACATAAAAATGCTGCATTTCTGCTTGCTCGCTTCAAGTCCTGGAGTTTGCTGGTGAGATGCGTTGTCTCTCTCTCTCCTGGAAGGGGAGGTTTCTCTATGTCTTTCCTCCCTTCCCACTTATCCAGAGGGTGTTGCTCAAGCTCCAGATGGAGGGGGCTACCATGACTCTCATTGCTACCTTCTGGCCTTGTCAGATATGGTTCCCCTTACTGAAGCAGTTCCCAGTGGTATTCCCAGTGCCCCTGCCTCGATGTAAAGGCTTGCTCTCACAGGAGCAGGGCACTCTGATCCTTCCAGACCACAAGTCACTACACGTCCATGCCTGGCTCCTGAAGACATAGCCATGGCTAGATTTGGGGTATCCCAAAAGGTGGCCGATGTCCTGGTGGCAGCTAGGAACCCTTCTACCAGGCCACTTATTCCATGAAGTGGAAGTGCTTCACTCTGTGGGTGGCATCCTGTCAGTTGGATCCTTTCATTTGTCCAATGAATCAGATCTTGGAGTACTTGCTGTCCCTCTTGGACTCTGGCCTGCAATACTCCTCTATTAAAGTGCACCAGGCTGCTATTTCAGCCTTCCATGTGCTCGTTGAGGGCCATACGGTGGCAAAAGGCCGATGGCTCTCCCCTGCAAACAGTAGTCGCCGTCAAGTATCTGGGCGTCACCCTGGACCCGCAATTGGACCTTACCCTACACATTCAGAATGTTTGTAAGGCAACTAATGGTAAGCTTCGCCTAGTCTATCGAGCCAAAAACTGCCTGACCCCGGCTGCTCGTATGGCCCTAGCCAGGGGGGTCCTCCTCCCTACACTCTGCTACGGGCTCATAACCTTTGCCCCAGTACCTAAATCCAGCCTCTCGAAATGGGACACAGCCTACAACAATATCTGCTGCTTTGCGCTCTCCGCCCCTTCCCTCACGCACCGCTGTGATCTCTACACGCGTCTGGAGTGGCTCCCTCCGGAGAAGCACTGCACCTTCATACTCGGAAACTTCATCGACAACATTATCCGATCGGCCACCCCTTCTGCTCTCGCCCTTCCCCTCAAACTCGGCACCCCATCCTACCACCTAAGATCTAGGGTGTCGCTGGATCGCCTGGTTCCTAGAACCTGCACCCTTGCGGGTGATCGAGCCTTCAACACCTATGCCCCAAAAATGTGTTACTCGCTCCCTGCCCTAACTCGGTCCTCCTCCTCCCATCCCAGCTTTAAAGCCTCCCTTTGGAACTTTTTGAAATCATCCTCCGCATGTCCCTGCACCTCGTAGCACACTAGCAGAGCCCCACTTTTCCCCCAGGCTGGTAGGGTGGGGGCTTCAGCGCTAATTGCACTTATCCTCCTGTAATTGGTCGAGTAACTAGTACTTGACTACCTGCCCAGTGCACCCTCCCCCCGCTGGCTCTTATTTTTAGTCCTGTTTACTCTGATTGAACCTGTTATGTATTTTGCTATTCGCCTCCTAATCCATCCTGTATGTACCATTACTGTATTGATCATGTGCCAAATTGTTCTCAAATGCTGTTAGCTACCTAGTGTTATCCCTGTGATGCCTGTTATTTTCTGTATGTTTAATTTGACTCCTTTACTGTTCTTGTACGCATCTACCTTGTAACCCTTCTGGGTCGCACCTGAAAATAGGCACTTGGCTGTCTAGTGTGCTTACCCGGTTAACAAAAGCAAATAAATAAATAAACAAAACTGGAAGTGTCCCATATGTTTTGAGAGCCAGTCTTCATCTGAAGCCTCCCATCCACAATCCAATCCCACCTTAGGACTTGAATTTTGTTAGAAAAACTTACTGTGACTCCTTTTGACCTGACCACAAGTTGCAAGCTTTGCTTTCTGTCGTGGAAAGCTTTATTTTTAGTTGCTATTACTTCTGCTCAAAGGATTTCTGAGCTTCAGGCTCTGATGTGTGCGTCTCTTTATTTGGTTTTTCACAAAGACAGTGTGTCTTTACGTACCAATCCTAAGTTTCTACCAAAGGTGGTGTCTGAGTTTACCCCGAATCAAACCATCCACCTGTTTATTTCCCAGAGCATGCCAATCCAGGGGAAGCATTGCTCCACGCTTTAGATGTGAAGATAATTCTCAGATATTAAGTTCATCATACAAAGGACTGCAGTAAGTCCTCACAGCTGGTCATTTCTCTCACCAGTGGGAAAGAGGGTGTACCTATTTCTAAGCAGTGCTTGTCCAAATGGTTGGCCAAATGAATTATTTTCTGTTATAGGAAGTACAGTAAGGAACTTCCTGAGGTTGTGCATGGCCCCTCCACCAGAGGTATGGCCACTTCTGCTGCCTGTTTCAGGAATGTGTCAGCTGTTGACATCAGTGCTGCTGCCACTTGGAGGACTATCCAAACTTTCACTAAACACTACAGTCTGGTCATTACCTCCAGGAGAAGGGCGGGCTTTGGTCTAGCTGTCCTTCAAGAGCTCTTGTCTTAGGCCTGTATTCTCCAGCCACCCAGATTGTCTCTCTGTCAGTATTGCTTGGGACTTGTTCCATAAGTGTGGCCTACTGCAAGGGATAGCCTCGCTTAAGATTGTAGTTATATAAGAACTTATCATAACCGAAGATCTTCGAGAGAATCTCTTGCAGCAGGCCATGCCATCCCACCCTCTGTCCTCCTTGGCATAGAGCTTCTCCTTCTCCTTCTCCCTGTCTCTTTCTCCAGAACAGTTTATCTCCTGTTTCACCTTTTCAGTGGTGGGAACCTCTGGCTCCCCCTCAGTTCCCCAGCAGGAGATCCTATGTATATGGTCTCTGGTGGGGGAACTGAGGAGGATGCGGGCCTCCCACTTTTATTTGGGAGGGACGATGTCTGCTGATGTCGTTGTCAAGGGCAGCCGCTATTAGACTGGTAGCTAGAATGTTTACCATGTGATCCTGGTGTCTGGTGGCTATAGTCCCATAGGTGTGGCCTGCTGCAAGAGAGTTGCTCAAAGATCTACTGTTACAGTAAGTTCTTATGTAACTGTACTTTTCCTTTTCTTCCAAATATTTTCATGACATCTTTGTATACCTCTGCTTCTGTTTCTAGCCCCTCCAATCTGACCTTGCTATCTTTGGACCCTTTACCTGGGACACCTTTCATCTCTCTTGGCCAGCTATGTTTGTATGTGCAACTATTTTTCCAGACCATAAGTTTCCACTAGTATGTGTTATTTTTACATTTCAATATTTATATGTACTTTGCATATTGTGTTCTGTATTTTTACATTTATTTCTGTAACCCTCCTGCCACTTATATTACTGGTACTTGTTACCTTTAAACTCAGCAGTTAACATTACAGGTTCTCGCTCCTGCTCAAGCAATCCAGGGCTTACCCTCGAGCAGGCAGCAGCTCACAGTCCAGGCACAGATCACATCTCCAAAAACTACCTCCCTCCCCTCCCTGTCTAGGGGTTTGGATGTTAAGCAGTTTCTGGGAAAGGGGAAGGATACTATCTTGACTGGTATCACATAGGAGGTCACAAAACAGTACCTTATAGCTGAAGAATAGGGATTCCACAGGTGACTGTTTGATCTCTGTCAAGGTGCAGGGCTAGCTGGATCTTTCCTCCCGACATGACTGGTAGCCACAGGATCAGATGGGATTTTCTGGAAAACATTTGGTTAGGCAGGCAGCACAGCAATATAGGTTAATGGTTCTAAAATGATTCAGTCCCAGTCGAAAGTAAAATGCAATCAGGCAGTTTTTTTTTCTTCTCAAAAGCTCAAGCTGTTACACACAACATTTCTGAGGATCCTCATTTAAAATCAGCACAGTTTCCACCTTTCTGCGTCCCACAGCCATGGCACAGTCTCTTGGGGGATCAGGATTTGAAACTGGGCCCTACACATTTCTTTGTCCCCAGTTCAAGCCAAATGGGCTCTGATTTACTTCAGGACCTTTGCTCTGTCCCAACTAACTGTTTCTTTGCTCAATTCCCCACCTTTGGGAGCGGGGCACTCATTTCTGAACTCGGGCAAAAACTCTCATCAGGATGGAGGGAGGGGAGTGTACAATGGTAAGCTGTACAGGCACTTTCCCAATCCTTTCCACTAGAGGCCTCTGCTCCTGTCGATCCACAGGCAGGGTTCACACAGGGCAGGGCCAAATCCTCTCAGCACCAACAGTCCCACTACCCAGCAGTACATTATCTCGAGTGGACATGTCGAAAGAAGGGGTAGTTCTGCCACCTACCCCACAGGAGACGCACTGGCACTTTAGTCTCAACTGGTTCTCTATGGCAGCCACTCACTCTCACAGGATTTGAGAGCCTAACAAGCTCTCTGCGACCCTCTGCCACTTTGCCACGCTTTCTCGACTGTTGCCCCACTGATAGCTGAGGGGGGTCCCTATTCCACTTTTGGGACCAGGGGGCAACCTCCCCAGCCCAGCACCGGGCCTCGCTGGCCCCGACTGCAGGCCTCCCTTCAGGCCTGCGAGCAGGCACTCCCACTCCTCCTCAAACTCCAACTCAACTTCAGCTCTGACTGACTAACCTCACGCCTGTTGGCACTTTGAAAAACAACCACGATCGTACCGCCTGGGCCATTGTCCATGCCCAGTGGCATGCGCACCTCCCTGATGCCGACAG
The DNA here is from genome assembly GCA_016271365.2 of Neoceratodus forsteri. Taxonomy (NCBI): domain Eukaryota; kingdom Metazoa; phylum Chordata; order Ceratodontiformes; family Ceratodontidae; genus Neoceratodus; species Neoceratodus forsteri. The sequence continues at coordinate 1,026,081,499 of CM028130.1, read as the reverse complement.
AGCATCTCTTTTAGTAACCCCCGAATTTGGCAGGGGGTTACACTTTCTCTCCACAGAAATACTTCACTTCCTGGGGAAGCAATTCCACCCTGGCTAACCATGGTTGCTGTGCGCCGTGGGATGATGCGCACTCTCCCACAAGCCATCACATCTAGGCTCCACCAGGCTGACTGCATTTTTTTTTTATTTTGCTTATTTATTTATTAAGATCTCGGATTAAACCTCTGAGTACAGGCTCATTACATAGGTTCCACATCAGGGTCTTACAATAACAAACAAAACAACAGCTTACGGAAAGGCCGTAAGAGGACAACAACGGTTAAGGCAAATTAGCAAGAGGTTACATGTGTGACAGAAATAAGCAAACGCAATATATAGTGGTACTTGCCAACACAAGGAGGAAAAAAGGGAGGGAGAGAGAGAGAGTGAACAAGGGGAGGGACTGGCTCAGGAAGAGAGGGGGGATAGGGAGAAGACAAACTGGAGAGAGAGAGAAAATATATCCAGGAATCAGCCCAGAAGGTGGTCCTCATCAAGGGTAAAAAGGATGCTTATTCTAAGCATACTGGCAGTGCCAGTAGCAGGTAAGTTAACAGAGGGTGCCGGGAGAGGGGGTGAGGGGTGGTGCAGGATCAGTACAGGATGTTGGTAGAAGAAGGGGAAGAGGGAATGGGAGCAGAAGGGGAGTGGTGGAGAAGGGATGAGGGGAAGTAGGGTAGAAGGGGAAGGGAGGAGGTTGGGTCAGTTGGGGAGGGAAGAACTAAGGGGTGGAGAGGTGCTCAGCAGTGCAGGGGCAGATGAGAAGGGGAAGAGGGTGCTACAGTTTAGGGAAGGAAGAAGTAGGAGTATAGAGGGCACTAGGCGGTACTTAGGTTGACAAATTGCATTGAAGCAGTCTAAGTAGAACTAGGTGGGCAAACCCACCTACCTGCAGTTCTCTAGCTCCACTAGGGGCATGGCTACTCAACCTAGCTTCTACAGCAATGGCTGGTCCACCAGACCGACGTCTCACACCCCCAGGGATACCCCTATCTATTTCCAGCTTCATTACCGTCCCCATTGGACCCTTCAGCAGTACCCAACTGGGCCTAAATGGCACCCCAATTTAGCAAAATACCTAAACATTCCTATCCATCTCTCTCTCTCTCTCTCTGTCTATCTGTTAGTAACTTTTAAGCTATACTACACCGCCGTGGGTGGTAAGCTAACCTCTACACTGTTACTAAATGTAACATACAGGAGGCTAGACTGTAATCTGACTACACATTTTAAATACTAGATTTGTTCCTCCCCTCAAAAATGTCTGACTACTACTCTCACTAAATCTACCTTATATCTACATTTCTATATTCTAACCTACTGAACAGTGGGAAGGGGAACACACTTTTACTCAGGATTGTGGGAGCAGCTGCAAGGAGGAGTGAGCTGGATGTCATTATCCACCTAGGGACAAATGACCTGGCTGAGAATGGGATCAGAGCAGTGCAACAGGAGTTTGTGGAGTTGGGGAGGGGCCTTAGGCAAGTAACACACACAGTAACTTTCTCGGAAGTGTTACCTGCCTATGGCATGGATGAGGCTAGGGTACTCCACACCATGGGATTCAATGACTGGTTGAAAAACTGGTGTAGAGCTCAATTATTTGGCTTCATTGGGGACTGGGGCTTCACCTGGAGGGATGCAGGCCTATACTGGCACGATGGTCTGCATCTATCCAGGAGGGGAATGAGGATCCTAGGTGACAGGTTTAAATGCTTCATTGGCAAACATTTAAACTAGCCAAGGGGGGAGGCACTGAAAGGGAGAAGGGAAATCCTAGCCCTCCCCACCAAAAAATCAGAGTAGTTAGTGAGGTAAACACTAAGACACAGCAGTCGATAGGGAGGAGGGCAGGGGTAAATAGAGAAAAAGACAATGGCAGTAAGGACAGGGATGGGGCAAAAAGAAATAAAGCCATAAAAAATGGAGGGTAACGAGTACCAATGACCGTAGTCTAGGTAAAAAGCTCCTTGAAATGGTGGCCTTGATGGAAGAGGGATGCCTGGATATCGTGGCAGTCACAGAAACATGGTACACAGAGAACCATGACTGGGATGTCAACATACCAGGGTACACAATCTACAGGAGGGACAGGGAGGGAAGAAGAAGAGGAGGAGGAGGAGTAGCTCTCTATGTAAGGGAAGGGATCAAAGCAACAGAACTAAAGGGTAAACAGGGAGGAGAGGAGGCACTGTGGGTCACTCTGGAGACTGGAAATGGCACCACAATCTGCACAGGGGTTGTATACAGACCCCCGTCTCAGGAGGAGGAAATGGACAAGTGTAAGCCCCTCACCCCTGCCTTTTTGCAAATGACAGGTGGTATGCTGTTGAAGCTGGCAGCAATACCATGTGGGGACTGGGTTTGGGGAGGACTAGGTTACTCGGCACAAGGGCTAGGTTTAGCTACTCTGCACAGGGGCACCCAAGTAAATCCAAACACAGGAAGCAATAACTGTAATGTCCAATACCAGGAATGGGATTCTAAAGTGTGACTTTTATTCACATCCAAACTAAACAAACGAAGCATAGACAGACCCCCAAGGGGCTACATTCCTGGTAATGCAGATAAGAGAAACAGAACACTTCCTCAACACTTCAGCCCTCAGGCTCTGGACCCACCAGGCACACAGCCCGGACTTGCATGCAGCTTTGGGTACACAGCCCGACTTGTACACTATTTGGGTTTTCCCTAGCCCGGCTCCCCTGCCGGCCACTCGAACCCTGTCCATATGACATGGACACATTTTCCCGGTGGCTCCCTAAACCTCCTTAGAGCCTACGACTCCATAAGGGAAATTTACTTTCAATCCCACATCTGAGTACTTCCCTCAGCACTGGCCAAGTGCCTGAGGCAAAGTAAAAGGGCCACAGAGCAAATCCGTAGAGGTGAGCCTGGTTACTAAAGATGGGGGGGTTTCCCACCTCTAGCTTCCACAATCCATACCCGGCCATTTCTCTGGACATTAAACAACTCTTTCTGAAAAGCTTGGCAATGTAGATTAAAGGGTAAATGCTTGGCACATTTCCTCTACATGTCTTGACTTTCACCTTGTACTAGACTCGGACATACTTAAACATCTCTTTCTGAAAAGCTTGGCAGTGTAGATTAAAGGGTAAATGCATAGCACATTTCCTCTACATGTCTTGGCTTTCGCCTTGTGCTGGACTTGAACATACTTTTACTTTGGCTCAGCCTATTCCTCTAGGCCTCCCACTGATTAAGCAGTCCAATCTCCACTTTAAAACAGTTTAGGTGAAACATAGGCCCCATGTAAGAGCAGAACTCACCCTTTGGTTGCAGATGCCCCACAGGCGATTCTTGACAGCTTCTGGTGCCGCAGCACAACTTAGAAAAATAAGGCAGCTTCTTCCCTAACTGGAACCAGGAGGTTGTCCTTGGAATAACAGGCAAACCTTTTACCCCCATCCCCTCAGGGATGGGGCACAGAGACCAGTAACAGTGGTCTCCACCACTTCACGAACAGCTTACTGTGTTCCTCTTTTGGTGGAAACACACACCTTTCCCTAAAAGTAGCTCTATATCAGAGCTTTAGGCTCCAAGAGCCTGTGCACAGACTGCTGTGCTCCTCTCTTCAAGACTGATCACACACAACTGCTTTACACACTGTTCAAAAACTCCCAACATTCTAACCTAACTCCCAACTGCAGATTCCAATGTGGCTCATGCAGCTGCGATAGTTCTAAGGTGATGTCATTCCTCAGTCTCAGCTGAGACTGAGAACAGAGTGAGACAGCATGAAATCCATTTAACTGGAATTTCACTAGCTGCCTTACCTGTCTACCACTAGGTCTTACTGGGATTCTAGTAACCCAAGGTAACAGGGAGGTTACACAAGGAAATGATAGGAGGCATCCTTAGGATGGCAGAGAAAGGGGAGATATTGTTGATGGGGGACCTGAATATGCCAGATGTTAACTGGGGCACCTTTGCTGCAGCCACATCCAAGAGCAGGGCCATTCTCGATGTCCTACAGGGGGCATACCTCAGACAGCTAGTTTTGGAACCCACTCGGGAGGAGCAATCTTAGACCTGGTACTCTCAAATGGGGACAGAGAGAGGTTTCGATTTTGAAGTGGGTAGCCATCTGGGAACAAGCGACCACACCAAACAGCGTGGTTAACAATAAACTTAGCTGCAGAGTCAAGCCATACAAAAGTGAAGGTACTGGACTTCAGGAGGGCTGATTTTGTCAAAATGGGAGAGTGCCTCAGAAAAGCACTAGCAAACAGGCAAGAAGGTGGGGTTGAGCAACAATGGGAAAACATCAAAACCACCATCACAGAGTCAACAAGCCTTTGTGTGAAGCAAATAAACAAATCAAACGAAAGGAAAAAACCCTATGGTTCTCAAAAGAAGTGGTGGGGAAGTTTAGGGAAAAAAAGATAGCATTCAGGAAGTATAAGGAAACACAGAAGGAGCAAGACAGAGAACTATACCAGTTAAAGCAGAAGGAAGTGGGGAAGGCAGTCAGAATAGCAAAGGTCCAAACTGAGGAAAAAGATAGCTAACTCGGTTAAGAAGGGGGATAAAACCTTTTATAGGTACATTAGGGAGCAATGAAAGACTAAGGCAGGCATACTGAGGCTGAATAAAGAGGAAGGTGGTTGGGCAGAAAGCGACAGTGAAAAAGCAGGGATACTGAATGAATACTTCTGCTCAGTATTCACAATGGAAGAGCAGGGGGATTCACCCCAGAATTCTAAAAGAACTAAGGGAAGAACTAGTAACACCACTGACTACCCTTTTTAATAAATCATGGGAGGATGGTGTGGTGCCTGAGGACTGGAGGAGGGCAGATGTGATTCCCCCTTCACAAAAGAGGGAGCAAGACAGAGGCAGGAAACTACACACCTGTCAGTTTGACCTCAGTGGTAGGGAAAATGATGGAATCACTTCTGAAGGAAAGAATTGTTGAGTACCTAGAGGCCAGTGGGGCACAGGACCCAAGGCAGCATTGATTCACAGCAAGAAGGTCATGTCAGACAAATCTAATTGATTTCTTTGACTGGGTGACCAAAGTAGTAGACCAGGGAGGGGCTGTGGACATGGCCTACCTAGACTTTAGCAAGGCATCTGATACAGTCCCGCACAAAAGATTAATAAACAAATTAGCCAGCCTGGGCGTGGGTCCCAGGGTGGTAGCCTGGGTAAAACACTGGCTGGACAACAGTACACAGAGAGTAATAGTAAATGGAGTGCACAGTGAAGAAAGGGGGTTTACTAGTGGGGTACCGCAGGGTTCAGTACTTGGGCAAGTCCTTTTTAATCACTTTATAAGTGACATTGCAGAGGGACTGTAAGGAAAAGTATGTCTCTTTGCAGATGACACAAAGATCTGCAACAGGGTCGATACACAAGGTGGGGTGGAAAGGATGAAAAGGGACTTGGCAAGGTTGGAGGAATGGTCATATATGTGGCAGCTCAGATTCAATGCAAAGAAGTGCAAGGTAATGCATCTGGGAAACAAAAACCCAGGGGAAGAGTACACAGTGGGGGGTGAGATACTGACAACAACAAAAATGGAAAGGGACCGGGGGTAGTCATATCAGATGACCTAAAGGTGGGCCAGCAATGTGAGAAGGCAGTAAGGAGGACTGGGAGGATACCGGGATGCATAGGGAGAGGCATCACCAGTAGAAAACAGGAAGTTGTTGGCCTTCTGTACAGACAGTTGGTAAAACCACATCTGGAGTACTGTGTACAGTTCTGGAAACCCCATCTCCACAAAGACATAGACAGGGTGGAGGCTGTCCAGAGCAGGGCAACCAAAATGGTGCAGGCTCTGCACCAGAAGGCATATGAAGAAAGACTAAAGGAGCTTAAGATATATAGCCTCGAGGCAAGGAGGGACATGATAGAAACTTTCAAATACCTCAAGGGACTCAACAAAGTCCAAGAGGGTAGCATCTTTCAGAAAAAGAGATGTGCAAGAACAAGGGGGCACAGTTTGAAGATAGCTCAGAGGTAATGTGAGGAAGTATTTCTTCACAGAGACGGTTGTAGATGCATGGAACAGCCTTCCTGAGGAGGTCGTAGAGTCAGAAACAGTGGGGGAATTCAAGAATGCATGGGACAGGCATAAGGCAATTCTGGGTGGGGGGTGAGGAGGAAGTAGGCTGTTGTTTAATTAGGATCTGCAGCTTATCTGTTAGGTAGGGAAATGGGCAGACTAGGTGGGCCAAGCGGTTCTTATCTGCCATCAGATTCTATGTTTCTATATTTCTATGTTTACCCTTTAAACTGTCCTTTTCAAACTGCACTGGTGCACATAAAAGTCTCTGGATAACTGTCTTTGCAATTTTAAAAGTCCATGAAATCGCATGTGTAGCGCCAGTGGGCAAGTGTGCTGAATTACTAGGGGGGTTCCTAGGTAACATTCCCATATTATTCCTAATCTAGCTAATTAAGACACATTGCAAACGATTTTCATTAAATAGCATATAAGAGTAAAAAAATTTAAAATTTTGGTAAAAACTGGGGAAACAAATTCAAAACACTAAAAGAGTTCTCTCTTTTTTTTTTCTTACCCAGCACAAGCTGATCAGGCTACTGTCCATGCTAAAGGCAATTGTTCATAGTTTTCAAATTTCAATACAAAAGCAAACAATCTAGGAGTAAGCAGTAGTCCCTCAGACATAATTTCTGCAACGCTGTGAGGCATTTGGGGTTCTAAGGTTTTTTTCTGTTTCTTGGGGTACAGTACTTAGCGGCAGGGTCCTAGCGTGCAAAATAGAAACAAGGGTCTGGTTTGGTGCACTCTTCCCTTCTACAGTCATGGTTTACTACAAAATACTTTAACCTGTGTCCAACTCTGTCCTGCACCAAAGCGAAAGTCTTCAACAAGGTTAGACCTTCCCAAGCTGAGGAATTGCACATTGATCTTGCCAGGCCATGTACTTTGTTCCTATCATAGGCCATGTCTCTAATGTCCTCCTTGTGCCTAAGATGCACCTTTTCCATGGCCCTCTGGAATACCCAGTCGGATCTCCGGTACTCAGTTAAATCCCATTGTCTCTCACTAATGTAAGGGTAATTGCTTCAGGGTTCTCCACCTTGAAGTAACGCCTCACCCATTGCTCTGCCTGGCTCCAATTGAGCAAGGACCTAATGCTGGGCCATGGGGCCACTCCTATAGGCAACTAGATTCCTTCTCAGTAACTGATCACCATGAGGTCCAACTGATGTCTTGCATCCACGTCTATTAATTACAGGTTTCTGGGAGCAAAGAAGTGAGTTCCAGAATTCCCCAAATTGGCATTGCATATGGTATAGGAGTGTTTCTCTATTACCATGTCCTCAAACATCCAGGTAATACCTTCTTTGGGCTGGTCATAAATCAAAATGGCTTCCACAGATCTAGGAACATTCTCTTCCTCCAACCCATCATCTTCTTCCACTGTTTCTATGACAATCTTTGGGTTCATCAGGGCCAGTAACGTTTTCCTGCTCCTTGGGGAGCAGGGAACGTAACTTTAAAGGCTTAGCCTCTTTTGACTTCTTTGGTAAGGTTTTCGCCCTCACCATGGGTTCCTGAGTGGGGTTTGCTTTTGGCAACGTCCTCCCGGCTTCCTGCTCACCTCACTCCACAGCCTCAGGCTGACCTGATTGCTCAGTCATGTCCCTCACGCACTCCTGCAGCAGTACTCTTAATTCTGGAGATCCACCTCGGCCCCTCCCTCCTCCCTCCCTCTGCCACTGAGAAGTTCTTGGGCACTCGGTGTTGGTACAGGGCTGGGCAGACAGCTAGGCCCTGATACAACCTCTGACTTGACTTCTTTTTCAATAACTGGAACCTCCTCCCACTACTCAGATGGCTCCACAGTTGTGACCATACTAGTTGCAGGGGACACTCTTCTGGCCGATTGTGGCCATTGCCAGGGTGCAGGAGTCGGTGACTCAGGAGCCACATATTGTCCTTGTGGCTGCATATTAGAAGGCTTGACCACCCTGGGAACACTCCCACAAGCACACGATAAAACATACAGACTACCTTATAACCCCACTCCCACATTGTCCACAAAAGATGCAGGACTCACCCGAACTGCTCCTTTCAACCACACTCCACAGCAAATTGATTAATCCCTCTGGAACATTGATAGTCCTACCTCTGAATCAAGGGGCATAAGCCATGCTTGCTCTCCAGAAGTCCAGTATAGCAGATTAATCCACAATGATTAGCCTCCACAAGTTTCTCCAACTGTAAGCATTGAGTGAACCTTTTCCCTTTCTTTATCAGTCAGCAGAAATGTTTGTTTTTCAGCAAACACTCCACTAAAGGGTGGTGGCAACAACGATTCTTTAAACACAGACAACAACACTCCTTGCTCCTCAAAGGTTTCCAGAAATCTGCTGCTCAGACCACCTGACCTCCCTTTTCTAGTGCTACATCTCATTAACGTCATCCACCAATCAAATCGCTTCCTTTCCTCATTTACAGTTATCACGGTTTTTCTTCATGTGAAGCAGGTGCCGTTTTGTCTCCTCACGATGCAATTAAAACTGTAGCTTGAGGGCATGGCTTGAGCCGAATACAAGATGAATGCTCAATTTAGATGAGCGCTGCAAATCGTGAGCATACATCCGACTGAAATCCGCATTCGGGGCTAAGTTTCTGTTTTTAATTTGACGGCGCTATCTTCCGCAACTGCAAGCTACCCACTGATCCCAAATTTGAATAGCTTACTCTTGGGATGGTGACATGGTTCGACCCTCCATTTCATCCCTAGTCCACCGACTTATGGATAGGCCTCCAGCTGGATCCATGGACATTCAGTCAGCTACTAATATGCTGGCCACTATCCTCAGCAGACTGGACAATGTCACAGTGGCCACCAACCATACCACCACTGCTTTACAGCAACTTGACGCTAGATTTGCACAGATGGAGAGGTCCGTCACTGCCCATGACGTGGCCATCCAAGAGCTACAAGCCACCACACAAGAACAGGACTGTTTGCTCTGTACCATGCACGATCGTGTGGAGGACCTGGAGAATAGGAGCCGCCGCAACAACTTGCAGCTCCTAGGTTTCCCTGAGGGTGTGGAGAGAGGCAATGTGAGGGACTTCCTATGTTCTGAATTACCTAAAATCCTGCAGTTTCCTGAAGGAGCCCAAATGATGATGAAAGGGCTCATTGCACACTCTAACCATGGCAACAGCCCAGGGAAAGGCCCTGGCCCATCCTTGTGAGGTTCCTGAACTTCACAGAGAAAGAGCACCTCCAGAACAGGGCAAGGGAACTCAACAATCTGTCCTGAAATGCCCACAAAATCCTGTTGTTCCTATTACCACTGGGACCAGGTTTTGCCTCCTACTGATTCTCTTCGTGACTGGTCGCAAATCTGGAAACATATGTACAAATACATTAAATGGGACCGATATCGCTTCCAACAATTCCAGGTGCTGCATAACCTTTATTGTACTCCTGATAAGTTGTATAGAATAGGTCGGCTCCCCTCGAATATCTGTTCCAGATGTAACAAAGCTCACAGAACATTATATCATATTCTTTGGCTCTGTGAAAAAGTCACCCCTTTTTGGGAAGCCATTCGGAACAGATTAGACCCACTTTTGGGACTGTCTGAAGCTTTCCTCCCCGAGATATGTATGTTGGGGACTATGGGGATACTCTGATTGGTAACCAACAGTGTCATATAACCCTTATCTCAACCTATGTGAAGAAGGTGATCTTAAGGCATTGGCTTGATCAATCTATTCCATCTGTGACTGAATGGTTCTGGGAGACTCTTTTCACCTTGCGGGCAGAATGAACTATAGCCAACCTGTCGAATCGCTTTCGTACTTATCAAAAGACTTGGGAACCACTGTACACCCTGCTTATGTTATAGCTGAGTGGGACCTCATTACCTTTTTTTTTTATATTGATTTTTTTTTTGTTTTGTTTGTTTTTATAACTTATGACTCCAGTGGTGGGGGTAGGGGTTGTGCACTGTTTTTACTCAAAGCTGTTATTCATGATACTATGCAATAGTTCATTGATCCACTCCATTCTACATACCTCTATCTTTGCAGTTAGCGTGTTGTTGTTAGTTTGTATTGCTGTTGTATTGAGCTCTATGATGTTAAAACTCAATAAAGTGTATTCAATTTGAAAAAAAAAAATCCTGACTTTCCAGGACTACTCGAGGGAACTGGCTGCAAAGCGGAAGAAGTACATGGAGGCCAGGAAACTGCTTCATCTGTTGAATGTTCCCTTCTCCCTCCGGTACCCATCTGCCATGTGGTTGATGCACCAAGGCTCCCCCCTAATGTTTGCTATACCGGAGGCCCTTATGGAGTTTATCTATAGGATCTGGCCTCAGGAGCTGAAGGTAAACAACATGCTCTCGACTCCAACAACCGGAATGCTGCCAGCCTTCATGGCACCCAAATGGACAAGCTTTCAACAGCCTGTGAACCCAGGGAAGCTCCATTGCATGCCCCCAATAGCCCACCTCCCCATGACAACAATTGGACACAGGGCAGCCCAGAGCCTGGGTCATCCAAGGTTAAGAAAAGACGGCAGCCACAGAGACATTCACTCAAGGAGCATCCAATGGAGAGGGAAGGTTGTGCGGCCGAGGACAAGAGGGAGACAGTCACTGAAGAGTTTGTGGAGCTTGACATCAGAAGTCCCTACTTGTCAGACAGTCAATATGCAGCACTGGCAGATATAGAAGGAGGAGGCAAGGACTGTATGGATCTTGCTGTTGAGACTTTGCGCCTGGACACCCCGGTTCTCTCATGGCCTGCCGAAGACCCTGCTGGCCCTGTTGAGGAGATGATCAACTCGCTAGTCCATGAAGATCATTGTGACTCGACTTGGATACAGAAGATTGTAGGCCAGGCTGATGTGGCCCACCTTGTTCACCCAGCTGCTGTGCGAATATAACTGCCACTGTTGGACTCATTGTGTCAGATAACTGCCGTTTCTTTCTTTTCTTTCAAGCCTCATTGCTTTGGGGCAGTGGTGGGTGGGAGGGATGGGGCTGGAAGGTTGCCGTGAAGCACACACAGAGGGCCCATATCCTCGAGCTTTCCTAACCACCCACTCCCGCCATCACTCAGGCGTTGTTTAGTGCACCTGTTCCCCCAAGCTGGGGGCTGGGGTTGGAGAGTTGATGCACCAACCCTCCGGGTCCCACAAGTTAATAGCTGCTGAACTTTCATCTATGTTTAGGGTTGCAGCTGACATGTGTTAGATTGCTGCTTTTTTTTTTTAGTTGTCAGCTGTATTTTGCTATGTGAGGTATTGGGACTGGTGGGGATGTCCTTGGGGCTTCAGCACTGGGGTGGGGGGCTGAAGATGGTCTGCACTTCTTGGGGGGGGAGGCGTGGGTGGGAATTTACTGCTTTGCCTAACAAGTGGTGAGGAGGGGGTAGATATTGCAGGTGCGAGGGCTGCAAGTGTCCAAGTACCTGCAGGCTGGTGCCTAAGAAAGCCTCTTCATGTGGGGGCTTCCCCCCACATCGTTGTACCCAACTCTTCCCCACATCAGGGATGCCATCTGATTTGCTGCAGTACTCTGACAGGTTGCCCTGGGGAGAGAGGGTCCTGGCCATGGAGGGGTGAATCCAATTCCCACCCGAGCATAGGTTCCTCCACGAGGACCCTGCTCACGATAGTCGGGGGGGTGCCCAGCTGTTCAAATATCAGTGCTCACCTACCCGAGGCCATAAGCTGTAATGACAACTGACTGATGGGGGAGGAGTTGTTGACCGGGGGATATAGATGTCCTAACTTAGTGACTTCTTGCCCCCACTTGTTCAGTATAGGTTCTGGCTTGGGTGGTTGCCCCCCTTCCCACTGACCTTGGAGGACCTGCTTAGGGGGGATGCTGGGGCACTGCCAATGTGGTAATGCTCACCTGGTGAAGACCCCATGGCCTGTCGGATGTCTGAGAACCCCTCTCACCTTAGTTTCCTCCTATCTCTACAAGCCACTCATCCCCTCATCCCCCTGTCTGTGGGTAGGGACACTGCTGCAACGCAGTGCAGGAACACCTCCATCCCACTGGCGCAAAACACACAGACAGGGGTGTCAGTGCTGTCCTCTCGGATGAGAGATGGTCCCCCCCCCACCGGGACTCCCCTACATACCCTTTTCCTCTATGTCATACTAGTTGAATAGCCCCGGGGTACTAAGCTGTGACGGCTCATGGAGCAGTGACCGAAGTCAGGCGGTCAACCCTATCTAGTTTGAGGTTCACTCTAGGTTTATCTGGTCAGCCACGGCTGACAGGCCCCCAGGGGGAGCTCGGCTGGACGTGTGGCCCATACTGTTGCCGGCTATGGTCGTAGCTCACTCCCCAAAATACTGTTTCATTATGATCAATGTTGATACCATTTTCTTTCTGATATTTCTGCTATTTCTTATGTATGTTTTCATGTTGCTAAGTTTTCAATGTACTGTGAGTTGCTGTGGCAGAAGGGTAATGTACCAGCGCTTGGGATCCTATGGAATGGGCACACTGAAAAGGGTGGGTGGGCCCCCCCTTCAGACAGGGCAGATAGTACTCTTGCAGTGTAACATGGTCTCAGGTTGGATAACAGTTCAGTCCTCACCACTTTCACACTTGTACACACTAGCTAAATGCACGATACCTCCGTCACTGGAATATGGCTGACATTATGAGCCATTCGTGGAAAGTTAGAGGACTGAACACTCCTGTTAGGAGGAAGAAAGTCCTTGCCCACCTCAAAAGATATAAATCACAAATTGCCTTCCTACAGGAGACCAAACTTACACAATCTGACCATAAATTTCTGGTTCGGGACTGGATGAGGCAGGAGATACACTCAAGTGCGCAGTCTAGAAAGTGTGGGGCCGCTGTACTGCTACATAAATCACTCAAGTGGCAACTGTGCTCCCAACAGGCTGACTCTTCTGGGAGGTGGATTATGGGGGTCTGGGACACCCCACAGGGAAAGATCCTTCTTTGCAATGTCTATGGACCTAACATAGAAACATAGAAAGTGATGGCAGAAGGGGACTGCATGGTCCATCTAGTCTGCCTATAAACCTAGCCCCCCCCCCGACTTAACTGCTATTCAATGTTATAATATCTTTGTGCCTATCCCATGCCTTCTTGAATGATCCGACTGACCTAGTCTCCACAACCTCTGGTGGAAGACCATTCCAAGTATCCACCACTGAGGACCTAACTAAGACAGCCTTGCCTTTTTCCATGAGCTGGCCCGTGCCCTTGGTTCCCTTGTCCCCCAGGGCTGCCCCATCCTGTTGGGGGGTGATTTAAATATCACCTTGGTCCCCACAGTGGACAGGAGTGTCCTCAGTAAAGAACCTTATGTCTGGGGAGTGCGGACTATAGGGCAACTCATGACGGACTTGGGGCTCACTGATATTTGGTGCACCTTTCACCCACGGGACCGTGACTATACATTTCAATCCATGGTGCATGGCTCCCTAAGCTGGTTCAACTACTGGCTCACATCCCCGGAACTGACACAGGCTGCCCTATCCACCACCACCTTGCCCATCATAATTTCTGATCATGCGCCAGTACAATTTTATTTTACGTGGGGCCCTGCACCACAGGCAGCATCCAACTGGAAACTGGACCAGCTCTTGCTCAGAGTGAGACCCTGATTTCATTGCATGGGCAAGGGGAGAAACCAGCACAGTTTCCACCTTTCTGCTACCCACAGCTGTGGCAGAGTCTATTGGGGGATCAGGATTTAAACCTGCGCCCTACACATTTCTTTGTCCCCAATTCGAGCCAAATGGGCTCCGATTTACTTCAGGACCTTTGCTCTATCCCAACTAAGTGTTCCTTTACTCAGTTTCCCACCTTTGGGAGCGGAACACTCATTTCTGAACTCAGGCAAAAACTCTCCTCAAGATGGAGGGAGAAGTGTACGATGGTAAGCTGTACAGGCACTTTCCCAGTCCTTTCCACTAGAGGCCTCTGCTCCTGTCGATCCATGGGCAGGGTTCGCACAGGGCAGGGCCAAATCCTCTCAACACCAACAGTCCCAGTACCCAGCAACACATAACCTTGAGTGGACGTGTCGAATGAAGGGGTCGCTCTGTCACCTACCCCACAAGAGACTCACTGCCACTTTAGTCTTTACTGGTTCTCCATGGTGCCATTCACTCTCACAGGATTAGAGAGCCTAGCAGGCTCTGTGCAACCCTCTGCTACTTTGCTGCACCTTCTCAACTGTTGCCCCACTGATAGCTTGTGGGGGTCTCTATTCCACTTTTGGGACCGGGGGATAATCTCCCCAACCTGGCCCCGGGCCTCCGGCCCTGACTGTAGACCTCCCCTCAGGCCTGCAAACAGGTGCTCCCACTCCTACTTGAACTCCAACTCAACTCCTACTCTAACTAACTAACCTCGCACCGATTGGCACTTTGAAAAACAACCATGTGCATGCTGCCTGGGCCATTGCCATGCCGAGTGGCGCGTACACCTCCCCGATGCTGACAGGGCATCTCTTTTAGTAAGCCCCGAATTTGGCACAGGGGTTACATTTCATTTTACTTAAGTAATTTTACTGTATGTTTGTGCAGCCTATTAACACTGTGTCTCGTTTCTTCTGAAGTATCTCCTCCCTGCCCTGTGATGCAACTGGAAATGAGCCTTAGCTCATTGTACAGTTTTCTGGTCACCAGTTTTTTTTATTTCTTTATGTATCTGTCTCTGACTTGCCACCTTCTCCCCCCCTTTGCCTCCCTTCTACCAGCCACCCAGACTAATCACCTGAATTCTCCCATACTCAATCGACCTCTGTCCCTCCATGGCTTGCCCCCCCCCCCACCAATACCAGTACCATCAGCATTCCCCTATCCCCTTCAGAGAAATAGAGTCAGTAAAGGGGCGTGCCTCGGTTACTGGTGCACGGCCCAGAGTAGCCCAGCCCCATCCTGCATCAGGTGGGGTGTTTCCTTGTTCCCTTTCCCCAAGGATGTCAGTGGCAAGGGTGCAGGTGCACAGGAATGTGCTTAGCATGACAGCAGCTGACACCCCTGATTCCTTTCATAGTGCTGCCTGCGGCTCCACTTGTGGTCATCCCCGTGGCACTTGTACGGTGGCGACTGCCCCCCCACCCCTTCGTGGATGACAGTGTCTGTGGGGAAACGTCACCATCTTCTCAGTCAGCCCCCGATAACCCTGGCTCATTCCCAAACCCTGGTCACCAGCATCATGAACAGCAGCCCTATCGCTTAGCCAAAAGGCTGGCTCATGCACCAGTTTTTAAATAAATACAGTTAATACAATTATTTTACAAACTTAATTATAAATAAAAAAGAATAACACAATTTAATAAATTAGTGTGTTGAGGGTTGCCATTTTATACACACAATGCTGGCACTACAGAAAGTTGAGGGGAAGGGGGGTGTTAGTGTTCTGTACAAATCCTTAATTATTGGTGGGCTGTATATGATGGGAGCTCAGATAGGGGAAGGTATGAACATTGATCTCTAAGCTGTTCAAGCAGCAGCCTTTAGAAAGTGAGGCGGTTAGAAGTTTTTTTATGGGTATGTTATAAAACCTAATCTAATTAATGTACTGTTTTCTGAATGTAGCGAAGCACAGGCACAACTTTAAAAAACTCCAGGTCCCTGCAGGCTTGATTCTCTCACCCCTTCTAGTTAGGTGACTCCACTCTCTTGGAAGATGCTCGTCTGGCTAACACTTTCAAAGACAAGACTGTGTCTGTGCACTGGAGACCTAAATGACAGACTTTTTAATACAAGGTGGTGGTTGTCGCAGTTATCCTACCCTGTCTCCATCCACAGTATCTCATCTCATACCAATCCCTCACTCCATCCATCTTTTTCATTTTACTTACTCTATTGTTTTACCTACTCTATTCCCTTCTCTCTTTTTCTGCATTTGTCCATAGCATGTTCTCTCTCTCTGACCTACCTCTCTGTCCCTGTCTCTCTCTCCCCATCACTGTGCAACACTGCCTCTCTCTAATGCATCCTGTTTCACTGCTGTATCTTTTCTCCACTTCTCTGTTTTCCTTTCTCCCCTTCTCTACTAATTGTCATCCCTACTAATTTTTGTCTCTCTTTTTTCTCACTCTGCAACCCCCCAACATTCTGTGCCTCGCTTCTATACCCACATTCCTTGGTCACTGTGCTTTGCTGTCTCTCTCCTGTATCCCTGTTTCACATGTATCTTTTTCCACTTCTGTAGTTCCTTCCTTCCCTTCTCTCACTCTCTCTCTTTCTCTCTCTCTCTCTACTAATTCTACCCATCTCTCTACTTCTCTAACTCTGCTCCCTTCCCTCTCTCCCTCTGTCTTTATCTCTCTGCCACTTCTCTCTCTCTCGCTCTCTCTCTCTCTACCTCATGTTGACTTTATTTGTAAGTCTCACTCTGTGATGGAGTTGTTTCCTTAGTTTCACAGTGCCTCACTGTTTAATTAAAGCAATCCATATTGAATTCATGTCCAGATGCTTTGACCAGCAGAGCCAGCAGCTCATCGGCATGCCAGCTGCTCTGAACAGAGTGCAGCATCTTGCATACTAATCAGAAGAGAAGGTAGTGATTCATCAGGCTGTGATGCGTCCTCTGCATCTACAAGCACTTATGACATGTAATTGGTAGTGCATAAGCAAGGCAGGCCACATTAAAACCCCTAAAGATAGTCGGAGATAAAAATTAATGACTTTTGCTTTATGTAATCCTGCGTACTTTGTGTTGGGGGTGGCGGCTGTGTAGATTATTAGTCAGATGTAACTAGACAGAGAGGAACAATAGCTGGGTCGTCTGTACACAGGGCTGTAAAAAACACACACAGTATATGTTAAAAGAAAAGGGGACAACATAGCACTACTGAGTCACAGGGTTACTTATGACTGGTGTTACTCTTTACCTTGAACTCTATGGTCATCTTTTTGTTTGTTTTTCTGTTTATTCCCCTCGCCAACCAGCCCTCATCTATCCAGCATCATGGCCTCTTCACTCCAGCTTCCCTCATGACTTACCTTCACCTCTTTGTTCCCCCAGGGCTTGCTGCCCCTTGCGGGGTTGGCAGGGTTGCCCAACTCCCACCTAGAAATGGATCCAGTCTGTAGATGCTGCTGATTCGCTGGATGCTGGGGCCTGCGAGTGACCAACGTAATCCTGCCAGTTGGGGCATTTCCACCTTTAATGGTCTTATTCCCCCTAGGATGTTGGTGGCAAGGGTGCACAAACGTACATGGTGCAGCACCAGCGACATCCTCCCGCTCACTAGCCACTCTGACTGTACCACCAGCAGTGATCACCCAGGTGGCAGTATAGCAGCAAGCTGGCTGTCCTCCCTCCCTGGGGAACATCCTCTGAGATGCTTGATCTTCCCCCCAGCTGGCCCCAATGACTTCAGCTTGTTCCCAAAGTTGGGTCGCAAGCATCATGACCGGTAGTCCTGCCACTGCAACAATGGGTGGCCCAGAAACTCTGCAACCATGGTATTTACCTGATCACCATCTAGTCACTATCAAATGTACCCATCTTACACACCTGCCTGTCTAATCAATATATTTGTATGTATATATCCAAAGTCTTTCTTGCTTTCCTTTGTCAGGAGTCCTGCAGTTCCATATAATGTATATTAGAGCTGGGTGAAATGACAAGTCCCTCTGGCGGAATTCAGGTGGACTGGCAATTCTGTTTTCCAAAATCCTTTTTGGAATTTTTCCAAAAAATTCCATAGAATTCCTAAAGTCATTTAAATCATTTTCTGTGGATTCCGTGAACTGTGGATGAGTTTCCTGCGGTTTGCGGAAGCTTAAGCCGTGGGTTTTGTTTATGTTATTTATTTATTGGAGTCTCAGATTGAATGCCTTTGAGCAAAACAGCTCATTTACAAAGGTTCCACGTCATTGCAGTGCAGATTATTTACAGTAGACAAACATGACACAATAGCAGATACACAAGGTGCTATAAAGCTGCAATAAAGAAAATAAATAAATTGTAAATTGCAAATTAGTAATCGGCTGTTTAAATTCTGCTTATGGAATTTTGGAATTCTGATTCCAACAGAATTCCATGACATTAGTCAGAATTTTCTGAAATTCCATGAAATTCCAATCTGGTGGAATTTAAAAGTTTTACCCAACACTAATCTACATTGATGAGCTCCGGTGTAGTTCTCCATTACAGTCTGCCTAGCAGCAGTGAATGTGCTTTGTAGACCTCAATCCCCTTCCCCATCAAGCTCTGTGATCTGCAGGAAGGGGAAACTGGATAGGCCACTATCTTTGAGCTTGCCCCCCCCCCCATCTTGGATTAGTGGATGGTGCAGGGGTAAGGGAAGGGGCAAATACTTTAGGATTTGGGGTTTTGGGCCTAAACAGATACAGGAGCAAGAGGTTTGGGGGGTCTTAAATAAAGACGGTGTTGGGTGGAGGGGGTAGTGACTGACAAATCATAGTGCCCCCCAAATAATAATTTATTTATTTGGTTTTTGTTTACCGGGTAGGTGAGCTAGCCATAGAATGACTATTTTCAGTCACAACCTGGGAGGAATACAACATGAAAAAACAACATTGCCAGCACAGCATACAAAACTTGGAGAATACATGCGAAGCATATAACAAACAGACTGTGATGTACTTATGGTGAAAACAAAATACAAGTTGGGGCAGAGTAAGTATGCAAGAAACATAAAACCAGCTATCTAACATGCAGTGTGAGCTAGGCAACAAATATACAATAACCTAGTGAGTACATAGTAAGTACACAGTTTAACAAGTACAATTTACCCATTGAAAGGAAGTCAGGAATTATAATCTTCCTTGCAAATAGTTTGATATGAATGAATATGCAACAAATATGGGGCCAGCTGGTTCACTTGACTAGTGGACTGGTGTGGGTCAGGTGAGGGAGTTGGTTACTTTGTAAAGATGGTTTTGGGTGGGGGTTGGTGCTGACAGGATGCAAGTTTTATTAAAGGTATGTGGGGACCAGGGAGTGGAATGGGGGAGGAGACCATGGAGGAGGGAGGGGGTAGCCATGGAAATCTCCACCTGAGTGAGGGAGAAAGGCTTAAAGGTTTTAAAAAGCCTTTTTTTGTTTTTAAGCATATTTTGCCTGAGTAACGAATACCCAGACATCCCCTCAAATATCAATACTTGGTGAATATTTGGGAGACGGTGTTCATACACACTTAGTTGTGATCAGTTAGCATCAGATTCAGTCCCTTAATGAGAGGTACGTCACAGGTATCTATTAAGACTAGGCTGAACACTGTTTGCGCTGATCACCTCCTCTGGTAACCTGGTCCACAAACTACTGTATTGCTGCTGGATGAAAATAATGTTTTCTTAAGTCTCCCCTGACTGTCTATTCGTTTAGCTTGTACTCACACCATCTGCTAAACTGGCCTTCTTGTATTGTCTTAGCCTTCTTGTTTTTATATATTGTAAACCATCATGTAGTGCTGTTGCCATCCCAGGACACCTGTGCAAACAAGATGTTTTTGTATCTCACAAGGCCTTTCTGGATAAAATTTCATATAACTTTATAGAAATAAATACCATACAGCATTATTACTTTTTTCTGCTGTTTAGCATAATAGATCAGGGAGAGGCTTCCAAATTTAAAGAACTATATTTGGGAGACTGGAAGTCATTAAAAACACAAGGTTGATCCATGGCCCATTGCCAGTATCTGACTTTTTTTTTATTTGACATGTTTGGAAAAAACAGAAGGGGGGAGCAGCAAATTACTGTGGTGGGGAAGGGGGTGGTCCAGTGAGCAGCTCTGACCACCTGGGGAGGATTAATTTAAAAACAAATGTCAATGAGTGCTGAGTACTTGGGGTGTTGCATTATGGGAATGGGGTAAACTCAATACTGACACTTCATGGTGCAACATGAGGCTGGCAGTGCACTACTGAGGCACCATCCTTCGAATGAGATGTTAACCTGAGGTCCCTTCTGCCCATCTCTGATCACTGTCCAGGTGGAAGTTAAAATTTCTACTGTACTTACTGTAAAAGGGGAATGTCTCCAGAGACCAGGACCACATTCTCCATCCATATAACTAATTCATGTAACTGCCACCAAGACACACCTGGCAACAAAACTGTTATAGCTTAGTGTGCCTTCGGGTGAAAACTACAAATAAAATATTTGAAAAAATTAACCTGCACACCCCTCGTTATAGCATCTCCAGTTCTTCATCCTCCCTCAGATTAATTAAATCCCCAGGTCACCCTACATGTTTCCAGTTGGTACAACCTAATTTATGCAAATATCCTCCTCTTCTCTTGCAGAGTTGGGTGTTGTATTGAAACAAAAAAAGTGGTAAAGTCTAAAGGAACATAGGTAAGTGTGCTCTCCATCCTCTGTAATATCCACCCTGTTTGCTGCTTCCTCTGTGAGCCCCCATCACGTGTGTGAGCAGCATCTAGCTGACTCAGTTGGGGTGGATGGGGTATGGGCTATGATGAAACATAGACAATGTTGGCAGAAAAAGACCATTGGCCCGTACAGTCTGTTCAGTTTTACCCTAGCTACTCTGTGATCTTTTGTCAAGGTGGGGTGAAGGAGATTATTATTTAATTATTGTGTGCAGCCGATGGGCAGCTAGAGGGGGGGTGAGGGTTCTTGTCATGTTAATTACTGAGTGAGAGGGAGCAAGGAGAAAGAGAGTGCTATGAGGAATTATACAATAGTAAGAACATTTCTAGCATTCTGATTGGTCAATTTGTGCCTGTAACAGTGATGTTATTTGAGCATAACATCACTGTATCAAGTCCAGGCACATACATGACCTCCTCACACGTATGACAGGACACATATTACTTCACACTTCAAACAACTTCCCTCGGAGTCACCCCCACAAAAAAACACCACTTTTAGTCATGTATTCCTGTAGGAATTTGCTACATTTCTTAATTTACCGATAGCCTTAATTAACAGACTACGACCCCATACAGTTTCAAAAAGAGCAAGTGGAATTTCAAAATGACAGCACTCATCAGCGCTGTCCTGTTCTTCCCCTGCTAGTGAGCGCTGGTATCGTGCTCCACTTCCTGATTGCCTCCTTTTATTGAATTTAAATGTAACCCTCCTGCAAATAGGGGTTCCCAAAAAGTCTTCCAGAAGCTTGCTTGAATGCTCCAAGCCTGAATGGTGTTTGGCATTTAAGCCGTTTATCTGTGAGTGCTTTTAGAGCCTCTGGTACTGTCTCTTTAAGAA
Source organism: Neoceratodus forsteri (assembly GCA_016271365.2). Taxonomy (NCBI): domain Eukaryota; kingdom Metazoa; phylum Chordata; order Ceratodontiformes; family Ceratodontidae; genus Neoceratodus; species Neoceratodus forsteri. The sequence continues at coordinate 1,026,060,266 of CM028130.1, read as the reverse complement.
CTGTCTACTTGCAGACATAATTAGTTTGTATGGGGGGGACTGTGTGTTTTCCTGCTTGAGTTCCGCTCGAGCTACTGCCAAATTGCTCCATTTCTGCCATCGCTAAGTGGGCAGAAGGAGCACTCTTCAAATATGTAATTGTTTGCTTGTAACCTGTTAGAGTAATAATGAAAATGCAGTTTGATTTAACCTGCTTTCTTGTAGCAAGGACTGTGCAGAATAGCTCCCTCGTGTTGGTTCTGGACTGCTGAATTGGACCAATCATGGTGGGGATCCTTTAAAATGGAGCCTGCTCTGGGCGAATCTGAACTTGGACTCTCCTCTGGAGCCTGCTGTAAGGGGATTGTAAAGGGAGTGACTCTGGGAAATGTAGTTTTGACTTCGGCCCCTTTTTTCCACCAACAGGGGGAGTTTACTGTGAGTGACAGCCAAACCAGCCAACTGAACTGGGAGGAACTCAAAGGAAATGCCCGGCTCTGTCTACTGGAAAGATCAGATCAGTTTGGGCTGTGAAGAGACAGGGAGCTGTGTGCTCATTAGTGTAGTTTTAGCCGGGAATCTCGCGTAAGGCCCTAAGTTTCGTCTGCAGCTTGTGAAGCGCCTGTTCGACTGAATCCAACCTGTGAAGAGAATCAAGGAGATCTGAAGAGCAGAAACCAGGCTCACCCTGTAGAAGACTGGAGAAATTGCTGAATCGCGTTCGGTCTGTCAGGAACTGAATCTGCTGTGTGTTCTCCTGGGTATTGTGCAGTAATTGCGATCGGGATCGAGAAGCAGCCTGCCTGGTATAGTACTTTCCTTTTACATATAAATGTGTGTAGTGCTTGTGGGGAATCGCATTTCAAATCCCCTGAACAGTGAATTGAGTGCATGAAGCTGGAAGTAAACCCCAGCTTAATCCAGACTACATCTATTTGCTCTAATCTGCAGTGGGGTTCAGTCACAACGACCTTTTCCACAGGTTCTGCTCCTCCTGGCAATCCAGGACAATCGTGCCTTCCATCCAGTTCCCAGCATTGAGTCTGTGAGTACAAAGCAGGGTAGCTCCCTGCCATCTGTTTATCAAATTGCAAGTGTGTCATCTAATTGTTGTTTTCTCATTTCTTCACGAACTGAGCCATCCGGCTCCGGATGACAATTGGGTATTGTGCAAGTGTTTTTTTTTTCCAACACAGGGCCCCAACTAGCTGCACCGATCCTGGCTAGCTCCCCCCCCCATCCTGGGTACCCAGTGAAAGTGACAATTTGGGACTCTGAATATGTGCACAGTACTGTGATTATTAATGTGTTTAACCTAATTAATCTGATTTCCCCCTGTCCTTGCTATATCCCCCTAAATAAATCAGATTTGTTTGTTCCAGCAAAGTTACACTGTCTGAGGTATTCGTTTATGTTAAAGTATTGTTCTGTGGCTTTTGCGCTGTATCATCTTGTTTTACAGGGGGTCCCCAGAGTCCAGTCGACAGAGCCAGTCCTGGGGGTAAGGGTACATTGTGAAGATGTTCCTAATGCATTGTGTGGGCCACTAGTGGGAAGAAAAGGGGGTTGCAGTGTCCCAGAAAGCTATGACCAAGTCATATCAGACAGTATTAACCCTAACCTCTGGGTGGAGGCACCCGCCATTGGACCTAGGCCCCTCAACCTGTCAGTAGTCAGTCAGGCAGGGGTAGTAGCCCATGGAATAGTTCCACCTGGGGGTTACATAAAAAATAAGAAAGCAAGTAAATATCAAGCTGTCACAAAGATCAGTACACTTGCTCAACATGAGCTTCAAGAACATGCGCTCACAGTCTCACACATGCTCCACTTACACATCTCCAGGTGAAAGTATGCAAAGACAGATGGGAGGCGGGGGGGGCGATGGAAACTATACCATGCAAAACTAAAAACAAACAGAGACAGCTTGGGGGGGGACAGAAACAGAGTCACGGATAAAAAGAAACCCCCTTCCCTCAAAAAAAAAAATAAAAACTGCAGCCCCACCTACTGACCAAAGAGCAGCTTAGAACTTCATTTTATGCTCACTATGCATGCACACGCAAGTGAAAATCTTGCTATAATAGTGACTTTTCAGGGGTGTGACACTGTTGGTCCAATGCAGAGTGGTCTGCAAGGGGCTTGTCAGTATCACATCAATCATCAGCCAGGCTGATCATGACACTCTTCTGGCTTGCTGGGTAGAAACTTTGTGTATTTCTTTTTTTTTTCTATATGTACTTTTATCCTCCTTCTGCCTGTGGCTACCCCCTTCTGACTGATCCCCTCAGCCCTATCACCCCGGTATCATTGGGACTTACCCCTACCCGGTCACTGGGTGCAGAGCCTGCAGGAGGTTGGTCGTCATCCGCAGCTGGAGGTGTTTTTCCATTTTTTATCCCTTCCCCATTGCTGGGGCATGCACGCAGAAAATGCACCCGTTCAGGCGTGTGCATGTCTGCAGTTGTTCCGCAGCACCCTCCCTATGTCTTGCCCCTCTGACCCACACTACCTTCCGGCCTCCACCTGGGAGTAGTCATTTGGTGGGAATGCCAGTCCTTCCTCCCTTCCCGGGATGCTCGATCCTCTCCCTCCCCTGCCAACTCTCAACAGCCCATGCTGGTTCCCAAACACGGGACACCGGCGTGGCATGAGGTGTGGCGTCTAGTGCCTCAACACTCAGCACCACTGGGCCGGTTAAACTTTGTGTATTTTGAAATAAAGATCTGACCCAATCATAGGTTGCTTCTTTCCTTTGATCTACACCACCCAGCTGGCAGAGCTGATCACATCATGATCAGTCTGCTGTTTTTCCTCACCCCCCCCATGTAATCCCCCATGCCGGAGTCCCGCTCCCCACGTGCCACCAGCAATAAAGAAAATCCTCCCTCGATCACCCTGCAGAAGTCAGGACCACAGCCACTCCAGTTTCTGCCATTTAGTCTGTCCATTCCAAATTTAACAACTTTTCTGACAAAGCAAGGCTTTCAAGCATCACGTCCTAACATTTATCAAACCTTGCTCCTCACTGCAGTTACTGTACATACTCGGCACTGAAGGTGATGCAGACATTTACATGACATAGTTCAATACTACATACCTCTCAAGTGACCCAATTTTACACAGCCTGTCCCGAGGTCCTGACTTGCCTGCATACAGTTCCAATTTGCCAGCATGCTGCAGTGGAAAGTGAACAGCGCCTGTGAGAGGTGCTGAGTGGGTTCATTTTCCAGGGCCTGTTGGAGTCGACATTCTCACGTGGCATTCATAGCCAAGCAGAGGTTCTTCCAGTGAAGTCACGGGGCCACAGACTTGCGTCTCACACTGATGTACAACATTTAAACAAACTCAGATATGAATTTTAAACTGAAACCTGGCATCAGCCCCCCGCATTCAGTGAGTAACCCCCGTGGTGGTGATTTGAACACAGGCTCCCCAACAGGTCCATCTTCAGGACATAAAAGGAGAGGCAACCTCCAGGACATGCCTCACCTGTTCCTGACTGCCAATGAGAGTTCCACAGCAAAAGTGTGATTTTTTTTGACTGAGCTCAGAACTGCGACTTGCTAAAGTACCGAAGATTATGAGGAGTAGAGAGGCTCGATAAGGTTGTGTTTTTTTTAATTTGTTCTTGCATTTCCTTGTTTAATAAAATATAGTGCCCCCCAAATGGTGGCTTATCTTGATTGCCCGTTCCCCATTGCACCTCCTGTCTGCCTTTGGCACCTGCGGGTATCCCTGATGTTATCTCCATATCTCACAGCCTGGCCCAGGTCCTGTTGTGTGCCCCAAGATCCTCAAAAGTCCCTTTCTTCTGTTTTTGCCCTTCCTGGGCAATTGGAGCTATTGCAGAGCCGCCAGCCACCTTCCTACTTGCCTTATGGCCAGCCAGCAAGCCTGCGCATGTGTGGATGTGCGCTCCGGTTTTGACATGATCACAGTCAAGAAATGGCTTCTCTTGTGGTCCCGGTCTCCGTAAGGTGCAGGGCAGGGACCAGTGACTCAGGTTAGACTGGAGGAAGTCGCAATTTAAATTAAATGAAAAACACTGTGCTCGACATTTGGGACGTGGGCTGGGCTTTATGAATATTAATGAGGATGCATTAATATTCATGAGCAGGTCTGTTGTTCTCAGAGGGACTGGGAGTTTTGGCAGCTGCTGCAAGGACTGAAATTGTAAATAAATTTAATATGGGGCAGCAGCTAAAAGGGCAGTGAAGGAGCTAATAAATAATGTGGCATATGTACAAATAATGTTTATCCTGGCTGCTCCAGACCACTACCATTAGGATCCTTAACAGCTGCCTGTCTGCTGCCTGGGGACTGCATATTCCAGCAGCAGTGACAGGCGAGAAACTGCATTAATGTGCTCAAGAGTAGCAGTGTACAAGAGGGCACTAAAGGGGTTTCTGAACAGTGGGGCTATGATTAAAATTAAATGCTTTGCCTGGCTGCACCAGAACTTTTAGATTGATACTGCAGGGAATTGCAAAGAGACTGCAGACACTAGCAGCCATATTCTGCAGTACGCGGCCAATCGGACAGCCAGGCTTTCAGTGCAAGGATTGTTGGGACAGTGCCAGAGACTTGTGGGACTTTGCAAAGGGCTTGTGGGGGAAAAGCAGGGACTTAATTCAGGCACCAAAACAGGGAGCCTATCAAGCGTTGAGAGAGGCTCATTAATATTAATTTCTAAGACTGGCAAGTGAATTCAGCCAATTGCATTGGGACACACAAGTGGACTCAGCCAATCAGGAGCCCCAGAAGGACTCCATAAACCCAGGGATTTTCAGGCTGAGTTCAGTTCAAGTGGGAGCCCCTCCACAGGGAAGGGGGCTCAGGCCCTCTGCAGCAGGAAATGGGCCTAGTTCAGTTCAGTGTGAGCCCCTCCACAGGGGAAGGGGATTCTGCCTCTGTCAGAGAGAAAGAGTGGCTGCCAGCAACAGAAGCCATTAGCCTGGAGGTCGCCAGACATTGTCCTCCAGGGCTAGCCATTCCTTGCCACATTAGGAAAATGTGGAAAAGAAGCCAGCATCCACCTGCAGTTGTGAGAGAGCTGCAAGAAATGCTTCTGCCTCAGCAGTGAGAGTGCTGAAGAAACCTGTAACTTCCAGAAAAGGAAAGTATTCTGAATCTGACTGAGTGAGTAAGCTTCTACTTAAAAGTGCAAGCTAGAGACAGATCTGTTGTGGGGCAGAGAAGCCCAGCCAAGCTAAAGTTGTGACTGTTTGTCTGCACCCTGCATGCAACCAACACTGGAGAAATGGGTGGACACATATGCAAGTGACCAGAGAAGGGTCCAGTGTTGAGAAATGCCTGATGTGACTGTTGATGTACCTACAAGGCTGGAAGGGAGGTTCTCTACCCATGCGGAACTGTCCTGACAGTGTCTGGGAGGCCAGTGAAAGTTCTGAGAGTCCAAGTTGGAGCTGCTAACGCCAGAAAAGCCACAAGGGACTGTAATGTTGTGTCTAAGCTCAAGAGAAGCTACAGTGACCAGTTGTATTGTCAAGTAAAGCTGTTAATTGGTAGGGTGCCATGCTTCAAGCTCCTTCTAGTATCAAGTGCCAAGTGGTAGAGAGCCAAGCCTCAAGCTTTGTCTTACATTGTTAAAGATTTAAGCTATCCTGCATGGACTGTGAGAGTTTAGGTCACCCTAGTCTTAGGGGAAAAGCACCCTATAGAGAGAGCGTTTGTGATCAGCATGTATAAAGAACCATGTTGGCCATGCTGGCACATGGTTGAAGTAACTGTAACTACAGCAAGCTACTAGAATGTCTAATATAAATGTGCCGAATGCAATGAAACAGATCAGATCGGTCTGGGAGACAGCCTGGTAGTGTGCCACCAATTTAGGGCACTACCATCTGCACTTCCCCCTGAGGAGTACAGCCAGATGTGAGGGTCTGAAGCATGCCGCCCCTGTCATGGCCAGGTCTGAGAGAAGTCTCCAGAATTGCAAGCTGCAAAGCCTGTTGTCCAGGGGTCAGCCACAGCTCCTGTCTTTATTCTCAGCCATGCTTCTCAAAACCAGATGTGACTTCAAAACTGTGAGTAAGCAGACCCTAGTCTGCCTATGAAAGGGACTGTAAATAGTTGTTTCAAGTTCTGCTTAGTTTCAGTGTCTAAAACCCAAGCCAATCAGGCAAGGGAGCTAACCGTCTTGTAGAATTTAGTTTAAAGAATAGAACAGTGGAAGGAATGCCAAAGAAAAGAATGCTAACTTGATTTTCTTCTAAGGGCCCCAACTCAGCTGCAGCGTTAACAGGCCTGCAACATTTAAGAACTTTAGTACTGGGTACCCAGAAAAAGGTTTTAGGATTGTGGTGTTCTAATTCATTGTGGGGATGGTATTTGTGTGGGCATTAAATATGTATCTGCCAGCTATGCAGCTCAATAGTTAGGAAGCACTTATCATCTGAATTCATCAAAAGGTTAGTGGGGGGGGGGGGTCACTGTGATTGATGTTTGAATGTACATGCAAAACGATTATCCTGATTCCAGTCTAAACCAAATCAAACCAACGCCAACTGTAAATACTTGACCTCTACTTCCAATTTACCGTTCCTAACCCTCACCCTATGTAAACAAAGTGCCGTTATTGTTTTTGCACTCATCTTTGTTGTGAGCATATTATTAGAGCGAGTCAATAATTACAAAATGTTTGAAATGTGGGGTTTTGGTTATTGGGTCATGTTTGGGGTGGTACTATGGTATTGTGGGTGGATACAGCATCCCAGAGGGTTGTACCAGGTATTATTCTAGCCCACATAAAGGTAAATTCTGGTTGGAGGCATTGCACATTTATGTTATGTTGGGAGAGAACCAGTTTTAAGTAAAGTACAAACCCAGGCCCCTCAACCTTGGTGTGGCCAGCTAAGGCAGGGGTAGTGTAGCCCTCAGATATCCGGCACTAGGGTTACAAAAACTAGCAATTTAATGGCGTAACACCTAGTAATCCACTGCCCTATAAGGTGAATGAGCAGTTCCCCACATTTAATTGTCCTCATTGTTTTTGTCAACAGCAGTTGTCAGGCTCACTACAGGTTTATAGCAGCAAGATGTATTTTTGTTTTCAATTATTTATCCAGGAGTGGCACACTAAGCTGAAAGTTTGTTTACAGGTGCGACCTGGGAGCACAGGGAAGTTAAGTGATTTGCTTAGGGTCACACAATATGCAAGTGGGGGCTGTGGGATTCAAACCCAGGTCTCCAGATTTGCAGCTCAGAGCCTTAAACCACTGCGTTATACTGCCTCCCTAAGGTAACCGGGTAAGGCCCACTAGGTACAAGTGCCTGTTTTCAGGGGTGACCCGGGAGCACTGGGTGGTTAAGTGACTTGCTCAGAGTCGCACAGTATGCAAGTGGAGGTTATGGGAATTAAACCCAGATCTGCTGGATATATCAAGCTCATTAAGAGCTCATTACTCTAACCTCTAGGCTATACTGTAGCCCAATGTTATACCAGCTCTTCTACGCAGCACATCTTGGAATGAAACTGGCTAGAAACGTAATTTTATTTAAAAAGGTAGATATTGTCTCTCAGCCGGCCTGTGTCGGGTAATTACAATCTAACAGCCGACCTGTGTCGGGTAATTACAATCTAACAATGTGTAAAAGCAGGCCACCGCTGAAAATGAGACATTCCATCTGATCTCCTCTATCCTGACTAAATATAAAGTGAAAATGTGTACAAGCAAGACTCGGTACTGCAGCAACACAAGCTGCGAACATTTGGCATTGAACAATGCTTGTTTTGAAAGTGTACTTGCCCATACAAAAAAAAAAAAAACAGAAAATATATTTTAAAAATGTATTTTGGCTGGCCTGGTGGCGTAGAGGGCTGAGGTGCTGGCGCCTTACCTCAAACCACGCTGGCGAGGCGGGTTCGGGAATGGACTCTGGTCACTGGGGGTCGACAGGGGGAGGATTGGATCGAGCATCTGTAGGACTGCTCTCCTATCCTGGGATGGGTTTGGCGATGGCCTCACTTGGAAGCGGCCCCCAGTGGAGACTGGAGGCACTACATGAGCAGCGCACAGGGGAAGCTAGAAAAGTGGAATTACCGCTCGGTGGCTACCGGATGATGGCTCTCTGTCCCCCAACACCTCTCAGCAGCATCCCTGGGCCCTATGAGAGTGTGCTGGGCTGTCTTTCCCCCAGTGCCTTCCCTTTCAGAGAAGAGGGACCCGCCCGGCGAAGGGTTATGTCAGGGATATCCCAGGGGACCGGCTGCGATGTGAGGAGTCGAAGAGGCTTGGGTAAGGTCAGTGGGGTTAGTAGGGAATTGCAGAGCCTGAAGGAGTGGGGGTCACCAGAGCATGACAGGGGGAGTAAACAAGATAATACAAAAAAAAATTATTTTGTAATTTTCTTTTTTGTTTGTTTATTAAAAGTGAACCATTGTATAATAGCAATAATGTACTCCGTGGTGCATCTTAGTGCAGAGGAACGGGGGAAGCAGAATGAGCCAGAGATCAGGTAAGGTCTGTTATACTGACAGAAGCAACCATTACCACTCCACTCCCAATTCCTGTGCCAGGTAAACAAAAATCGATCATAGTAACACAACTCACTGGCACTATGTTCTAATACCAATGCAGTTTTTTTAAAGTGCTAGGTGCAAAGTGCTTACATTATTGCTAACAGCCACAACAAAAAGCAGAACTTCCTGACCAGGTTTCGTCCGTACTATGGGCAAAACCTGGTCGGTAAGTTCTGCTCTTTGTTGTGTCTGTTTGTGGTACTGTAAGCACTTGGCACCTAGCACTTTAAAAAAGCTGCATTGGTATTGGAACCTAGTGCCGGTGAGTTGTGTTACTCATCTGTGATACTGTATGTAGGGAACAATGGGCAGACTGGGTGGTCCATGCAGTCCTTATCTGCTGACAAGTTCTGTTTCTATGTAAGATATTTGTTGTTTTAGAAAGGTAAATGCAAATTTCTTGTCTCAAAACAGTAATATGCTGAACTGACATCTAACATACTATAGTAATATAGGAAATGCTAGCTGCAAAAATAGAAAAGAACAAGGATCCGTTGTGATTGCCTTTTGACATCCAGGCAGCCGTAATGTTCAGTATGGAAGAAGAAGAAGAATCACCATCAGAATCAGCATTTATATAGTGTTTATATATATATTATATAGCATTTTTCATACACAGTATCTCAAAGCGCTTTACAAGCAATGCTAGACGGGTAGTGAAATGACTGAATGTGTGGTGGCAGCCATATCGCACATCATCACCCACACACAGCCTGGATAATTGCATGAACCGGTTTATAGGAAGGGGAATGTTGGCCAGGACACCTGCTCTTTGCGAAGAGTGCCCTGGGTTCTTTTACTTCCACCTGGACACCCACTAGGACAACACCAGGATGGGCAGGAGAGACCTCAGTTTAACGTCTCATCTGAAGGACGGCACACCCCAGCAGTACAGCACCCCCCCAATACTGCACTTGGATGCCAGCAATTTTTAGATGCAAGTTCAATCCCGGTGTGGGATGAGAACCCACGACCTTCTGGTCCAGAGGCGGATGTGCTACCAACTGAGCTACGTTGACTTACTGGACTGTGAGATGGTGGAGCATTGCAGCAATGGGCTACCAAAATGATCCAGGGTAGGGGGGAAAGACTTACAAGGAGAGGCTGCAAGACCTCGACATGTACCCCCTGGAGACTAGAAGGTAGGTGGAGGATATGATTATAACATACAAATACCTGCATGAGGTAAACAGGGTGGCTTGCAAAAACATATTCATCCTAAGTATGAACGCTGGAACACAGGGAAATTCAATGAAACTTGGGGGACAGTCAGTCTTACGGTCAGTAGTGGGAAAGATCATGGTGACACTCCTTAAGGTGCATTCATAGGTGCACAGAACACAAAATAACATGGAGTCACAGCAGCAAGGTCCTGTAAAATGAATCTGATTGATTTCTTTGACTGGGTGACAAAGGTAGTGTACCAAAGGGGAGCAGTAGAAGTCGCCTACCTAGATTTCAGCAAAGCCTTTGATACCATTCCACATACAAGGGTCAACAAGTTGGGTAGGCTGAGGTTGGGCCACAAGATGGTGAACTGGGTTAGTAACTAGCTGAGGGGCAGGAAGCAGAGGGTGGTGGTAAATGGAACCCAGTCAGAAGAAATAGAGGTGACCAGTGGGGTACCTCTGGGTTCAGTTCTGGGTCGGTCCTCTTCAATGTCTTCATCAGTGACATTGCTGAAGCGCTGGAGACGAAGGTTTGTCTGTTTGTGGATGACACCAAGATCTGCAATAGAGCTGATACTCCAGAGTGAGTGGAAAGGATGAGAAAAGACCTAGATAAGCTGGAAAGATGGTCTGAGGAGTGGCAACTAAGGTTTAATGCAAAGAAATGCATAATCATGCACGTGGAGAGTAGGAACCTGGGTGAGAGCTACAGGATGGGGGGGGGACATTGACAAGATGGAGAAGGTACAGAGGAGAACAACTAAGATGGTGCAGGGTTTACAGCATAAGACATGCAAAGAAAGGTTAAAAGACCTTAATATGTGTATGCTGGAGTAGAGGAGGGAATGGGGGATATAATTGAAACGTTCAAGTACCTCAAGGGCATAAATAAGGTGAAAGGGGAAAACATCTTCCAGTCTAAAAAGAATACTAGAACAAGGGGTTGTGACATGAGATTGGAGGGTGAGGGCCACATAAGGGGAAATGTGAGGAAGTTCTTTTTCACTGAGAGGGTGGTGGATGCATGGATTGGCCTGCTCCAAAAGGTGGTGGGAGCACACACGGTGGTGGGATTCAAACATGTATGGGATGGGAATAAGGGAACCACAGAGGTGGGAAGGAAAAGCTTAAGCTGACCAACTAGTGTTACAAGCCGTTATTACAGGTAGCGTAAACGGGCAGACAGGATGGGCCTGGTAGTCTTTATCTGCCGACAACTTCTATGTTTCTATGGGGTGGGGGAATAGAATTCACAAGGGATGTCCACAAGCACTTTTTCACCAAAAGAGTGGTGGACCAGAGGAAAAAGCTTCCAAAGGAGGTGGCAGTGGTCAAAACAGTGGAGGGGGGAAGGGAGTGGAGTTCAAAGTAGGATGAGACAGGCACATGGCCATAGTAAGAGGGTAAGGGGCAGGGGTAAGGGAAAGGGATAACCACTGGGGTCTTCATTCTGAAGTTAGGTAGGGTGGGCAGACTGAATGGGAAGCTGGGCCATTTTGTGCCTTAATTTTCTGTTTGCTATGTTTGTTTGTGTGGGATAACACCACTTCTTGGATGTTAGATGCACTCGATCTGCAGCCTCATGCCCAACCACTTGAGGCATGACATTATTCCAGCATGACACACATGCTGTTGTGCAGTATTGCTTGATTGAAAAAGACACAGTATTCAGCAGGATGATACACTTAATACACTCAGGCAACATGCTACTGTCCACAATGGTTTGTGCCAAGGAGTTGTCCCGAACACATGCAACTCCAAATGCCCCACCACCAAAAGGGGGACGTAATGAGAATATTAGAACACAAAGAAACATAAGCAAACAAAGAGACATGACAGGGTTGGTGCTATGCTGCGATAACCACCTATTCAGGCCTAATGAAACCTGATGCTGCAGATGGAGGGACTTACTGCCCTTTGAAGGGTGGTTATCTCAGCATAATGACCACCCTTAAGTATCTTATTATGATTACAAAATGGGTAATCGGCAGTTTTGTTTAAAAAAATTGTAAACTCTCCACCCCCCCCATATGGTGGGTCTTGCCTGGCTCTCCAGGGCCTGTCTCTACTGCTGCCACCCTTTTATTCTTCACTCCAGCTCTGAGGACTGCAGCCTGGAGGATACCAGAGGAGTATGTTGCAGCCTGGATGCTGTTTTCCTTCTGGCACTCTACACACATGCCCACTTTCTGCCACAACCGTGGCTGCTACAAACTTCCTTTTCATGTACTCCAGCCATAGGGATTCCAGTAATCCTTCAGGGGTGGCCCAGAGACACACTAGGAAGGGGAGAGAAATGAACTGCTCACTGGTACTGAGTGTACCACTGATCACCACGGCTCCCAGACACACATCAAAGGGTCCGTTCTGCCTTTCAGGAGAGAAAGTACATTAATGCTTGCACCAGGTGTGGGTGGGTGTGGGGGTTCCCCTGTTTCATGCCAACACTTGACCGGATAATAAGAGATAATAAGTGGAGACTGTATGTATTGCTGTTTGAAAGAGCCTGCATCGGGACCCTAGACAGTGTAGGGAAGTGGCCAGTCATTGCTACAGCTAGTCTCAGACTAACACCTCACACTGGTGTCTGGAAGCTTAGACATACGTGTGTGATTTGAGGCCCCTGGTTCTGAGACAGATCTGACTAGTGGAAGAGAAGAAGAGGGGAGCCAGAGAGGTCCAGATGACTGCCGATGCAGAAAGCTTGAATCCAGGACAGAGGCACCTGCGACCTGCACAATAGATCTGATCACCTACTTGATAGAGAGCTGCACCTGCAGAGATGGAGTTAGAGAAGCTCAGGCAGTGAAGGAAGCTGGTAACACCAGAACCAGGAGAACCCTTAGGGTTTGCCCTGCAAGCGAGGACTTCATAGTATGTCACCAAATCTTCAGATTTGGCCATCGGGCCAGGATCAACAGGTACCTAATTGCATGGCCTTTGGGGTTTGGGTTTAAAAGTGTTTTATTTGTTTAAAGTGCACCACTACCAGCCAACAAGCTGCCTGCACTGTTTCCACAGCTGGATACCCAGTGAAGCACTGGCAGGGTTAATACTGGTACCACTAGGGGGGAAGGGCTTGTCCCCAGTATAGGTGGGTGAGCACACAAAAAGGTTTACAGTATCTGTAGTTACACTTTATAATGGTGTGGGAACTACTGAAAGTGTGTTTTACAGGCCAAGCCTAGTTGGGCAGCAAATTTCAGCTCTGGTTTCAATATTTCAGGAATTGGCTGCTAAAACAATTTTCATTTGCATCCTCTATCCCCGTGTGACTATCCCCAAGAAATATTCTATGTGTTTGAATTTTGACTCATGAACATATTATTAGCAGAGAATCACTTAATGCATTTTTGTTGAACCTGAGGTTGCACTGTTGCATTTGACAAGTGAGGGAGGAGGGAGTGCAATCGAATGGATGATAAAATTCCTAGATTTAAAAAAGAACAATGCAAAATTTGCACTTTCAGAGTAAAGAATGAAGAGAGCAGATCTCAGGATGAGCAGTGGAGGGTAAGGGGTGGGTAGGTGTATTTAAAAAAATTGCTTCCTTTTCGAATTCGATGTTCTATACACCGGCACAGAAATATTTTTATTTTATACAGCAGGCTGGCATCACCACTTTTTCTTCAGTGGAGAATATGCTAAGATGAATGCACAGTTGTCACTATGTGTCAGTCAATCAGGATTGTGAATTTTCCCTCTCCATTCTATAAGTAAGCAATAAGGCATGACAGGGGGTGCATTATGGTGGGATAATGGCCCACTTTGGGTGGGTTGAAGCTTCCACCACCTGAGAAGAGCCATTAGCCCAACATAATGCACTCCTTGGAGTGCCTTATTGTTATTATGAAATGGGTCCTTTTTAGTAGTGTACCCCCCCATGGGTTGGAGCTCACCGTGTTTCTGCTCCCCAGGCACTGTCCTGTCCTCCCCCTGGTCCTTGGTCCAGTTCTGTGGTCCCTGTGTTGCTCCTGCCAGCCCCAGTGTTTAAAAGCCTGTGGGGGACTGGAGGGGCATGGTTAAAGTTAAAAACGCCAGCTTGGCAATGGTCTAAATGTCAGTGCCACGCAGCTCAGTGTGCACATGTTCAAGCTGATGCCTGCTTGAACATGCGAAGTGTGCGGTCGACTTGCACAAAGTGTGGAAGTGCTATGGTTAAAGCCGCAGCTGCAGCTCTTGGGCAGTTCTCCTTCATGTGCTCTGGCCCCAAGGACATCAGAAACAGCAAGGGGGCTCAGAGACACATGAAAGGGGGGAAAATACAGAATCTGATAAAAGCACTAAAAGAGCGCTCTAGGTTTAACAGCAGCTGAGGCTGCTATGTATATGGAACCTCTGCCTGCTGCCTGGTGGGGAGAGAGCTATGGTGCTCGAGACAGGTGGGGGAGTCCCTGCCAAGCTCTACTCTGCCACCAGATAACAGGGCAGAGGGGCAGCTACCCAGGCATGGGGGCAATTGATGTTAAAACAATACAGGAGCCCTGCAGAAGAAACTTAAAGTTGGGACATTAAACTGTCTTCCCTGTAGCAGCCATCTTTGACACTTCTGACCCCATAAGCAGCCAATAGAAGGTTGAGGAGCCCGGAGGACTTCAGCAATTGCTTCGGGGAGAGAGGAGAGGACTGTACTCTTAGTGTCTGTTCATCCAGCCAATTGGGCATTGAGTGGACATTCTACATACAGTACTAATTTTGTGGACTGACAACCTGTTAGCCTGATTGGATGCTGCCCTGATCTCACCAGACCCCAAAGGCAGATACAGCTTGGGGGCAGTCTGCCTGGAGCTCTCAGAGTGAAAGAAGGGTTTAGACTTGTTCCTTCTGAAGGTTGGAGGCCAGCCTGAGGTTTCCACAGCCAGATATCAGGAGGCATTCCAGAAGGTTCCAACAATCTGTATCCAAGCAGTTTAAAGGATTTAAGTGCTATTTTGCTGAATGTGCTAATGTATCCAGTTGGACCAGAGACAAACCAGCAGAGACGGTGTTTGCCTATAGTTGGATTTTGTGCCACAGCTGCTAGCCTGCAGCGTGAGTAAAGACTGTGTTCCAGAAATCCAAGAAGAATTTCCAAGCCAGTAGACAGTCCAAGGAATTGGCAGGTCAGTACCAGTATTTGAGGCTGGCTATCATTTCACCCTGAGGGCTGGAAGCCAGAATTGGTGGGTGAGGTATGTGGCCCTGGTCCCTGAGACTGGTCTTTCCAGTAGTCTGCAACAGAAGCAGAAGATGTGACAAGTCTGCCAAGAGAGCCTACTATCAACTCAGACCTTGAGACCTGCATCCTTGCTCAGAACAGCCCGGAGCTGCAGCTTGAATGACCTACAGCCTGAAAAGGCTCAAAGATTGCTATCTCCAGAACCATGAGTAACATCAGGGTTTGCCCTGCATTTGGGGATTGTGTAAATAGTTTCCCTCTAAAGCTACTGTTTTGGCTATCGGGCCAGGATTTACAATTGTTTCATTCAGAAAGCCATTTTCACAGTTGCATGGCCTGTGGGGTTTGAGCTTAAAATATTTGTTTAAAGTGCACCAGCACCAGCCAGACAGCTGTACCATCATCAGACCTGCAGTGTTCCAACAGCTGAGTACCCAGCAAAGATAGTGGGAGCTCCCAATATAGCTTGCTAGGGGAACTGGCACCAGTTGGGAGTGGGCAGTGCCCCTAGTACAGCTGGGCTGTAAGAAAGGGAACTGTACTGTTTTCACCGCTGAGGAGGTGGGCACTGCTATTGTTAATGCTCTTTAAAACAATTGAAACTGGTCAGCCCAGTGGTGCTGAGGGCTGAGGTCCTGGTTGCCTTACCTCACGCTATGCCGGCAACCCGTGTTTGGGAACGAGCACTGGCCTCCAGGGGCAGCAGGGGAGGAGAAGGGTTGAGCATCCGATGGACTGCTCTCCTTCTCCGGGGAGGGGGGTTCTCAGTAGTCGGTGCTTGCCTGTTCCCTAGCGGAGGCTGGGGCTGGCCCACTGGATCCGATCCTCGGTGGGGATTGGGGAACCCCGCCAGCCCCGCCAGGAGGGGCTAAGCTCTGGGTGCTCGAGTCAGTGCTGGATGGTGGACATTGGGGGAACGGGGCTAGGGGTTCCCTCCAGACGTCAGCTGGCAAGGAGATAAAAAGAATAGCAAAAAAACCAAAAAAAAAAAACAATTGAAACTAATTGTTTTCTCTGCATCCCTTCCCCATACCTACCCTTGTAAATAAATTGTTGGTTATTCATTTTAAAACTGTCTCATGAGCATATCATTTGAGAGCATATTATTAGAGCTAGCCAATAATTGTATGTGCATTGAAGTATTGCAACAGTGTTTGGTGTTCCATGTGTGGGGTGACTGTGAGGGGGAGGTGGATAGGCATGGCATCCCAGGGGGTTGTACCACTTTGTCACCTGTCCCACTTAAAGTTAACTCTGGGAGGAGGCACCGAGCTATTAATCATTCTATTGGAAACAACACCCCTCATTCAGGAAAAACAGAGCCCAGGCCCCTCAACTGTGTTAGAATCCGCAAGGCATGGTTAGTAACCAGAACATCCACGGTGACCCGGTTACAGTGAATTGGATGTATTTTTTAAACATATTTTTGTTGGGCTACTTTCAGCTGGGCCGCCATGCTGGGCCCAGCTGAAAGTATCCCTTGGCCAATCAGGGGCCAGCATTCTTTCTACCCATTTCATGATAACAAATAGGGTGAGAGCTGAAAAAAAAAAAAGCTTCATCCCCACACTACTTCTGTAAGAACTTGCTGAAAATGAACTACCTTAGTTTGACTATACTGAGTAAATAAACAGTTTAAAAAGTGAGTTTCCCATGAGGTCCCTTCTTCATTGATCCTTTACCCCCCCCCCCGACTCCCATTTCATTTTCTGTAATGGTTAGGACACCTTGTAAAACATCCTATTCATATGTTTCTGTCACTTTAAACACCTACGCACAAGGACAACTACAACTCCGAAAATCTTTTGGAGGCAGTTGTTACGAGATGATCTCCATGTTTTCCTGTTCAAATTCTTTGAAAGAGTTATTTAAGCAGCTAAGGAATCAAGGTTGGAAGAGTTTCAGCATGGATTAGCTGGGATGCACAATACTTTTGCAGGTATGTTCAGAGAAACGTCTTGCAGCTTAAATGCTTTAAGTTACGTTCCCAGAGTAATTTAAACATTTAAGTTTAACAACTGCTGGAGCTCAATCATGTTTACTTAATGAATAAAGAACAACCTTATGTTTTATGGCTTTTTTTATCTGACAAAATCTGGAGTAACCTGTAGATTAATTAAGAAAAAATGTATCCACTGCAGATCACTGAACATGAGTGAGTGTGTGTGTGTGTGTGGGGGGGGGGGTGTGTTTTTTTTTGCATGCTATATTGTATTTAAACATTTTTTGTAATGCTGGGATCAATGTACTTGGATTTTTGTTCCTTATCTAAAGTTACTGGTTGTTGCCTATCAAATATTTCTTTTGTGTATACTTGTGCAGGAATTTCTGCCTCATTTGCTTAGAGTAAGTTTCCTGTTTGTGAACTGTGAGCTTGTTCTAGAAGTGGAATGGGGGGGAACTGTACTTTTTGCATTTGATGCGGCATTTGATTAAAACATTTGCATGTAATTGCAATGCTGGGATCAATATACTGTACTTGCCTTTTTTGTCCTGCTTTCTTGTTAATAGTATGTATTTTAAACTGATTCTGAACCCATGTAGCTATTTATTTAGTGTGTTGTGCTCAGTTTGTATTTCGGAGTGTATTTCAGTCCAGTTGCTTTGCACCAAATATCTGATCTAAAGCATCAATATTTGTTAAAAAAAATCATCATATCCTCATTTTGTGATATTTCTGGCAAGAACATCAATATATCTATTTTTTTTGCCATTGTAGTTCCTGCCTGAACAGAGATAAGGGGCTCGATTTTCAAAGGGTCAGGCCCTGCATCAAACCCCTTTCTTTGACACAACTGCACCCGATTTTAATACTGCTTCCTCAGTTTACTGCAGCTTGCGCCATTGCCTTGGTGCGAGCCCCGTAAAAAGGATTACCCAAATGGTACAAGTTAGACCAGAGAGAAGCTATCTAACTTGTGGCACTTGGTGCTCAGGATTGAAAATCCAAATCGCCGGTCGGGAGAACGCCACAAGCCCTGTGTGCCAACGAATCGGAGCACCAGGGACTTGCGGCATTCACGGTCTTTGAAAATTGAGCCCCGTGGGTTTCAGAGTTGTCAAAAGTCCCTGTTCTCTGGCCATGCTCACTATGAAGGAATTAAACTTGGTGTGGTGCTGTCCTGTTCACCATCAGAAATGCAGGTTAGCTGCCCACTGGATTGGTGGGTAGTACTACCCGCTGCCACGCTGGCAGCCTGGGCTTGGAAGAATATTCTGGTTGCTGGGGCTGGGACCAGCCAAGAGGGAAGTAAAGAGGACTGAAAATCCCAAGGGCTGTTCCTTTCTCTTGGGAAGGGAGGGCTCGTTCTGCTGCTCATCAACTGCTAACCGGTGGTGGCTGGGGGCAGCAGTGCAGCATGCGCAGCAAGAAGGGTAGGGCTGCTGCCCAGCATGTAGAGCATGCGTGCTGCTGCAGAGTGATGCCCAATAGGGGATGAGGGCAGAAGGCGGGAAGAAAATCTAGGCCAGCAGGATGAATGCTTGACCTGTCGGAGGCCCTGCACGGACCAACTGGGCACCCTCTTCCACTTCTGGTTTGTGCTCCAGGGGGTCTGATGGAGGGCAAGTCATGAGAAAACCCAAAGGAGTAAGATAAGACCCAGAAATGTTAGGGTGGCAGGGCTGGGTGGATTGATTAAGATGGGGGTTAATCAGATGTTGGAGCACAAACAAATGATTGAGAAAAAAGAACTGTATGGTAGCACCCTCCTAATATATCCACGCTATGAACCCAGCAGGTAATATCTAAAAGTAACCTTAAGGAAAGGAATTGCTTTTAAAATTGCAATTAGTGGCCATCTTTAATGACTTGAGTCATTAATTATAAACGTAGTCATAAAAGCTGTTTCAAAAATATGAGATAAATATACTGATGATGAAGCTAATTGTGTGACAAACATATTTATGCCAAAAACAACTATATGATGAAGTATTTTGCTGCCTAACAAATACTTTTTACTTTAGAAACTTCAAGTTGTATGAAAGTACAGTGTAAACCCCCACCAGCCCCTTATTTAACCAGTATGCACACCTCCCATAGTCTAGGGGGAAAAGAGAGGGGTTGGGTTACATTGATTTGCCACCATTAGACAAGGCGTGATATGCCAGATGGAGTAGACATTATAAAAAAAATACAAACCAAGTGCGGCTACTACCTGGCACACACCAGGCTGGGACCAATACCATGGCCACAACCCAGGTCCTGGGGAGAAAACATTTGCTCAGGGCTATGCTAGGTTTGTACTTCTGGATGGGGTACCCGAGTAACTCCACATACAGGAAGCAATAACATAAATGTCCAAACCAGGTTGAGATTCTAGAGTGTGGTTTTATTCCATAACAAAGTAGGAACAACACAAAGCAAAGATGGACCCCCAAAGGTTATACACATGGTAATTGCAGACATCTGAGGTACAGAACACCAAATTCTCATATTGCATAGGATGACTGTAGAACTTGTGGACTAGCCACCTGTAGAACACACACTTTCTCCTGGAAATGGCACACACGGCCAGTACTTGGTTACTTCCCGTATGGCATAGGATAAGGTGTGGCACACAGACCACAACAGAGCACTACAGGCTCCAAACTCACAGAACCCACATACAAGGGGTAAACTGGAGAAAACCCACTCACTGGGGTAGAACTGGAGAAAACCCACTCACTGGGGTAGAACTTTCTTCAGGCACTGGCCACATGCTCTGACAGAAAAGAACAAAGGTGCCCTTCAGAACCCAGAGTGTTAAACTGGTCACTCCAGATGGGGGGTCTTCCACCTTTTCTTTACAAGTTCATACTCGGCCATCCCTCTGGTAAATACACCTCACACTGTACCAAAATTGAAGATGCTCTCTAGAAATGTATTTCACACTTAACATCCTCACAGGACACCACAGGGGTGTCAAAGGTAAAAGTTCTGTTCACTTGGACGGTCACATACTGGACTCCACAGAGGACAGCCAACTTTTAAAACTGTTTAGGGTGACAGGGTCCCTCTGCCAGAGAATCCACCCTTAAAAGGCAGGTACCAACATGGCAGTTTCACACAAAATAAAAACACTCACTGAAGATGTACACAAAGGGACGGATATTCAGAAATGCGCCAAAGGCTGGTGCAACCCCAGTGCAGCACAACTCAACTGTGCTATGGCGCAGTGACTGCAATATTCAATGGTTGTGCACAGTGACATGCACCAGTGCAACATGGCTAAATATCGCAAGGATGCACTATGGCACAGCCAGAGGTGCACCGGGGAGCAACCCGACCAGTGCCATAGCACAACCAGAGATGCGCAAGGGAGCAATGGAAGATGCGCCAAGGCACTGAAGGACCAGCCCTAGGCACAACTGAGAGCAAGGCAGGTGGGGGGGAGACAGCGCAGGGAGACAGTGCAGCCCAGCCAGAAACAGTGGCAGGAACACACAGCGGTGGGCCACAGGTGACCACCACCCACAGGGCGCACACAGGCAGCTGGCCCCCCCAACCCCCAGTACCAGGGCAGTGGCCGGGGAACAGGTGGCACCATCGGCCAAGGGTGAACTGCCACTGGCCCCCCTGCTGGACGGCATGTCCCCACCCACCCAGACCACGGCAAGCCACACCCTGGCACACAGTGCCCAACACACACGCCACACATCCTGAACAGCTAGCCCATGGCCAGACCCAAGGCACAGCCACCAGCCGAGGGGCAGGACACCACCATGCATGGCCCACACAATGACACAGGAACACCACACAGACACCCACCATGCCACTGCAGCATGGCGCCACTTGCCAGCTGCAAAGCAGACACGGACACAGGCAGGTAAGGTAGAAAAATGTATTGAACAACTATTTACAAGACAACCAGAGGGACAGGTTAGGAGAGTGAATAGAGTGGGATGGGGGAAGATAGGGGAAGGGAAAGCAAGGGCAAGGAGGAGGTACAGGTCCTGCTATGGGCGGCCACATCGTGCCACCGTCTGGTGCCTCCATCTTCACCTGTCACACAGCACAATCCTCCTGGTCTGCTGTGCAATCTCCATCATGGTGGAGTTGATCAAGATTATCTGCTGCAGAAGACGGCAGTACAATGGCAGTCGCGACCTTCTCCAGATGCCTATGACAAAGGAATACACAGGTGATCAGTGCATGTCCACAGACATCATGCCCTCCCACTGTGCGCAGTGGACAGTGGGAACACACGCCCCTGGAGTGGCACTCCAGCCACCCACAGTGGGTGGGTCAACACCTGCTGACACCCCAGCATGCCACAACAGTGCACAGCGGTGGACACCGCCACCCAAGGGTCACCTGACCGCTCAGTGGCAGGCAGGTGGCACAGTGCTGCAGCAGCACCAGTGGCAGCCGGATGCACACCCTTCCCACCAACAGCTGCCACACATGTGCAATGGGCGCCCCACAGTGGCATGCACACCGCACAGTGTGCTACACACAGCTGACACGGCACAAGGCACAGGTGGCCATGGTCGCACTCCCACCCCTGCTGACCACCTGGTAAGGAGTAGAGGAACAGAACAGTGCCTACCTGCCCACTGCGGTGTTGCATGAACTGGTCCCGCAGCCGCTCTACCTGCTCCACGTGGGCCAGCTCCCACGACTGGTCCAATCGCAGTGGCCTGATGCAGCCCGCCGGGCACCCCTGCCACCCTGGCATGGCATCAATCCTCAGCTCCTAGCGAAGGGACACAGACAGGCACACATCAGAACACAGCCACAGCATGAGCCCACTGCCCCCACCCCTATGCACAGTGTGTGCCCCAGCCGGGTATGAGCCACAGGTCAGTGGCACAGTGCACCCGGTGACTGGCAATGCCATACCACAGGGCACACAAAGACAGTGCCCCCCGGCATAGCAGGCAGGCCAGCCAACCCTATGGTATGGTGGCTGTGCATAGAAGCAGCATGTGCCCACTTACCTGGCTGTGGCACGGCCCCCCTTCAGACACGTGCCTACAGCGCCCTCACCTGCTCTGGGTCCCTCCACATCAGGTCACCGTATCTGTTGCGGCACTGCTCCCCAGTGCATTGCCACCCTGTGGCCTGGACCAGGCCAGCAGCTATGGCCTGCCATACATCCATCCTGGCCTGCTGCAGGGGCTGCTGCCCAAACAGGCCTGCAGCATGTAGCTCTACCCATGCCACCAGGTTAACGAGCTCAACCTAGCTTCAGTTTTGTGCACAACACACCCCGCATTGTGCCATGCTGCCTATACCAGTGGTGAAACAAAATGGTGCCCAGTAGTGCACGTGCACAATGTGCGTGGGATGCACACCTCGGGGATGGTTGAACGGTGTCCGGCAATCGCGCATCACCATAGATGCGTGGCATGGGCCTGGCCACACCAGCACATGTAGCAGGAGTCCCAAGGGGGCATAGGGCAGGGCAGGGGTCAGCTTGTGCTAAGTGCGCATGGGCACTATAGGGCCTATATCACATAGTGTGCAATAGGGCCTATAGCGCACCATGCACCATGGGCACCAATGCGCCTGTGTGCCATGGGCCCTATAGTGCTTGAGTGCCATGGGCACTATAGTGCTTGAGCACCACGGGCCCTATAGTGCCTGGGTGCTACAGGGTCCATGGCGCATTAGGTACTATGGCCCCTATAGCACTCCTAGTGCATAGTGCACAATAGGCTGAAACACATGCCACGGCGCATGCATACTGTTGGTGGTGCACTGCACATGTCACGGCATTGTGCCACGACATGAGGCGGAGCAATTCCATTGCACAAGGCGTAAGTGCATGACATTCAGCTGTCACATGGAAATGAGCTCATTAGCCTATCCGCGGCACAGTGGGGATATTTGCATGTCATTACCATTGCACAACAGCTTATTTGCATGCAATGCGCTATAAAGACACCACACAACAGCACAGGCCATGGACTGGTATTGCAACCATCTGAGGTAAGTTGCACCTGCTGTGGGGACAGTCAGCACAGCAGGATGGATGGGGTGGGCCACTGCAGCCAGTAACCACATGTCCATGTCCACAAGTAGCAACATGTCTGAGCATGAGGAGGGCGAGGAGCATGGGCCTGCCCACAAGTGCAGGCCCAACTTTATAAAGGCGGAAAGTGATGCCCTGTTTGAGGTGTACCTCGACAGGGAGCATTGTTGAGTGGCACCACTGGCACACCACAGGCCAGGGCCACGGTCTGGGTGGAGGTGGCAGCGCCGTGAACCAGCAGAGCAGCCACCAGCAGCCTGTGCCAGAGTGCAGAAAGAAGGTGGGCACTGAAAAACACCAGATAAAGGAGAAGGTGGTGGCCATACGGGCTGCCAGAACAGCCACTGGTGGGGGCCAAGCTGCTGTGCCACAGCTCACGATGCATGAGGAGCTGGTGGCAGCCACCATGCAGAGTAGCGCAGTTGAAGGTGTGCCGGGCGGTGGCTTCCAGACAGGAGGGAGCCCATCATTGCTTGGTAGGTATGCTGGGGGGGGCGGCTGGTATGGTGGCACTGACACATCTATTTTCCCTTACAGCACTGGCACACCAGCATGCAGTGGCAGGGGTGCCTGCGGCTGCCGTGGGGGCAGGCCCAGCCCTGGAGGACCAGCCATCCACCTCCACAGGCATCTGGGGGCCCGATTGGCTGCAGCACACCACCGCCATCCAGCCAGATGTCCTGGGTGTGGTGCCGGACGAGGCCCTGGCTGTGTTCCAGCAGGATGCCAGCCATGGTGTGCTCTGTGTGGAGACACAGATCAGGGTGGGGTCTGACACTGATGATGACATGACCATCATCCTGGAGAGCAGGGGTGTTGTCGTGGGGGAGACACCCATACCTACCTCCATCACTGGCAGCATGGCCAGTGGCTTGTCGGCGGTGGAACAGCTGCCCGTCACTGTCCTTGGGTCCGCTGTGTGCACAGGCTCAGCAGTGCTGGGTGGTGGTGGTGCAACCACCCAGGCACTGGCCAGTGCACAGGGGCCGGAGGAGCGGCAGCAGCAGATGGCTGGGGATGATGACCAGCTGGGCACAGTGTCCACCGTTGGTGCACCTGACAATGACCTACCCCATGAGGACCCCGCTGTGCAGCATCCACCTGAGTGGGGGGCCGTGCAGCGTGGTCATACACCACCGGTGGGATGGCGACACGCCCATGCACCCCTGGACACCAACCCATTGACTGAGCACACCCGATTGTTGCGGGCCTACATGGAACAACAGGTGCTGCTCATAGCTGGGGTGCGTGCACTCCACACAGAGCTGCACCAGGCAGCAGAGCAGCATGAGAGGGGCACCACATAGGTCCTGGAGGCCATACAGCACATGTAGGAGGAGACAACCGCATCCCTGGACTGCATAGCCAATGCGATCTTGGTCAGTCTTGTGCCACTGGCTGCCACAGGGCATGGCCAACTGCCACAGTCACCGCGGAGTGCACTGTTCACCCCATGGACTCAGTGTCGACACTGGACTCTGCTGTCGGCATCCCAGGCATGCCTTGGGTGGGCCTGTTTTGCTGCCTATGGACCCCTGCGAGGACCCGGTCACGTTCCCGCAGTTCGACCCCTGGGGGCAGTCGCATACCCCCCATGGCCGTTGAGCAGCCTGTGGCTGCTGAGTGCCCATGGTGCGGCCACACTGTGTCCATGGCGGCCGTGTGTCCATGCAGTGGACCTGATGTGCGCGCCGTCCTGTCTGCTGTCTGCTGCCACCGCCCTGTGTGTACCTGGGCGATGTGTGTTTGTGCATGGCACAGTCATGGCACCTGTGTGTCGTGCCACATGCTGCCTGTGTTTGCACCCACCCGGCCGCTGGCCCATGTGGTGTGTGCGTGATGATGGCAGTACAGTGCTGATTTCACCTGTGCACCAGCACCCTGCATCTGATCCACGCCACATGTTAGTGCCTGGGTGCGTGCCTGCAGGTGCCAGTGTGAGTGTGTGTATGTGTGTTGCTGTACCTTGCTGCATGTGGCTGTGTGGCACAGCCCCCCTGCCCCTGTCCCATGCGTGTATGTGCATGCCCATGGCCATGTCTGCCCATGCCTGTGTGCCGTGCCAATGTGTCTGTTCCGTGCATGGGGGTTTGTCCACCTACCTGCATGCACCGTAGTGCTCTTGTGCGGTTGTGTCCTGATGCTGGCATGCCGTCATCAGGAGCCGGGGATACCTCCACCCAGGGGGGCTGCCCACCACCCCCAGCCCATTGCCCATGTCGTCCCCACTGCTGCCCCCCTCTTCGGCCTCGAGAGCTATCCCACAGTCAATGGCCATGTTGTGCAGCATGCAGCAGGCCAGGAATAGGCCACAGGTCTTCGAGGGTCTGTACTGTAGGGCACCACCAGACCTGTCTAGGCAACAGAAACATGCCTTCAGCATCCTGAACACACGCTCGATGATGTTCCATGTGCTGGCGTGTGCCTCATTGTACTGGTCCTCTGCTGGGAATAACAGGCACCAGTAGGGGGTAAGCAGCCTGGGCCTGAGTGGGTAGCCACTGTCACCTGTGTGGACAAATGTATGGTTAGCCTGGTGTCCTCTGTCACTGTGCCCCTTGCCCATCCCTGGTGCTCCTGCCAGCACACCTGCCCTGCCTACCCCCTCCCATGCCCTGCTGTACCCAGCTGCTCATGATCTTGCCATACTCACCCACTAGGTGGCCTGTGGGGATACCCCACTCTCAAACCTGTGGTACAGTGCTGAGCTGTACCAGATGAAGGTGTCATGTGTGCTCCCAGGGTGAGTGGCACAGACATTGGTAATATGCCCGCTGGCATCACACACCACCTGGCAGTTGATACTGGGGTAGCCCTTCCTGTTCACATATGCTACCCCCTCTGGGCCAGGAGGCATGTGGATGCCCACATGGGTGCAGTCGATGGCCCCTAGCATGCCAGGCTTCTGTGCTACTGTGTTGAGCTCCTGCATGGTTGTTGTATGCTCTGCCTGTGTGCTGGGGAAATGGATGTAGTCCGCAGCATATGGCAGCAGGGCGTTGAGGAATTGTGTGAGAAGTCTTGATGTGGCTGACTGGGTTATGCCTGTGGTGTCCCCTATTGGTCTCTGGAAGGTTCCCGTGGTGAGCAGGCACATGACGGCTGTCACTTTTGTCTCCACTGTCAGGGCGTGGCTCCGTCTAGTGGGTACCTGCATCTCCTCACTGCACAGCTCACAGATCTGCCCCAGAATCGCTCGGTTTGGGTGATACCAGCCCACAATCTCCGTATCAGTGTGTGACTCAAAGCTGATGCGGGGCCGGTACCATCTGTTCCAGGTGTACTGCCAATAGGACCTTCCACGGCCACATCGCTCTGCCTCCTGCCTCCTCACACCCCTCATTATGGCCTCCATCTGGAAGACTGCACTGGCCATGGCCCCTGTTGTCCTGTCTCCCCCTTGGCGTCTGGCTCCAGTGGACTGCTTGCCACCATGGGGCATTGCCTGTTGCTCTGCCAGGCTCCCTCCTGTGCCACCTGCCCCTGGCTTTCAAGTTACCTGTGACCTCTGTCCCATGCCCCTGTGGGTGCCTGTGTCGCTCCCTTCAGGGTCTAGTGGCTCCTTTTCTCTCACTCTCTCACTCTCACTCTGTCTGTCTCCCTGTCTCTCACACATTCTCTCTGTCTCTGTCTCTGTCTCTGTCTCTGTCTCTCTTTCGCTCTCTCGTTCTGTCTCTCTCAGTCTGCCTGTCTGTCTCCTCTGTCTTGCTCCCCTCTGGCACAAGTGCTGTCCTCCTGCTTGCTCCCTGTTTTTATAGACCCAAGTCTGTTCTGTGCATCTGACCATTGCTTCTCACTTACA
This sequence comes from Neoceratodus forsteri, assembly GCA_016271365.2. NCBI lineage: Eukaryota > Metazoa > Chordata > Ceratodontiformes > Ceratodontidae > Neoceratodus > Neoceratodus forsteri. The sequence continues at coordinate 1,026,033,658 of CM028130.1, read as the reverse complement.
CCATGGTTCAGGGGTTGAATATCGCACTGTGCCGCATATTCATGAGTAAGCCCCCTACCCTTGTGCATGCATTCATTACAGTTGTGCATTGGCACACTGCTACTTGCGCTGTGCAGTGGCTCCCACTGAATATCGCTCTGTGGCACATTTCTTTAACTGCGCATGCGCAACCCAGTTGCACTATGTATAACTGCTTTGAATATCCAGGCCAAGGCAGCTTCATGGTTTTATGTGATAAAGGTGAGTCTGAAAGATCATTTATCACATAAAGCGAACACATAAGAGCCCATGGTCAAAAGGGTGATGGGTATTGTAGTGACTGTCACAAATAGCGACGGTCGTTACAATACTTTAACACAGCACACAATAAACATTTTTTTCTGTGGGGGGGCTGTGCCCCCCACACCTCCCCTTGCAGGGGGCTGCACACCTCGCACCTTCCTAACAAAAATAATCAACTCCAAGGAGGGGGTGTGGACCACGGGGCTAGTTATTGGTTTTTAAATCAAAAATAAATTCAGCCTGTAGCGAGAACCAAACACGGGTCTGCTCACATTGCAAGCAGTGGTGTACACCACTACACTATGCAAGCAACTCAGTGGGAAGTGGCCACACAGGATCCTATATCCTGTAGTAGTGAGTACAGCTCCTTGCTATACTCGCTATACAGGATATAGTGACGTAATGCACCACTTGCTGTCATGTAGAGCGCTATTATTGAGTTGCTCAAAAGTGCAGCGCTCAATAATAAGCACTCTACATGGGTGCTACTGAGCATCACCAAATGTCCTGGTAGGATCAAGAGGATTTCCTCTAACATCCTGGCAGCCTGCTCCATCCCTCCTGGGATGAAACACAGAAAATTCCTTGGAGTTGGTTTCCATCATTTCACATAAGCTGGAAGATTGCTGAACTCCACTAGTGTGAGAAAGAAAACAAACTGCAGCTCTAAACATCTCAGCACATTCTCTGGTTCTGATTAATCTATGCCTTTTGTAATATAAAAAAAATGTAAGGAGCCGGCCTGGTGGCGCAGAGGGCTGGCGTTGGGCATACACCTCGCTCCGCGGCGGCGACCCGGGTTCGAGGCGGACTCGGGTAGCGGTGGGTCGGCGGGGAGTCAGGCTTGAGCGTCCGGCGACAGCTCGCCACTCCGGGAGGATTCAGCCACATTCCGCCTTAGCGACCTTTGAGCGGAGGCTCGAGGAAGCGCATGCCCTTTCAGGGATTGGCCGGACGGCCACCATTGGCAGAGCAGACGACGCTGGCCATGACGTCAGGGGATTGCATCTGCAAAGGGGAGGGAGGAAACAGGAAAAATGGAGCCTGCCTTGTCCGGGAGGAAGCGGGGTCCTGGGACGTGCTCGCGATTTTCCCGCGCCCACTCAGCAAGTCCACGGGGCCAACGAAACTGTAAGTTACGGGGGATGGCCCCTACCTCGTCCCCGCCTGGGGGGTAAACTGCGGCTCCATGGGGGCCCGTGGATTGTGTGAGCTGGGTCGCGGGTAGTGGGATGTCTGCTGGACAACGCCGAAGGGTCGGAGGAGGCAGAGGAGGAGGATAAAATACAATTTCAAAAAAAAAAAAAAATGTAGTGTGATTGTCTGTCATGAGAAATGCTGTGCCTGGATAACTCCCCCTTCCCAGTATCAGTTCAAAAGACAGGATATATGTTAAACAGCAGATCTCTGTGATGAGATTAACTTGCAAAAACTTGCATTTTATAGCTTTATTTAGGATCTGGGTTGTTTGATGCTAAGACCCTCACCAGTGTCAGAACCAAACTCAAATCCTGTCACTGGTTCTCTGCTGACCTTAAATCCGCACTGCTTGCCAGAGACAAACTCTGGAAAAGGGCAAGAAAGACAAAGGATCCAAATGACTGGCTTCAATTCAGAAAAGCCAGAAACTCCTGCACAAAACAAGTAAGAAATGCCAAGGCTGCCTTCTACACAGCTGAATTGGATGCCTCCTATCACAACCCTTCCAGGTTCTGGGGTACCATAAAGGGATCCTAGGTCAAACTTCTACCCCTGTCTTACCACCCGAAGTTCACCTAAATAGTATTGAAATCACTGACAAGCAAGATATCTTGAATGCCTTTAACGATCATTTCACTACAGCTGGCCTGGCTTTCGACTCCTCACCTGCAAACCTATTAAGATCATCACTAAACATACAATCTACTGAGGGACAAAAGGTTGCTTCCACATTCTCATTCAAATCAATACTCTTAAAAGAAGTAGAAGACCTTCTACTCCAGCTAGATACAACTAAAAGTGCAGGTGCAGACTCCCTGGATCCCTACTTTCTAAAAGTAGCACTGCATGCCTTAGCCGCCCCCCTCACCCACCTCTTCAATCTGTCACTTGCCACTGGTTCTATCCCCTCAATATGGAAGACAGCTCAAGTGTTTCCATTACTTAAGGCAGGTGATCCCATGGACCTCAACAATTATAGGCCCATTTCCATCTTACCAGTATTATGCAAGATGCTTGAGAAGCTGGTAAACTCTCAGTTAAGTGCCTACCTTGATACCAACAATCTCCTTAACCCAGCTCAATCTGGGTTTAGATCTATGCACAGCACCATCTCTGCATTAGCAAAAGTTACAAATGATTGGCAGACTGCCTTAGACAAAAAGAATAACACCTGTGCTGTGTTTCTGGATCTAAGCAAAGCCTTTGACACTGTGGATCATGAACTACTAATCTCCTCTCTGAACTCCATAGGCCTTGACCCACTCTCTCTTAAATGGTTCAGATGCTATCTCTCCGGAAGATTACAACTGGTAAAAAATGAAGGTGATCTATCTACCTCTAAACCACTCCTAAGAGGTGTACCGCAAGGCTCCATCCTGGGCCCCATCCTTTTTGCCATTTACATCAACAATATTGACTCCAATCTCTCACAATCTAATATTCACCTTTTTGCAGATGACACTGTACTATATGTCAGCAATCCCTCACCATCAAAAGCCTGTGAGTTTCTACAGTCTGAATTCTCCCTCCTTCAGCACAACTTATTAGAAAAGAAATTACTACTAAATGCCAAGAAAACCAAAGCTATGTTCTTTGCCACCAAGAACTGCTCTTCCACTGTCCCATCATTCACCCTCCCACAACTCTCTACCATCCTTGGTGAAAATCTGAATATGTTGACAAATTCAAATATCTTGGAGTATGGATTGACAATAAACTTGACTACACTACCCACATTGAGGAGCTACTGAAAAGCTAAGACAAAGACTTGGCCTATTCTATAGGATCAAACACTACCTGACCAGAGATTCCAAACAAAGATTAATCCTAGCATCATTCCTGTCCCTCATTGATTATGCTGACTTCCTCTATGGCCACTGCTCCTCTCCCATTTAAATAAATTAGACACCTTGTATCATAGAGCTATTAGATTCATTACAGACCTTCCCTCCAGCACCCATCATTGCTCTCTACAATGCAGTCAGTTGGACATCCCTGCAACAAAGAAGAAAGAAAATGCTGCTATCTGGATCTACAAAGCTCTGACAAACAAACTCCCTTCCTACATCTCAGACTGTTTCAACTGGATCACATCCAGGCCTTACACCCTGAGGATCAATAAACTGATCATGCTGAAGATTCCATCACCTGCACCGGTATGGAAGAGCTGCAATCAGCTATTCCTAGCACTTATCTGGAATTCTCTTCAAAAGACATTGAAACTGGATACCCTCATTCCTTTAGCATCCTTCAAAAGCTGTACACCAGTCTATTCCCAGAATCATGCAACTGCTTCCACAAGGCCTAGTCCTCCCACACCCCTCTCCTCCCACACCCTCCTCCCTTTTTAAAGCTCCCCTATTTCTCTATCATCCTTCTAGCTCGTTCTCCATCAAACTTCATACATATGTCCCACCCAAGTCCCACTATCCAAGCTTTATCCCTACTAACTGTTTGTTTCTCGACTTTAACAGGATTTAGGTTTATTGTCATTTTGCCTTGTATATATGTAAATATTTGTATATCTGTCTCATTCATAAATGATTGTATTTGTGTTTATTCAGTACCATGGTTTTGTGTAAAATTTGTAACCTTTTATTGTTATGACCACTCAGGTCCATCTTGTAAATGAGCTATGCTCAATGATGTTCGCCTGAATAAATAAAGATTTTGATTGATTGATTGATTGATTGAAATATCCATTTTATGACATCCTCAGGAAGGTCAGTTAATTGCAGCTGGTGTCATAAGGAAGTGGAATATCCATTTTATGACATCCTCAGAAAACTCTGTTAATTGCACCTGGTGTCATAAAAAGTCCCTTGATGTGTTCAAGAAAGGAAACTGCTCATGGATCAAAGGGACTGAGAAAATCAGTCTTAATTAAGAGTATCATAATTTGGAGTCACAGAATTCAATACCTTGATGGGACTTCATGTTTTGTATGTATATTTTTTTTTATGTATCCTGAAAGGGAGGAGTTAGATGATGACATCATGAAGAGGGTTGAAACACAGCCTTTTTAAACTGTAGTCTGTATTCCATTTAGACACGCACACGTTTGGACTCTGAAAAGGCAACATCAGGCACTGTTAGAATATATACATTAGAAAAGAGAATTCTAAGTGTACTGTGATAGGAGATTTTTGTTTGCACTTTTAAACCTGTTTTTTTTAAGTGATTTGTATGTGTTGTGATATATGGTTCAGTATTTACATTTTTATCTATTTTTAAGTAAACATCTCATTTTTAGAGACTACTTGGTGTCCCTTTATTTGACAAGTGGAGCATATATGGTTAAAGTTGACACTGTGCAAAGCTATTGGTAATACCAAGCTAGGAAAATGTAAGAGTTTATTCTGAGGTCTTTCATAGAGTTTTAAGGGTTTATTTTGTACACCTGGTTAGGTGCCCGTAGGTGAAAGATATCTGGGCCCCCCCCGAAGAGCAGAATTATCTCAGCCTGTACATTGGGTACGCTAGCAAGAGGTTCACAGTTTGAATTCCTCCAGAACCTGAGACCAAAGTTTGATCTGAACCCACAAAACAGACAGGAGGGTTACCCTGTTCTGTTAACTGTTCACAATACTGCTCTCGGAGGTTGGCACTGTGGGAGCAGAATGCCTGACCTGCTGAGTGGGATTGTGACAAAGGCCAGTTTGTCGACCCCAACTTTCTTTAGGGTCACCAGAAACAGATCATGGTTCACCGTGTCGAAGGCTTTGCTAAGGTCAAGAAACAAGGCACAGGCATATTGTTTGTTATCAAAGTGCAATCTGCCAGTCATTTACAACCTTAGCAAGAGCAGTAATGGTGCTATGCTTGGGACAGAAATCGGACTGAATCGGGTTTAGTAGATTAAAACTTTCAAGATGTGATCTGAGCTGTTTATTTACTAACTTCTCCAATAGTTTAGACAAGGCCAGGAGCAGGGAGATTGGATGGTAGTTATTTAAGCCACAGGGGTCCCCTGATCTGAATAGAGGGATGACATGAGCCGTCTTCCAGATCTTAGGAAGGGAGCCTTGGGAGAGAGACAGGCTGAAAAGGTGGGTAATAGGAGGAGCCAGAATACAGAAAGCCAATTTTAGGAAGAAGGGTTCAATCATCTCTGCATCCGCACTTTTCTCTTATCAAGCTGAAGAAGGAGATCATCAACTTGTTTGATGGAGATTGGACAGAAGGAGAATGAGTGGCATGGGGCATGAGAGTCAGGGTTTAGGCATTCAGGTGACTGTCTATGAAACTGTGCCCTGATGGCATTTGCTGGAGAGGTATCAAAAGCCATCCCTGCCATGGCAAAGTGGTTATTAAGGAGATCGAGGATCTCATTTTTATCTGTAGTATGAATGCCACTGCTCAAAATTTTGGGGGGAAGAGTGCCAGAAGTATTATGGCCTTCGACCTCCCTTCAGGGTTTCCAGAACCTAGTAGGGGAGTTGGTGGATGCATTAAGCTCAGAACAAAAATAACTAGACTTGGCAGCTCTGGTAGTTCTCGTGCAGTTGCTCCTTGCAGTGTGGAAGGCAGACCAGTCAGCAGCTAATTTTGTCTTTCTAGCTCTTTTCCAAAGGGCATCCCCTGTACCATAAGGCAGCTTTTAGGTTTTCTGTGAACCAGGGGTAGGATTTTCTTTTGGTTCTGTTTTTAGTAACTGGAGCATGGCGATCTAAGGTTTCAGTGAGTATGTCATGGAAGATCTCATGTGCCTCTTCCACAGAAGGTGCGAGGTAGAACTTCTACCAGTTAGCATACTGGAGGTTGTAGAGAAATGCAATTGGGCAGAAATTACGTTTGCATCTCTTCAAGATGTATTTAGAGGAAGAGGAGGTTGAGTGGTGTGCCGATCATATGCACGCAATGGCACAGTGATCGGTGAGATCATTGAAAAATACTCCTGAATGGGAGAAGAGGTGGGTCTTGCTTACCAGGATTAGATCAAGAAGGGTGCTATGCTCTGGATTTTTGGTGTTAGGGTGGGTAGCTTCATTTATGATCTGGGTAACTCCATGAGCATCGCAGAATTCTTTCAATGGTATGGAGGCTGGAGAGAGCCAGTTCAGGTTGAGGTCACCAAGGATGGATACTTCTGATGACGTGGCTCCTAGTATGTCACTTACAGTAGGTGTTTAAGCAGTGATAGGATAGCTATGGGGGGCCTATAGCACCCAATGATACAGATAGAGGTAGATTGGGCAGGTTGAATTCTTAGTGTGAGGCACTCGAACTCCTTTGAGACTGTAGTTGAGTCCACCATAGATGCAATGATGTTCTCACGGACATAGATGGCTACTCCCACTCCCCCTTCCCAGGATTGCCTATGAGCTTGAAACAAGTTGTACGAAGGAATGTTAACCTCATAGTCCAGGGTAGTTGATCTTAGCCATGTTTCAGTGGCGTGAGATATGAAGGGGTGGGAAGATAGTGTAGTCAATAAGTGGCGGGTGTGGGGGAGGGCCAAAAAATTGCAGCTGTAGCCGTACCTTGCAGGCTGCGTGTCCGGGCTTGTGGTCTCAGGTGGCTGTTCAGGAAGCACCGTCTGTCCGGGGGCCAAGTCTCCCTTGACTGATGAGCTTGGGAGCCCTGGAGAGGGTGGTCTTGGCTGAGGAAAGAAGGGAGAGTGGGAGGTTGAGCGCTGGCAGTGCACAATGGAGCAGACAGACCAGCGGGGAGCCCAAATTAGCAAGACAAAGGGAGCATATTAGTTTGGGTGCCAAAAGTCTGGAGCCAGAGATAGAAAATCAGGAAAGGGCTGTAAACACTCTATAACTTTAAAATGCAGTACAATTCTTATTTTTTAGATAACAGACAGTAGCTAGCTGAAGGTAATTCAGCAAAATATACTTTAAATACAGTAATTTTTAGGCAGAGAGAACAGTAAAAGTAAAGGGAGTTTTTTTGATCAATCAGAACGGGCCCAGTGAGGTGCTCACATTCCGACTGATTGGTGGCAGTAGCTGTACCTTGCAGGCTGTGTGTCCGGGCTTGTAGTCTCGGGCGGCGGCTCAGGAGACACCATCCGTCCGGGGACCAAGTCTCCCTCTGCTCAATTCTAGAGTGTGGCTTTATTCCGTAAAAAAGTAAGAACAAAACAAAGCGAAGATGGACCCCCAAGGGTTACACTCGGTAATTGCAGATCTCCAAGGTACAGAACACCAAATTCCCATATTGCATAAGATGACTGTAGAACTTGTTGTGGACTAGCCACCTGTTGAACACATACTTTCTCCTGGAAATGGCACACAAGGCCAGTATTTGGTCACTTCCCATATGGCATAGGATAAGGTGTGGCGTACAGACCACAACAGAGCACTACAGGCTCCACACTCGCAGAACCCACATACAAGGGGTAAACTGGAGAAACCCATTCACTGGGGTAGAACTTTCTTCAGGCACTGGCCACATGCACTGACAGAAAAGAACAAAGATGCCCTTCAGAACCCGGAGTGTTCAACTGGTCACGCCAGATGGGGGGTCTCCCACCTTTTGTTTACAAGTTCATACTCAGCCATCCCTCTGGTAAATACACCTCACACTGTACCAAAATTGAAGATGCTCTCTAGAAATGTATTTCACACTTAACATCCTCACAGGACACCACAGGGTGTCAAAGGTAAATGTTCTGTTCACTTGGACGGTCACATACTGGACTCCACAGAGGACAATCAACTTTTAAAATTGTTTAGGGTGACAGGGTCCCTCTGTTAGAGAATCCACCCTTAAAATGCAGGTACCAACTTGGCAGTTTCACACAAAACAAAAGTAATCACAGAAGGTGTACACAAGACAGCTTCACCAACTGTCCTGGTAGGATCCAGGGGGATTGCCCTGAACATCCTGGCAGCCTGCTCCAAACCTCCTGGGATGAAACACAGAAAATTCCTTGGAGTTGGTTTCCATCACTTCACACAAGCTGGAAGATTGCTGTACTCCACTAGGGTGAGAAAGAAAACAAACTGCAGCTCAATATCAGAGCTGCTACTAGATCTGCAACAACACTGCAGACTCCAGCCACCAACTCACTATAGAATTCTATCTCCCTCTCTCACAACAACTGGCAGTGGCTTATGCTGCTGCCAGAGTTCTAAATGACATCACCCCTCCAGCTCTCAGCTGAGACTGACAACAGAGAAAGAGACAGAGTGAAATCCATTTACTGGAAAATCACTAGCTGCCTTAACTGCCTACCACTAATTCTAATGGGATTCTTCTAACCCCTGGGAACAACAGTATAAGAAATACTGGTAGCTGTACCATTTTCTTGATTATTTGTGCTTGCTTGATATATATGTGTGTGTGTGTGTGTGTGTGTGTTTGTGTGTGTAGGGGGCTAGGGTTCTGTCACATATTTTCAGCGTGCAATACATGACATTTTTTGTTTGGAGTCTTGCTGTTTTTAATATTTGGTTCATGAATTGTGTTTGCCCTCCTGGTCACCCTAAATAGTTCTTTCACCCTCCACCCCTTAAACCATCAGCAGCCATCCCCAGGTAGTTACCACTCTGGAGACCCCCATGGTTCACGCCCCATGGCATGGCTAAGGGATGAGGACATGTCCCCCTCCCTAGAGCACAGTTCAGTACTGGTGTGTGGGGCTTCGAGAGGCCTGCTGAAAGAGCACCATCTCTCCTTTTGATTTTATCCTCTGTGGGCCATGTGCATGTGCAGTGTGCAAGTGCGAGTGTCAGAAAGCAGGCCCAATCCTTAATTATTGCTGCTTCCCACTGCATTGTCACCCAGCTCTGCTGTTCACTGTTGATACCCTTGAGTATGCAATAGACTGAGATGCACCTTTCTGCATTGTTTTCTCCAGGATAAACTTACATAGAATCATAGACTTTGATGGTAGATAAGGACTGTTTGGCCCACCTAGTCTGCACATTTCCTTACCTACTGGATAAGCTGCAGATCCTAGTTAACCAACATCCTATTGCTTCCTACCCCCCACAAGAATTGCCTTATGTCTGTCCCATGCATTCTTGAATTCCTCCACTGTTTTTGACCCCACGACCTCCTCAGGAAGGCCGTTCCACGTGTCCACCACCCTTTCTGTGAAAAAAATACTTCCTTGCATTGGCCCTGAGCCGTCCCCCATCTTCAAATTGTGTCCCCTTGTTCTTGCACATCTCTTTTTCTGAAAGATGCTACCCTCTTGGACTTTGTTGATTTCCTTGAGGTACTTAAAAGTTTCTATCATGTTTCCTCTCTCCATTCTTTCCTCAAGAGTATACATATTAAGCTCCTTTAGTCTCTCCTCGTATGGCTTCTGCTGCAGACCCTGCACCATTTTAGTTGCCCTCCTCAGGACTGCCTCCATCCTGTCTATGTCCTTGCAGAGATGGGGTTTCCAGAACTGGATGCAGTACTCCAGATGGGGTCTCACCAACTGTCTGTAAAGAGGAATAACAACTTCCTGTTTTCTACTGGTGATGCCTCTCCCTTATACATCCCAGTATCCCCCCAGCCATCCCTACTGCCTTCTCACATTGCTTGCTAACCTTTAGGTCATCTGATATGATTACCCCCAGGTCTCTTTCCATTTTTGTTGTTGTTACTCTACCTCCCCTCATTGTGTACTCTTCCCCTGGGTTTTTGTTTCCCAGGTGCATTACTTTGCACTTCTTTGCATTGAATCCAAGTGGCCATACTTCTGACTGTTCTTCCAACTTTGCCAAGTCCCTTCTCATCCTTTCCACCCCCCTTGTGTATCAACCCTGTTGCAGATCTTTGTGTCGTCTGCAAAGAGGAATACTTTTCCTTCCAGTCCCTCTGCAATGTCACTTATAAAGGCATTAAAAAGGATCAGACCCAGTACTGAACCCTGCGGTACCCCACTAGTACCCTTTCTTCAGAGTGGACTACGTTTGCTATTACCTTCTGTGTCCATTTTTCCAGCTAATGTTCTACCCAGGCTACCACCCTGGGATCCACTCCCATACTGGCTAATTTGTTGATTAATCTTTTGTGTGGGACTGTGTCAAATGCCTTGCTAAAATCTAGGTAGGCCATGTCCACAGCCCTTCCCTGGTCTACTACTTTGGTCACCCAGTCAAAGAAATTGATTAGATTTGTCTGACATGACCTTTCCACTGTGAATCCATGCTGCCTTGGGTCCTGTGTCCCACTGGCCTCTAGGTACTCAACAGTTCAGAAGTGATTCCATCATTTCCCTACCACTGAGCTCAAACTGACAGGTCTGTAGTTTCCTGCCTCTGTCTTGCTCTCACTTTGGTGAAAGGAAATCCCATCCACCCTCCTCCACTCCTCAGGTACCACACCATCTTCCCATGATTTGTTAAAAAGGGTAGTCAGTGGTGTCACTAGTTCTCCCCTTAGTTCTTTTGGAATTCTGGGGTGAATCCTGTCAGGCCCCATTGCTTTGTCCGCCTTCAGTTTTACGAGTTCTTTCAGAACCCTTTCTTTTGTGAAAGGACTGGAATCGACCCCCCCCCATCCAGAGTGCTTGTATTGATTGGATTGGGTACCTCCCCCTCCTCTTCTCTTGTGAATACTGAGCAGAGGTATTCATTTAGTATCCCTGCATTTTCACTGTCCCTCTCTGCCCACCCACAGTCCCCTTTATTCAGCCTCACTATCCCTCCCTTTGTCTTTCTTCACTCCCTAATGTACCTATAAAAGGTTTTATCCCCCTTCTTAACCGAGTTGACTATCTTTTCCTCGGTTTGGGCCTTTGCTATTCTGACTGCCTGCCCTGCTTCCTTCTGCTTTAACTGGCACAGTTCTCTGTCCTGCTCCTTCTGTATTTCCTTATACTTCCTAAATGCTATCATTTTCTCCCTAACTTTTCCCGCCACCTCTTTTGAGAACCACAGTGTTTTTTCTTTTGATTTGTTTATTTGCTTCACACAAAGGCTTGTTGCCTCTGTGGTGGCAGTTTTGATGTTTCCCCATTGTTGCTCCACCCCTCCTTCTTGCCTGTTTGTTAGAGCTTTTCTGAGGCACTCTCCCATTTTGACAAAGTCAGCCCTCCTGAAGTCCAGTACCCTCATTTTTGTATGGCTTGACTCTGCAGCTAAGTTTATCGTTAATTGCACTGTTTGGTGGTCACTTGTCCACAGATGGCTACCCACTTCTAGATCTGAGATCCTTTCTCCATCCCCATTTGAGAGTACCAGGTCTAAGATTGCTCCCTCCCAAGTGGGTTCCAACACTAGCTGTCTGAGGCATGCCCACTGTTGTGCATCGATAATGGCCCTGCTCTTGGATGTGGCTGCAGCAAAGGTGCCCTAGTTAACATCTGGCATATTCAGGTTCCCCATCAACAATATCTCCCCTTTCTCTGCCTTCCTAAGGATGCCTTCTATCATTTCCTTGTCCATTTCCCCCCCTCCCTGAGATGGGGGTCTGTATACAAACCCTGTGTGCAGATTGTGGTGTCATTTCCAGTTCCCAGGGTGACCCACAGTATCTCCTCTCCTCCCTGTTTACCCTTTTGTTCTGTTGTTTTGATCCCTTCCCTTACATAGAGAGCTACTACTCCTCCTCCTCCTCCTCTTCGTCTTCCCTCCTTGGCCCTCCTGTAGATTGTGTACCCTGGTATGTTGACATCTCAGTCATGGTTCTCTGTGTACCATGTTTCTGTGACTGCCATGATATCCAGGCATCCCTCTTCCATCAAGGCCACCAGTTCAGAGAGCTTGTTACCTAGACTACGGGCATTGGTACTTATTACCCTCCATGTTTTGATGGCCTTACCCCTTTTTGCCCCATCCCTGTCCTTACTGCCTTTGCCTTTTTCTTCATTTACCCCTGCCCTTCTCCCTATCGATGTCTCTATGTTGGTGTTTACCTCACTAGCTACCCTGATTTTTTTGGGGGGGGGCTACGATTTCCCTGCTCCTTTTCAGTGCCTCCTCCTTGCTAGTTTAAATGCTTGCCAATGAAGCATTTAATCCTATCACCTAGGATCCTGGTTCCCCTCCTGGACAGATGCAGACCATCACACCAGTACAGGCCTGCATCCCTCCGGGTGGACCCCCAGTCCCCAGTGAAGCCAAAACCCTGAGCTCTGCACCAGTTTTTCAACCATTGATTGAATCCCGTGGTGTGGAGCATCCTAGCCTGACCCATTCCATAGACAGGCAGCACCTCCGAGAAGGTTACCGTGTGTGCTACTTGTCTAAGGCCCCTCCCCAACTCCACAAACTCCTCCTCCACTGTTCAGATCCCTTTCCCAGCCAGGTAAATTGTCCCTAGGTGGACAATGACATCCAGCTCCCTCCCCGTACAGCTGCTTCCGTGATCCTGAGGATTCGCTCCCTGTCCCTCCAGGGCATGGTGCCAGGCAGGCACCTTACCTCCCTCTCCCCTTCCTCCCCCAGTTCTACCCTCCTAACAATGGATTCCCCCACCATGAGTTGTTTCCTTCCCCTGTGGAGTCCCATGCCACCCTCCTGTGGGTCTCCTTTGTGGAGGTTCCCAGCATCCTCCTTGGTCTCCACTGTGGGTGCTTCCATAGGGGATTCACACTCTGCCAGAATGGCATATGAATTGTGGAGAGGTACAACTGGAGGGATGTGCCTCTGTTCCACCACTCTCACCCTCCCTGAGCCTACTGTGGTCCAACTGCTCCTCTTTCTTGGCAACCTCTGAGGCAGCGGCAGTGGCCCTGGTGGTCCCTGGATGGGAGAGGAGATCCCCTGAATCCTGGCCAACTCAGCCTGGAGATGAGCAAATTCCTCCCTCAGCCCAGAGAGGTGCCTGCAGATGGGACAACACCACATCCTCCAGAACGTCTCCTGGAAGACTGCTGCGCCACAGCCACTGCACTGCACCACTCCCATCATGTCTTATTTGTGGCCCTTTAACTGTTGTTTTGTATACTTATTCTTTCCTCTATCTGTTTGTTTATTTATTTATATAATTCCCCCCCACACTTTCCTACTGCCTCCGTGCCCTTAAAGTTCCTGATTTTCCTGTTCTGGGACAGGAAGTTCATATATTCCTCAGTAGACTCCTTCTTACTTGCTGAGAGTCAGACCTCCAGCAGCGGGGAGGGATAGAGACTTACTATTTTCCTTCTAGGATGGTGAGTCTTTTGTGCCTCTGTGATCACTCCCTTCCTGCTCCCAAACAGGAAGTTCCTGTTGTCAGTCAAATCCTGTGCCTATAAAAGTAGAACTGGCTATGGGTGGGGGAGGCAGGGAGGGCTATATAGTCCCAGTAGAGTAGTAAAGTTCTGACAGCACCTCCTTCCTCTTGCTGTTCTCTGCCAAAAGCTATCTAGGGCAGTTTTTAAATCCAAAACACCTGGCTTCCTTCTGCCTAAGCCACTCCCCCTAATTCACAGTTTCCTTCTTCACCTAGCTACCTGCACATATAACAGCTTATTGGGGGGGGGGCACCAGCCTCTCTATTGTTGTGCCCCAAACCCTTGATTATTTTGGTAGTCCTGAGTTGCTCCCTGGTAGAAGAAACATGGTAGCCATGTTAGTCCAGTTGATGATGTAGAAGAAAAGCAAACAAAATATGTTGCAGATATCATGCTGGTAGAAGGAAGTAAAAAGAAAATTGTGGGAGGTCTAACTTATTTCACACCCAGAGACCCAACACAGATTATGAAAACCAAATAGATTGCAGGACACATTTTCTAAGGATCTGTTTTCAATGCAATCTCTTTATTTGTTTATTTTATTTCAGCAGCGCTTGTATAGGATTACTTAGAATTTATTCAGAATAGAAGACATTTCTTCATACTTGCCGTAATTTCCTTTTCTGTTAGCTCCAACATTGTCAATGAGTAATCAAAACAACTTGGTGTAGTACACCCCTACCAGGAGAATGACACAGCCGAAGCTTTAGAATGCTGGGCACCTGAGGAGTCCAAGCAGCAGCAACTCCCCAGTCACTACTGACCTTGCAGTGCCATAGTAGCTACACACTTGCCTATATTATTTATTTATTTATGTTTTTGGTAACCAGGTAGATGCACTGATCCAGAGGACCATTTTCAGTCACGACCTGGGCCACAACGTGGTGGCATGAGACATAGCAGTATACACATATGGTTACACTTTACAGACATTTGAAATTAAACTGCACAACACCGAGATGGGTGTTGAGACATCTGTTGATTACCTGTGGTATACAATTATGGCAAATTAAGGTACCATGAGACATGCATGCAGCAGTACAAAGGTAGGTTCAAGGATGGACAACTAGCATTAGTCTAAGGTGCCAAGCAAGATGATCTGAAAGAGAGGGTTGAAACGGGGCATTGTGGTGGGCACTATGTGGATTTTGGCTCTATAGAGGGAGGGGCAGGGGTGGGGAGAAATGGCGGGTGTATGTGCTGACCTAGTTCATGGCAGAAGACTATGGTGGCTTTTGGGTGTCTGCTTTACTCGGTGAGCATTTTCAGGAGGATGCTTCCAGTAGCCAGGCCTTCAGGTTAGATTTGAAAGACTTGTGGGATGATGATGTACGAACAGGTGCCGGAAAACTGTTCCAGAGGGAGGAGGCAGAGACAGAGAAAGCATTACTGTCCATGACTGTGAAGACACGTGGAACCTCAAGGGTTGGAAAGGAGGATACCCTAGTAGGTCTGGTTGTTGTTTTATGTATAAGAAGGGGAGCATAGGGGGATAGTTTATAATTTCTGAGGGAGCTGTCTATCAGGCAGCCTGTGATGTAGTCAAAGTGTGCCTGGAGGGGGAGCCACCCAAGGGGTTGGTAGAGTGAGCAGTGATGGGTTAATGAAGGGGTTTTGAGAATGAAGCTACCAATGGAATTATAAGTCGTGGTGAGACGGGAAAGTTCCTTTTTGGACAGGTGTGAGTAGATGGGGGAGCAATAATCCAGGAGGGGGAGAAGATTGCCTTGTGCAATGGTAAGGCGGGTTTCAGGAGATAGCAAGGGGAAAACCCGGTAGGCCGCACCTAGCTTCTGATGGATCTTAGTTATGGTCTGTGTTGTGTGATCACAGAAGGTGAGCGATGGGTCAAGAGTGACACCAAGATATTTGAAAGAGGTGACCTGCTGTAGTGGGGGGGGCCTACAGCGGGACATACTGTGAGTGTGGAATTTGTTTTGGCAGCTTTATTTAGAAAAGGTTTGGATTCAAAGAGCATGGCTTTGGTCTTTTTCCCATTAACGAGGAGCTTTCTGGACGTGAACCAGCCCTCAGCTACTGCAAAGTCACTAGTGAGTGTGAAGGAGATGGACTCTAGGGACTTATGGCTGTGGTACAGGACTAGGTCATCCATGTAGAGGAGTGCATTGCAGTTTAGGCAATCCCCTGGTAGATTATTGATAAACATGGAGAAGAGAAGGGGGCCAAGGATTGATCCCTGAGGAACTCCAGTGCAGGTGTGAAGGGAGGCTGAGGCAACTTTGCCTATGAGCACAGATTGCGACCTGTTTGTAAGGTAGCTGTGAAACCAGGCTGCAGGTCTAGGGGCACAGCCCAATTTGGTAAGAGTGGCGAGGAGAAGATGATGATCAACTAGGTCAAATGCCTTTGACAGATTGACAAAAACTGCACCCGTGGCATTTCCCATGTCCATCTGTCTGAGAACATGGTTTGAGAAGGTTGTCAGGGCAGAGGAGGTGCTATGGTGCATGCGGAAACCATGCTGAAGGGGACTTAGGAGATTATGTTTGTTTAGGTGTTCAGATAGTTGTGAATGGACGGCCTTCTCAAGGAGTTTGCTGAGATGTGGTAGCAAGGAGATGGGTCTGTAGTTTTCTGGGACTCGGGGGTCTCCCGCCTTGAGGATGGGAACTACATATGCATGTTTCCAGGCATCGGGCACTGTTGAGGTAGACAGTGCGAGGTTAAAAATGTAAGTTAGAGGTCTGACAAGGGCTGGGGAGAAGATCCTCAGGAAAACAGGGTATAGCCCATCACTTCCTGGGCTACCGCTAGAGGGAAGGGTTTTCAGGAGTTTTGACCAATTACCTCTATGCAAGATTCCTTAATACTGTAAATAAATGCTGGCTTACCTTCTTAGCAGCCTGGGCATCCGAGGAAGAAAATGCTCTGCATTGAACACAAGCAGGGACCCTGGTTTTCCATTTTTAACGGTAACAATCATGGAATCATGCTTGGTTTGCGGATTTTGAATTCTTGTACCGGTGCCTTATGGAAATTGCATCTCACTGCACAGAATCCCTAAGATTTCAGCATCTTTTTACATTTTTTTTATTTTCCCTTTCTATGCCCCCTTCTCACAGCAGCAGTGTGAAAGAGTATAGAAAAAAAAAATTATATAGGGAGATAATGGGACCTGGATGTATTGTTGTTCTTGTCGCGATTTTATTGTTATGTGTTGTTTGTTGGGCTGGCCACCCACTTCGTGCAGTATGTTCTCGTTTTTCATCTTTGTTGTCTCTGTTTGTCTGTTGTGGTTATATGTTAACTACATTCCAGTTTTCTCCCATTATCTTTCCATGCTCTCCAGATATATTCCCTGTAATACCTGGTTAGAATAGTATTGGATAGAACAGCAAAGCGTTTTAAAAAAACAAACAAAAAAAACAAACTGCATTATACAGTTATGACAGGACACTGTTTCTTTAAATGGGGCTTCTGGTTGGTTTAGGAAGCCTTCCTGATTTAAATATATATTTTTTAGTTAATTTAAGTTCAGGGGCTGTTGTATCCTGAAAAGAAATGCCCTGGTAAAGAAACGCGGCTGTTGCGATGGAATATGCCTCAGAAATGAGTCAGAAAAGAAAAATGTAATCGCCTGTAAAAATTACCGCACGAATGTGCGCACAGTCGTGAAGACATTTTGTCTTTTCCTACCTTCAAATTAGTGCGTTTTAGCTCAAAAACAAGTGAAATGTCTCTCTATTACCTGCTAAAGGTGGAATAATGTAGCGGTTTTCAGATTTGAGTCCTTTCCATAAACGAGGGTTTTCTCTCCATGCTGGTCGCTAGGTAAACTCTGCCTACTACTTTCCTTGTATGGATATGATCCTTTGAGCTGGCCGGCCCTTGAACAGCTGATTTTATACATTAGTTAAAGGGGGCATTTCCTGTTTCAGTTCATTTTAGTGTGAGCAACTCCTAAACAATCATTATTTTATCTGGCATTAGAAAAATGTATCCTGTGATTAAAGGAAAAGTACTGGAGTGTAAAAATTAATTCTTTTATTGTACAGAGAAAGAATTTATGTTATAAAAAAGGAATATAGGGGAGGAGTTTGTGGTCACATGTCTTCTAAAGGTATATAAATCACTATGTTTTAGTGCAAAGGAGTTAGTTGACTCCAGGAGTCGGACCTGGAAGTGCTGTCTCAAGCCTTCCAGTACTAAGAGCTTACTTGTACATGGTTCTGTTTTAGTTATTATGCATCTATTATTTTTTTTCTTACATTCAGTTAGCTCTTTGTTAAAATAAATACTCTAAGTTGAAATCTACTCCAGCAACTGTCTCTTGGTCCATCTTTTATCCCACGGTCCTGTGACAGTTGGTGTCAGCAGTGGGATATACTGGTGGAGGTTTTGAGCACAAAACCTGTTGGACCTGAATGCAAGACGGTGAGGATACCTGGAGTAGAGTGGCTACCTGGTCCCGAGTGCAACAACTGAAACTACCTCTGTTGGCCGGACTGGAGACTGCAGTAAGAAGAAAAACCAGAAGAAGAGAGGAGATGGAAGATAAGAACTAACCTGAGGAAGAAGCCCAAGCAGCCAGCCCCGAGATGGAAGAAGGCCCCCAAGATCTGAAAGAATTGATACGCTGGCTCTGTACTCGTCAGATGGATATGGAGAGGGAGAATCAAGCCAGATGGGCAGACACACTGAGGGTAATTCAATCCATGGGTATGGCTAGAGCCCCGGTTAACCCAGGGATTGTGGAGAAGGACATTAAATTGGTTAAATTGTCCAACACAGATGATATTGAAGCATTCCTAATGACATTTGAGAGAGTAGCAACGGCGTGTGCGTGGTCCAGAGACCAGTGGGTCATTCGCTTGGCTCCCTATTTAATGGGAAAAGCCCAATTAGCATATAGCCACATGGAAACCTCTTATATTAATGATTATGGACATGTAAAGCAGGCCATCTTAAAGAGGTATGACATCAGTACGGAAGCATATAGACAGCGATTCAGAACCTTGAAGTTCCATGCTGCTGATAATCCACAGGATATATACATTCAATTAAAAGACTTAAGTATGAAATGGTTACAACCTGACACACGGACCACAGTACAGATGTTGGAAGCTATCATTCTGGAGCAATTTATAAATATTTTACCACAGGAGATGCAGTTATGGGTGAAAGAACACCGTCCGGAGACAGCAGAAGTGGCCATAAGACTAGTGGAAGATTACATAGCTGCAAGACCCCACAGACCGCGTCCCATTAGAAGTTCCTGGATACCTCCACCTATGGTAAGACCACCTTATCATGTTTCTATACCCCATACTGCAGACAGTAATACCCTTGGGACTAAAATAAGTCAAAAACTTATAAGACCATATAAACCGGAGATTGTGTGTCATACATGCAATGCAAAAGGACACATAGCAAGATTCTGCCCTAAAAAGACATTAGAAGATGTACATTTGGCTCTAGCTAATTGGGGACATTATGTAAGACCAGTAAAAATTGGAAATAAAGTGGTAACAGGTCTTATAGATTCCGGCAGTAAGCAAACCTTAGTCCATGCTTCAGTCCTGGATACTAATGTAAAAAAGGAAGAGCCCACAACTGGTGTCATATGTATACATGGGCGTACATCATTATCCATTGAGAGAGACAGTTGTACAAGTGGATGGTCACAGCCAGAGAATGAAAGTAGGGATAGTTCCTCAGCTTCCTGTGCCAGCTATTATTGGGCATGACTTTGAAGATTTTGAAGCTCTATTAGCCACTGGGTTTCTGCTGTAACAACTAGAGCACAGTCTAGGAATGAAGAGACATTGGGACACGTTTCCTTTTGAAGAAAACCTTTTGAAGTGCCTGGTAAAGATAGGAAGTCAAAGAGTATAAAAAGGAGAGAAAAACAACTCTGGACTAAAACTAAGTTACATTCAGACTCTAAAAACAGGCTGGACTCCAATATGGTGAAACATGAGTCAGACTTTAAAGAAATACAAAGAAATGATGTATCACTAACCCCATTTTTTTCACAGGTGGGACAGGGTGAGAAGTCTAAGGGTCCCATTTTTAGAATCATAAATGGGTTATTGCATCGAGTTTATAAGAATATACATACTGGAGAGGTGGTTGAGCACTTAATGATACCTCAACAATTTAGAGTCCAATTATTAGGACTAGCTTATGATATCCCTATGGCCGGACATCTAGGAAGAGACCGGACATTAAGTCGCCTCCTATATAGGTTTTATTGGCCAGGCATACATGAGCAAGTCGCAGAATATTGTAGAAGTTGTGAGGCCTGTCAAAAGGTATCCAAAATTGGGCGACAAGATAAAGTGCCCTTACTACCCATGCCACTTATATCTAACCCCTTTGAAAGAGTGGCCATGGATATAGTAGGTCCTTTACCAAAAAGTTCAAAAGGAAATAGATTTATATTAGTAGTTGTAGACTGTGCTACCAAATATCCTTAGGCCATTCCTTTAAGAACTGTAACAGCCCAAAGGATAGCTGATGAGTTAACAAAGATCTTTAGTCGGGTAGGTATACCCAAAGAGATTTTAACAGATCGAGAAATGAACTTTCGATCTGCGCTACTCAAGCAGCTATACCAGACCTTAGGAATAGAGGCATTGTTAACAACGCCATACCATCCACAAACCGATGGTCTGGTAGAGCGGTTTAACCAAACCTTCAAACAAATGCTAAAGAAATTTGTGACAGATGAGGGCAAGAAATGGGACATGTATCTTCCTTATCTTATGTTTGCATATAGGGAAGTTCCCCAGGCATCTACTGGATTTTCCCCTTTCGAGTTATTGTTTGGGCATAATCCAAGAGGGCCCCTAGACATTGTTAAGGAAGAATGGGAAGAACCAAAAGATACAAAAGGAACATGCCCCTTAGAGTTCTGGCAAAAGTTACGGGAGCGTTTAGTCTCCTATGTTCAAAAAGCACATGACAGTAGCTTACAACAACAAATAAAACAGAAGGTGTACTATGATATAGGTACAAGACAGAAAGAATTCAGTGAAGGGGATAAAGTTTTACTCTTGTTACCATCTTCTGAACATAAGCTATTAATGAAGTGGCAGGGCCCTTATGTTGTTACCCAGAGAACTGGCCCTGTAACTTATAAAATAGAAATACCAGGCAGTAAGGGTAAGAAACGCATATACCATGCTAACCTGTTGAAAGGTTGGGTAGCCCGGCCTAATTCCCTAACTAGTTATGTACTCCCTGAATCCAAAAATGAATTGGATATAGCATATCAACGTTTGGAAGATACAGGGACAATTACTGATATACTAATCAATCCTGAGTTGACAGAAAAGCAAAGGACAGACCTAAAAGATGTGTTAGGACAATTTAAAGACATTTTCACAAGTATCCCTGGGAGAATTAGAAATGTTAGCCATCACATAAAGGTTACTAACAACCAGCCACTTAGACAAAAACCATATAGGTTACCTGAAAGAATAAGACATGACGTGATTCAGGAAGTGAAAAGGATGCATAAAATGGGCATCATTGAACCCTCTTGTAGTGAGTGGTGTTTTCCTATGGTGGTAGTGAGTAAAAGGAAGGGGCATACGCATCTGTTTGGATTTTAGGAAGTTAAACGCGGTGTCTCAGTTTGATAGTTACCCAATGCCCCGAATAGATGACATCCTAGATCATCTGGGTAGTGCCACTTATTTTAGCACCCTGGATTTGACCAAAGGATATTGGCAGATCCCATTAGATACAACTGATAAAGATAAAACTGCATTCAGCACACCTATTGGATTGTTCTATTTTACAGTTATGCCTTTTGGGCTACATGGTGCCCCTGCAACGTTTCAAAGAATGATGGACACTCTGCTAACCCCACATACCAGTTATAGTGCGGCCTACCTGGATAATGTTATTATCTTTAGTCCCTCTTGGGAGGAACATTTGAAACATCTTTCTGCGGTATTAACTGAAATCTCCAAGGCTGGCCTCACTATAAACCCATGGAAATGTACGATAGCTATGCAGGAAACCAAATATTTGGGTTTCCATATTAGTAGAGGTTGTGTAAAACCAGAAATAAACAAGGTTGCGGCAGTAGCACATAGTCCCACTCCCATCACAAAAAAGGATGTGAGATCCTTTTTGGGACTAGCTAACTACTATCATAGATTTATTCCTAACTTTTCAACAATAGCAGGTCCCCTGACAGAGTTAACCAAGAAAAAGAACCCTGAAAGGATCAGATGGACGAAAGAATGTGAAGAGGCATTTCAGGCTATTAAAGCCAGTTTATGCTCTACACCGGTATTGCGTACTCCTGATTTTTCACAAACATTCATTTTATAGACAGATGCATCACAGTATGGGATTGGGGCTGTACTAACACAGGTTATAAATGAGGAAGAGCATCTTATAATTTACATTAGTAGGAAGCTCCATGAGAGAAACACACTATTCAGTAATTGAAAGGAGTGTCTAGCCATCAAATGAGCTATAGAGGCCCTCCGTTTTTATCTATGGGGCGTAGAATTTGAACTATGGACTGACCATATTCCATTATGTTGGTTATTGGTAATGAAAGATAAAAATACTCACATAATGCGATGGTATCTCGCTTTACAACCCTATAGATTTGTTATCAAACACAGAAAGGGAACAGCTCATAGTAATGCTGATTATATGTCAAGATATGGAATGGAGAATAAAAGTAGTTCTCATCAGACTTCGGGGTAAAAAAGTGAAGTATTGTTATGAAGGAGACAGTATCTCCTAGTTATTTGTTTTGGAATTCTAGAAATTAGGGACCCCGAGGTGGAGCCTTAGGTGAGGGTGGGCTATGGCTCCATCTCTCCTGTTGAGAGATCTGATGACGAATTTACTGTTAGACTTAGAAAACCAAAAACTGTAAGTTTTGTTTTTAGGTGGGGAGGAAATGTGAAAGAGTATAGAAAAAAAAAATTATATAGGAGATAATGGGACCTGGATGTATTGTTCTTTCTTGTCGTTTTTATTGTTATGTGTTGTTTGTTGGGCTGGCCACCCACTTTGTGCAGTATGTTCTCATTTTCATCTTTGTGTCTCTGTTTGTCTGTTGTGGTTATATGTTAACTACATTCCAGTTCTCTCCATTATCTTTCCATGCTCTCAGATATATTCCTGTAATACCTGGTTAGAATAGTTTGGATAGAACAACAAAGCATTTAAAAAAAAAAACTGCATTATACAGTTATGACAGGACACTGTTTCTTTAAATGGGGCTTCTGGTTGGTTTAGGAAGCCTTCCGATTTAAATATATATTTTTAGTTTATTTAAGTTCAGGGGCTGTTGTATCCTGAAAAGAAATGCCCTAGTAAAGAAACGCGTTGTTGCGATGGAATATGTCAGAGAAATGAGTTGAAAAGAAAATGTAATCACGTAAATTATCACAAGGACGCGGACAGTCGGAAGACATTTTGCCTTTCCTGCCTTCAAATTAGTGCATTTTAGCTCAAAATGAGTGAAATGTATCTCTATTACCTGCTAAAGGTGGAATAATGTAGTGGTTTTCGGACTTGAGTCCTTTCCATAAACGAGGGTTTTCTCTCCATGCTGGTTGCTAGGTAAACTCTGCCTACTACTTTCCTTGTATGGATATGATCCTTTGAGCTGGCCGACCCTTGAACAGCTGATTTTATACATTAGTTAAAGGGGGCAGTTCCTGTTTCAGTTCATTTTAGTGTGAGCAACTCCTAAACAATTATTATTTTATCTGGCATTAGAAAAATGTATCCTGTGATTAAAGGAAAAGTACTGGAGTGTAAAAATTAATTCTTTTATTGTACAGAGAAAGAATTTATGTTATAAAAAAGGAATATAGGGGAGGAGTTTGTGGTCACATGTCTTCTAAAGGTATATAAATCATTATGTTTTAGTGCAAAGGAGTTAGTTGACTCCAGGAGTCGGACCTGGAAGTGCTGTCTCAAGCCTTCCGGAGTACTAGGGCTTACTTGTACATGGTTCTGTTTTGGTTATTATGCATCTTATTATTTTTTTTTCTTTACGTTCAGTTCGCTCTTTGTTAAAATAAATACTCTAAGTTGAAATCTACTCCAGCAACTGTCTCTTGGTCCATCTTTTATCCCACGGTCCTGTGACAAGCAGTCTCCACTTTTCAGAGATTCCTAGGCTGGGTATCCCCTAGCTTCAACCCAGGTAATGTTCAGGAGCTCCTGTGAGCCTGCCCCCATCCTGCCTGGGTTGTACCCCCCAGGTGGGAAGGGAGAGGACCCCAGGTCATCCCTCCACAGTCCTTTAATGTGTGTCAGGCAGCCCAGTGGGTCTCTCATGGAACCTGGTTATGAAGTCTGAGGCAGCTGGGTCCCTTCTACCAGCAGCCGATGTGGGGTGATTGTTGCTGGTTTTCTGGTCTCTGTCCCTGAGGGCAACGGCACTCAAGGGGATCCAAAGAGGCAGGGCACATAGAGACATGCCGCTGCTCCAGATCCTGGCTTGCTTCCTCTCTTTCTGATTGCTCTGCAGCCCCATTGCACCACCATCTGTGGTCACCCTGGTGGCAGTAAAGCAGCAGGACCTGCAGGCCACCATTCCCACAGGAGGAGAGTGGCCCCCAGGTACTCAATCCTACTCCCCTGGCCAGACCTCTAGCAACCCGAATTCACTTTCAACCCCGAGTCCCTGGCATTGCAAGCAGTAGTGCTACCACAGGCTATTTACAGTGCTCTGTCAACTATACACTCACTTTGGTATAAGAAAACATAAGCAGATGGAGAGGCAAATAATTCAGTTTTAGTAAATGTAAAGTGTTATAATGTTCATAATTTGCACTGTAGGTACTATGCACTATTACTGAAATCATATATTAAACATTATAGATGGGTGTTATGGCTGGCAGTATAGCCTAGTGGTTAGAGTAACAAACAGTGATTGAATTAGGTCCATCTAGAAGACTTGGGTTTGATTCTCACAACCTCCACTTGCATACTGTGTGACTCTGAGCAAGTCACTTAACCTACTCAGTGCTCCACAGTCACCTCTGAAAACAGGCAGTTCTGCTTAGTGGACTTACCTGGTTTACAAAAAATATAAAAAAAATACCAATATATGTTTACCACATCATACAGTAGCCAGGGTACCATGTAATTTACCTGAGTTTTACTCAGGCTGCAATGATTTTGTATAGGTAAATATAAATGTTCAAATAAATTTTATATGTTTTATAAGCTTGTTTTTAGACTTTAGCCAGGTTTTTATTGTATTCTTTGCATGTGAACATCTAGGTTCTAGATTGCTAAGCGCAGGATCATTGTTACCAACTAGCTTATTCAAGTTTATGATCAGCAGGGCCATCCAAAATTCTCAGTTGTTTGAATGAAAACTAGTCTGAATGAAAGTATGTTCACAAGGCAGAAACTGCCTTACTACTTACAAAAAAGACTTCACAGTTAGCACCCCATTTAGGTGAATGGAATCATTTGCACCATCTCTCCCACCTGCTGTTTCAGTCTCTGTGACAACAAAACGTTTTTTCTGACAGACTGCTTTAATAAAAAGCAAATGTTAAGTGTTTAATTGTTCTTATGCTTGGCCAGTGGATTTGAAAGCACATTCAGTGACACACAGAAGGTAAGACCCCAGGGGAAGTATGATGCTGGTGGGTAGAGTGGTACTCAATTCACATCTTAGCTCAGACATGAAAACTGAGAGACACCCTTTTCATGGAGACCAAGGGAAAAAAAGGCATCCACGAGTTTGTGAGATGCATGATTTTCCATTAGAAGGTCCACCACTAATCACTTGTGAATTTTTTCAGGTGAAGACACTTTATTTCAAAGAAGCAAATTCAGGCAGGTTTTTTTGCTCCTCCTACCCCCTGGCCATCCACTCCTTCAGGCCTGCCAAGTCCCCCCACCTCCACTGCTAAGTCCCAACCACCATCCACTGACCCTTATGGCCATGCTACCAGGTAACCCAAAGTAACCCTTCATTGGCTGGGCCCCTACCCCTGTGGGAGGCTAACAGGGGAGGACAATCACCCTAAAGAGCTTCCTGTATATATTCCAGGCATGGCAGGGGTCAGAACAGATACATGTGTCTGGGGTCTCATGCTTATGGAGGGACCAGGAGCCATCCTCCAGGTGGCCAGCAGGTGTTTTCTCATTTTCATGGGAGCGTGACAGGCCACATGATGTAAAGGCACAAGCTGACATCCATCACGCTCCCTCCCGCAGTGAGGGCCAACATGTTGCTGTGCCTCCAGCCTCCACCTGGGGCCAGCAAATGCTGAGCTGTGAATACACCCTCCCTCCCAGGAGAAGACGAGTGGTCGCTGGACACTCAAGCCTTCACCCCCCCGGCAGGTCCTCCAACACCCAAATTTGTTCTCAAACTCTGGTCAGTGGTGTCACAGGCAGAAATCCAGTTCATGCAGTTAAATGATAGCAAAAAACAAAGGTGGTCCACCTTAGTAGTGGTGGTTCAGATGAATTCACATCTGAGTTCTAACAAGCAAAGAGACTAAGTAATTTATAACTTGTGCATGTGGGGTGTGGGTGTTGTAGAAAGGGGATCATAGTGCTGTCACTACTGCCATCACCCCTGAGGGATGTGGACTACATTGTTGCTACTGTCATCACACCTGAGAGACAGGGGCTGTAGTGCTTCTGCCATAACCACTGGTGGATGGGGAATGTTGTACTGCAGCCATCCCACCTGAGGGATGGGGCCATAGTGCTGATATTGCCATCACACCTAAGGGATGGGAAATGTAGTACTGCTGCCATCACACCTGAGGGATGGGGGCCATAGTGCAGATACTGCCATCACACTTGAAGAATGCAAAACGTAGTACTGCTGCCATCACACCTAATGGATAGGGGCCACAGTGCTGCTGCTTCCATCACACCTGAGGGAGGGGGGGATACAGTGCTGTTGCTGCTGCCATCACACCAGAGGGATGGGTCTGTAGTGCTGTTGGTTCTACCATCGCACCTGAAGGGTGGGGGCCATAGTACTGCTTCCATCACACCTCAGGGATGGGGGCTGTAGTGCTGTTGCTGCCATCACATCTTGTACCTAAAATAACTTTAAATTGGTACAAGGATGGAAAGATGTGCAATAGTGGAGGTCAAACCTGCTAAAATGCATGTTAGCAGAGTTAAAAATTGTTAAATAAAGTACACAGAACCAAATACCGGTAAAACCGGATTTTGACTTAGCAGTGACAGTACCGTTTTTTATAATGTGCAAAATGGAATTTGTCCTTTTCAATCCTGGTAAACCAGTGACCCTGAATACTCCAGTGACATTGGTGTATTGGAACTGCACAACAAAACTGCACTACAAAAGGACTGGGAGATGTATGTTGGGCAGGACATAGGAGAGCTTCCAGACATAATGGACTTTAATGTTGGCCAGTACTGGATTTCAGTGCAGCCACAATTACCAGTACTAGCCAAAGCTGCTCTGCAAGCCATTTGGATACCTGTTTCGAGTGCCGATGTGGAGAGATCCTTCTCGGTCTACGGACAGATCCGCACAGACCAAAGACGTAACCTGCTAGTAGACAATATGAGATTGCTGTCCCAGCTTATGTACAATAAGTCAAAGGATTAGATTGGTGAACATTTTCTACAGACGTTTTGCACATTTTTTAGTTACAGGGTGTAAACACTTTCAATAACTTTGTTAGCTTGTTTTCCATATTCCTTGTCATGTCGCGCATATGTGTGTGTGTGTGTGTGTGTGTGTGTGTGTGTGTGTGTGTGTATATTTATATTTTGTTTTAGTTCATGTGTTTTTCACTGTATATTTTTTGTCATACTGTATTGCACATTTTGCACATTTTCATTTAGGTTTTGTTTATGCACAGTTTTCCGCATTTCCTGTACCTTTGCACATTTGACACTTTGAGTATTTGTATTTAGGTTTTAGTTCACTTGTTTCAATATATATTCACTTTTCAACATTCTGCACATTTTCATTTAGATTTTGTTTTTGTTCACATTTTTCAACTGTTGTATGTTGTTTTTTATTTGCAATATTTGCACTCTTTATAAACTACCTTTCTTGAAATGGTGTACTTGCTTTTATTTACTTCATTAACATTTTTTGGGATGAGAACTTACGAGAAAGGTCATGTGGATGTTAACTTAGTCTGCATTGTGTGGTGACTGGTGGCAGTCTCTAATTGCTAGTTCCTTTTAATTTATCCAAGTGTCCTGCAATCTAATATTCTGTATTGTCACGCCTGAGGGATATGGACTGCAGAGTTTTACCACCATGTTACTGACAACACACCGGAAGGATAGAGGCCACAGTGCTGCCACCATTGCACCTGAGGGAGGAGGGCCGCAGTGCTGCTGTTGCCATCACACTGGAGGGATGGGGGCTGCAGGGCTGCTGCCAATTAGACCAGAGGGAGGGGTCCACAGTACTGCTGTCCCCATTGCATCAGAAGGATAGGGGGCATTAGTGGTCCTGTCATTATACAGGAGGGATAGGGGATGTAGTGCACCTGCAGCCTTCACAAATTGTAGCTTCTAAAATAACTTGATAGCTACAAGTGCAGATATGCAATAGCAGATGTAGAAATGTGAAAATGCATGCAAGCAGAGTGAAAAAATGGTTAAATACAGGTTACAAAGCCAACATCAGTAAAAAACGATTTTGGACTTGCAGACACCGGTGACAATACCGGTTTTGTCAATCTGCAAAACGGAATTTGCCTTTTCTCAATCACGGTAAACCACTGTCCCTGAACATAAGGTTTGGATGATTCGGTCCTTCTTGCAGGGAAAGAATCAAGCAGCAAGGCACGCTCCATACCAGTTACAGATCTGGAAAACTGAAGCTGACCACACAATGAAGCATAACATTTTGGCAAACACTGAGTTCAGTGAGACTACCTGCAACGAGAAAAAACACCTAAAGAAAGAATAATGAAACCAGTTAACCTACAGTTGCAGACTACTTGAAAAACTTATATTACATACACACAGCACAGCAGAATAGAGAGGTGTCCAAAACAGTCAGGGATTTTACTAAATAGGACATCTCTCCTGGCATACCGAATAAGATTCTCCTACAGCAGCCAGGCTCCTGGGCGGACCCCATTGCTAATGACGGAGCTAGCAGAAAAGGAAATTACAGTAAGTATGGAGAAATGACTTCTTTCTGTAGCGTTCACTTTGTCAATGGGTAATCAAAACAAATGGGTTTTAAGAAGCAATACCCAGAAAAAAATGGGAGGGGGGAGACTATTATCCCATACACCAGAAACAAGCAGAGAAAATACTTGGGAACTGCTGCCTGCAACACTTTGAGACCAAAGCTGCATCAGCAGAACTTTGAACATCCAATTTGTAATGTTCTATGAATGTGTGGATGGAAGACCATGTAGCTGCCTTGCATAGCTCTAAAACCGATGCTTCACCTTTCTCCACACAGGAAGTTGCCTTAGCCCTGGTGAAGTGAGCTTTGATGAGAGCCAGAGGCCTCTTCTGGTTAGTGACATTGGCCTGAGCAATGCAGGTCTGCACCCACCTAGCTCAGGTGGCCTTGGAGGCATTTGGACCCTGCTTGGCTGCTCCAAAAGAACAAATGGGCTGTCTGACTTTTGGAATGCAGCTGTCCATTTAAGGTAGATCCTAACTGCCCATCGCAAATCCAACAGTTCCTTCTCCTTGGGGTGAGAAGGTTGCAGACAGAAGGATGGAAGACATATTTCCTGGTTCACATGAAAGGACATAGGCACTTTAGGGACAAAAGATGGGACTGTCCTTTCCTGGGTACCACCTTGTCTTTATCCATGATAAGGTATGGCTCTTTATGAGACAAGGCCTGGAGTTCACCAGCTCTCCTGGCTGAACATATGGCCACTAAGAAACACACCTTGTAGGACAACGCATCCAGTGATATGGATGATAGCGGCTCGAAAGGCTCCTTACAGATATAGCTTAGGTGCCATGTGCCAGTGGGCCACCACCCCGCCTGTTGATTGCTATACAGGTTCAGGGGCCTGGATTCTGTTTCTATGGCAATTGGGGGTTCTTTCCCAAGATAGAAATAAAATAGTGCTGTGCCTCCACCTAGAGTAAGATAACAGCAGGCCAGGTGTCTGAATAGTACAACCCCCTGGGATGCTATATCTACCCACTTCTCCATCCAGTCACCCCCCCACACACACAGAGAACCACTTTGTTTTGCAATGTTGTACAACACATATAATTAAAAGCTGTAACTAATAATATGCTCATGACCACCTGTAACAGTAACAACCTTAAAGCTTTTATTTAGGGGAAAGGGGTATGGGGTGCAGAAAATTAGTAGCAATAGGCAGATCAAAGTAAAACAGTTTTAAACCGCAGTGCCCATCCAAAATAGCACACTAACTCCTTCCCCCACTGGTATCAGTGCCCCCCTTACAGTCTATCAGGGTGCCCTGAATGGTGCAGGCCTGTACAGTGCCACAGGATGGTTGGCATTAGGGCCCTAGGAACACAATTGCAGCATGAGAATCAACAGATTTACACTTGCTGACAACTTTTAAACCAGACCCCTTGGTCAGGGCAAGCTCTGAGATACTCACGGTTCCATGGACACTGGATATCAGATTTTCTCAGTGGGCTCCAGGGAGGAAACAATGGTGGTGGGGCAGCAGAGCAAAAGGACAGCAGCAGGGTCTGGTTGAAGTAGCAAATTCAGGAAGCTTTCCACTTTCAGACTTACTTGCAGAGTCTAGCAGCTTGTCACCTTCGGCCTGCCAGGCAGGCTGGAGAGTAGGAGTGCAGATGCAAGACTTCTTAGGCCACAAGTGAACCCAGACCCAGAAGTGACCCCATGGTCTGGCTCCCTTAAATGGATCCAGAGTGCCCTAGCACTCAGGCACACACTCATGGCTCCCTTCAGTCCAGTCTGCCCTACCTGATAAGGGTTAGCAGTTCCCCTACCTAGCTCCAATTCATCAGAGAGCAATTTTTTAAGGTCGAAATCTTCCCCAAGATCCCCAAAATCTTCATCCTGGCCTTCTAAGAAGTCAGGGTTGGGGTCTGCCTGCACATCTGATTCTGCAGCCTTTTCTTGCTGTGACACACCTGGGCATGCCTATGTGTCCCCCCAACCTGATGGGCCTGGTTTGGGGTCGGGTGTATTTGTTGGGACATCCTACGGAACATCGGGGCTCAAAAGCTCACCCAGGAGCAACAAAAGTGATTTTCGAAATTTTGCTTTGCTACTGCCCATAGAAGAACCAGGTGCCCCCCTCCCCAGCTTGGAGAACTGGGAACCGTAAGAGAAATATTATGCTGAGCAACACAATGAGGGCAATTGTAACCCATGGGGGAGGGCCTCATCACCCTTTTGCAGGTCTTAAATTGTTTCATAATTAATGCTCTCCGATAAGCTATGGTGCCAGGAAAGGAAAGTCACCACAGAAAAAAACAGATAAAAATATATTAAACAATAAGTAATTAGCACTATAGCTTGCTGGACTAATAAACTCTCTACTGAGCACTATGTAGTAATTAGCAGGCTAAATAGGCATGAACGCTCACTAGCGGGTGCGCACAGGATGTCACAATGTGTCACATGACAGCACGCTAGCACAGGCATGTGTGCACTGGCAGGTGTGCAAGCGCAATAGCATAATGTAATTAATAGGCAATTGCATCACTCTAATGTGCTGTATGCTGCACAAATGTATGCAAAAACAAGGGCAGGAAAACAGCCTGAAGGAGGAGCGTGCACCAAGCCATTACCACAACTAATGGTGGCTGCGTAAATTGGAAAACAAAGGGCTGTGGAGAAAAAGAAAGCACAAAACCTCTGAGGTACACCAAAAACGCGAAATAGCTGAAGAAACACAATAAATATAGAACCTGAGGCGGGAGAGGGAGGAACCAACGCCAGAGCCGAAGGACCCCCACAGAGACCCTACACTCCCAGAAACAATAAAGAACTTGTAACTATCTGTGGCACCTTTTTTTTGTTTTAAAATGGAAGCCATTTTTTAAAAATGGAGACCATTAAAAAACACCCTAACAAGGCAGAAGTGGCTCCCAATCCAAACAGGGATGGGAAAAAGGCAGGTTAGTCAATTTGAAAGCTGCAGCTTAACAGGCACGATTTTAATTTAGAGGTACTCGCTGGAACAGGCAGCCCCAACCTGCTATGCAGAATTGCTCACCCAAAAGAAGTCTTGAAATTTTGAAACTTGAAAATCTTGAGAGAAGATAAAAGTAGCTCTGTCCCCTTCAAATGGCACAGGTAAACTGGGGAGTTGCTGCTGCTTTGAATCCTCATGTGCCCAACATTCTAAAGCTTGGGCTGTGCCATTCCCCTGGTAGGGGTGCACTATACCCAGTTGTTTTGATTACCCATTGATAATGTGGAGCGCTACAGAAAGCCCAGCTGAGATGCAAGATATCTTTTTCCGGGGGCTCCTGCCTCTATCTATTTCCACAGAAGGGTAGACTGGAGCACTACGAGGTTAAGTGACTTCCCCAAGGTCATACAGTGAATTTGGCTCTACCAGGGATTGAACCTGCAATCTGATTCCCAGGCTGGTGCTCTAACCACTAGGCCATACACTGCCTTGATGGATGGCATATGAACGCAGACCCCAATGTTCACAAAGAAATAGTACGTTTGGCTGACCCATACATGTCCCCACCACATGACAGTTAGTAAACCCAACAACTGGATCATTGAGCCCATGCAGGTCTACTGTACCCCACGCTCAGTCTCTACTCTCTCCAGGATGCATCTGAAAACAAGCAGATACCAGCTCAATACGTCTTTTCTGGTAAAGCTTTTTAACTAACTAACTATTGAGAATGGGAAGAACATGTTAAGGCCCATAAGGCCTACTCCACGGTCAGTCTGTTCCTGTTAGTGGGGGGGAAGGGGCGGTAGATAATGGCTGGGCTATCATCCCATCACAGGTGTGTCCCATGCTAATCTTTGTTCCTGGAGGGAGGGGGTTAGAGAGATATGGCTGATCCCTCACTGGGTCCATGACTGGCTGTCTTGTATTAGTCCTAGCCTTTATTTTATTTAGCACTTTATTTATCCATGGGCAACCTAGCTGAGATGCTTCAGCTGTTACCTAGTCTTACAGCTGACTGAACTGAAACACTGAGAGGTAAATTGATGGTCTCAGAATCATGCAGTAGGTGGCTGTTGTGAGACCTGCCCTGGTTCTCAAGCCTCTGCCCTAGCATAGAGATGTTTCAAAGGTAGCATGCCCAGTGGTATGGGGGGCTGAGGCCTTACCTCCTGCCATACCAGCGACCCATGTTCATGGCGTGAGCGTGTTGCTGGGAGTCTGCCAGGGTAGGAGAGGATTGAGCGTCCAGAGGACAGCTCTCTTCTCTTCTCCCGGGAGGGGTGGGGAGTGAAGACTGACACTTGCCTGGCCCTTATCAGTGGCTGGAGGATGGCACGATGGGCCCCCGTACATAGAGTGGGCAGCGGCGGAGCAGACGCCTGGTGTGCTGCATGCACAAGCATGCGCAACTGGGCCCTTGACGTCATTGCCCACTGTTGCAGCCATGCTTGGGGATGGGGAAGGAAAACCAGGAGGAACATGGCAGCCCACTGGCAGGATGACACCAGTCCTCTGCAGGCTCCACACCCAGCCAGCTGGGCACCTCCGACAAACTGGATCCTGTTCCTGGTGGGGCAATGGCAGGGGGAAAAAAAACTATTTCAAACATCTACGTAGCTGGAATAAGAAGGGTATTACTGATCTGTACATGTACCTGATTGCCTGGCTGTTACTCAGTTTCTCCTGACATGGTCTTTTCTTGTCTCGACTATGTTGCTAGCAAGGCTGGTCCTTGGAGGTCCTCACCTGTCCCACTTCTTCTCCTCCTGATGCCAACACAGTCTTTTAGTGTCTCTCTGATTTCTGCCACTCCATATCCTGACTCCAACTTGACCTTATGTCCTGAGACTCCCTCATGCAACTGTGTGGCACTTGCTCTCTCTCTCTCTCTCTCTCCAATTGATGCACTCTACTATGATCCTGTGGTTGTCTGTCTGACATACTGCTGCAGTGCGCCCAAATGTCTATCACGTAACTTGTGATGTGGTGGGACACTCGGAGGCAGGAGAACAGAGAGTGGGGGGGAGTGGAACAGTCCCAGGTCAGCCTAGTATGTCCTACGTATAGGAGTGGGCTGAGCACAAGGCACCCAGTGGGTGCTTTAAATTGCTCATTTTACCTGTCTACATAAAATCTACCTGCATTTGGCAGGCAGGCAGGTGCCAATCTGAACCTTATCTGTCTATCTGTCTGTCTGTCTCACTTGAATGGTAGTGCAAGTATAGTTATGACTAAGAGTGTTTAATGTTAAAGCCCTAACTTTTCACCTAGATAACTTTGGCAGTGTTAGACAAAATTGCCCCACATGTGGCATGCATTATTTGGGTGGCGAGTTCTCAAGACATGGGAAGTTGTGATGAGCGCTTATCTGGTTTCTGAGGTTAAGTGTGTGCATTTACAGAACAATCGATACACTTTTGCCATTTTTCCCCTCTCCCATATAGCCTAAATGGTATGGAACTGTGTTCTGAAACTTTCATGGTTGAAGGGGCCTGTACCAAGGGTGTGTCTTTCAAAGGTTTCATGGCAAAATATTAATTGATTCCAGAGTTATAAGGCTTTGAAATGTTGCTTCTGAGCATTCTCAGTAGAGTTTTAGGATAACCCTCCAATATGACAGTAAAATCTTGCTTTTGCAAGTGTTTTTCTTTCACAGAATTAGTTTTTCCTGTAATGAGAAAAAATTTTCAGGTCATGACGACTGCCATCTTTTTTTTTAAAAAAAAAGATGGAAAATACATACAAATTATGATTTTTCAAAAAAGAAACACCTGGACTTAGGTAAACAGGATCTGTTTAGCTAGATTCTGATGTTTAGTTTTTGAAATTAGGGCCAGAAATACCTTTCCTAGGCACTCTAAAAATCTTGGGTGTCAAGCTTAATAAGGGCAGCCATTTTTAAGGTCATGAGCCAAGAATTCCTGTGTCACACACATAGTGCTGTGACAGAAGAATTTTTGGCTCACATCCAAAACATGAGTAATGACATCCTGTCATGTTCCCTTCCCCTTTCAGCTCAGTCAGTCCTGCCTGATGCCAGTTTACACGTTTCAACTGCATGACCAGTTTAATATGGGCGATAGGCTACTACTTATACCCAGTGTTACAGCTTACTACACACCCAGACTTTAACAGGCGTGATGTCCTGCTTTATATTGGGTAACAGCTCATCACCTTGCTGCACTCAGTGAGGCATGCCAATCAACAATATGTGCTGTTAGAAAATCCTCACCAGTGAACTACAGACTCTGTTACATAGGGCCAATTGTTTTTCATTTTTACCACTAGAAGCTTGTACTACCCTTAATGAACATTCCACACTGTTATTGTTGCTTACATAACCAATTACTCTGAGCTATGGAAGTGCTAAGGTACACATTTCAAGTCCCCCTCCCCTCTAGATCTCCTGCTCCCCCACAGATAGCTGGGGACACTAGAGTGCCAACCCTCAGTGCTGCCGAAGAGAATGCTGACACTGGGTGCCCACTCCCCAGTGTTGGTCAGGTCCCCCTGTAAAAAAGAAAACTGTCAGCCAGACCAGTGGCATGGAGGGCTGAGGCACTGAGTGCCTTACCTCCTGTCACACTGGCAACCTGAGATCAAGAATGGACTTGGGTGGCTCGGGAGCTGGCAGGAAGAGGAAGGATTGAGCATCCCAAGATGGCTCTCCTTCCTTGGGGAGGGAGGTTGATGTGGCACACTGTTTCATTGCTACCCATTGACGGCTGGATGGCAGCACACATGCATCACAATGCAAGAGAAGGGAAACTCACATTTAGGATGCTGGGGCCATCTCCATGGAGGTGGAGCTCAGACATAACATCTATTGCACATCTGCAGGCCACAGGGGAGAAACTCAGTAGAAAAATACAGAGGCTGGGCTTAATGAAGCCCCCAAGAGTACTAATGGCCCACCTAGTCCTGGATCATGGAATGGGGATCTGGATGGAACAGGCTGATACAGCCACCCAGACTGCCAGGGAGCAGAAAAAAACTCTAAAAACAAAAAAAAGAAAACTGTCCCTCGCTGCTCTTTCCTGTTTTTTTTTTTACTTTATAAGTAGAATGAGATACCTACCCTTGGTATTGCTCACTGACAACCATCTCCCATCCAGATTGCCTGCCCCACCAACAGATAGGTGGTGACACCTGGGTGCCCAACCCTGGTGCCGCTGAAGATTGTGCTGACACTGGGGTGCCCAATCCCTAGTGCTGGTCTGGTCCCCCTGCAAAAAAAAAAGTCCCTTGCAGATCTTTTTTTTTTAACATCTGGAAAGAAGAAAACAATCCATCACCAATATCTGAGCTGCCACACCCCACCCCACCCCACACCCTCACTTATGTAAAGAAGGTCCTTCATCATAGATCCAGTTTCTGAGATGAAAGACATCTTCCTCCAGGAACCAGGACAGTGAAATGAGGAAATAAGGTAAGTGTGGTTAATGTATTTCAATGCATTTTGAACTTTTACTCATAATGGCCACTATTCACTAAGAGGTGTGGAGCCGGTGCATACAAATGAGCGCAGCTGTGTACCCCGGGGAGATCCATGTAGGGACCGCATTCATGAAGCAGTGGTCCCTGCGTGGCTCCCTTCTGTGTTCCCACCCCCCTGCATGGAGGTTCATGGGGGAGGGGTTGTGGACCCGGGTTAGCAGCCAATCAGCTGCCCTACCCATACCCACAGTGGATCACTTGCACTGGTATGGCACCATCATGGAGGGGGCACGTAGAGCACTGGTAACGTTGCCAGGGGTAGCATTCGCTGGTCACCCACCCCAGCCTGACAACCATCCCCCGACACCAGGGGCACCATTCTGCATGGGCCCGAAGACCCCCACCCACACCAGCAGATCCAGTGGCAGAACCCGGAGGGGGCACGTATCAGTTACGGCTGCCCTCCAGATGTGTTGCCTCTGGCCCCTGTGTACAGCACTCCACATGTTCATGAATGGTACTGAGTGCAGGCACACACCCCTGCGAGGACACTGGCCCTTCCACGCACAGAGCACCATGCTCGGCTGGGGATCCAGCACACAGGGGTGGGCATACATGCTTCTTGCATGCTGCCGAGGGGGCACAGTGTGTGCGAGTGGGGTAGGGTTGCTACTAAGTTACACAGCGCATAGCCAGCCCGGTCCATTTATGAATAGGGCCCAACGTTGTAATTTTTAAAGGGAAATGTCCATGTCCCATCAGGCCCCACCTCTGTATGAAGTGGGGCCGGATTAGCAGTTTCATAAATATAAAATTTTTTTTTGACTTACTTCACAATATTTTATTTAAAATTCTATCTGATTGATCCTGCACCCTCCACATTGGCATTTTAATTCTGAGAGTCCCTCCCAGCATGCCCACAACCACCCATGGCTGTCCCCAGTATGACGTGCTGTGCAGGGAGCAGCCAGGGTGCTTCCTTAGCATTATAGTATACCTTACTTTGAATTACCTTCGGTTCAGAGCAGATGTGTGTCCATGATATACGGAGACCAGATGCAGACTGATGGGCACCCTAGCAGTCTGTACCTGGTCTCTGTATAACAGAGACACATGTAGGATCCAAACTGGAGCTATTTGAAGGTATGGCAATACAGATTGCCTTAGTGCCATAGCTTCAAATAGCTAACTCCCACCCACCCACCCAAAGCAGCAAAGGACAACTCCACACAAGTAACCTCCGCAGCCATCATCAGTTAAGACAAACAACATACAACTGTTTCCAGATAACACAAATGCATTTGTATCTGTGTAGGGGCCTGTGCTTAGGCAGCCTTTACCTGTGTGTGTATGTCGAATGTATGACTGCAGAAGCATAGATCCCATGGGGTCCTGCCATTCTATAGACCAAAAACCCCATGAGGTCTGTGCTTCTGCAGTCAGAGGTACAGTGGCGCCAGCCAGGATGCAACACAGTAATGCTGCAGTATATCACAAAAATGCTGCAGTATGCTGCAGGGAACAATGTACTTCAATGGTAATTAAGCCCTTTTTTACTGCAGTATTTTGTGACATGTCATTTACTGCAAGTCACTGTGTTGTATCATGGCTGGCTCTACTGTACTCCTTCATGCTGTATGAGATCCCTCACTGCATAGCATGATCTATTTGTGCATGCTTTTCTATGTGCATCTGCATAACTGAAAAACTGCTACCCCCTAGAAAAAATTTCTAGATCTGCAGCTGAAGCTGATATATCCACAATGCGACAATACTTCCATCTGCATAACTGGAGGCCCCACAGGGTCTTGCCTTTCGGAAGGCAGAAGTTGGTATGTATGTCCTGAAGATGGGGGAGGAGGTTGGGGCAGCTGCAATCTAGGGGTGCTTGCTGCACACTCGAGCAGACTTTAATAGGCCATGAGGTCTGTTTCTGCTGGCAGTTTCATATATTCATATGTCTTACACCTGTGGTTGTAGAAGTACAGACCCACCAAGTGTGTGTATGTTTTACAGTGTGTCTAAGTACTTGACGCTACAGAAGATCTGCCCCCCATAGGGGTGTGCACTTCCGCTGACAAAAGAATTCTAGTAATTTGGGTATCGTGGTTCTGTATCTGTGGCAGCAGTGGCCTGTGCTTCTGCATACAGAAGCAGTGTTGTGATTTGAATATTGTGGATTTGTATCTGCAGCAACAAGTGAGGGTATATATCTTGCGGTGCGCATGCCGCAGGTACAAAGTCATGAAGGCTGCACATTAGTGCTACTGTATTTGTGTCGTCTGGAAACAGTCATATGTTTGTCTTACCTGATAATGACTGTGCTTGTTTGTGTGGTGTTGTCCTTTTGCTTCTTTGGAAAGGTGGGGAGTTATAGTTGAAAACCCTAACACCACATTTCCGTACTAACACTGCATTTCCCTACTTTTGTTGTGTTAAGTTGAATCCTAACTGGTGCATGAACATAGTTGTTTGCAAAGAATATATTGAAATGTATATCTACTGTATATATGGGATACACAATGGCCTGACTCAGAATATGCCATTTATCATCATAAGTGAGGGGGCAGGACTATAATTCACGACTGGCACAGCCATGAGTGAGTTATGAAACTCTTGTCCCTCACAAGGGGTTTGCACTGAAATGTCAGTATACATCATGTCATAGACACCGGGAGGTGAATGTTGACTGCATGGAGAAAGCATTAGGATGAGAAGAGGAAATGTTTTCCCCAGAGAAATGTTTTGCCTGCCAGTATACATTTGAAAGCACAACCATCCTGAAGGCGCAGTACAAATCATCTGTTTGCCTGAAGGTATCACAGGCTAGTTTCATTCATGAACTTTGCTCAGTAATACCATGTGGAAACTGAATTGTATTTATTGACTCCAAGTGGTTAGAAGGCTACATCCAGGCAGTCTCATAAGGAAGCAACTGATTACTTAGCACATTTTGCAGTGAATGAAGTTTTGCATTCGTGTTTTAAAAAAGTTATTTCTGTGTCACACATTGTCAAATTAAAGTAGTCTAAGCTAATATTAGAACGTTTGGTGTGCTGTACTTCTTCCTGTTTATAGGGAGATTCCACTCCGGTGCAGTTTAAGTTTTCTCATATTGAGGCCTTGGGCAGAACACACTGCTGAGGAGAAGCACAGTGGCGATTATTTATATTTGGCATAAGCAATAGTATACAGTAGGTGTGCAATAACTTGCATCTTGGTGGTTTTATGAATTCACAATGCTACTAGGCCTCCAGCTTATCATCATTGCACACTGCCACAATGCAATTGTTTCCTTACTTACAAACCTTTGCATTTATTTTTATGACTGCTTAGTGAGAGCTCTGCTGCTATATAGGCTATATAGCAATGGAGGAGGAGGAGACAGAAAAGGGGATCTGAAAGGGCGTGACCAGATACCAAATGCAGAAAATGTTGTTTGTTCCATGCTATTATCCACCCAGTGGAGTTGAACCACCTTAGTGTGAATCACTGGGCTCTCTCTCTCTCTCTCTCTCTCTATATCCCCCCACCACATGAAGTAGACCAACACACAACAGCATAAATGAAAAGATTTTCTGAGTAGTAGTGCATTATGATGTTACTGGCACTCTCTCCCTCTCTCTCTCTCTCTCCCCCCAACCACATAAAACACGCAACAGCATAATTGAAAACATTCCTGAGTAGTGGTGTGTGAAGTCACTAGGAACTCTCTCTCCCCTCCTTCTCTAACTACATAAAGTAGACCAACACACAACGGCATAAATGATGGTTGACATTATTCACCGCATTTGAATAACAAGTCCACTTCAGTTCTGGTCAGGGGTCGATCTTAACATTGTTTTACTAACCCAAACACTAGTGCAAATTGACCAGGGCTAGTGCAGCTAACTCTCTACTTGCCCGTCTTGACTAGTGCAGATTTTCATGACTGTTAATGAAATTAAAAAAGTCTCTACTTTAGCATTCTCTAATCCTCATGCTAATCTCTCTCAATGTTCCAGATGGCCAGGTATGATTAACAGCTCATTAAGAGCTGCAGTTATCTGGCAATTCAAGAGAGGGAGCCCACAAAAGACTCGATGTGAGTCATTATCACTCCACTGCTAAGACTTTCAGCTAGTGTCCAGGGTGTGATCAAGGGTAGAGTGCCATTAAGTCACTAGGTTCCAGTTTTCTGAATGTGTCTATGTCTAACAATTTGTCCAATATTATTAAGACCAGTGCCCCTCATTTTTCTACATGTTGAGTGTTTGTATCCAACATTTCAGTGACAAAATGCAAAGAGGTATACAGAATTGGCCCTGCAGGTGGTGGGTTTTATTCCAGCCTCACCATAACTTTCCTCTCCCCTCCAAATCTCTTAACTCTGTTCTTTCCCTGGATACCACTGCAGACTAGACTCTGAAGTGACCATCCATAGATCCATAGCTGCCATTACTGGCAAATGTAGGGGGTCCCCAGCTCTTCTAAACGGGCAATGCCAGCCATCACCATCCATTGTGCTTATAACTGAAGGCATTAGGTTAGCTGGGTCCTAGTGTGACCTCATTTTGGAATAGCCCTGTTTGCTTAGAGTGGAGCTCCTTTGTGTAAGTCACAACATATTCTCCCGCTGCATAGTAATGAGAGGCTTTGTTTTCTCCACAACATAGGCAGCCCCCAAGCTAGGCACTTGGGACAATCAAGCAACTGAAGCAACAAGCAGCTCACCTGAGTAGCTGAGGAAGCCAAATCTCCAGCCTGATAACTTTCAGGGTAAAGAGGCCTCTTCTCTTACGTCTGGATGCCTGCAGAGGGTGCTAGTCCGATGGCGTTAGCGCCGTCTGCCCTGCCCGCCCAACCACCCTCCACCCAGGGGCGGCTGTCAATTTAATATCCACCCGTGACATCACATCGGTGTCATCGTCCTGTTGCCCAGAACCTATCTCCCCACTTTCCCATTTGCAGGTTATACCTGCTGGCCACTAGAGGACCTATGCTCCCTCACTACTTCCCTACTCCTACCTGTACCTTTTCACTTCCCTGGGATCTTGCTCACCACAATGTATTGGCCCTGCATCCACGCTCTTCCTGTGCCTATCCCCACTAGCAGTGCACCCCCACCTTACCCATCTGCTAGTCCACACTGTGCCCTGGCACCCCTCCCTCCCCTTGCTCCTGAACCTCCTCTCCTGCCCCTTGGGACCTCTGTGTGTCCCTGTCCTCCCTGCCCTCCCCATAGCTTTCTCTTCAACTCAGGCACATCTGGGTGTCTTCTTATTCTTGCTTTCCCCTCCTGTACCTCCCTGCCCACCCCCTGCTCCCTTAGCCTCCCCCCCCATGTCAATCGTAGGAAAACCTCTCACCATCTCCCAGCCAGGGTGTTAGTCATGCTACTACTCCTGTCAGGGAACATTCATCAAACCCTGGCCCGGTTCCCAGGAGCTCCCCAACTCGCACCACAGGCCTATGCATGGTCTCCATGAATATCTGTAGCCTCCTAAAAGTTTGACTCACTACAATGCCTGGTCACATCAATTAACCTGATGTCATCACCCTGGTTGAGACTTGGCTGTCGAAATCCCTTCCTGACTCCCTAGTCTCCCTTCCTGGTTTCACCCTTTTCCAGTCCGACTGTGTTGGGAGACGGGGCAGTGGCTGCGCTATTTATGTCAAGGAATCTCTCCCCGTATTAGCCCTGCCCGCTCCCATCCTCGACTCCAGGGCCCAGGCGCTTATGCTGAAACTAACCCCTGACCCTTTAAAGGGACCCCTTTATCTGACTACTGCATACGTGCCCCCCAGGGACCAAATGCAGGCCATTGCCTCTCTTACAGAATACCTTACCTCTCTACCTCCTACCGCTGATCAAATTCTGGTGGGTGACTTAAATGTCAACTGGCTCAGCCCCTCCTCCTCCTCTACTCGAGACTCCTTTTCTGCAATAGACCTAACACAACTAGTTACCCACCCTACCAGGACTAACCCCAAGAGAGGCTCCAGTATCCTGCTTGATGTGGTACTCACCAACCGCCCTAATCGGATCCCCAGTGTACAAGTCCTCCCAGACTCTCTCAGCGATCACTCCCCCATTCTATTCCACTGGTCAACCTCAGTCCCCAAACCCATAGCACAGTCCACATGCTGGTGGCGTCTAATACCTGGTGGACTGATAAAACTTAAGGAACTTCTGTCCCAAATTGACTGGTCTCCTATACTGGCAACTCCTGACATCGACACAGCTCTCTCTTTTTACCCAAACTTTTAATAATGCCTGTGATATCTTTGCCCCAGTGTTGACCCGCGTTCAAAAGGAAGAATGCCCCTAGGTTACCCAGCTTTGATTCACCAGCTCAAACATAGGACAACCTATGCACCGTGCATTGAGACTGGCCAGCCCAATGACAGGCGGTTATATGCTGCTGCCCGAAACAAGTGCACTCGGGCCATCAGAAAGGCCAAGTCTGAGCACTATCGGTCCTCACTCACTGCCTCATGGGGGAATCCCAGAACCTTCTGGGATAACATTAAACAGTTAAATGGGAGTGCACACTCCCCCACCCACCCAGATCAACATTAATGGTGTGATCTCCTCAGACCCAGCCCTCATAGCCAACCACCTCAACACCTCATTCACTGACCTTAGCCCTATCCTCCCTACAAATTTTTTTGACCCTCCTCCCCCAGCACCTGCCGTAAATCTTTCTCGCCCTTATTTTCTCCTCCACCGTGTTTTTGCCCAAGAACTTAGGCCGCACCTTGTCACTGCCCTCAAGAGTAATAGTACGGGCAGTGACACCCTGGATCCGTGTATCCTACAGCTGGTCTTAGACACAGTCCTTACCCCAATCACATGCCTCATCAACCACTCTCTTTGCCTGGGGAAGGTTCCAACTGCCTGGAAAGTCACCACTGTCACCCCTATCTTTAAAGGTGGTGATAGGACTGTTGGAAACTTCTCGACCAATCTCCATTCTCTCCTCTCTCAAGGCCTTGGAAAAGTGGTGGCCTCTCAAATCTCTGACTACCTCTCCACCTATAATGTCCTTTGTCCTGAGCAGCATGGCTTCCAGGGCGGGCCACAGTACCAACACAGCCCTCCTAGAGTTCTCCAACTTTCTCCACTCCTCCTTAGACACTGGTTCTCTGGCTGGTGCTGTCTTCATTGACCTCTCGAAGCTTTCGACACTGTCTCCCACCCCCTCCTTCTTGATACCCTTAGTC
This sequence comes from Neoceratodus forsteri, assembly GCA_016271365.2. Classification (NCBI taxonomy): domain Eukaryota; kingdom Metazoa; phylum Chordata; order Ceratodontiformes; family Ceratodontidae; genus Neoceratodus; species Neoceratodus forsteri. Next base: position 1,025,990,353 of record CM028130.1, on the reverse strand, counting down.
TCTCTGGTTTTGCTGCTGGGCCTATCTCCTGGTGCACCAGTTATCTGTCTGACCACTCATAGCGTGTAAAAATTAATGGGACCCGCTCAGACATCTGTCCCATCTTTTCTGGGGTTCCCCAGGACTCCATTCTGGGCCCCTTACTATTCTCCCTTTACCTTAACACCCTTCCACACTCTTGCTCGGGGAACATTCTATTGTACGCTGATGATGCAGTCATCTTTGCCTCAAGTTGTAATCCTATTGCCCTCCAGGACTAGCTGCAGAAGTCCTTCACTGAAGCCGAGGGCTGGTTCAAGGTATAGATTGGTGATAAATCTTAAAAAACAAAACTATGTTCTTCTCTCATCCCCAAAACAAGTCCTGCAACTTCAAACTCCTCATTCACTCTGGGTCCTCATTCCCACTCGAACAAGTTTGCTCCTATAAATACCTAGGGATCCATTTTGACCCTCCCTCTCCTTCCATGGACACATCGCTGCCCTAACCACTGCCACTAATATCCGATTGGGCATCTTACATCGGTATAAACACTGCCTCCCCGGAGGCTCTTGACTCATGATCACCTCCTCTATCCTGTCCCTAGTGGACTATGGACTGCCGGTGTATGGTGCTGCTGATCAGACCGCACTCCATAAAATTACTTTTCTCTGAATAAGGCCTGCAGGTTAATTACTGGAGCACCTAGGATGACACACACCTGTCTACTGTATGCTAAAGGCTGGTACTTGATCTCGACGAGTGCCTCAAATATCTTACCTGTACCCTTACAAAAAAGACCCTCCTTGAGCTTTCCCCACCAGGATTGACCACCACCATACGTCGCTCTGTCCCACTAGTTCATACTCGGACCTCTGGGAAAACCTCTCTTGTTATCCCTAGAGCTAGGACCTCTCACGGCCAAAGAGCCTTCAGCTTTAGGGCCCCCTCCTGGTTCAACACACTGCCCCCCTCCATCTCCGAAGCTCCAACTATATGGTGCTTCAAAACTTCCTTACGTAACCACCTTATTAACACCCGATGCTGTAACTGCCGCTAGTCAAAGCCGTACTCAATACTTATGACAAAGCTTATTACTAAGCTGCTAAGGACAACATAACTCTGGTATTGTTTGCATCCATCCTACCTGTACCAGCTTGTTTGTATCTATGTCTTAATTTACTGTTATACCTATGTGTTGTACTGCTATACTGTGTATTTTGGTTTGTCTTACTGTGACAAGGTACCTTTGTAAATGAGCCTATGGCTCAAAGGTTTTCCAAACTGCTGTTTAAATAAAATAAAATAAAAAAAAAATAAAATAAAAATAAAATTCCACCCGTATCCCACTCAGCATGTCCTTTCAGCCTAAAAACAAAGTTTTGGATCATGTATGGTACAAAAATACACCTTGATAAAATACATAATTTGAAACCTTGAAATAGGCATTCCTGGGGTGCACAGATCATCCTATACAGAAATAGAGATATTATAGCATTATGCCTGTGTACAGTTCCCCCAGGGCTGATGAAAGGACAATGTTAAAGAAAAATCTGTTATTGTTGGGGCAGAGCATATTAAAATCAATGCTTTTACAAATAAAAATGTCATAGTTTTCTACTTCCCAAGCCCCTTAGGGTTGTCTCCCCCACCCCAAAGAAACCTTTGATGTGCTCCTGGCTCACTTGAGACTGTATAAAAACTTCCAGAAGTGCAGGTCTCCAGTTGGCTATAGGGTGTGGGCTGAGAGTGTCTTTCTCTGCCTGACTCTGTTCATTGCCCTGTGGGTGGTGGTGACAGTATGGTGAGGTGCATGATGATGTCAGCTATTGTGTGCACAGAGCTAGGACTGCTTGATTGAACATTTGCTGTTGTGATGTCCTCTCTTTGTTTGGTGTGGGGGGGGCAGAAAAAGGAAGAGAGGAGGCCATGGTACAAAACAATGTGTGTGTGTGGGGGGGGGCTCACTGTCTGTGATGGCATTGCAGTCTTTTTTTTCTGCTGTGGAGCTGGAAGCAGTGTGGGAGCACAATAAATGAGCAATAATCAGAGTATTTCTTGGCTTTGCTTGCATTGTTTCCTGTATAAGTGATCAAAATTTACCATTGTAATTAAGGGCTAGTGCAACCATCTGTGGGCTAGTGCAATTTTGAATCAACTTGCCCTGCTGGCTAGTGCAAAAAAAGGTTAAGGTTGACCCCTGGTTCTGGTGGGCACTTTACACAAGGAGCAGTTCTCTCTCTCTCTCTCTCTCTCAGCTGAATTCTTGTGGCCTCCCTCTTTTGCACTTCTGCACTTTTTCAATTTGTCAGCCTTTACATGAGTCTGAACACAATTTTGCTCAACATACTTCCACTGCAGCTGCTCCATTGGGACCATTCAGAACTTCTCTGAGACTTAGGGCAACTGTGAATATTGTCTGTGCTATGAATTTATTATCCACTACCTCAACTCGGGTGTCATTTCTGGTCACTAATTTTCAAATAAATAACAAGTAAATTTCAAGCCACCCTTGTGGCTCTTACAGACTAACTTTAACATTGTAGTCTACAAACTATTTCTCATTGTCTACTTAGTGCATGAACTTGAAACTGCTTGATTTATCAGCACTTTTACTCTGATAAATCTTGAAACAGGGAGGTGAATCCCCTCAGCAAAATCCTGTCATGATAAGGCTGACTCTTGACACTATATTACCTAAACTGTCTATCACTGCATTTTCCTTTTTTCCTCTGCTCAATGGGACAAACGAGATTTCTTCTAGTACATTATTTTGTACAGGCATATTCTTGCTGCTACAGTACCAGTTTTTATGTAAATGCTTCCTGGGAATTAGTAGTAGCAGAACAATACAACTTGTCTGGAGGAGTCAAAAATGGTGTCAAAGAAAAAGAGAGTGTGGAGGAGAAGGTAGAGGTGGGAGACATATTGGGCACCATCGACCAAAGGACGGTAAGGCTCAGGGTAAGGACAGGGAGGGAGATAAAACAGAACTAGCACAACAGTTATGGACTTCAGGAGCATGGACTTCCACAGGATGAGAAGGACAGTAGGGGAAGAGATGGAGGAAACAGAGAATATAAGGGATGTGGAGGAGTTATGGGAAACTATCAAAGGTGGGGTGCTGAAAGCCATGCAAATGTGTGTAAAGAAGGTAAGGAAGAGCAGAAAATGGAGGAGACCACTTTGGTTTACAAAGGAGGTGGGGAGAGCAGTCGAGGACAGGAGGACTTTCAAAAAATATAAGAGGACATAAAGAGAGGAGGACAGGAAGGCTTATAGGGAGAAGAGAAGAAACTAGCATGGCAGAAGATAACGAGGGAAAAGACGGACACTGAGGAGAGAATAGTTAAGCAGGCCAAAAGGGGTGACAAAACCTTTTTTAGATATGTGGGGGAAAAGAGGAAGGCAAAGCAGGGAATCACAAGGCTGTGGGGGAAGGGAGGTTTACAACTGGAAGGGGACCGTGAAAAAGCAGAAGAGCTCAACAAGTACTTTTTGCTAGGTATTTGGGGGCAAGGGGCCCCGAGCTTAGGGGAAGGGGGAGGGAAAACAAAAGGGTGAATCTGAGCCTGTTCAATGTAGAGTTAGGGAAGAACTAGACAGGCTGAAGGTGGATAAGGCAATGGGGCCAGACGGGCTGCACCAGAGGGTAATCAGGGAGCTGGGGGAGGAGTTGGATGCCCCCATAGATGAGGCTATTCATCTTGTCTCTGGATTCAGGGAGGGTGCCAGAGGACTGGAAGAGGGCGCATGTGGTGCCGCTGCACAAAGGGGGTAGTAGGGAGGTGACTGAGAACTTTCACTCGGTCAGCCTCACCTCAGTGGTGGGGAAGGTCATGCAAGCGCTCATAAAGGAGAGGGTGGTGGGCTACCTGGAGGATAGTGGCTTGCAGGATGACAGGCAGCATGGCTTCATTAAAGGGAAGTCATGCCAGATGAATTTGATTGAGTTTTTTGATTGGGTGATGCAGGTGGTCGACCAGGAGGGGGTGGTGGATGCAGCCAATCTGGACTTCAGTAAGGCCTTCGACACCGTCCCCCACAGAAGGTTGGTGAGCAGGCTGGAAAGTGTAGGGGAGGGGGAAAATAACCAGGTGGGTGGAGAACTGGTTGGCGGGCAGAAGCCAGAGAGTGGTGGTAAACGGGGTGTACTCAGGGACAGGGGACATGACAAATGGTGTGCCCCGGGTGTCAGTGTTGGGACCCCTCCTTTTTAATATCTACATCAGTAATATAGTGGAGGGGCTGAGTGGGAGGGTGTTCCTCTTTGCTTATGACACAAAAATCTGCAGTAGGGTGGAAACTGCGGGGGGTGGGGGAGGACATGAGGCAGGACCTGAAGTCTCTGGAGGAACTGACAGAGACTTGGCAACTGAAATTCAATGCCAAGAAGTGTGCTGTAATGCACTTGGGGCGCAGGAACCCGAAAGCAAGATACACTCTTGGGGGGAGGACATCAAAGACATGGAACAGGAGAGAGATCTGGGGGCTGTAGTATCATGTAACCTTAAGGTGGGAAACCAATGTAGCAGGATGGTGCGGAAGGCCAATGGGATGTTGGTTTGCATTGGCAGGGGCATCACTAGTAGAAGGGGGAGGTACTGATGCCCCTCTACAAAGCCATGGTAAGGCCACACCTGGGGTACAGAGTCCAGTTCTGGAGGCCACATCTATGAAAAGACATAGAAGGGATTGAGAGAGTTCAGAGAAGGGCAACTAAGATGGTGTAGGGTGTGTAAGGGAAGGCATATGAGCAGAGATGTAAGGAACTGGATCTGTACACGTTGGAGACCAGAAGGGGAGAAAGGGGACATGACTGAAACTTTTAAATATGTCAAAGGAATCAACAAAGTAAAGGAAGGTTTTTACTCAAAGGGAAGGAAGGGGCTGTAACTAGAGGGCATAGCCTAAGACTCCAGGGAGGAAGATACAGAGACAATGTGAGAGGACAATTTCTCATGGAGAGGGTAGAGGAGGCATGGAACAGGCTTCCAGAGGAGGTGGTGGGGGCTGTCACAGTGGAATTATTTAAGAGAGCATGGGACAGTCATATGAGGTGTATAGCAGGGGGAGGGGGCCCAAAGGGGGGAGGGATGAGTAAAGGGGGGCAAGGGGAAGACTAGATGGGCTGATGGGTCCTTTTCTGCCATCAAGTTTCTATGATTCTATGAACGTATGAATTAGGACCCTCTGACTCCCCGAAGACCCCCTACAATCTGGCATTTTAAACACAGAACATGCAGAATTGGAGCTGTCTAATACAGTAAACATTAATCAGGTGGGCTCGAAGGAACAAAAATGTGGACATTGTGCTTTTGGCAGCAGAAACTACTAGTAGTAGCAACATAAATTATAAGATTCCCAAGTAGTAGTGTGCGAAATTGCCATATTTTCCCATCTTGTGAAATGGAGCAATGTTTGGTACAGTAGTTGTTTTTCAGTCCCTCCTTCTTGTGGAGTTGGTTGCCTCGCACTCTGTGCCAAAGACATCTACCCATAAATGAAGGAGGCAACAAAATCTGACCTCGGAGAAAAAACAGGAAAGTTTGCTGTAGGCCCTATAGGCATAAACATGCACTAAGTTCAGTGTAAAACTGCAACATGTATTGAGAGAACAGTTTCAGGCAAGAAACATCTGCTCTGCAAGACCGTGGTGCCTGATCCCAGCTACTTTTTTTTTTCAACGTAAGTTTTTTTTAATTGAAATTTAACATAACATACCTTGAACATTTACACTGTATAATAAGACAACTTCTAAAGTAATAATAATATTATAAACACTTGGAGTTCCTCAGGATTAATCAGCAGAGTGAACATATAAGTATTACTATAAAGTCTGTTGATAAAACAGTATATCGTTTAAAGAGTTTGCCATAGTTTAAAAAGGGATTCCAAGTTCGAGCTGGTTATTTAGTACATAGCTTATTCTTTCGTTGTTGGTGATGCTACCTAGCCATTCTCTCATTGAAGGTGACCTCTTTTCTTTCCAGTATTTAAGCAGCAATCTCTTGAATGTTAAGACCACAGAAAAAAGCCATCTCGGAATAATCTTATCTGTATGATGTAATTGTTCACTATTGCTAAGAATTAATATTTCCAGAATAAAAGGCAACTTTTATCCAAGCATAAATTAGCACAAATGATGTATGTTTCCAAGTTCTGTACACCTGAAGACAGTCATTTCTGTTTAGCCAATAGGGTCAAAGACTCATCAGAATCATTTATGATTTTATATACCAGACTAGCCCCTTTGTGCATCTGTACCACTTTAATTGTGACCATTCATTGTTTTGCTGAAACACAAGATTGGTATCTCAGATATTGGTTAGTGCTCTCCGAATCTGGAGATACAGCCAAAAAGAGTTTAGGGACTTTGTATTTAGAACACAGTTAAAAAAAAAGACAATAATTGGGAAGCGTCAGGATTTAGCAAATCATTCAGTGTTGTTATACTTAATTTAGACCATCCTATGTCTTCTATGCATTTATCGTTGAATTGAATCAAGGGGCACTTCCATATGGGACAACACTGTAGTGGTAGGCTTTTTTGTTTTAGTGTTGATGAAAGTTGTTTGCATAACCACACAGAAATAAAAATAGTAAGATGATTAGTTGGGGGAGGGAGGGGGGAGACTTCTGACAAAAAAAAACTCTGTCAAAGAGCAAGGTTTGGCAAGACTTTGTTCTATTTCAAGCCATAGCGGGTTGTCAGTTTGATAATTGGAAACAAACCAATAAGAGGACTGTTGCAACAGAAATGAACAATGATACTTCTGCCACCATGAGACCAAACATGGAACATAGAAACATACAGTAGAAAGTGATGGCAGAAAGGGACCATATGGCCCATCTAGTCTGCCTTTGTTCCTACCCCCCCCTCTTAACTGCTATTTAGTGTTATGGTGCCCTTGCATCTATCCCAAGCATTTTTGAAAGTTCCCACTATTTTTGCCTCCACCACTCCCCATGGAAGGCTGTTCCATGCATCTACCTCCCTCTGTAAAGAAGAACTTGAGTGTGTTGCCCCTGAATTTGCCCCCTCTAGCCTCTTATCATACCCCCTCCCCAGTTCTGGTGTGATTCTTGATCCAAAACAGGTCCTGAACCTGTACCTTGTTTATTCCATTTAGAAAACGTGAAGGTCCCTATCATGTCTCCCCTCTCCCTTTGCTTCTCCAGGGAATACATGTTTAGGTCCTGCTGCCGTTTGTCATATGTTTTTCTGTGTATTCCCTGTATCATTTTTGTTGCTTTCCTTTGAACTGTTTCCAGTCTGTGCATATCCTTTTTAAGGTGTGGCCTCTAGAACTGGATGCTGTACTCCAGGTGTGGCCTCACCAGTGATCTATAGAGTGGCAGGATGACCTCTCTTTTTTCTGCTGGTAATCCCCCTTCCTATGCAGCTGAGCATGCCGTTTGCCCTTAGTGCTGCTTTTTCACATTGCTTGGACATTTTCAGGTCATCTTATAGGTTCATAGGTTCATAGGAGTGATACAAGTTCAAAGGACATGCTCATATAGAACTCGTTGCCTAGTGGCAATAATCAAATTTCTTGAGCCCCATGTATTTATCTAATCTCTGTTTAAATTCTAACAAGCTATTGCTTGTAACTACATCTGTTGGTAGAGCATTCCAAATAATAGTCACCCATTGGGTAAAGTAATTATTTCTTTTGGATGTTTTCTTCACTGTTGATTTTAACCTTAGACTATGTGCTCTGGTGTTCACTGTAACAAGATTTTTTTTCCCTGGCAAATAGACTCGCACAGGGCTGGGTCTTGAAAAGCTCTATATACCAAGCATAGGTCACCCCTCAAAGATCTATATTCCAATGAAAACAGGCCCAGATTTTGTAATCTACAATTGTAGTCAAGGTTACTAAGGCCTCTAATCTTCTTTGTAAACCTTCTCTGCACCTTTTTTTTTATAGAGGACTTACATCCCAGGGTAGTGGGGTTGCAAAATGGAGCACAATAGTCAATATGTGACCTAACCAAACTTGCATATAAGGGAATTAAAACTTCTGGTTCCCTGCTCTTAATATGCTTCATTATACGTGACAGTATACCATGACATTTCTTAATTATGTTGTTAGTGTGAGATATGAATTTTAGATCATTTGTAATAGTAATTCCCAGGTCCTTTTCAGAAGTAACAGTTTGTAATATGTTACTATTTATTGTGTAGGTTGCTAACCTATTATTTCTACCCAGGTGCATCACCTTACACTTAGCACTATTAAAGGTCATTTTATATCTTACTGACGAAACTGCTAAATTGTCTAAATTATTTTGTAGGGAGTTAACTGACACAGAGTCATTAACAATGCAACCGAGTTTAAAGTCATCGGTGTATTTTTGTATCCAAACACCACTATTTACTTGCAAACAAGTGACTAGTATATTGAACAACAAAGGGCCCAAAACCGAGCCCTGAGGAACACCACTAGTCACAACTCCCCAATCAGACATGTGTCCTTTAATACTCACACTCTGCATCCTATTACTTAGCCATGAATCTACCCATTTAATAATATTAAAGTGGAAACCATACCCTTTTAATTCCTCTATTAGAATTCCATGAGAGACGGAATCAAACACTTTCTGAAAATCCAAGAAAATAACATCAACCGGTAAACCTTGGTCCAATGCCATGTTCACAGGTTCAAAAAAAATTATTAAATTTTGTTGACAAGATCTTCTCTTTACAAAGCTATATTGTGAAATGTCGATAACAGGGTTTTATTTAACTCTAAAAATTGATTAGCGTTTTGCTCATAAAAGAGCTAAAACATTGTAAAAATGTATAGCACTTGCCTCATTGTGTTTAACAAACATAACACTTCTAGAAAACATATATAAATACTTTCTGTACAGTTAGTATTGTCCCAGGAAAAAAAACTGCTAATCAATTATTTAAAACCCTGGATAATATTTTTATTTTGAAGGTGAGCTACCATTTTATATTGTATGATCCTTTCCATTAGTTTGCCTAAACATGAAGTGAGGCTAATTGGTGTATAATTATCTACAATATGTTTACTTCCTCCCTTATGACCTGGTATTACAGTAACTAATCTCCACTCATGTATAACATTTCCTTCCTGTAGAAATGCATTAAATAACAATACAAGGATCTCCAAAAGTTATTTTCCAATTCTTTAATAAATTTGGCTAGAATTCCATCTGGTCCCACTGAGGAATTAATTTTAGTGGCCCGAATCGCATGTGTGACCTCCTCTATAGTAATACGGTATGGAAATTCTGATGGTACATTATTCAAGCGTGCACAATCCTTAGTTTTGTATATGCTCAAAAAGTAGTCATTAAACTCCTTAGCCATGTCCAGTTCCCTAGTCAGTGGTACATTGTCCTTAAATAATGGGCCAATAGATGGTTCTTTCCCTTTTAGTGTACCTATGTAACTATAAAATTGTTTTTTATTATCCTTTGTTATGGTGGCTAGTTTTATTTCTTGATTCTTCTTTGCAGTTTTAATGGCTACTTTACACTGTTTAGCCCTTATCTTAAACTTGGTCTGCTTGTCCATAGTTCTATCCTTTTTGTATTTGTTAAATGCTCTTTTTTTCCCTAATCAATCTTTTAATGTTACCATTCAACCAGGGTGGAGTTTTTTGTTTATTTTTTATTTTTTTTATTTTCAGGGACCCAAGTATTAATTCAATAATCAATTTTAGTTCTTATTGCTGACCAGATCTGCTCACTGTTTAAATTACTTAATTCTACCTTCCAGTTCCATGCAGTAATATAATTTCTAATAGCCTCATAATCAGCATTATGAAAACATTTTTTCCTTGTTACTCCTTGATTTAATATACTATAATTTTTAATACTCCAGTAGATCATATTATGGTCACTGTCTGCCAGTGGTGCAGCAATTTAGGGTAATTCCCCTATATCTTTAATGTTTGTTAAGACAAGGTTTAAAATGTTGTCCTTTCTAGTCGGTTCTTTAACCACTCATTCTAAATCATGAAGAAGTACAAATTCGATAAATCTTTTTTCTAACTGGGTATTTCCTGTTAATGTTTGCCAACAAATAGTTGGAAAATTAAAGTCCCCCATTAAAATTAAGTCTTCATAAGTTTCTAAATTGTCAAGAACTTTCATAAATGAATTATTGCCACTTGTATCTAAATTTGGAGAACGATAACACAGTCCCAGTGTTATATTTAATATTTTAGCAAATATGATTTCAGTATCAGTTTCTGTATTTGAGGTTGTAGGGATTTCAATGTTGTTCAAACTTTTATTTATATATAAAGCATGCTCACGTCCTTTAGCTTTTTGTTAATTCTTGATAATGACTGAATAACCAGGGATCTCTGTACCCCAAGTATTATCTGTAAACCATAGCTCTGTTACTCCACATATATCAATTTTATCATTATATGATACATTTTAATTTGTCTAAAATCTGTTATAATTATTCCTAGATCTCTTACCTGCTTAGTGGATTCCAGTTTTACTCATCCTAGGTAGTATTCTTCTCCTGTGTTTCCTCTTCCAAGGTGCATGATCTTGCATTTGTTTGTATTGAAGTTTAGTTGCCATGTTTTTGACCATAGTTCCAGAGTTCTTAGGTCAGCCTTCATCTTTTTCGCTCCTCCCGGAGTGTCTATCCTGTTGCCCATTTTCATATTGTCATATCATCTGCAAACAAACTCACTTTACCTTCCAGGCCTTCAGATATGTTGCTAATACAAATATTAAAGAGTATCAGACCTAGCACCAACCCCTGTGGCATTCTACTATCTACCCCTCCTTTCTTCTGATAGGGAGCCATTTACTAATACCCTCTGGGTCCTTCCACTAAACCAGCTCCGTATTCAAATGAACATATGAACATGCCAGCAGAAGCAGGCCTTCCGGTCTATCGAATCTGCTCTGGATTGTGCAGCTAGCCCTCATCTCACAGCTGCCCCACCTCACCCTCCCTCCTCATAACCTCCCATCACCCTGTCCCACCCCCTTTTAAAGCTACCCACTGAACTACAGGCAACCACCTCCTCGGGCAAAGTATTCCACTTGTCCACCACAATAATAAATAATGTCTCCTGATTTCCCTCCTGAATCTTCCCCCTCCAACCTTAACTGGTGCCCTCTCATCTCCCTTCCTCTTCTAACCTGGAAAATCCCTTCCATATTAACCTTACTTATCCACTTGAGGTATTTGAAAGTCTTGATCATAGCCCCCTATCCCTCCTCTCCTCCAGGGAGTACATGTACAGCTCACCCAATCTCTCCTCATAGGATTTCCCCTCCAAGCCCTGTATCATTTTTGTCACCCTCTGTTGCACCCCCTCCAACAATTTTATATCCTTCCTCAGGAAGGGGCACCAGTACTGCATGCAGTACTCCAGGTGCAGCCTGACCAGAGACCTGTACAGAGGAAGGATCACCTCCCTATTTCTGGAGGAGATTCTTCTCACTATACACCCTAGCATCCTGTTGGCTTTCACTGTTGCCATCCTGCACTGGGCTGAGTTCTTCATGCTGTCCATTATAAGCACCCCCAGATCATTATCCTCCTCAGTGCTTTCGAGCTGCACCCCACTAAGTTGATAGCTCCTCCCCTGGTTCCTAGCTCCTAGCTCCTCCCTTGGTTCCTAGCTCCAAAGTGCAGTACCCTGCACTTCTTGGCATTGAACCCCATCTTCCATGTTTTCAACCACTCCTGTAGTTTTGCTAGGTCCTCCTGTAAACCCTTCCACCCTTCAATGTCATCCACCACTGCTCCCATCTTCATATCATCAGCGAACAGACTGATCCTACTCTGAATCCTATATGAGATATCTGCTGTAAATATCCCAAATAGCACTGGTCCAGTACCAATCCCTGTGGCACCCCTCTCGTCACCTCCCTTGGTGTTGAGATGCCCACACCACCACCCTCTGCTACCTACCAACAAGCCAGTTGTCGATCCATTTGACCATCTTTGTTACCACTCCTATGTACTCCAGCTTCCCCCCTGCCTTCCATGTGGGATGGAATCAAATGCCTTGCTGCAGTCCAAATACAGGACATCCACTGCATGTCCTCCATCCAGCTCCCAGGTCACCCAGTCATATAATTAGATTCATCTGACAGGATCTGCCTGAGACAAATCCATGTTGATATCCATCCAGGAGACCATTTTCCTCCAAAAAGGCCACTATCCTCTCCTTTAGGATTGTCTCCATGAGCTTTCCCACAATTGAAGTGAGGCTCACCAGTCTGTAGTTGACTGGTTATTCCCTAGAGCCACTTTTGTGAATGGGCACCACATGGGCCATTCTCCAGTCCTGTGGTATGCATCCTGTGTCCAGGGTGGTATTGAACAGGTCAGCCAGTGGCCCTGCCAGGATCTCTGCTAGCTCTCTGAGTTCCCTACGGTGAATTCTGTCCAGTCCCGGTGCCTTGTGTGTGCCCTTAGCACCTTTAGTCCTTTCAGAACCCTGTCCTATGTAGTCCTTATGTAAGTCACCCCTTCCCACTCCACCCCTCTCTTGAGGTATCTGTCCCCTTTCTCCCTCATAAACACAGAGCAGAAGTACTCATTTAAAGCCTCTGCCTGATCCGCCCCCTTCTTCACCCATCCTTCTTCCTTCTTAATCTGCACAATCTGGTCTTCGTTCTTCCTTCTTTCTCCCATGTATCTGAAGAAGTCTTTTTCTCCCTCCTTGATACCCTGTGCCAGTCTCAGCTCTCTTGAAGCCTTGGCTGCTCTGACCAGCCTGGTGACCTCCCTGGACTTCTTTGTATATTCATTCTTGTCATCCCCCCTCCCGATTCCTTGAGTTTCTGAAATGCCCTTTTTTTGGCCCTCACTCCCTCCATAACCTCATGAGTCAACCAACTGGGCTTCTTGGCTTTCCCCTTCTTACCCCGTGTCTTTATACATGTCCCAGTGGCCTCCATCAGCCCTTTTTTAATAAACTCCAACTTCTGACTAGCATCCATGTCTGGTTGAATTCCTGCCAGATACCTACCCCAAATTTCCCCCATCCTTTTAAAGTCCACCCCTTTAAATTCAATCACCCTGGTTCCCATCCCCCCTGCTTCCCTACCCATATTAAGTGTGAACCACACCGAGTGGTGGTCACTCCCAGCCAGGGCATCTGCCAACCCAGATCCCTTACAGCCTCCTCATTTGAAAGTACTAGGCCCAGAGTCCTCTCCCACCTTGTTGGCTCCTGTACCAATTACACCGGGAAGCTGTCCTGAAATGCTTCTAGTTATACCTTGTGACAGGGTTGAATACAGCCCCGTCCCAGTTGTTCTGGAGAAAGAGTTTAAATGCAAGGATCTGTTCTGTTCTCTCCTTTTCTGTCTCTTGTCTGTCTGGTTGCTCGGCCAAATTTTCTTGTGAGACCTAGGACTTGATCACCCTGACAATCTTGCAGTTCTCTGTCTCTCGCAATCTCTCTACCTTATCTTGCTGTTCTGTCTCCTCCCCTTGCATATCTGTGGGATAAAAATATATGTGACTCATTATGTGGAAATGTAACTGATACTGGATCCCTTTGTTTAAAAATGTATATAGTTTTGCTGTTGAAATGTATATAGTTATACTATTGAAATGATTGCAAAAAAGTTATTTGGAGCTCAACCTGTTTGCAAACTCTCTGAGAAGCTGTAAGCAAGAGGTCAGTTCTGGGTCACAATGTTCTTTTTGCTGCACTTGTTGAAACTTACAAGAACACTGTGTGAGAAGCATGCTATTTTCTTTACAAGCTCCTGTACAAAAGGAGCTGCAATGTTTTGCAAGAGAGACATAAAGACTGAGAGAGGAAAATGAGAAGAAACCCAGATTGACTTTCTCTGTTTATATTGCCTTTGTAAATAGCTATACTGAACAATTTTATTTTTTTATTTTACTGTTATTAATAATAAAACACTTGTTGCAAATTTTACAACTGCTCCTGGTTTTCCTATGCTTCCTGACCTGTGCCCTGATGACATACCCGCTCCCTTGCATTCGCAGTGGTCGGAGTGCTCCAATCCACCCCAGGTAGGTTGAAGTCCCCGATCATTACTGTGTTCCCCTTCCTACAGATCCTTCTGATTTGCTTGACTAGCTCTCTATCCAGGTAATCCCCTTGCACCAGTGGTCTGTATACTACTACCCATCCTTAGCATTCTACCCCTCCAGTCCTGGAACTGCATCTATATGGCCTCTGTCCTGTCTTCCTCCCCCTCCTCCCTTATACACCTTATCCCTTACCATGCATACATTGCCATGCCCCCCTTTCCCCTTAGCCCTTTCCTTCCTGAATATTCTATACCCTGGTATCATCATATCCAAGTCCTGGTACTGGGTGGCCCACATTTTCATGACGGCCACAATGTTAACCCCCACCACTGTCAGGAGAGCCCGCAACTCAGCTGACTTGTTACCTAGACTCCTTGCATTCAGTGTAACCATCCTCCACCCTGTTTCCTTCCTTACCTTTCCCTGTCCTTCCCCCCTCCTCATCCCCCCTGTGCTCCTACCCCAACCTCCTCTCTATTAACTTGGGGGGTAAGCTTGCCTGGCTCCCCTCTCTGTGATCCCTACCAGCAGTCCACTCACTACCCCCTTCTAGTTTAAATCCACCTTTGTTGCTATGTACCCCATCCCCTTCTTTAATAATGCTTTCCCCTCCCTGCTCAAGTGTAGCCTGTCCCCTGCATATAGGTCGTTATTGTCCCAGCTCTCCCCCCAACCACCCACTAACCTGTACTCCTTGGATCGGCACCATTCCCCTAGCCTTGTGGTGTTGAACTCCCTGATCCTCCCTTCCTTACCGTACTCATGCAGGGCACTGGAAGCACCTCTGAAAAGGCTACCGATTCCCCCAGCTCCTCACACAACCTTCCCAGTTCCTCGAACCTCTTCCCTACAACTTCCACTGTTTCTTCTGCCAGGTCATTCATACCCATGTGCACCACGAGATGTGGTTTCTTCCTACCCCTCCTTGCACACTTCAGAATTGACTGCCTCGGCCTGCCTGCCATTAACTCAGGTATGGACTCTACCCATATACGACTATGCCTTTCCCCCTTACTGCCCCATCTTATCCCTTTTAGTATGGAATCCCCATCACTAGTATTCCCCCATCCTTCTTGCTTTGCACCTCCCCTCTTACCAAGGTACCTTTGTCTACAGTCTGCCATATACGTATCTCTGTCCTTGCCCCCTACAGCTCCCCCCTCCTCATCCTATCCCCCCTTGCCTTTCCTACTCCTTCACTATCCTCCACAGTCCTCTCAGCCTCCATGGCCCCCTCCCTTTGCCCTTCTTGTCCTTCCTACCAGCATAGCTCCCTTCCCTCCCCCACTTCCTTTGACTGACCCAATCCCCATTACCCCGTCCCCCTCTTGACTGCCTAATGCCCCTTGTGCATTCCTCCTTTCTTCCTCCTCCTCCTGCCTCCTGGAGTTCCTCCCATCCCTCCACCAACGACTCCAGCGCTTCAAACCTATTACCTACCCTTACTGCAGTGACATGCGTTGGCATCTCTCTACTGACTTTGGCCTTCCCTACAGTGCTAGACCTCATGTTCAGCTAGATCCCACCCCCTCATCATTTCTCTCTATCTGAAGTTTCTCCCATTTGGCGCCTATGTATTACTCCCTGTGGGAGGCCCTCTTGCCCCAGCAACCCCCCTCCCATCCTCTCTAGCTCTCTGCCAAAGATTGGACATCCACCAAGTTTCCACAGCATGTTCATCCAAACCGCCAACCCACATCCATTACAACCCACTATTCTGCCCATGTCTAAACAGTAATGATTAACGGAAAAGGACCCAAAAGCGGAGTACAGCCCTCCTATAGTTTTACCAGCTAGTACTTTTTTCTTTTTCAGCTTGTCTTGTCCCCAAAAAACAGAGATAAACATACAACAGTACTAACTAATTTTTCTATTCACCTTACCAGTTATGTCCCTACCTAAAATACCCCACCCCTTACAGTTTCTTCTACCCAAAAACAGTTTGGGATGCAATAATGTCAGCCAGTGAATCTTCCTGATTGAACTAGCCAATCTGCATATAATATTACTTCCTAGATAGGCAAAACAGTGATACACCATGTACTGTGTCCTATACCAGAATAATACTTGAAATGCTATATTCCTGCTCTGTGCAGCCAATAATTTCAAAGAAACTCACCATCCACACCCAGCCTGGGTTTGGAAGTCAGGGTAGTGATCATCTCCTTCCTGGCTCTCTTCTGTGTACATGCCACATCCTAGAGGGTGTTGTCTGCCTCTGCTCAGCCCTTGACTCCGTGCTGCTCCTTGAAGTTGACTCCTCCCACCTCAACCATTTAATAAAGGTCAGTGCCAGGGTGGGATGAAACCCCCCTACTCCCTCCAGATGGCTGCCCAAACCCCCGCTTCCTCCAGATGGCTGCCTGTCCCAGTGCCCACGCACCCTCTCACTCCCCAAACACGCTTACAGCTGCTATAGTGGCTGGACCCAGCCCTTGAAAGCCCAGCCACTCTCTGAATTCAGGCATGGCTCTGCCCCATTGGTGTCTGAACTTGAGGCCTGATTGGTTCCCCAAGCATTGCCCAATTGGCTCTTCTAGCACTGGGAACCTTAACTCCCATTCTCTGCTCTCTCTGAGCAGCTCCTTGACCTGGCTCAATGGCTCCTGATGCTTCCTTCCAGCCACTGATGTGGCAAGAACACCACCACTCTAGAAGATCTCTCTGGTGGCTCCCTGCCCCGGACTTCAATAACAAAGACCCCACTCCCTTCCAGCTGCTAATGCAGCAAGAACACCCCCACTCTACACGCTCTCTCTGGTGGCTCCCCACCCTGTACTTCAGCTGCAAAAGAAACCTCCCTCCAGATGGCTGCCCAATCCCCTGCTCCCTCCAGATGGCTGCCAGTCCCAGCACTCATGCGCCCCCAAACACGCTTACAGTTTACCACTTGTTGCCCTACCTCCATGATGTCTAACTTATTTAATAGTCTTCTATGTGGAACCGGGTCAAAGGCTTTGCTGAAGTCCAGGTATACTACGTCTACTGCACCACCCTGATCCACTCTTTTGGTTACCCTGTTGAAACAGTCTATTAGATTAGTTTGGCATGATATACTGTGGTAAAACTATGTTGTTTTGTGTCTAATTTGCTATTTTATTCAAGAAAGGATATAACCCTCTCCTTTAGAAGGGTTTCCATTATTTTGCCCACAATTGAGGTGAGGCTTACCAGTCTGTAGTTGCTTACACTCTCTTTGCTCCCATTTCTATGTAGAGGGATAACCGTGGCCTTTTCTAATCCTGTGGGACCTCACCTAGCTCAAGTTATAAGTTAAAAAGGCCAGCCAGGGGAGCCACTAGTTCTTCTCTTAGCTCTTTCAGTAACCTCAGGTGTACTTTGTCCAGTTCCTTGGCCTTATTTACATTGAGTTTCTCCAGTTCCTTTAGGACTCTTTCCTTTGTAAGAGGTCCTGAATATACTCCATCACTGTCTGTGCTGCTCTTTGTAAGGGAAGGCTCGCAACCTTCCTCCTCCTCCTTGGTAAAACAGAAGCAGAAATACCTGTTGAGGATTTCTGCTTTGTTCTTATTGTCCTCTGTGCCCCCCATCATCCTTAGCTAGTCTGACAATACCTTCTCTTGTCTTTCTCTTCTTGCTGATATATCTCTAGAAGGTTTTGTCACCCTTCTTGACCTCCTTGACTATCTTCTCCTCCGTTGTTGCTTTTGCTGTTCTGATTTCTTTGCTTGCTTCCTTTAGTTTCTCTTTGTAGTCATTCCTGTCCTGGTTGGATCCAGTTTTCTTGTATTTTCTAAAAAACTTCCATTTTTTCTTAACCTTGGTGGCTACTTTCTTAGAAAACCAGAGTGGTTTTCTTTTCTTCTTTGCTTTGCTTCCCCACTTTATGCAATGATTTGTGGTTTGTAATAGAGCTGTTTCGTCTTTCATTTTAGTGAAATCTGCTCATTTAAAGTCCATGACTTTAGTCTTTGAGTGCTTAGTTTCCATTTTTGTCTTAACTTGAAACCGTACCATACTGTGGTTACTGGATCCCAGGTGACTCACAACTTCTACCTCTGAAATATTGTCCCCGTTTGTGAGTACCAGGTCAAGGACTGCTTCTCCCCTGGTTGGATCCTTCACAAGCTGTTTTTGACCTGATATGTGCAGAGTCTCCAGAAAGTCTTTGCTTCTGGTTGAACTTGCTGTGTGGGTACCCCGATTTACATCAGGTAAATTGAAGTGGTCCACCACTATCACTTTCTCTTTATCACACATTTTGTGTATTGTTTGTAAGATTACTTTGTTCCCCTCTAACCCTGTTGCCAGGGGTCTATAAAATACTCCTACTCGAGTTACTGCTCCATTGTCAGCCTCCAGAATTACTCAAAGTGACTTGGTTTCTGTATTGTCATTTTGGGTCATAGTGGCTTTTATACCCTCCTTTACATAAATAGCCACCCCTTCCCACCTTTCCTACTAGTTCTGTCCTTCTGAAAAAGACAGTATCCTGGAATAGTTGTTTCCCAGTCATGGTTATCATTGAACCAGGTCTCGACAATGGCAACCCAGTCCAGATCTGCTTCTGAGATGATAGTAGTGAGGTCATCTAATTTATTAGTTAGACTCATAGTGTTTGTGAATATAGCTTTCCAAAACTGGCTTTCTCCTTTTTTGGTGCCATGTTCTATGCTCAATTTTTATTGTTGTTGTTTTAGACTCTGATCCTTTTTTACTAGGTGTTTTCTCTTTTGTGTATTTGTTATCTTCATTTGGTGGGGTTTTGGGGGAGAGGTAGCAGGTCCCTTTGGTACTACCTTCCTCTTCACAGTGCCTAGATTAAATAGTCAACAGTGATGTCCAACATCTGTCCTAGTGCTCTCACACCTTCCCTAGTTAGGTGTAGAGGGAATGGACAAGGATATGATAGAAGGTATCCTTAGGATGGCAGAGAAAGGGGAGATACTGTTGATGGAGGACCTTAATATGTCAGTTGTTAACTGGAGTACCTTTGCTGCAGCCATATCCAAAAGCAGGGCCATTCTCAATGCGCTTCAGGTGGCATGCCTCAGACAGTTAGTTTTGGAACCCACTCATGAGGGAGCAATCTTAGACCTCGTAATCTCAAATGGGGACAGTGAGAGGATCTCAGATCTAGAAGTGGGTAGCCATCTGGGAACAAGTGACCACCAGACAGTGTGGTTCATGATAAACTCAGCTACAGAGTCAAGCCATACAAAAGTGAGGGTTCTGGACTTCAGGAGGGATGACTTTGGCAAGATGGGAGAGTGTCTTAGAAAAGCACTAGCAAACTGGCTAGAAGGAGGGGTGGAGCAACAATGGGGAAACATCAAAACTGCCATCACAGAGGCAACATGCCTTTGTGTGAAGCAAATAAACAAATCAAAATGAAAGAAAAAGCCACTATGGTTCTCAAAAGAGGTGCGGTGAAGGTTAGGGAGAAAAAGATAGCATTTAGGAAGTATAAGGAAACACAGAAGGAGCAGGGCAGAGAGCTGTACCAGTTAAGGCAGAAGGAAGCAGGCAGAGTAGTCAGAATAGCAAAGGCCAAAACTGAGGAAAAGATAGCCAACTCGGTAAAGAAGGGGGATAAAACCTTTTATAGGTATATCAGGAAGCGTAGAAAGACAAAGGGAGGAATAGTGAGGCTAAATAGAATGGATGGTGGGTGGGCAGAGAGGGACAGTGAAAAAGCAGGGATACTGAATGAATACTTCTGCTCAGTATTAACAAAAGAGGAGGAGGGGAGGTGCCTAATCTAATTAACGGAAGCACTCTGGATGGGGGGGGTCGATCCTAGTCCTTTCACAGAAGAAAGGGTTCTGAAAGAACTCCTAAAACTGAAGGTGGACAAAGCAATAAGGCCTGGTGGAATTCACCCCATAATTCTAGAAGAATTAAAGAGAGAACTAGTGACACCACTGACTACACTTTTTAACAAATCATGGGAGGATGGTGTGGTACCTGAGGAGTGGAGGAAGGCAGATGTGATTCCCCTTCATAAAAGTGAGAGCAAGACAGAGGCAGGAAACTACAGACCTGTCAGTTTGACCTCTGTGGTAGGGAAAGTGATGGAATCACTTCTGAAGAAAGAATTGTTGAGTACCTAGTGGGGCACAGGACCCAAGGCAGCATGGGTTCACAGTGTGAAGGTCATGTCAGATGAATCTAATTGATTTCTTTGACTGGGTGACAAAAGTAGTAGACCAGGGAGGGGCTGTGGACATGGCCTATCTAGACTTTAGCAAGGCATTTGACACAGTCCCACACAAAAGATTAATAGTCAAATTAAACAACCTGGGAGTGGGTCCCAGGGTGGTAGCCTGGGTAAAACATTGGCTGGACAACAGGACACAGAAGATAATTGTAAATGGAGTTCACTCTGAAGAAAGAGGGTTACTAATTACAGTGCCGCTGAGAGTTCAATGATTGGGCCCAGTCCTTTTAATGTCTTTATAGTGACATTGCAGAGGACTGGAAGGAAAAGTATGCCTCTTTGCAGATGACACAAAGATCTGCAACAGGGTTGATACACAAGGAGGCATGGAAAGGATGAGAAGGGACTTGGCAAAGTTGGAGGAATGGTCAGAAGTACAGCAGCTTGGATTCAATGCAAAGAAGTGCAAAATAATGCACCTGGGAAACAAAAACTCAGGGGAAGACTACGCAATGGAGGGAGGAGGTAGTAACAACAACAAAAATGGAAAGGGACCTGGGGGTAATCATATCAGATGACCTTAAGGTTAGCAAGCAATGTGAGAAGGCAGTAGGGATGGCTGGGGAGATACTGGGATGTATAGGGAGAGGCATCACCAGCAGAAAACAGGAAGTTGTTATCCCTCTGTACAGACAGTTGGTGAGACTCCATTTGGAGTACTACGTCCAGTTCTGGAGACCCCATCTGTGCAAGGATAGAGACAGGATGGAGGCAGTCCAGAGAAGGGCAACTAAAATGGTGCAGAGTCTGCAAGAGAAGCCATATGAGGAGAGACTAAAGGAGCTTAATATGTATACCCTTGAGGAAAGGGGGGGGGACATGATAGAAACTTTTAAGTACCTCAGTGGAATCAACAAAGTCCAAGAGGGTAGCACCTTTCAGAAAAAGAGATGTGCAAGAACAATGGGACACAATTTGAACATAGAAGGGAGATGGCTCAGGGGCAAAGTGAGGAAGTATTTTTTCACAGAGAGGGTGGTGAACACATGGAACAGCCTTCCTGAGGAGGTTGTGGGGTCTAAAACTGTGGGAGAATTCAAGAATGCATGGGACAGACATAAGGCAATTTTTGCGGGGGGTAGGAAGAAATAGGCTGTCAGTTAACTAGGATCTGCAGCCTATCCTGTAGGTAGGGAAATGAGCAGACTAAGTGGGCCAAGCAGTCCTTATCTGCCATCAAAGTCTATGTTTCTAGATCATCGTATTTGAAGAGACCTCTGTCCCAGAAGTCCCACCAGTTTCCTATGAAAAGCTAGGAGGAAAGGTACAAAAAAACAATCATTAAACTTCTTTGTGCAGCCCTTGAGATCCTCCTTTAGGTCTATTGCAAAAAGGTTTTGAAGACAAAGCCTGGGCATTTTCCCTTCCCACAGAAAATTAGCTACTAATTTTTTTAACTTCTTAAATCATACCAATTCAATAGAAATTGGGAGATTGTTTAACATATAAAAAATCTTGGGGGCAGTTATCATCTTAATTGAATTAATCTTTCCCAATAGGGATAGATTACGTTTAGTCCAAGTCTTCCTTGGCTGATTTCTATTTTGCTGATCCAAAAAACTAGTGTTTGGGGGGCAAAATGTGAATTCTCCTCAGCCTATGCCCAGGAAGACTACAACTGTAAAACAACCTAACAAAAATATTCATAAAAAAGGGATCCATTTTTTACTCACAAATGCTAGAAGCTTACATTACATTAAGAAGGATGACTTGGAACTAATTCTTACATCTAAAGATATTGATAGCACAGCCATATGTGAGACATGGTGGGAGCTACCTCAAGTTGGAGTAAAAATATTAAAGGTTACAATCTGGCTCATAAGGACAGGACTAACAAAAAGGGCATGGGCGTGGCACTTTATTTTAGGAGTAATTTAGAATTTAGACCATTAACTGAAAACACAGACCACTCTAATTAAATCTTGTGGGTAGAAATTAGAAATATATTCTCCAAAAGTCTAGTTGTGGGGGTCTGCTATAGGCCTCCTGATATTAACACTCCCGACCATAATCGGTTACTCAGTAATATTGAAAGCCATTTGAAATCAAAAGAGATAATTTTACTCAGAGATTTTAACACTCCAGGGATTATCTGGGGGTTATAAACCACTTCCAACTCTCAAGAACATACTCTATTGGAGTTATGTATGTCATATGGTCTACAGCAATTAGTTACCACTCCAACCAGAGGTAATAACACGCTTGATCTTGTGATTGCTGACATCTCTGATAATATATCTAATATCAATATACGTGACCCACTGTATAACAGTGACCCTAATATTATTACTTTTTCTCTGGATAAAAAAATCAGTTAGAGAATCTGGGATTACAATCATTAAGGATTTCAATAGGGCAAACTTTAGAGCTATACTGGATGTACTTTATAAATGTGTAAATGTGATATTACCTCAGTTGACCAGTTCTGGCTTAAAATTAAAAACACAATCAATGAGCTTGGGCTGGCAGTATAGCCTAGAGGTTATAGGAACAAGGTGTGAATGAGCTTGGTACATCAAGTAGACCAGACCTGAGTTTGATTCTCACAACCTCCACTTGCATACTGTGTGACTCTAAGCAAGTCACTTAACCACCCAGTATTCCCAGGTCACCCCTGAAAACAGGCACTTGTGCCTAGTGGGCCATACCTGGTTACTAAAGACTAAAATAAAAATAAAAAATAAAAAAATATATTCCAAATCAGAATTTGTATAATAAAAAGGGAGAAAAAACATTATGGTTTACAAATAAGGTTAAACTATTAATCACTGCCAAAAAGGGCCTTTTAGGGTTCTCTTAAAAGGGACAACAACAGCTACAATAAACATAAGTATAAGCCATCTACAAGGAAAAATGTAAAATTTAATTCAAATTGGCACACATGATTGATGGTGGTAAAAGCTTTTTTTCCTATATTAATAATAAGAAATGTGCATCTGGGAATATAAGTCCAGTTAAAAGTGGCTCTGATATTATTTCTGATCCAAAATGAATGGCTTGTCACCTTAATAACTATTTCTGCTCCACTTTTACTCCTAAGCATGTGACTATTAAATCCCGTACTCCAGAACTGGATATAGATCTATCTTCACATATCCCATCCTTCAGGATCTCAAGGGAGGAAATAATTACCAAATTAAAAAAGATTAAACTGAACACGTCCCCTAGCCCAGATGATATCCATCCAAAACTATTGAACACTATTGAACCATGGTCGGTGGAACCCTTGCATATACTCTTTAATATGTCTTTAGAGTCAGGTGAATTTCCAAATGAGTGGGGCACAAAGCAGTGGTGGTGCCAATCTTTGAAAATGGTGACCGTAGCAACCCCACTAATTATAGACCTATTAGTCTAACTTGTAACTTGGGAAAGACATTCAAGTCCATTATTTAAGACACGCTGGAAGCCGAAATGATTTCCAAAAATTTGCTGGATGAGTCACAGCATGGTTTTAAAGCTCACAGGTCCTGCCTAACTTCTAACCTGGTCTTTTATTAAAAAATTAGTGCACTTCCGAAAAATCGGAAGCCTGTGGACATTGTCTATTTCAACCTCTGCAAGGCATTTGATAAAGTTCCACATGACTCTTTGATCAGTAATATGAAAAGGGTACAAATTAACAAAAAAATCATCACTTGGATTGAAGCATGGTTGGGAAATAGGGAACAGATAGTCAAAATACGAGGCCATTATTCTGATAGGGGAGTTGTTTCAAGTGGAGTCGCCATGGGCTCTTTTCTAGGACTAACACTCTTTTCCATCTTTATTGCGGACCTTAATAAAGATTTAAATAGTTACACAATTAAGTTTGCCAATGACACCAAACTAGCAGCAGATGTTAGCATAATAGATGGGTCCCATGGACTGAGAGATAATAATAATAACTTTATTTTTAGAGCGCCTTTCAAAATATCAAGGCGCTTTACATCAAAGCCATGATATACAATGTCAATTTTAAACATATAAAAATAATTTCATTAAAACATCAAATAATTAAAACAAACCAAAAGATCATCCATACGATCAACAAAATAATTACAGATAACTTCCATTAATCATCCAGATAAGCCAGATGCCATAAATACGTTTTTAAATCTTTCTTAAATACCTCCACGGAGGTGCACTCCCTTAACCAGCGTGGTAGAGAATTCCAAAGAGTGGGTGCAGCATAAGAAAATGCTCTACTACCTGAAGATTTTAAATTCACTCTTGTAATCTCTAACAACCCCTCGTCGGCCGAGCGGAGCGATCGGCCGGGGCAGTAAGGCACCAGAAGTTCTTTCGGATAGGTCGGACCCTGATCATGAAGGGCTTTGAAAGTCAATAAAATGACTTTAAAGGTGATCCACCACCGTATAGGAAGCCAGTGCAGTTCGCGCAGCACCGGGGTAATGCGACTGAATCTCCTTGTCCCAGTCAAAACCTGGGCTGCAGCATTCTGCACCAGCTGTAGGCGACGGATTTCGACCCCAGAAAGCACAAAGTAAAGGGTATTGCAGTAGTCCAAGCATGAGGACACAAAAGCGTGGACCAACATTGGTAGATAGTCAGACAGAACAAGGTGACGCACCCTGGCAATATTCCTAAGATGGTAAAAGGAAGTCCTGACAATGGCCGACACTTGAGATCGAAGGGTCAGCCTATCATCTAGGACAATCCCAAGGTTGCGCACCTGTTCAGAGGTCGGAAGTGACACACCGCCAAGAAAAATTCCAGAGGGCATGCCATCATGTGACCTCACTATCTGACCACCCGCGACCACCACTAACACCTCTGTCTTCTCTGAGTTCAACTTTAACCAACTAGAATCCATCCACCCTTGGATTTCTTCCAGACAGTTATTAAACACCGAGAGTGCTCCATCCTGGTCAGGTGCAAAAGACAAGTATAGCTGGGTATCATCTGTATAGAAGTGAAACCTCAGCCCATACCATCTTATAATGTCTCCGGGGGGCAGCATATACACTGTGAATAACATGGGTGACAGCACTGGACCCTGAGGCACCCCACATAACAAAGGAGTTGAGCCGGAGGAATGAACCCCCGACACAACTCTTTGTGATCTCCCAGTGAGGAATGAAGTGAACCATTTTAAAACAGTTCCCAACATTCCACAGATTAACCTCAGGCATGCTAACAACACCAGGTGATCCACAGTGTCAAAAGCTGACAAGAGATCAAGAAGAACTAGAATGGAAGATCTCTTCTGATCTCTCGCCCTCAGAAGATCATTAAGCACCTGAACCAGTGCAGTCTCGGTGCTGTGTCTTTTACGAAAACCGGATTGGAAGGATTTGTAGACATTATGGATGGTTAAATGGTCTTCCAATTGGGCTGCCACTACCTTCTCAATAACCTTTCCAATAAAGGGAAGGTTAGAGTTAGGTCTGTAGTTTGAAAAACAGTCTGGGTCCAGAGTAGCTTTCTTCAAGAGGGGTGTCGCCACTGCCTCTTTCAGGGAGTTAGGAAACTCACCAGACTCTAAGGAGCACCGGACTATTTGCACCATAACTGGACCGATGGCCTCAAAACAACCCAAAATTAGGGGAGTTGGTCCAGGGTCCAAACCACAGCTCCTTCTTAAAATTGAAAGGATGGGCCAGGGCTCATGGAATGATCTTGAACTCTGAAAAATATGTTGTTATGCACCTGGGTAAAAATAACCCACGCAATGATTACTTTATGATGGCAAACATTTAAAAAATGAAACATCAAAAAGGACCTTGGGGTCCTCATTACTAATGACCTTAAGTTCAATATTCATTATATAGAAGTAGCCAATAAAGCTATGAAACTTATAGGTTGTATAAAAAGATCAATTTCTTCTAGAAACAGAGCCTGTATCATACCCCTCTACCAAGCTTATGTTCATCCAATTTTGGATTATTCATCCCCTTTATGAAGTCCTTATCTATGGAAGGACATCAATGCATTGGAGAGTGTACAGAGGAGGGTCACTATAATGGTATATGGCCTCCAATATATGTCACATGAAGAAAGATTAAAAGAACTAAATTTGTTTCCCCTAGAACTTAGAAGACTAAGAGGTGATCTACTATTTATGCTTAAAATCATTGGAAAAGATCAGCTCTTATCAGAAATAGGATTTAGAATTAACCATAGGGATACTAGCCTTAGAAGTCATAGGTTTCAACTTATGCTTACAGATCCTAGAGGACTTTTAAGAAGAGTTTTTTTTCTCCCAAAGAATCATCCCCATTTGGAACTCCCTCCCAAGAGACATTGTGGAAAATAATAGTTTTAATATTTTCAAATTAAAGTTAGATAAACACCTTATGGAAAATTTTTTATGGGAACATTGACCATATAATGGGAGAAGTGCATTTGGCTACTTACCTTCTGCATGTCTTACCTTCCTAGAATGCATCTTAGTAGTAGTAGTATTTCAGCACAGAACTAATACTACTTTCTACAATTTGGTTTACTAAGTAATAAATATGGGTGCCTAAATATGTTAGATACTCCGGCACCCCAAGAAATTTCAAAAGAAGTTAGAAGTCTTTGTTTCTCAATGTTCTGTATTAAGTATTAGCCCTTCAGACTTAGTTCAATTAACCACAATACCAGATATCTCCCCAAATTCGATTAGAATAGGCACTAAATTAGTAATAGAGTAATGTGGCTGAGTTAAGGTGAGTAGTAAGTTGTCCACATATGCCAGAACTTTCTGAGCAGAACAATCCACTGTGACCCCATGAATAGTGGATGTATCTATTATTTCCTGATGAGGGGTTCAATACTAAGGATGAAAAGGGGGGATAGTGGACACCCCTGTCTAGTGCCCCTATGTGGTTTAATGATTGTGAGACATTCCCATTGGTTTTGACTGCAGCTTTAGGTTGACTATACAATATTTTGATCCATAAACAAATATTAGGACCAGAATTATATTTTTCTTAGGCCCTGTTCAGACTACGGGGTTTAAAATGGTTTAAGGAGCTTGAACTGTTTTAAAGGGCTTTAGCACGGTTCGCGTCCACACCTAACTCACCATATAGTCCATTTTTAAAAAACGTGTTTAAACCCTGCTAAGATCTAGACTTGAACACGTTTTTAAAATGTTTCAGGGGGTTAAAGAGCAGCTGACACCATTAGGAGAACTTTCACAAAACCTAGTATTTAGACACAGTTCAGTTTGTATTTCTAATTAGTTCTGTATTCCTCCTTCCTATTACTTATTACTGAGGTCATTTTCATGAAAACAGGATCTCTGCTCCTTAAGAGTTTATCTATTCCTGTTGCTTTCTCCCTACCTGATATCATAATGCACTGCTTGTGACATCACAGTTACTCCCATGGCAACAGAGTGTGATGTCACAACAGAGGATTATGACTTATAGTAAGGAGTAGGCTATAGAGACAAATGCATTCTAAGGGATAAAGATCATGTTTTCGTGCAAATTTCCTCAGTAATAAATAATGGGGAGGAGAAATCTATATAATATATATGGAATGCAAGCTGAATTGTACCTAATTATTATGTTTTTCAGAGTTTTCTTTGAGGCATCAGCAGCTCTTTAAATCAGAATTACCTGCTGTGTGGACAGTCGGGCATGGTTCCTATTCATGCAGCATGATGTCAGCATATGGGAACTGGTTTCCAGTTAATTAGGTTCTGAGGCAGTAGTGCAGATGCTGTAAACCATTTTAAACAAGCATTTGTCAATGTTGAATGTTTGCTTGTCGGCATTGGCATTGGTAGTGTAGAAGTTACAGAGCTGCATAATAGAAATGGCAGTGAAGTACTGAACTGAAGCCAACCCCACCACCACCCTGCAGAGAGTGACAGGCATTGGGGTGTGCCTTTGGGTCATCAGGCATAACGAACACACCATTTCACCACACCCTGCCCTGCAGACACTGACAAGTGCCACGGTGTGCCTTGGGGTCTTTGGCCCTTATGCGCACCCCATTCCATCAGGAAATACGGTGAGATGGGTGCGGTATAGGAGAATGGGGTGAACTTTGGGGCCACAGAGTCCAAGGCATACCTCGATGCCTCTCACTTGCTGCAGGATGTGGAATGGTATGAGCATTACAGGCAAGAATCCCAAGTCACACCCCTGATGCCTGTCATTCTCTACAGGGTGGGGCATTATGGTTGGAAACCCTAACACCTCAGGCATTCATTGGTATTTTCACTCCAAATTTTCAACATGGTTTTTTTGTGACTCCCACCTCATGAACAGTGGCAATATCAGTTTGTTAGCCGAGAGCTGCTTATGCACAGCGACTACGGCATTTAGCACCACAGGTGCAAAAACACATTCCGAACAGGATGTGAAAAATGACAGCTGTACTGTTCATGGGGAGGCGTAAAAAATGACAATGTTGCAAATCTGCAGTCAAAATATTAAAAAAACTGGTGAAGCCGTGAGCGTGCATAGAAACTGTGCAACGCACACCCGTAATGCAATTAGGTTGGGGATTTTTTACAGCAGATTGTCAACACAGGCATTTTGGGACCTCTGATCATGAACAGTGTCACTGTGATTTTCTTTATCTGTCCTGAACAATGATTTCCCACAGCGACCACGCATCTCTGCGCTGAAAGTGTGAAAACACATTTCGGCCATGTTGTGAAAAATGACAGCTGTACTGTTCATAAGGAAGTGTGGAAAAATGCCACTGGCCTGAAAATATTACAAAGTCATGAACTTACGAGGGTGCTTGGAAACTGCACAATACTCACTCGTAACACAGTCATTTTATGGACTTTTGTTACCAAATTTTCAACATAGCCATTTTAAGACCTCTGCTTATGAACAGTGTAACTGTGATTTCCTTAATCTGTCCCAAACATTGCTTTCACACACCGACTGCACCATTGTGTGCTACATATGCGGAAACACATTTGGGGCGACATGGGAAAAATGGCAGCTGTATTGTTCATAAGGAAGTGTAATAAAATGGCAATGTGGAAAATCTGGAGTGAAAATATAGAAAATTCGCAAACTTACGGCGTGCGTATGAACTGCGCCAGTGCGAGCTCATAAAACAGTAATTTTTCACCAAATTTTCAACATAGCCATTTTAAGACCTCTGCTTATTAACAGTGTCACTGTGATTTTCTTAATGTGTCCCATACATTGATTTAGCACACCGATTGCGCCATTATGTGCTACATGGTGAAACACATTTTGGCAAGATGTGAAAAATGACAGCTGTACTGCTCATAAGGAGGTGTGGTAAAATAGCAATGTTGAAAATCTGGTGTGAAAATATTGAAAATTTGCGAACTTCACGGTGTGCGTAGGAACTGTGCAACACTGCGCTCATAAAACAGTCATTTTAGAATTTTTTCCGCAAATTTTCAACACAGGCTTTTTGAGAGCCCACCTTATGAACAATTGGCAGTGTTGTTTCATTACTCAGTCGAAGGTGATTTGGCACAGTGACTGCGAAATCACCCTTGGCAGACCCGATGAAGCATACATGACAGTGAGAGCATTCATGAGAAGGGGTCCCAAAACCCCATGTTGAAAATTTGGTCAAAATCCAAAAATGACTGAGATATGTCAGCAAAGTTGAAAAACCCTTTTCATTACATTATACAGCTTACCGGCATTTCCTTTAGTTCACGGTCGGCTTTGAAGAGTGCAGATGTGTTCCCGGTCCACGAAGATCGTCGGCGCCAGAGTCGGAGGTAAGTATAGAGTGAGGGGTGCAGGGAGGCAGGGTGTGCACTGGGTGGAGTGCGGGTGGGGCAGAGACTGACGAGGACTGTTTTTAAGTTTCAGTTTTTTTTCTTTACATGACAGCCTTGGGACATTTGCCCACGCTGGGGCAGGCTCCCAGTGTGGCACAAGGATAACTGGTGGGGCAGGGCGTGGAGCCGATGGGGACTGGACACCCCCATCAGCAATAGCATCTGTTGCCACGCTGGGGTGGGCTCCCAGTGTGGCACCCTGTACTGGGGAGGAACAGTGGAGCTGGCAGGGATTGGGCACCCCGTCAGCTATCTAATCGCGACCCACTTTGGGGTAGGCACCCAGCATGGCATATGTAACTCTGCTGGGTGGTAGCAGCACAGCCAACAGGGGAATGGGCACCCCCGTTGGCTACACAGTGTGTGCATTGGGGGGGTGAGTGCAAAGTAATGCGTGCCTGTGTGTGTGTGTGTGTGTGTGTGTAGGGGGAGTGCACATAAGCAGGCGATATCTTATCGCTGCTCACTGAAGCGTAGCTCTCCCTTTCAACTGTACTCCACTGCATTTTGAAGCTGTCATAGACAGCTCCAGCAGGCATTGGAAAACTGAGTCCACGTCTGCAAACACACTGACTGAATTGGAAGAGGGCTACCACACCTCCAAAACCTCGGATGATGGCACTATGTTTCTTGTACATGCGTGCAAGCAAACATAAAAATGGTGTGCAAACGCTGGTGTTAGTGTGGATAGAACAGCTTGGATGCTACAGCATGGTAATGAATCCATTTTTAAAAATGTGGTTTGCCGGCCTGGTGGCACAGAGGGTTGAGGCGATGGATGCCACACCTTGAGCCATGCCAGTGACCCGGGTTCGGGAATGGACTCAGGTCGCCAAGGGCTGGCTGGGGAGGAGAGGATAGAGCATCTGGAGGACTGCTCTCCTCTCCTGGGGTGGGTTGGGGAAAGTGCTTCGCTCTGCAGTGGCCCGTGGTGGAGACCAGAGGCACTACAAGGAGTGTTGCAATGTGGGCTCTTCAGAAAAAACATGAAAGATGGCACGTCTCTGACCAGGTGATGGCAGCCCCAGCTCCCCGCGCCTCTCTGCCACGAAGCATCCAGGGCTGCAGTATCCATGCTTCACCCAGAAGCAAGAGAGTGCTCAGGCACTCTATACTCCCCTCCCCATTTCCCTCTCCAGGGCAGGGGGGCCCCCTCGGCGAAGGGATATGCTGGGCCAGTGGAGCATTGGAGCAGCAGGATGGCAGGTCGGTGGCAGAGGCAACGACAGGACTGGCTGCCCAAAGTAGTGGACGGAACGTGCCCGGTGAGGCAGGGATATAAAAAAAATGTGGTAAATTACCATGATGTAGTCTGAAAAAAGCCTAAAACATGTGAGAGAAAAGCCCATTCCAAAGTGTCAAAAGCTTTGCTGATGTCAAGAGACAGTAATATAGAGGGGAATTTTTGCTTCTGTACAGCCCATAGAATAGAGAAAAGTCTTCTTAAATTACCTGAGGAATTCCTGCCCTTCATGAACCCTGTCTGTTCTTTACCTATAAGCTTAATCCATCTTACTCGGTGGAACACGGCATATAATGGTATCTATCGGTTTGCACTTGCTGCTCCCAAACTCACCCACCGATGTGAGCTCTATGACAGACTTAACTGGCTCCCCCCTGCGGAATACCTGATCCTTGGGGTAGGAAACTTCATCAGGAAAGTGCTTGCCATGGGCTGCCCGTCGGGACTGGCGCATCTCCTCCCAAAACTGGATGCTATCCCCTACCAGCTCAGGTCACAGACCTCCGAGCTGCTTAAAGTTCCCCCTACTCAGACCCTTATGGGGGATTGTGACTTTGCCGCTTTTGTGCCTAGGCTCTGGAACTCCATTCCGGACTCTGTTCGCTCTGCCCCTTCCCATGGGACCTTTCGCTCCTCCCTGTGGTCCCACCTAAAACAAAAGACAAGATGTGACTGCTCCTAGCCTCTGTAATGTAATACTTTGCAGTCCACTATTGTCCACTCTGAGTCCAATATTGTCCACTCTGAGTCCATGATGGTCTATGAAAGATGTATTAAGTGATTTTAATGTCTGTCTCTGTCCTGTAACTATTTATACAATGTGTGGCAGTATCTCTGCCCTACACATGCGTTGTTATAGCTGTTTTTACTGTTTCATGCTGTTTCACCAATGTTGCCATGTATGTATACTGTATGTTCTGTGCTCTCCCGGGTCGTTCCTGAAAATAGGCATACTACTTGTCTAGTGTACTTACCCGGTAAACAAAAGCTAAATAAATAAATAAATAAAACTAATTCTTGATGATAGAATTTTGGTCAATATTTTATAGTCAGTATTTAGCAAAGATATACTGTAGGTCTGTAACTAGAACACTCCAGAGGGTACTTTTTTTTTTTCTTAGGCAGGACAGATATAAAAGCATCTGTCATGGTCTGAGGTAGGGATGTGGTCTGGGAGGCCTTTAAGGCCTATATTAGAGGCAGAATTATTGGATACTCACCAAATTTAAAGAAAATGAGGACGGGAGCTCTTACAAAAAGAAAATCAGTTGTCTCAACTGCAAAACTAACATAAAGAAAACTCTAACACTGGACAAGACCTTTTGCACTGCATTGTTTTGCTGAAATATGATATTAATAGCATTCTATCTCAGAAAGCTGAGTATGCCTTTTTCTGTACAAAACAAAAATACTGGGAGTCTGTGGAAAATGCTGGAAAACTTTTATCATATCGTCCCAAGAAGCAAACTTCACTTAGATTAATTGATGGCATTAGACTTTCAGATAAAACTATTTCACATGACAACAAAGAGATAAATAATGCTTTTATACCTTTTTGTACTCGTCTAATTTCTTTATTTATTTAGAATTTTGGTAACCAGGAGATGCACACTGTGCCGAGGGTCATTTCTCAGTGCGATCCGGGTGGGATGGAGATGTGAAGTAAAGAAAAATACAGTACAATAATGTAGAACATGCTGAGTGTACAAAAATTATCAACTCAGTTTACAAGAAAACAGGTGGAGAGTAAACAAAATACAGTGCAATAATGTAGGAAATGCTCAAATGTACAAAAATAAATATCTCAGAATTACAAGAATCAGGAGGCTTCCATTGATTGTGGATAGAGAGTGGGGAGGTAAGTCATTTGGGGATTGCGAGGAGAGAGAAAGGAGGAAATTGGTGAGCAAAAAGTGTTTTGGGGATGGGGAGTAAGGTATGAAGGGGTAATGGAGGGGAGAGGGAGGCAAGGGGTCAGCAAAGTAAGGCGGAGGAAGGGGAGGGCAAACAGAGGATAAGGATTGGGAAAGTGCATTTTAGAGAGTAAAGAGATGGAGATAGCTGAGAGGAGCTTGGAAGAGAGTTCCAGGGGGAGGGGAGATGGTAAGAGAAGGTAGCCTACCCTAAGCAGGAGCGAGGGTGGGGTAGAGAGAAGGTAAGAGAGTCCTTGGAGCAGAGCTGATCAGAGGAGAAAGGTGAAGGAGAAACAAGTAGTGAGAGATAGGGGGGTAGTGTGCCAAATTGGAATTTTTAGATAAAGGTGGAGGCATGGAACTGGCGGTGCATTTCAAGGGATGGGAGGGAGAGGGAGAAGCAGAGAGTACAGTGGTGAGTACATGGGGGAGCACCAGAGGCAAAATGGCAGAAAGCATTAAAAAGGGTGTCTAACCTTGCAAGGGATGAGGCTGGGATAGAGCCACAGTCTATATCAGTGTAGTCAAACATTGGGAGGATCATTTTGGTTAATAACGCCTGGTGAACAACAGTGGAGAGGGCATCCTTGTTCCTGTACATGGCTCTGAATTTTGGATGGAGTTTTGAGTGAATATAGTTTATGTGCTTCAAGTAGTCAAGCTGACTGTCCAGCCAGATACATAAGTACTTATAGGAGGGGACTGATTCTAGAGTGGAAACATCAAGTTTATAAAAGAATGGAAGGTGGGAGATTTTGGCAAGTTTCTGTGAGGTGCCAAAGGACATGGAAATGGTCTTCTTTGAGTTAACCTTGAGTTGGTTATCTTGGAACTGGTGTAATACTAGGGTGAAGTCACTCTGTAGCTTAGATTCAACCTCCGGGTATGTGGGACCAGTAGTGTAGAGAATGGTATCATCAGCATAGAGATGGATTCAAGAGGAGACACAGATAGACAGGAGATCATTAAGGAAAATAGAGAAGAGGATGGGGCCAAAGATAGATCCTTGGAGAACGCCCGCTTGAAAGGGAAGTGGAGATGAAGGGAGCCACCCACCTGGACACTTTGAGTTCATCCCGGAAGATATGACCAGAATCAATCCACAGCAGGGGGAGACAGGCCAGTGGAGTGAAGCTTAGAAAGGAGAAGGGTATGAGAGACAGAGTTGAAGGCCTTAGCAAGGTCAATAAAGATGGTGGCAGTGATGATATGTGGTCCATACCAGTGAAAATAGCATCGGCCACACAGAGTAGGGAAGTCACGGTACAGTTTTTTTCCTGAAAACCCAACTGAAAGGAGCCAAAAATCAGAGGAGGAAAAGAAATCAGATAGCCTAGAGTAGGCAAGAGATTCCTGAAGCTTGGCCAGTGAGGGGAGAAGGATTATAGGATGGTAATTTCCAGGAGAGAGAAGGGATAACCTCCTTTGTGCAGAGATATGACTTTGGTGGCTTTCCAGTTAAGGGGAACAGTACAGTGAGTGAAGGAGAGATTCAATAGGTGAGAGAGAGGAAGGGCTATAGCAGGAACAGAGATCTGGAGACTATGGGGATCAAGGCCATCAGGGCTAGTTTTATGAGGGTTAAGGGAGAGGAGGGCCTGGAGAACCTCCTGGGCAGAGATAAGGGAGAAATGGAAACCACCTGAGGAGGAAGGGGAAGAAGAAACAAAGTGTTTTGGGATGGATTTATGTCAACCGCAATTGCGGTTGACATAAATCCGTCACTGTAACGTTGATCGACAGCGATGTTGTCGAACCGATGTCATAGGAGCCCCTTGCCACCATGCTCTTCCATCCTTCCCCACCCACCTCCCCTATGGATGTTGATGAGTTCCACACCCCTGCACTCAGGACGCGTGGCTGGAGATCTGGCAGTAAGTCTCAGCCTGTGAAAAATCTGACATTATTCACTCCAATACTTATGTGGCCTTCTGTTCCCACTGGGGAGACACCAAGGATGAAAGTGGAGGTTCAGATGAGGCTTTCATTCTTCAGTACAGGGCCTCTCCTTTGAGGTGGATGACCCCCCGGGTTAACATGTCAAGGAAAAAGGTTTGTGGTCGGACCCACTTTCAAGTGGACAAGCGTGGAGATGGCCCTCCATAATTTTCTGTCTTTACTCCAGGGGCAGATTACTGTTCTGATGCGTAATTCTAATAGCATTATGTCCAATTGGAAGTGGTTGATCATCTTTTCCCTCCTTAACACCCTCCCAGGGGATGTTGTGCTTTCACAGGACACTCGTCTGAAAACTTCACATGAATTAACTGCCTCTAAGGCTTTGTGGTCCCACAGTCATTCTTTCTGGTCACAAGGACTGGAACAGCATGGCTTCCACACAGGTCACAGCACAAGCACAGCATTAATGGAGTTCTCCAACTTCCTGCATTCCTCCCTGGACTATGGCTCCCTTGCTGGAGCAGTGTTCATTGACCTCTCTAAGGCCTTTCACACTGTCTCCAACCCCCTCCCACTAAATGCCCTTTACCATACAGGTTTTTCTGCTGGCCCCCTCACCTGGTGCTTGAGTTACATATCAGCCTGCTCCCAGCGTGTCAAAAACAATGGGACACTCTCGGAAACCCGTCCCATCCACTCAGGGGTTCCCCAGGGCTCTATCTTGGGCCCACTACTCTTTAGTCTCTACCTAAACACCCTTCCCAGTGCCTGTTCTGGCAATATTCTCCTGTACGCCGATGACGCCGTTATTTATGCCACTAACAGGAATCTCACCTCCCTTCAAGACTCCCTCCAACACTCCTTCAATGATGCAGAGAGCTGGTTTAAGGAGATCAGACTAGTCATTAACCTCAAAAAAAACAAGTCAATGCTCTTTACCCACCACCAGAACAAAGCTAGCAACAACCCCCTTCAAATCCTCTCCAGCACCCTACAACCACTTAAACAAGTTTACTCTTACAAATACCTTGGGATCACCTTCGACTCGGCCCTCACCTTTCATGCCCACATTACAGCCCTCGCAGCCACCACTAACTCCCGACTTGGCATCCTCTACCATCACAAGGACTGCCTCCCACCTGATGCTCTCAGGCTTGCCGTTACATCCTCAGTATGTCCCTTGTGGATTATGGCCTTCTGGTCTTTGGCGCTGCTGACTCCATGGCCCTCAACAAAATTCGACTCACCTTAAACAAGGCTTGCAGACTAGTGACCAATGCCCCCAGGCTCACCCACACTTGTCAGCTTTATGACATGGCCAAGCTCCTTAACCTTGATGAATGGCTCTGTTACCAAACTTGCCTTCTAACTAAGAAAATTATGCTTGGGCTTCCCCCCCCCCCGGAGTTCCTGCCTCCGTCCAACTTACACCCTTCACAGTCTCTACCTGAACCGCAGACAAGGTCACCCTACTAGTACCCAGAACTAGGACCACCCGGGCACAGAGGTTGTTCAGCTACAGAGCCCCGTCCTGGTTCAACTCGCTCCCTGCTGCCATCTCCAGCACTCCCAAAATTGCCCCCTTTAAAACTGCCCTTTGGAACCTACAGTCTGACACCCGCTGCTGCAACTATCTCTAACAGATGCTCTGCTACTCTCAAAACACTTTTGACATAGCCCTTTGGGCTGAACTCCCCACCTCACCCTCCCCAACTCTCTCATGGCCTCAATCCCTCTGCCAGTACCTGCTGGTACTAAATCTGTCACTCTGAAATGTCTCTAATTATTCATTGTGTTCTAGCAACTATGTAAAACTGTATTATTCTTTGTGATTGTGTTCTGTAAATATGTGACACTGTATGTCCTCTCTGTGATGAGGTACCTTTGTAAACAAACCCCTGGCTCAAAGGTTATAAATCCAATTGTACAATAAATAAATAAATAAATATATATATAAAATATTTGCAATGGGGTGGGCCTCCTTTTTTAAAGTTATGATTTCCATCTCCATAGGCTTATAGATATCTCGCCGGTAGAGCACTGCTCCTGGATATGTGCCTGAGCTCCCTCCTTTTTAGAATCATTAATGTATATTCTCCACAACTTAAGTCAGCCAGGGTTACTCTGTTTTCCATGATACAGCCTTTTCTATATACCTCCTATCCTGTTATATTGGGAGGTGACTTTAACTGTGGGTTTGACATATCAGACAGAGGAGGCATGACCACTAATGTTTACTGTGATTCCCACTTCCTGTCAGCTATGGTTACCACCGCCCAACTTCAGTACAGCCAGTGAGCATTCCAGGGCCCCCCACATCCCCCATTCATGGATGGGCCCCTTAGAACTCGCATCAATTGTTTGTTTCATTCTTGTATGCTACAGATTTTCTGCTCCCAAATACTTCTGGTGGAATCCTCTAACCACATGGTGGTGGTTGGCTCATTTGCTTTGTCTCCCTTGTCTCCTCCATCAAATCGACCATGGCACCTTAATACTTCCGCTTTATCAAATAGCACCGTTCAGAAAGCCTGGCTACAGGTTTTCTTGGACAGGCGGACTTTCCTAGATGTTCATGATGACTTTGGTGTGCGGTGGATGACTCAAAAAAAGAGTTTCATATATTTTTTTCAACGCCAAGCTAGACACCTCCCCCAGTCTTGATATTTCAGATACCTTACCCTTCATTCACAGCTGCACCATCTGATCTCCTGCATGCACCTTATGTGGGTAGATTTGATGATGGAGATATAGCATGTTAAATCCTATATGCTAGAGTCTCAATACCACAGTGCTAAATCCCTGACCTCGGAATGTAAATTTGGTACCCAGGGCCGAGCACAATCCCTTAACCCATTCAAGGCTTGCGCCTCCTGTCTCTAAAGTCATTACATGTGGTCCCTTTATCGTTCCCCACAGGATCTGCTCTGCACTGAACCCGGGCTATGCTACAGGTGGTTTAATCTCATGTTATGCACACGTTCAGGACCCCTTTTGCTACTTCACCTTTTCCAAACCCCTTACCTTTCCCTGTCCCTCCAGCCCTCCCTACTGATCTTTTTCTAGCTTTACAGGCCCTGATCCACCTCCAGGAAGTCACTGCCACTATTGGTAGCTTGCCTTCTGCTATTGACCCTGGCACTGATGGTCTTCCCCTGGAATTTTATAAAACTTTCCTCCAGTACCTTGGTCCCACCCTGGTGGTACTGTTCAACCAAACCGTACAACTGCAGACTCTTTAACCCATCCCTCTCCCAAGCCTTTCTCTTTTTTTTGTACAAAAAGGGTGATCGATCCTTTTTGTTTAATTGGGCCCCTTATGCCTTCTTAACATAGACTATAAGATTCTAGCCCGTGTCCTTGCCGCTCGACTTTTGCTTACTGCAACGCTACTGATTTCTCATTTACAGGGATGTAGTATACCCTCCCACTGAATCTCTGACCATTTAGTACTTCTACTGGAAGTTTTTGAATGTGGCCACCAGGGATTGTGCTCCAGTATAGTCTTCTCTTTGGATCAGGAGCGTGCCTTTGACCACCTGGTACATTTTTATATTTTGAAGGTTTGGGACTATTATGGCCTTCCCCATGTTTTTGTTTCATGGATTCGACTTTTTTACATTTCCTCCACCCTTACCCCACTTCTCAATTTTGGTATGGGTACCCTGGTCCTTTTGCGGGGGGTGTTCATCAAGATTGCCCCCTCAGTCCCCTGCTCTATGTGTTTTCTATAGATCCCCTACTCTGCCTCCTTCAACATTCATGAGAGATACGTGGCATTTATTTTGCCCCCGACTTTCAGGATTGTCATACTCTGGCTTATGCAGATGATGTCTGCATTATGCTTGCAGATACTTCCCTTATCTCTCATGCATCTGCTATCCTGCACCTTTTCTCCCACATGTCTGGCTCTGCTTTGAATCATTCTAAGAGCATAATAATCCTCCTATTACCCTTGGCACCCCAGATTCCCCTGTCTTATGAAGGAATCCCTGTGAGTGATTCCCCTGTGAAGCTCCTTGGTGTTTATTTTAACCACCCTGACCCTGGAATTTTCAGTTGGGAGACCTGCTTGTCTACAGCAGAGAGAAGGTTGTTGGTGTTGAAATACAGAACATTGGCTAAATCAAAATGTGTCTACTTGGTTAAAACCTTGTTGCTCAATTGCTTCATGTACCTCAGCTGTGTATAACCCCCTTCCTGGAGACTAAATTGTATAACCTTTTTTGCTCAGGGTTTGTGGGGCTCTCGCCTCAACCCTATCAAGAGGGACATCACTTATCATGTGCATCATGCTGGAGGCCTATGCATAGTCAATCCACTGGCCTTCTATTACATCATGTTTTTTCTGTAAATTTTTCCCTCCTTTTTAAGCCAAGCCCAGCCTCCTGGCTCCCCTTACTGATGAACTGGGTTGTGCCCCTTTTGGCCTTTTCCTCTCCAGCTCATATTTGTTCCCTGGAGCAGACATTTTTGCTGGTGCTCCTGAGCTACATCTTTTATTTGGCTAAGAGATTATACATTTGGCACCTGTCTTTCGATGACTGTGCCTGTCTTCCTGGAAAGGGTTGTATGATGCTATCCTGCTGCATAAGTTTTCTCCCCCTTTGGATGTGAAGTTTTGCCCCCCCCACTTGCACGTGCAATAACCCAGCTCACGAGCGCCAAGATTCCCCATTACATGTGGGGTGTCTTGTGGTTGTGCTTCCATGGAAAGCTTTCTGTCCATGATTCCTTGAAGCAAAAACTTGTGCCAGAACAGCTCTGTCCCCGTCCCTCTTGTCCTCAGCTCCCTGAAATGCAATTGCATTTTCTTTTTGTCTGTCCAGTGTGGAGTCTTGGCAGCAAGTCTGCAATTTATGGTCCAGTCCTCTTTTATTACTTATGGGATTGTTGCCTTGAATTTATTTCCTCCAATTTGGAATTGTTACTCACCCCAAGTTTTGCAGGTATGCTTTGTGGCCTGCAAATGTTACTTATGGCAGGCCTGCTGCGCCTTAGCTATACAACAGCAGGTGACTCCCCCTGCACTGGTATCCTGTATGGCTTCCACATCTCTTGCTCACATGTATGCAGCTGATAGGAACCGGTTCCATCCCATGGCCTTCCATGGACTGTGGTCAAGTTTCCACAGAGTGTTTGGCTGATTAAGTATGGCCATTCTCCTTGTACGTGTATGGTTTTTACTTTTCTTTTTTGTTTATCACCTCTGTTTGTTGCTTTTCCTCACCATACTAAAACCCTTTTACTTTTATTATTTTTGGGTTCTCCCCTACCTCATGATGGTTTTCCTTGTACATGTCTGGTATAGCATACTTTTAATTTTGGATTCTATGTTTCTTGTTTTATTTTGTTACTCCTAGTACTTAACAGTGCCTGCATTTAACTGTGATTTGTACTCTGTTTTCTGTTTTATGATTTCTTTATAAAATTCCGCATCTCTTTTAAGAGGACAGTTAACTTAGTCCATCTGCATTAAAGTGGAAAGAAGGATGAGCCTGACAACTATGTACCAGTCAGTCTAATGCCTACAGTGGGTAAGCTACTTGAGGCCATACTGAGGGAAAAACTGGTGTACTTTCTTTGCAGGATGACAGGCATCATGGGTTCACCAAGGGGAGGTCATGCCAGATGAACCTAATAAAGTTCTTTAACTGGGAGATTAGGACAGCTGACAATGAACAGGCAGTCTACATACTGTACCTGAACTTTAGCAAGGTCTTTTGATTCTTCCCCCACAGGAAGATGGTCAAAAAGCTGAGGGATCTTGGGGTGGAAGAATGGACAGCAACCTGGATAAAGTGCTGTCTGAGGTAGAGGACCAAATGGTAGTGGTAAATGGTAGATTCTCAGATGTTGAAGAGGTTACAAGTGGGGTGCTTCAGGGCTCATCCTGGGCCCAGTCCTCTTTAACATATTCATTTGTAACATGGGGTGGATATACAGGATAAGATCTGCCTCTTCACCAATGACATGAAGGTCTACACAAAGGTGAACACTGATGAGGGGCTCAGGGCTTTAAACCAGGACATAGAGAGAGAGACTAGTGAACCTGTTCAAGATCTGGCAACTAAATAGCAACGCAAAACATGTAAAGTGTGTGTGTTTGTGGGGGAAGGGAATACTGGAAAGTACTGCTGAAGAGAAGGACCTGGGGTTATAATCTTGAATAACCTGAAATCTGCTGCATATTGCAACAAGGTTGTGTATAAGGAAAACAGGATGCTGGGGTGCATTGAAAAGGGAATCAGTAGCTGAAGCCAGGAGGTGATCCTCCCACCATAGTTTTGGAAGCTACACTTTCACAAGAACTATGAGATGGTGGAGGCAGTGCACTGAAGGTCAACTTCAGTGACTGAGGAGATCAGGGAAAAAATGTCTGAAGAGAGGTTGCATGACCTTCATATACACACGCACACACTAAAGCTCCAGAGGGAGAGATGGGACATGACAGAAGCTTCCAGGTATCTGCATGGGATAGTCAGGGTGGATCTCAATGGCATTTGCACATTAATCAGGAACACAGGAACAAGGGGGAAGTTATTGAAATGAGCAGGAGGTAGGTTCAAGAAAGATGTCCCCAAGAACTTTTTCACCTGAGCCTGAGCAACAAAATAAAGAACAAGCTGTAGTACATCTTTCAGTTGTCCAGTCTGCATCTGACTGAGAAAACATTGTGAAACTGCTGGCCAGCATGTTGCTACAGTCCAACTTTACTTGCACTGTGACACTGACGCCTGCACTTTTGCACATTTCCCTGGTTTGCTGCTAATCAGTTGCCAAACTGTGGTTTACAACACTGTGACTGAACTGAAATTTGGTTACTGTGCTCACTTGTGCTACATCTTGCCTGAAGCATTCGACTAACCACGGGTGGAGGGGGTTCAGTGGTGAGCCAACCAGTGAGTGAGGTTGCTTCAGAGGGTGGGGCATTCTACCCATTTAAATGCATCGTGCGCGAACCACAGTGTGAGCATGGGGCACAAACATGAGTGGCTGCACCACTAGGTAAAAATATTTACTTTAACTTCACTAAAACCTACTGAAACAGCTCAGATAAAGATTGTTAAACCTAAATCTGTATAGCTGGAGTCAGATATTTATTAGCTCAGTCATACAGTTTTTATGAAACACAAACTTTTTTAAATTTAAACTTACACAGTTGGAGTCTGAAACATGGTATTGAGTTGACATGGCTCCTTTTATTGAATTTAGTAGTATAATTGTTCCTGAGAACATAGCAGCTTTGCTTGGGTTTAAAAAGAAGATGGACAGATACACTAGAAATAATCTGCTTAAAAATTCTAAATTATTTTATACTAGTGCATACTGTTTCCTAAGACACTCTTGGGTTTTAAAATAATTGAACTTTTGGTTTTA
This sequence comes from Neoceratodus forsteri, assembly GCA_016271365.2. NCBI lineage: Eukaryota > Metazoa > Chordata > Ceratodontiformes > Ceratodontidae > Neoceratodus > Neoceratodus forsteri. The sequence goes on along the minus strand of CM028130.1, from coordinate 1,025,947,987 downwards.
TGATTTGTTTTTGGTACAGATGGTTTAGCACCATCTCAGAATTAAGTTAGCAGTTATTAGAAACTGTTGAATTTACAGCCTTTGGATTTACTCAGCCCACAAGGTATTTTATAGAGTTATTCATTATACTTTAATCTAGAAATTCATTGAAATCATGAGGATAGTAAAAAGTTTGCCATTGCTATTTGTAACAATAACAATGACCAGCTCTGTACTGTTGCAGCTTGTTTCTAGGAACAAGTCAGCAGTGCCTGTTAGAACTTGTGATTTATTAAGAGTTCTAAATAACAGCACAACTAGATCAAATGTGAAAAACCAATCTAAGAGAAGAAATCCATTTTTCTCTGCATGTAAGCAAGTGGGTACATCTCTAAATTTTACGTCCGTGCACTATAAACCAATGTGTGGCATAGAAAATCTAGCACTTATAGCGTTGGGTTTGTGCGGTGACATTGAAATAAACCCTGGTCCGACAGAAATACTTAAATTAAAGCTTATGTATGATAATGCTAGAAACTTAAAAAATAAAATTGACACCTTGAAAGTTTGGTCCACTCAAGAGAACCCAGATCCGATTGTAGTAACTGAAATTTGGTTGAATAAATCAATAAGTTCTAGGGAAATAGAAATCGATGGCTATCATTCTCTTTGATTGGATGGTGGGGGGAAGGGGAGTTACTTTAATCTAAATGGGAGTTAGGGTTTCCCAAGATTAAGTATAAAGGTGCCATTGACCTAATAGAACGCCACACAGTAATTTTTCAACATTCATCCCTTGCAGTAGGGATAGTATACGCTCCACCTAAAACTAAAGTATCAGTCTTTGAGGAACTTGCCCAGACCTTAGATAAATTTTCAGTAGGAAATCAACTGTTAGTTGTGGGAGATTTCAACACCCCATGGGGACACAAAAGATGTAGAGTTTACTGCAAAGCTTTACTCCCCTAAATGTGACCCAAGTTGTAACTAAAGCTACTAGGAAAACCTCAATCGAAAGCCCTGGAAATATTTTGGATTTTGTATTTATTTCCCCTGAAATAAAAACTGCTGCTGTAACTATAAATCAACCAATGCTAGGAGATCACAATTCTCTCATATGTCATTTTGAACTGGGTACTACCAAACAAACTACTAAAATTGAAACTAAAAAATACACAAAAAAATGGCATTCCTTTAAAAAATATAATAGGGATATTTTTAAATAAAAAATTCAAGAAGCAAAGTGGGACAGACTCTTTCTAATAGCGAGTCTTTATTTAGCTATTGAAAAATTTACAAATAGCTTTTTAGCAATTTGTAATAATATTGCTCCCTTTGTTACTGTAATCCAGAGGAAAAATCATCTCTCCTGGATAACAGAAAAGCTAAAGAAATTAATCCGAGTTAAAAATAGAATTTGGAAAATTGCAAATAAGACTTTAAATCCAAATGACCAGCAGGAATTCAAAGTTGTTAGAAATAAGTTAAAAACTTCTGCAAAAAAGGCAAAGAAAGATTACTATAACAAAAAATAGCAGAGACAACTGATACAGCAAAATATTGGTCTATTATTAAAACACTAGAATCTCCAGTTCCAAACTCTCTGCCAATACAAATTGAGAACAATGGAGTACTACAAGACCTGAGGTCATCTGCAAATATTCTAAATAATTATTTTGTGAGTCTTCCAGATATTAATACCCCTTCTGGTAAACAGAAACAAAATAATTTTATAAATGAAAAGGAAAGCCCCAAACTCGATACTTGTCCCAAATTTAGGTTTAAATTAATTTCAGTAAATCAGGTCTCTAGGGAAATCAAAAAACTTAAAATAAGAAAATCTTTCAGTCCAGGTGGCATTGAGCCTAGGTTTTTAAAGGATGCAGTAGACTTTATATCTCCAACATTAAAAAATCTGTTTAACTGGAGTTTAAAGACCATGTGCAATGGTTTTTACGTATTTTTTATAAAAGCTTGAAAAGCTGAAATTCAAGTCCCTGTGTCATGATCAGTGTTTCCTGAAAATGTCATGCTGTTTGGTTTGGTAGTTTTCCTTAAATCAGCATTTGATAACTTGCTCTACAGTGACTGAAAACAGTGGAGTTATTTCTGTCCTCTCAGTCAAACTTAGAGTGCAATGACAACATTTTGGAGTAGCTTGCTGTTTCAGATTCCCAATCAGAGCAGCAGTTTGTAGAGTTAATAGTTTGCTGAGCTCCCCAGGTTTCTTACAAACCCAGTCTCTGATTTGTGTTTAGGTAGCTTAAAATATCTCATTATATTCTCTTAAAAGCTGATCATTTCAGTTTCAATGCTGAATTGAAGAAGTGAAAATCTTTCTCTGTCAGAAATCAGCTTGTCTGTATCACAGCTCTCAGTTCTTTCTAATCAAAACTCTGATTTTTTTCTAACTATATAACACAGCTATTTAATGAATATAAAATAAATCTCAATTGTGTTCATTCACAGAAAGAGTTTGCCTTTGATGTAGCCTTCATAAATACATTCTTGTAAGAACATTTTTTTTTCATGTCAGATTGACAAACAGTACATGTGCTTAAAATACTGTGGCACAGTGTGACAGGCACCTGTCTGAACTCACAAATTTCAGTTCTTTGGTGGTTTCTGTGTGAAAATACATCATGTATGTGTATAACTAGAAACACTATGTGGCATCCCAATGCGCTGTGTCACTGACCCACAACTGAGGCAGCTGCAGTTTACTGCCACCTGTCCCAGCCCCACAAGCCCCCTGCTTTCTGCTCCACATTCAAGGCTGCTGCATCCAGCTGCCCACTGTCTTCTCCCACACAGTCAGGGATTGTGCACCCTGTTGTCTCCATCCCCTGCTTAAAGAATCAGGGCTGCTGCACTCTGCTGCCCTCTCTACCCCACCTTCACAGTTAGAGAAGCTGCACCTGTTGTCCCCTGCTCCTGTCTCCACAGTCAGGGCTGCTGTGCTGTGCTAAGCCCTAGAATGCCAGGTTCCCTGCCTCCACAGCTGGGGCTGCTGCACCATGTTGCCCTAGCCACCAGAGGTGGGGCTTTTGCTACACCCTGCTACCCACTTCCATTGCCCCAAATGGTCAGGGCTGCTGCACCACCTGTTCCCCATCTCACAGTCAGAGTTGCTGTACCCTGATGCTCCTTGTGTCTTGCCCCACAGTCGAGGCTTCTACAGCAAGCTGTCTTCTAGTCTGTCACCACAGACAGGGCTGCTGCACTCTGCTCCTTTCTATAAAGTTGGGGGGTTCGGGGCAATGTCCCCCAAAGAAATAACAGTCCCTGCTGTCCGTGGCTCCTTGCTGACTGCAAATTGCAGTCAATCAATAAATCAATCAATCAAATCTTTATTTATTTAGGTGAATATCATTGAGCAGAGCTCATTTGCAAGATGGACCTGATAAGGTCAAGGTTCAATAGTTGGTACATAAACAGATACATTTAAAACAATTATATATACATAATCAAAAGACAGAAGTTGATTAAAGCATAACAGGACAAGGTAGGACATAAGAAAAGTACACTAGTTAATACAGTATAACATATCCCAGTGGAGGAATCAAGGCATACACTCAACATAAGGCACACAAAATTTCCAAGTTCCAGGGCAAGCCAATGCAGACAAGGAGACACAGTGTTTGAGTGACTGAGAAAATGGTGATCACAGCCTCTGTAAAAGACATGGAAGGGAGGTATAGGGACTCGGACAGGGGCTGGGACTAATACTAGGAGGTGTAAAGGAGAAGGGCTGGGGTAAGGGCCAGGGAATTAGTGGAGAAGATTATAGCCAGGGGTAGCAAGATCAGTGTAGATAAGGTTATAGGGAACTGAAGTACCATAAAATGAGGGCTGCCTGGGAAGGAGAATTGTGGGGATAAGTTATGGGAAATGAGTTGCAAATTATAATAGTTGTCTGGAAGGGGGAGGGTAAGGAATGTGAATAGACTAGAGCTTGTGGTAGCAGTTGCATTTCTCTGAGAACAGACTTATGCAACAGGTCAACAGGGAGCCTGGTGCTGCAATGTCAGTCAACGAGTTAGTTGTCGACTCGGCATCGTAGATCCAACATAGACTACTGCCTAAATATCAATCAGGCTTTTGTGGGGGGGGGGGATATTCCACGGATATTGTGCTCACCAACCTGGTCAATATACTGGCCTCATCTCTTGAGGGTGACCGGGCAGTGGGCACGGTGTTTGTAGACTTATCAAAAGCTTTCAATACTGTCGACCATGTTAAAATGAGAAAAAGACTTTTGGACATAGGTATATCAGAAGAAACCACTATATAGTTTGAGGCATACTTAAATGATCAAAAACAATTTGTAACAATTGGAAATAAATATTCAGACATGCAACCAGTGGGAAGGGGTGTTCCCCAAGGATCAGTCTTGGGCCCAACATTATTTTTGATCTATGCCAACAAATTAACTGATGTTATTTTTACCACAAAGACACGCCTCTATGCAGACGATACAGTAATGGTGGCCACTGACTCTTCCATAGCTGGAATGAGTCAGAAATTACAGTCTGATTTTTACCACATGTATAAATGGCTTGAGGACTCTAGATTAGTTCTGAATAGGAAAAAATCCAAAACCATGATGTTCTAAAAGACCAGCATTAAAATGACGAATGTTCCCCTAAGTGTTGAAATTAAAACACTGATAGGTGAGACCCTTGAACAGGTAGAAGAATATAAATACCTGGGTGTTTGGATAACCAGCATCTAAATTTTGTCTCTCATATTTCAAAGTTGATAGCAAATTTAAATAGAAGACTGGGGGCATTTAGAAGGTCAAGCCACTGTACCAGCATGGCAATGCATAAGAACAATTTAAATCAGCCACATATTCCCATGATGGATTATGGTAGCCAAGTATACAGTTTGACAAATAAAACTCAACTTAATAAATTAGATGTACTGTATAACAAAATGGCACATTTTGTCCTCAAATGTGATTATAAAACCTACCATTGTTTAATGTATCAGAAATTAAATTGGCTCCCACTAGAACAGAAGCGTAAAATAATTTGGGCAAATCAAATGTACAAAATAACAAGGAATGCTAGACCTTCTTATTTAATTGAGAAACTCAGTAAAGTGAAGCATAAACATAACCTACAAAATAAATCCTGTAGGGAATTGAGAGTACCAAAAATTAGGAACAAATTCGGAGAAAAGGGGCAGGATTCACAAAGAAGATGCGCCTGGCGCATCTCAGATGCTCCGGCGCAAGTCAGATGCACAGAGCCCAGGCAGTGGCTTTCACAAAGGGATGTGCCGTGCCAAGCAACAAGCACAACACCACTGTGAATCACCACAGGACACAACGGTGCATCCGAAGAAGCGCCGACGCATCCGGAGATGCCCCAGGGAAGGCAGGAAGCCCTGCAGCCACACAGGGGAGCCAGCAGAACAACCGGAGCAAAACAGCAGGGCAGGAGGAGCAAACACAGAGCCAACACAAACAGACCCATGGACACAGGTGTAGAGTAAAACATGTTTATAAAATGTAATGGCTATAGAAACTGTACCGATCAAATGCCAGAAAAGGAACATCATCAACAACGACATCCACAGAAGGGGGATGAGGGGGAGGAGGGACAGGTAGAAGGACAGGAAAAGGGACAGAAACAGGGAACAGGGTAGGGCAACTATTTACATAGGAAGGCCCCCAGTCAGTGGCAGGGTGACACTAGCGGTGCCGTGCTCTGCCACGCAGCACCCTGGCACGGCCCAGAAGGTGCAGCATGAGGCTCCGCAGGATAGCTGACAGGCAATGAACAGTCCGAATAAGAGGGTGCAGGGCTGTCTGGATGGCCACATGGATCCTCTGGTCCACATCCACAGGCACGGCACCACCACCATCACCACCTGGAGCAGCACGGCGATCATGGACACCTATACAGAAAATGACAGAAGGAACACACACTGAGGGCCAGAACGTGGAACACAACTCCCATCCACCAAAGCCACCACAACACCAGAAAGACTGCAACCATGTAAAGTGGTACTCACCCACCACTGGAGGGGCACCAGGCCTGGCACCCATGTATTGGCAATGATGCAAATCAGCAGCATCCGCAGCATGTTGCCTGGCCCCTTGACCTGCAAAACACAACACACGGCACCATGAGCAAACACTGCCACAGTGCAGGATGCAAGTCCCCAGCCTCCCCACCCTGCTGGCACATGGCCATGCAGCAAACAGCGATGCCAGTGTCCGAGGCACCTGGTGTAGGTGGGTGCACACAGCCATGCTCATCCCCCCCAGCAACAGGGCAAAGCAGCACAGGAGCACCATGGGGGCAGTGATAGATGCACACAGCATGTGCCACAGAAGGATACAGCTGGAGAACACCTACCTGGCCATGGCAGTGCACCCCTGTGTACACGGTGCCACAGTCGAGCCAGCCTCTCTAGGTCCCACCTCTGGGGGTCACCATAGCAATGCCTGCACTGCTTACCCATGCATGGCATGCAAGTACACTGCACAATCTGTGAAGCAATGGTGGCCCACACCCTGGCCCTGGGCTCATGGAGGTCCTTCTGTCCAAACAGGTGGCCCTCCACAGCCATGAACTGTGCCACTAGGTGCAACAGCTCCAAATGTGACCAGTTCATGGCCCTAGGCACCATTCTCCCAGCTCCAGGCATCCTACACTGTGTACATACAGTAGCAAGGTGCAATCAGGGAATGCGCTGTCCACCAACCAGTATGGGTGCAGTCGATGGCCCCTATGACACCTGGTATGTGTGCCACCCTGTGGAACCCCTGCATGGCTTCTGTTCACTCTGCCTGTGTGCTGGGGAATCTGATGTATTCTGAAACATGTGGTAGCTGTTTGGTGAGGAACTGTGTGAAGAGGCGGGATGTTGAGGCCTGTGATATGCCAGTGGTGTTCCCTGTTGGCCTCTGGAAGGTTCCCGTGGCGAGCAGGCACATGACCATTGTCACCTTGGTCTCCACCATGATGGCGTGTCCTCTTGCAGTGGGTGCCTGCATCACATCATGGCACAACTCACATAGCTGCCTCAGCATGGCCCTGTTGAGGTGGTATCACCCAACTGTCTCCACCTCTGTCAGCTGCTCGAAGGACAGCCAGGCACAGTACCGCCGTGGGGCCTGCCGCCTACGGTTATTTCTGGCGCCCTGCCTCCTCCTCCTCCTTGGGGCACCAGCAATGGCTACTGCTGCTGGGTTCATCCCCTCTGTTGCTGTAGCCCTGTGGTGTGGCTTGCTGTCTGTGCCCCTCTCTCTCTATTACGACTTCCCCTCTGTGTGTGTGTCCTGCTGTTGTCGTTCCATTGACGGCCTGCTGGTGTGCTGGACTTGAGTCTCCATCTTTTGTACTTATCTTTTTAGGGCACATCCTGGCTTTGTGCTGGAATTGGTCCATTGCTGCTCCTTGGTTTTGTTCTGTGGATAGGGATGTGTGGTGTATGCATGGGTTTGCCCCCTGTACATGCGCCGCATGTCATTATGTTGCATCTATGGTGCATGTCTTTCGGCGCAGGGCATCTCGTTTGCACCGGCGCTTCCTCCTTGTGCCTGAATCACCTTCCAGCGCATTTACAACTAGCGCCGGTGCATCTGAGATGCGCCGGTGCATCTGAGATGCACCAGGTGCATCTGTTTTGTGAATCCTGCCCATGATGTTCTCATTTAATGCACTAACTGTCTGGGCCAATGTTAGTGACCAAACTAAATCTGTTAAATCAGTAAAGAGCTTCAACACTAAATTAAAAAATGAACTATCTTACAGATGTATGTATAATGGCTGAAAATTTGCACTCCCGGCTACACACTATAGCAATAATTGGTTATCTGTTTATAATTTAGTCAGTTCCATGCTATAGAATGTACCTTTTTGATTAACTGTATATTTAAGTACTGTACGTTAATTGTATGTTTGTTCTTATGCTAACCTGCGCCAGATAAATTGGAACAGGACCACCTTGAAAATAGGACTTCAGTTCTAAAGGTGTGACAAGATAGAAATTAAACCAACTTTATCTTTTATCCTGTATAAAAATAAAGATTTTTCACTACTACTACTACTACTAAAAGAAAGGTTAATAAGTGTTATAAGCTGTGCTAGGGGGTGGCACAAGCTAAATCAGTGGAGGGTGGGCAAGTTGGGGTGGGACAGGCACATGGCCATAGTAAGTGGGAAGAGGGCAGAGGTAAGTGGGAAGGGATGGCCACTGGGGCCTCTGCACCATAGTTATGTAGGGTGGGCAGACAGAATGGGTGCTCAGCCTTTTTCGGACATCACTTTCTATGTTTCTTTTCAAGAAGTGCCATGTGATCTTAAACCCACCTAACAACCATGAGAACAGACAGCTGTGACGTCAGTTTAATGACTCATTCAAAAGACGACCCTTCATATTATTAATAATAATAAACTTTATTTCTAAAGCGCAATTCCAAAACCAACGCCTTGTACGGAATTGTCAATAAAAAACATATTAAAACAACTGAGATGATAAAACAATCCAATTTCAGGTTTCATAAAAAATATAAAAACAAAATTATTACACAAAATCCCCATAGGTCAGACAGAACAGATGGGTCTGTAAGGCCATCTTGAAGCTCTTCATGGTCCTGCACTCTGGAATCTGGTGAGGTTGAGAGTTCCACAGGGTAGGAGCTGCATACATAAAAGCACGGGCCCCAGAGGTTTTCAGCCATACCCTGGGAATCTCTAACAACCCCTCATCAGCTGAGCGGAGTGGTCAGCTGGGACAGTAAGGATTCAGGAGCTCTTGCAGGTAGCTCAGACCCTGTCCATAAAGGGCTTTGTAGGACAGAAGACCATCCTTGAAGGTGATCCACCACTGAACAGGCAGCCAGTGCAGTTCATGCAGCACAGGAGTGATGTGGCTCAAGAGAGGATATTGAGCACCTTCCTAAGGTGATATCTGCTGTTAAGCTCCTTTGGAAGCTTCTTTCCAGTATACAGTCACCACAGTGAAGGTGAAGCCCAGGAGCAAACCAGGAGCCAGGAGAGGATGCCTGATGATGTATAGGGGTTGGGGGGGCTGGCAGGGTGTCATCTGCCTGGCCCGTGGCTGTTTTTCTCCCCATTTTTCTCCCCTGGGTCATGTCCATGGAGCAATGCATAGGGCATGCTTTCTGCACATACCTGGTTCATGCTGGCATCAGCTGTAGCCCAACCCTCCCTTGAGTTACCAACCCAGCTGTGCTGCAACCTTGCCTTTGCTAGGTGGCAGTCAGATTGTCAGTCATGCGAGCAATCCCCCCCACACTGAATGAGGAGAGCAGTCTATCAGTCACTTGATCCTCCTTCTGTTTTGTGCAGATTGTCTAGAATATTTTTATGTGTAGTGTATATGAGTCAGCTGTGCTGAGGTCTGTGTAACGACATGGTCAGCAGAGTGTAGTACCAGTTGAGACATTTCCTATTCAGTTTCCCCCTCAAAAATATGTGCCTACCCATGATGTTTTCTACTGGGTTGTAGGTTTTTTAGAATGCATGTACATGACAAGGAGAGATTTACAAAAAAACAAACAAATTGGAAATGATTTGTTTTGCTATAATGTTTATGTCTCCTACACACTGCTTTTCTTCCAAACTGCCTCTCTGTCATGCTTCTACTTTGTTAGGTTACTCCCAACTGTAATGTATTCCTCATACATTGGTCTGTAGGGGACCGGCTGCTTTACTGAAGGAGTGGCAACATTGTTTAGTTGGCATTGACTGCAAAAGTTGATTGCTTATTATGGCTGTCTGCTGCTGATCAAACAAGTAAACACTCACTAGGGTTCTACAAAATAGGAAATTGAGATGAGGGAAGGAAATAAAGTAAGAGCTGGGGTGATTGAAGAAAATATGAAGGCAAAGTGAAAATGATTGCTTTCAACACCTCTATGTGCCATTGCTTTACAGTATTTAGATTAAATGCTTGGGGTGCATGGACTGTGCAAGCAATAAGACACAACAGGGTTCTAAGGTTCATACTAAGGTTTTGCAAGGAGCAAGAATGTCATTCTGACCCATAGGTGCTCCTATACTATATCATCAATAACAATAGTATTTCAAACAATGTCCAGATAATAAAAAAAGTATATAGGCATTTTTTAAATTGTGATTTAGTGGTGCTAATGACTATCTGGAAGGGAAATTTGTTCCAAGGATGAATTACTCTTAAGGTGTAGAAGAACTTTCTACTAATGTAGTTAAATTTTCTGCCCAAGAGTTGCAGAGGTTGTCTTCTAGTGTTATGAGTGTTATCTTTGAACTCCAGGCCTAACTCAGCTATGAGATACAGATCTTTTATAGTGTCATATAAGAACAGTAAATCCCTCCTCATACGACGTGTCTCAAGTGTTAGTAAGTTTAGATGATTTGATCTGGTTTCATAAGTGTCATTGTGTAAGTTATGTAAGTGTTTAGTATATTTCCGTTGGACCTTTTCTAAAAGAGAACAATCAGATTTTTTTTTTTATAATTCAAACTTTATTAGTACATTTTCCACAATAAAAGGCAGTTACAACGAGGATGAGACGAGAGTACAGCCACTTATTAAGACATAACTGCCCGACCATCCCGTCCCTCCCCATACAGCAGTAACAAATCCATATATCCCAAAAATAATAAACTCATTACCTGAGAACCTGCAGGACAATTTGGACTGTGACATGATTAAGACTGAGCAACTATAATTAGAGAGTGAAGGGGATCCCATATTTTTGTATATGCTGCCAATCTGTTGTGGAGACTGGCAATAGCTTTTTCTGTAAGTAGATTAGCAAGAATTTCATTCACCCATTCTTGAAAAGTTGGGGTGGACTTGTCTTTCCAGTGACGTAGAATAAGCTTCTTGACAGATAAGGCAATCATAGATATATGAAACCTTCTTACTTTAACTCTAATAGAAGACAAGTCTCCTAAAAGGCAAATATTAGGTGTAAAGTACTCCTGAAGGCCCAGTAAAGGATCCAGGGAAATCTTGATCAAATCCCATAGAAGAGAAATTTTGGGGCAGGACCAGAACATGTGAAGAAGTGTTCCTTCTTCCCGCGAACACTTAGTACATATATTGGAGTTCAAGAGACCCCATTTCTTTAATTTTACTGGGGTGCAATACATGTTATGTAAAATGTGATATTGCATGAGACGTAATCTGTTTTGAGAAACATATTTACGGCAGGATCTCCTCAGAAATTGCCAATCCAGATGATACTGAGGAAAAATGGAGTTCCAGAATCTCGTGGGTCCAAAAAAGTCCCCATATCTTTTATGAAACAACACCTGATATAATTTAGATATGATACCTGAAGATCCAAGAAGTGAAGAAACTTCAGGTATCAGGGCCATGACAATCTGAGGGGGAGAGGTATTGCCAAGAACTATTGTAAGTAGATGCCTTAACTGTACAACTTTGAAGTGAGAGGGAGCCAGAATATTGAATTTCCTAAAAATGTCTTCTACTGACAACCATTGCCCCTCTTCATCCACAAAGGAGAGCACTTTCCCATCCCTCAGTTGGGACAACCATTTATGGGGAATCTGCTTCTTGTTAATAGTGAAAGATGGGGAATTCCAGATAGACTGGACCAAATCCAACTGAGGTGTATAATGCAAAAAGGAACATAATTGTGCATATACCGTTAATGAGGTAACTACTATAGGGCATTCCTCAGCCATATGCACCAGAGACATTTTAAGATAGAATAAGGTTAGGGGATCCAGGTTCTTAGACCTAAATACATCCAATTCAATCCTAAGCCAAACCGTCTATTCTTTTCCTGGGCCAGGGCGTACCCATCTCAAGCATTTTGCTAAATGGCTGGCCCAATAATATATAGCCAAATGGGGAATCTGCAAACCCCACTCAAATTTAGGAGCTGCCAATTTATAATAGGCCAATCGAGGATACTTATCGGCCCAGATAAACCTAGTAAATATGCCATGCAATTTTTTAAACCAGAGTAACGGGATAAAAGTATTGAGAAGAGATAAAGGGTAAAAAATTATAGGGAATATGTTCATCTTAATTATGTTGATCCAGCCCCATAGTGAAATGGGAAGTTTGGACCACCTATCAAGGTCATGAGTTATAAGCTGAGAGAGGGATTCGAGATTTTCCTTAAACCATGTTAAGGGATTACGAGATAGTTTAATGCCCAAGTACTTAAATGACCTGGGAGCCCAACATAGACCTAAGGGACTAATGTCATTCTTGAATACCTTATGGTTTAAAGGAAAGAATGAGGATTTGTTAGCATTCAGTTTGTAATTAGACAGGGCACTGAATTTTACTATTTCACCCAGCAAAGCCGGTACAGAGGATACCAGATGGGATAAGTGTATCAGCAAGTCATCCGCATATGCAGTGACCTTAATTTCATGGCGCCCAACCCAAATACCTTGTAATGAGGCATTATTGAGAATATTTTGGATGAGAGGTTCAAGATACAAATTAAACAACAGAGGAGATGGGGCAACCCTGTCTGGTCCCTGAATGGAGTGAAAAAGGTTTGGGAAAAGGCCCCATTCCCAGAGATCCTTGCTGTAGGGGTTTTATATAATGTAGCAATCCAGGATATAAATAAAGGGGGAATTGGAAAGCTTCCACAACTCGAAACAAAAAATTCCAATTCACACGATCAAATGCCTTCTCGGCATCCAGGGAAACCAACCCTGTGGGAAACTCAGCATCCCTGGTAGCCGAGAAGACATGAGAAAGGGTGCGCAAATGGTCAGAAGATGAGCGCCGCCCCTTCATGAATCCTACCTGATTCATACCTATTAGCTCAGGGAGAACTACAGTTAACCTATTGGCTAGTATCTTCGAAAGAATTTTAATGTCTTGGTTTAGAAGGGATATAGATCTGTAGCTTTGAACAAGCTCAGGGTCTTTATCTGGTTTAGGGAGAAGAACTATCAAGGCCTCAAAGAGGTGAGGGTCTGCTTCTGCCCCAGTTAAAATATATTAGAATAGGTGATAAAGTGCTGGTAGTAGAAGATCCTGAAAAACTTTGTAGAGTAGGGAGGAGAACCCATCAGGGCCTGGGACTTTGTCTACAGGTAATCCACTAATAACCTCAGCAATCTCCTCCTGTGATATAGGGGTAACCAAAAAAACCCTGTGTTGCTCTGAAAGGAAGGGCAGATGGGAGTCACTCAGATAACTCTCCGTATTCCCAGGACAGGGAGGATACTCCATGTTACTATCCAGTCTTTCATAGTATAGAGCAAATTACTGTACTATCTCAGTGGGAGATACTTTCAGGGTCCTGTCTGCCACTGCCCAAATTGATGGGATGAATCTTGCAGATTCTTGTTGTTTTATACGCAATGCCAATAGGCACCCCGCTTTCTCTCCCTGATCCGTGTAACTAGCTCTAGTTCGAATAATAGCTAATTCTGCTTTTTCCCTTAGTAACTCTAGATATCTGTTCTTAAGCATTAGGAGCCTCCTCTTGTCTTCATCTGGGGCACTTACCGAAGTATTCACTTCAAGTGACCGAATTTGGGACAATAATGATAATAGTTCTTTCTCCTGTGCCCTTTTCCTACTCACCGCCATACTAATAAGGATCCCTCTCATGTATGCCTTGAAAGCCCCCCATAAGATATCCAGCTTTGTACTGTCTAGAGGGTTAGATGAGAAAAATAACTCAGTTTTCTCCCTTATGAGCTTGCAATACTTGGCATCTTTAAGAAGTTGTTCATTGAGCTTCCATCTGGTTTCCCTATTAGGTAAATTAAGGAATGCCAATTTGCATAACACAAGTGAATAATCTGAGACAGGGCCAGGTTGAATCAAGGAGATCTTGACCCCGGGTAGGAGAGCCTGAGAGATAAATATGTAGTCAATGCGGGACTGTGAACCGTGCGCCATTGACCTAAAAGTAAACTCCCTAGAATCAGGATATAACACGCGCCAGACATCACAGAGCCCACACTGGTCTACTAGGTCCCTAAAAGCCCTCTGTCCCGGAGACACCCCTCCCGGTCCACTGTCCGACCTGTCAAGGTTAGAATCTATGACTTTATTGAAGTCGCCCCCCCAGAATAATCGTGATGGGAAGCATTGGAAGAATAATGGTTATATGTCTCATAAAAAACCCTGGATCATCCATATTAGGGCCATATATACTACCAAGTAAAAGTGGAAATGACCAGAGAGTGCCTTTAACTAGAATAAATCTGCCCTCTGGATCTTTGATAACCTGCGTAGAAACAAAGGGAATGCCTCTATTGACAATAAGCATGACACTGCAACTATTAGTGGAACCCTGAGCGTCATAAACTAGCCCCACCTGTTGCCTCCTTAACTGTAAGGCTTCAGCTTCTAATAAATGGGATTCCTGTAGGAAAGTTATCTGAGAACGTAATAAGCTTAAATGTTTGAGAAACTGATATTGTTTGGATTTTTCCTGATCCCTTTTACATTCCAAGTAGCAAAAGTCACCTTGTTGGCCATCTGATAGTGGTTATTGAAATTAGTATGCTCAGCCCTGTGCACAGGATACATAAAACATGCAACCATACTCCAGAAGTTACTGTTGTAAAACCCTCCCTCCTCCTCCCCAACCCTCCTACGAATAACCCATCCCCTTCCCCGACTTCCCCATTCCACCTAACAGAACCCCACATTTGCCACCCCCACCCAACCCCCATACTGCCATAAGTAATGTTTAGCATAGTACTGGGTCCTTCTCCTCCTTCTCCTGCCCCCCGATAATGCACCTCTGCTAATAGCCAATAAGAACAACATCCACAAGTAAATACTTAACAATGCGAACAATATTAACAACACCCAAAAACTAGAGAGCGGCCTTGGGCTTTCAATGCGTGCGCACGCATATACATTAACATAATAATGAAAGGGGGGACAGAGTAAATTGCCAAACTCATAAATGTGCCAAATAGCTTCAAGAACATGACTGAAAAACAGGGGTTACCTTACCCCATGAGAAACCTTTACACAAACCAGAACCAAATCGGAAAACTAATGGAGGGGAATAGCCCTTTCCCATCAAAATGAGAACAGAAATCAATGCAGAGCCCAATTTCATCCCCTTGTGAACAAACTGATACCAGCAGGGATAAAATTCAAAATGTTATACCTGGCGAAATTCCAGTTATTGGCCGATGGTGCCTGGTCCAGTTTTGAAGACCCAAAGGCTGCAGAGACTACCCTGAGGGCTGCTATGCCCAATCTGTTCAAGGATCATTGAAGGAGGAGAAGGCATGAGATAAGTACCAATCAACGGCGATGTTGCCGCTGGTAATACTGCTTGGTGACATTGAGACTTTTATCTTTGGTTTTTATTTGTGTTTTCAACCCAAGAATGTGGATGGGGCTGGGTTGAGTACTTGAAGCGGAGGGTTTAAAGCCAAAAGCCGCAAATTTCTCTTTGCCAATTCGCAAAAGTTTAAAGAAAAATCCAGAACTGTCGGGGCAATATTATCGGACTAATTATGCACTCTGGTTGTTTATGATCTGTATTTCAGTATTATTTTAGATAAAGCTTGACAAATGTAACTGCTCTTACTCTTTTCTTCTGATATGGAGAAATTCTGATGGAATAGTTGTGGTTTAACTTTACAAGGCTATAGGGAGAGCTGGGCTGACCGGCACCCTGGCAATGGTTACAGAGGAGATATACTCACAGTAGCCTGAAAGGGACATCCTAACATATCCTAATTGCCGGTTTCTAAGTTTTGTTGTATTTTGGCTTTTGTTTTAAGAATCAGATATGTGCCTAAAAGAGGGCTTAATAGCAAAATATAGAGAGCAGTGAGTTATCAGTCCTAACAATCCTCATTTCATGTGTTTATAGTGCTTGTTGCACTGTTTCATGTTTTAATAGTTGTCCTGGAAACAGAACAGAATATTAGGATAGCAATGTATTTTTTATATTTACTTTGTCTCCTAGTAGGGGTAACACAGAAACGGGTGAGAGGGAGGGAGGAGGTGTTGATTGTTGTATCTGTTCATCATGTACCATAACATGATTATGTTGGTGGGGAGGGGGTAATTGCATTCTTTTTGCAATTTACAATTAAACAATGCTGGAAGGACCAATGGATCATGGGAGTTTTTTTTTTCTTTACAGGGCTATGGGGTATTAGGGAGGGAGGCAAGGAGGGTAAACTCAGCTGGATGTCATTAAGAATAAGGGGCAAAACATTCTATATGGTCTTAAGTCAGGAAGTATGTGAGATACTTAATGGTGGGTAGCATGAAAATGCTCACTTGGAATGTCAGGGGTGCCAGAAAGAAAGTTAAACATTATCAAATTCTTAAGCATATACAACAGCTTACAGGGGCTGTTACATTCTTGCAAGAAACCCACCTGTTGGAATCAGAGGGCCCCCTTTTCAGAAGTCAATTTTTGGGCCAGATCTTTAATGCTGGGTATAGCACATGAAGTAGAGGGGTGGCCATCTTATTTGCAAGAAATGTCCCATTCAATTGTGAACATTGTATTTGAGATCCAACTGGTAGGTATTTAATCTTGAAGGGGATACTGGATCGTACGGAGATGGTGTTATGTTGTATATTAGGCCCTGACTCTGACTTTCTGGCCTTTTTTTCCAATTTATTAACAACCCTGCTCCTCTATGCTTCCTTTCCTCTGATTTTAGGAGGAGACTGGAATCTGTCTTTTACTCCTGACCTGGACAGATCAGGAGTTAGAAGACCTGGTCTCTCACCTACACAAAGGGTCATCAGGGACATGGCTGACCAATTGGGCCTGGTTGATCCCTGGAGGGTCTTATATCCCTCATCGAGAGAATACACATTTCACTCTAATGTACATGGGACGTCTACAAAAATTGACTACTTTATAATCAGTCATACTTTTTTACCTGGGGTTTTAGATAGCACCATAGTACCAGGAGTTATTTCGGACCATGCAGTGGTATGGTGTTCACTAAACCTTTCCCCAAATGTGCCAAGAGAGACCAGTTGGAAATTGAACAATCAGTTACTGAGAGATGAGGTAGTGATCAGGGACATCTCGGAGACCATTGATCAATATACGGTATCCAATCTTAATTCTACAGGTAGAATAGACCTAGAATGGTGTGCCTTGAAATGAGTTCTGAGGGGGGTATTGATTAGAATAGCTTCTTATATAAAGAAGATCAAAGAACAAAAGGCTGTCACCCTACTCCATGAAATACACCTGCTAGAAAGAGATGTATCGCCTGCTACACCGGAAGGAGACAGGCATAGGCTATTAGGCTTAAGGGATCAATACAGCTCCCTCTTACTTGAAAGAGCCAAGTATGCTATACTGCAAACTAAGGTTACTTATCTGGAACAGGGTGAAAAGGCAGGTAGACTGTTGGCTCTCCAGCTGAAGTCTCATGAAGCTTCAAGAATAGTTAAGGGTATTAGGTCCAGGCAAGACGACACTATACAACTGAACCCAAAAAAAATAGTCAGGAATTCGCTAGCTATTACCAAGACTTGTACAGCCCAATGCCTAACTCTCCTGGTAAACAAAAGATAGCAAACTCTCTTGTGACCCTCCCTTTGTCAAAACTGTCAGAGGCCTAACAGTTAGAACTGCTGGCTCCCATAACAGAAGCAGAAATAGGAAATATAATTAACTCTCTCTCCTCTGATAAAAACCCCAAGTCCTGACGGATTCACCCCAAATTTTTATAAAACATTTTATAAACAGATAACGCCCTGGTTAGGTAGGTTGTATAAATGGTTTCTAGAAGCGAATTATATGGATGACAGTTTACTGGAGGCCCTAATTATTGTCCTACATAAAACATGGAGGAATCCAGAAGAGGTGACCAATTATAGACCCATCTCATTATTGAATTATATTATGAAAATCATAGCTAAATTATTAGCAAATAGAATGGCTGGGTTCCTGCCCTCCATAATTCACCCAGATCAAGTGGATTTTCTGAGGGGGAGAAACTCTTCAGATCACTTAAGAAAACTGTCACACATTTTCTCCGCATCCAGGGACTCTGACACACCGGCTGGTCTGCTGTCCCTGGATGCGGAGAAAGCCTTTGACAGAGTGGACTGGGATTTTCTATTTAGCACAATGGAAACATTTGGGTTCCCAAAGAAATTTATTGGATGGGTCTCTTACTTCTATAAAAATCCAAAGGCCTGCATTTATTGTAATGGGGTTTTCTCGGAAAGGTTCTCTCTTCACTCGGGGACTTGTAAAGGATGTCCATTATCCCCACTTCTTTTTAACATTTATTTGGAACCTCTGCTCTAAGCTCAGAGGCACCCGCTTGTTAACCGGCTTATCCATCCAGGGTTTAGATTTCAAACTCTTGGCATATGCAGATGATGTTCTGCTTCATTCTGTTAACCCTGCCGAGGCATTTGGTGTGGCCTTGCAGGTTATCTCAGAATTTGGTACATATTCTAATTATAAAATTAATCTGGATAAGAGCATGGTTTTCCCCCTTAATTATAGATTGTTAAAGACTGACATGATCCACGTGGGGCTTAAATGGTCTCCTAAATATTTGAAATACCTGGGCATTTTTCTTGCCAAATCTGACTCCCTAATGCAGAAGTTAAACCTTGAAGATACTCTCCAGGCTATTCAACAAGACCTAACCAGATGGACATCTCTCCCTATCTCCTTTTGGGGATGCATTAATGTTGTTAAAATGAACATTCTACCCAGGATTTTCTATCCCTTGCACATGCTTAACATATGGTTACTCATGAAATGGTTCAGGAAAGTCCACTCTATAATTTCCTCCTTCATATGGGCGGGCAAGCCGCCTAGAAGAGCCTACCAGAAATTAACAGCTCCCAAGAATAGAGGGGGATTGAGACTACCACATATTGGTGGCTATCACTGGGCCAGTCAGGTCAGTAAATACATAAAATGGCTGTCCAACGATGAGACACTATCCCTAATGCTGTATATTCCTCTGTGGTTAATTCTAGAAAGAAAGATGATAGAGGCAGCAAAGATACCCACATCTATGATACTACATTGTAAACTGAAAAATCTCCCAGCTAGTCTCTCTCACTCTCCCATAGGGGTTTCTGTAAGATGCCATGCTCAGCTGTGTGCCTTTTTAAAATATGACCCCACACAAGACTGGAATCAACAGTTGGTAGAAAATCAGAACTTTAGGAGAGGTGAAAAAAAGATTCCCAAACTTTGGATTCCCCAGTTTCAAGTTGCAAGAATAAGAGACTTTTTGGATGGTGAGGGGGAGTGTCTTTCAATGACTGCTCTTACCAACAAATTCTCCCTAAATCAAGGGCTGATATTCAAGCTCTACCAGGTAACTCATCTTCTAAGCTGTTTTAAAAGAAAAATGGTTAAAGAGGATAAGTTTTCAGATTTTTTTATTTCAATGGTGGACATTGTTCACTTTCCTCATGCAATATCCCAGGTATACAGCTATTTTTTGGACCTGACATCCTCTAATCAGTATGGTAGGCCCAAATATTGGGCTAGGCAGTTCCTGGATCCTAACATTAATTGGAATAAAATATGGGAAGGAACCTACATTTATAGGTCTCAAGATAGGCTGAGACTCACACAATTTCAAATTTTACAAAATTCATATTGGGCTCCTCGTAAACTATTTAAAATTGGCAAGGTCTCGTCCCCAATTAGTAATAGATGCAAGCTGGAAGAGGGTTTCCTCAAACATATTTTCTGGGACTGTCCTTCTATCCAAGATCTCTGGATGGAAATCTGGGATAAGGCTGACCCATTGCTAGAACTTGTTGAGTTGTTCACTCCGGAGATATGCCTCATTGGGGATTATTTCAAGGTAAAGGTCAGAGTACGTAGATACCACATGGCAATGATAACATTGACACTTAAGAAACTGATATTAAGGCACTGGATTGATGCTCAGAAGATTCCTTACATTGAATGGCTTCAGGAACTTTTGAGTAACTTGTGTGTAGAACAATATAAGGTAGGCCGAGGATGTCCCTCATCTAGATATAGAAAGATCTGGGCCGGGATGCATGCTATTTATATGCTTCAAGTAGGAGTTTGGGAGGGTTAAAAGACACTCAGAGCACCCACTCTTCTTTTGTGTGAGAGAAATACATTTCCCTTCCTTCGACTCAATCCAATGCCTTTCCAAAAATGGTATATTGCCCTTAAAGTGTTTGGGATATAAGGGGGTAAGGGATAGGTAGAGGGTGGAGGGATAAGGGGTTGGGACATGTAACTGTTATATCTGTTTCAGTTTACATGTAAGTAACTGTAGTTTATTACTACTCCTGTAACAGGCAAAGCAAGGCAAATTTTATTTAAGAGACGCCCATCCCGGAGGCTCTGGGCGCCGAACATTTTAAAAGAAAATACATACTGTACATTCTAAATAAAAACATAACAATATCACAAATATAGCGCAATATATAAATACAATGGCTTGGGTAAAAAGCCAAAACCTGAAAAAGGCCAGTACTAGCCTGGCATAGTTTCTGAAGCAGCAAGAACTATAGTAAACAATCTGGGAAGGCTTGATTATATAAGAAGGTCTTGAGGCAGGCCTTAAAAACCTCCACAGAAGGGGCCTCCCTCACAGCTGGAGTAAACGAATTCCACAGGACGGGAGCGGCGACACTAAATGCTCTGTCACCAGCTGTTTTTAACCTCATCCTGGGAATCGCGAGGAGGCCCCTAAAGGAGGAATGGAGGGGGCGGGTCGGGACAGCAGGAATGAGAAGGTCCTTCAGATAACCAGGGCCCAGGCCTTGTAGGGCCTTAAAGGTGAGTAAATCCACCTTAAAGAGGACCATCCACCTAACTGGCAGTCAGTGCAGTTGACATAGGACCAGAGTGATGCGACAGTATTTAGACTGTCCGGTCAACAACCTTGCTGCCGCGTTCTGCACCAGCTGCAGTCGGCGCAGGGTACCCCCAGAGACCCCGAGATAGAGCACATTACAGTAGTTCAGCCTGGACGTCAAGAAGGCATGTACCAAGGTGGGGAGGTCCTGCGGCGGAACTAGGGGCTTTATCCTGGCGATATTCCTCAGATGATAAAAGCTGGTATGGACTGTGGAAGACACCTGAAACTCAAGTGTCAATCCACTGTCCAGAATAACGCCAAGATCCCACACCCTAGAGGAGGCCTTCAATGGTACAGAGCCAAGAAAAAGCCCAGTCTTCACACCAGAGGCCAACCTATCACACCCTCTGTTCGACTCCACCACCAGTACCTTCATCTTATCGGGGTTCAGTCACAACCAGCTGGAGGCCATCCAGTCATTGATTTCCACAAGGCAGCTATGAAGCACTTCCACTGCATGAGATATTCCAGGGGCCAAGATAAAATACAGCTGGGTATCATCGGCATAGCAATGAAAATCCAAGCTGTACTTCCTAATGAGCAGTGTCATGTCATTAAAGTTTGTAATTGAGAAAATAAATAAAATAATGAATAAAAAAAATATATATATATATACCTTACAAGCACGGCAGTAAAGTGTTGTGCACATTGCCTGTGGTTGGTGCAGCACTTATTCTGTTTCTGACTGTTGCAGCATGTTTGTGTAGCTCAGTTCAGAATAAGAGGTGCATTTACACTAACCTTGTTGTTCCGGTGCTGTCTGCATCACCCAACAGCTGCTCCAACGTCCATTGCTACTGACCACTGTTTACTCAGCAGGCATTGTGCACCATTGCAGGGTCCATCTGCATCTATCCCCTCATTATGGAAGACAGCCCAAGTATTTCCACTACTTAAGGGAGGTGATCCCATGGACCTCAACAATTATAGGCCCATTTCCATCTTACCAGTACTATCAAAGATGCTTGAAAAGCTAGTAAACTCTCAGTTAACTGCCTACCTTGACACCAACAATCTCCTTAATCCAGCTCAATCTGGGTTTAGATCAAAGCATAGCACCATCTCTGCATTAGCAAAAGTCACAAATGATTGGCAAACTTCTTTAGACAAAAAGAATAATACCTGTGCCGTGTTTCTGGATCTAAGTAAGGCCTTTGACACTGTGGATCATGATCTTCTAATCTCCTCCCTGAATTCCATTGGCCTTGACCCACTTTCCCTCAAATGGTTCAGATGCTATCTATCCGGAAGATTGCAGTTGGTAAAAAATGAAGGTGACCTATCTACCTCTAAACCACTCCTAAGAGGTGTACCGCAAGGCTCCATTCTGGGTCCCATCCTCTTTGCCATTTATGTCAACAATATTGACTCCAATCTCTCACAGTCTAATATTCACCTTTTGAAGATGACACTGTACTTTATGTCAGCAATCCCTCACCATCAAAAGCCTGTGAGCTTCTACAATCTGAATTCTCCCTCCTTCACACAATCTATTAGAAAAGAAATTACTATTAAATGCCAAGAAAACCAAAGCTATGTTCTTTGCCACCAAGAATTGCTCTTCCACTGTCCCATCATTCACCCCCACAACTCTCTACCCATCCTAGGTGAAAATCTGGAATATGTAGACAATTTCAAATATCTTGGAGTATGGATAGACAATAAACCTGACTATACTACCCACATTGAGGAGCTCATGAAAAAGTTAAGGCAAAGACTTGGTCTATTCTACAGGATCAAACACTACCTGTCCAGGGATTCCAAACAAAGATTAATCCTAGCATCATTCCTGTCCCTCATTGATTACGCTGACTTCCTCTATGGCCATTGCTCCCTCCCACTTAAACAAACTAGACACTTTGTATCATAGAGCAATTAGATTCATCACAGACCTTCCCTCCAGCACCCATCATTGCTCTCTCTATAATGCAGTCAGTTGGACATCATTGCAACAAAGAAGAAATAAACATGCTGCTATCTGGATCTACAAAGCTCTGACAAACAAACTCCCTTCCTACATCTCAGACTGTTTCAACCGGATCACATCCAGGCCCTATACCCTAAGGATCAATAAACTTATCATGCTGAAGACGCCCATCACCTTCACCAGATATGGAAGAGCTGCAATCAGCCATTCTCTGGCACTTATCTGGAATTCCTTCAAAGACTTTGAAAATGGATACCCTGATTCCCTTAACCTCCTTCAAAAGCTGTACACCACTCTATTCCCCAATTCATGCAACTGCTTCCACAAGGCCTAGTCCTCCCATACCCCCTCTCCTACCTCAACCCCCCCGCCGCCATCTCCCTTTTAACAAAGTCACCCTTTTCTTTTCTGTTCATCATCTAGCCCTTTCCACCCTAAAATTCTTCAGATATGCACAATCAACTCCCATTACCCAAGCCATTCCCGATTGTACTGTTTGTTTCTCTCCTGTAGGAGGTTTTAGGTACTTTGTCACCTTGCCTTGTATATATGTAAATATTTGTATATTTGTATATTTGTATATCTATCTGTATCACAAATGATTGTATCTGTGTTTATCCAGTCCCATGTTCTTGTGTATATTTTGTAACCTTGCTTTGTATGACCACTCAGGTCCATCTTGTAAATGAGCTACGCTCAATGATGTTCGCCTGAATAAATAAAGATTTGATTGATTGATTGATTGATGTCAGACTGAGCTTTCTGCATTTGCTGCTATATTTCTGTTGGGGTTGGGGGGGCATGGTGGGGAGTGACAAGTGCTAACAACACTGCCAAATGACAGGACAGTGTGCAAAGCCTGCTGCAGTACACTGGGCCTACTTATGTCAGTTGCTCAAGAAAAATCAAAATAGCTGTGAAATGCAGTTGGATCAAGTCAGCTCTTTTTATCTATATATTACAACCAAGTTCACTCCCAAACCTGAGTGGTCAGCACAGGAGCCTGTAGCATTTTCGCTGGGCCATTGGACAGCTCTCCTCTGTCACACTGTTAAGGTTGCTTAGGGAAGCTTAAAGTAGACAGTAGTGGAAATGGGAGGGAACCAAGGGGAACTCAGTTCCAGAAGAGAAATTACACTTTATTACTCAGTTCCAGGAGTAAAATGAGGAAGGACTGCTTCTGTGTAATATGCATACCCCTAAAAGCATAAAACCGACTAAAGTGTAAAAATGCAACATCCAATGAAGGAACATATCCCCAGACCGCTGTCAGATATGTTCCCTACCAGATCATTTGTGATGGGTTCCCTCTCTGAATCCTTTTCATTTCCAACACTGAAAGCCGACTTCTTGTTAGCATTCTGTTGGGCATGGCCAAAAATGGAAAAGGTGAAGATTGCTGTTTTAAACCCTATGAGAGAAAAAGTCTGTGGGGTGACAACCACAGCAGAGCTGTAATGCAACGCTATAGACTGTGTAGGAATATATACTGTAATATTCTAGATGCTTGACTTCCCCTACTCCATTTCAAGTTGTTCTTGGAGGTTAGCAGAATCCATGCACCATAAACTTTTTTCCTGTTAACCAGTAAACGTGTGATTTTTACATCACCATAATATAACAAGAAAATTACAATCAAGCCACAAATTACTCTACATCCTTGTCAGGCTAATGGATTAGCAGCAGTATCCGCTCTGACCAGAATTTGTTCTGTATATTGAAACATAGACACTGATGTCAGAAAAAGGCTTCTTCTCGGCCCAGCTGGTCTGCCCAATCCCAACTATGGTATGTTGCAAGTACCCTAGTGCTCACTGACTCCCCTCATGCTACCCTCCTCTACTACCTTGACCTGCCCCATGTGCTTATCCCACCCATGCTTAAAACCCAGCACTGATTCTTCACAGATCTCCTCCATCGGTAGTTTGCTACATTTTTTCATCACCCTTTTTGTAAAGAAATGCTGCCCGGCATCATGCTAACAGTGCTGTGCGAAAATAAAATTCTCCTGGTGGAATTACTGCGAATATCGGAATTTCGCTTTTCGGAAATTTTGGAATGTTTTTTGACAACTTTTAAGAAATTCAGACTTAGAAATTCAGAATGAATATATGAATGGCAGATTCATGTATTAATCTGTGGAAAGGAATCCCACAGAACTGATCACTGAACAGTGGAATGATTGCATATACTGTGGATTACTGCATTAAATTGCAGAATGGAATTCTGCAGAACTGTTATTCTACAGTTCATGTAAAAACTTGCCAAACACATTTGGAGGATTTGGGTTTTACCAAAGTTTGAGTTTAGGAAAATTCTGCTAAGTCTGCAAAATTTGACAAAATGTTCGTGGATTCAGAATTGGCAGTTTCCACCCAGCACTAATTGTGAACAACTCCCTGCTTTCCAGTCTGTTCATCATATATACAAATGTGAACATCTCTGTCACATCCCTACTCTCTTTTATGGCCTCCAGTATACACATGTTAAGGTCCTCAAACCTCTCTTTATAGTGCTTTCCTAACTGCCCCATAATCATCTTGGTTACCCTCCTCTGTGGTGCCTCCACTCTGTCTCTACTCTTCCTCAAGTGTGGACCATAGAACGGCATGCAGTACTCTAGATGTGGCAACACCAGCAATCTGTATAGGGGTAGGTTCACTGCCCTTCTTCTGCTACTGATACCCCTGCGTATGTATCCCAGTATTCTATTTGCTCTCCCCGCTGCTCTATGTTGATTGTTTACATTGTCTGCAATTATCACCCTAAGATTTCTCTCTCTCTCCCTCTCCCTCTCTCTTCCATTATCCTTTCCATCACTAAACCCCCCCATCCTGTAGTCCATCTTTGGGGTCCAGGCCCTTAAGTGCATGACTTTGCACTTTGTTGTGCATCTGGCTTCTCTCATCACTCAGCTTCAGGTTGGTTACTAGAGGGCTCTTGAAGGGTTAAGTTTGTATCTTAGAGTTGTCCTCTAGAGTGGCCCTTACTTTCCTGAAGACAGGTTGTCTAGCTGTTTGTGTACACAGTGTTCTGGCTCAGTTAGAAGTGGGAAAACCCTGTCATGAATATTCATGGTTCTCCACCCCTCCCCCAAAAACTCTATAAGAAGGCAAGTGGGCAAGGTGTGGTTCAGTCTAATTGTACAGCAGGATAGAGAGAGAGAGAGATGGAGTCCAGCCTACATCTGCAACCAGAACAGGGGCCAGCAGATGCCTGACCTGTGACTGTTCACTCAGACGTGGGAATATCCTGAGCCGCTCATGGGCTCAGGATGTTTCTAGGTCTGAGTGAACAGTCACAGTGAAGAGCAAAATGGCTATGAATGAAGAGTGAAATGGCTACAGCTGAGGGAGTTTGGTAAATCAGCTAAAGGCTCATGTAGCGCACGGATACGGCAACATGTGTTTGGGGGTAGTTTGAATAAAGAGGCTGAGGTTATCTGCATACAGTAATCTGAAGAAATGGAAGCTGTTCAGTTTGTTTTCAATCACAAAAATGAGCAGACTGAACAGCTACCCAAAGGAAGATGCTCATCGATAAGTTGCATTTCCCAGGCCTCTTACTTGACTATTCTGTTGATGTTTGTAAGCTGTTGTATTGCAGCTTTGTTTTGGTGTTCTGAAATGTAGAACACCACCATTTGTATGAATTTAAGTGGTTGGGCTGTCTAAAGTCACTCAGGGCCCCACAGTGTCACAGGGACAACATAGAAAAAACATAATTTTTACACATATTTCTACTTATTCTCTTGTTAACATACCCATTCTCTTTATTGCTCTTTAAATTAACATGACAATATGATAGGGTCACTGTCTCTCAGATATCCTCTATTCTGGCTGCTTGTGTACATCTGATCATAATCCTATATGGCATCATAACTGCTTCTGCAGTAACAGATTTTGTGATGCCACAAGCAGAGAAGTTTGGAGTCATGTATCAACAAGCCATCAAAACAAACTGTCTAGATCAGTTCTGTTTCTGTATTAACTGAGTTGTTAAAAGGACACTGTCAGCCCTTTTTGCATCATTAACAACACAAGGAGGGAGGTTGTGTTGCTGCTGTATAGATCGTTGGTGAGATCCCACCTGGGGCATTGTGTCTAGTTCTGGAGACCACATCTCTAAAAGGATATAGACAGAGTGGAGGTTTTCCAGGGGAGGGCAGCTAAAATGGTGCAGGTTCTGCCTCAGAAGCCCTATGAGGAGAGATTAAAGAACCTCAATACATACACCCTGGAGGAGAGGAGGGAGAGGGAAAATATGATAGAGACCTATAAACACCTCACGGGGGTAAATAAGGAACAGGAGGGGAGTGTTTTTCGGAAAAAAGATACACGAGAACAAGGGGATATGCAGTGAAGGGGGGATTCAGGAGAGATGTGAGGAAGTTCTTTTTCATGGAACAAGTGGTCAATACCTGGAACAGACTTCCAGCAGAGGTGGTTGGGGTGAAAACTGTGGTGGGATTCAAGAATGCATGGGATAGGCATAAGGGAATCTTAATGGAAAGCAAGGGAAGGAGAGCCCTAGATCATACAGGGTCTGCAGCAACACTATAGACAGAAAAAAAATTGGCAGACTGGGTAGGCCAAGTAGCCCTTTTCTGTGGTCAAAGTCTATGTTTCTATGGGGCAGAGATGGAGTGGACTGCAGACTGTCAGAAGACTAAGGCTGGAGAAAAGTTCATGTGACTTAAACTTGGCAACTGACATGGGAGTATGCATAGCCCACCAGGTCACTAATTTACCAAGTGCCAGCTAGAGTCAGCTAACTTGTATTATCGTACAGTTTCTCAGTGGGTGACACATGGTTACTTAAACCAGAGACCCTCTGTTCCCATAGATTGCAGCTGATAAGAGTAAAACGTCAATCAATCAATCAATCAATCAATCAATATCTTTATTTATCCAGGCGGGCACCATTGAGCAAGCTCATTTACAAGGTGGACCTGTGGTCCTACAGTAATAATACAGAAAGACAAGTTACAATAGTACAAACAGTAAAAATAGCTGCTATTATAGTAAAAATGCACATTTACAGGTAATATACATTGAACATAGATCTACAAGGAGTCCTGGATAATGAACTTGTGCTGGATCCAAGCCCCAAAACTGTGCATTTTGTAGTGGGAAATGTTAGGGAGAGGGTAGGCATACCAGACAGAAGATATCAAGTGCATAATGTAGGGAGAGGTAGGGAAAAGGGACGCAAGCAAAGAGGACCCAATTGTTAGAGCAGCATGAAGAATTGGGAGGGCGGAGGACCGTATGAAAGGTGATGAAGTGACTTTTGCCCCAAAACGCGGTGACATATGGAGGAGAAAAGCTGCCGTTGTACTAAGTGCAAGAGGAGGAATATAG
This sequence comes from Neoceratodus forsteri, assembly GCA_016271365.2. Classification (NCBI taxonomy): domain Eukaryota; kingdom Metazoa; phylum Chordata; order Ceratodontiformes; family Ceratodontidae; genus Neoceratodus; species Neoceratodus forsteri. The sequence continues at coordinate 1,025,919,893 of CM028130.1, read as the reverse complement.
TAGCAGGGGCATAACTGGGAGGGTCCTGGAGGTTGGGGCAGAAGGAGGTGTTGGATGGATGAGGGACTGAATATTTTTTGGGGTGAAAGACGATAATTATCCCCAAGTGCGGTGGCATGTGCTAGAATCAGGCTGCAGCTGTTCAGAGTGTCAAAGAATAAGATATGGGAGTTCGGCAATAAATCCTGTGGATCTGTTGGTGGGCATGCTAGAGGCAGAGGCACACATTTCAGCTGGGGGGCCACCATTTGTGGGCCACCATTTGAGGGAGGGAGGTTAGTTAGTGTCTAGTAAAGCAGTTGCAAATTTCCAGTAATGCCATCACGGTAAAGCCTTTTGAACAAAAGGGTACTTACTGAGGTTTTCAGCTTAAGTATTTTTGGGGTTTTATTCCATATTGATGGGAGTGAGAATCCAAAGGCGGCTCTCCCGACTCATGTGAGTGCCCTGGGTATATTTAGCAGGAGTTGTGAGCAGCTTCTAAGGGAATAATTCCTGTGCACAATCAGAGAGAGACAGTCGATGATGTATTGAGGGAGTTTGCCACTGAGGGTTTTAAGTGTCCAGAGTGCTGCATTAAAGTTGCACCTATAGTGAAGTGAGGTACAGCCCATGGCAGCATATAGTGTGCAATGATGTGTAGAGAAGGGGAGGTCAGTGATGAAGCATATAGCTCTGTGGTAGAGCGTATCCAAGTTTCCAAGATAGGAAGCTGCACAGCTACTGTATATGAAGTCTACGTAGTCAATTAAGGACAGGAGTGTGGTTTGGACTAGTTGTTTCTTTGTGTGTGCTGTAAGAAGTCTTCTTATCCTGTGAAAAAGGCCAAGTCTTTGCCTTAGTTTTTTCAGCAAGTCTTCCAGGTGGTCAGTAAAGGAGAGTTTACAGTCGATCCAGACCCCAAGATATCTGAATTTTGGAACGTACTCTAAGCACTCTCCCAGCATCATGGTTGTTGGGGGGAAGGAGTCAGTAGCACTTGTGTAGTTTGCGGGGGGAAATAACATGGCTTTTGTTTTCTTAGCATTTAATAGCAGTTTTTTATTGATTAGTTGGAGTTGCAGGAGGTTGAAATCTTTTTGTAAGTCAGTACAAGCATCTTTTGGTGTGGGACGACTCAGGTACAGCACTGTGTCATCCGCGAATAAGTGAATACTTGCATCCTTGATTCCCTCATCAATGTTGTTGATATACACTGCGAAGAGGAGGGGACCTAACATGGATCCCTGAGGGACACCTCTTTGTAAGAGTTTTAGGGCAGATAGTTTGCCATCCGCTTTCACCTGCTGGCAGCTGTCTGTCAGATATTCAGAGAACCAGTTTAGAGAAGTAGCATCCAGTCCTAGTGTTTTTAGCGAGTTGAGGAGCAGGTTGTTGTCAACTGTGTCGAATGCTTTGCTGAGGTCAAGAAACATGGCACATACTGACTTTTTATGCTCCAACTCCAGTTGCCAGTCATTGGTTACTTTAGCTAATGCTGAGACTGTACTGTGGTTGGCTCTGAATCCGGATTGAAGGGGGTTTAGTAATTTTTCTCTGTCGATGAAGGATCTTAGTTGGTCATTTACTATTTTTTCCAGTAGCTTCGAGAGTATGGGTAGGAGAGAAATTGGCCTATAGTAATTAAGGTCGCAATGGTCTCCAGATTTAAATAGCGGGATAAAGTGTGCAATCTTCCATATTTGAGGGAGGGTACCTTGTGTTAGGGACAGGTTGAATGAATGAGTAATAGGCACTGCCAATACGTGGCATACTATCTTTAGGAAGTATGGTTCAAGTGCATCTGCACCGGCACTTTTCTTAGTATCCAGGTGGAGAATCAAGCCTTCCACTTCCTTGAGGGAAACCGATGAGAATGAGAAATGTTGACTAATGGAGCCAACATTTGGTGGGGTCATGCCAAGTTGGGTGCGCAGGCTACATGTAGGCGAGTTATTGAAGGCTAAGCCTGCTGTGACGAAGTGCGTGTTGAATGCCTGCAGTATCTCTTTTTTGTCATTGATTACTGTATTATCAGAGGTAATTTTTGTAGGGAGCATATTTTGTGATGTGGCTCCCACCAGTTCTTTGATTGTGTCCCAGAATTTGGAGGGACAACTGACTGCAGTATTTAGTTCTGCTTGGTAATAGCAGGCTTTAGCTTCCCTAATCAGTTTGGTGCAGCTATTTCTGGCTGTTCTAAAGAGGTGCCAATCTTCCTCTTTTTGGGATTTGTGGACAGTTTTCCAGAGTTTATCCCTGGACAGTAGTGCAGCCTTGAGATCTTGAGTGAACCAACGGCATTTCCTAGCCTTTATGCATATTTTTGACAAAGGCGCATGTAGATTCATGGCGTAAGTAATGATTTCATGTAGTATAGAATATGCAGTTTCCACTGTTTTAGCAAGGTAAAAACTCTGCCACAAGGGGGAGTTTTTTAGGTCAAGTAGGTATGCCTTTGGGTCGAATGACCTGTTTGACCTTTTGGTGGAGAATTTGGCCATAGTTGGCACTTTGTTGGCTGCCCAAACTCCAACTATTAGGCAATGGTCGCAAATATCTGCGTCAAAGGTTCCAATGTGGGAGAAGGAATGGGGTTTATTCACAAGCAGGACATCCAGAAGGGTACTTTTGGCTGTATTCTTTTTGTTGATAAGGGTGGGCTCTTTGTTGAGTAGGGTGAAACCAAGGGAGTCACAGAAAGATTTAAGCGGGTGACCAGCTTCCGACAGCCAATCGTAGTTTAGATCCCTGAGGATAATTGTTTCCAGGGGGCTAATGTCCAAGATAGTTGTAAGATAGGACAAGAGCTGAGTACCGGCAGATGTTGGTCTATAGCATCCTATGACTCAGAGTGCTAACGATGGGGATAGGTTGATTTTTATGTTCAGGCACTCAAATCCCACTACCAGTGAGTTAGAATTAAGTGTTGATGCCACAAATCTATCTTTGATGTAGATGGCAGCCCCACCTCCTCTGGATTGCTTATCGCATCTAAAGATCTGATAGTTAGGTATATTAATCACGCTGTTTGGCGTAGAGGGCCGTAGCCAGGATTCTGAGATAACAAGCACATCTAGCATTGTATGGGCGGTCCAAGCCTGGATAAGGATGAATTTGTTCAGCAGGCTGCACAAGTTAATGTGCATAAAACTAATACCTTTAAGAGATAGTGACTCAGAAGGGGAGGTAAGTTTATTTATGGGCCCTGGATTAAGCTCGACATTGCCAGAGCAGAGTAAGAGGATGAGTAGCAATTTTTTCAGGAATTCAAGTGAAAGGCAATGAGCTCGAGGCTTTTTCCAGCTTGGCATGGAGGAGGAACCGGGGTGCCAAGCTTTGCTTTTTAATTTATGTAAGCCTAAAGACTCTGAGGCTAATACTCTGACTGTGTGATGCCAGTGGGAGTAACTCAAATTAATTAGAGATAAGGAAGGAGGCGTAGACAAACCTGCAATAGTTGCTCTTCGAGGAAGGTAGTCCACCTGGATCAGTTGGCAAGGAGCCTTGGCATAACATGTGATGTGTAGAGTCAGATTAGGCAAGCAGTCTTCAGGAAGAGGATATGGTGTAAACCCAGTCTCAAATTTTTTGGATAATAAGCCAGTAAGGGGTATGATACACGGTGCAGTCAGGAGGAGGAATTGCCACGAGGCTGCCATAATTGCAGTTGTTGGGTAAATGAGGGAATTTTGATAACAAGGGTAGCTTGCTGACTGCTGGTTGCAGGAATCCCATGGCGGAACCCTGGCAGTAACAAATTGTTTTAGTAAGAAATAGAAGGCAGGAGATTCGTCTGGGATGGGAGTGGATGGTGCTAATGGGTCTATATATTAGCACACAGGATGGGGATGGGTGGGTGGGCAAAAAATTGCAGCTTTGCCGTATTTCTCAAGCAGTGTAGTCCGATGAGCAGGTCTCGGGCGGCGGCTTCGGAAGCACCGACCGCCCAGTGTCCGCAGTCCATTCGGAGGGCGTCTGAGCTGGGATCCCTAGCGGGTTCTCAGCTACAGAAAGGAGAGAGGAGCTCGAATTAATAGTGGGGCAACACAAAGGCTAGCAGTCTGAATGAAAACAGCTCAATTAGCAACTGAAAAGCCAGTGATTTCCTTGGCGCCTTGCAGTCTGGAGAGAGCTACAAAGTCACGAAGGGGCTGTAATACTTGGTTGCTGGGAACATTTTTAGACAATAAACACAGTTTTTTGGTAAATCAGTCACAGTTCAGTAATTTGTAGTACAATTTTCAAGTAAAACAGTGCCTTAGCAAGACAGGATATGCTAGTCAGCAATAAGCAAACCTAAAGTACCAAAATGGTATGCCTTAGCAAGACAGAATGAGATAAAGCTGCTAGAAGGCTTAGTTGCAAAAAAGGGATGGGAGGAATTGCAGTTGTTGACAGTAAGTAACCAATAAATTGGAACATCAGATAGGAGTGGGCGGAGACTGTGTGCATTTAAAGGAGGCCTGGGAGGGGGAGAAAAGATATTGCAGATGACATAATAGGTCTGATTCCAAAATCAATTGTGGCAGTGCTATGCATCACTGTATGGGGTAAATTTACTTACAAAGAACTGTAGTGAGATACTGTAGGCAGCTACATCTTTCCATGTGTAACCAGCCTCTCTCTCTCTCTTCACTCAGCTCAAGGCCACTTACTAGAGGGCTCTCAAAGGTAAGTTGGACCCCGAGAGTTGACCTTTTAGAAGGGCCCCTAGAATGTCTGATTGTTTGAGACTCAGCTAGAAGTGGGAAAACTTTGTAATGAATATTCATGGTCCTACCTTCCCCTTTACAGTACAAGAAGGGGTGTCAAGCAGCAAGGAATCAGTCAGAGTCCTTGGGTTCAGTTCCACAACAGCAAAGAGGGCTTCTAGCCTCCAGCTGTGACCAAAGCAGGGAACTGGGCTAATGGATGGCGGCAGGGTTCCTTGGGTCTAGGTTTTACTGATCCCCTGTTGAGGTCTCCAGAGTTCTATCAGCAGTTGCCAGGAGAATGAGTCTCCTAGCAGTGTCTCAAGGACCCCATCAGAACAAGAACCAGATGGTTCAACTTGGAGTAATGGAGTGCTACCCCTCAAGGGTGGTCGCCAGGGATCCTTACAAATCCACTTCCACCAGATGCAATCTAAGGATAACTCAGCTTGGAAAAGTGCACAGTTCACACTGGGCAGAGTTGCAAGTAAGCTTTGCATTAAAAATGTCATATTTGAGAATGATGAAAAGCCTACATAGTTTAGTATAGTTCCCTCAGGCAGGTAGCCAAATTCTGGGTCATCGGGTGGAGGGGGCCTGGCAAGTGTTGGAGTTGGAGTTGTAAGTCCCCACTGTGAGGGGCCGGGCATGAGAACCTGTTTCTTTGGACCATTAGGGCTATCAGTATGCTGCTGGAAGGAGGCAGGTACAGTAGGACCAACTATCAACTATTAGTAGTACTGTAATAATGCTGACATGCTTTAATTTAATGTTGTCCTACATGGGTATAAGGAGGCAAGTGCAGGCATGGAAGTGCCCCATGAGTAGTGCTCATCCTATCTGGAAGCATGCCATGCAAAAATTATCTTGGGAAGGCCAGGGCTGCAGGGACCCCATAGGGCAGTTAGGCACCAAAGTATAATATGATGTGTATGGATGTTAGATCCATTGAAACATATAATTTCTATCCCTTAAGGAAGGCTGCAGAGCAACTTTGGGAGTGATTCAGGGAAGCTAGACACTGGGAATGGTGGGGATGGAAATTGGGTCCCAACTGGATTATAAGATACAGTGGGGTTTAGTTTACTGTACTGTTTGAGTAATGTAAGAGAGTAAATTAAGAAGGGAATGCCTTAATACTCTGTTCCTACTTTAGCATCCCAGGCCTGTGGTGGTAAAAGTGGTGGTACAGGTTCTGTGATGTAAGGCTGGGTGCTCCTCTGATGGGAATACCATCATATACTTATAGACACAGGGGGGTGCCTTGGGCCTTACTGTTGTATCAAATTTTAACTGCCCATACCGGGACCATTTATCCAGTCTCATGTCATCCACGGAGAGGCACCCCCTCCCCAGTGCCATAAATATAGATGTTAAAATGAACCAGGACTAATAGAATTCCTCATTCAAGACTTAAGATCTCTGTGATTGCCCCCTCAGTCAATTTCTGTCCTACCCTGTAATCCTGTCACCTACCCAAAGTCCATCAATGTTTACGTTGTCTTGCACATGCACAAGCAACATTTTGTGGCAGTAGGAGATTAGTAGGAGAAATGCAGAGGTGTGTCAGTTTTGCCGAATGTAGGGCATGCTCTAGAAGGTGCTTCCCTCATTTGCCAATTAGCGAGCATGCTAGCGGTAACACAAGTGTTTTGCATTGCCAACAACTTGAAACGATTTTGCCGCTGCAATCAGAGGTAAGCTCGTCATGCAGTGGCACCGATGACACACCTCCGCTACGTGCCTTGCCTGGTGTAGCATATCAATAAACATGGTGGCGGCTCTGCCACCTGCCTCTTGCAATCCCTATAAAGCTGACTTCGGGGGTGCCCAATCCCCCTGTTGGTATGTGTAACCCCCCCCAAGATTGTGTGGCACACTGGGAGCCCACCTCAGTGTGCCTTCCTGTGTTCGAAAGCTGACCGGGTTGGCATTTTTCTGCCCCTGCCCACCCATATTGAGAGCCACACTGGGAGCCCACCCCAGTGTGGCAAACATCATTCCCCCAAAGTCATGGGACACACTGGGAGACCACCCCAGTGTCCCCAACATTGTTTCATACACCTGTAAAGAAAGAAAATGGTCCGTGCTCTTCGGTTTTTGAACCTTAAAGAAAACGGTCCCTCGCTGTCAATGGGCCCCTCCCCAACCCACACCCACCCTCTGTGCACTCCACCTCCCCACATCCCCTCTCTCCATACTTACCTCCTGAGGTCCGGTGCCACGATCTTTGGTGGAGTGGGAACACATCTGCACTCTTCAAAGCCGACCGCAAACTGAAGAAATGCCGGTAAGCTGTATAATGGCATCAGTGGGGGAGGTTTTGTCTTAGGTGGCTATCCCGACCATTTCTTTGACTTTCAACTCAATGGGGTTCTTGGGACCTCACCTCATGAAATCAGTCACTCACTGTCATTTTGTGCTATTCAGCCCTGAGAGGTGATTTCGTGGTCACTGCACAGAATCACCTTTTGGGACAGATTAATGAAATGACAGTGCCATTGTTCATGAGGTGGGCTCCCAAAAAGCCTGTGTTGCAAATCTGGTGAAAAAAAATCCCAAAAATGACTGTTACGAGCGTGCATTGCACAGTTTCCACGCACGCTCGTGACTTCGAGAATTTTTGATATTTTCAGTCCAGATTTTCAACATTGTCTTTTTTTCACACCTCCTTATGAACAGTACAGCTGTCTTTTTTCATATCCTGCCCAAAATGTGTTTTCACACATCTGGCGCACAATGGCTTGATCGCTGCTGGAAATCACTGTTTGGGACAGATTAAGAAAATCATAGTGTCACTGTTCATGAGCAGAGGTCCCAAAATACCTATGTTGAAAATTTGGTGAAAAAATTCCAAAAAATGATTATTATTACGAGCATTGCATTGGATTTCCACACATGCTTTCGTAACTTAGAATTTTCAATATTTTTACTCCAGATTTTCAACATTGCAATTTTTTCACACCTCCTTATGAACGGCACAGCTGCCATTTTTCATATCCTGCCCAAAATGTGTTTTCACACATCTGGCGCACAATGGCGCAGTTGCTGTGGGAAATCAATGTTTGGGACAGATTAAGAAAATTACAGTGACACTGTTCATAAGCGGAGGTCTCAAAATGCCTATGTTGAAAATTTGGTGAAAAAATTCCAAAAAATGACTATGTTATGAGCATGCATTGAGCAGTTTCCATGCACGCTTGGAACTTCGAGATGTTTTTATATTTTTATTCCAGATTTTCAACATTGCCATTTCTTCACACCTCCTTATATATGATACAGCTGTCATTTTTCACATCCTGCCCAAAATGTGTTTTCGCACATCTGGCACATAATGGCAAGGTCACTGTGGGAAATCAATGTTCAGGACACATTAACAAAATCAAAGTGCCACTGTTCATCAGCAGAGGTCCCGAAATGCCTATGTTGAAAATGTGGTTAAAAAAATTCCCCAAATAATTGCATTATGGGCGTTTGTTGCCCAGTTTCTACGCACTCTTGTGACTTCACCAATTTTCCATATTTTCACTCCAGATTTTCAACATTACCATTTTTCACACCTCCTCATTAACAGTACAGCTGTAATTTTTCACATCATGCCTGAAATGTGCTTTCGCACCTGTGGCACCAAATGGCATAGTCGCTGTACAAAATCACCTTTCAGCTAATGAACTGATAGTGCCACTGTTCATGAAGCGGGGTCACAAAAAGCCCATGTTGAAAATTTGAAGTGAAAATAACCAACAAACACCTGTAGCGTTGGGGTTTCCAACTGTAATGCCCCACCCTGTAGAGACTGACAGGTGTCAGGGGTGTGACTTCTGATTTTTGGCTGTATTGTTCACACCGTTCCAGCCCCAGCCTGCAGCCACTGACAGGCATCGAGGTGTGTCTTGGATGTTTTGGCCCATAAGTGCACCCCATTCTCCTATAGTGCACCCATCTCAGCATATTTCCTTATGGAATGGGGTGAGCATAAGGCCCGAAGACTCCAAGGCACACTGCAACACTTGTCGGTGTCTGCAGGGTGGGGTGAGGTGAAATGGTGTGAGAGTTAGGCCAACGACCTAAACGCAGACCCCAATGCCTGTCAGTTTCTGCAGGGTGGGGGTGGGGTTGGCATCAGTTCAATACTTCACTGCCATTCCTATTATGCATCTCTATAACTTCTACACTACCAATGCCAATGCCACCAAGACAACATTTAGAATTGACAAATGCTTGTTTCAACGTCCTTTCATTTGGTACACAGTACATCGACGGCCAAGCGCTTGTCAGACACCTTTGTGACCTAGTCAAAGAAGTCTGTCAGATTTGTCTGACAAGACCTCATCCTGGAATCTATTTGCCTCTAAGAACTTCACTAGTCTTTCCAAGATAATGTCCCCCAACAGTTTACCAATGATAGACATCAGACTTACTGGTCTGTAGTTCCCCAGCTCATCCATGCTCCCACTCTTATGCAGGTGTACCATGTTTGCTATACTCCAATCCACTGCTACATCCCTCCCAATTTTCAGTGAAGTTCCCCTCCTTGAATTTGTGTTTTTCCCAAAAGTAAAGGAAGAGTGCCTAATCCCCCTTTTCATACCTTCAGCCATCATAGTTCTTTGTCCATATTTGTCCATCTCACCTTCCTGCTGGCTTGCCTTGTCCTGCTTAGACAGACTTCCTATTTTACCGTGTCTGTCTGGTCTTGAAATGTCTAAAGGTCTTCTTTTTCTCCCTCGCTGCTTCTTTCTCTTCTTTTATATACCACATTGGTCTCATTCTCTTCCTGTTTTTATGTACTGAAACATAGAAACATAGAAATTGACAGCAAATAGGAACTGCTAGCAGGGTTTTAAATAGCCGGTATCGCATCACACTTTGCCATGTGAAATGGCTGCTCATGCGACCCATTTCTATGTTGGATCACTAAAAAATGTAATCCATTCTGTGAGCCTCCCCGTTCTCCTCAGCTGCCAGCATACTGTAACATTTTCATCGCTGCGGCTCCGAATGCCAGCAGTTGCTCCCAGTAGTGCTTTGCGATATTGCAAAGCACTACTGGGAGCGACTGCCGGTGGATTCAGGCTCTGGTAGTGAGACTATTATGGTATACTTTCGGTGGCGGCAGCACCGAAACACCAGACAGCTCAAGGGGGAAACAGCCAGTCTCTCTGGCTTCTCAAGCAGTCATGCCTCTGCTTTGACTGCACCGCCACCCCCATCCTTCCCCACTGCTGCATATCCAGTCTGCCCCGGTGCCTGTTCGTTCTGGGTTTTGGCTCCAAACACAGCTGCTGGGAGCATGGGAGCAGTTGTCTGGCAGCACAGCAGAGAAGACAGCAGACCAGCAAACAGAGTAACATGCTGCAGATGTGGCACACTTATAAATACAAGTGCCTGTTTCAAGGAGTGACCTGAGTGTGGGGGCGGGGGAGTGACTTTGTCAGAATAACACAATATGCAAGTAGAGGTTGTGGGAGGAATGAAACCTAGTTCTGTTAGTGAGTGGGGTGTCTTAATTCTTTGGTACCCAGGTATGGGGACCACACATGCAGGTGCTTGTTTTCAGGGGAGGTTAGTGACTTGCCCAGAGTCACACAGTATGCAAGTGAAGGTTCTGGGAGGAATGAAATCTAGGTCTGCTGGAGTGAGTGGGGTGTCTTCATTCTTTGGTAGATGTATGACCCACACATGCAAGTGCCTGTTTTCAGGGGAGGTTAAGTGACTTGCTCAGAGTACAGTACGCAAGTGGAGGTTATGGGTATCAAACCTAGGTCTGCCGGAGTCAGTGGGGTGTCTAATTCTTTGGTACCCAGGTATGGCCCACTAGATGCCTATTTTCAGGGGAAGTTAAGTGAATTGCTCAGAGTCGCACAGTATGTAAGTGGAGGTTGTGGGAATCAAACCCAGGTCTACTGGATGTACCAAGCTAATTCTCAGCTCATTACTCTAACCTACAGGCTGTATTGCCAATTAGGCTTGTGTCTATGTATTGAAACAGGTCACACGAAGACAGAATTAATTTTAATGAGAATTTTGTATTTATAATAAAACATTTTTTTTAAAAACTGTGCATATAAACACATTTTTAGTATTTTTAATTTTGCTAATCAAATTGAGGCAAATGCTATGCATCTTCACAACTGATTAGCAGAAAGTGCTAATCAATTTTCACAGCTTATTTAAAGCCCTGGCTAGGCCCACCCAGTCTGCCCATTTTCCCTACCTGCTGCAAAAATCACAGACCCTACTTGATCTCCAGCTTTATTCTCTTTCCTATTGCTAGGGTTCCCCTGTGCCTAACCCATACATTTTTGAATTCCCCTACGGAGTTAGCCTCCACCATTTCCGCTGGGAGGCTGTTCCATGCATCCACCACCCTTTCCGTGAAGAAATACTTGCTAACATTACCCCTTAGTCTACCCCCCTTCCAGCCTCATGTCATGTCCGTTTGTTCCAGAACATCTCTTTTTCTGAAAGATACTACCCTCCTGTACCTTGTTTATGCTTTTGAGATATTTGAAGGTCTCTATCATATCCCCCCCCCCCCTCCTCCAAGGTATACAAATTGAGGTCATCCAGTCTCTCCTCATGTGACTTTTGGAGCAGACTCTTGCACCATGTTTGTTGCCCTTCTCTGAACTGCCTCTACCCTGTCTATGTCCTTATGGAGATGTGGCCTCCAGAACCGGACACAGTACTCCAGACAGCGTCTCACCAATGATTTGTACAGTGGCATCACCACCTCCTTTCTTCTGCTGGTTATACATCACCCTATGTACCCAGTACTCCACTGGCTGTCCCCACTGCCTCGTCACATTGTTTGGCCACCTTTAGGTCATCTGATATGATTACCCCAGATCCCTTTCCTGTATGGTGGCTGTCAGTATCTCCCTCTCCATCTTATAAGCCTCCCCTAGGTTCCTGTGCCCCAAATGCATGATTTTGGACTTCTTTGCATTGCATCTTAACTGCCACACTCTTGACTATTCCTCTAGTTCACCTAGGTCCCGCCTCACTTTTTCCACCCCTCCCAGAGTGCCTATCCTATTGCAGATCTTATAGTCATCTGCAAAGAGGCATACCTTTTCTTCCAGCCCCTCTGCAATGTTACTTATGAAGACATTAAATAGGACTGGCCCCAGAACTGATCATTGTGGCAACTCACTGGTCACCCTCCTTTCCTTGGATTGAACTTCATTTACCACCACCCTTTGTGTTCTATCCTAGTTTACCAGCTTGGGACCCATTCTCAGGCTGCCTAGCTTATTTACAAGCCTCTTATGTGGAACGATGTTGAAGGCCTTGCTGAAGTCCAGGTAGGCCACATTCACCTTTCCCCCAATCCACTTCCCTGGTCGCCCAGTCAAAGAAATCTGTCAGATTTGCTTGACATGACCTTCCTGCTGTGAGTCCATGCTGCCTCAGATGTTGTGCTCTGCTGGATTCAAGATGTTCCATAATCCTTTTTTTAGCAGTGATTCCATTATTTTCCCCACCACTGAGGTTAGGCTGACAGGTCTATAGTTTCCAGCCTCCTCCCTGTTCCCACTTTTGTTTAGTGGGACTATATCTGTTTTTATCTGCTCTCCCCCAGTTCTCTGGAACCACTCCTGTTTTCAGCGATTCATTGAACAGGACTCCCAGTGGTGCTGCCAGCACCTCTCTAAGCTCCTTTAATATTCTACGATGCATCCCGTCTGGTCCCATTGCCTTGTCCACTTTCAGTTTTGCGAGTTCCTTTAGAACTCTGTCCATTCATTATTGCTTGTGTCACTTAATTGTGGTCCCTCACCTTCCCTATCTTCTATGACTAATGAACAAAAATATTTGTTCAGGATTGTTACTTTTTCTAAATCCTCTTCTGCACACTCCCTTTCTTCCCCCTTAAGCCTTACAATCCAACTCCTTATCTATCTCCTTTCACTAACGTACCTATAAAAAGTCTTGTCTCCTTTCTTCACTGCCTGGGCTATTTTTTCTTCCGTATGTGCCTTTGCACTCCTAACTGCCTTCCCTGCCTCCTTCTGCTTATCCAGATACACTACCCTGTTCTCCTCCTTCTGCGTTTCCTTGTACTTCTTGAAAGCCAACTTTTTCACTCTTACCTTCCCGGCCACTTCCTTTTAGAACCATAGTGGTTTTCTTTTTCTCTTGCCTTTGTTTATTTGCCTAACGCAAAGATTTGTTGCTTCCACTGTGGCTCCTCTTAGAAGGGCCCACTGTTCCTCAGATCCCCCCCCAGTCCTCACTCCATGCTAGGGCTTTCCTGAGACTTACCCCCAATTTTGCAAAGTCCACCCTCCTGAAGTCCAGGACCCTCGCTTTTGTGTGGCTTGACTCTGCCACTGTACTCATAGTGAACCATACCGTGCGATGATCATTGGACCCCAGGTGGCCACCGACCATGACATCTGCAATTCTGTCCATGTTGTTAAGTACCAGGTCCAAAATCACATCCTCAAGGGTGGGTTCTAGCACTAGCTGCCTGAGGCATGCCCCCTCAGATACTTGTAGTCTCAGTTAACCCCTTTTTTAATTGCCATTTGCTATCTATCCCTACTGCTCCCCACCAGGCTTTCCCAGGAATGCATCCTTTAGAGCCTCTACCACCATCTGGTTCCTAGCACTCTCTGCAACTGGGACACTCCAGTCCATGACAGGAATGTTGAAGTCTCCAATTAGCAGCACCTCACCCTGCTCCACCACCCTCCTGATCTCCTCCTCCTCCTCCATCCTCCTGTCTGCCACCTCCTTCTGAGATAAGGCAGTCTATGTGCTAGACCTCCCCCTGGTGACCCTCCTTCCAGCCATTTCTACCTACACTCACAGTGTTTCCACATCTGTGTTCTCCCTCCTGTCCTTGTCCTTCATACCCTTGATTCCTTCCTTCACACATAAAGTCATCCTTCCCCCTTCCCCTGCCCCCATCCCTCCTACAGCATATAGTAGCTTGGAATGGATGATTCCCAGACATATATTTTGCATCCCAGAACCTAAACACCTTGATGAAGAAGTTCACTATCAAATGTTTGTGTTCGTGGAGGTGCTGTTTATTTGTCCAGGAATTCCTGAAATAATAAACAAGAAATCTGATGATATTTGGTGACTGTACTTTCAGTGTTCCCCTAGTTGGACTCCTTGGGTCTCAGGTGTGTTGCATCCAAATGCAAGGTGCTACACACACACTTGAGGAGGAGAAACAGAGGTAGGACCTACACACTGTGAGGGGCTCCTCTTGCTGCAGATGATGTGGAAAAGGACCTGAGAGGGTCTGGGCAGGGGGCTGAAGCATAGCAAGCAGTACACAAATGCTGTCAAGAGGGTCAAAAGAATGCTAGGATGCATCACAGGGAGTGATCAGCAGAGCAGATGAAGTAATCCTATCACTTCACAAGGCCCTGGTCAGGCCCCATCTGGAGTACTGCATGCAGTTCTGGGCATCTTGATACAAAAAGGGACATTGAGGCAGTCGACGGGGAAGTATAATCTCCTGCAATGAGACATCAATTAGTTGCTGTGGAAATAACAATGTCACAAGCATGATATTATATCTTCAGATCCAGAAAATGCACACCTGTGAGCTCTACATCTGGGCAGGTTGGCTACAACTGAAGGACAGAATTAACTACCAAACATGCCTCAACCCCAAGAAATGCTCCCTCAACCAACTACCCACAGGGGTCCAGAACCTCCTAACTCCACACTCAAGCACCTGACCAACAAGAAACTCCTCCACTCAAACTTACAAAATTCCCAGATGCCGCACAGCCCTGGCACAACGTGCCTTTTACTATCGTGCTCCACTATGGACCAATGCCTTACCTCCTGTCACTATCAATGCCACATCTATTGGATCATTCAAATGCAGACTCCAGCAGCACCTAGTAAAATCTAGTGAATGTGACTGCTACCATTAGCACCTTTCGGAACATCAACCAACTACCTGCACTTACCTCCTGACAACTCATTGGCTTGAGGGACCCCAATACCAGAGCTTTATGTTACACCTACCCCTCCAATCATGACATCACTCCCACTTCCCTACCCCCTCAGATGCTCCCAACTACCTTGCTCCTTCCACCCATGTTTGCAACCCCTCCTTCTTCTCACCTCTGAGAGCTTCCAAGTTAAGGTGTTAACCTCTGATGCCGGCTAGCTGCTATACCTCCTAAGCTGTTTAATGCTGTTGTACCCTGTAACTTACTTGTACCATATGTAACCCTGTCATCTGTACTGTATTGTCTATGTAACTGACGTGGAACCTATAAATGAGCATCTGCTCACTGGTGTAATCCACGACCTCAATAAATAAATAATAATAAAAAAAAGACCTGTAAAGGAAAAAGTACGTTTTCATGGAGATACCTTCAGTAATAAAGAATGGAATAGCCTGACATTCAAGTTTTTTTCAGAATGCAATATAGCTGAGTTCTGAATATGCTGACTGTGATATCTTTACTAGTGGTGGGACCCCTTTGTTAAATCTCCTTTTTCCCGTGTGACCTTCTGGCATGGCACTAGTGCTTTGCATCACTATACATGTGTTCCAGGCTCAGTTCTGATTTCTGGTACTCCACTTTGGGCTGGTGGATCTTAATTAGTATTGTACAGATGACACACACTGTCTCCAGAAGGGAATGGTGTCACCTATGTGATGTGCACAGTCCCTAGCCAACTCCAGTTGAGAATCCTGGGGCTTTAACTCACATGCCAGTCTCTCAGAGGGCAGAACAATGCCCTACAGAGAGCACATTACTCCGCTAAAACAAAAACTCTCATGGATTTATAGAACCCACTATTGACCAAGCCTATTTTTTTTATAAAGCAGGACAGGAAATGATTTCTAATTGGCAGCTGTTTACTGTATAATGTTCCCATTTACAGAAAAGGTATCCATAAGCTTAACTAATACATATGTAAATGTACCTGAATAAAAAGTGATGTGAAAAACTGTATTTTGCATTGTTTAGTTTTTATGGGCTGCATTCTGTCACAGTTCTCTTCATAGAACCAGTGATCTGGTGTTTTAACTATGTCACGGTTTGTGTGTAGAACTCTAAGCATGGTTCTGATAGGTTAACAGCTCATTCTCAGGATTCTGCTCACAAACCGTGACATAGTAAAAACTCCAGATTACTAGTTCTGTGAAAAGAACTGTGCAAAATGTTGCCCATAAAGAGAAAACAATTGAAAAACATGTTTTTTTTCACATTTATTCGGGTACAGTTAAATATGACTTAGTTGGAGGTGAGCCTATCCATTTCTGTTCCTAGGAACATTACTAAATGCTTCGAGTTAGCACAGATTTCCTGTCCGCTTTAACCTTGAAAGCTTATTTCTGATGGCACCACAAATGACCCAGCAGTATCTATGAGAAGTTGTTCTGTGATTACAAGGCTCTGTCAGAGTAAAGTACTCCTGCCCCATCATCTTTTTGGTAGGTTTACTTGCTCTGTGTCTGACCCAGTAACAAGCATGCAGAGATAAAAATTAAGCAATAAGGAACAACGGGGTTTGGGGGCATTATGGTGAGATAACGACCTGCCTCGGGTGGATTAAAATACGAGGCAAAGGCAAGTACTTCTACCACCCAAGAAGGGCTATTATCGCACCATAACATCCCCCCTCCCCGCGTGCCTTATTGCAATTATGAAATGGGTCCCAACACTGTTAACAAATAAAAAAATAAAACATCTCTTTGTGTTTTAGTAAAATATAAGAAATATGAAAATTTAATACAAAAGAGAAACTGTAGTGCCTGCCTGCTCACTGTCGCTGACTGCCTGCTTCAGTACTTCCCAGTCCCGGCCCTGCTCCAGTCTCCGTTAGTACTGTCCATTTCAGGAACTAAAATTTAAAAAAAGTAACATTCCTGACTGGTGGCAAGTGTGGGAGCTTTCGTGACTATTTTTTTTAAATGTACGTTTTTAAATCTGTGATTACTGAGTGGGTGGGAGCTACCGGTCCAAGTGTGGAAGTGTGAGCATGTAAGAGCCGCTGATTTTAAATCACAGTTCAGTTTTAGCTGCGTTCGGCAGCCAAGGTAAAGTCAAGTACTCTTTTTTTTTCTTGCTATTTAAATTGCTGAAATCACTCCTTCTCCCAAATAGCATGGCCATCATAAGATCACGCTCTCCAGCTCTGTGAAACCTAAAACCTGTAAAATAAAAATGAAAGCAGGCAACACTAATATTTGCTTGACTAAAATGAAAGCTGTCACTAGGATCGACTTCGATACCCTGATACTCATTGCAGTTCAGATGTAGTTGCATTTCGAAGCTAAGGTAAAGGCAAGTTTGTTTTTTTTCTTGTTATTTAAATTGCCACTATACAGAGGACAGCATAACATCATTGTGTGTCCTTTGAATTGGGACAGTTGCCACGTTATGCTTTATGTGGGCAGTTAAGACGTGCGTAGGTGTATTTGTTACATGCACAGTCGTTTTGCCAGGAGCTACTTTCACCTGGGCTGTTGTACTGGGATAATGGCCCAGTTGAAAGCAGCACTCAACCAATCAGGAGCTGTCATTCTTAATACCCATTTCATAATTTTGAATGATACATGGGGAGGTGTGTATAACGAAAATTGTTATTTTTTTTAAATTTAGTTTTTTGTTGACCACAAAAGGAGGACTAGGCATGTCTGCCTATATTCAGCCTCATCCCGGGGGAGAGGGGTAAGATACAGATACAAAATGACATACAGAACCAGAATAAGCTGTTGGTGGTATTTCAGTGAATGAGGGAAAATTTGGCCAGGACACCAGTGCAATTCCCCTACTCTTTCGTGGGGGGTGTGGGGGGCGCTGTCTCACAGGATTTTGGAGGAGTTGAAAATTGCACTGGATCAGCCAGCATGTGGATGTGTGGGGATTTCTCCTGGAAGAGTGTCTAATGCTGCAAGAGGAGAACCACGGAGTACTCAAATGGATGCTATCAGTTCACAGGATGTTGACCAAGAAACTGCATTGCAACAGGAGTTGCAAGAATGAATTAGACTTGTGAATTTTGAATATACTGTAGCTTCAGCAAAATTGCTAGAAGAGAAGAAGAGAAAACACCTGGGGGATTCATCTCCTTCTCTGGAATCCTCCTCAGCAAAAATGTTCCTTTCAGAACCAGTGACTGTCACTGTAAGGCAACCTAACACAGTAGCGCCCGATGCAGTACGCATTTTGCAGCATTCGCCGGGAGATCCAGGATGGTCAGCAGAGGATGCACTATCGAGCGCTGGGTGGACAAAAACACTGACGGCACTTGGGCTGTGGATTCGGACTTTGATGATCACCAGAACCTGCTGCCACAGGTCTATAAGGTTATTGGACCAAACATTCCTGGGGTGTTCCCAGAGAATTCTACATCTCCCTCGCAATGGATTGTTGATGGGGGAAAGGGGACTGATTTGCCAGGTACTTTTTCTAACCCTTCCTCTCCTAACATAAACATTGATGTGGATGCTGTTATTACTGCGAATGATTCGGTCCCTAGACCATCTAATATTTCTATGAACAATAGATTGTCTGGGCAGGATGGTTTGGAGGCCCCTTCAGGGGGAAAAAAACATTTGCTGAACTTTTTCATAAACCTGTGGAACAGGCGAAGAGACGTAATGCCATCCGCCTGAGATATCTTGGTGGGATGCCAGAACTTCTAGATAGGTTTTTTGTGGGTCTTGTGTTATTAAAACAATCACTAAGCTTTTCCCCCTCAGAGGTTTATGGTCTGATCCATGCACCAGGTGAGCATACCTTTGATGTTAGTTTTAGGACACAGGATATTTTGGAACGGTTCAGGATTAAATATATTTTGTTAAAAACAAATCCACTTTGGGCCCCATTTCAAGTCATTCCACTGATGAAGCAGTTGTTTTGTGTTGTTACTATACTTTTTAGAAATGAGAGAGTGAATGTGTCAGATATCTTACGATGGCTGGAAAAGAAATGTGATGTACAAGGTTACCCGGAACCCATTTTAGACTCTGATGGGTTCTGGAATGGGGGATGGAGACTGAAGGTAAAATTGTTTTGAGTTGACAATGAAGTCCAGCACTTGCCTAATTGTTTTTTCATAGGACAGGATAAGGGATTTATTTTTTATTCTGTTCAGGTTAGGTGCTGCTATAAGTGTGGGTCCCCCAGACACATTAGTACGTCATGCGATACGGTGGTTTGTTTTAGACGTGGAGAAGTAGGCCACCAGGGATCAGAATGTTTTAATGTACCCCTCTGCAACTTCTATGATGAGCCCGGTCATGCTTTTACCGAATGTCCATTAGCATCACACAACACCGATTATGCTGACTTTGCTGTTCAAGATTTTTATATTAATACAGCCCATTGTGGAAGGCCTTGTTTGGATCCTAGACCCTCAAGACCTCATAGGCCCAGTCCCCCCACTTCTGAAGTACATCCTGAGGTCAGTAACACTTTACCCATCCTGGTATCCAGTTTAGAACAGCCTATTGTGCTTCCACATGTACTACAGGATATAATAGTTCCTGTTACAGGTCCACCCCCACCTCTGGTTTTCACTCCCCTTGACGGTCTTATGGTCCCTCTACCTCCCCCAGAATTTCCTCCAGTTTCGGATTATCATCCTTTTGACCTCTCAAGTACCCCTATAGAGGTAGATCTGCCTGCTGCTCCTAGTGTCCCAACCTGTAACAAATTTGAGGGCCTGCCTGTGGAAGACAGTATGGAAGAAAGGGATTCTGATACTGCTTCCTGGTCCTCCTCTCTGATAGAACTTGTTTCTGAAGGGGAACAAGTGGTGGCTTTGAATAGCTCACAAAAATCTGGGGAAAGAAAGGAAAAAAAAGGTGTGTTCTAGCCCTGGTCTTAGAAAGAGTGCCTGCAAGAAACTACCTGTCATTTGATTGCTCCAACTACGTTACTGGGTCCTGGTTATGATTTCACTGTAGCCACCCTAAATATAAACAGTATTCGGTCTATAAAATGAAGGCTGACCACTTTTGATTTTTTTTCTGGTCGAGAAATAGATCTGTTTTTTTTTCCAAGATACCCGACTTTACACTGTGGAAGATTTTGATGCTGCTTCAGCAGCATGGCTCCAGGGCCCCTGTTATTGGTCCGGGGAGGGAGCGGTGGTGTGTTCTGGAGTGGGCATTTGTTTCTGCAACCCTGACATTCAGGTAACAGATGTCGTTGAAATAGAAGCAGGGAGATGCTTGTTACTGGATGTCTCGATTCATACTTCAGATTTTTGTTTAATTAATGTATACAATCCACAATTGAAATCTGAACGAATAGATTTGTTAACAAAAATCCAACCTTACCTCTTCACCAGATAAAATGTTTTATTTGGGGGTGACTTAAATATTACCAGAACTAATCAAGATAGAGGGGCTCCTGGCACTAAACTTTATTGTGATTTGAACTTTTTAAATGAAATACTTCACCTGACAGGACTGAGGGATGTTTTTGATATCGCAGGTGAAAGTGAGATGTATATCTATTTTTCCGGGACACGGCGTTTGAGAATAGATTATTGGTTTGTTTCCTCAAACCTGCAGTACCGATCCCAGAAACTAATACCAGTGGCAACTTCGGATCGTGTGCTCCTACAAGTCATATTTTCAAATTATTCTGCCACTTCAAAAGGTTTTGGGTACTGGAAATTGAATATATCTCTATTGGATATCCCGACAGTAAAACAAGTTTTTTTCCCTCCTTCAGGCACGGAAGTTGGTATATTTTTGTACAACTCTGCACAACTCTGGTGGGAGGAGACAATTGGACATTAGGCAATATTTTCAGAATATTGGGAACTTATTGGGGAAACATAAATGCACTTCATATCATAATCTTTTACAAAAACTCCAACGGGCATATTCCAGATTAAATGATGGAGAGTATGTCGACCCTGCTGAAATGTGTGATACAAAATTAAAATTAGCTCAAGTTCATTATGACAGAAGACTGTTGCTGGAAATTGAGCAGCGCTTTGGGATTCAGGGTAGGCAGGAGTCTATTAATCCTTTTGAAAATTGTACACAGTGCAGAAATAAAAAAGATATGAGAAAGCTGATGACATCATCTGGGGAAGAGGTAATGTCACAGAAAAATGTTTTGTCGGAACTAGATAAATATTTGGTACAATTGTTTAAGGCGGACCACACACTGTCAGCAGACAAGATGGATGCCTGGTTGTCCTCTTGTACATTGTCTGTAACCACCTTATGCTTGAACAACCTATGTAATCAAAAGTTTTTCTCCACTGTATTTTATCTTGTATTGTTATCCCGGGTCGCCTCTGAAAAAGGGACCTTCAGGGCTCAGTGGGCCTAGCCGGTCACCAAAATTGAATAAATAAATAAATAAAATCCCAGCATGTTTTCATCCTATTCTTGTCCAGCCACTCACTTTGCTGGAATTAGAAACCATTGTGAAAGCTTTACCTAAAAGTAAGTCGCCAGGTAACAATGACCTTCTGTATGAAATTTATCCTGCCATTTTAGAGATATTAGGACCAGAACTCCTCCAAATGTATGTTTTAAGTTTGGAGCAAGGGACTTTTCCCCATAGCTTTAATCAAGGGTTGGTTATTTTTCATTACAAATCAGGGGACAGGGAAGACTTAAGGAACTGGAGACTGATTACATTGTTAAATTCTGACAGTAAAATTTTGTCTAAATTGTGTTTGGATTTTGTAGGTTTTAAGCTCTATCACTCATGCTTCCCAATTTTGTTCTGTGCCTGGCAGGATGATTACGGATGCACTGATATTGATTAGGGAAATTTTTGATAGGAGTAGAGTAGGAGAGGTTATGGGTTTTTTGCTCAGCCTCGACCAATTAAAGGCTTTTGACAGGGTGTCTCACCTCTACTTATGGAAATGTTTAAGTTCTTTTGGCTTTCCAGACTCCTTTTTGTCTTGGATCAAGAAGATTTATGATCAAGCTAAGGTAGCTCCCTATGTAAATGGCTGGATTGGTAAATTCAGGAGACACACCGGGGCATTCGCCAAGGCTGTCCTCTCAGCCCTTTACTGTACATCCTAGCTTTAGATCCTTTTTTAGTGCAGCTCAATGCATCAGAGAATATTAGAAGGCTTTCTTTTAATAGTACGGTCCCTGAGGTTTGCACAGTGGCATATGCTGATGATTTTTGCCTCTTTTTGGCTGATATTCCCTTTAGCAAAGCTGCAGAAGCAGTAACAATGGCTTTCATGGAAGGAACAGGAGCAAAAATTAATTGGCAGAAAAGTAAGTGCCTGATTCTAGGTTGGGGTGCCTCTCACTATGACACCGTAATGAGTCTTCCGGTTGTGACTTCTGAGGTGAAAATCTTGGGTGTCTATTTTGGCATTGACAATGTCAAACATTTTAACTGGGAAAAACTTATTAAAGAAGCTATGATGAAAGTACAGCTTTGGAATAAATGGAAAACGTCGAAACTAAAACTGGTTTTTATGATTAAAACTTTTTTATTGGGTTATTTTTTATATTTGGCAGTCATCTATTCCTTACCTAAGACCTTGGAGACTTCTCCGCTCAGCTTGTTTTTTCAGGCTGTGTGGGGCAGTCGACTGAATCCAATCAAAAGAGGTATATTATATTTACCTAAAGAACAGGGAAGTTTACATATGGTGAAGCCTGTTGTTTTCTTTTTTTCGATATTTTTATGTCAGTATTCGACCTCTATTGAGTAATTCCCCTCATCTCTGGTCTCCTTGGGTTTCTGGTGTTCTCTCCCCTTGGCTGGAGGATTGGGGGTTAGACACACCCATTGAGAAACAAAAACATATCCAGACTCTTCCTTATTATTTTTACTCCCTTTTTAGGAAATTAACATTATGGAGAGTGACAAAATCAACAATTTTGCACACCAAATGAAAAGATTTCTGTACTACCATCCAACTTTATTTTTTTCAAAACCCTGATTTTGTGAACTGTCCACAAAAGGATCGGTTTGATATCAAGGCCATGTTACTTCATTCCACAATGCCTAAGTGTATGTGGGATGTCACTTGGCTGAGGGCTCATGGCAAGCTCAACGTTAAGGGCAACCTTAAGCATGAAAGGATTGAAGAAAAGACATGTCCCCATAGGAATATGTGTCACGGACCTGTAGAGACTATGGAGCATTTGTTTTTTTTCTGTCCCTACGTCCAGCAGTTTTGGACGATACTTTCTATGCATTTGGCCTCTTCTCCCTTTACTCATTTAAGACCAGACACTTTATTTTTGGGTATTATCCCACTTTCAGGAATTCACTATGATGTGGGTATTTTCCATGGTATTTTGGGCTACATCAAGTACCATATCTGGCAAGCTAGATGTAAGTGGTCCTTACAACAACAACATTTTGTACCTCCAGATCAATTATTCTGGATGACCAGAGAGGAGGTTTTAAATATTCGAAGAGAAGAAGTAGAGAAGCTTCCTTCTCACATCTATGGGAAAAAATGGAAACTCCTATCATGGCTCAATACAGGATAGGAGTCTTGACCTGTTGGTGGAGTATATTAAAGCAATAATGCACAACAGGGTGTGTGTCGTGCTGAGATAACACCATGCCTGGGGTGGTTGGGCATGAGGCCGCAGGCCGACTGCATCCAATGCCCCAGGCGTGGCGTTATCCCAAACAACACACACCCTGGAGTGCATTATTCCTATTATACAATGGCTTGTTGTTATATATAAAATAAAAAAAATTGTTTAAAGAATATTTTTATTAGAGTGGAAAAATATTTTTGTTTCTTAAGAGGAGATGCAAAAAAAAGATAATCTGCCATAATGGTGATAATGATGACAGTAAACATGTGGCATCATGCTGGGATAATGCCATGGGTCCAGCCCCAAACTGACCAATCACAGTCCAAGATTGTTTGTTGCCATTGTATAATATGCATTATTAAATGGGGATGAATATGAACTTAATGCTTTTTGTGGATTGATCCCTTTTCCTTCTATACATTTTGTGTATTTTATTTTCATTTGATTAGTATGATTGAAATGTGATTTAATATTGCTTGTTATTATTTGTTTTGAGTTTTTTTCCAAAACCTTCCTCTACTCTTTTGTGTGTGTGTGTGTGTGTGTGTGTGTGTGGGGGTTATATCAATATGTATTATTTAGATTTTCATTTAGTGTACACTATGAGGTAATACTTCTTTATGTTTTTTATTTTCTTTATGATTTTGTATGATGTAATACAGTTTTATATATTTTGGTTTGAGTTTTGTATAAAATTTTCCCCCTACTATTTTAGTTAGTGGGGGTTATAGTAGTATGATTTTTTTTGTTTTTGACATTACTGTATGATGTAATATTTATGGTTTTTGATTCCTTTTCATTATAATTTTGTATGATGTAATACATTCCTGTATATTTTGTTTTGAAATTTTTGAATAAAAAATTCCCCTACTCTTTTTGAGAAATGCCATGGGATCTTTACTGTCCACCTGATCAACTACCAGAATAGGCAGATGGGACCTCGGTTTGATGTCTCATCTGAAAGACAGCACCTCAGAAGTATAGTACACCCCCTCATGATGCACTACAGTGTCAGTATTGGGATTTTTGTCCCAAGTTCTCAGCTTGGGTCTAGAACGATCAACCTTCTGATTTTTCAGCCTCACAGGTGAGTGTGCTACCTGCTGAGCACTGACACTGCAAATTGCTAATTTTACACACACCTGAGATGTGGGATGCTACATAGTCAAGTGTGCTACATGCTGAGCCAATGACACTGCAAACTGCAAATTTTGCACACACCCGAGATGTGGGATGCTACATAAACCCCAAGAGCAAAGCTTGTGGAGTTAATAAAAGCATACCACACTGAGGGTGTGTGTAAAATTCAAGTTTTACACACTTCCACATGTTTTGTTTTATAATTGCGAAGTAGTGTGTTTTCACCTTGAAATATAACCCAGAAATTATAGAAGATAGTATGGTCAGTGGTTCCAGTAGTTCTAGTTCAATAGTGCAGTCAGGATGAAACATACTGTGTGTGCAGTGGAGGCAGTGTGGGCATGGGAAACCCGGTGCACATTCATCGTTATAACCAGGTGGTTATAATGGTGAGTTGTAACTGAGTTTCCCTATGGGGGAAAATGCTCCCCAATTATATAGACAATGACACATGGGTGGGTGTTTATAAAAGCATCACACATGTCAGGTGTGTATAAATTTCAGATTGCACTCATTGACCCACCCACCTATGTATGATCTTTTTATAACTACTGGTCCAGCTGACTGAATAAATCTGTCACCAATCCTCAGGTGCCATTCAGTGGGGTGCCTAAGGGGTATATGGAACATGATTAACCACAAGAGTGACACTCGTGTGGTTTACATGTTCCGTACACCCCTAGACTGTATTATTCCCTTGAAATTTATAGCTATGCTGTGTCTTATTTTATATAATTTATTGTTAATCTGAAGAGGTGCTGAATACCACACATCTTCCTGTGTCAGCAGAAAACCCGTCTCCAATTAAGAGGTAAAGCACAGCTTTGACACTAAACTCCACCTCATACTAATGGAAGAGTACAGTTATTTTTGCTGCTGAAAATAAACAGTTTCTTGAAAAGGACACTGGCCGAAACAGCTGGTTTTGGAAGACAATCCCAACTGCAGTTGACCATTCAGAATTCGGTTGGTAAATTTGCAGCGTGGAGTATGAGGTTAGAGACATTGTAAAAAACACAAGGGCCCAGATATTCAAATTGCACCTAAATGCGCGCAAAGAGAAGCAAGTCAAGAAGTCAATTGCGACACGCGCAACAGACGCTGATATTCAAACGTGAGCAAGTCAATCATGCCAACCAGCCAACGTCTGAAAATTGCACAACCAGCACCATAGCGCAACCAGGTAGGGGAAGCTGAGCACATATGTCGCACCATAGCGCAACAAGGCCAGCCCAGCTGAGCAGTCGAGATGCGCCATAGCGCAAGCAGGGAGCCCCCCCAGCAGCAGAGCAATGGAACTGCACATCCAGGGAGGTAGGCGGGGCCCACCACCCATGCCACAGATGGGCACAGGAACACAGTGTAGAACTAACAACACACCCCCACACCTGAAGCACAGCATCACCGGTGGAGGGATGGAATATCCACTGGCCCATGGGGACAAGCCTACAAAGCACAGCTGGGCCACGGCACCCCAGCACACCCAATGACAAGCAAATACTGCCACACAAAGGGTCCGGACAACCCAGGTGTACCACAGCCCCCACTGTGCACAGCACACCATACTCTGGAACCCTAAGATACCACCCATGAGCAGTGACTGTGACTGGCACTGCCGGAACCACCATGCCCCCCCACCTGGCACAATGCAACCGTGTGTACCACAGAACTATACAAGCCAGACCCACCAGGAGCCCACAGTGGTGTGTGGCAGCACACGCCAGACCCGGCTGACAGCCACCCACCACACCAGGGACACCCCACACAGACACACACACAATCCCAGGACCACACCACACCAGATGCCATGCACACTGCTGCAACTGAGCACCTATAGCCAGCTGCAAATCAGAGACCACCACAGTATTCATAACAAAATAGATATATATATTCAATGAAAACAGAACAACAACAACAACAGGAACAACAATAACACTATTTACAAATATATACAATACAGGGGGGGGGGTACAGGTACAAGGTAGGGGTGGGTGTGGGGTAGGGGTGAAGAACGTGGTGAGGGAAGGCAGGGTGTGAGGAAAGGGTAAAGGGTGTAGTTGTGGGGCAGCTACTGTCCCCCAGGCTGCAGATCTGCAGGCCGGCTCAGACCCCGTGTCCCTCTCTGGCGTCGCACACCCCTCCGGTTCATCTCCCTGAGGATGCCGATCGATTCCTGGGATATCTCCAACAGGCGGTGGATGGCCTGCTCGATCCTGCACAGGACCCGGATACCTAGGGCAAGGGAACAGAATCAATGGCTAGGACTGTACACAACCCTGAAGCCCACCCAGTATGCATGGCATACAGCCAAGTGCCCCAACCTGAGATGGACTGCACACACTCACAGTGACCGTGCACGGGCCAAGCCCAACCAGGCAGCAACAGCCATGTGTGCCACTACACACACACCCCACCCATGCCCAGCACAGCACGACCAAGGCAGTACAGTGACATATCTACGTGGTGGGAAGGTAGTGCCACAGCCATGTGCCCAGTGCATGCATGAACCACCAGTGACGCACTCACAGATATGCAGTGCCACTGGACAGTGCTGACTGTCACACGTCACGTGCATGGCAGTGTTGTCCATGGATGGTGGCCATGCTCTATCCCCCCCATTGCACACAATAGCATCCATGATGTAATGACACTCACCCTCATCCAGCTGCTGCTGCTGCTGTGGTGGCTGCTGCTGCTGCGGCGGCTGCTGCTGATGCTGCTGCTGCTGCTGTTGCGAGCCCATACTGCTGCCTCCTCTGCCAGCCACCCCTGCAGCACCCCTGTGCGCCTCAGCCTGGGCCCTCCTCTGCTCCTCCACGCCTGTGGGAAACAAATGTTGAGGGACACATTAGTGAGATCCAAATGCAGACAGCCCCCTGCCCCAATGAGTGTACCTGCCCACACAGCCAGACCCATGCATCACACACCTGCAAACACTGACACAGCCAACCATGGAACAACCCTCCTCCATGCTCTGGCCCCAATACACAGTTATACCCATGCGGACAATACAGGTGTATAGATGGCTCACCCACCTGTCCTAGGCACAATGCCCCTCCTGGCATGGGACCTGAGGTGTGCCAGCAGTGCCTGCTCCGCTGTCCTGCGCTGCCCTGTGATCTGCTCCAGAGCAGTGGCCACCTGCTGCCACACTTGGGTGCGGGCCAAGTCTAGGGGTTCCCCCCCAAACAGTGGCCCATAGTGAGGCTCCACCATGGCCACTAGGTTGGCCACCTCTAAGCCACTCCACTGGGGAGCTCTTCTGCGTGCCATGTCATCAATTTGATAGTAGACAATATGGCGCTCCGCAGCATGGCAACCCCACGTGGAAATGTTGTGCAATACAACCCCGTCTGTCCCTATCGTGCTGTTCAGGCAGCGCTGTCGGTCCCTATCATGCTGTTACTGAACAGCGCGATAGAGCTGCACACATGCCAGACGTACAGTGCCAAGGGGGCAAAGATCGGGCACAAGGTCATGTCTCTGGTGCAAGGCCATGCACAGCACCATCAGACGTCTACACATCCAGCGTGAGCGGTCACCTGCATGCCAGTGCCACAGTGGACTAGTGTGCAGTTGTGCCACAGTGCCATGTGGTGACCAGCGTTGCAGCGCCACTGGCACAATGGTGGCCGTGTCCTGAATAGCTGACAGCACGTAATCAGTGCGGCAGACGCCTGCGTAAGGTACCTGGGCATGCACAGTGCGGTGTACTACGCAGTCACAGAACTGCGCCATAGGCTCAGCTGGCTCAACCGTATTGCGCAAAGCGCAATGCGCGATATTCAGCCAACATATGCAAATCAGCTGATCAGCCATTCAAAGGCGCAGCAGCGTGATTTGCATCCCATTAAAGTTGCTCCACTCCTAATTTGCATGCATTGCACTATAAATGTGCGACAGTGATCTGCAGTGGCCATATTTGGCTACTGCAGGTGATAGGTGGGTTGCATGCTGTGTGATGTTATGGACTATGGTCATGGGATAATGCTGTGAACTGCACAGTCACAGGTGTCCACTTCCACCCATACAGACCGTGACATGGCCGAGCAAGGACTGGATGAGGAGGATGATGGTGGGTGGAGGAGGAGGCCCAGCTTCACAAGGGCTGAAACAGAGGCACTCTACGAGGCCTACCTGGATGAGGAGCCACTACTCAGTGGACGGCGGGGCACCCCTCAGGCCCATGCTGCTGCATGGGAGGGGGTAGCTCGTGCCGTAAACCTGCACGGAAGCCACCAGCGCTCTGTGCAGGAATGTAAGAAGAAGGTGGGGATAGACAGGAGACGGGTTAAGTAGAAGGTGGCAGCACTCAGGGCGGCACGCGCTGCCACAGGTGGGGGCCAGCCAGAGGTGGCGCAGCTGACCCCGGCAGAGGACCGTCTTGCTGCATCCATGCAGCGCAGTGCCATTGAGGGCATTCCAGGAGGTGGCTTCCAGACAGGTGGAAGCCCATCACTGCACGGTATGACATGGTGGGGGGTGGGGGGGGAAGGTTGATCCCATGCACTAACATGTTCTCACTTTCTGTTACAGATCCTGTGCACCTGCAGGGGACAGTGGTGGTGGGCCTGTGCACTGTGGACATGCAGCCAGAGTTGGAGGAGGGTCCATCCACCTCTGCTGGTATCCGGCATGCATTGCACCAGTGTGCATGCCTGGCCGCCATCTCCAATGTCAGTGAGTCAGGTGTGGGGGGTGCCCTTCCTGTGTCCCAGCAGTCTGGCATGCAAGCATGCCAGCACACTGTGGCTGAGGCTGTGGCACAAACCTGCACCATTGATGATGCAACGTCCGCTATGGGCAGTGACATGTGTGTGTCACATAATGGACACACAGCAGGACAGACCATGCCCATGGACCTAGAGGGTTCCAATGTGTGTGCCAGCATGTCAGCACAGTCCCAGGCTGTGCCTGTCAGCACTGGTGGGGCAGCACCGGTGGCTGTGCAGGTCCCTGGCACTGTTGCAGACACAGCATTGGAAGGACTGGTCCCTTGGGAACAGCAGGCAGAGGGGCAGCAGCGGCAGTCACCCACTGGGTCTGGGGGTACAGGGTTCAGCGGTGGCGTATGCACACCGCCTGTTGACTTGCCCATACCTGGTCCTGGTGAACAGTGCCCACCCTCAAGGGGTGTTGAGCATCAGGCCCTTCCATCCCCTGGGGGACAGGTTGCCGATTTGGCAGACGACCCGCTTGATGAGCACACCCACCTGCTGCGGGCATCAGTACAGCAGCAGATGCGGGTTGCAACGTCCATGGAGGCACTGTGTGTGGCTGTGGAGCGGCACAGCAGGGACAATGCAATGATCCTGGCAGAGATGGTCCAAATGCGGATGGATGTGACCGCAGCCATTGACAGGCTGACCCCGGCATTGGTCGCTGTCATGGCCACATTGGGCACACAGTCAGGTGCCCCTGTACCGCGCACCCCACGCAGTACGCTCTCCACTCCATGTTCCCGGCATTGTGCGACACCCAGCCTGTTGACGCTGAGTTCTGCTGTGGGCATCCCGAGCACCCCTGGTGCAGGTATGTTCGGCATGCTGCAGACCCCTGTGCAGACAAGGTCGCGCTCACGCAGTGGGACCCCTGGTGGTCCATCGGTGCCACCCCATGTGACCCATGCTCAGCCTGCCAGTGCGGCTGGGTCATGGCGGGGCCACCCATGCATCCGTGGTGGCCGTGGCTCAGTGCCACCTGACTGACCTGTCTCCCAGTGCGGGCCCTGTCTGGTGCTGCCCTGTGTGCAATGTGTGTCTTGGTGGGCAGTGCACCGGTGGGTGCCCTGCCCAACACGCCGACACACAGACCACCTGCACACCCACCCAACTGCTGTCCACAGGTGCGTGTGCATGATGATGCCTGCATTGTACTGTACACCAAGGTGCAAGGGTGCCCAACATCTGACACACATACATGGACAGTACAGGTGGTGGGGGTGGTCTGTGGATCTGTGTGTTTGACATGTCTGTTCCTGCTCTGCTGTGCAACTGCCCCTGTGCTCTGTGTGCCTGGTGTGTGTGTGTGTGTGTCCATGTAGCGTGTAAGTGTTCCCCCCTCCCTGGTGGTGTGTTTTTGCGCCTGTACCCTTCCACTCCCCTTGCCGTCATGCACCCCTGGTGTGTTACCCTGTGTGTATGTGGGTTGCGTCTAGACAGTGTTGGTTGCACATGGCCCCATGACTTACCTGTTTGCAAGTGCTCCTCTGTGATGGTGTCCCAGTGCAGCTGGGCCTGCCGGATCAGTCGGGGTCATGCCGTCCAGGGGGCTGCTCATCCCATCATCACCGGTGTCACGGTGTCCCTATTGCTGTCCTCTCCTCGACCTGTACGGCTATCCCACAGTCTTTGGCTATGTTGTGCAGGATACAACAGGCCAGGAATATCCCACAGGCCTTTGAGGGCTGTACTGTAGGGCACTGCCGGAGGTGTCTAGGCATCGGAAGCGTGCCTTCAGCATCCCAAACACCCACTTGATGATGTTGCGTGTGACGGCATGTGCCTCATTGAAGCGTTGCTGTGATAGGGTTGTGGGGCGCCGGTAGGGTGTGAGCAGCCAGGGACGGAGTGGGTATCCACTGTCACCTGTGTGGAGATAGTGGGGGTTAGTATCATGTTCAGGTACATATTGTCCCTAGCCCTGTGTGCCACCCCCATGGCACCTTTGGCTTGCCCACCTGTCCCCCAACTTTGCCGCTTCTACATGCATACTCATCCACTAGGTGTCCTGTGGGGATTTCCCCACTCTTGAATCGATGGCACAGTGCAGACTGGTACCATATGAATGAATCATGTGCTCTGCCAGGGTGTGTGGCACAGACATTGATGATGCACCCACTGGCATCACACACCACCTGGCAGTTGACACTGGGTACCCTTCCGGTTTAATATGCGGCCCCGCCGGGGCCAGGTGGTGTCGCGAATAGCCACATGGGTGCAGTCTAACCGCCCCTAGCGCCAGGCATACGTGCTACCCTGTGGAACTCCTGTATGTTTGTTGTACGCTCTGCCGCGGTGCTGGGGAAATGGATGTACTCACAGCATGTGGCAGCAGTGCGCGCGAGGAATGGGTGAGGATGCGTGATGTGGCCGACTGTGTTATGCCTGTGGTGTCCCCTGTTGGCCTCTGGAAGGTACCCGTGGTGAGCAAGCACATGCAGGCTGTTACCTTTGTCTCCACTGGCAGAGCGTGACTCCGTCGTGAGGGTGCCTGCATCACATCACTGCACAGCTCACAGAGCCGCCTCAGTATTGTCCTGTTCAGGTGGTACTGGCCCATAATCTCGACATCTGAATACAGCTCAAAGCTGATGCAGGCACAGTACTGCCTGTTGGGGGTGTACCGCCGACGGGCCCTTCCACGGCCATGTCCCCCTGCAGCATGCCTTCTCACCCCCCTCACTACAGCTTCCATGTGGAAGGTGGCACTGTCCATCTCCCTGGCTGGTGTCCCCCCACAAGCTGTTGTTCTTCTGTTCCCCCCGCTGTCCTGACTTCTACCTCCACTGCACCGGGTACACCTACTGGCCTCCGAACTCTGTGGCCCCACACGCCTTCGGCTGCCACTATTCTGTCCTGCCTACTCCCTGGCCTGCACTGGTTGCTGCTGTGGCCTGCTCTCTGTTGCTGCCTCATGGGCATTCCCTGTCAGGTTCTTGCACCTCATCCTTGAGCCTTTTTATTTTGGCTCATTTCCGCCGTGGCGCAACTTCCGGCTAATCCACTGTTGCGCATTGCTCAAGCCTTTGAATATCGCATTGCACACTTCATGCATGGATCCACCCCCTCTGGTTGCGCATGCCTTCATTTGCATTGTGCTGTTGCTCAGCATGTTTTCAGTGGCGCAACTGCCTCCGCTGAATATCGCGGAATGGCGCATTTTCGGACTTGCGTTGGCGCAACCCTATTGCGCATGGCGCAACCCTTTTGAATATCCGGGCCTAGGTGTTTCAAGGACTTTGATTGAGGTGGAATCTCATAATCCAGGGCTGGCCTTGAATTAAAAGATTTACTTGGATTTACAGAGTTGAAACAATGGCTCGTTTCTTACTTTTTGGTCATATCCATATAATAAAGAGGCTTCACACATCAAGGGTGTGTTAAAGAGTTATCATTGCTCACCTTATTTTATTTTGTATAATTACTGACTTCTCCTGTTCCTCTGTTGTTGCTGTGCTGTCACTCCCGCCCCCTCCCCTGCCATTTTCACAAATGTCAGTTTTGGTTTTAATGTTGAAGGAGAATGGTCAGCACTAAGAATCCCACACCCACATGTGGAGCTATTCCCAGTTTGCACTTTGTGAGCAAAAAACATTTTTGTTTACTTATTTACTGCAGTATTGTAGGTGGTATCAGATTGATTCTGCTGACTTGCATGCTGATATTTTCTGTAACTACAAATCCCAGAATCGTCTGCAACTGACAGAGGAGCACTTCAGCAGTGGGAGATTCAATAGTCTGCAGCGCATGTTAGAGCTTCTATAAGCTCTGATCAGATGTTTGCCAGTCCCATTGTTCTTCCTGAGCAGCCAGCAATAAGAGTGCCACACTCAAGTGTGGGGATGGTCCCAATTTGCACTTTGTGTGAATAAAATCTTACTGCTTACTGTAGTATATTAGATTGTATCAGACTAATTTGCTTACTTCTAGGCTGTCATTTTTTGTAACTACAAATCTCAGAATCCCCTGTAGCTGACATCAGAGTATGGCAGCAGCAGTGAGAGATTCAATAGTCTGAAGTGCACGTTAGAGTTTATATAAGCTGTGATCTTTCATTTGCAGATCCTGCTGTCCTCCTGAGGCTAAATGCAGTCACAGAAGACTGTACTTAGCCCTGGGAGAACAGGATTGGAAAACATCTGATCAGCGCTTATTAGATCTCTAACATGCACTGCAGGCTACTGAGTCATCCACTGCTCCAGTTCTGCTGCAATGTCAGCAGTAAGGGATTCTGGGATTTGTAGTTACAGAAAATGTCAGCCTGGAAGTAAGCAAAATAAGTCTGGTGCAATATCCTATACTACAGTAAATAGTAAGTTAAAAAAAATGTTTTTGCACATGAAGTGCAAATTGGGACCAGCCCTGCACTGAGGTGGGGGCCCTTGGTGCCAACTGCTCCCCTTTACCCCGGGAGGACAACAGGACCAGCAAACAAAAGAGTGAAGCCTATAAAATTGGGACCAGCCCTGCACTTGGGTGTGGGGGCCCTCGGTGCTGACTATTCCCCCTTTGCCCTGGGAGGACAACGGGACCAGCAACAAAAGACTGGAGCCTATAAAGATTGGTACTAGCTCTGCACTTGGGTGTGGGGCTCTTAGTGCTGACTGTTCCCATTTAACAGCATTGTTCAGCTTGTAAAATCCCCTGCTAGCAAACTAATAGATTTTATGCCTTTTAAAAAATATCTAGTTGATTCTGACATTTGTTGTTGTCTTTGCAGGATGAAGTCTCTGTGCTCCTGGTCACCTGCTGAGTGAAGCAGCATTAAAGAGTGAATGGGCAAAGTGCAGTGAAGCTGTATGAGGCTACAGGTATTATTGAAGGGTGAAGTAAGCATGAGAAAAGTTTCACTGTTGGCTAGAATCAGCTGCTTTAGATGGTGCATGCTCACTGTTTTACACACATGTAGAACTGAGCAAAAGCTGTGTAAACTGGCAATAGATAGACATGGTTTCAGTGTATAATAGGGCCTAACCAGTAACTACAGATTTCAAAGTCTGTAATAGCTGAGTAATTTAAAAGACTGGAGTAAATGTAGAAACTGGAAATGAGCTGTTTACAGCTTATGTTGTCTTTCCGGGTGAAACATTTTTAACCTCCCCAAAAAAATCTAGAGTAAGTGAACTGTGCCTAAGGAATGTCGTCACCACCCTATGGGCCATGAGTGGCGGGTCTGCTATAGTATATGGCCAAGATGAATACAGAATAATGAGAGCAGCATCTCTTAGTTTGGAAATTTACATGAAATGTTTGAAAGAATGTGAATATCATGCGTACTGTAAGTGCCTGTGGGCAACTGAACATCAAGATAAAGCTAAACATGTGTTTTGACTCGATGTACAATTTGTGCTGCGTGTGCTGCTGGGATGATGCTTGCCATAAACAGCCTTGTAACTCTCCCAGAAGTGATATTAGCAATGTGTATATGACATTTGACAGCAACTGCAAGAGCTACTTTATAGATATAGACCAAATGATTTAAAGAGCTAGTAGCACCAGAAAAAGCAGACGAAGAAACATTATTTTTTTTCAAGTAGTTAGTTAATATTTTTATTTCTAAAGTACTTTTCTTTTTTCCTTTTGCTCATTATAATGTTCTATACCTGGAAGTACTAGATATGATACAGACCTTCAAATTCCTGAAGGGAATTACCAGGGCAAACTGCGGGGAACTATTTAACTTGAATACCAGGTCGCAGTCACACGGTCACAAGTGGAATCTAACAGAAAGGAGGTTCAGGAGAGACATGAGAAAATACTATTTTTGCAGAAACAGTGGTGGAGCTGTGGAACAGGTTGCCAGCTGAGGTGGTAGGTGCAAAAACTATTACTGGTTTTAAGCACGGCTGGGACCGAATGCGGGGTATAGTGGCTGCTCAGGGTGTCAGAATCAGAGAGAAGAATGGAGGGGTGGTGGTGAGGGCTAAGACCCTGGAGTAACAATAGGCTTCAGGGCTAAATAGGAAACTTCAGCAGACTTACTGGACCTTTGGTCCTTTCTGCCATCACTGTCTATGTAAAGTAAAGAGCAGGGGCTCAATTTTCAAAGGTCAGAGAATAACACAAGGTGCTTGCACCAGAAAAGAATGATGCAAGGAACAAGTGGCGGCAAAACCTGTGTCAAGTCTGATTTTTTTTTTTAACGTGAAGTATTTTATTATTTTCAACATTAAGGAAAACCAGTACAATACATACCATACAGAATAGAGTTACAGATACAAAGTCAGCATCGTGGCAATCACTTGTGTATAAATAAACTGAGGAGTACACACAGCATTGCATTCCTAAATACAGCAGGGAATAATCCATCCTGTCTGTAGCACAACATGAACACATTACCAAACTAACATTTACTTAAGAGCACCCAACAGAGTTCTTAAAGGGAGTAGTAAATCCTAATCTCAGCCAACCAGAGAGATAGTCCGTCCTAAACAGTGCAGCTCTGGATAACTAATATAATCATTGTTGGGTTTTTCTATCAACTGTACAAGGAAGTATGGGGAAGAGGGTCAGTGGAGCAGTTATGCATCAGTACACTCAAGTGGGTGGATTTCCAGGAGGTGGGGGAGGCACCACGCTTACGTGTGAATGGAGGTATGCACCATATTTTTGGTGATACTTGGGCTCCTTATGTAGACTGAGGTAGGAAAGGTGTTAGAGGATGGACAACTGTGCTACTGCCGACTGAGGTGGGAAGGGTGTTAGAGGATGGACAGCTGCACTACTGCCGCCTTCCAGGCTAGCAAGGATGGGGAGCCAGGTTGTCTCCATTTCATAAGAAGGATGTCCTTAGCCTCCATTAGTACTGTGGTTACCCATTGTTTCGCAGGGAGAGGGAGGTGGTCTAGTGTGGAGGTGTCTCCTAACAGCACTAGTGGGGGGATCAGTAAGATGTCCTATCCAATCACTTTAGAGCAATCATTTTGTATCCCAGCCCAGAAATTAATTATTTTCAGGCATTGCCACAGGACATGTAGGAGGTGAGCAGGGTCTTGCTGACATTGCCAGCATTGTACATTGGGAATTAGGCCCATCCAATACACATGTGCCAGAGTACGGTACCATTGATGTAGTATTTTCAATTGTATTATTTGGCTTCTCTATAGCGAAGGCGGGCTTGTCTCAAGAAGCAAGCCCATAGCTCCGGGGATATCACAATGCATAGCTCTTGTTACCAGTGGGACCTGCAGTGCTCCAAGTTAGGGGGACATGCATCCTGTAGCACCTTGTATATAGCTCCAGCGATGTCCTTCTGTCTCCTAGGATCATACATGGTGTCTAGCCAGTCCCATTTAGGTGTTTCGGCTATGGATTGCCAGAGAGACTTCAAGGCGTCCTGGAGTTGCAGGTACTTCCAAAAGTCAAGTCTGATTTTTGAATGCAGCTTGCGTCAAATACAGAACTGCCTGTGCCAAGGTGGCCTGCATCAGGCCTGCATCAAAAAAATGCATGTGCCATGTTGCAACAGGGCTTGCATCAACAAAAAGGACGCACCACCCCATTTGTTTTCTTATTTTCAAAGGTGGAAGCTGTTGATACTGCGCCAAAGATGCATGGCGCTGTCAGATCATCCAGAACTGGTCTAAATAACACTGGAGCATATAAAGGTGAGGGTAGATTATGTAGCAGGTTGGTTATAAAGCCAGAATTTCCCTGCTGGACTAGTGTAGAGTGTTTGTGGGGCTTAACATGCCGTTGTCTTAGTCATTTCATCCGTGGTATTTTTTGACTCAGCTTGAGTCATTTCTCACTCCATACATCATCTTTCTGATGCAGCTTGGATCATTCTCACTTCGTGCATCACTCATTTTTTTGACTCAGCTTGAGTTATTCTCACCCCCTGCATCACCTTTTTGAATCAGCTTGAGTCATTCTCACTACATGCTTTTTGACTCAGTTTGCTTTAGTCTCTCCACATGCAACATGTTTTTGATGCAGCAGACTTCTAGCGTCATTTTGGAGGACTTTGCCATGGAGAACACTTTTCTTGCAAAATAGAGTGCACAGCATTTGGCGCACCTGGATTTGATGTAAGGTGGTTGCTTGATGCACCTAGCATCAGTCTAAGAGCCCTTTGAAAATCCAACCCCAGAACTTTACCTATAGACTGACAGAGCTTGTTCTAGTCCTCTTCATATTTCATCAGCTGTGACCTAATGCACGGAGACGTCACTATTGATAAATCATGCAGCAGATACATTCAGTTACACTGTACACAGTATATTTTTATTTAAAAGGGAGCCTGATGTCAATTTTGAAAGGCTTTGCCTATGGTTCAGTGGGCTGAAGCAACCTGCCATACCCCCGCCTGAGTTATTTAAGGCAGGCTCTCCAGCTTCCTTCAGAAGCATTTTTTCTTTGCCCCACCATCCTCCCCTCCTCCTCCAGCAGCTCACCTCTCTCCTTGGGGTTCCTTCCTAAGGCACCTTTTGCCAAGGGAATCCTTCTCATGGCACCTCTAAGGGTGGAACTCTCCTTCAGGGTTCCTTGCCTTCAGTACCCCTACAGGGTGGTAGTCCCCTTGGAATAGAGAGGCAAACAGCCACAAAGGTTTATCAACAAGTTGTACAAGCATAACACTACATTAAGTTTCATAAGCCCATAGAAATATAATTTGTTATATTTGAAATTTCAACACTTTATTGATTTTAAAAGTAAAAAGACATCAAAATACATGTCCAGTTAACTCGTGTCCAGGATAAACAACCCACCCCATTAGCACCCAAAATGCTGTCCCCAGAATATAAAATGGAGAAAAAAGAGATACAAGCTACAGAAGCCCCCCCAAATCCCCATTTACAAGCCTAAACCACCAATCACCCCCACCCTTAACCCTCCCTCCCTGGAGTGTGCCACCCCCGCTCCCTATTACAAAAGCATGATAAAGGACTATGAATAAAATAAATACAGTGTACCAATAAAATACAGAGGTGCATACAGAGACATATCTAACAAAGATTATTCATAGATTATTCATGCAAGTATAAGGCATATAGTTTACCCCATTTTTTATTAAATGAGCCCATACAGTTGCGTGCACTGGCAGTCAGTCTTTCAGTTTTGAAACAAGCAGATAAATTCTTTAGCCGTTCCGTGTAAGATATGGTCTGTTGATCCAACCAATGCTTAAGTACCAGTTTCTTAACCACCATTGAAATTAGTGCCATGTGGAATTTGCGCTCCTGGATATCAATATTGGAATATATACCTAAAATACATATGTCTATAGTGAACAACTCATCCAAACCCAATAAAGGATCTAGTTTAGATTGAATTGTTTGCCATAAAGTAGCTACTTTTTCACAGTACCAAAAAATATGTAACAAGTTTCCTTCAGCCTGACCACATCTAGGACAGTTAGAAATGGGAAGCTTACCCAATTTAGCTAATTTAACCGGAGTATAGTACATATTATTTAGGATATGATATTGAGTGAGCCTAAGTCTATCCTGGGTGTGGTATCTGTGCAGATCTTTCCAAATTTGGGCCCAATTAAAAGTGGTATTTGGCAAAAGAGAAGTCCAAACTGCGGAACCCAACAGGGTATTAGGGAATTTAAGGCCTAGTAGGAAGGAATAGATCCTTGACATCCCATAGGGTCTGCTTAGATGTTCCTGTATTTGAAGATGAAAAGGCCTAACCTGAGATTCCTTAAAATCAGTACCAAAACTACCCATTACCAGATGTCTCAATTGGAAGACCTTAAAATTATCCTTCTGAGGTATTTTGAAACTTGCCATGATTTCGGGAGAAGAGAGAAGAGAGCCTTGTGAGAAAAAACTTTCTATCAGGACTCCTTGTAACTGAGGAAGCCATCCTGATGAGATCGGTGATCCACCAATTCTGATATCAGGATTCAGAACAAGGGACTGTGCCATGTCTCTCTCTCTTGGAGGAGATTCTAAAAAAGTGCCAGCATTGGGCAAGAACTTTAAGCAAAATACCAATGACTGACTCCTGTACTGAAGTTGGCAATGCCGAGTTTGAAAGGAAGAAAATAGTAGGCGAGTTAAGGTTATTCGAATCTAGAATCTGTCTTTCGAGTTGGAGCCAAATAGGAGTGAAATCATTGTCCCTAACCAACAACCATCTCCCCAACTTCAACAAATGGCTAGCCCAATAATACAAAACAAAATTGGGAAGATGAAGTCCTCCCATATCTTTGGGAAGACTAAGCTTAAGGAAGGAATGTCTGGGACACTTGCCCTGCCAAATAAATTTAGAAATGGTGGAGTGAAAATGCAGCAAATAAGATAGAGGGAGCCACAGATTAAGTAAATTTAAAGGATAAAAAAGGCCGGGCAGAATGTTCATCTTAATAATATTAATCTGGCCCCATAGAGAGAGAGGAAGTTTAGACCATCTTTGAAGATCCTGTTGAATATTCGTCATTAGATCATCCAGATTAAGTTTCCTGAGCAACCCAGGGTCTTTAGTAAGGTATAATCCTAAATATTTAATCAAATGTGGAGACCATTTCATCCCGAATTGGGTGAAGTTAGCTTTGTGGGTAAATGCATTTAAGGGAAATATTTCTGTTTTCGCAAGATTTAACTTGTAATTTGATAACCGACCATACTGTGTAATAATTTGTAAAGCATGAGCTAATGATGTATCAGGATATGCCAAATGAAGCAAAATATCATCCGCATATACCGAAAGAGTCAATGACTGCTGAAAAACTGGGCAACCCTGTACATACGAGGACCGTTTAATGTTGAGAAGGAGAGGTTCCAGATATAAATTAAAAAGGAAGGGGGATAATGGGCACCCTTGTCTAGTGCCAGTGAACAGAGAGAACTGAGAAGAAAAGACCCCATTACAATAAATCTTTGCGGACGGGGACTTATACACCGTCTGGATCCATCTGATAAATGTGACAGGAAACCCCATTTTCTTAAGTGTGGCCCAGAGAAAATCCCAATATAATTTGTTATATTAATGGATAAGTTGTGATATCAAACAGAAATGCATTCTTGTTTCTGTGTGTCTATTAAAGGGGAACTGTCAGCATTAAAAGCCCCACATCCAAGTGTGGGGCTGGTCCTAACATACACTTTGTGTGTAAAAACATACAGCATTACTGTTTACTGAGTATAGTAGATTGTATCATGCTAATTCTGTTGACTTGCAAGCTGACATTTTCTGTAACAAAAATCCCAGAATCCCCTTCTACTGACAACAGAGGAGGGCTGCAGCAGTGGGATATTTAATAGCATGGAGTACATCTTTGAGTTTTATAAGCTCTGATCTTTTGTTTGCTGTTCCTGCTGTCCTCCTTGTGCTTAGTACAGCCACAGATGGCTGTGCTTAACCCCAGGAGAACAGCTGAACCAGCAAATGTATGATTGGAGTTTCTAAAAAGTTCTAAAATACACTGCAGGCTATTGAATCTGTAACTGCTGCAGCCCTCCTCTGATGTCAGCTGCAGGGGATTCTGGGATTTGTAGTTACAGAAAATGGTAGCTTGCAGGTCAACAGAATTAGTGTGATACAATCTGCTATACTGCAGTAAACAGTAGGTAAACAAAATGTTTTTTGCTCACACAGAGCGAATTAGGACCAGCCCCATACTTGGGTGTAGGGCTCTTAGTGCTGACAGTTCTCCTTTAAACGGGGGGTGGAGGGTTGAACCACAGAGACTGTTTAGGGTCCATGGAAGTACAATAGGTAGGACATTTAAGGGCATACTGTGTCAAGTGATGCTTTTCTTCTAATAGTTTCTATTAGGAAGTAGACCCTATATTCTCCATAACGACCTAGTGGACTGTCACACCATTATGATACACAGAAAGTCACAGCTGATCAATCTTTCATGTGGGAAGCCATTACACAGTCACACTAACTGAAAACAGCTGTGACAACATCTGACAGCTTTCTCACACTTTGTAGTCAGACCCCTAACAGATACAAAACAAGCATTTGTCAATGACAAAAGTTTGCTTGCTGGCATTAGTAGTGGAAGTGCAGGAGTTAGACAGATGCAGTATAGGAATGGCATTGAAGTATTGAACTGACGCCAACTCCACCCTCACCCTGCGGAGATGGACAGGCATTGGGATGTGCATTTGGGTTGTCGTCCATGATGGTCATGACAGTTCACCTCACCCTACCCTTCAGACACTGACAAGTGTCGAGGTGCATTGGGGTGTTTGGGCTTTACAGTCACCTCATTCCATAAGGAAATACACTGAAATGGGTGCAGTTTTGGTAGAATGGTGTGAACTCTGGGGGCAAAGTGTCCAAGGTGCACCTTGATGCCTATCACTGGCTACAGGGTGGGGGTGGGGATGGAATGGCATGAGCATTACTGTTGACAATCCCAAGTCACACCCCTGATGCCTGTCAGTCCCTACAGGGTAGGGCGTTATGGTCAAAAGCCCTAATGCTCTGGGCATTTCTTGGTATTTTTTACTCCAAGTTTTCCACATGGGCTTTTTGTGACCCCACTGCATGAACAGTGACACTATCAGTTCTTTAGACGAAAGGTAATTTTGCACAGCGACTGCCCCATTTGGTGCCACAGATGCAAAAACACATTTTGAACAGGATGTGACAGGTGTACTGTTCATGAGGAGGTGTAAAAAATGGCATTGTTGAAAATCTGGAGTGAAAATATACAAATACTGGTGAAGTCACAAGCGTGCGTAGAAACTGTGCAATGTACACCCATAATTTAATTAGTTTGGGGATTTTTTATAGCAGATTTTCAACATAAGCATTTTGGGACCTCCGATCATGAACAGTGTCACTGTGATTTTCTTAATCTGTCCTGAACACTAATTTCCCACAACGACTGCACTATTTTGCACCGGAAGTGTGAAAACACATTTTGGCCAGGGTGTGAAAAATGACAGCTGTACTGTTCATAAGGAGGTATAGAAAAATGTCAGTGTTGAAAATCTGGACTGAAAATATTACAAATTTGTGAACTTAGGAGGGTGCGTGGAAATTGCACAATGAACGCTCATAACAGAGTCATTTTATGGGCTTTTGTCACCAAATTTTTAACATAGCCATTTTAATGCCTCTGCTCATGAACAGTGTCGTTGTGATTTTCTTAATGTGTCCTGAACATTCATTTCACACATCGACCACGCCAATGTGCGCTACATGTGCAAAAACACATTTTGGGCAAGAAATGAAAAATAACAACTATTCTGTTCATAAGGAGGTGTGGTAAAATGGCAATGTTGAAAATATGGAGTGAAAATATTAAAAATCCTCAAAGTTACGAGCATGTGTAGGAACTGCACAATGCATGCTCATAAAATAGTCATTTTGGGGAATCTTTTCACCAAATTTTCAACATAGGATTTTTAGGGGCCTACCTCATGAATTGTGACACTGTCATTTCATTAATCAGTCCTGAAAGATGGTTCCGTGCAGTGACTGCAAAATCACCTTTTAGGACCAAATAACAAAATGACAGTGACTGAGTTTATGAGGTGGGGCCCCAAGAACCCCATGACAAAATTTTGGTGAAACAATTCCCCAAAATGGCCAAGATATGCACCAAAGTTGAAAAAAACCCATTTATGCCACCATACAGCTTACTGGCATTTCTTCAGTTCATGGTCGGCTTTGAAGAGTGCAGACATGTTCTCGATCCACCGAAGATCGTCTCGCCAGGCTCCGGAGGTAAGTATTGGGCCGGGGGTGTGTGGAGAAGTGGGTGCACAGAGGGTGGGCATGGGTTTGGGGAGGGGGCAAGACAGTCAACAAGGGACTGTTTTTTCTTACAGGTGTTTTTTTTTCTTTTTTACGAAGACAACGTGGGACTTTTGCCACGCTGGGGTGGACTCCCAGCATAGCAGCTGGAAGTTTGTTTGAGGGGCAGTGGAGCCGATGGGGGATTGGGTACCCCCGTCAGTCATACAGACTTTTGTCACGCTGGGGTGGGCTCCCAGCATGGTACCTGGAAGTCTGTTTGGGGGGCAGTGGAGCCGACGGGGGATTGGACACCCCCGTTGGCCATACAGTGTTGGGGGGGAATGCATGAGCACACTGGGGTGGGCTCCCAGCATACTACTTGGGTGTTTTTTGGGGGAAGGGGAACCAAGAAAAAAACAGCTGTCTATGACAGCTGTTCAGATGCAGTGCTGACACGTAGGCACTTTGCATACTGCTGATGGCAGTATGTAAATTGCCTGCCGACGGTGGTATGCAAATTGTCTACACATTACCACTACTGATTGTAGCAGTCTTTTGCTCTGAACTGTACACCACTGCATTTGAACTGCTGTCATAGACAGCGCGGACATTTATTGGTGCGGTGAGACTGCGCCTGCAAGAAGGAGCAGGGCATTGAAGGGTGGCACACCTACTTAAAATTGTGATGGTGGCATCTATGTTTCTTGCACATGCGTGCAAACAAATATAAAAATTAACTATGGGGGACTGTGTGATTAATTATTTTTTTTCCCTCTGTCAGTGTGTTTTGCCCTTGTGAATGATTCAAGCTTTACTCTAGAGGTTTATGTAGCAAAACATAACTCAGGTGTGGAAAAAACTCACATTACACAGTCACCCATACATTATTCTATATGTACAAATTGTGTTCAACCAAAATAGTTAATAATCTCTATTGAAAGCTTGATAACATTTATTCTTCATCTACATTTGTGTTACAGTACTTGAAGACATAAAATTACTATTTAAAGGCAAAATATACCCATATGTACCACTTGTAATTTGTGATGCCATCAGAATATGTCCTAATTGAATGTTGTTTTCTTGTATTTTGGATACCTTGAATTCTTTCCAATTAACTGGACTAGTACTAATGTTACTGGGTAAAAGCAGGACTCCGCTGCAAATGAGATGCTACGTATTTGCTGGGCTATCCTAGGTAAATAAACTGCAAAATAAAAGAAAATACAAAATAATTATTTATTTTTTTATTTGAAAATGTTTTAAAAACTTTATAAAACAAAAACCTAATCTA
Organism: Neoceratodus forsteri; assembly: GCA_016271365.2. Taxonomy (NCBI): domain Eukaryota; kingdom Metazoa; phylum Chordata; order Ceratodontiformes; family Ceratodontidae; genus Neoceratodus; species Neoceratodus forsteri. The sequence continues at coordinate 1,025,875,901 of CM028130.1, read as the reverse complement.
AATCAAAAATGGTCCTGTGGGCTTTGTTGCCATGTACCATCTCTTTTCCTAGTATCCCAGTAGGTATCTGTTACTGGGGTTGGGGAGGGGGTGGCAAAGAGATTAACCCTGGGCTAGCCACCTGGGCAGAGATAGAGGTTTTTTTATTTTATTTTTATACAGAGTGTCTGAGGGTGCCAAGTATTCAGAAAAAGGCAGTCACTCACCCACTAGTTCCCATTGTTCTGCACTGATTAGGTAACCCTCTGAAATAATGTTTTCAGACAGAATGTCCAGGAAATAGAGAAAAATGCAGAGCACATAGCACAAGAAAGTAATAAAAAATTATTTTTTGAAGAAAAAAAAAGCTATTCAGAAAATTGAATATGACTGAAAGAAAGAAACAAGGAATCACAAAAAGGTACTTATTTTGCATAGTTTGAGACCATAAAAGGAAAGGGCAGAACTACAGCACTGCTGCTCTCCTACTAGGCTGCCAGTCTCACTCTATCAAGTACTATTGAAAGTGGTTCCAGTTTTTTGCTACAGTCTCAAATTCCTCAGAGTGACCACTGAAGCCAAGGACATTTTGCCACATTGCATATTAAAGTTGCAGGCTAAGTGTCCCTATTTGCTGTAAAGGGCGGGGGTGGGCTTCAGCGAAAGTACTCACTTATTTGTCAGTGAGGCTAAAAACTGCAAGTTAGGCAATAATGGGCCAGTAAGAGCTGCAGACAGATAGAAGGAAGAGGAAAAAAAAACTTGAGTAGACATCTTTAAAGCGAACAAGCAGCTCACAGTAATCCAATTTAGAAGAGATAAGGGGCTGCTGGCAGTACTGTCCTTAAACTGGACAAGCGCCTTCGTTCAAGTGTCAACCCCAATCCCAAACAGGTCACCCCAGAGGACCTGCAGACTAATGCACTCCAGAATTGGCTGAGCAGATTTCCCAACACACACACTGGTCCCGCGGAATTGATTCTGAACTGGCCTTATTGGTCCCTAACGTAATTATCCAGCAGTGAGAGAGGCACTCTACCTCAGCTGATACAGTTACAGAGAGAGAGAGAGAAAGAGAGAGAGAGATGATCAGAGCACAGAGCAAGCCACAGTACGGCAGCTATCTCACTTCTGCTGGCAGGTTAACTGCTCCTTCTGCATTTCCACTCGTTTGCTCACCTTTACAAGATAGACATTCCATCTCCTGAATAAGGACACCCTCACTTTCTTGTTTGTCAATAGTGTTGGGAGGGAGTTGCCTGCTACAGCAGAGAATAATGCTGCACTATCAAAAATCTATGGGAACATGACACAGCTCAGTAATCGGCAAATTACAATACAGATACCATCCAGTTGATATAGAGAACTGAGACAACAGAAAGACCAAAGAATAAAGAGAGAACATCACATGGCAGGCAGACCATTACAATACAGGTTAGACAAGCTCATGCAAACTGTAACACAACACAGCCCACACCTACACAAAATAGCCCATGCCAGCCACAACCCACCCAAGGCACAGTTCACACTATCTATGACAGTACTACACATAATCCATGCCAAACACAACACACAGCCCAGACTTAACACAACATAACAAACAGTGCACAACAACCACAACACAGCCCATGATGACCGTAACACAACAACGTAAACAACCAACAACCACAACAAAACACACATCCCATATCAACTGCAACACCTACAATGCACATGCTGTTGACCATAGCAACACAGCACAAAACAAGGCACTGCCAATACCAACCATAACACAAAAAAGAGCTCACAACAGCCATAGCAAAACATGGTGATTGACAACCACAACACAATAAATAATCTTTAATGACCACAACACAAAATATCACGCAGCTCACATCAACAATAACACAATAAAAAGTCTGTATGATCTACAACATAACATAAAACCCACACTATCCTTTTTACAACCTATAACACACACCAACAAGATCAATACAACATGTTGCCCACACCAACACAACAGTCCATGTCACCCATAAAACATAACTCACATGAAACCTGACAACCCAGCACGTAGCCTGTGCCAGCCACAACAACCCAGCACACAGTCAGCACAAACCACAACCACACACAACACACAACCCATGCCAATCATAACAAAGCATGCAGCTTGTAACAGTCAGAGCTAGAACAACATGTAGCCAGGCATGATAACCATAACATGACACACAGCCTAGACTAACTGCAACACTCAACCTAGGCCACATACAACAACTGAGATCACAGTCAGGAGCAATGAAAAAGACTAACACCATACCACTGCTCACTATGTCCACAATGCAATTCATGGCCAGGACCCAACACAGTCAGGTGTCATAACTACAGCTGAAAACACAACCAGACTAAGCATGAAGCAACACACAACATAAACCAACACAATTAGAACAATAACAACATGCACAGCCCAAACCAACCACAACACTACAGTACACATCTCAAACAACCTGCAACTTATACACACCCTAGACCATCTGCACCTTACACTAACCCCAGACCACCTACAGGTCACACACAACCCAGACCATTACCACATACCAACATATACAAATTGTAGATAGCAGTAAAAAGTACTGCAGGATGCCATGACAAAGGAAGCATTTAAACAAACTGGATCCCACGTTCTGGCACTCATCCAATGTGACCAGTGCTTTAGGTGCACTAGCATTGCACACTGAGGGCTGTTTAAAGAGCAGCTATCCACTGTAGAATATTATTTCTTAAAGGAGAACTGCACTGAACCTGTAAGTAATATTTTGCCCCCTACTTTTTTACTACCCTCCATGCCCCTAGGTGTTTCAATCTTTCAGACCATTGTATCATGTCACTCCTCTACCCATCAGACTCACTTGCATTGATGTCACCCACCAACAGATCCCAGTGCATCCCTCCAGTACAAGATCACTTCTATCCGTCGCCTAGGGACCCACTCACTTGCCTAGGTGGAGATATAACATGTGTTACCAAAATGAAGGGCCACCACCAGGGGATGGGTAAGTGACACACCACTGATGAGAGTCTGGTGGAGCTCTTGGGGAGGTTGTCACACTAGACCACTTTGGCTGGGCATTTTCCTCTATTCTCCTCACCCATCCCTACCTCCCATGAAGGGAGTGCCCACTCTGGGGGTGGGATCCACTGGCACGTGGTCACCCATGCCAGCAATGGTGCCAGACTTCCTCCAGGTGTACCTCTCTGAGTGGTGCACTTTATCTCCCTCCCTGGAAGGAGAGCACCCACACAAATTCTCTTTTACCATCCATGCTAGCCTCTGTTTCTAACATCCCAGGCATGGGGAACAAAGCAGGGTCACCAACTTACCAGAGCAGTCCCCTGCTGTTCAACACTATGGAACCTCCTGTACATTTTTAATACTGATGCCCATTTTGTTAACAGTAGTATGTTTATTTATAGGGCACCTTACATAACAAATACCATAAAAGCAATTAAGAATTACCAGGCTAGTAAAAATAAGAAAATTAATAAAAAGCTAAATCTATATACAGATACTTAAAAACTGCAAAGTAATAGATCAATCAATGAATAAAAAAAATGAAATTGTTCAGTCTTTAGTGGCCCGTAACAAATTCAGTGGGTGTTTCTGATTTACTCACTGATGGTAAGTACTGTACTGCTTTTGAAGAACTCTGTGACATAAGTTATGCCCTTTTCCACCACATAACTCTATAGTAGAACACAAATGAATTGTGCAGACAATTTAGGAAGTTAACAGAGACATGAACTTGGGGCTGTGCTGAACGCAGAATTCCTCTGGCAGAACTGGCGCAGAATACCGCTTCTGAAATGCCTTTCAGGATTTCATTTTAAAATACATAGAATTCCAGAAAGCATTTCTGGGTAGGCTATGCAGAAATATTCCACTGATCACATAAACCAAAATTCCACAGACTGAGGAAACAGAATCTGCAGTTTATGTAAAGTGGAGGTTATTAATGCGTGTAAATCATGTTACATGCAAAATGTCGGAATGCTGCTACCAATGGAATTTATAGAATTCCAGTTTCATTGGAATTTCAAACTTTTAGCACATCCCTACATAAACTACATCATACAGTTCTAAAATGCTTTTTAGCACCTATGGTGGGATATTCAAATGGGTTGTGCATGGCACAACAGAGTTGCACCATGTGGAACCCACTGATGCACCCTGGCACGATATTCAATGGGGGGAATATGCACAGCACAAAGCCCCATACGCCGGGGTGCAGCGATAATATATGCGGCGCAGGTAAGGGGTGTGCCCATGCATATTCTGCACATCCTGATATTCAGCCCGGGATGTGCTGTGAATATGCAGGTGCAACCCCTACATGCGCTGCACACAGTTAAGCCAAAAAATTATGGAGCAACAGCTGGCCACCCACAGGTGAGCTGCCATAATGCAAGGCACAACACAGCAGCTGCCAGCTGTGGGTGGCCATCCGAGCTCTGGCGGCACCGTCCAGTGGTGTAGTGCCCCCCATGCCCGATCGTGGGCTGTGAAAATGAAAAACCTCCCCAGTGGTCCAGTGGACCTCTCTCCTTGCCTGATCACAGGCTGTAATAAGAAAGAACCTCTCTGGTGGTACAGGGGACCCATCCCTCTGCCCGATCGTGGACTGTAATATTAAAAACCTCCCTGGTGGTCTAGTGGTACCCGTACCCCCAACCACCCACTCATTCCCGCCACCCGCTTCCCCGGTCCAGCGGTGGGCGGCAACACCTGCAAGCTGCCCGGCCACCCGCCAACTAATGGCGTACAGTACAGCTGCATGCCCATTGGTCCACAGTGTGAGCAATGGGTGTGCAGACCATACTGTACTACACAGTCCTGATATGAATCCATTCACATGCTCGGGACTGTAATAGCAGAAATAGTCTGCATGCCCATTGTACGCTGTCGGACCAATAATGTGCAACCGTACTATGCGCCCGTCAGTCGGTGGGCGGCAGGGCGGCTTGTGGGTGGGGTGCTGCTGCCGCCGCTGACTGGAGGGCGGGGTGGCGGAATGAGTGGGGGTTGGGAGGGGGTACGGGTACCCCTAGACTTCCAGGGAGTGTTTTTAATATTACAGCCCATGATCAGGCCGGGGATGTGTTCACTGGACCACCAGGGAAGTTCTTTCTTATTACAGCCTGCGATTGGGCATGGAGATAGGTCCACTGGACCACCAGGGAGGTTAAATATTATTACAGCCCGTGGTCGGGCAAGGGGATAGGTCCACAGGACCACCAGGGAGTTATTTACAATTTATGGCCTGCGATTGGGCATTGGAGCGTGTTGCCGGGGGGGCAGGGGGCGTCGGTCCCCGACGGCTGCCGCCTGACAGGGTGCCAAGTGCAAGTCACCAGAGATCGGCACACCTGCATTCAAATGGGGCCATACTGACATGCAAATAGCCCCATTTGTGCCTTGCATGCATTACGGCCCCATTTGCATGTCCACTGCTGAATATCACAGTTGATGTGCCTAGCGCAACAGTGGTTGCGCTAGTGCATCCCCCTGCTCCTCTCTGGCCACTTGTACTGGTGCAGTGCCACTGCGCCATGTGCTATGCGGGTGGCCAAGGAGCGATATTCAATGGTGCTGAGCCATGGCACAGCACTGTGGAATATCACCCTTGTCAGCACCCTGGCACATCCCAGTTGTGCTGCGCCCAGGCTTGCGCCACAGCCTGGCGCAGTCTGAATATCCCACCCAGCGTGTCAGTCTGAAACATCCACTGAGGGTTTACAAAATCAGCAAAGGTCGAACAATAACAGAATGTGAATAAGTATTTAAAAACAAATCTTCAGCACAGAAAGAACATTGAAGGGATCGAGATGGTCCAGCACAAACCTGCCAAGTTGATTAGCTGCTTAGGAGGCTAGCGCTATGAAAAGAGATTAGACATACTCAAATTTCTAAGTCTAGAAAAGAGAAGGCTGAGTGAGGACATGATTATACTGTTCTGAGTGCTGAACAGGACAGACAGCACAGAGTAAATGCACAGTGACTGTGTCTCTTATGGTTCTAAGAGTATGTGGAATGTTTGGAAATAAACAATCCTGACTGGTCAACAATAGTGTCTTTATTTATAATTAAAGTATTCATCCATAACCATCCACATTGTATTATTCCAGCTTGAGGAGCCAGAACCCAAAACCGTTCAACTGAGACTCAAACCACAACTGCGTGTCCTCCAGCTCTCATATGCAGTTTCATTCAACCATCAGATCTTTCCCACTGATGGGAGATAAACCTGTTAAGTGACTAACAAAATCTGGCCAGAGCCGATAGGGCTGCAGCTAAGGAATTTGGGGTAAAAATATTGTAAATTACCACTGTTACAAGTGTGCATTTGCAAAATGTAACATAGGCTCATAAATGTGTTGGTTTGTAATATTTTTACACCAAATTTTCAACATAGCCTTGTTATGACCCTGCTTCATGAAGATGGGCAGATGAAATGTTCAGCTCCTGTCTTAAAGGTGTTTTTGCGCAGGGACTGCAAAATCATCTGTCAGGATGCAAAAAATACACTTTGGGTAGGAGCAGAAAAATGACAGCTGTCACATCCATGAGATACTGTAAAGAAATAGCTATGTTGAAAATTTTGAAGTAAAAATATTGAATATTACCGAACTTACGAGCCTGCATTCACAAACATCAACGTAGGGTTCATAACTTTTTTGTTCTTTAATGTTCATACACCAAATTTCCAACACAGCCTTCTTATGAGTCTACCTCATTAACAAGGGAAAAGAAAATTGTCAGCTCCTGGCTGAAAGATGATTTCATTCAGGGACCATGAAAGCACCTTTTGGGATGTAAAAAAACATATTGGCCGGGATTTGTAAAATGATAGCTATCACATTCATGAAGTGCTCTAAAGATATGGCTATGTTGCAAATTTTGGGTAAAAATATTGCAAATTACCAAAGGTACAAGCCTGCGTTTGCAAAATTCTACGTGGTCTCATAACTTGGTTGTTTTTTAATATTTTTGCACCAAATTTACAACATAGCCTTTTTATGACCCCACCTCATTAACAAGGGCAGAGAAAATTTTCAGCTCCTGGCCAAAAGGTGATTTCATGCAGGGACCGTGAAATCACCTTTCGGGATGTAAAAAAATATATTGGCCAGGATTTGTAAAATGATAGCTGTCATATTCATGAGGTGCTTTAAATATATGGCTATGTTGTAAATTTTGGGTTAAAATATAAAAAATTACCAAAGTTACGAGCCTGCGTTCACAAAATTCTACATGGGCTCATAACTTGGTTGTTTAATATTTTTGCACCAAATGTTCAACATAGCCTTCTTATGACCCCACCTCATGAACAAGAGCAGAACACATTTTCAACTGGTGCTCAAAAGGTGATTTTGTGCAGGGACCACAAAATCACCTTTTGGGATGTGAAAAACATTTTGGACAGGATTTGTAGAATGATAGCTATTGCAGTCATGTGGTGCTATAAAGATATGGCTATGTTGTAAATTTTGGGTAAAAATATTGAAAATTACCAAAGGTACAAGCCTGCATTCGTAAAATTCTACGTGGTCTCATAACTTGGTTGTTTTTTAATATTTTGCACCAAATTTACAACATAGCCTTCTTATGACCCCACCTCATTAACAAGGGCAGAGAAAATTTTCAGCTCCTGGCTGAAAGGTGATTTCATGCAGGTATCATGAAATCACCTTTTGGGATGTAAAAAAACATTTTTTTTTATTTTTATTTGTTTATTTGGTTCCAGGATTACAAATACATTTGAGCCAAGGCTCTTTTACAAAGGTTTCACATCAGTTGAAGTACAATACAGGGGATACAACAGAAATAACAACATTGCAGGTAAACAGTACATTATACAGTTATTAATTAAGGGAGGAGGCAACACATTAGAGAGCTCAGTACATAGAATGGCCGAGCAGCATCAACTAGGAAAGGGTGAAGAACAATGGAGGAGGAGCAGGATGGCAAGATGGGAGTAGTAGCAGCGGAGGCATTGTCAGACATCATCGGAGAAGTGCTGAGAGAGGGGTGGGAAGGGAGGGGTCATGGGAGCAGAGGTAAAATAGGAGATAAGTGCTATGGGGGTGGCAAGGCTGTTGGTGGTGGCAAGTATTTCTGATTAGGTGAGGCAATCACAGGAGCTGGAGGCAATAAGATGGAGTCAGAGCCTGGTTTTAAACATGCCAAGTTTGGGAGCAGCGGAGACGGTGGAGCTGAGTCCATTCAGCCATGAGGGAGCCCTATGGGTGAAAGATCCTTGACCCTGGGTACTGAGACAGTGGGGAACTTGCAAGAGCTGTGATTTGGATCTCCTGGAGCTTCGTTGATTAGTGCTAGGGCACAGTAGAGCTTGGACACTAGGAGGGGCGAGGCCCAGGATAATTTTTTTTGCCATGGTGCAGGTCAGATACTTAATACGGTTGAAGAGTTGGAGCCATCCAGCTTGAATGTAAAGATCACAGGTATGAGTGAGACAGTGGGCTCCAGTGATAAGCTGACAGGCCTTGTTGAGGGATGTTGATGTGCATCTGAGGGTAGTTGCCATGGCTGAGCCATAAATGATTAGGCTGTAATCAATGACGGAGATCACAGAACTCTGGACAGTGATCTTCAAGGCTTCTGGTCTGAGATGTTGCCTGTGTTTGAACATTAAGCCTAGTCATGTATTAGCAGCTTTTGCTATGCTTTTAATGTGGGCCCCGTAAGATAGGTTGAAGTCAAGCATATTGGCCAGGATTTGTAAAATGATAGCTGTCACATTCATGAGGTGCTTTAAATATATGGCTATGTTGTAAATTTTGGGTAAAAATATTAAAAATTTCCAAAGTTACAAGCCTGTGTTCGCAACATTCTACATGGGCTCATAACTTGGTTGTTTTTTAATATTTTTGCACCACATTTTCAACATAGCCTTTGTATAACCCCACCTCATGAACAAGGGCAGAAACAATTTTCAACTGGTGCCCAAAAGGTGATTTTGTGCAGGGACCGCAAAATCACCTTTCGGGATGTGAAAAACATTTTGGACAGGATTTGTAGAATGATAGCTATTGCAGTCATGAGGTGCTATAAAGATATGGCTATGTTGTAAATTTGGGGTAAAACTATTGAAAAGTACCAAAGTTATGAGCCTGCATTTGCAAAATTCAGTGTAGGCTCATTCCTTTGCTGTTTTCAATATTTGTACACCAAATTTTCAGCATAGCATTCTTATGACCCCATCTAATGAACAAGGGAAGAGAAAATGTTTAACTGCTGCCTGAAAGGTAAGTCATGCAGGGACTGCAAAATTACCTTTTGATAGGTGGGGGGCTAAGGAATGGCTGCAAAAGACATCGATGGACCTTTATTTTTTACAGGTGAACAAAAAAAGAGGCCAATGATCACTAATCATGACATTGTGGGATTGGGCACCCCCAGTATCATACTTACATGGGGGAAGTTATCGATGGACCATTTTTTTTTTACAGGTAAAAAAAGAAAACAAACAAACAAAAAAAAGACAGACGATCCCTGATCATGACACTGGGGGATTGGGCATTGTCACAGTTATGGTTTTTTTTTTGGGGTGTGGATGGAATTTTTATAATATATATATAAAAGACTGACTTTGATTTGTCTGTTGGAAGCTGAGAACATTACTACACTGCAAAGAACAAACTATAACTCCATTCAGGACCTGGAAACCTGGTAAGGCATAACACTGGTGGGAACTTGTTAAGAAGGGGAGCTACGCTTTCTACAAAAAGTTGCATTTTTTTTTCCTTATTGGCATTAAGCAGAGAATTGCAGGATTCCATTAAAAGTGTAGTAATTTTATAACCAGAGGGAGTGAGATACAACTGAATTTGCTTGATTGCTGAGGTTGAGACCTAGGATTTGGAAGGATATTTTTGCAACATTTTAAAAGTGTCCTGCTGGCTGAGAAGTTAAGTTTTTATCCCTGGTTTCACTGAAAGGTTTTGTGTATTGGAATCAGACATAGCACAGTGCTTACATTGAAAGGCCTGCTTACATCACAGATGTCCATAGTCAATCAATTGGCTCTGGGTGGGGTTTCATCACTGTGCTGTCTTAGGCATCCTTCATAGTTAGAAGCCACTCAGACTGACTTTGATTTGTCTGTTGGAAGCTGAGAACCTTGCTACACTGCAAATAACAAACTATAACTCCATTTAGGACCTGGAAACCTGGTAAGGCATAATACTGGTGGGAACTTGTTAAGAAGGGGAGCTACGCTTTCTACAAAAATTTTCATTTTTTTTTCTTATTGGCATTAAGCAGAGAATTGCAGGATTTCATTAAAAGTGTAGTAATTTTATAACCAGAGGGAGTGAGATACAACTGAATTTGCTTGATTGCTGAGGTTGAGACCTAGGATTTGGAAGGATATTTTTGCAACATTTTAAAAGTGTGCTGCTGGCTGAGGAGTGAGTTCATTTTATCCCTGGACTCAGTAGAGTGGTTTGTGTAGAGCCAGTGGTCTAGTAAATTGTGGTGTTAGGTTGAATTACTATAAAGGGCAGTACTCACCAGGGTGGTGGAGCAGTTGTGTATTTGATTGTTTCTAACATCACCAGTGGCTGTGGACTACCCACCCACCCTTCCCCACACTGCATCCCTCCAGGCGTGGCATTTCCTTTATAGCCACAGTTCTGACATCATTTCCTCAACAGGTCTTGGGGCAGAACTGACATATTCTTAATAACCCAGCACAGTGCAAAAGGGAGGTACACACCACAAATAATAATAATAATAAAAAAATATATATATATACTGTATATATATATATATATATATATATATATATATATATACATATTGTATATTATAAGGGAGAGGGACATGTAGGGAGTGGTGCAATGCACTGGCTGTGGGGCAGCAGTTTTCTGGAGACATTCTGAAACTGCATTGCTGTCCTATTTGCAGGCAACTGTCAGCTCTGAGGAGGAGGCTGCCCACCTCCAGGCTGAACTAGCAAGGACTAAGGGCGCCCCCTTCCAAAGCACCACTGCCACAACCACTGCCTCATAGGTTGCCAAGTGGAAGAGCAGTTGGACCACAGTGGGTTCTGGGAGGGTGCGGGTGGTGGACCAGAGGCGAAGCCCCCTAGTTGTACCTCTACACAAATCATGTGCCATTCTGGCAAAGCAAGGTTCCTCTATGATGGCATCCTCAGTGGAGACCCAGAAGAATGCTGAGGACATCCACAAGGGAGACCCACAAAAGGGTGGCAAGTGACACCACAGGGGAAGGAAACAGCTTCTGATAGGGTACTCAATTGTTAGGGGGGTAAAACTGGGGAAGGGAAAGGAGAAGGAAGTAAGGTGCCTGCCTGGTGCCATGGCTTGGAGGGACAGGAAGTGAATCCTCAGGATTGCAGAAGCAGCATCACAGGAGAGGGAACTAGATATCATAGTCCACCTTGGGACAAATGACCTAGCTAGGCATGGGATCAGTGCAGTGCAGAATGAATTTGTGGAGTTAGGGAGGGGCCTCAGATGGGTAGCAAGCACGGTAACCTTCTCAGAGGTGTTAGCAGTCCATGGCAGGAGTGAGGCTAGGGTACTGCACACCATGCAGTTTAATGAATGGTTGCAAAACTGGTGCAGAGCACAGGGCTTTGACTTCATTGGGGACTGGGGGTCCACCTGGAGAGATAAAGGTCTATACTGGCATGATGGTCTGCATCTGTCCATGAAGGGAACCAAGCTCCTAGGTGACAGGTTTAAATGCTTCCTTGGCAAGCTTTTAAACTAGCCAAGGGGGGGAGGCACTGATAGAAGGCAGGAAATTTCAAGCCTCCCCCCACAAAACATGGCAGGTAGTAAGGTAAACACTGAGGTACAGAGCTCAACACAGGGCAGGACAGGGGTAAATGGAAAAATAGACAAGGGCAATAAGAGCAGGGATGGGGGAAAAAAGGATAAAGCCAACATTAAATGGAGGGCAATGAGTACCAATGCCTGTAGTCTGGGAAACAAGCTTCCTGAGCTAGTAGCCCTGATGGAAGATGAACAATTGGATATTGTGGCAGTCATGAAAACATGGTACACTGAGAACCATGACTGGGATGTCAACATACCAGGGTACACAATCTATAGAAGGGACAGGGAAGGTAAAAGCGGAGGTGAAGTAGCTCTATACATAAGGGAAAGGATCAAAGGTACAGAACTAAAAAGTAAAGGGGGAGGACAAGAGGTACTCTGGGTCACCTTGGAGACAGAGAATGGCATCACAATCCGCACAGGGGTTGTATACAGACCCCCCCCCGTCTCAAGGGGAGGAAATGGACAACAAAATGATAGAAGACATTCTCAAAATGGCTGAAAAAGGGGAGACACTGTTGATGGGGGACCTGAATATGCCAGATGTTCACTGGATAACATGTACTGCAGCCACATCCAAGAGCAGGGTCATTCTCGATGCCCTGCAGAGGCAGACCTTAGACAGCTAGTGTTGGAACCCACTCGGGAGGGAGCAATACTAGACCTGGTACTCTCAAATGGAGAGAGGATCACAAATTTAGAAGTCAGTAGACATCTGGGAACAAGCGACCACTGCACAGTGTGCTTCACAATGAGCACAACCATGGAGATAAGCCAAACAAAAACAAGGATACTGGACTTTAGAAGGGCTGACTTTGGCAAAATGGGTGAATACCTGAAAAATGCACTAGCAAAAGACCAAAAAGGAGGGATGGAAGAACAATGGAGAAAAATCAAAACTGCCATCATAGAGGCAACAAGCCTTTGTGTGAAACAAATAAAGAAAACAAAGCAGAGTAAAAAACCACTATGGTTCTCAAAAGAGGTGGCAGGGAAGGTTAAGGAGAAAAAGGCTGCATTCAAAAAGTATAAGGAATCACAGAAGGAGCACGACAGGGAACTGTATCAATTAAAGCAGAAAGAAGTGGGAAGGCAGTCAGACTAGCAAAGGCCCAAACTGAGGAAAAAATAGCCAACTCAGTTAAGAAGGGGGATAAAACCTTTTATAGGTACATTAGGGAGCATAGAAAGGTTAAGGGAGGGATAGTGAAGATTAATAAAGGAGAGAGGAGGTGGGAAGATGGAGACAGTGAAAAGGCAGAGATACTGAATGAATACTTTTGCTCAGTATTCACAAAAGAAGATGAGGAGGAGTTACCTAAACCAGACAATAGAAACACTCTGGGTAGGGGGGTTGACACCAGTCCATTCACAGAAGAAAGAGTCCTGAAAGAACTCCTAAAACTCAAGGTGGACAAGCAATGAGGCCTGAGGATTCACCCCAGAATCCTAAAAGAACTAAGGAGGACCTAGTGACACCACTGACCACGCTTTTAACAAATCATGGCAGGATGGGAGCTGCTGAGGACAGGAGGAGGGCAGATGTGATTCCCTTCACAAAAGTTGGAGCAAGGCAGAAGCAGGAAACTACAGACCTGTAAGTTTGACCTCAGTGGTAGGGAAAATGATGGAATCACTTCTGAAAGAAAGAATTGTTGAGTACGTGAGGACAGCGGGCACAGGACCCAAGCAGCATGGATTTACAGCAGGAAGGTCATGTCAGATGAATCTAATTGATTTCTTTGACTGGGTGACCAAGTAATAGACCAGGGAGGGGCTGTGGATGCTGGCCTACCTGAACTTCAACAAGGCATTTGACACAGTCCGCACAAAGATTAATAATCAATTAGCCAGCCTGGGAGTGGGTCCCAGGGTGGTAGCCTGGGTAGCAAACTGGCTGCACAACAGGACACAGAAGGTAATAGTGAATGGAACACATTCTGAAGAAAGGGGGGTTACTAGTGGAGTACCTCAGGGCTCAGTACTGGGTCCAGTCCTCTTTAACATCTTCATAGGTGACATTGCAGAGGGTCTGGAGGGAAAGGTATGCCTCTTTGCAGATGACACAAAGATCTGTAACAGAGTTGATACACAAGAGGCGGTAGAAAAGATGAGAAGGGACTTGGCAAGGTTGGAGGAATGGTCAGACATATGGCAACTTAGATTCAATGCAAAGAAGTGCAAAGTAATGCACCTGGGAAACAAAAACCCAGGAGAAGAGTACACAATAGCAGGGGAGGTACTAACAGCAACAAAAATGGAAAGGGACCTGGGGGTAGTCATATCAGATGACCTAAAGGTGGGTAAGCAATGTGAAAAGTTGGTAAGGAGAGCCAGGGGGATACTGGGATGCATAGGAAGGGGCATCACAAGTAGAAAGAGTGAAGCAGTTATCCCTCTATACAGACAGTTGGTGAGACCCCATCTGGAGTACTGTGTGCAGTTTTGGAGACCTCATCTATGCAAGGACATAGACAGGATGGAAGCAGTCCAGCGGAGGGCAACTAAAATGGTGCAGGGTCTGCAGCAGAAACCATATGAAGAGAGACTGAGAGAGCTTAATATGTATACTCTTGATGAAAGGAGGGACGAGGGGACATGATAGAAATGTTCAAGTACCTCAAGGGGATCAACAAAGTCCAGGACGGTAGCATCTTTCAGAAAAAGAGATGTGTAAGAATAAGGGGGCACAATTTAAAGATAGAGAGGGAACGGCTCAGGGGTAATGTGAGGAAATTTTTTTTCACTGAGAGAGTGGTGGATACATGGAACAGCCTTCCTGAGGAGGTCATTGGGTCTAAAACAGTGGGGGAATTCAAACATGCATGGGACAGACAAAAGGCAATTATAGTGGGGGGTTGCAGGAAGTAGGCTGTTGGTTAACTAGAATCTGCAGCTTATCCAGTAGGTAGGGAAATGGGCAGACTGGGTGGGCCAATGGGCCTTATCTGCTGTCAAAGTCTTTGTTTCTATGTTTCTATAAAAAAAAGAAATACAATAGTCGGTCATGGCAGAACATGACCCACTCTGCCTTGACCAAGATTGCTGCCAGTGCCAAATGCTACAGTGCATGCGTGACTGCTAGCACATGCACAGTAGCTTGCGGTGGTCATCTTGGATGTGACAGAGTGTGCCTTGTTCCATCGTGACCACCGTGAAATAGTGCAGTGCTGTGGTCGGTAGGGACAACAATGGGTGGACTGCTTCACAGATGCGAGGTGACTGTGATGCAATTCAACATTTTGTTCATTCAGAAGGACTGCAGAGTCCTTTTCTCAGTGAACATAAAAGGACTGCAGGGCTCTGCCCACTGCAGCCCTAAAAAGTTAGTACACTAACAGTACACCAAACCCAATAGCCCAGACAGTGGAGGATGGGTGGGTACTGGATGGTGCATGGCTTCGGATGAATACCTTTAGATGAAACATAATTATGTTACAGTTGAGTAACTTTTCTTCTAGCAACAAGGATTTTTGCATAGATACACACATTACATTGAGTATTAGCAGTATGACTGACAGGAATTAATTACTGTACTGGAACTATTTAGGAATCAAGTTCTTCAGTGCAGCAGAACTCACGTTTGCAAGCCTACATGCCTGGAGTCAACACTCTTGTGAGAAGAGAATGTGCGGGTGGACACCCAGGTGTCCACTTGGCAGATGTCAGCAAATGAGATAGACCCGGCTGCATCCCTGGTAGAATGGTCTTGCAGTCTTTCTGATACAGAGCACATATCAAACATGTAGTAGGTAAGCCATGAGGCTATCCAATAAGCTAGGGTCTTTTTAGCCACAGAAAGACCTGGAGAGGCACCTCTGTAGGTGACAGCTGCTGAACCAAACCCCTCATGATTTTTGTCCTACTGAGATAAGTAATTCCCTTTTAACATCTAGATGGTGGTGGCTCACCTCACTGATATTGGCATGTGGTCTATGGAGGAGGTTTGGGAGTGAAATAGACTGGCTAACATGGACCTCTGAGACAACCTTAGGCCTTTATGAAAAACACAATGGTTAGAGCGAATGTAATGAGCCTGAGCCTCCTTTAATCTCCTTGGTGAGGTTACAATAATCAAAAATACTATAGAACAAAGTCAGAATGCGTTTATGCTCACTTGGATGCAATTCTTATCTCATGGAGTCTAGGTCAGGTGCTGCTATCAGGGAAAAAATACAGAGCAATTTAACTAGCCTTTCAAGAGGAAAAGCATAGTATACCAGCACTTCCAGGAAAGGAGAGGCAGAGGATTGAATTCCTTGTAAGTCAGCCTTAGTACGAATGATGCCAGAAAGTTGTGACAGACCAAAGGACTAAAAAAAACTTCTAAAAATGATTGTTTATTATGGGGCCATGAAGATCTGTAGCAGAAACAAATATTAAGATCCAAATGCTTTTGCACAAATAAATTGCTATGGGCTACATTGAACATCCAGGTTAGGTTGTAATTTTAGATAATCGCTCCCAATAAAATTTCAGGTCTGTACTGAGAGGGAGGTATCTGGGATTTCATGCAGCACCAAAGTAGCAAAAGTTAAGCATACAGGATAAGGAAATTACTAATATATATGGCAAGAACAAGGAATTAATTATATGAAGTACTAAAACATTTAAAAGCCATTACACTGGGAATCGGCTTTCATAGGGAAACGCATATGACAGAATTCTGTTTTAACAAATGTAAGAGACAAAGGAAATACAGTGATTGATGACAAGCAATATAAAAGTACTGAAAAACTGTATGTTGCCATATTAAATTCTAACTAAAATCATGGGTGTTGTTTGTTTACACTATCACAACTTGTTCAATGATTTTGCATACACAAAGTAACACAGCTAACGTTGGTGGTGGGATTAAGTATTGCAACACATGTTACAGATGCAGTTTGGGGGATGATCACCATGACATTCTTAGGAGGGTATATAAGGATCTCCAGATGTACCAGCTAATTGCTCTGAAGAAGACATCATTATGTTGAATCGTCAGCAATTCTGTGAAGGGGTGCACATGTTGAGCGCTCATGTAAGGCAGTTTGGAATGGTGCATTCACTAAGAAATGGACATTTAGCAATGGACTCATGGCAAATGGAAATCTGAATGACACCAAACCTTCCCCACTATTATGTAAAAAGCACAATGACTCAGGAACAGCATACAATTAAATGATTTAAGCAGATTTCAATAATGGATGTGGGCAATTGAGCCAAGAAGATTGAAGTATTCTAGGAACTGCCAAAAGTAAGATTTCTGTGTGTTTTCTTGCACTGCACTGCATTGTATATACGGCTGTCTAGTGTTAGTAAAACAAGGTTTGATTATAAGGAATTCAATCTCCTGCCTCTCCTTTTCTGGAAGTGCTGTTATACTATACTTTATCTCTTCGGAGGCTAATTAAATTACAAATACTGTTTTCCAAGAGAAATACTTTATTTCTAAGAGTCCAATGGTTCAAAAGAGGTACGCAACTAAGTTAAGGTGTCAAGCTGGGGCAGGGTCCTGGCAAGGGGGGAAGTAAATGATTAACTCCCTTTAGGAATCTTGAAAATTTATGCTGAGGCTACCGAAAGAGCCATTTCTGTGGATCTGTACTCTACAGTGACTGACAGATCTACCTTCAGGGAAGTTGCTTTCAGATGTAAAGACACCATTAACAGCAGGTAGTCTTGTACTTTGGCCAGGGGCAAGTCTCAAGGAAAATGGTAGGCTTGCTGCACCAAAAGGGGAACCTCTTCAATTTTAAGGTGAAGGCTGTTGTGGTACACTAGCAGGTTTTTGAGAAACCAACTGTATAGCTAAGACTTCATCTGAAAATCTTAAGTCCTTCATTCTATCCTTCCAGGAGTCATGTGTTCTGTTGCTGTAACTGAATACCTGGATGAGAAGGTCCTGACTGAAGGAAAGGGAGACAAACTTGTGGATACTCAGTTGAATGAGGTTCAAATACCAGCCCCTACAGGCCCAATCTGAAGCTATCAAAACCAGCCAAGGTAATTCTTGATGAACCTTGTGGATGACCCTCTGAATCAAGAAAGGCCTATAGGAACCTTTCTCCAATTTAGAGTTAGTGCTTTAACGCACCTGGTTTCCTTCTTGTGGTCTTCCACAGAACAGAGACAGTTCTCTGTTTTGCTAAGAGGCAAACAGATCTATCTGGGAGTTGTCCACTCCTTTTAGATGCTGTACAGGACCTCCTGGTTCAGAGACTACTGATAAAGTGATAGCCTCTATGTAACAGAGATTGTCTGTTAGATAGTTCAGGTTGTTAACCAGGCGAACCACAAGGGGGTGAGAATGAGTTGAGAAGGCTAGTTTCCATGAGCTGAGGGCTTCCTGATGCAGTCTGGATGGCCTGACACCTTGCTTATTTAGGTAAAACATTGCAGTGTTGTCT
Organism: Neoceratodus forsteri; assembly: GCA_016271365.2. Classification (NCBI taxonomy): domain Eukaryota; kingdom Metazoa; phylum Chordata; order Ceratodontiformes; family Ceratodontidae; genus Neoceratodus; species Neoceratodus forsteri. Next base: position 1,025,857,668 of record CM028130.1, on the reverse strand, counting down.
GTGTTTACCTGAACTGTCTGATACACCACCAATGGAATGAATGCCTAAAGGGCAAGGCAAATCACCGGTGGCTTCTGGACATTTATGTGCCTGGAGGATTTCTTTTTGAACTTAGTCCCATGCATCACCCCCTGATCAAGATGTTCCCCAAAGTGTCACTGAGTTGTCCGAGGTGGACAGTAGTATAAGGGGTTGAATGGGGAACCCCCACTCTGAGATTCTTCTCCAGCTTCCATCAAGGTAGGCCTTCCACCAACTTTGGGGTTGCCTCTACCATATCTATGTGATTCCTCCTCTGAAACCACCACTCCTTGAGATTCCATGAACAAGTCGCATGTGAAGCCAAGCTCAAGGGACTATAACGAAGGTCAAAGCCATCAGGTGTGGGAGTCAAGAGAATTTATTTTTCAGTATGCTGCTGACCTGCCTGAAAGGAACTGGCAGTTGTCATCAGGTGCAAGGCTCTATCTAAGGGCAATAGAGCCTTGGCTAGGGTCACATCTAGTTCTGTCCCAATGAACATAATGTAATGAGTTGGAGTCAGTATGGACTTTTGTAGGTTCAGGAGGAATACCAGCTTTTAAAATGTAACTACTGTGAGGTCTCAGGCAGCCACAACTGCGTCAGACATACCAGTTTTTTTTTTCTTTCTTTCTTTCTGGTATTTTACTACCTCCTTGGCTGGGGGGCTTTACCTATGGTTCACCCTTCCAGACAGCCCTCATGGTCCCCTTGCCCTGGCCACAGCCAGAGCTCAAACCCCCTTGCTCCCTAGCCCCCATAGGTCACGTCGTAGCGGGTACTTAACCCACCACTGTGGAGACCTCGGGGGCTGGGCTTGGGGGGAGCTAACTTGGGTGCATCTGTAGCAGTGTCATCAGGGCTGACCTTCTTGCATGCTGGAGGATTTTGTTTCCTCATCCCATGGCATGGGCATGCAATGGCATCAAGGATCCTGCCATGTGCGCATCTGTGCACTGCACGTCCAATGCTATCCATACTGTTCCCACTGCGGACTGCTGCATGCACTGACCCCCCAGCCACCACCAGGAGCCAGCACAGCTGCGGTTCCCCCAACCCACCCTCCATGGAGGAGGAGAGCAGTCCCTGGGATGCTCAATCCTCCACCCCCAGCCGGACCTGCGACACCCGAGGTCACTCCCAGCCCCGAGTCGTCGGCATGGCACGAGGTGTGGTGTCCTGTGCCTTAATCCTCAGCATCACTGGGCCAGCAGGCATACCAGTTTTGATTACCCAGTCATCCAGATATGGATACACTACCACCCCCGGTCTGACCCAAAGGAATTTCTGGTTGGAGGATATGACTGGGATGTGAATGCACACATTGTTGAAATCTAGAAAGCAGAATCAAGTTCCTTGGAGGGAAGGCATTATCTACTTCTACAAACATCTTTGATTATTATAAGGGCCTCAGAAATGCTGCAATCTCATTGGCTGTCAGCATTCTGAGAGTCTTATGTTAGCCTACTAATAACATACTTGTGCAGCCTGATTACAGGAGCATTGATTTTAAAAACGAAGATCCTAGTTACCTTTCCAGCATTCTATATCTGGAATCTATGGACACCATTAGAGCAAGGCTGGTCAAGCTGGTTTAAAGCAGCAGTTTAATAGTCAGCCACATTCTGACTTCAAGTTAGAGCCACTGAACAATGTAAAAACAGAACCAGCAGTGCCGATTCGAGAGCAGTCTGTCGTGCTGTTGGAATGTGGCTGGCAATTTGTAGAAAAAAACAAACCGAAGTCTGTACTTCAAAGTGGTCCTAATTCTGTGACATTACTTAAATACTCAAAACAAAGAGATGCGTCACGTAATAGCTGAGTAGGGATCACGGGCATGGAGTAAGCGGCTAGGTGGGAGACAGATTTAACAAATAGCCAGCCCCTTGTAAGTTCAGTCAGTCAGTCTGAAATTGGTTGGTTCAAGTTATAGCCACGGAACAATGTAAAAACCTAAAAACTATTCCATAGAGATGTTCTGTAAGAGGGGCTGCCTGTGTGAAAAAGGCAGGAGTGAGGTATTTGTTTATTTTTTCTGCAGTCCAGTCGAAGAGTAACACCAGCGTGCTGCCATTATTACAAAGATCAAGGGGTGAGGAGTTTCACAGAAAAGGCATGCTGCAGTCTGCTACATCAATGAAAGTAATTTTTTAAAATGACAGTAATAAAAATTAACTTTCACTGATATAGCAGCCCACAGCGTGACCTTTCTGTGAAGATCCTTACCTCTCAGATCTTTGTAATAATGGCAGTATGCTGGTGATGCTCTCTGATGGAAAAAAAATGAAATACTGCACTCCTGCCTTTTTTCATACAGGCAACCACTGTTACAGCACAACTCTATAGAGTAGGTTTTAGGTTTGCAGCACCATAACACACATTCATAAATGAGCTACAGCAAGTTTGTTATGAATGAAATTACCTCAGCAGCTTTTCACAGCACCGAACGGCAGAATGAACCACAGCGCGGTGGCTGCTAAGTGTACATTAAGCCCCGACCACCTGCTCACCTGCTCTCATGCTGAAGTGCTGGCAAAATTGAACTGATGTCCCCAACCCCTCCTGGCTGCTTCTCCACTCGCTGCAGTTCATTGCTGCTGCCAGTGTTTGGCTGAACATGGCTGGGGCAGCTGGCAGTTCCCAGTTTGGCAGACTGAATTGTTTCTATTTGCAGACTGAGTTTTCCATGAAAGTGTAGCCAGAGCAGGGCACTTTGAGTGGGACTGGGAGGAGAATTGGGGTGTGTAGAGGGCTGGACTTTGTGCTCATCCTATGCAATTTAGCATGGCAGAGGGAGTATTTTATATTTAATTTCACACAAAAATAGTAAAAAAATATTTAACAAATTATTCAACTACAGTAACTCATAACCCAATTATAATAATAGCTATAATGAACTCTGGGGGTTATGTTAATGTTTAAGTTAATCAGCCCCTGACAGAATTATGGCATTCAGCTGTGTCTTGTGCCATATTACACCCCCAGTGGGAGATTAACTAGAACATTACCATAACCCCTGTTGATCATTATTGCTTAATTTTGTGTATATCAGAAATAAATTTGTCCAGGCTTCTGAGATCCAATATTGGTTGCCAGTGACACAGCCCCACTCAGCAGGTCAGGCCCTCTGCTCCCACAGTGCCAACCTCTGAGCGCAGTATTGTGAACAAGGTAACAGAACAGGGTAACCCTCCTGCCTGTTTTGTGGGTCTGAATCACCTTTGGTCTTAAGTTCTGGAGGGATTCAAACTGTGAACCGTGTGCTAGTATACCCAAATGTACAGGCTCAGATCATTCTGCTCTTTGGGGAATGCCAGATATCTTTTGTCTATGGGCACCTAACCAGGTATACAAAATGACCCCTTAAAAACTCTATGAAAGACCTTAGATAAATTCCTACCTTTTCACAGTTTGGTATATCATTAAGCTTATGAACAATGTTGTCAAAATATTAACCATCCATACATCACAGCAAAAAGGAAGGACTTGGAAGACACAGGCAGTCTCTTTAAAATAAGAGTTTTTACTTAAAATGAATAAAATATGTAAAAGGTAAACAAAGAACAATATATCACAAGCATACAGTCACTTAAAAGAACAAGGTCAAAATACAAACATAAACTCCTACCACAATACACTTAGACTTGTCTATCTAATGTATACCTTCTTACAGTGCTTTAGTTAGCTGTTGTTTCAAAAGAGTCCAAACAGGAATGTCTCTTAAGTGGAAATACAGAATACAGTTAAACTGTCTCTAAACCTGCCCCTTCCATGATGTCACCTAGCTCCTCCCTGTAAAATATAAAAAATAATACACACAGGATGTCCCATCACTCAGGGGGTATATTAAATAAGGTGACATCAGCAAAAACTCGTTTCCCCATATGACCCTCTGATCTTGAGTATTTCCTTTGATCTAGTGTGTTTTCCTGCTTTTTCAAAGACATCACAGGACTTTTTACAACTCTGCAGTTTTCTCACCTAGCTGCAACATAGTTCTTCAGCACCAGATGAAATTAACTGCCCTTCCTGAGGACGTCATAAAATGGATATTTTAGTTCCTGGCTTCAAGCAGCACAGATCCTAAACAAGGCTATAAAATGCGAGTTCTTGGAAGTTAATCAAATACAGAGATCTACTGTTTAACATATCCTATCATAGAAACATAGAAACATAGAAGTTGACGGCAGATAAGGACCGCAAGGCCCATCCAGTCTGCCCATTTCTTTTTCTACCTTATAAATGTGCCATCGGCCTTTGCTCTGTCAGTGGTCTATCTATTCATAGTCATTTGTATTGCTCCCTTATGCCTATCCCATGCCTGTTTGAAGCCCTGCACTGTATTCATAGCCACCACTTCTTGTGGTAAGCCATTCCATGCATCCACCACCCTTTTCTGTGAAAAGAATTTCCTCACATTCCCCTTAATTGGCCTCCCTCTAATCTCATGCTGTGTCCTCTTGTCCTGCTATTTTTCTTATATTTAAACATGTTAGACTCTTTCACCTTGTTTATGCCCTTAAGGTGTTTGAATGCCTCGATCATATCACCTCTCTCCTTCCTTTGCTCAAGGGTATACATATTGAGCTCCGTTAATCTGTCCTCATATGTCTTCTGATGCAGTCCCTGCACCATTTTGGTTGCCTTTCTCTGGACTGCCTCAATTTGGTTAATGTCCTTGTGAAGGTGTGGCCTCCAATACTGCACGCAGTACTCCAGATGGGGCCTAACCAGTGTCTTGTACAGAGGGATTATTACCTCCCTCTTATGACTTGTGATACCCCTACTAATACACCCTAACACCCCCCTAGCCTTACCTACTGCTTTAGAGGTCTGCTTGGATGATTTTAGGTCATCAGTGATGATGATGCCCAAGTCTCTTTCTTCTTTTGTGACTGCTAGCAACTCCCCTCCCAGCCTATAGGTGGCTTCGGGTTCTCTTCCCTATGTGCATAATTTTGCACTTCTTTGCATTAAATCCCAGTTGCCACTCTTCTGACCATTCTGCTAGTTTATCCAGATCTCTTCTCATTCTGCCCACCCCATCTGGATCATCTACTCTGTTGCAGATCTTGGTGTCATCTGCAAACAGGCAAGCCTTACCCTCTAGTCCATCTGCAAGGTCACTAATGAAGATGTTGAAGAGGACTGGCCCCAGGACTGATCCCTGAGGTACCCCACTTGTGACTTGCATCTCTTCTGACTGTATACCATTTACCACCACTCTGTTTTCTGCCCATCAACCAGTTTGCCACCCAGTTGACCAACTTCTGACCCACCCCGAGCCTACCCAGCTTATTTATCAATCGTCTATGTGGAACAGTGTCAAAAGCTTTGCTGAAGTCAAGGTAGACGACATCAACTGCTCCCCCTTGGTCCACCACTCTGGTTACCCAGTCAAAAGAAATCTATGAGATTAGTTTGACAGGACCTTCCTTTGTAAACCCATGCTGTCTTGGATCCTGTGCTCCTATAGATTCCAGGTGTTGCACTATCCTTTCCTTAAGAGTGCCTCCATAATCTTGCCCACTACTGAGGTAAGACTGACCGGTCTGTAGTTCCCGCCTCCTCCTGCTACCACTCTTGTGGGGCGGGATCACAAGAGCCCTTCTCCAGTCTTCTGAGACCTCTCCTGTGCTCAGAGACTCACTAAACAATTCTGATAATGGCTCTGTAGTTCCTCCTTTAGCTCCTTAAGTACCCTGGGATGTATGCCATCAGGTCCCATTGCCTTATCCACCCTGAGCTTAGCAAGCTCTTGTAGGACCCTTTCTTTTGTGAGAGGGGTAGTGCTCACCTCCCTCCCCTGTGTCCATGATGCTGAGCTGTGGGCCTGCCCTACCTTCTCTTCAGTAAATACTGAGCAAAAGTATCTATTTAGGATAGATGCCTTTACAGGGTCCTCCTCCTCCATGCTCCCTTTTCTCCATTAAGCTTAGCAATACCCCCTCTGGACTTTCTCCTTTCACTAATGTATCTATAGAAAGTCTTGTCACCTTCTTTACTGTTCATGCTAGTGTTTCCTCAGTTTGGGACTTTGCCTGCCTTACTGCCTTACCTGCTTCCCTTAGGGCAGTTTGGTATGCCTCCTATCTTCATCCGCTGTGTTCCTTATATTTCCTGAAGGCCAGCCTTTTGGCTCTGACCTTTTCTGCTACTGTATTTGAGAACCAAAGTGGTTTCCTTCTTCTTTTGCACTTCCTTTTCTGTCTAACACAATGGATGTTGCTTCAAAATTGTATCCTTAATGCTTGCCCTTTGCCTATGCCCCCTCACCTGTGTTTTTTTGCCAGGGCTAGCTTAACTCTGTTGGCCATCTTATCAAAGTCAGCTCCTCTGAAGTCCCATATTTTTGCCTTGGAATGGGATGATTTAGATGTAGTAGCAAATTGAACCATACCATGTGATGGTCACTGGCCCCAGGTGACCTTCTACCTGGAGATCTGTGATCCCTTCTTTGTTAGTCAGTACTAGATCTAGGATAGTCCTGTCTCTTGTGGGTTGCTGTACCAGTTGTTTGAGGCCCTCCCCCTGCAGGGAATCCATTATGAGTCTAGTTCTGGCAGACGTTCCTGCTGGTATTGACCAATCTGTATCCGGCATGTTGAAGTGTCCCATTATCAGAACCTCCCCTTTAGCTGTCATGTTTTGTATATCTTCTAACAGTAATGTGTCCATGTCTTCCCTCTGGTCTGGGGGCCTGTAGACAACCCCAGTTCTTATGGCTGTCCCATTTCCTGTTTCCAGGGTGACCCACAGTTCTTCTGGCTCCTTATGTGTATTCTGAATTTCTGTAGCTTTGATATTTTCATTAACATACAGGGGCCCTCCTCCCCTTTTGCACCTTGGTCTCTTCTGAACAATACATAACCAGGTATTGAAGTCTCCCAAGTGTGGTTACTGGTAAACCACGTCTCACTAATGCTACTATGTCCAGTTTAGCCTCTGACATTATTGCCTGCAGGTCTGGGATCTTATTTCCCAGGCTGTGAGCATTTATGTACATGATTTTCCATTAGTGAATTTGGTGTGTTAGTTGTTGGGTGAAGTTTGGCATTACTCCTGTCGTCGTATGGAGACAAACCTTTTTACCTGGTGATGCAAATGAGCAGCAAACATGCTGAATTCCTGTTTGACCACTAGCTGAGGGGAGGGATGTTCTTCCCATTCGGACGATGGGGTGCTGCACCCTCTCCCATTTGCTAGTTTAAATATTCTGCAAAGGCGTCAAACTTCTGCCCCAATGCACTGACTCCTTTTTAGTCAGATGCAGTCCATCAAATTTAAAAATTTTCGCTCCCAGAACTGTTGCCAGTTCCTAAAAATCTGTGTCCTTTTCTGGCACACCAGCCCTTGAGCCACGTGTTTAGCTCCCTATCTCCCTTCTCTGACCTTCCGTCCATCTGCTCCCCTCTCCCAGACTGGCAGGATCTCAGAAGGAGATGCCAGATGAAATAGATGATAGTTTGTCACCCAGCCTAGTCAGGTGTTCCATACGTCTCACAACGTGACCAGCTGGCGAGATCATTAGTCCCTATGTGTACTAGGACATCAATGTTTTCTCCTGCTTTGTGAACAATTTTAATACGGTCAGTGTCTCTCCATGCTGATGTACCTGGGAGACATCTGACCATCACCCCTGGCTGGAGATGGGTATCAACTCCCCGAATCATGGAGTCTCCTATGATCAGAAGTTTTTTGGATTTCCTTTGTGCTTGTTTTGTTTTGGTTCCTGATTTGGGTGAGTTTTGTTTTGCTAGCTCCTGTGCCGCAGTGTCCTGCTGTGCAGTGTCTTCTGCCTCTTTATTTGATTTCAGAGATAGAGGCAGATACCTGTTTGTAGTGTTTATATGGTTTTGGAGGTAATGTTGGAGGAGCAGAGAGTGATGGGGCACCTGATTTGCTCCTCCTAACCACCTGCCAACCTCCTGGACCAACTACCCTCTGTGGTCGAGGTTTTCTGTTGGATGCTGGGGAAATGGCGGGTGGTTCTTATAATGTATTTCCTCTTCAATATGAACTGAAACCAGGGAGGGAGGGGGGGTCATCATCCCAGGAGCACAGGATATCTCATGAGAGACATTCAATAACAAATTCTTATATTACAAAAAATCATACAGCGATCAGAACGAGCTGGCCAAGCATCACAGCCAGTCTCCTGACCTTTGAGGCCAGGACACAATGGGAAAGAAATCCATTTCCCATCTCTGTCTCTGGAACCTCCTCTGTTGCCTCTGCAAGCAGAAAGCTCAGATTTTACTTCCCTAAGGACTTCTGCTATAGGTTGGAAAATAACCCTCCACTTTAATAAATGGCTTGAGGAAGTAGGTGATATACATTTTAGAATCTGAACTTCCCTGCCAATCTCTAGCACTCATCTGTGTGTGGTGATGGAGAACCAGTTTGGAAAAAAGTGTGATATTCAGCCTTTTCTTGGAAGGTGGTGATCAATGAGTCAGTTCTGATGTCCTCCTGTCTGCCCTGGGGCAAACTAAAATGGAAACAGTGGAGACCTTGCTAGTTTCCTTTCCATGGGTTCCAGAGTAGGTTCTTGTTGGATGTTGTCTAGTGCTCTTGGGGGTGGGGATGGGAAAGAAAGGATGAATGGCCTCTCCCAGTCTAGAAGGTGGTCCAATTGTCAGAGCTTGAGACACACTTAATGGTTACTTTGCTTATTTGTATTTCTGGAGGAAGGTTTCCCCATTAGGCCAAAGGATGATTGTTCCTTCAGATGGGAAATCACAGAACCTCAGCTGCAGTTTTTCGGACAACTCGCATTTCAGCCAGGACTGTCTCCAGTCCAGAGCCCCAGTGACCATGCCTCAGGCCCCTGTATCATTAACATCTATTGCCATTTTGTGCATCTGCTTAGATACATCCATACTGCACTGTACAGTATGCAAGAAATGCTCTCTTAGGTCCTCAGAAATATTTTCCACTAAAGACAGAACTTTAGATCAGTGAGTCTACTGATATTTGGTTGCATAACCCAGGTACAGTACAACTTGCATTAAACTATCACATCAATCGGTTAGTTTTGTATTGTGCTTTAAAGTTGACAATGCATTAACAACTTGCATTGTGTTGTTGTTTTCTTAAACACTCACTCAGCTCAAGAGAAACTTTTATGAAATGTGTTTGCAACTCAACTGGAATGCACCAGCAGTTGTGTCACAATGCAGTTCAAAGCTGTGATGCTACTATTAGGCAATAGTTTTTGCAAGGCTTTGTGTGAATACAGCAACACTTGCGCAACTCCCTGAGACATCACTGCAAAGACAGTTCAAAGGTAATCATATTCTACGTAGCCTATCTGAAGACTGTGGAAGCATTGGGATAAAACCTTTTACCCAGTCAATTAACCCTATGATTGTCTTTGTTTGTGGGATCGGTGGAAATAGACCTGAAATTTTCAGCTGCTACTGTTGGTACCAGGCCCCGAGCTGCAAGCTGCATCTACAGAAAATCATGACCTTCTGTAGGGACAGCATAACATTTGTCCACTTTTTTATTGATGGAGGTAGTTTTCACTGGCTCCTTTTAGGCATTCACTAACCTACGCAGCCAGCATAGTGTTATGCTTGTGTAACTGTGTTAGTTTTGGTTGTGGCCATTCACACTCTCTATTCCAGAGGAATTACCACCCTGTAGGGGTATGAAGCAAGGAATTCTAGGAGGGAGTTCTTCCCCTAGAGGTGCCATGGGACAGTTCCCATGGCTAAAGATACCTTAGGAATCCCTCTAAGGAGAGAACGCTGCCGCTGGAGGAGGAGGAGGGGAGGATGGTGGGACAAAGACAAAATGCTTCAAAGTGAGGCTGAGAGGAACTGCTTATATAGCTCAGGAAGTGGGAGTGGCTGGCTGCTTGGCCACTGAATTACAGGCAAGCTTTTCAATTCACTGACCTACGGAGCCAGTATAGTGTTATGCTTGTATAACTGTGTTAGTTTTGGTTGTGGCTGTTTGCACTCTCTATTCCAGAGGAATTACCAGCCTGTAGGGATACGAAGCAAGGAACACTTGGAGAGGGTTCTGCCCCTAGAGGTGCCACGGGACGGTTCCTGTGGCTAAAGGTACCTTAGGAATCCCCAAAAGAAATGTAGTATCATCCCCAAAGGAGACAACATGATGTGTATGAGCAAGCAGTAACAGTGACATAGAAACAGTAACTGGAACATAGTAGTAGAGAAGAATAGTGATGGCTTGCATTGAGAGAAGGGGATCCCCTAAGGAAAGGGGGAATGGTAGGACATCCTCCACCTCCATCCAACAACGGAGCCTACCTAAGGAAAATAGGGGAAACAACTATGCTAACTAAGTGTTATGACCTGAGGCAACGGAGGAGAGGAAAAAAAACCCAATGAGGAGGAAATCTCTGGGGATCCAAGGCCTAGGTCACCTTCCCACCAGCCTTGGGAAAATGTATTTAGTGACGCTCTGCAGCTGCAATTTGGATAACCCAATTAATGGGAGGTGGAAAATATTCCAATTTGGAGGAAGGCTCTCACTCAAACCCTCTAGGGGGAATGTCGTGGAAGGTTGTGAGAAAACTCTGCAACAATACAGGCATCCAAGGCTCAGGAGGAGAGCAACAACTGCTGAGGCACTCACCTGGCTTACCTGACCTAAATCAAACCACATGAACCAGAGGCAGTCATGGGGAGAATGCGTTGAAGGTGCCTTGCTAGGGAAACCACTGAAGTCAATGGCCAACTGTTATAGTGGAACACTAGAGCCAAAGGAGATAGTTGTAACCACCCTTCACCGCTAGTCTTAAATTCTACACCAGGAGCTGCTGTCATGTAGCAGGCAGCTAAAGCCAAGCCCAGGGTGAGGACATTCCCAGCTATGGGCCAGGTGAGAAGGATCCCGCCCCAAGCTGGACACGTTCGATGATGCGGACTAAATGTAGAGCGAGACAGTCGGCTGCAGGAACCTGCACCAGATTAGAATGGCTTGCATGCCCCAGAATTGATTGACAGCTGCAAAGCTGGTGCACTGACTGAGCACAGCATGCTGAGATCATAATGAGCATTGAGTGTGGAGACCTTGCAAGGTTGAATGCAGATTGAGAGCAGGAGAATCCCAGGCCAAAACCAAAGGGATGGCACTAGGCATGAAGCAATGGTTTGCATAAACAAGGAGCAATGATTGAGTAACCAAGTGTGGACATGATAGGTCAGTAAATAGAGGTAGTAATAGGTGGACCAGCATAACAACTGTATAGCAAGTAAACAGCACTGAGTTAGGGGCAAGCCAGCCAGACATGAATAGCTAAATCAAGGTGACAAACTCTGAGGATTTTCGGCAGCGAAGACAGGATTTAGAACAAAATTAATTAACCACATAGGCCACGACCCCCCAAACACCTCCCAGTCCCCACCGTAGGACAAACAAGGAAGCGATGAAAGGCCGAGAACCACATGCAGATATAAAAGCTAGTTTAATAGCCTCAGCAGGAGCTTCAGCTAACCTCGGAGTAAACAAGGTAGAATAGGAATGGGTGTAAACAATGCAGCAGCAGGAAGCAAGTGGGCCTGTACAGCATTAGTTAAATGAGTACAGTGTTAAAACACAGGCACTGGGTACAATAGTAATTAAACAGTCAGCAGCAGTGGCTGAAGTTGTAGGTAACTGAAAGCAGTAGTATGAGCTCTGAATAGGTTTGCAGTTACAGTGCAGTAAATTGAGAGTTGTAACTGAAAGCAAGCAGAATGAGCTCTGTAGTAGCAGAATGCTAGGAGTTTTAAAAATAAAAGCCCCCCCAAAACAGGAAACCTTCACCAATGATTGTAAGGCAGGGGTGATAGACGAGTCAAGTTGCCCAGTGGAGGCTTCTCAAGGAGATCCAAACACAGAAATTACTCTTCTGGCTCAGAATCCTGGACAGCAATATCCAGGTGCCTTCCCAACTATCTTACAAAGGCTTAATATGATAAAACTATCCTTTGAGGTTGTAATGTGAATGGGTCCCCTATCTCATCTGCTCCTGAAATATCAGGGGTGGTGCCCAGGTCAGACTCTGAATATTATTCAGATCCAGAGGTCTAGTTAGCAAGATTCACTTGACAGCTGGGAGCAGGTACCCCAAAAGGTTGCCCAGGAGACCCAACAGAAGTAGATAGAACTTGATAGTAACCTGGGGTAGACATGAAGGAGCCACTGGTAAAACCTCTATCAGAGGGAAAAGGTCTGGGCTCTTAGCCTCCCTCCTTCAAGGCCAGCCACCAGTGGTGTGCAGTCACTGTATGCAACACATGCACTGCATGCTCCAGAAAATGTATAAAATTACGAATTTAGTACAAATTAGTGTTTTGTTCAGTCACATACTGTAAAAGGGGACCGGGAGCACCAGTGGTTCTCCAATTTTGGCTGTTGTGCTGATCAGTGACATGCAACACTCCAAGTTGCATCAGGTTGCCTAGGCGACAGTGACATCTTCTTGCAGCTGACCTTCTGACCAGCATTGCTTTGAAAAAGGTAGCTAAGGCATGCAACTGAAGGACTGAATCAGAGCCAGAACAGTGTGAGAGATGAGACACCGTGTCTGGTACACCATCAGAGGTACGAGGGCTTGGCCGCCATTCCACAGAGCAACTAACTGTCAGGAGCTGAATGGCAGGGGCAATAATGAATTCACAAGTACAGTGCCGGCTCCTTTAAGCTATGAAGTACTGCATGTGATCCGAGTTGTGTGTCGCGCGAGTGCTGCATAGGAAATCTGATCACCCACGAGCTGATCTCAGAAAACGAGTTAACAACTACTGTATATAAGGTGAGGGGGCAGATGGGTAGCAGGATGGGAGGCAGAGGGGAGGATGGACATGGGCCTTAGTTATTTTGACTTATTAATTGGGGGTGGAGCCATGTAATTCCAACAACACTAGGTTTTTCAGGCACTTCAATGTGTGTGTGTGTGGGAGGTAGAGGTGTCATATATGTGGAGTTTTTAATCTCTGGTGCTGCTTGATATGTTAGAAATGTATTTTTGGTGAACTAGAAACTTGTGATAGCATAGCAGCCGATACTATTCACCCCAGGAAATTCCTGCTGCATGGAGGAGAGGGTGTGGCACCACTGAACTGTCCAGAACTCTCAGGGCTCCTCCAATCACCCCTTTCACCCTGCTGCAGGGAGCTCTTGTCTCCCTCCTGGCTGAAATTGCATCAGGTGACTAGGCAAGGGCTGCAGGTAAGAGCCTGTGAACTCTTTGCACTGCCACCAACCAGAGTTACATCGGGAAGAGAGGCATTTCATCAGTTCTAGGCCTCTGGGACCTCCCATGCCCACGTTCTGGCACAGATTATACCTGCTGCTGTAATGTGATTTTCATTCCAGTGCTGTAGTACCCTTGCTGCATATGCATACCCTCATGGGGTTAATTTGGAAGAGTGTCTTCTACCATTTTAGCTTGCTGGGTAGGTGTACCATGCTATATATGGACTGTTTGTTGTGTTTTCCTGAGCAGCAGTTGCTTACTGAATTTTGTGTTTCATGTTAATAGCTGTCCTTCGATGGTTGTGGATTGGGTGGTGGTGGAGGTAGTATACAAGTTGTTGCATACCTTGCTAAAAAAGTCACCACACACCACTGTCAGCCACATTAAATGTGGCAAATTTACCTCTTATAGGTTCATAGGTTCATAGGTACTTCAGAGCATAGAAGACTTGCGTCCGTATAGCTCGCTGATTTACTAACAATACCCGCTAATACCTTTGCTAAACAAGTAAGAATCCAACCTATTTTTAAAGGTATTCATAGTCGGACTTGACACCACTTCACTTGGTAGTGAATTCCAAATTCCTGTTACTCTTATAGTAAACCAATTTCCCCTTTTTTTTGTGTTATATTTATCTTTATACAACTGGTAGGTATGTGACCTAGTATCATAACTTTGTTTTTTAATTTTCATGTCCAGTTGTTCCCGTAATTTCTCATCACTGAGTATTTTATATACTTGACACATATCCCCGCATAATCTACGGTACTCCAAGGAAAATAATCCTAGTTTTTCCAGTCTCTGATCATATTTCAAACACTGAACCTCATTTATGCCTTTTGTTGCCCTTCTCTGCACCCGCTCCAGGATAGCCACGTCCTTCCTATAGCCTGGTGACCAGAACTGGGCACAATACTCCATATGGGGGCGCACCAGCGAGGTGTACAGTGGCAATAACACTGCCCTTTCATGGCTTGTGATGTGTTTACGTATACAGCGCTGAATGCCGCTTGCCTTCCTTATCGCCTGGAAGTATTGTTGGCCAAATTTTAATTCATTATCTACTATCACTCCTAAATCCTTTCTTCCTGCACAATTTTAAATCCTTATTCGATAGCTTATAATTAAAATGTAGATTGTTCCTTCCCAAGTGCATAACTACACACTTTTCTATATTAAATGATGAGCCCTTATTATTAGCCCATTCTTCCAATTCTATAAGTGCTGTCTGCAACATAGTGGCTTCTATTATATTGTTGGCTAAGTAACCCAGCAGGTATGTAGTCCATAAACTTTGCTAGCCATACTACTTACTTATATTCATATTAGAAATATATATATATTAAAAGGCATGGTCCCAGCACCGAACCCTGTGGTATTCCACTTGACACCTCAGCCCACTCAGAGCATACACCCTCACACAAACCCTCTGCCTTCTATCTCTCAACCATGACTCCACCCAAGAGGAGAGTTTTACGTATTCCTATTTCCTGAGGCTCCTTATTAATTCAACATCGGCACTATCAAATGCCTTGCGAAGTCAAGGCATACAACATCCACCGCACTGCCCAGATCCAAGGCTTTACTAACCCTGCCATAAAACTCCAGAAGGTTTGTCTGGCACGATCTGCCCCTAGTGAACCCATGTTAGTAATCCTGTCTATAATGCCATTAAATTATAAAATCAAGAATATATTCCTTAATAATAGATTCCAAAATCTTGCCCAAGACCAAGTCAGACTAATTGGCAGGTAATTTTCAACCTGTTGTTGAGAACCTTTTTTAAATATTGGTATAATGAGTGCCTGTCTCCAGTCAGCAGGTACAACTGATGTATCCAAGGATTTTTGAAAAATATAGGTTACTGGCCCTGCTAACTCATATGCCAGTTCCCTAATTACTCTTGGATGTATGCCATCTGGTCCCTGTGCTTTGTTGGGGTTTATATCCTTGAGTCGTTTTAATACATCAAGAATGTTTAATGTAATGGTAGAACCTTGTGTCGTGGTATGCTGTTTCAAATCTACAGGCTGAACTTTATTAAAGACAGATGCAAAATAAAGATTACACATATCTGCCATTTTCTGATTGTCTGAGGTTATATGACCATCTGAGTCCCTTAGAGATGTAATACTGCCGTTAGTTCCTTTTATGGATCTAATGTATGTATAGAAAGATTTATAGTTATTTGGTACCTTATTTGCTAATTTGTGCTCATATATCTTCTTTGCACAAATTATTGCTGATTTGGATTTTTTTAAACACTTTTTATAGAACTCCCAACATGTTTTATTATTACTTTTTTTTGCCCTCAAATATGCTTTATTTTTAAGTTTAATCAATTTCTTTAGGTGGAGGGTTAACCATAAAGGAAGTGGTTTTTTAAATCCGTTATACTTTTTCTTTGTTGGTACATGCCTATGAACCAGTGACTCAACCATAGTACTCAACCTACTCCACATTTCTGATGCAGGTATATTTGCAAATACTTCCTGCCAGTTCCAGGCTGCCATCTCATTTCTCATTGATGCAAAATGCGCCTTATTGTACATGTGAATTAATGTGCTCCCTGTAAGGTTTCCCAAATCCCACATAGTCAAAACTAACCATGGTATGATCACTAGTGCCCAATGAGGTAATGTTTTACAATCTTGAATTTATTACTCAAATTGCTTAATACCAAACCAGTATGTTATCCCCTAGTACTGTCAGATACATATTGATCAAGTCCAGCCAGTGTAAAAGAATCAAGATAACTAGCTTCCATAGGCGATAAGGCTTCTAATGTATTCCATTTAATTCCCGGTAAGTTAAAATCGCCCATTAATATGACATTTTTTGTTTCAGTCAGCTGTTTAATGAAATCTAACAATAAGACATCATCAGGTTTGGTAATAGATGGTGGTCTGTACACAACCCCCAGATTAATAGTAGAATCATTAGGTGGTGTGATTTTGATCCATAATAATTCTGAACTGCCCCATCTATCTGTTTCTATACTTGTAGATGTAATACTATCCAAGACATATACTGCTACCCCACGCCCTCTGGATAATTTTCTGTCCTTTGAATACAATCCATTTATTTCCCTGCCCCAGGTATCATTCCCATTCCACCATATCTCAGTAATGGCACATACATGTATTTGAGAAGTTTTTAATATTAAATTTAGTTTGTCCACTTTGTTAGTTAAACTTCTTGCATTGACTAATAGAAATTTCCAGCATGTTTGTGTGACTTTGTTTGGGCTAATGGGCTTCAGATTTGAGAGACCCCCTCCCCCCCTGAAGACAGTTTAAATGAATATTTACAATATGTCTCAGTCTTTGAGCCAACACCCTGTTCCCATGCTTATTTAAGTGCAATCCATCTTGTGCAAACAGATTAAAATCCTTAAAAGCTTGCCAATGATCAATAAAGGCATGCCCTTCCCTATAGCACCACCTTTTAAGCCATCCATTTAATCGCTGTATGTCATTATATAACATCTGGTTGGCTCTAGGAACAGGTAATATACCTGAGATTATCAAATCACATCCTTTATTGCTCAAAAAAGGTACCCACATACTCAAAATTGCTCTGAATCTCTGGCATTCCAATTTTCCCTACATCATTAACTCCTATATGTAATACTACCACAGGTGTAACTGTATTTTCCAAGAGACCTGGTAACAGCCTTTTAATGTCCCTCTTGGG
The DNA here is from genome assembly GCA_016271365.2 of Neoceratodus forsteri. Taxonomy (NCBI): domain Eukaryota; kingdom Metazoa; phylum Chordata; order Ceratodontiformes; family Ceratodontidae; genus Neoceratodus; species Neoceratodus forsteri. Next base: position 1,025,840,732 of record CM028130.1, on the reverse strand, counting down.
GAACTGGAAACCAGGAACTGGAAACTAGCTAGGAAATCCTGGAACTGAACCAGAAAATGTAGCCACAGCTTAGTTTTGTCTGAGTCAGGAAACATACCCTATGCTGTGGTAGCCACAGTACAGGTTAGAGGTGGCCCTATTGGTGTGGACCTATACCAGCCTTTTTTACATAAGTGTACAGGTGAAGTGAAAAGGCCTAATCAGGCCTGCATAACAAGGAATGCATCCTCTAGGGGACGAGTAAACAAGTGACCATGTCTGGCATTTTCTACCCCATGTCATCAAATTCTACCTCTAACAACTGTTCAGCTCCTGCAACCAGTCACATAATAACATTGTAGTCTAATGTCAAAAGAAACTGTAGTCACTGGATCCACCCAACCTCCACTTCATAAATAGGGACTATTAAGCATGCTGTGCATTCATATACTACTTTAGAGGGATTCCTTGACCACTTTACTACCCTAGGTACTCTGTGATCCCCTTGGTAAGCAGAAGGGTGCCCTGGCTTACTGTGACTGCCAGTACTGTCATCATATCCATTGTTTTCCTACCCTCTTGAAGGAGTGCTTCCTAATGTTACCTATGTATATGCCAGCTGTGAGTTCAAGACAAGTTTCAACATCCTGCTGATTGAATATCTCTGCTTGTTCTCTTTGATAAGCTTGAGTACAGTATGTGGTGAACTGAGATCATGTCTCCTCTCAACCTCCTTTTCTTTAGGGTGAATATATAGCTTTTATCCTCCATACAACTGATTATTTTGGTGGCCCTGTGCTGTACCCTCTCTACTGCTTCAGTGTCCTTTTTGTATTTGGGAACCCAGGCCTGCATGCAGTACTCAAGCTGGGGTTTGATCATGGTCTTGCATGGGGTTTGATCACGGTCTTGCAAAGTGGCAAGAATGAAATTGCCTCCCCTGCTTTACTGGTCCCCCCATGTTTGATGGACCCCAGCATTCTGCTGGCCCTCTTGACACTGGCTGCTTACTGCTTTGTCATGATTCAGCCACATGACTGTTATGACCCATTGTCCTTTTCCTCCTCCGCTGCCACAAGACGAGCCTCACACAGCATATATCTCCTACCTCTGTTTTTCCTTCCAAAGGGTAGCACCTTGTATTTGGCAACAATGAATCTGAGATTCCAGCTGTCTGACCAATTGCCCAGCATGTTCAGGTCTTCCTGAAGTTTGTTTCCAGCCTCAAGGGAGTCCACCACCCTCCTGGCTAGCTTAATGTCACTTAATGTCATCAGTTAACTTAAGCAGCCTGATGAACATCCAAGTTTGCAGGCCGTTCATTAAAATGTTAAAGAGCTGCCGATGCCTTAGGGAAAATTTTAAAAAAACATAATATTTAGCACAGTTCAGCTGTTATTTCTTATATCTTCTATAGATTTCTCCTCTGCATTATTTATTACTGAAAGAATTCCCACAAAAGCAAGCTCTGTATCCCTTAGAGTCCATCTGTCTCAATAGGTTACTTCTGACTTGAAATTGTGATGTTCTTTTGTGACATCACAGCCTGTTGCCATTGGAATAACTGCACTGTCACAAGCAGGGTATTATGACATAGTAAATCAAAAACAAAAAGTGGCACACAAAGGAACACACACACACACAGCTTTGGCGTACAGTATGCTCCAAGCTAGGGATGGGAGAGTTGGCTGCGACCCAGTTCTGATTCTGAATCTGATTTATTTCAAAAAGTCTCTGATTAACTGATTAATTTTAGACCTGTTTTTACACAGTTTGAATATGAGAAATGTATCTGAATTATTATTTTTGATTTCTTTGTCATATAAAATATTAAAATTCAGCTTTTAAAAAGTGTTTTGTATCTGTATTTTTTCCTTTTACTTTCTCTGAGTATGACATGCTTGTTTGGGGGAAGACAGGCAGCATGAATAGGAGATGTGATTGGGCCCAGGCTACCCTTCTGAGATGTTTTTTTAGCATGGAAATTCAGAGTCTGAGATATGACACGGCAACCACCCCAAAGCAGCAAGACACTATGGCCTAGAAGTTCAGGTGCAGAGCCAGAGACCACAGAATGTGAAACATGAACTCCCTCCCAAACTTAGGGAGGCACTGTGATCTAGTTAGGGCAGGCACAGATCTGGGAAACACAGAATGTGGGATGTGCATTCTCCTCTAAAATCTGTGAAGCACTATGTCTTAGTAGTTCAGGCACAGAGCCTGGGAAGAGAGAGTCTGATTCTGAGCTGAGCTGTGACCCCCACCAAAATCAGTAAAGCACTATGGCTTAGTAGTTCAATTGCAGTGCTGGGGAACATGGAGTCTGAGATGTGAACCCCCACCCCCATCCTGGGTCCTCCTGTCATTTCATTCTGGTTCCCCGGGTGAATGCTGGACTATTAAAAAATCCATTGGCCCAGTCTCAGGGAGCACAGTTGTGTGTCCCTATCCTGCATTCTCCATACCCTAAATGTCCAAACTAGGCTAGCCCAATGCTGCCCGTCATGTGGAAAGAAATAGAAATGCATTATACAGCACAAAACTGCTGTTTCCATATGCCATATGCCATTCTGAGTGTGAGTGACAACAATGCAGTCTGGGGTGGGATGTGCTTCAGGGTGTCCAATTGCAAAGGTTTACCTGCAGTAAGTCCTGCCCCAAACTGCCTTGTCATCACTCGTCAACAGGTATGGCATATGGAAAACAGGGTCCTGCACTGGACACTCACTGTGCCCCCCCCCATACACGTACATACACATAATGGGTCACAGCAGGATTTGGTTTAGCTTCCTGGTGTGGACAGGTGGGGGGGGAGGATCAAGCAATCATGTGTCACTACATTTTTAGCAAGCCCCAAGCTCTCACTCTCCTCTCGGTCCTCATTTGCCTCCACCCCCCGCATCCAGCAGATATATTACCCATATATATATATATATATATATAGAACATGGTATTAGTAGCTCTTTAGGGTTCAGACCTTCAGAGACTGCACAGCATAGCAGCAGCACAATCTGCACAATCACTCAGCTTCCAAGGGGACAATGCAGGAGCTGTCTTTTAGACCTCCCACACACAGTTACACACTGCTGTGTTTAAGGAACGTTTCAGTTTTTTAAATTATATTTCTTAATGCTGAGAACAATGAAGATGTCAGATAGACCTCCCACAGGCACACACCACACACCCTTCTCCTTGTTTTCCCTGCCCCTTCCCTAGTCCAATATACAAATTTTAAGCGGCCCCAGTGTCAACTCCCTCTAGACTGCCCTTGTAGCTGCCTGAGAAACCAAGTCATTAGTTATTGTTTCTCTTTGGATTAAGTGTTTTTTATTTTCTTCTGGCCAGCAGGCTGCCAGGCCGCCGTGCTCAGCTAGAGAAAGGAGGACACAAACTGCTTCTCTTACCTACAATGTGCTCTGTGCATGCTGCTTAGAAGCACTGCTGCTGCTTAATGCTGGCCGGCCACCCATGTGGATCTCTTATGACCAACTCCAATAGCAGGTCATCGCTACATGACAGCCTCCTACAGAAGTCAGTCACCCGATACAATGCTGACAGGGGAGGGACCAGTCTGGCTCATAGAATGAGATGTCACATGATTTCTCCTCTGAAAAAACTATGAGCATGTGTGGCTGGAGTTGACCCCAGTAGTGCACGGGAGAGTGGAGACTGGTAAGATAATTTTGTTTTGTCTTAACAGCATGACAATGAAATTACCGCTGATAATGTATCTTTGGACCAGACCTGCAGTTCCAAACCAGGGAACTCAGTAAGTTGTGTCGAACCATGACAGGCTCTGTGTGCCCAAGTCGACTTGAGCTGGACTGGTTCCAGAAGGTCCGATGATGCAGTAGAGCTGGTTCACCCACCAGGAAGCTAAACCAAATCCTGCTGTGACCCAATTAATCTCTAGGAAATGACTGACTCTTCAGTCATTATTGCTTAAATATCTGACCATGTCTTTCTCTACTACTATTCATTGAGAACATTTCTTTGTGTGGTCTGCGCTCAGGTGTTCAAGGCACTCACTGCAGACATCAGCCAATGGAATGTGTTTTTTTGCACTTGGTTCACTTTTTTATCGTTATTTAATGCCCTTCCTGCTGGTCCGCCAAGTGACACCCCCCAGCCCTAGCCAGTGGAATGTGTTTTTTGCACTTGGTTCACTTTTTTAATCATTATTTAATGCCCTTCCTGTTGGTCTGCCCAGTGACACCCCCCCAGCCCTAGCCAGTGGAATGTGTTTTTTGCACTTGGTTCATTTTTTTATCGTTATTTTATGCCCTTCCTGCTGGTCCGCCCAGTGACACCCCCCAGCCCTAGCCAGTGGAATGTGTTTTTTGCACTTGGTTCACTTTTATATCGTTATTTTATGCCCTTCCTGCTGGTCTGCCCAGTGACACCCCCCAGCCCTAGCCAGTGGAATGTGTTTTTTGCACTTGGTTTACTTTTTTATCATTATTTTATGCCCTTCCTGCTGGTCCACCCAGTGACACCCCCCAGCCCTAGCCAGTGGAATGTGTTTTTTGCACTTGGTTCACTTTTTTATCATTATTTTATGCCCTCCTTGCTGGTCCGCCCAGTGACACCCCCCAGCCCTAGCCAATGGTATGTGTTTTTTTGCACTTGGTTCACTTTTTATCGTTATTTTATGCCCTTCCTGCTGGTCCGTCCAGTGACACCCCTCAGCCCCATCTCAGCCTTCTCACAGAATTACCAATTATCCATGACTTACCCAGGACCATGGTGTGCTGGATGGCCAGCCTTGTCAGTCATGCAAAAGCCTGTGCGGGGGTGGTGACATGGTGCAGCCCATCCATCTTTCTCCATTTTTTTCTGTGAGGGTTGCCATGTGTGGTTGTGCACCACCAAAGCAAAGAAACCTGGCACAAATTTGATTGTGACCAGTATCTTTAACTGTAAAGAAACATCTGACTATTGGAGGGAACGGCATGTGTGGGGTGGAAGCTGACATGCAGTTGCAGTTTGAATCAAATTGTCGGTTCTTGATTCTGTCTCCTCGAGCTGTAATGATGCAGTATGTGTGATTATGGAGAAATATTCATAGTTGGAATACACAGATATTGGAGCTGATGAGTTCCAGCAGAACCGGAGGGCATGCACTCAGACAGTGGCATGGGGTAATTAAAAGTCTTTGCTTGTTGTTTGGAGGGACAGTGGGCAACACACATCATGCCCCCTCAATGCAGTTAAAACCACACATGCCCAAGCATCCCCTGGATTCTCAGAATTTTTTGCTGTAGCCATGTGGCTGCTTTGTCTTCTCCTGTCCTCCCCACCTTTTGACGCTTAGCAGCTGCCTTCTGGCGTCCCTCCTCTGGTTTTCTGTGTCCGTGTTGTATGCAGTCATTCTTAGCCACTGCTATCTGGCCCTTTTGCTCTTTCAGCTCCTGTGCTCTGGGTGCAATGCAGTTCACATTGCTGCTCCTCAGCCAGTCACTTGCTTTTCCCTATTTGCTGACCCAGCTCACCAGCCTCAGGCCTTCATGTGGGCTGCCTGCCCTTCTCATCTGGGCCCTGGTTCTTACTGCTTATGTCTTCCACAAGTTACGTATAGCTTTTCAATTAAGCCTGCTCTAAACCTGCTACTGGTAGTTAACTAGTGTTCTCAAGGAGACTCGAAGAACAGTAGTTTCATGCAGCAATGCTCCGGCATTTCCATAGCAGGTCACATCTGCCTAGTGACTCATTCTTTGACTGCCACGGGGTCCCAGTGCTCTTGCAAACCATGCTGTCTCTGCTAGCAACTGTGCTTGTCACTGCCAAAGTCTCCTTTTAGCCACCATTCAGCTTGATCTTTGCTCAGTACTCCAGCAGCTCCTGGAGCAAGTCAGTCTGCCACCTTGTTCCTTCCTGGTCAGCTCAGCAGCTCAGTAGCTACCCTTGCTCCTTATTCTGTGACAAATTAGTAAGCTCTTGCTTCTTTGACATTGCATCAGTGTATTATCCCATTCCTCGTGGAATTTGCTGCTGTGCATCTGCTATTTGTTTTTTATCCGTATCATTCAATTTGAGGCATGCATTCAGTCAGTATCCATTCAAATTTAGTTGGCATGCCATGCCTTCTGTCAGCCATTCAGCCTTGTCTTGAATTAATTTCTACCCTTGCACTCAATGACCATCAGCCTCCTACTACACTCCTGCACTTGGATGCATGCCAGTCATGATTATAGCATGGCTTCCAGGGCTCTCTGCACTGTAAGATGATGGCCTCGCTCAGCTCCAAAGAAGTCCACATCTTGAGGGTGGGTCACTCAACTTAGGCAAGATCCTTCTCTTTCTGACCCTTGGATGAGAATATGCTATGCTGCAGAGAAAACTTTAACTGTGCAGATCAACTCAGTGGCACCTCTTGATGTAGCATTTAAGACTTCAGCTACTGGAGGGTAGGGCCTCTAAGTCCTTGCAGCTCCTTTAGCAGTGCAGACCACATCAGCAGCACCTTCAAAAGCACTTCCTCTCTGTGGCCACCCAAGTTTCACCTGGTCTACACCTATTTTCCATCCTCTATCTCTCGGGGTGAAGATAGTATAGCTACTCAACTTCTCTGCCCCTCAAGGACTCAACTCCTATGCCTTGTCTCTCAAGGGTTCAGCTCCCTCTCTAGGTCAACCTTAGGGTGGAGGCCTGGTGAGTGCCTTTCAGTGTTCATTGCTCCCCTCCTCCTGCCTTAGGATGGCTAGGCCTCCATCATGAGGAACCTCTTATAGCTGCAGAGATTAGCTCACTGTGCCATCACAGTGTTCCCATTGTAGGGATAGAGTGAGAGCCCTTGCTTAAAAATATAAAATACTTATCCTGAATTGAATTTCTAAATTGCAATAGCCAAGCCTTTATTAATTCTATCCCTAGCCCAGAGGGAAGGCAACCAAGGCCTTGGATCCCCAGAAGTTTCCTATTTTACAGGGTTTTTTCCCCCTCTCCTCCATGCTGAAGGTCTTAAAAAGTTAGATGATTTTCGTAGGAGTTGGAGTTGGTTGATGGCACACCAGGTCCGGGTCTCAGTCTAGCTACATCTCTCCTCTCCTTGGGAAGAATGTGCTAGTGTGTCTTCCACTGTGCTTTTTGGGCCTTCTTCCATAAGGTGCCTTTGGTCCTGGGATCCTGGCCCTCTTATATCTTGAGAGTTTAGAACCCCTTTATCAGGGTTCTGCATCCTTGTGACACCCTGATAGGGTGGTAGTCCCAGTAGAAGGGACAGAGAATGAAAGCTAAAGTTTACAGTTGCACAAGTACCTCATACTACCCAGTCATGATCAGTCCTTAACTGATTCAAAAGCTGGATGACCTTATGAATTAAAAGACTTTGCCTGTGGTTCAAAGTGGCAACAGGCGACACATGCCACATCCTCCTCCATGAAGTTAAAACTGCACATGTCAAATCATTCCCTGGACACTCTGAATTTTTTGTTGCCACCTTCCTCTCCTCCTCATCCTGTGGTGCATCTTTTGCCTTGGGATTAGGCCTTCTTCCGTAAGCTGCCTTTGGTCCTGAGACCCCATCCCTGTGACACCTTGAGAGGTTGGAACTCTTTGTCAGGGTTCCATGTTCTTCTGACACCCTGACAGGGTGGTAGCCCTTGTAGCAAGGACAGAGAGAGTGCAAGCTAAAGTTCATAGTTGTACAAGCAACACATACTACTCAGTCTCATCCTAAACCCACTCAGGAGTCCGATGACCCTATGAACATGTGAAATAGCCTACTCTGTGAGGTTGTGGAAACTGACCCTACTCAGGCTTTCAGAAAAAGGACTAAACCAATTTGTATTTAAATATTTGAAATGTCTTGACTGGGATAGAACATGATGAGCTGGGAATTGGTGTGCCCTTGAGGAAGGGTAAAAAGAAGAATAGCAGAATATGCAGAAAACAGTTCGACAAAATAACTGACAATACAAGTGGGCATGAAAAATAAGCAAGGAATCATTAATCATTGATTCCTGAAGGAGAATGACATTGAGGGTTGCATAGCATGAGTAAATTAACACTCCAGCTGTTAAGTCTGGATGTGCATCCATACCCAAATCGGGTACAGTCACTGCCGAACAGCAGGAGTGGTGGATAAGATGGGTACTAGGTCCCTTGCATCATTACAAGCAAGAGTGGGACCACTCTATCAAGTCAAGGAATGCCTGACCCCCTGATACCCTTCAAAAAATAGTACAGACACAAATTTTTCCAGTCTTTGATTATGCAGATTTCTTGTATGAATATGCCTCACCTGACTGTCTTCATAAACCACAAGTACTGTATAATTGCCTAGTGCAATTAATACATGCTTGTCCACTTGAAACTAACCAGTGTCCCATCTATAAGAAGATGTGCTGGACCTCTTTGAAAAATAGAGTGAAACTTCATAGTTTATTTTGGTTTACAAATGTGTTCTTGGCCAGCCTCCTGATTATTTGACTTCGCAAATTAAAATCAGGAGCATTAAATCTTCCTTGTGTAACCATAATCTCTGTCAGCTTGAACACCCCGGTGCTAAAACCATCTGGTCCAAATACTTCTTGAGTCATTTTGTTCCCCTGATCAGAACTCCCTCCTGGCCCATTTTAGGAGAGCGGATGATATATGACCATCAATTTCTGCACAAAAAATGTGGTTTATAACATTGCTGAGTAGCTGTAATCATCTTTTTTTAAGTGTCATTTGTTTGTTTTATGATACTTTGACGTGTTATGTATCTGATGTACTCTTTATGTCTGTTGTGTATATTTTATTTGTCGTATTTTAATAAGATTTTTATGCAACTGTATTGTACTAGCATAAGGTGCCCATTCCAAATTAGCTTTGGCTCAATAGGTTTTAACCTTTGAACAAAATGAAACAAGCTACAGCATATTATTATATCCTGTGTGTGCAGTTCACTAGAAAATGTTATTCATATTTCATTCATGTCTGATTTTTTACACTTCATTATGTACTTTTATAATTTTTATTGACAAAGTATTGTTATACTACATGGCAAGAATTTTATGTTTAATATAAGACAACTTGTAATTTTGACTGGTTTACATTTGAAAAAAGGCACTTGTTGCATAAAAATATTATCCTATTAAAATCAAATTCATCTTTCCAAGTTTCATGGCAGCATGCTCTCCATGCCTCACTGTGAGACACCCCATTGAGCAAGACTTATAGGTAAGCTCCTGAACTGCAAGCCTGACCACCACTAGATCTGACCAAGACTAACTTTTGCAGTCATCAGGGGAAAAGGGAATGCAAACCTCCCAGATGTCCCTTGCACAGCCAGAGGGGCTATTCTGCAGTACCAGACTGGCAAATGACTTGAATAATCAATAGCATGGTCTCCTGTAAAGTTGTCCAAGGTCTGAGGACCTATCCAGTCTACACTAATTTCTCTTTCAGATTCTCAAGGTAAAATATTACAAAACAATTGTTATTAAACAAGTTCTGGTGAACTGTCTGGAGAGGGGGATGTTTCTACTTTGCAACAACCAGTCTTTTAGTATTATGCTATATAAATTTTGGGATGTTAATAGCAAATTGGTTTTAGGTACCTATCTGCAACATGGAAAGGGGGTAGTCGGCTCCCTGCCGGCTCCCTCCACCAAAGCAGAAGGTAACCTTGCTCTCAATGTCAGGAGAATGAAGGGAAATAGGGATCACTCCTTGAAGTTATATATGAGACAAGAAGAAAAGGAAGGGGGTGGGGCAGTCTGGTAGTTTTGTTCTTGAAGGGCGAAGGGCTGTTAAACCAAACAAGCTGGTGATGTGAATCTTCAGACCTGCTCAGGAGGGGAAGGTTCAATGTTATGGGGGTGTTTTATGTTTTCCAGTTTTGGGGAAAAAAGAAATGTTCCAGCCTGCATAGCACTACAGTATACTACAGGCAAGCAGCTAAGAGAGTAAACATTTTGAGGGTTGGGGGGGAGTCTTGAACAGACCATAGACCATCACCAATACCTAATGACTGAAGGTCTCACAATCCAGTCCTGGACTGTAATTGGTCTGAAAACTGTAAATAAAAGGAAAAAACACCAAGTAATTGCATTCACACTGCACTCTGTGAACTGCTTTGTTAAAACTTAATGTGCTCTTTGCTAATATTTTTTGCCTTTAAAAGCTATGAAATGGATTCTTCCACTCTGGACCTTGACAAGCTGTCAAAAAAGGAACATAAGCATCTACCAGACAGAGAAAGGAAGGAGAAGAGAAAAATGATGAGCACCTCATCTGGATCTCCAGCCTAGGTGAATCCAGGTAAAAGAGAGTGGGTCAGGCCCATGGAAAGATTTCTATTCGCTACAGTCTCAGAAAGCCCAGGAAATGGTCTGTCAGCTGCAGTTTTGGACAGGAGCCCTGGACTCAAAAATCAGATTGTTGCCTTTTCAGCTACTGTTAGTCAGAAAACCCCCAAGGGTATGCCTCCTTCACCTGAACTGTGCTACTTTGTAAAGCTAAATAAAAGTTACCAAACCCTATTACATGTCTTTCAGAAGTTCAATGAGAACTGGACTTTCTGGTAGTTAGATGTGGCAGTTTGGAGCACCGAATGACTGAGGGTGAAAAAGTGGCTGGGCCCAATTCTAAAAGCACCCCTTCGCATGTCAAAAAGTTGCGACATGCAAGGGGTGCAGTTGCACTGAGGACCCTGCACCTGATTCTAAAAGGGGCAGGGTCCTGGCGGCTAAGTCCCATGACTTGCGACAAACCCACAGGTATACCAAACAAAGGGCATACCTAAAGGGTCTGCCACAACCCTGGGTGTAAATGGTGCAAGTGACCCCCATACCCAGATCCCCCCCTTTCCTGAAAGCCCCAAAGGGCTGCTGCATGCCCCTGACCAAAGTGCCATATAAAAGCCCTCAACCACAATCCACAATACTGCCCCCATCCTGATCCCTTCATATCGCCCACACGGTGTCCCTGGTAGTCTAAGCACCCCATCCTCACCGCACCGGACCACCTCACTTCAAAGATCCGCCTGAGGCTGGGCGCCTGCACAGCTCATCTTTCTCACCACCACTGCCAGCTGCCAATGAACATTACAGGAGTGTGAATTGTACATATGCAAGGTATGTACAGTATGTGCTCCTGCAGTGTTCAGTCGGTGGCTGGCTGTGGTGGTGAGAGGTGAGCTGTGCCAGTCACCAACCTCAAATGGGTCTTGAGGGGGAAACTGGTGGTCGGGTGCTGCCAGGTGGGAGGAGTGGGCCACTAGACTACCAGGGATGCCCGGTGTATGGGTGATATGTAGGTGATCAGGGATGGGGCATTATCATGGATTGTGGGTTGCAGGTTTCTTATATGGCACTTTGGTTGGGGGCATGCAGCAGTGCTCTGGGGCTTTCACCATGTACGGGGGTCGGGGGCATGGGGCAGCCCTGCAGGGCTATGTAACCTGTATGTGGTTGGGGGCATGGGGCAGCCCTGTGGGGCAACTAAACGTACAGGGGGTCAGGGGCATGGTGTAGCCCTGCAAGGCAGTGTGGTATGGGGGATACAGAGGTCACCCAGTGGCGTACACATGTGCTGGGGTCAGAGCAGTGTTTGGGGGGGAAGGGTGGCATGCCATGGGAGAGATGGGTGGGCTGCACATGCAGGCAACCCTCAGGAGCATAAGTACAGTTATGCCAGCTATATGCTGGTGCAACTTACTTTGACGGTTCTCCTCCAGGGGTTGTTGTAGAATAGCACCCTGGGGAACTTTGTTGCTGCCCTTACAGAATAGGGTGCAACTGCTGCCATAAACCCCCTAGCACCTTGTCACAGATGGTTTGGGGTGTAACTGATGGTGTAGGTCTACTTTGGTGCAAGTAGCCTGTGACATGTTGCAGGCTGCTTTGCAGAATACAGAACGTTGCATCTCCTGGCGTAACTTGCTACTTGCACCATTGTTTTGGTGCAAGTCAAGTTACACCAGGCATATCTCTTTGAAAAGTCCCCTGGTAACCCAGCCCCTGCTTTCTCCAACAACTAACCAACATTCCTCATGGAGTGCGTCTAGGCAGGGTTTTTCTTGTCCTCGCTGCTGGACTTCTCAAGCCCAATGCTCCTTCAGCTACAGAGCTCTTACGTGGCTAAATGTTCTTCCTGCTGAAATCCTCTGTAAGCCCAGACTTGGCACTTTCAAATCAAAACTGCATTGTCACCTGACTATGCACTGTAATTGTGACTGCACCCACTAGTCACATCTCTCCCTCACTGTGATAGTGTTACCCCATCTCACCTGCTCTTATTTTCTACTACACCCCATTGGCCCCTGGCCTATATCATTGCTGGCACCTTTTCCCTGTCCCCCTATCCCATCTGACCCACCCCTTTGCCATCCCTCCTGTGCCCCCCTCTTTTCTACCTTCTCCTCCTCTTCTCTCTCCCTCTCCAGCATCCATCCTGTTGACCTCACCGCAGGACTGCCCCAGTTTCATCATAACCCACTCTGCTGGACTACTGTCTTGATTTGATACCATGTGGTGTGTACCCCTTTTGCAAAGAAAATGTATTGCCATTCTTTTGCCCCTAATGCTGCAGCTCGTGACATGTCCACCCTTCCCTGTTTGCCCAGATGTTGACAATTGTCTGCTGTATTCAGACTGCTATTACCTGTATATTTCTGTTATCATTGTTACTTATTGTTTAAATGCTGCCTCACCAATTGTTATATTATCTTCATTTGTTATTTTGCTACTATTACTGTTTGTGATACCTACAGTACCTATCTCTTGCCCTCTGCACTGCCATACTATTGTAAATTTACCTACTGTTTTTAGCCTACATTTCTGTATTTCTCCTCATGCCATATTTTAACTCTACATTACCTTACTGTTTTCCTTTATGATGTGGAACCTTTGTAAGTGAACCCCTGGTTCAAACGTATTTGTAATCCTAGTAATGAATGAATGAATGAATAAATTAATGAATGAATGAATAAAGAATTAGGCCCCCTGAGTCTCAAAAAAAGGAACATATGACCATGGCCATTAAAGACAATTCAACTGCAGCCCTAGTTAACTCAATGCTTCAGGACAGCATAGATAAAGTTTTAAAAAATAGAGAATTTGGAAAATACTGTTTGTGAAAACAGCCTGTACATTATTGGTCTCCCTGATTAAAAGACTGCAGAACAAATCACCTGGGATATTGTTAATGCTTTGTTCTCTGAATTCTCCAGACTATAATGCTGAAACAGTGCCTACTTCTATTAAAGGAAAACTATGCCTCATATCTTGTAAATTGTGTTCATTTCCATGTCAACAGACAGCTCCTTTTGTGTAGCTGTTGAGGATATATGTGAGTGCTTTAGTTTGTTTTCACTTTTCATACTAGTCCCTGTAACTATCCTGGGGGTTTACATTTTCTGGTTGTTGAAATCTTTGAAAGCTTCATTAGCATATAAAAACATGCTGTGAAATCACCCTTTAGACTCTACAGTATGCCTGTCTGCTTAATTAGATTTCAACAAAACTAGTCACAGCAAAAAGTGAAATACCACATTTATCTGTAGGTAGCTTTGCTAAATTTTTGAGATGTAAACAGGATTTTCCCCATTAACTTGCTTTCAGTTTGAGTGTTTTCAGAGGATTTTCTTCAGGATATTTGTACTTTCAACATAGAGATACATGGTAATGCAGTTGTCATGGACAATGAGATTTCAGTAACCATAAAATGGAATCCCCCAGGATAGTTAGAGGGGACTAGTATGAGCAGTGAAACTAAACTAAAGTAAACAAGTATATCTCAGACAGCTGCTGGATAAGAGTTATCGATTGACAATGAAACAAATACAATTAGCATGATATGAGAGTGCAGTTTTCCTTTTAAACTTTCCCTTTACCTTCTCTCATTAAAAAACAGGCATGGACCTTGGCAAATACTCCTACTTAACTTCCTTGTGCTCCCAGATCGCACCTGTAAACAAGCTTTCAGCTTAGTGTGTCTTGCCTGGTTAAAAAAAAAACAGCCACAATTTTGTTTCAGTTTGCTTTAGAATCTGACAGAGTGCATATTTAAACAGGTTAGATTAAAGGAGGCTTTTGGTGTTTGTAGAAAACTAAGGTATTTATCCAGACGTTAGTCCACAAACCTAGGCTAGGAGACACTGCATCATGTAATTTAGCTCAGAGGTAGAACAACTGGGGGATTAAGTTTGAACACATGTACCCCTGTAAGGAGAGGATTATCATACAAGACACCAAATATGTGTTTTTTGACCCAGATCACCTTTTAGAATTTTTGAAAACTAAAAATGCAGAAAAAATCCATAAAGAGTCTATATCTTCATCTGGGGACAGAGAATCAGAATTTACTGTAGACGTATTTGTCCCAAAGTCTGCTAAAACTATAGAGAGTGAAGTACATATTGGCACATGTAGCACATCCATGGCTAGTACATTTACAGCTATGGCTAGAGAATTACCCTAATAATTACTGAAATTCTGATTTTTTTTTTTTTATAAAAGATACTGTGACCCTGAGATTAAATAGGGGACCATTTGTTATGATTGACTTTGAAATCTGCTTTCATTGACAAAAAATATATTTTTAAGTAATGAGAGACATTTTCTCTTATCATAACCAAGTGCACACCCTGGGTGGGGAATACTACAAGTCTCAATGGCTGAGAGGGACCTGGGGGTGGTGGTGGATGTCAAGATGAACAACTCTGAGACTTGTAGGAGGGCAGCAGCCAAGGCCAACAGGATGCTGGGATGCATCACTAGGGGGATCACCTCCAGAAGGAGGAAGTGATACTCCTCTGTATAACTGCTTGGTGAGGCCGCACCTGGAGTACTGCAGTGCAGTTTTGAGGCCAGCATAAAGAGGATATTAACTCCTGGAGAGGGTCCAGAGGAGGCAACCAAATGATTTGTGGCTTATGGGACAGGGGACCTATGAGGAGAGGCTCAAGAGCTAAATATGTACACTTTGGAAGAGAGAAGGGACCGGGGGATATGGAGTAGAGGTCTTCAGGTACATGAAGAGGGTAAATAGGGAGGAACAGTGAGGTGCTTCAAGGAGGGAGGAGGGGCCACTAGAGGGCATGGGTGGAAGCTGGAGGGGGGAAGATTCAGGGGAGAAAGGAGGAGGTGCTACTTCACTGAGAGGGTGGTAGAGCCATGGAATGCACTACCTAGGGGGCTGTTGGAGGCAGAGACAGTGGAGGGGTTCAAGAGGGGGTTGGACAGGTACAGGGGAAGGGTTCAGGAAGCAAAATCCAATGCAGCAAGAATATCCGGAACTGGGAAGGGAGAAGCCAGAGAAGGCGAGAGGGACAGCAAGGTCAGCACCCAGGGTGGGGGCTGACCAAACGAGCAGACACAAAAGACCATTAGGCCTATTCTGCTGGCATTTTAGTATGTTAGTAACCTATTACAGTGTATGATAGAACGCTGTTCTGCATGGAAATCCATACTTAGAACAGCACTGTTGTGTTGTAGTAGCGATATCACTGTGTTTATTTTGCTGCACTAGCTTCATAGCTACTTTGGCACAACAACATGGAATGCAGTTGTACATGCAGGTTCCGGTGACCTCTGATCTTTTGGAAACAGACACGGTAGTGAGACCTGGCCCGGGAAGTGAGTGGTGATAAAAAAAAATCAAAAAAGGATGCTTGCTGTATTTTATGAATGCCCATACACTATAAAAGACAATATATCAGCGCTGATACACAACAAGGATATTTTTGACTCTTGAGGTTTCCATGGTAACGAGACATCTTGAGCTGCGCTCTTGAGGTCTCTGGTTACCGCGGAAACCCCTCAAGTGAAAAATATCCTTCTTGTGTATGAGCGCTCATAAACTATCCTCTATATTGTAATCTAGTCCAGACCAAGGGAAGGATAACTAGGCTAAAAAAGGAGGGAGGGGTTTACGTGGAAGAGGACCACCAGAAACTAGACATAATAAACAAAAATTTATGTTCAGTATTCACGGCAGAAGGGCCAGGTAGAGGACCAGAAATTAAGGACAAGGGCATCAAGGGAGCAGGGATGGACACAAGCTCTTTTACAGTGGAGAGGGTACTAAGGGAACTATCACAGTTAAGAGTGGATAAGGCGATGGGATCTGATGGGGGTGCACCCCAGGGTATTGAGGGAACTCAGGGAGGAGTTGGCTGTACCTCTGACAATCCTGTTTAACCTATCACTGGAAACAAGTGTGGTCAGGGAGACTGGAGGAGAGCTGATGCAGCCCCACTCCATAAAAGTAGAAGCAGGGAGGATGCAGGTAATTATAGACCTACCAGCCTAACTTCAGTTGTGGGTAAAGTTATGGAATCATTGCTGAAGGAAAGGTTGGTGAAATACCTTGTGGCCAAAGGACTACAGGATCTGGGGCAGCATGGCTTCACTGGGGGAAAGTTCTCTCAGACACACCTAATTGAGTTCTTCAATTGGGTTACTAAGGTAATGGATCAGGGAGGAGCAGTTGATGTGGCCTACCTAGATTTCAGCAAGGCCTTCAACATCATTCCCCATAGAAGGCTGGTGAACAAGCTTAGTAGCCTTGTGGTGGGTCCTAAAGTAGTTAGGTAGCTAGAAAGCTGGCTGAAAAAACAAGTGTCAGAAGGTTGTGGTAAATGGAGTTCACTCAGGGGAAGGCAAAGTGACCAGTGGGGTGCCACAGGCATCAGTACTAGGCCCAGTCCTCTTCAGTATCTTTATCAGTGACATTGCAGAGGGACTGGAAGGGAAGGTATGCCTGTTTGCTGAACATACAAAAATCTGCAACAGAGTAGACACTCCAGGTGTGGGGAGCGGGGGTATGAAAGAAGAACTAAATAAGCTGCAGGAATGTCCACGAGTCTGGCAGCTGAGATTCAATGCAAAAAAGTACAAAGTCATGCGCCTGGGGCACAGGAACCCTGTGGCTAAGTACAAACCTGGAGGAGATGAGCTGGTAGTAACAAAACAAGAAAGGATCCTGGGGTAATCATATCTGATAACCTGAAGGTGGCTAGACAGTGTGACAAGGCAGAGGGAAAAGCTAACAGGATGCTTGGATTCATAGGCAGGGGTATCACCATCAGAAAGAGGGAGATAGTGATGACCCCATATTGATCGTTGGTGAGACCTTACCTCGAGTACTGAGTCCAGTTTCAGAGGCCTCACCTCTGAAAGGACATAGACAGGGTAGAGGCGGTTCAAAGGAAGGCAACCAAAATGGTGCAGGGCCTGCATCAGAAGCACGAGGAAAGGTTCAAGGAATTAAATACGGTATGTACTCACTGAAAGATAGAAGGGAGACATGATAGAAACATTCAAATATCTCACAGGTATAAACAAATAACAGGATGGGAGCATTTTCCATTGAAAAAGATGCTTGAGGACAAGAGGTCATACTGTGAAGCTGGAGAAGAGGAGCTTAGGGGAAATGTAAGGAAGTTCTTCCTCTCTGAAAGGGTGGTGGATGCTTGGAACAGCCTCCCACCAGAAGTGGTAGGGACAAAGATGGTAACGGGGTTCAAGAATGCATGGAATTGACATAAGGGGATCATAGGATGAACATATTTATCAGTGACATTGTAGAGGGATTGGTAATAATAATAGGGGAGTAATGGCAATAGTAATAGGGGAGATGTAGGCGGAAAAAGGGCAGACTAGATGGGTTGGTATAGTCCTTTTCTGCCATTAAGTTTCTATGATTCTATAATTCTATGATAGAAGCAAGACAAGCATGGGGAAAGTCTGAGTACCAAGGAGGGTCTGTGGTGGCACTGTAGGTAGGGAAAATAGGTCAGATAGGGGGGCCAAGAGGTCCATATCTGTCGTTAACTTCTATGTTTCAATGTAGTAAGGACAGCATTTTTTTCCATTAGTTGGAAAATTCAATATCTAACATAAGGCTGTGACACAGGTTCATGCATATCCTAGTATATGGTAATAGGCTGTGAAATACATTTTTGTTGGTATTGATCTGCAATCCTAGTAAGTAAGTAAGTAAGTAAAACTTTATTTGTATCAGGTGCTCTTCCAGAGCTCAGGGTGTCTTAACAGTCAACATTAAAACAAATACTGTTCACTGTACTTTAAAAGCATAAATAGAATTACATCATTACAACACAGACTAGCTAGGTCCCTACAAATGCCTGGTTAAACAGGTACGTTTTCAAGGATTTTTTAAATTCTTCCACGGTCAGGCTATCTCGTATCCAGCGTGGTAGAGAATTCTATAGTGTAGGTGCCATAAAGGCAAAAGATCTTCCTCCCTGAACTCCTGAACTGTCATGGTGCAGATGGTCTAAATGGACTTCGTGATTTAATAATTGTCTATTATTTTTTTTCTAAAGTTTTAAAACTATGAATTATGGCTTTCTTCTTCATCAACTATATAGACTGGTGATATACATTTGAAATGAAAACAACTAATATGTATTTTATGTTGTATAATCTTGTTGTATGTTTTATTGTGTTGTAACTAACTCATTAGCTGACAGTCACTGTTTTTATTGTTCCTGCTTATACATCCTGTAAACCACAGAAGTACGCCTATTACCTGCAACTGATGTGAAACCTTTGTAAACGAGCATTTTTGCTCAAAGGTGTTATTCCAAATGAAATAAATAAAATTTAAATGGTATGTTGATAAGTTGCTACAGGAAGTATATATATATATATATAATCTATATATATATATATATATATATATATATATATATCTATATATTTATACAATAGGGGTGAGGTGATACACAGTGAAATAAAACTGTGTATTTTCACCCCATTGAATAAACGAGTGCTGACGTATGCACTGTGGCATTCCTGTAGAAATATACAAACAGTGCATACGTCAGACTAGTAATAGCAACTGCTTGCATACGTCAGCAACCAGTACAGCTTCCTTGTGCAATAGAGAAATGTGTGCCCAATTAATTAAACAATAATTAGATGCACCTTACTACCAGCACAAGCTACTAACCTGCATTTCTAGTTTCATTTTCAGTGCAGCATCTCGCACATCCGAGCAGCCGCATCACGTCCAAGTCGCACCCTAGAAAACAGAAACCAGCATTACAATGTTTTCCAAAACGTCAATGGCTAAAAACAATATCGTGTTTCCTAAAAGCACGGAACAGCCGATGGAGAATAAATTAACTCTAAAATGGAAAAAAAAAATTATAAATATTCCTGAAAAGGACATCCTTAGCTGTACTCAATTTGAACAAGATGCAGAGCCACTACTAGACCCAAATGAGCAGACAGACGACAGTACTGAGACCAAACATTCAGCTGATGGCACTAATAATACTATAGCAATGGACACCGAAGAAATTGACCTGTTTATTAAAAGTACCAGAAATTAAAATACCGCCCGGAAAACAAGTGCAGTTGTAAATGCCTCACAGAAATTTATGAAGGACACACTGCACATTCACACACCCATTCAGCATGTACCCCCTGAACAGCTAGACAAAATACTGTGCCATTATTTCATGACTTCAAAACAGCAAGACGGTACAGACTATGGGCCTCTAACACTCTGAACCAGATTCCAAAGCGTTGAGAGGTATCTGAAGGATTACAATTACCCAGAATCTATTAGCAGTTCTCACACATTTTTAAAAACCAGACAAGTGTTACTATCCAAACAAAATCTACTGAAGGAGATAGGGAAAGGCAATCGACCTCAAGCTGCAGAAGAGTTAACAGATAACATAATTGACCAGCTTTATTCAGAGAAACAACTTGGACATGATGGCCCTCAAGCCCTGCTAAATACTATGTGGCTTACTGCAACACTGTATTTTGGCATTAGGGGAAATACAGAAACACAAAACCTAAAATGGGGAGATATCCAACTGAAAAAAGACGAACAAAACAATCAGTACTTAGAATATACAGTACAAAGGAGAGACAAACCAAAACAAGAAGTGGTATTAATCCAAAAGACACTTGAGCAGTAAAACCTAGAGCATATGAAACAAAAGACAATAACAAATGCCCTGTATTAAACTACAAACTGTACCATCACAAATGACCAGACAAAGCAAACCACCCAGATGCACCATTTTTTTAGCTATAAATTATACAGCACAATATCCTACTGGTTTGTACAAAAATCAACCACTTGGTATAAATTCACTCAGCAAAATAGTCAAAAATAAGGTCGACAAAGCAAGAATCTCCACTGACAAATGGCTCACTAATCATTCTATCTGCAAGCATTTAGTGCAAAAACTGATAGATTCCAACGTGTCCCCCAATGATATTATTCAAGTTTCTGGGCACAAGAAATTACAGTCTCTGGATGATTATTCGAAATTGAATGAGGAGAAACATGAACAGATTTCCCACATACTAAGCACATCAGATAGTGATCCTGGAACCTCCAAAAGTAGTACTCCTGCAGAACCTGGAAAACAATGCAGTGCAACCTCGCCAGACATAATATCTGCGTGCTTTAACAACCCTACCATTAATGCAACAAATATCACCTTCAATACTGTGAAAGTTTCGCACACTATAAATAAACATTTGAAAGACAGCATGACCCATTATTAACACTTCTGCTTTCTTCCCACAGGTCACAAATATGAGAGCCAGTGCAGAAAAAGAGTCAGAGTTATCGAGTCTGACAGAGATTCCAATTAAAGTAGCTGCTTAGCAATTGTTGCCACCAAAGTGAAATATTTTTCTTCAGTCACCTAAACAGAAGTACCTTCCAAAATCTCTGAGAAGTGCAGCAACGTGCAACTGATGCGTCATTGTATGCTAACAAAATCCGGTACACGAAACCGGACAAAAATACACAAAAGCAGTACATACCATGTTATCTCAATAAATAAAATGTTCAGCACCCAAAAGATGTAAAAAAGATTTATTCAACACTGCAAAAAAATGAATAAACTTTGCATAACGACCCACATCCAGCAAACTTGTACGCACATACTAACTTCTTACACTCACGAAGCAAACGTAGTCCCACCCACGCACACATCACAACCAATCAGAGCACTCATTACATAGCAAAAACCAATCCTAACACAGCACATACCTACCCATTCCTACAGCAAGTCCATAAGTACTAACCAACCGAATCTCACACTGCCACATTTCAACCAATCGAACAGAACACCAAAAAACAGCCAACCACTGCACAGAGCACACAACATGACCAATGAACCACCACAGCACAACTACCAATCAACACCATACCTATCAACTGTCCCTGATTTTCAGGGATGTCCCTGATTTTGCCTCAGAATTTTCCTGTGTCCCTCATAAAATTTGTGTTTTTGTGATAGAACAGTGAGGATTAAAAGCACAAAATGATATCAAACATTAAAGTTACAGACATGTTCTTCTTCAGAAAATGCATCTTGACACAGATCCTTTCATTCTATCAGCTTTCCGAATGAATAGTACCAATTTTTAAGATGTGTCCCTCATTTTGGGTCCTAGCCCCTGAATTTTTTAAGCCTTGTCCCTGATTCATAAGACAAGAGATTGAGAGGTATGATCAACACAGCAAGTCACACAACACACACCCAGCAACAGAAATGAAGAACTGCACCAGAAAATCATGGCAACTGCAGCATTTCTCACAGTTTTATTCCACTGTGTATCACCTCACCCTACTGTATACATGATGATGATTAGAGGATATGAAAATATTCCTACCCTGCATTGTGACGCATTAATATTCACTCTGCAGGAGGGAATATTTCCATATCACACTCCTGATCATCATGTATCCATATATATATATATATATATATATATATATATATTAGAGGCAAAAACCCATTTAATGCATTAGTTAGGTTGTTCCACAGTGACAAAAGTGAGGAAATTTGGTGTTAGGGTTGAAAACCCCACTTGACCCCTACCCACCCCCCAACTGGCATTGGGTGTATTGGGGTTGTCGGTCCCAACTCTCACCCCACTCTCCTATACTTCTGCTGTTTTACACGTGTGATGGGGTGAGAGTTAGGGCTGATGACCCCAATGCACACCCCAATGCAGTTACTAGCATGCATACTGAAGTTGTAACAACTGGCCATAACTTTGTCATATTTCAAATTCACCCTCGGAATCTCTAACAACCCCTCATCGGCCAAGTGGAGTGATGATCCAGGGCAGTAAGGAACCAGAATCTCTTTCAGATAGTCTGTGCCCTGTCCATGTAGGGCTTTAAAAGTCAGTAAACTGACTTTAAAGGTGATCCGCCACTGTACTGGCAGCCAGTGCAGTTCACGCAGCACCAGGGTAATATGGCAGGATCGTGAAGATCCTGTCAAAAGACATGCTGCCACATTCTGCACCAGCTGCAAGTGATGGATTTCAATCCCAGAAAGCCCTAGATAAAGGGAGTTACAGTAATCCAAGCATGAGGACACAAAGGCGTGGACCAATGTAGGAAGGTTGTCAGACGGAACCAGATGCTTAATAATAACTGCTTTTATCAATAAATGAGTGCTCAGGATCCCTAATTACAGATCATCATGTACCCGACCCTGCTTCCACTTTAACTAGGATATAATTAGTTACATCTATGGATACCGCTGAATCAAATTTTCAGGACTTGCCACGTCAAGTTTATGTATTAGGAGAGTCTATTATTAAACATTTAGATAGGGCAATCTGCAATCCAGATAAGGCCACAAGAACGTGCTCCAGTTTTAGAAGAGCAAAGATTGCCGACATTACAAATATGGTCAACGATATACTAATGGATACAGAAAGTAATCCTTTGGTTATTATCCATGTAGGCACAAATGTTATAAATCAAAATAATATCCTAAAGATTAAAAAATATTTTGTGGCTTTAAACAATTTACTTGTAGAGCGGGGATGCACCACATGCTTTTCAGAAATTTTGCCAGTACCAAGGGCAACAGATAAAATTTGTAAAATTAAAGAAATCAATGAATGGCTGAGGAAGTGGTGTTATGGACAGGCAATACATTGCATTCCACATTGGGAAAACTTTGATGGTAGGGAATCCCTCTTCAGTTGGGATGGATTGCACCTCAGCAGGAGGGGAAGTGTCCTACTTGGTAAAACATTGAGTACCATCATTAACAATCATTTAAACTAAATAACATGGGGGAGAATTGGACTATTCCAGATTCTCTTGATGGAGGAAAGAATATTGGAACTGACAAAGTGTTTAATTTTCTATCCTTTAACTCAAGATTTTTTAATTCCTTAAAATGGCTGAACTTTCAATAAAATGCATCCAATTAGATTTAAGTATCATTGCCGTCACCGAAACCTGGTGGGATCAGTCTTCACTATGTATACAAGATATTCCAGGTTATAACCTTTTTCATAAAGATAGAGTTGATAGTAAAGGTGGTGGAGTTTGTCTTTTTGTTAAAGATGATATTTCTCCATATGAAATCACTACAAATAGTATGACAGAATCAATATGGATTTCTATCCAACCTACTGACCTTCCCAAAATTAATACAGGAGTGTGTTATAGACCACCATCAGCAGATATTCAATATACAACTGAATTATTGAACTTAATATCGGAATTCTCTCAAAAAAAGATACTTTAATTTTTGGGGACTTCAACATGCCAGGTATAAATTGGAAATTAAATACAAGCAACACTAACCATGAAAGGTTATTTATGAATACAATCACTGACCTAGGTTTGGACCAACTGGTAAATGAGCCTACACAAGGTAATAATATATTGGATCTAGTAATTGTTAACGAAGGTTTTAATATTTCTAAGACTCAGATTATGTCACCAATTGGAAATAGTGATCATAATTCTATATTTGTTAGTTTACAATTACAAACACTTAAAATTAAAAACAACTTTCAACATAGGAATTACAATAAAGCTAACTTTACTATGATAAACCAGGAATTATCACATATTGATTGGTCCAAATTATTTAAAAACAAAGGAGTAAATGAAATATATACATGTCTTATAAATATTATTCATGAACTAGAGGATAAATATATTCCCCTATGGTCAAATTGTAATAAAAAATGTAAAATACCTGTCTGGTTCAACAATACTATTAAAAAACAAATTAAAATTAAAGAATATTTATTTTAAAAAATTAAAGACAAATTCTAACATATTACTTAGAGACAAACACAGAACTGCCCTGGCAACATTAAAAAAAATCAATCAAAGCTGCAAAATTAAAATTTGAATTTAAATTAGCACACTCAAAAAACAACTTGAAATCCTTATTTTCTTATATGAATGGAAATAGAGTCAATAATAGAAATATAGGACCACTCTGTAATGATGGAATCACTATAAATACAAACAAAGATATGGCAGATCACTTCAATAAGTACTTTTGTTCAGTCTTTAATCAATCAGGAAATTCTGTAATCAATACTAATAGTAATTATTCCTGTATTCCATTATTTGAGCTAAAAGAAATTAAAAATTCACTATCCAAATTTAAAAGATCAAATAGTTCCGGACCGGACAATATTAATGCTATATTTCTTTTGGAAACACTGGATTCAATCATTATTCCTTTACAAATATTATTTAATAAATCTTTATTGGATTGTAAGATACCTGATGTATGGCGTACTGCTTTGGTTACACCAATTTATAAAAAAGGGCCAAAATCTGACATTCAAAACTATCAGCCCATTAGTCTAACCTCTATTTTGGGGAAAATGATGGAACAATTAATTAAAGATAGGTTGAAAAACGAATTGGAAAAATTGAACATTCAGGATTTATCTCAGCATGGATTCAAAGCCGGTTTCTCATGTACAACAAATCTCATATCATTCTACCAACATGTTGCTAAATTATTGGATAGCAATGTAGCTACTGATGTAGTGCTACTAGATTTTAGTAAAGCATTTGATCATATATCACATTCCTTGCTAATAAATAAATTACATAATTTTAAAATTCCACTTTGTTTAGTAAACTGGATATCTGAATGGCTATATAATCGTACTCAATCAGTTAGAATAAATGGAGCTCTTTCAATATCTGGAGCAGTTGCAAGTGGGGTTCCACAGGGTTCCGTTTTGGGCCTGATTTTGTTCAACTTTTTCATTCATGATATGGTAATAAAATCTAAAAATTACTTATCCAAGTTTGCTGATGATACTAAACTGGGTGGAAGAGTTGATACCATAGAAAAATTTTAAATTCTAGGACAAGACTTGTATACAATTGAACAATGGGCTAAAAAAATGTAATGTTATTTAACATCAATAAATGCAAGATCTTGCATTTTGGTAAAAATAATACATTACACAACTACTATTTAAATAACCAGTTATTGGAATCATCCAGTTGTGAAAGAGACTTGGGTATATTAATAAATAATAAACTGACATCAGATGACCATTGTAGTAAAGCAGTTAGATCTGCTAATATTGTAATAAGACAAATTAAAAAAACTTTCATTAGTAAATCATAATTTAATTTGATCCCACTATATAGAGCACATGTGAGACCACACCTGGATTATGGTTCTCCCTTATGGAGTCCTTATACAAAAAATGACATAAATCGCTTGGAACAGATACAAAGAACATTGACTAAATCTATTCCAAGATTAAAAAATTAGTGTTATGAGACCAGGTTACAACAAACTGGTCTCTACCCCTTAACATTAAGAAGAGAAAGAGGAGATTTACTTCTAATGTATAAATTGGTTCACAATCCTAAGTTACTTAATATATGTGGATTGGAATTTGCAGAAAAAAGAATTGTAGGAAGATTACACTCTAATCAACTAAAAGTAGAATGGGCCAATAACAAAAAATATAACTTTTTTCAATATAAGGGCAGCAAAATCTTGGAATTCTTTACCACCCACAGTTGTAGATTCAGCTAACTTTGAGATTTTCAAAACTAGGCTTGATCTCTGGTTATTGGCATAATAATAATAATAATAATAATAATAATAATAATAATAATATTTAACCAAATATCCCACTATTGAGGGAGGAAAATCTAGATGGGCCTTGAGCCTTCTTTTGTCCTACTTTATCCAGTAAATCCAGTAAAATCAAGACACTGCCTGCTGATTCGCCTGCCACAGACTGACCCCTAGAGCACCGTTCTCCATTGTACTCACACCCCTCACAAGCAACTCTCATATCAACATGTTCGTCTGTGCTTATGTGCACGATGAACATAACTAACCTTTTTTACTTGCCTTCATTTCAACGTCTTCAAATTTAAGGACTATGTCTCTGTTGCTTACTAACTTTATTGTTAGAAAAAGTAATGTATTGTTACTATTCATGCTTTATTTCATCTTCTGCTTTTCACAATATAAGCAGGTGCATGTAACCTCAATATAAAAGAAATTCTGTATTGAAAATGCAAAAATAAAAAGTAAAAAAAGAAAAGAAAAATTGTGGACACAAGCAAAAAATGCAAAAGTGGATGGGCCCGATTTTAGAAGCCACCTGTGTCAGATGCAATTTACAGTTAGTGTTGCAGCAAAATTAAATTTTGCCAGTGAAATTCTGACAAAATCATGAATTTCACCATGTGAAACATTTCGTGAAATTCACGTATTTTGCCCATGAATTTCCTAGGTACGAAATGCGAAATTCCACTGGTAAAATCAATTTCACCTGCATAATGCAGAATTTTGCCAGCGAGCAGTGGAATTTCACCAGACAGTGTCAAAATTCTGCCAGTCATGGGTAAAATTCCATATTTTGTGGACAAAATGTGTGATTTCACAGACAAAATTCATGATTTTGCTGGTGGAATTTTGCATTTCGCACCTGCAAAACATTTAACAAAATGCATGAGTTTCACAGAATATTTTGTGGAATGAAATTCACACATTTCACACATCTCTACTTACAGCAGAAAAGGGGGCTGCATCTGACACAGTTGTGGCAAATGTAAAAGTTGCTATTCCAGAAGGTTGGCGACTTGTGTCAAACCTTCTGGAATAGCCGCAGATATCAACCTTGCAGTCGAGAGATGGCTGCAGCTGGGGGTCCTCCTGCAAATTCTCAGATGCATCCATGGACATGTGCACAGGGACCAACCTAGGTTCCCCAAGGAGCAGCAAGCCCAGAACCAAGGCACAGAAGGAGCAGCCTATGCCAGTCTGTGGCACGGGGCATTTTTTTCCCCTGTAGGGCACTATCCCACTATGCTCGGGGCACTCATGTGCCACTCGTGTGGAATGCCTACTGTGGCAGGCTACTGCTAACTCCCTCAATCCCCATCAATGCACTGGCACTATAGTAGTCCCTCCAACTCCCAAGTAGCCCCTAATCCTCCTCCTCCATGATTGTAAACAAAAAGCCAGTCCCAGTCCGTGCCCGCCCCGTGCTCCTGCCATGTCTGGACACAACTACAAAGTCATTACCTGGTGGTCTAGTGGCCCCTCACCCTCCCCAACCCGACAGACAGTAGTAAAGCACCCCACTTCCCCCATTCTAGATCCACTTCTTCGACTGGCTACATATGCATCGGAGTAAGGGGGAGGGCTACACTAGCAGGGAACTTGTATATACACTACCGGCAAGATTTCCATGGTGACGTACAGCTGTGCCCCAACACCCCCATGGCCCCTCCCCTCCCCTCCCTGTACAGCACCCCACTGTGCAGTGTCCTCCTGAGTCCCAGTGGTACAACCACTTAGACCACCACCTGGCTGGCCTAAGTGGTGCCACCTGCTGTGTCCATGGTGGGGCTTTGAAAATAGAAAAAGGGGATGTGGCAGCCCAGCCATGGTGTAAGCCTCCTTGTGATGGGTGCATTGGGTTGTTGGACACAATCCTGATGGAAGGGGGCTTTGCCTCAGCTATCTCTGGATCAGAGGCAGGCTGGGTTAGAAAATCCTGTTTGACACAAGTTGTGATGCCAATACCACTTGCATCAAATACCTTTGCCACAACTCCCTTGTGTCAGTTGCACCAGACTGAAAATTGGGCCAGATGTCTTTAGGCTGCAGGAGACCCAGATGTCAACAGATGAGGTGGTTAAGTAAAGGATGAGAGGGTATACTAATCTCTGCATACTTTACCTCCAAGGCACAGGGGTGGATGGCAATATGGATACAGTCTGGGGTGAGAGCTAAGATGTGTGTGTGTGTATGTATGTAAACTTTATTTGTTCAGTCATTTAAATTGATCATTACAAAAGCAAAAAATGGTTAAAAGTGGTTTAAAACAGTATAAAATACAAACTTAAGTAAAATACACATATAAATAGTAGTTTTAAAAATAAGTTTAAAATTTGAATCCATACATAGGGCCAACATGCCACGGAAACTGGGTGAATAGGCATAGATATGCAGAAATGCCACACAGTGGGGGTCCTGTGGATCCCCAGTGGCATTTGCCAAAGGTATGCATGCCAAGTGCACACTCTATTCCCTGGCTACACAAGCAGATCTGTGCCAGGGCAGTCTGGGGGGGATGGTGGCTTGCCCACACTATATGCCATGCACAAAGGCATGTAGTGCTGTGCACAGGGGGGTGTAGTAGGGTGCCAGTTATGGAAGTGGGGACCCTGCTGTAACTGTCTTCTACGTGCTGAGCCCCATGCACACAGACCACCCACCTGGTGCCGGC
This sequence comes from Neoceratodus forsteri, assembly GCA_016271365.2. Lineage (NCBI taxonomy): Eukaryota > Metazoa > Chordata > Ceratodontiformes > Ceratodontidae > Neoceratodus > Neoceratodus forsteri. Next base: position 1,025,812,248 of record CM028130.1, on the reverse strand, counting down.
AACAATATTTAACCCTACACACACAGCTGTACCCCTGCCCCAGCAATTAGATGTCACCCCCCACAACATCTGCACCTCTGCCTGTCCTGGCTGCAAGTAGACAACCCCCCAACAGAGCCCCAGCCCGCAGGTCAGTAACTCCCACAACCAGTTCCCCATCCTGGTGGACTCTAGCCAGTACTGGTTATTGAATCCACCACTGTATAACAATTATTATTGTAGCTTAAACATATGTACCTGCATGAATGTGCATCACTATATCTGATGAAATACCGGTATTTATTGACATATAGTATGTGCAGTATTGCACCCTTCACCCCATCCCCAGATCGCACTTGAAATGAACCTCAGCTCAGCGTGCCACTCACAGTCACCAACAGTACATAAATAAATACATACATTCTGTAATGACTGCCTCCCCCACCCGGTGTATGACTCTCCCAACTCCCACATTGCTGAACAGTGGACCTCCCACAGCACCAACAACATTCCCCCTCCCTTGTACCTGACGGTCGGTGGTGTGACTATTGACGGTCAGCAGCACATCCCTCCGCTCACCTCCTTGGCCACCACCCGTCTAGCTGATGCTGGGAGTGTGCTGCTATAAAAGACAGCATGCTCCCAGCATCAGTTGGGTGACTGGCAGCTGAGGAGATGAGAGGAGGGATGTCCTGGTAGCCATCCATAGCTGTGGCACTGACTGTCAGGTACGGGGGACAGGTTGTGGGGTTGTTGGTGCCACGAGGGAGGGCACTGTCCACCGATGAGGGGGCACAGGATACGGGATCGGGGTGGGGGTGGTCGAGATAGGTTGTACTGGGCTGGTTCCACATCTCCATATTTGCACAAGAGATTATGTACCTGATGTAGCCAGGAAGAGGTCCTACACCCCATCTCTTTCCAGGATTCATTTTCTATTAGACATTTTTTAACTATTCTCTCTTCTGTGAGAGAACTCACTTTAATCTAGAAATTAATCATTTTGCTTTCAACAGGAGCCTGCATACTGGTTAGGCCTAGCTCAGCCCTTACAATACAACTGGGGGTAGATCTGTTAAATCCAAGAGCAGTGCGCAGAATTTGCATTGCTGTTTTTTCCAGATTATCCGTTTTGAAAGTTGCACAAATTTCTGCACCATATAGAACTTGGTTTATATATTTTGCATTTATAACCCTTAATAGTGGTCTAATAGTACACCCACCATAGAGGTGACTGAATCTCTTGAAACCAAATATGACTGATTTGGCTTTGTTGTAAGTATTGTCAAGGTATGTTTCCCAGGATAGGTTTCTTGAGACAGTCATGCCGAGAAAACAGTATGACTTACCAAATTCAATCTTCATTGAGCCTAATTTCCAGTGGAAATTGTTTGTATTTAATCCAAAGGCAATAATCTTGGTTTTATCTGTGTTTATTTTTAAAGATAATGTTGTCACTGAAGTGTTTAGGATTTCCAACTGTTTTTACAGGCCACTTGGTGATAAGGATAAAATCACCAGATCCTCCACATATGCCATAGCAGGGCAGAAAGTCTTGCCAATCTTTATGGAGTCAGTACCGGGGGCCTACAGGGGCTGTTAAAAGCTATATATATATATATATATATATTTGGGTGCTAAGACGCAACGCTGCCTGACTCCCAAATTGGTTTGAAAACTTCTGGTAAGTTGGCCACTGGAACCTGTTCTGACTTGAGCCCATGTATCAGTGCAGAGGATTTTAACTGCATTTAGAAGGACTGGGCATATTCCCCATTTCCACATTATGGTCCATAGATTATTCCTGTTTATGGTATCAAAGGCAGATGAGATACCATGTCTGTCCTGGACCCCCGCGAGGTATGTAGTCACAGAAGTGCAAATAGCTATTAACAAATATACCCTAACTTTGATATATGGACCAACTTATTTTTCTCGCAGTTCAATGTTATTAAATATTAAATAATCATACAACATCATCAAAATCAGTTACACTACTTTTACAGAACAGCTTGTAATAGAACTATTTAAAACCTAAATAAAGGAGTAACAATTTGTAAAACATACTTTGTATACATTAAATTAAACCCTCATAATAGGAAAAAAATTAAAAATCCACAATATACTGTATAGTCAAAATCCTAGTAGCAAGTAAAGATAATTAACTTATCTAAATAAGAACATGAATTAAAGATGTCATTTCATCTAACTGTATTACATTCCCTCTTTTTTTTTTAGGTAACAACCTACTAGGAGAATATCAAAGAATGAAAAAATCAGACAGATAGAAAAAGGAAAGAAAGAGGTCTAATATAAATTATGATACTGTAATTAAGTATTACATCCATTAAGTCTCTGTATTTGAGTATAACATAACCAAATATGAAGAGCAGATTATTTAACCAAAACTTCTTGAGAATGACTTGAGAGAGATGGACTACTGGTGACGTCAGCATCATACACGGCTGCCTGAATAACGAGTGCCACAGCAGCATCCCCAAACTGCTCCCAAAAGCAGATCAAGAGCAAGAAAGAAAAGCATTTCAACAGACAAGGGAGTACTTAAAAATAAAGATGGGAAAGTCCAATTAATTTAAAAAAATGGAGAGTAAACAGGATGAGATTCAACCTAGAGTAAAACGACTCGGAGGCCTCAAGTTCAGTTACCTCACACAAGCTGGAGAGAGGATCGCCCACTACACTACATCAGAAGGGGAAAAAACTAGATGCCATACTCAGGGAGCTGAGAGCTTTCCGAAATGATGTCTTCACAAAGACTGACAACCTTGCATCAGAAATCAGGACCCTAATGAAAAAGTTGGATGAGGCGGACAACCAGTTAACAATTACAGAACAGAGGGTTGACCAACTGAAAACGATGGTAGTGCAGCTACAAAATAAGATGGAACAACTCCAGGATAGACAAGAAGATGCTGACAGCCATGCCAGAAGAAACAATATTAGGCTCTACAGCATACCAGAGAGAGCAGAAGGACATGATATGGAAGGCTTTCTGGTGGACTTTCTAAGGCAAGTGCTTCAGCTGGCACCAGAAAACAAACAGAAAATTGAACATGCACATCGCACTCTAGGCCCGCAATCGATGGCAGCAAATGCTTGGCCATGCTCCATAATAGTAAGATTCCTAAATTACAAAGTTAAAAATGAACTGCTTATGAGAGCCTGGTGAATGAAAATCATCAAATCTGAGCAAATAAGAGTTTTCTTTGATAATGATTACCCCCAGCAACAATGAAAAGTAGAAGGGCATAGATCTCCTTACTAAGGGTTTTAAAGCAAAACCAACTGCATTTCCAGACCCCTTACCCGGCCAGACTTGTAGTTTTTTTTCCATAGGGGCGCTTTACATATGAATCAGACATGGAAGCTACAACTGACCTATAAAAGAGAGAATGCTTAAAACAAAACAGTCCCAGAACCTCCTCTACTCCTGAAATAGCAAAGGGAATCTGGTCTGAGGTGGGCACAAAGAGGAGACAGTATGCAGAAGACTTAAAAAAGGACATTGAAGCAAGGCTGCGAGCGAAAGATACACTCAATGCAACGGAGTCTGCTACGTACCAGGACACTTGAAAACTCTGAATACATTTTCATTAGCTTTCCTGATGGATCTCCTATGTCCTAGTGGATAAAACTTAACTATTAAGGAACACTATTCTGTCCCCCAAGATAAAAAAATTGAACTACTCCTGAGTTTCTTCCAAACTAAGTGTCCACTTTTCCATTGGCTCCTTATACTCTATAACCACTGGGGGTGTTAATCATACTCGCTGACTGAAAGACCTTGCCAACAGCCCTCCTGAGAGCAGCCCTGCCTCGCGGTTTTTTCCACTTTCGAACCCGATTTGTCTCTTCACTCTCTCCACCTTTCTCATTCTCCTCCACTTCACTGAATCCTTGCTTCACCCTCTAAACTAACTCCCTTTTTTCCCTGCTCTGCCTGCTACTCTTTGTTTCCTAACCCAAAAATATAAACCAAAATACGCTAACATGTCTCTCCTACGTGAGTGCACGCTGCCACCGTGTGATAAACTACAAGCACTAACCCCCATTATTTGCCTTCTCCTCCTGGTTTGCCTAAACTACTCCTCGCTGTCTCTACCTCTGGTCATACACCACAACACCCCCCCACTCTGTGATTTCTCCTTCTCTAACCTACTCCTTACCAAACAATATGCCAAACCCACCCTACACTACCTCTTTCTAAAGAATGGGTGCATGTATCTCTCCCTCACAACCTACCATCAAACAAGGAAGAAACAGTCATCTATCGAATCTATATGTAAGCTGCAGCTTAAATTCCTAGCCTCTCTTCGCCTACTACTGGTGGGTGATGTGGAACCGAATCCTGCCCCCCTCTTTAATAGCAACTCCCCTGGCAAACCTAAAAAAGGTCTACTGTTTGCGCATATAAACATTAGAAGTCTCCTGGGCCATATGGCCGAGCTTGAGGCATGGACCAAAGTAGCTGGACCTGACATCCTTTTCCTCACAGAAACATGGCTCAAACCTTGCATACAGGACGCCCAATGCCACCTACCTGGATACTCTATCCTGTGACAGGACAGGCCAGGCTCGAAAAGGGGTTGGGGTGTTGCCATATACTATAAAAACCACCTCACCATTAAGCCTGTTCCTGTCCATAACCCTCAACAGATCTGCAAATCATTACATGCTATCCTGTCCCTAGGTGCAAAAAACCTGCACATTATCTGTCTCTATAATCCACCCACTGGAGGGGTGGATGGCATCCACGAACTGCTCCAGCTAACCTCACAAACCATAAACTCGAACAAAGCCATCTTCCTGGGGGATGTCAACCTAAACTGGCTGGGCCCTGCCCACAGCTCCCTTGTAGCCCTAATCCAAGGTTTCCACCTCCACCAGCTCATCACTGAAAATACCAGGATGATAAACCCCCAATCAGGCAAGCTTATTGACTGGATCCTCACAAACAGACCTGACCACATTACTAAGGCATGCACCCTGCCTGATGCTATAACTGACCACTCACCCACTATCTGTCACTGGCACGCGAGTCCCTCTCCATCCTCCCAGTCCCGCCTAGTCACTTTCACCAACTTTGCACACCTCGATCTAAGTGCCTTTCTCCTGGACATATCCTGCATTGACTGGACGGATATCTACCAATCTACAAAAGTTGAGGATGCCCTTAATGTGTTCCTCACCAAGTTCACAGAAGCACAGACTAAACATGTCCCGAAAGTACAAAGAAGGGTCAGGAGACAACAGATGAGGTGGCTCCACAAAGACCTACTCAGCCAACTCAGAACCAAGGACAAACTGTGGAGGAAGTATAAAAGCACTGGCCAACCCTGGGATCACACAATCTATAAGCAGCATAGAAACTCTTGCAAAAAGCAAATAAGGCTAGCAAAAAGCAAATACTGCCAGAACCCACTTGCCAGCTCAGCCAGAGATCCACGCGAGTTCTGGGGCCACATAAAAACCTTTCTGGGTACACCTCAATCCATAACCCCCTCGGAAATGATTCTAGATGGTGTCCACTGTAATGACTCCCTTACCATTGCAAATGCTTTTAATAAGATGTTCTCAGATCTGTCCCAGTATACTTCCACACTTCAGCCTCCAACTGTGGTTTCCCAGCCCTCATCAACCGGTGCACCAGCAGATACCTCTCCCAAGCAACATGTGCTGGATATTTACAAGCCCTTCTGTTTCAAAGCTGTGTCTGCATCGCAAGTCTTCAAACTGTTAAGCTCAATATCGGACACCACCAGCCCGGTCCCACTCCACTGGAACTGCCTACCAAAGGCGGCCGCCCATCTCATCTCCTATCCTCTAGCCAAGGTATTCACCTCTCCTCTATCTCTCCAACAGTACCTTCCTGACATCTGGAAATCTGTAAGAATCACCCCGTGCCTTCAAAAGGGCAACAAAAGTGAGATCTCAAACTACAGACCCATAGCTATTCTGTCAGTCCTCAGCAAAATACTTGAAAACTAGTAGCCACTCAGACCATTGATTCCTTGAAACATCAAATCTGCTAATGTGCAGCACAACATGGTTTCCGAAAACCACAGCACCACAACGGCGCTAGCCAAATTCACCACTGATACCTCTCACAAGCATGGACAAAAGTCAGCTTACTGGTGCTATCTTTATCGACCTCACCAAGGCTTTCGACCTCATGGACCACCCCCTACTCCTATCCACCCTTCATAAATTTGGCTTTTCACCCCCATCATAAGCTGGTTCAGGAGTTACTTAACCAACAGGACCCAAGCAGTCAAACTTAACTCATCAATCTCCGACTGTACTACCATCAACATTGGAGTGCCACAAGGATCAATACTGGGTCACCTCCTATTTTCATTATTCATAAAGAACCTGCCATACAGCATTGCTTCCTGTGACTCTCTACTCTATGCAGATAACCTGGTTATCTATGCTAGCTCTAATAATGTAGACCAACTTAATGTGGCACTGACATCTGCTTTCCACGCTGTCCAACTTTGGCTAAACACCCACCGCCTTATACTGAACTCCAGCAAAACCAAACTTATGCTTCTGGGCACTGCCCACAAGATAAGGTCCTGCCACTCTCCTTTAAAAGTCCTTGACCTGGACGGGAACCCCCTTGAGGTGGTTACCTCCTTCCGTTATCTGGGCATCCTGCTAGACCAATCTCTGGACCTAAACCTGCACATCCAAGAAACATGTAAATCTGTGAACTACAAACTGGGTGCTGCCTACAGATCCAGCTACATGCTCACACCTGCAGCCAAACTAGCCATCGCCAGGGGTCTCCTCCTACCCGCTCTGACCTACTGTGCTCCCATCCTACCCATGGCGCATAAATCCACACTACAAAAATGGGATGTCACTTTCAACAATATATGCAGGTATGCCTCAAAAGCCCCCAGACTTAAACATCACTGCCAACTGTATAAAGACCTCGACTGGCTCTCCCCCTCTGCCACCAGACTATACTACCTGGGCTGCCTTTGCGACTCCATCATTAGACTCAACAGACCAGCATCCCTAACTGAACTGCTTCAGTCAGCCCTCCCTCCATATGAGCTGAGATCCTCTGACAAATCCCTACTAAAAATTCCCCGCTGCTGCACCTCCAAAGGGTCTGGAGCATTCCGGTACAAAGCCCCTCAAGTGTGGAACCTCCTGCCACTCGACCTTAGACTGACATCTTCCCATGATCTCTTCAAGCGCAAGCTATGTGAACACCTGCTTTCCACGGACCAGTGTGCCTGTTATGACCCTACCTGAGCTTGTCCTGCCAACCTCTATCTCTAGCCCCACCACTCCCTCCTTCCTACTCCTTACCCTATTTTACTTACAACATTAACACTGTGATATATGTCTCTGCCCATATGCACTTCATTTCGAGTTCAAAACTCCACTCAAGCCTACTTGCACTTGTCTGAAGTATGTAATTTTGTTGTGTTACTGCACCTTGACTACTGCATTGTTTACCTGTTATTGCTGTTTGCACTATTGTACCTGTTACTGCTGCTTACTGAAATGTTTGTACTGACAGTCTATGGGTACCAGGTACTGGCATAGCCAATGCCTGCTCTAAACGGACCCGTTTCAGGGTACTTCTTTCTACTTGCACTTGTCTAGAGTGTGTAATTTTGTTGTAAGTTACTGCGCCTTGACTACTGCATTGTTAACCTGTTATTGCTATCTGCACTGCTCTACGTGTTACTGCTGCTTACTGGAATGTTTGTACTGATGATCTAGGGGTACCAGGTACTGGCGCAGCCAATGCCTAAGTGCCCCCCCAATAGACCCTTTCCTCTACTCCTATTGCCCCTGGACCTCCACAGCCCCCCCAACCTGCCTGAACACCGTTTCCCCTGCCCGGATACAGTTTCACAACCCTGGACATTAGCCGCACCATCAGCTGCTGAAACCGCTCACCCGCCGTACCTTACCCCGAACCCCCGCTATCTTTAGCCTCCCCCGCTGGCCTACGGCTCCACGCTCCTGGGCTCCTCTAGTAGGCTCCTGCCGCTAAAAACCGCTCACCCGCCACTTTCACCCCCGTATTCTCACACTCATCGATCTGTCCAGCCTGCGTACGGTTTCCATGGACACGGTCTAATCCCTCAGCCCCCTGCCGCCATTCCCGCCATATCCCCCTAACACTGACTTTTCGCTTCTACACCCCCCAGTTAGACCCCTTTGCTCTTAATCTCCACAGCTCCCCCGACTACCCCGACTGAGCACCAACTCCCCTGCCCAGGAACAGTACCACAACACCGGGTACTTGCTGCACCTTCCAGCCGCTGATGCTGCTTCCCCGCCGTACCTCACCCCGAACCCCGCCATCCTAACTCTCCCCTGCCGACTTCGGTTCCATGAACCCTGGCTCCTCTTGAGTGGTTCTGCCACTAAAGCCGCCCCGTGGCCGTCTTCACCTCCGATCCCCTCCCCTTCAGCTCTCTCTAGCCGCTGCACGGTTCCATGGACTCGGTCTCTTCCCATAGCCTTCTACCGCTTATGCCACCATATCCCCCTCACCCAGACGTATACCGTAAGCCCCCTGCCCCATCCAAATGTTCCCCCGCTTCACTCCTCCTCTGGCCGCCGATGCCTATCATGTCCTTTCCTGCCCTGTTTTCGCACTGCCTTTTACCCTTCTATAACCCCACTGCAGGTGGTGTCTCCCCTGCCTCCAGCTCTGCCTGACCTACTCTCTCCCCCCACCTCGACCATGTACTGCCACCATCCATTCACCGCCCCACACCCAGACCCCCGTCCTGCCTCCTTCATCCCTGCTGCCACCTTAACCACTTAGCCGCAAGGTTGCCTTCCCGCATCCCCCCTTTTACCTGCTCACCCAGTTCCCTCCCCGTTCTCTCCCCCTCCCCGACCCACATGTTCTTTGGATCTGCCCTGTATACCTTTACCCACTCACTAAATGCTACCTGTACACTGTAAAACTGCTGTTTTCTCTTGACCTGTTGATTGTCTCTGAAGCTGTACTCCTTTATTGCTTTTTACTGAAAACTGTTCTCTGTATTGTTACTGCTTCCCTGTATTATGTAAATGAACTCTGTATTGTTACTGTACCTCCCGGGTCGTGCCTGAAAATAGTCACCTGTTTGGCTAGCGCACCTACCCAGTAAACAAAAACTAAATAAATAAAAAAAGAAGAGAGAAGAAGAAAAGCAGAATAGTACTAGCTCCACAATTAAGAATACAGAAAATTCAACAGGATTTACAGAGAGAAGACTAAATAAGGTAAGTGGGGAGGGGGAGAATAAGGGAGATTATTTACACAGAGGTGGGACTGGAATTTATAGGAGACAGCCACCTCTGTGGGTCTCTTTATTGTTTACCACACCTCTAACCCTCGGTGAGTGGAAACGAATCATAGTTAACAGATGTGGTACTCAGTTTAAGGCTAACAAGTATAAATAAAAGAATATATTCCTGCCTCAGTTAAGTCCATCATAAATTCTATGCCAGCAATTCTCAAAAGTGTTTTGTTGTGTTTCCCAGCTTCTTCCTACTAACTGGTACCCCTCCCTCCCACACCTTAACCAAGATCTGAGGAGATGTGCAAATGCCTCTTCAGAAGGAGAGAACTTCATCTGTTTTCTCCCCCTCCAAGAGACTGGAAAAGTAGTTGAAGGGTTAAATAATGCTTAGTTTTCTATGACTGACCAGAAATGTAATTGTTGGGCAAAACTGACTGATGAAGCCACACAGCAAAAGAAACAAAGAAAGGTTTCTGGGAAGGTCTTAGTTGTTTAGAAACTTAGAGTGACTTAACCTGGCATCGAAAACATAGACAAATTTATATATCCCCAGATGGATAACTGCATGTATAAACTAGCCCCAAAAGATAGTGGGCATATCATAGTTACTTAGACCCTGGGCTGCTTATTATCATAATAAATCAGACATTACAGTAAGTTTATGGTTACGGAAGGATCCTCCCCTCATCATAGTACCCTATTTTCCCCCACTGGGGAGAAATGAGGAGCAACCTTTTACATAGGGGATGCTGAGGTGGGAGAGTGGACAGCTTAAAGACCAATGAATAAATCTTTCCCCTGATTTATTAGTGATGTTCCCACTCCTATCCCCAGCCCTTGAACCCTTCCCCCCAAAAAAAACACTGTTACGTTGCTACTTTCCTGGGCGTCTGATCCACCCCACAGGAAGTGGTGGTACCAGATACCTCATTTTCCTCCCAACTCAGAGGAGGTAGTTTCCATCCTCATCCCTTGAGTAATAGTGCTCTTTACTTAAGGTCCCCTCACTTGGATGCCTATGGTTGGTATACCACAAATGTACATAGTTTTATTAGTAGGTTTGTGTGTTAAAACATTGTTGAATAGTTACATAGATACATAGATACTGTCAGCGGATAGGGCCTACGGCCCACCCAGTCTGCCCATTTGAGCTTGTAAGTTCACTTTATGTTTCCCTAGAAGTCTGTTGCCTTTACCCCTGACCTCCAGAATTCTCTTATGTCTATCCCATGCATTATTGAATCCTGTGATTGTTTCAGCCCCCACTACTTCCTCTAGCAGGGTGTTCCACTTGTCCACCACCCGTTCTGTGTAGAAATTCTTCTCACATTTCCTCTGAATTGCTCTCCCTCCAACTTCATCCCATGCCCTCTAGTCCTGAAACATCTTTTTTGCTGAAAAATAGTGTATTCCTGCACCCTGTATCCTCCCTGTAAGATACTTGTATGTCTCTATCATATCCCCTCTCTCCCTTCTCTCCTCCAGAGACAAGGGTTACAAATGTTTTGTTAGTTTGGAAGAATATAGGCAAAATTTGCAAATCACAGAACACTCAAGATATAAAGAAGACTATAGAGTGGGCAAGGAGCATTGGCAGTGTCTCTTTAGTAACCTAAAGGACGCAGGTAACAATGGTATATAAATACTCCAAGCACTCAGTAAATTACTGGGGTTTCAGAATATTCTACTAAAAGTGATGTCCAGATGAAAGATTTTAGTGTATTCAATCAATGTAAATGGGTTTAACAATCTGGTAAAGCGAGTGTGCATCCAAGAAACACATCTGAATCAGTTGGAATTAGATAAACTGATTAAATATGGATATACAAAGGTATGTGCATCATCATATAAACAGGGAAAATGTAGGGGAGTTGCAGTACTTATAGCAAAATAAATAGCTTCCCAAGAAATTTAAGTAGTAAAGGACAAAGAGGGATGTATGGTCTTGGTTCAAGGAGAAATAGAAGGTGCCCCACTGACATTGGTTAATATTTATATTCCTCCAGTATCAAAAGACTACTTAATCTGGTATTGGACAACGTGAGGGGAACCCTAGTTTTAGCAGGAGACTGCAACCTCCTTCTAGATAATGCTAAAGATACCACAGCAAGAAGAGGAAGTCAGGTCCCAGTAGCACATAAATACTTCTGTAGAACACTTTCTGTCTGGGTTGGAGAGATGTCTGACGTGATTTGAACCCTAACCAAAGACAGTTTACTCATTTCTCAACCCCACAACAGCCTTATAGTGGATAGACCATATATTCATGCAACAGGAAGAGTTAAATAAAGTTTTCTCATGTAGGATAGGCCCCATTTCCATTCTGGACCATGTCCCAGTCACGGGTGGAGATGAGTATAGGCACTCTTAAGAGGAAAACATATTGGAGATTAGACCCCTTTTATTTGAAAGATAAATAATGTTTAGATATGGTAAAGGACCATATAAAGGAGATGGTGAGAACCAATGACACCCCTGAAACACAACCTACATTCCCATGGGACGCTATAAAAGCAGTGCTCCAGGGACAATTGATTAGTTTCATGCGGGGGGCCATTTTGGCTTTCAACAGGGGGGCAACAACTGGTCAGAGGGGCTATGGTGGTGGATTCAGGTGCTGAAAAACAAGAAAAACAACAATGGCCTGCAGTGTGGGGGGGGCGAGTGCTCCCCCGCCCCCCCAAATTGTGCCCCTGGTTTTGTGGCACAAAAAAAAGAAAGAAAGGCACATGTTAAAGTGTTAAATGATACCCTTTTTTACATCAATTAGGAGCATTAGCAGACCGCACCCAAATTAACCAAATTAAAAAAACAACTAGATAACTTGGCACTCGAACAAACAGAGAAAGCTCTTAGATATCTCAGACAGAAGAGTTATGTTGGGGGCCCTAGAGATGCCAGGCTGCTGGTTCACAGACTGAGAGAATTTTGGCAAAGAGCAACAATAACTAAAATCCCGAGTTCTGACTCTGGATTAATGCACAGAGGGATACAGCAAATCACGGGGCAATTTGTAGGCCATTACAAAAAAGCTCTACAGTGCAGAGACCGCTCTTACCCTGGAAGAGCTGAGAATTTTTCTACAACCCCTCAAGTTGCCAAAACTGGATGCACTGACGCAGGAAAGGCTCCAAAGTAATATTTCTAGAGATGAGATTCATGCGGCAATAGGGTGTCTGAAAACTGACAGATGCCCAGGCCCTGATGGATAAGTGGCGGAATTTTATAAAAACACTTGTCCCAGAATTGGAGCCTATCCTGCTTAGAGCATCAAACTGGGTGATGAAAGGTAAAGACCCCCCCCATGGAATTATGCAACTATTTCAGTTATCCCCAAGATAGGAAAACCCCCAGATAAGGTGTGAGTCTTATAGGCCCATTTCTGTCTTGAACATGGACTATAAACTCTTCACCTCAATAACTGCAAAACAACTGGATTTAATACTTCCAAGAATAATCCATCCTGACCAGACAGGATTTATTAGATCCAGACAAACAATGCATAGTGTTAAAAGATCCCTATCCATTATCCAGGAAGCATCAAGGAAAAGCATCCCACTATTGGCACTTAGCCTAGACACTGAAAAAGCCTTTGGCAGGGTTTTGTGGCCCTTCCTCGGAGAAACCCTGTCACAGTTTGGATTTCCTAAAAAATTAAGAAAGTAATAGCCCACCTATATCAAGCCCCAGTGGCCCAGGTTTGGTCTAATTGTCACTTATCCTCCTCTTTCCCACTGAAACGAGGCACAAGAGAGGGATGTCCTCTTTCACCCCTCTTATTTGCCATATATATTGAACCTCTAGTGCAAGCTATAAGGAGTAGCCTGTACTTGAGGGGTCACAGAGGGATAGAAATGAAAGAACACTGCATCACACTTTAAGCAGATTATATCATGCTCTTCCTGTCTGACCCAGATAATGACCTCTCAGAAGTATGTGCAATACTCAGAAAATATGGGAACTTGACAGGATACAAACTGAAAGTAAAACTGAAGTTTTAACTATAAATTACTCTCCCACATTAGAAATCAGGGCGCAGTATCCCTTTAAATGGGACCTAACCCCAATGACTTATCTAGCAATAAAACTAAGAATTTGGCCCAACTTTATGAAGCAAATTACACTCCCCTCCAAACCCAAATACAGAAAGACCTAGACAAGTGGTCAGTACTACCCTTAACTCTGCAAAAATGAGTGACAGCTATAAAAATGACAGTTCTTCCAAAATATCTATACCTTTTTCAAAATCTAGCCCTTCCCATACCACAATCGACATGGAAAATATGGAATAGAAATATCTCCACTTTTAGTGGCAGGGAGAACATCTAAGAGTAGCTCTGGCAACACTTTGTAGGCCCAAACTAAAGGGAGGCCTTGCACTCCCTAACCTGAGGCTGTAGTATGAAGCTGCACAATTACAAGTAGTTATACACTGGCTACAAAACTCTAAAGACCAACAATGAGTGGCACTAGAACGAGAATGCCTTTCTGCCAGTCCTATTGAAGCGACTATGCTAGAAATACAGTCTCTGAACTCAGTACAAATATGCAAATCCATATGTAACCCCCCTGCAAATGGGGGTTCCCAAAAGACTTCCAGGAGCTTGCTTGAATGCTCCAAGCCTGAATGGTGTTTGGCATTTAAGCCATTTATCAGTGAGTGTTTTTAGAGCCTCTGGTACTGTCTCTTTAAGAGCTGTCTGCTTGCAGACATAATTAGTTTGTATGGGGGACTGTGTGCTTCTCTGAGTACCACCTCGAGCTGCTGCCAATTCACTTCATTTTGCAGTCACTAGGAGTGCAAAGGGAACCTATCTGAAAGATGTAACTGTTTGCCAGAAATTATTTAGAGTAATAATGAAATTACAGTTTGTCTAACCTCTCTTTGCAGTCAGTACGCTGTGTCTGCTAGTTCCCATTCTAGTTTTGAACTGCTGAACTGGACCAATCAGTGTGGGGTAAGCTAGCTCTAAAATGATGCCTTGACGAATCAGAACTTGGACTCATAATCTGAGCCAGCCACAAGAGGATTGTATGGGCAGTGACTCTGGGAGATGTAGTTTAGACTTCAGTGCCTTTTGGACCAACAGCAGCAGTCTATTGTGAGTGACAGCCAATCCAGTCAAGAACTGGGAGGAACTCAAAGAAGTGCCCGGTTTCATCAGTTGGAGTTCAGTTGAGCTTTGGCAGTGAAGAAGGAAGGAGCCCTGTGCTTTTTCAGTGTGCAGTTTTAGTCAAAAAACGTGTGTAAGGCCCAGAGTTCCGGTCTGCAGCTTGTGAGGACTGAATCCGTCCTGTGAAAAGAATCAAAGGATCTCTGAAGAGTAGAAACCAGGCTCACCCTGTAGAAGACTGGAAGAATTGCTGAAAATTGCACTCGGTCTGTCAGGAACTGAATCTGCTGTGTGTTCTCCGGTATTGTGCAGTAATTGCGATCGGGATACAGATGCAGCCTGCCTGGTATAGTACTTCTTTTATATGGATGTGTGAAGAGGTTTGTGTACCTCAAGTGAGCCCTGCTGACATTGAAGGACCCTATCTTATTTGGAGGTCGTGAGTACTAATTCAGGGTTGCTCCCTGTTGAATTGCCACATTAAATCCAAATGGAATTACTGTACTGCTGACTGTTTAATTCTCCTTTTCTCTGTGGAAAGAGCCCCTCACCAGCTGCCACGGTTTGGACTAGCCACTAGGGCTTGGGTACCCAGGGACAGTAACTGATAGGGATAGGCCTGTGCACAGAGCCATAGGTAAGATTATTAGAGTGATAAGCTAATTAACCTGATTTCCTGTCCTTGTTATATCCTAAATAAATCAGAGCTGCTTGTTTCAGCAAAGCATACTGCCTGAGGTATTTCGTCTATGTTAGCACTGCACTGTGATTGTTGTACTGTATCTCATTTCACAGGAGTCCCAGTGCGGAACCAGACCTGGGGCTAAGTGTATACTGTGAAGGTAATTCTGATATATTGTATGGGCCACTAGTGGGAAGTTAGCAAGGTAGTGTCCTGTATAGGGCTGTGTGACCAAGTTATTTTAACTATTGCAAACCCTGACCTCTGGGTGGAGGCACTCATTGGATCCAGGCCCCTCAACCTGTTAGTGGCAAATCAGGCAGGGGTAGTAGCCCCTGGGATAGCCATCTAGGGTTACATCTTGGAGGCTCACCGCTGGGATTGTGTGTCCTCTAGTGGCCATATTTACTGAACCACTGTTAAGAAAAAATGGGTACCCACAGAAGTGGCTGTGCACCGGCTGGTGGAGTGGTGTACTGGGGAGGAGATCGAATTCCAAAATGCTATGCTTATCCTGGACATCCCCTGGTCATCAATACACGGACACTGTGCAGGGAGTACTTTCCAAGGTGGAAGGTTTACAAACCCTGTGGTGGTGGGTCGGCATGCTAATCTGCTCACCCACACTTTCCTCGGCCCTAGTAGAGTTTAAGGATCCCATAGATAGCTCCAAAGTGCCACAGACCATTACCCTGAGGGAGCCCCCACTGCTTGAGAGTGATAACTAGGACAGTAAAGACCAGGAGATCAGCCCCCACCACTATCTGAAACTTTTGAGGAGAAATTTGCTGAATGGTTTGCTGGAGAGAGGGAGGATGACTGGGAGACCTGATAGACTATGTTGCCCCCCAAGTGCTAGAATGGCAATGCCGGAAGGTGAAAGCGAAAGAGGGTTAGTGAGAGCCTCCAGGTCCTGCCCTGGCTACCATCCGTGCTAAACGGGCCAGTAACCCTGAAGCGACTGCACAGGCCTATCTTGAGGCCTTGGAGAATGTGTATGGGAGCCCAGATTCTGATGAGGACCTATGGTGGAGAGTAAGAGATGCACAACAGTACCAAGGGAGTTGTTGTCTGTATGTATCTCGGCTGGAAAAATTTTGCAAGAATGCCTCAGAAAAGGTAGTTTTCCAGCCGATTGAACTGGACCGAACCAGGCTGGACAGGATCCTTAAGTCTGCCCCTTCTCAGAACTGCTGTTGCTTCAGTTACACCTGGCAGATCGACTGGAATCCCACCCTCCTATGATGAGTTAATGAGAGAAATTCGAGGAGTTGAGAAAAGACGACCTGGGAGGGACCTGCACCAATAGCTGCGGGTTACTAATCGAGTGACTGAGGGTGACCCATCAAGTGAAGTTCAGGGCAGAGGCTGGCAGTCAATGAGTGCTCTGACAAGGAAAAGATATGTCACAATGGGGCTAACTGTTGAGAGAGATCCAGAATTCAAAAATAGTCCCTTTAGTGAAGGCCACGCCTGCAAGTACGGGCCCCTGACCTATATCCGACTCAGCTACTGGTGTGGGTGTGGGGTATCCACCCATGTATCTCCTGCTGATAACAGCTCGAACCCGATTCCTTGACCATGGAAGTGGAGAACTGGTTAGATGTCTCCAAATGCTTATCACGCCGCCAGACGAGATGGCACGGGTTTACAGTTAGTAATACCCCGCCCTGGCTCCCAGTGGCGCCTCAGCCAGCTCAAGCTCAGGAGTATGTTTTGCTATAATTGTGGGAAGATGGGCACATGAAAGGGAATGCCAGTCCCAAAAGACACTGACAAAGTTGCATATAGGCTACAAGGAGAGCTGAGAAGAAATCAGTGGTTAAGAGGACTGACATGATCCCAGTGAGGGCACCAAAATGCTAATTCACGTCCTTTTGCATGCAAGGTTAGTTGCCCAGGCCCCCACTACCGCCTCTCCAGACTGGTCTCAGAATAGTGGTCCTTCCATGGAGACCACTGTAAAGGTGAACGTGAGTGTCTACAAGAGCTATATTAGACAGTGGCTCCCAAGTGACAATTATGTTCCAAGATTGGTATCAGAGCATTTGTCAGACGTGCCCTTACAACCATTAGAAGGACTGCATGTATGGGGGTTAAGTGGAGAAGGCCTACCCCTATTCCGGGTATATCCGATTTGGCTGTCTTTCCCACCTCCGTGGCTGGAGTGGCTGAACAAGTAGAGACCTCTAGCCTTAAAGTGTGTCCCCTCATTGACTGTATGATGGTGTCCCTTGTTGATTGGAACAAATGCTCATATCGGAAGGCTGCAGTTGTGTTATGAAAACAGGGGTCAAAGACTAGTAGAGCTTTAAGAGTTCCGGCTTTAATTAAGAAGGCCTATGAGGCACAGAGAGATGCTGAAAAACAGAACCAGAGGAACCGGGTCGGAATTGTATGGAAGAAGGATCCTGAGTCTCTGATCCTGGCGCCAAAATGCCCAGTGTACCTTATAGGAGAGTCCGTATCAGAAAGGATGTTAAGAATAAAATATTAATGTTGGATGCACCAGGCGATGGAAATTGCCAGAGGGACTGCTGATCAAGCTTCAGTATTTGCCCGCTAGAGCCCATGCTTATGCCAGAAGGGTAATGGTCCAAGTTCATAATGTGTCTGAAAGAGACATTCGAGTAAACAGAGGTTGCATCCTGGCTAATGTGCATTGTGCAGACACTGCAGTGCTACCCAGCAAAGAGTTCAAGGAAGAATGACAGAGTAACGCCTGACTTGTTTGATTTCGCTGATCTCCGCCGCCAGCTGAATGGAAAGTGAAGATCAGTGAGAAGCTTGCCCAGAGAGACCAGGTGTTTTCTTAAGCGAATGGGATGTAGGATGCGTGCAAGGAGCTGAGCACAATATCCAGCTGCATGACGAAGACCATTTCGTGAGAGGTCTCGACGCCTGGCACCTGCTGACATAGATGATGTGAGACGCATCTGCAAGAGATGTTAGCTGCTGGTGTAATACAAGAATCCAGAAGCCCTTATGCTTCCCCCATTGTGGTAGTGAGAAAAGAATGGAACAGTAAGGATGTGTGTGGATTATCGGACCAAACCGCGGACTATCCCTCGATCAGTACACAATGCCCTGCATTCAGGATGCTTTGGACTGCCAACGGGAGCAAGTGGTTCTCTGTGCTGGATCTCCAGTGGGTACTATCAGATCCCGATGGCCCCAGAGGACCGTGAAAAGACAGCCTTTATCTGTCCGCTTGGCTTCTATGAATTCATGAGGATGCCCTCAAGGATTTCAGGTGCCCCAGCCACTTTTCAACGATTGATGGAGCGTGCAGTGGGGACATGAACTTACTAGAGTGCCTGTATACCTAGATGATGTTATTGTGTTTGGCAGCTCACTGGAGGAACATGAGAGCAGATTATTTAGGTATTGGACCGACTGAGGACTTTGGCCTTAAACTGTCCATTGATAAGTGTCAATTTTTCAAACATCAGTAAAGTATGTGGGACACATAGTATCCAACTAGGAATAGAGACCGACCCAAGTAGATGAGGCCTTTGACTACCTGGCTACAGCCCAAAAATCTAAAAAGAACTGCAAAGATTCCTGGATTCTGTGGTTATTATCGGCGCCCATCAAGGACTATTCAAGAGTGATCCTCCTTTACTTAACCTACTCAAGGTATCCCCAACCCACAAAAATACCAAAAGTCAGCATCCCTCAAGACTGAAAGAGGTATTTTCATCCGAGTGAAGTATTTGGGCCCGCTGGACTCCTGATTGTGAGACTGCTTTCATGAGATCATATATCAACTACCCATGCTCCAGTGCTGCCTCATGCCGATCCAAGAAAACCTTACGTCCTGCACACTGATGCTAGCTTGCAAGGGTTGGGGGCTATGTTGTACCAAGAGCACGAGAATGGCCTGAGACCAGTGGCCTTTGCCAGTAGAAGCCTGACCCCATCCGAAAAGAACTATCCTGTACATAAGTTAGAGTTCCTAGCTTTGAAGTGGGCTATTGTTGACCAATTCCATGAGTACTTGTATGGGGCTAAAATACTAGTAAAACTGGACAATAATCCTTGACCTATGTGCAGACCTCAGCTAAGTTGGATGCCACTGGCCATAGGTGGCTCTGCATTATCTACATATGACTATGCTCTCGAATACGCGAGCAGGTCTGAACCACATAGATGCTGATGCTCTCTCCGGAGGCCTGTTCCCCAGAATGATTGGGTCCGACTGGCAGAACCTGACATTCGGGCACTCTGCCGGAAGTTTGACAGGAGGAACAAATGTCCACGGACGCAGTGGACTGTATGGTGGATTGCTTGGGAGCCTCTGAGAATTGCATACCGCTGCTTATTGCCACTTTTCTGCAATAGACATTGGTGCACTGCTCAGCTGGACAATGACAGTATTCGGCGGGTCTCAATCCTCGCGATCCCATGATCAAAGCAGCTTTAGAAGCCCTCTATGCAGGAAAAGATGTGTCCAAATTACGCCCACTGATTTGAGAACTGCACTGTTATACAAAGAAGGTCCTAAGTTGAAACTGATCAATAAACTGTTACAGAGAAACAGTAGACAGAGGGGACAAGTAGACAAACAACAACTAGTGCTGCCCACTGCCTTTGAGACTCAGTATTGAGGTCCTTGCACAACCACATGGGGCACCTTTTGGCATAGACAGAACACTTGACTTGGTGAGATCCAGATTCTATTGGACCTAAGATGGGGGCTGATGTGAGCAACACATCTGAACTTGTAGTCGCTTGCTACAGAGGAAAGTTTTGTTCTAGAGGGCTGCCCCCTTGTTAACATAACCACCAGTGCACCCATGGAGCTGGTCTGTATTGATTTTCTAAGTTTGGAGTCAGATCAAAGAAATATCAGTAATGTGCTGGTGGTCACTGACCATTTCACAAGATATGCCCAAGCTTTCCCCACCAAAGACCAGAAAGCATCCACTGTAGCCAAAGTACTTGTAGAAAACTTTTTGTTCACTATGGGCTCCACAAAGAATCCATTCTGATCAAGGGAGAGACTTTGAGAGTCGTCTGATCAAAGAGATGCTTTCTGTGTGGGAGTGCGAAAGTCCAGAACCCTCCTTACACCACCCCAGGGGACCCACAGCCTGAACGTTTCAACCGCACTTTGCTAGATATGCTGGGCACCCTGCACCCTGTACGGACAAAAAGCCTAGATGGAGCTCAACAAATTAGCACCCTGGTACATGCTTATAACTGCACCAGAGTGATGCCACTGGATTCTCCCACCGCCTGATGTTTGGAAGAAAGCTCGACTACCAGTAGATGTGTGTTTTGGGGTCTCTCCTGATGGGGTTCAAGCTGACAACTATTTACAGTATGTGCAAAAGTTAAAGGCCCAGCTAACTCATGTGTCTAACTGGCTCAAACCATGGCTGCCAAAAGAAATCTGGCCAACAAAGAAAGGTATGATAAAAAGGTGAAAGCACAGGAACCCAGGAGGGAGATCGGGTATTGCTAAGAAATCTGGGACTGCATGGCAAGCACAAGATTGCTGACAGATGGACCATCTCCCTCACATTGTAGTGGGCAAACTAGATGATCTGCCAGTGTACAAAGTAAGGCCTGAGAATAATTCAAAGATGTAAAACAATGCATAGAAATCATTTACTGCCCATTGGACAAATCTTAATTGAGTCTGAGCCCCAGAAGATGCCCCTCTGGACCAGTGACTAGAGCTGCTGCTCAAGAAAAGATCAAGAAAGTCTGCACCCACAGAAGCAAAGTTAAAGTGTTCCCCTCCACAAGTCCCAGTTGAGCATGACTGTCAGTCCATATCGGAAGAAAGTGAGAGTGACTTTGAATACTATCCTTCTTACGAACTGAGTCAATTGTTTCGGGGCAATCCCCTAGTCAATACTGGAGACAAAGCTGGGCCTTCTGGACTGTCTAAGCCCCAGCTTCATCCCTGGAGCCAATGCTCCCAGAAAGTGAAGTGCAAGCATCAGATCAGATGAAATGGAATCATTGTGCATGGTTGAACTGTTTGAGCTTTCAGGGAGGAAAATGATAGATTGGGGCAGACTGGTGATACACCTGAACAAGAAGAGTATTTTGAGTGCCCTGACAGTCCACTGCCAGTGTCCGAAAGCTCTCCATGCGAGCCAAATGTTGTGGACTCAGAAACTGTAACTCCTGGAGCTGAAAGTGCCCCAAGTTCTAGCCTCTCACCCCATGGAGACTCCCCTGACAAGTGAGGACAATGCTGAAAATGAGGCTCAGAGGCAGAGACTATAACAGTTCCCCTAGAAAGACTGGTCGAGCTGTAAGCCTGTGGTGCACCTCAGTTATGATTCACTTGGGAGGCCTGTGGACTTGCCTCTCAATGTTGTCCATAAAGGAGTGTATGTGTCCCGAGCTCATTGCCCAAACTGAGCATCAGTGCTAACTCAAGTTACTTGTGTTGCCCTCTAAGTATGGTGCCTTGCCCCATCCAGCCCAAGGTAACTGATAGGGAAGGGCCCCTCTTCAGGTTTCCTGTACAAGAGGTAATAACTTGAGTTATGGTACAATGTGTATGTATTACTGTGTAAAGAGTGACGTACTGCAATGTTTCAGAAATGTGTTCTTGGTAAAATGATATATTGACTGATGATTACATATGCGAGCCTAATGCAAATGTATATGGTTGCAGTTGAAACTTATGGGGGTACTTGCTTGACGCGGACGTCAAGCTTTCCCAGGCCAAGAAGGGTGTAACCCCCCTGCAAATGGGGGTTCCCAAAAGACTTCCAGGAGCTTGCTTGAATGCTCCAAGCCTGAATGGTGTTTGGCATTTAAGCCATTTATCAGTGAGTGTTTTTTGAGCCTCTGGTACTGTCTCTTTAAGAGCTGTCTGCTTGCAGACATAATTAGTTTGTATGGGGGGACTGTGTGCTTCTCTGAGTACCACTCAAGCTGCTGCCAATTCACTTCATTTTTGCAGTCACTAGGAGTGCAAAGGAACCTATCTGAAAGATGTAACTGTTTGCCAGAAATTATTTAGAGTAATAATGAAATTACAGTTTGTCTAACCTGCTTCTTTGCAGTCAGAACTGTGTCTGCTAGTTCCCCATTCTAGTTTTGAACTGCTGAACTGGACCAATCAGTGTGGGTAAGCTAGCTCTAAAATGATGCCTTGGACGAATCAGAACTTGGACTCATAATCTGAGCCAGCCACAAGAGGATTGTATGGGCAGTGACTCTGGGAGATGTAGTTAGACTTCAGTGCCTTTTGGACCAACAGCAGCAGTCTATTGTGAGTGACAGCCAATCCAGTCAAGAACTGGGAGGAACTCAAAGGAAGTGCCCGGTTTCTCAGTTGGAGTTCAGTTGAGCTTTGGCAGTGAAGAAGGAAGGAGCCCTGTGCTTTTTCAGTGTGCAGTTTTAGTCAAAAACGTGTAAGGCCCAGAGTTCCGTCTGCAGCTTGTGAGGACTGAATCCGTCCTGTGAAAAAGAATCAAAGGATCTCTGAAGAGTAGAAACCAGGCTCACCCTGTAGAAGACTGGAAGAATTGCGAAATGACTTCCGGTCTGTCAGAACTGAATCTGCTGTGTGTTCTCCCGGTATTGTGCAGTAATTACAGATCGGGATACAGATGCAGCCTGCCTGGTATAGTACTTTCTTTTATATGGATGTGTGAAGAGGTTTGTGTACCTCAAGTGAGCCCTGCTGACATTGAAGGACCCTATCTTATTTGGAGGTCGTAGTACTAATTCAGGGTTGCTCCTGTTGAATTGCCACATTAAATCCAAATGGAATTACTGTACTGCTGACTGTTTAATTCTCCTTTTCTCTGGTGAAAGAGCCCCTACCAGCTGCCACGGTTTGGACTAGCCACTAGGCTTGGGTACCCAGGGACAGTAACTGATAGGGATAGGCCTGTGCACAGAGCCATAGAGTAGATTATTAGAGTGATAAGCTAATTAACCTGATTTCCCCGTCCTTGTTATATCCCCTAAATAAATCAGAGCTGCTTGTTTCAGCAAAGTTATACTGCCTGAGGTATTTGTCTATGTTAAAGTACTGTACTGTGATTGTTGCACTGTATCTCATTTCACAGGAGGTCCCAGTGCCGGAACCAGACCTGGGGTAAGTGTATACTGTGAAGGTAATTCTGATATATTGTGTGGGCCACTAGTGGGAAGAAAGGGGGTTGCAGTGTCCCAGAGGGCTGTGACCAAGTTAGTTTAACTATTGCAAACCCTGACCTCTGGGTGGAGGCACCCGCCATTGGATCCAGGCCCCTCAACCTGTTAGTGGCAAATCAGGCAGGGGTAGTAGCCCCTGGGATAGCGCCATCTAGGGGTTACACATAATTTCCCATATACCATTACAAATATGGAAAAAATGGGCAAAGAAAGATAATCTGAAACATTCACTACAGTGGATACTTCCAATACATATGCACTCTAACGTTACTCCAGCACAATTAGATGCTTGCTATAAGATATGGTATGGACAGAGCATACACTTTCCATGGCAGTTACTTCAGGGGAAGGTAATTAAATAATTCCAGAACCTTATACAGGAATACAGTTTAATGAACAGGGAAACCTTTGGGTACTTTCAAGTAACAGCATGTATAACACAATTGCTGACAGTAGCTACAGGTCCAGATACACTCAACTCACTGTTTAAGATAGCACAGCAGTATATACAAGGGCATCCCATCCCACATATCAAATGACTTATATTGAACCTTACAGGAGTTAAGTAAATTCCCATTGTTTGGAGATTTCAGAAATGGAACAGGAGTCGGGCCCAGTTCAGGAAGCGAATTTCTGGGAAACAAGCTGTGAAAATGTACATAAAACCTTCTCCTCCTCCATGATCTGGAGGGAGAGTAGTTGAAAATGCTTGGTGTTTTTTATTACCCCAGTATATCAAATACACACCTTGGCTGTAGCCACAGCACACTGCCGGAGACAATGCGAAGTGCCAAGAGCCACACATTTTCACATATTCTGGGAATGTTAGTCCTTGTCTCCCATTTTTCAAGAGGTGTAAAGAGCAATGAGTATAGTTGTATCTCCACAGTTCAAACTGACAGAAGAACTAGTCCTGTTTCACATCTTCCCACCAGGATTGCAAGACCCAGCAATAAAATACCAGCTAGGTATTTGTGTGGGTGCAGTTAAAAAACACATAACCAAAAACTGGTTAACCAACACAATTCTCACATTAAATGAATGGACACAACTAGTAAATTCCATCCATCAGATAGAGAGTTTAACATACAGTATTAGGGACCAGAAAGAAAAAGGCAGAAACAGATGGAATCGCTGGTGTTTATATGTAATGAATTTTAACCCCACTTTTGTACCATATTGGAATGAAATATATATCTTAACACCTGAGTGCCTTGATTGAATTATATATCCCTTCCCTCCTTATGTAGAAAGCGTTGATTCTTGGGTAAACTTTAAAGTATGAATGAATTGTTTGAATGCCAAATACTCTATACAGACTTGAAGAGGTAGTGATATTTGGTTGTAAATAGTGTATTGTGTTTGTTGTTATGTTTGAAAATACAATAAAATTTGAATATAAAAAAGAGAATGACTTGAGTAAACTCTGTGTCAAATAAATACAAAGTTGCAAAGAGAAATCTTGTGTTTGATTATTGCTTTGCCCAGAGAAGAGATCATATGATGTACCCCATTTAGAGAAGAAGGCCTTCTTTTGCCCATTTACAAAATGAGGCATTTTCTCTGTTTTAAGTATTTCTAAACATTCCTGCCTCCATTCATTAAATGTGGGAGCCCTGTTTTCTATCCAGACCTTTAGTATATAGTTTTTAGTAGTGACTCCAAGTAACGATATAGTGCTTTTTTGTTCTTTAGACCACATCTCAGCCTCCACAAAATGCCCAAATATGCATGTTTCAAAGTTCAGTTTGTCAGCCAACCATGGAATATTTATAAAGAAATCTTTAATGTATAACCACCACTTTCCTCAGGATACGAAAGTTTGTAATTGGCACCACAGATGACATTGGCAAAGCACAGTTCATTCGCTCTATTTGCAATATTGTCCTGGCTCAGTCTTTGGGAGGAAGGGGGGGGGGACACCCAAGCAAGATTTATATTTGAACAGATTCTGGGGCAGACCATGGCACTGGGGGCACCAGAAAATGATAGTCCCCACACACATGCTGTCCACAGTGGAAAACAGAGTCAAGCAGTAGGTTTAATTCTGACACAAAACATCTGACAGAAACAGTTTGCCCTCTGGGGCAGCAGATGCAGTGACAACAGGTACACAGTACACATTTCTTCTATAGTAGTTACTTGCACATTACAGGTACAAAACCCACCCCCTTTGATACTAGGGAAGCAAACTACTTTCCTGTTCATCCCTCTTCTGGGCTGTGGATGCAACACCCAGCTGACTGGGTTTTCCCAGGGGCTGACAATGTCCCGACTACCCCTATTGCCACTGTCCAAACTGCATGAACCTTACTCCCACTGGGACCTTGTCTTATAAATCTTCAGCAGAGCAGCTACAGTGGAGTTTATCCAAATTCACATGGAGATCTGCGCTTCCTATGCCAGATAGGGCACTTGGGGTTTGTCTCTGGCGGCATCATCTTTCCAAGTTCCAGTTCCATACTGAAGAGGCACTCCCTATATCTGAGGCAGTCCTCCCTCAGTGTCTGAAAAAATCCCAATGAATTCCCTTAGTTCAGAGGGCAATTCCATTTTTCTCACATTGGGCAACATTTCACATCCTTTCTCAAAGGTGGGAACCACCTCCTCAATTACTCACAGATTGAAGGATTCAAGGCTACTGACATTTGTCATCCTCTGTGAGGGCATGGGCATAAATGGCCATCACCACCACTCAATGCCACTCACATTAGCTGACATTTATGGCTGGCAGGGATAGGGGAGGGGAGAGGGTGTCCTCCCCCCAGCCGGTCCCACACTCCTCTTCTGACAGCAGTCAGAAGGCAACTCTCTACAGTCAAGTACAACAAGGTATGCAGAGGCTGTTTTCACCTGCCTAATACGCATATAATAGTTGTATGATCCCTTCCAGTCTGCTTTTCGGGCCAGACATAGCACTGAAACTGTGTTAGTTCAGGTGCAGAATGACCTCCTTAGGGCCAGAGACTGGGGGACAGGACAATTCTTATTCTCCTCGATCTCTCTTCAGCATTTGATACTGTGGACCATTGTGTGTTGCTTCTCCGCCTGAGGGAGTTATGTGGACTCACTGGTATTGTCATCAAGTGGTTTGAGTCCTTTCTCACCAATAGGAGGCAATGGGTCGTGATAGGAAATTTCTCATCGACACCCTGCCTCCTTTTGTGTGGAGTCCCTCAGGGTTCGGTATTGACCCCAATGTTGTTCGCAGTATATATGCTACCCCTGGGGGGGATCATTAGGAAGTATGGTCTGAGTTTTCATTGCTATGCTGATGATACTCAGCTATACTTATCCTTTGCCCCAGGAACATCAAACGCAGTGGATGTGCTAAACATCTGTCTGGCTGAGATTAATGACTGGATGGCCTCCAGCTGGCTGCGACTGAACCCTGGCAAGACTGAGGTACTGGTAGTGGAGTCGAACAGAGTTCGCGATGGGATGGCCTCTGACTCTGGGACTGGCCTTGTGCTAGGAGCTGCGTCATTGATGGCCTCCCCTTGGGTGCGAAATCTTGGTGTGATTTTTGACAGGAACCTGTCCACGGAGGTTCATATATCCTCCGTGGTTCGTTCCTGTTTTTTCCATCTTAGAAACATTGCCAGGATTAAGCCCCTTGTTCCGGCTCTGGACCTCCCTACCTTGATAAATGCCTTAGTCACTTCTAGGCTTGACTACTGTAATGCCCTCTATCTCAGGGTCTCTGGGGGTTCTCTTCACAGACTACAGCTAGTGAAAAATGCTGCTGCCTGGCTTTTGTCCGGGCAAAGCAAATTCTACCATATTACTCCTATACTGCGTGAATTGCACTGGCTGCCTGTCAGTTGAAGAGTACTCTTCAAGGTGGGTTTTCTCACCTATAAGGCCCTACACGAGCAGGGCCCTGGTTACCTGTCAGATCTCCTGGTATTTTCCACCTCTGCCCATAATCTCCGCTCCTCTAGTGGTGGCCTCCTAACTGTTCCAAGAGCGAGACTAAAGTCTGCGGGGGACAGAGCTTTTAGTGTCTCCGCTCCCGCTTTTTGGAACTCTTTGCCAACTGTAGTCAGGGAGGCCCCCACTATATCTGCTTTTAAGGTTCGCCTGAAGACCTTCCTATTTTTGCAAGCTTTTGGGGTGTAATTTTGATTATATGTATGTAGTAATTTTAATTTATAATTTATACGGTGTGAAATGCTGTAAAGTTTTTGTGCGGCGCCCAGAGCCTCTGGGATTGGGCGTCTTTTTAAATAAATTTGACTTGACTTGACTTGACTAATACCATCTTCATTCTGCTGTGTAAAACTGAACTGAGAACTGCTGCTTTGTGTGTTCGCACTACCACCTTGTGCCATTGCTCCCCTGTTAAAAGAATACCAGCTGTCGGTAACGGAGCTAGCTAGAGCTCAACTAGGAAAATGTCACTACAGGAGGAGGGACAGAAACAGAGAACCGCACCGCCTGCAGTGCGAGCGTGAGTGGCACGAGAGCATCACTCGGTATCAAATCAGCTTGTAAACGTCTTAACAAATTGCACCTTATTAGAGATGAAACGCATGGGAAGGAATCAATGAAAATATAGCTTTGCCCTGGACTGGTTCCAAGAGCTGAACATTGTTTCCCTAAATCACTGCTTGCTTTAGTAAGTTCTCCTATTTCAACAGTCTGGAGTTTGTTTGTGCGATTAGTCACTTCTGTTTGAATCACTGAGTTGTAAGTCTTAGGAGAAGAGATAATTTTGTAACTTCATATGGGCTTTACAAAATTGCACCAAAAGAGCTAGGAATCACTCAGACTGTTTTTATTGGTATATCTTAAGTTTTAAGTTGAACAGGGGTACTACAACAAGGAACAGGATTGAAGTTTTAACTTATAGAAGTGATACACTAAACTAAGTTAGAAAATGTACACATTGTTATTATTGAGTGTGGTTTTTTGCCATATTTAATGGGATTTGCATTACAAAACGAGGGGAATAAAAAGATTAATGGAGTTTGTTGGTTATACCTAAAGTACATGCAGAGTAAAATGGGTATAAACTACCATAGAAGAAACATATTTACTAATACTTGGAGGGCTTGCAACAAATGTATTAGGGTAAAAGTTGGAATTCCATACAAAATTGACAGAATTATTCAGAAAAAAAACAGGGGGTAGCATTAACAGTTTTATTATTATTGGGGGGTGATGTGGAACTTAACTCTGGACCTAAGAATAGGACTACAAAGGTACTACATGATAATGCACTAAGTCTGAAAACAAAAATGGACCTAGTCAATATAATGGTTGAAAAACAAACCCCTGATGTCTTGGGCTTGATGGAAACTTGGTTAACCTCAAAAATTGAGGATAAAGAACTTAACCTACCTGGGTATACCTTGTTTCACTCCGACAGGCCCAAGAGAGGGGGAAGGGTATTGTTCTACATCAAAAATTGTTTGGGCCATACGGAACTTGTACTTAAGGGGTCAGACAATATTATTGAATATTTAGCCATTGAGGCAAAATCTTTAAAACTAATGCTTGTAGTAATATATCCTCCTCCAAAGGCTAAGCTGGAAAACATAGAGGAAGTAATAAATAAAATACATGCAGTATTAGGAGACAGATTACTGGTTCTGACAGGGACCTAAATTGTAACTGGTTGGGTCCCTGGGGCAGTAAACTAAAAGAATTTGTTTCAGTTTTAGATGTGACCCAACATATAAAAAACCCTACAAGATTCACTGATACTCTAAAGAAAGGTGCCCAGATATTCAAACTGCACCCAAAAAGTGCGCAATAGCAGGAGCAAGCGCAAGTCTATTGCGTCCATGTGCAAGAGACGCGATATTCAAAAACAGAGCAGGCCAAACTGCGCCTACAGCTGACGACTGAATATTGCACCACCTGTGCCATAGCGCAACTAGGGAGGGGAAGCTGAGCAGATCTGATGCGCCATAGAGCAACAAGGGATGTTCAGCTGAGCAGTCCAGAGGCACCATAGCGCAACCAGGGATGCCCCCCAGCAGCAGAGCAATGCAACTGCTCAACCAGGGAGGTAGGGGCCCACCACCCATGTCACAGATGGGCAGAGGAACACACAGCAGAACAGACATCATCCCCCCACACCCCATGCACTGCACAACTAGGGGAAGGCTGGAATAACCACTGGCCCATGGAGACAAGCAAACAACCCACAGCTGGGCCATGGTGCCCCATCACACCTACCGGCAAGCTGTGACTGGCACACAAGGAGGGCTGACCACCCTGTGCCACACCATCCCCCCATGCAGAGCACACACTGCACCATGACCCCCAGACAGTCCCCAATGAGCAGTGACCACCACTGCAGGAAACCCAATGCATGCCACCACCCCCACTGTGACACTGCAACCCTGTGCACCACAGAACCATGCAAGCCATCCCCACCACGAGCACCCATCAGCGGGTGGCAGCACACAGCAATGCAACAATGGCAGACACAGTGCCACAATGCACAGTCCCCCCGAGGTACTGCTGAGAGACTAACCTTGCGTCGGCACATGAGGTACCCCACACGGGACAGGGCGTGCCCCTGACACCATCACCAGTGGTACAGCACCCTGCACGGTATTCCAGTGACACACCTTGACCCACCACTGGCCACAACAGCCAGCACAGACACCCACAGTGGTGGGTGGAAGCATGCACCACACCGGATGCCACACAGTGTATGGACAGACACCCACCCATACCCAAGGGCACAACAACACAGGGATGCAGTGGTGGGGCAACCAAGCCCAGAGTGTGGGCCCATGTAAACGGTGTACACACAACCTACAGTGCTCCATGGTACTGGAGTGCCAGCCACCCTGTGCAGGCACTGTGGACTCGTACACCACCATCATTTGCCAGGAGCACAAGTCACAGACCGTGGGGCACATCCCCTGCAACATACACAAGGCACAGCATGGAGGTGGGACAACAACTGTGGTGCCCACAGTGCCACCCGAGGCAGACATGCACCATACCAGTGACACGAGGCAACCCAGCAATGTGACGGGTACAGTGGCTGCCCTGCAGGGACTGCCACCACTGACATGCCAGCGGACCGTGCAGGTCACATACATGCATGTGTATCAGCTGCACAGGCCATGGACGGGGCCTATGGGTGCACCATGGACACAAAGCACGCACCATGGACCACTGCACACAGTCATCTAGTGTACAGGGCACAACACACACACCACAGACACTGACTGATAGCTATCCCCACACCATAGTCACCTCCACACGGACACACACACATACCCATGACCGCACCACCCCTGACGCCATGCACACCACTGCAGCTGAGCACCTATAGCCCGCTGCAAATCAGAGACCACCACAGTATTCATATCGAAATTAAATGTATTGAACAAATATATAAAATTCAATTATTTACAATATACGTACAAACTATATACAAGGTTGGAGAGGCCACAAACAAGGTGGGGGTGGGTAGGGGCAGGGGTGGACAAATGGTATGGGAAAGGAGGGGTGTGAGGGTGGGTCTAGGGGGGTAGGGGAATACAGGGACTGATTGATCTCTAGTGGGAGCACCTCTCCCCGCTCTGACTCCTCTGGGCTCTGTGCCTCCTCAGGACCCAGGTGTCATCTATCTGTCTGAGGATGTCCAGCGACGCCCTCGGCACCAGGAGTATCTCCCACAGTGCCTCCCTGATTTCCCATAGATGGCGGGTACCTAGGACAAGGAAGCACAGTCAATAGGTGTGAAAGCACATCCCCATACAGCCCACCCACTGTGCATGGCATACGGCTGTGGGACATACCTCTGTGATGGTGTGTGACCACCCGCAGTGATCACGTCCACATGACCTGCCCACCCAGGCACATACAGCCATGCGGAATGCTGCACACACCCACTGGCCAAGTCACACACAGCACCACAGTGGCCGTTTAATGACATGGCTATGTGGTGCAAAGGCAGTGGCACAACTATGTACCTGGTGCACACATGGACCACCATTGACACACTCCCAGACATGCATTACCACTGGACAGTGTTGACTGTAACAAGTCATGTGCATGGCAGTGGTGTCGATGGATGGTGGCCATGCCCCACAGCCCACCCTGTCACACAGCATGCAATAGTAATCATGGATGTATGGCACTCACCTTCATCGGGCCGGTCCAGTGGGCAGTGAGGGCCCTTGCCCCGCCTTGCTGCACCCTGCTCTTCCTGCCGCTGCTCTTCATGGGCATGGCGGTGTTCCTCCGGGCCTGTGGGGCAAACATGGAGAGAGGAACATCAGTACAATTCCGTAGCAAAGTCCCCCTGCCTCCAGGTGTGTGCCCTCCCACCCAGCCAGACCCACCCACCCCACACCCTGTAAACACCACCACAGCCAATCCCAGATGGTCCCTCCCACATGTGCTGGACACATACAACACTGTTACCTATATGGAAGATAAAAGTGTGTTGACATAACCCCTACCTGGCCGTGGCACCGTGCCCTTCCTGGCACATGCCCGCAGGTGTGCCAGTAGCTCCGGCTCCCTCTGCCGCAGGTCCCCATATCTGTGGCAGCACTGCTCGGTGCTCCTCCCCCATCCTGTGGCCTCCTCAAGTGCAGTGGCCACCTCCTGCCACACCTGGGTCCTGGACCTGTCCAGGGGCGCCTCCCCGAACAGTGGCCCATGGTGTGGCTCCACAATGGCCACTAGGTTGGCCAGCTCAATTGCAGACCACTGGGCTGCCCTTCTGCGTGCCATTCTCACTGCTCTATTAGGCAATATGGCACTCTGCAGCGCTGCTCCCCATGTGCAGATGCTGTGCGGTACAGTGCTGCCATTCCCTATCACGCTGTCACCGAACAGCGCGATAGAGATGCACCCATGCCTGACGCATGGAGCCTAGGGAGCAAAGGTCGGGCACAGGGTCAAGGGTCTCTGGTGCATGGATACGCACAGCACCATTGTAACCCAATGCATGTAGCGCAATTGGCTGCCTGTGTGCCACCGCCATTAGCGGCCTACCGTGCAGTTTGCCCAGTGTGCCTATGATGGCCCAGTGTCACAGCGCCATGTAGTGACCATCGCTATAGTGCCACTGGCACAATGGTGGCCATGCCCTGCAATGCCTACCATGCACAGCACGTCATCAGCGCGGCAGATGCCTGCGTCAGCAACCCAGGCATGCGCAGTGAGGTGTGTACTACGCATGTCACAGAACTGCGCCATTGGCTCAGCACATTCAACACAATTGCGCAAAGTACAACAGCGTGATATTCAGCCATCATATGCAAATTATCTCATCAGCCATTCAATAGTGCAGCACTGCAATTTGCATCTGTTTAAAGTTGCGCCTCACCTCATTTACATGGGTTGCGCTATAAAAGTGTGACATTGGGCTGCAGTGGCCATAGTCGGTTACTGCAGTCTATTGGTGAGTTGCATGCTGTTTGGGAGTGTGGACTGTGGATTTAGGGAAATGCATGGGACTGCACAGTCACAGGTAACAACTGCCATTCTTACAGGCTACATAATGACAGAGCAAGTTGTTGGAGAGGAGGAACATAGTGGTGGGAGGAGGAGGAGGCCTAACTTTACCAAGGCCGAAACCGAAGCCCTGTTTGAGGCCTACCTGAATCAGGAGCCACTTCTCAGTGGACGGCTGGGAACACCTCAAACCCTTGCTGCTGCATGGGAGGAGGTGGCACGTGCTGTGAACCTGCATGGCAGCCACCAGTGCTTCATGCAGGAGTGTAAGAAAAAGATGGGCATGGACAGGAGAAGGATAAAGGAGAAGGTGGCTGCCATCAGGGCAGCACATGCTGCAACAGGTGGGGGACAGCTGGAGGTGGTACAGCTGACCCCACAGGAGGAGAGGCTTGCTGGAAGCATGCAGCGCAGTGCCATTGAGGGTGTTCTGGGTAGTGTCTTCCAGACGGGTGGTGGCCCATCACTGCATGGTAAGTCATGGTCTGTCTATGGGGGGGCAGGGTAGGTTACATGCAGTAATGCGTCTTTGCTTTCCCTTACAGATCCTGAGCATCTGCATGGGTCAGCAGTGGTGGGCCTGTCCACTGAGGACAGTCAGCTGGAGATGGAGGAGGGGCCATCCACCTCCACAGGTATACATGGATCATTGCGACAGTGGGGCCGCCTGGCTGTCCACACTGATGTCATTGTAACAGGGGTGGAGGAAGCCCTGCCTGTGCTCCAGCATGCCGGTGTCCATGGATGCCAGCATGCTGTGACTGGGGCTGGTGCAGAGTCCGTCACCGATGATGATGACGCTAACGTCATGGGCAGTGACACGTGTGTGCCACGGGATGGCCACACAGCAGGGCACTTCTTGCCCATGGCTGTGGGTGGTGCTGCTGTGGAGGCCTGCATGTCACTACAGTCCCAGCCTGTGCCTGTCAGCACCAGTGGGGCAGCACTTGTGTCTGTTCAGGACAGTGAAACTGTTGCGGCCTCAGTGGCAGCACTAATGAGCCCTGGGGAGCAGCAGCCAGAGGGGCAGCATCAGCAGTCGGCCAATGGGCTTGGGGGTACAGGGTTCAGCAGTGGCATCTGTGCACCACCTGTGGACATGCCCAGACCTGGTCCTGGTGCACAGCACCCACCCTCAAGAGGTGCTGATCATCAGGGCTGTGCACACCCTGAGGGACAGGGTGCCGAGGAGGCAGATGACCTCTTGGACGAGCACACCCACCTACTGCAAGCATCAGTCCAGCAGCAGATGCGGCTTGCGACATCCGTGGATGCACTGCATGTGGCTCTGGAGTGGGCAGAGGAGTGTCACAGCAGGGACACTGATAGGATCCTGGCAGGGATGGACCATTTGCAGGAGGATGTGACCGCTGCCACTGACAGGCATGCACAGGCATTCACTGCTGTCATGGTCACAATGGGCACACAGTCAGGTGCCCATGCATTGCGGACACCATGCAGTGCACTGTCCACCCCATTCCCAGTGTTGTGCGACTCCCACCCTGTCGACACCAGGTTCAGCTGTGGGCATCCTGAGTACTCCTGCTGCAGGCATGTTTGGTGTGCTGCAGACCTCTGATCAAGCATGGTCGTGTTCACACAGTGGAACCCCTTGGGGACCATCGGTGCCACCCCATGAGGCCAGTGGTAAGCCTGTCAGTGCTGGTGGGTCTCAGCGGGGCCGCCTACGCATCCAAGGTGGCCGGGGCACTGTGTCACATGACTGACCTATCTCCCAGCATGGCTACATCTGGTGCTGCCCTGTGTGCATTGTGTGTTTCAGTGGGCAGTGCACAGGTGGGTACCCGGCCCTGCAAGCGGACACACAATTCACCTGCACACCCTCCCGGCTGCTGTCCGCAGTTGCATGTGCATGATGATGCCTGCATTGCACTGTACACCAATGTGCAATGGTGCTCAGCATCTGACACACGCAAATGGATAGGCAGTGGACATGGTGGCCTGTGGACATGTGTGTTGCTAGGGTTGGCGTTCTGGGTCGGTGTGCCTCCTGCCCTCTGTGCACGTTTGGTGCATTCTGTGTGTGTGTGTGTGTGTGTGTGTCCATCCATGTGGCATGTTAATCCTTACCCATCCCTGGTTGTGTGTGTGCTTCTGTGCCCTACCACTTCCCTTGATGGCATGCACCCCTGGTGTGTGTCCATGTATGTTTGTGGGTTGTGCCTTAGCCACTGGTGGTTGTACATGGCCCCATGACTTACCTGAGTTGGCTGAAGTGCTCCTCCAAGATGGTGTCCCGGTGCAGCTGTGCCAGCCAGATCAGTCAGAGGTCCCGTCAGCCAAGGGGGGCTGCCCATCACCATCGTCACCGGCATCCTCATCATCCCCATCGCTGTCCCTCTCTTTGACGTGTACCGCTATCCCACATTCATTGGCCATGTTGTGCAGGAGGCAACAGGCCAGGAATAGCCCACAGGCTTTTGAGTGGCTGTACTGTAGGGCACCGCCAGAGGTGTCCAGGCAATGGAAAAGTGCCTTCAGCATCCCGAACACCCGCTCAATGACATTACATGTGGTGGTGTGTGCCTCATTGTAGTGTTGTTGCCATGGGGTCGCGGGCCGCTGGTAGGGTGTGAGCAGCCAGGGACGGAGTGGGTATCCACTGTCACCTGTGTGTAGAGGGCGGAGGTTAGTTTGGTGATCAGCATCACCCTGCCCCAGGCCATGTAGGCCACTACCCATGTCACCTCTGGCCATGCCCCCCCAGGCCCTATGATTGTCCATGTGATTTGCATACTCATCCACTAGGTGTCCAGTGGGGATGTCCCAACTCTCGAATCTGTGGCACAGTGCCGACTGGTGCCAGATGAAGGCATTGTGTGCTCCCCCAGGGTGCGTGGCACAGACATTGATTATGTGCCCCCTGGCATCGCACACCACCTGGCAGTTGATGCTGGCATAGCCCTTGCGATTGATATATGCGGCCCCCTCGGGCCAGGTGGTGTGCGTATGGCCACATGGGTGCAGTCTATTGCTCCTAGCATGCCAGGCATACGTGCTACCCTGTGGAACTCCTGTATGTTTACTGTGTGCTCCACCGGTGTGCTGGGGAAGTGGATGTACTCCACAGCATGTGGCAGCAGTGCGCTGAGGAATTGGGTGAGATGGCGTGACATGGCCAACTGGGTTATGCCTGTGGTGTCCCCAGTTGGTCTCTGGAAGGTACCCGTGGTGAGCAAGAACATGCAGGCTGTTACTTTAGTCTCCACTGACAGGGCATGGCTCCATCTTGTGGGTGCCTGCATCACATCACTGCACAGCTCACAGAGCTGCCTCAGAATTGGCCTATTCAGGTGGTACCATCCCACAATCTCAGTATCGCTGTACAGCTCAAAGCTGGTGTGGGCTCGGTACTGCCTGTTGGGGGCATACCGCTGACGGGCCCTTCCACGGCCATGCCCCCCTGCTGCCCACCTTCTCACCCCCCCTCATAATGGCCTCCATCTGGAAGGTGGCACTGGCCATGTCCCTGGCTTGTGTTCACCCCCCTGGCAGCTGTTACTGTATTCTCCCTGCTGTCCTCCCTGCTACCTCCTTTGCACTGGGAACACCTGCCTGTGGTGGCCTCTGTGCTGTGTGGCACTGGCTGTGGCTCCCCACACCTTCCCTGTGCCTGTGTGTTCAGGGTGCCCTTTCCCTGACCTGCCCTGTGTGTCCCTCCTGCCCTGTCTGTCTGCCTGGAGTTCTGCCTCATGTGGCTTCCCTGTAGCATTCTTGCACCTCTTCCTTGCTCCTTTTTATTTTGGCTCATTTCCGCTATGGCGCAACTTCCGCTTGCTCCCCTATTGCACATGGTGCAAGTCGTTGAATATCGCACTGCGCCATTTATGCATGGTTCCTTCCCCTTCGGTTGCACATGCCTTCATTATCATTGCACTGTTGCTCAGAATGGTTTCGGGGGCGCAACTGCCTCCTGCTGAATAGCGCAGAATGGCACAATTTCGGACTTGTGCAGGCGCAACCCTATTGCGCATGGCTCAACTCTTTTGAATATCTGGGCCAGGGGGACTATATTGGACTTGCTGTTTGTAACCTCTGTTGTGGAGCTTGAGAACTTAGGGGTACTTGCCCCCCACTTAGAAGATCATAACCCAATATGGGGACCATTTTCAATGTCATTTATTCATGAGCACTTTGACTTTATCAGTCACATAAGAATAAGGGATATTAGAAAATTTTCCGAATCAAAATTTCTAGCAGACATTGACAGGTAAAAATAGTATAGATGTTTACTGATTCCTGATTTAGATTTAACAATATGGTATTTTGCAGATACATTTAATAAGATTTGCAAACAGCATGCCCCTAAAAGGAATATAGAAACCAAAACAGTAAGACTTCTGTGGATAAACAAGAAACTATCCAAAATCATGAGTCAAAAATGGACTCTAAAAAAGGCTAGGAAAACAAAGCAAGAAAATGACTGGATCCTATTTAAAAAAACAAGAAACAGATGTAAAGCACTAATAATCAAAGCAAAAGCCACGTATTACAGAAATAAGATGTTAGGTGATAATAATTCTAGGAAGTTCTGGCAGAATATCAATAGCTTAATGGATCCAGGATGAAAGATTCATCTAAAAAGATAACTATTGAAGTTCAAGGGTCACAAATAGATGACCCTAATGCAGTTGCAAATCTATTAAACAATTTTTTTACATATTTGCCAGGGTACAATGTTGATGAAAAGAGTTTAGGGTATTACAGAAACCCTAATAGAGAAAAACAGGACCTATACCCTCCCTTTAGATTTAAAATGTTAACTGTTAATGAGGCGAGTAAAGGTCTAGGACATTTGAATGCCCATAAGTCTGCAGGAACTGACAGACTGGAGGGCAGATTTTTGAAAATAGCTGCACATATGATTGCTGCAGTGATAACATACATATTCAACTGGAGCTTACAAATAATTTTTTTCTCCAAAGCGTGGAGGGGAAACTAGAATAACTCCTATCCTCAAAGGTGGTGGCTTCTGATATAAACAATTACAGACCGTTAGCACTCCTTTTGATTTTGTCCAAAAGTTTTGAATCCCATGTCCATACAGAAATCATAGATAACATAGAAAAATACAACTTAATTACTCCTTATCAATCAGGATTTCAAAAAGCACACTCAACTACTTCTACATTATTGGAATTTAGTGATTTAATTAACACCTCATTACATCAAGGGTTGGAAACAGCAGCAATTTTCATAGATTTGTCCAAGGCCTTTGACATGGTGAACCACTCCGTCCTTCTACAAGCAGTAGAAGATATGGGTATTACAGAGGGGCCTTGGTTCTGGCTGCAGTCCTGTCTAGAAGGGCACTCTCAGACAGTTAAGATCTCAGAAAGAAACTCATTAACTAGAACCATTAAAAGGGGTGTACCTCAGGGGTCCATTTTGGGACCCTTGTTATTTTTGATATTCAGTAATAACTTACCACAAGCTGTGACGTATTCACAGGTGAGATTGTACACAGATGCCACTGCTATAATAGCATCTGGTTCAAATATCCATGATTTACAATGAAAACTGCAGCTAGACTTTGATAGTTTGAGAGAGTGGTTCACCAGGTCAGGCCTTATCATTAGTACAAAGAAAACTAGATTATTACACTTTGCACCAAAACAAAAAGAAAAACCTCAAATTAAATTAGATAATGAAGATTTTTTACAGCAGGTAGATCAGTATGCCTATTTAGGCCTAATCTCGATGCTCAGATGTCCTTTAAAGTATATGT
This sequence comes from Neoceratodus forsteri, assembly GCA_016271365.2. Taxonomy (NCBI): domain Eukaryota; kingdom Metazoa; phylum Chordata; order Ceratodontiformes; family Ceratodontidae; genus Neoceratodus; species Neoceratodus forsteri. The sequence continues at coordinate 1,025,773,848 of CM028130.1, read as the reverse complement.
GAACACCTTGATTGATAAAGCAAATAAAAATAGGAGTCCTACATAGAACAACAAAGTGCTTAGGGAAAAGCGCTCGAAAACCTGTGGCTGAACAATTAGTTATGCCTATAATAACTTATGGAGAGCTCATATACCGCACAACTAGCAAACATTTATTATCAAAACTAGACAAAGTACATTATAACCTGGCAAGGTATGTCCTCCAATGCAAATTCAGAACACACCATTGTACATTACTGAACAAATTACAGTGGCAATCCCTGGATATTATTCATACAAGGACATGGCAGAGAACAATTTTTAAATATCATACGTTCTACCCAAACCATTACATTAACACTGTGTTATTTGATAAACAAAAACAAACTGACAAATCTGGGAGATCAGTTATTGTAAAAAAAAAAAAATCTATGCTCCCAAAATTACTAATAAACATGATGAACAAACTCTGGGCTATCAAGCATCAAAATATTGGAACATCTTACCCTTTTCAGCATGTTCATCAGCATCCTATGATCTATTTGTTCAAGAAATAAATGAGATTAGTAAATTCAGATGTGTCTGTACTTAGAGGGTAGATTATGGGAATGTTGAGGTCCTAAGTGGTATTTATTTAAATAGACAGATTTTTCCACCTGTCAAGTAATTATTATTGTATAAGTGTTAATTGCTTTTTCACAAAACTCTAGGGTTTGCTACTGTGATACTGATATTGCGTTATCGGCCTTATAGTAGCTATATGTTTAGATAATTTTAAAGAGCATGTTTTAAGTGCTGTAGTAGAGATAGTAATGTCTCAAAATGATGTGTAACTTATAGGATGGTTAGGAAAATGTTATAAGTTGTCCATGTGTATATGTTTAGTTGTAACGTTAAGAACAGGTCTGTCTTGAAAACTGGGTTATCAACCCAAATGGCATGTACCCTGTATAAAAATAACATTTTTTACTACTACTGCTCCTTACAGTCTGCCCAATCCCACCCCCCACACACACACAGGCTCCACACTGCCTATTGGGCAGTCATCTCCAGTGGAGCATGATGCCTAGAGGGTCTTGGGAAACCCCAACAGTCTGGCATCAAGGGGTAAGCTGTGGAAAATGGAGGTTAGGGAACAAGCCTCAAAGATGACAAGGGCTAGGACTGGGGGGTTGACCATAAATGGGCGTAGGCTGGGTAGAGGGAGGAAAAACAAAAATAAAAACTAATAATACTGTACAACCTTTGTGCATTGCACACATGATTTACACCACCAATCATAACTGAGAATGGGACCAAATAGGTTTAAATTTTTGCTTGTGATTGTTATTTATCCTTCGAAAATGGGTAGAAGCTGGTTCTGTGGCACCGAGCGAAGGTGTTTGCTTGGCATGCTGGTGACCCGGATCCATGCCCCGAGCCCGGGTGTCAGGAGAGGAGTCCAGCAGGGAGGGAGGAGGAATTTAAAGCATCCTTTGGGTGCTTCCCTTCTGGGGGGGGGGGCTTTGGACCACTGTTTGTTGGTCCCTGGAGGTGGCTTGGGGTGGTGCTCCTGGTGGCATCGAATGTCCCTGCACCCAGGATGCCACTGTGGCCATCCCTTCATGGGAGGAGGGGAGGTGGTGGGAGAAAAGCAGAAAATCTGCCCTCGGCTGACCTGAACCCACAATGCGAGGGATGTGTACTAGATGCCTGCAGGTGTTTCTCCTCCCTACGGTTGCTGCTCCCACAGGGGAGGGGCCCACCAAATGAAAGGTTATATTAGGCTACCTGGGGATCATGGCATTGAAGGGGTGGTGGCTGGTGATGAGGGGGGTGGGATGATGGTGGTGGGCCTTGGTGGCCTGAAGGAAGCAGCCGACCATGGGGTGGCCGCTGACCCTACTTGGTTATTGGCTTTAACCTTTCCTTCCCACCTCTAGGGTTCCCTTGTGCTTATCCCATGCATGTTTAACCCCCCCACACTGTGCTTGCTCCCACCACCTCCTGGGGCAGGCTATTCCATGCATCTACTACCCTTTCCATGAAGAAAAGCTTCCTCACATTTCCTCTAATCCTGGCCCCTTCCAGTCTCAGGAAGGAAGTATGGCAAAGTGATTAAGGGAACTGAGCTGCAAACCTGGAGACTGTGGATTTGAATCCCATCAGCCCCGACTTGCGTGCTGTGTGACCCTGAGCAAGTCACTTAACTTCTATGTACTCCCAGGTCACACCTTGAAATAAGCTCTGGCTTAGTGTGCCTTTTCTGGTTAAACAATTTCTCCTTCCTCCCCTTTCCCCATATCATGCCCACTCATTCTAGTACTTCTCCTATACTGAAAGATGTTTTCCACTTGCACCTTGTTAGTGCCCTGAAGATACTTGAAGGTTTCTATCATGTCTCCCCATTATCTCCTCTCTTCCAGTGTGTGTGTGTGTATATATATATATATATATAGTGAGTTATTTTAATCTCTCCTTATATGTCTGCTGGTGCAAGTCCTGTACCATTTTTGCCGCCCTTCTCTGAACTGCCTCTACCCAGTCTATGTCCTTATGAAGATGTGGGCTCCAGAACTGTATACAGTATTCCAGGCCTCACCAGTAGGTATCACCACCTCCCTCCTTCTGCTATTGATACCCCTTCCTATGCACCCTAATATGCCACTGCCCCTCCCTACAGCCTTGCTACACTGCTTGGCCACTTGTAGGTCATCTGAGATGATGACCCCTAGATCTCTTTCTTCCCTGGTGACTGTCAGCAACTCCTTCCCCATCCTGTAGCTCTCTCCAGGGTTTCTACATCCCAGGTGTATGATTTTGCACTTCTTTGCATTGAACCTTAGTTGCCACACTACGGACCATTTTCCAGCTTTCCTAGGTCCCTCCTCATTTTCTCCACCACATCTGTAGTGTCCACCGTGTTGCAGATCTTGGTGTCATCTACAAACCGGCAAACCTTCCCCTTCAGCCCTTCTGCAATGTCACTAATGAAGACTTTAAAAAGGACTGGCCCCAGGACTGATTCTTGTGGTACCCCACTGATCACCCCCTCCCCTTGGATTGGATCCCATTTACCATGATCCTCTGTTTCCTGTCCCCTAAACAGTTTCTAATCCATTTAACCACCTTGTGGCCTGTGCCCATGCTTCCCAACTTGTTCATCAGTCTTTTATGTGGGGCGGTGTCAAAGGCCTTGCTGAAGTCAAAGTAGGTGACATCTTCTGTTCCCCCGATCCACCTCCTTTATTACCTAGTCAATAAAATCTATCCGATTTGTTTGACATGACCTTCCTACTATGAATACATGCTGCCATGGATCCTGGGCCCCACTGGATTCCAAGTGATCCACAATCCTTTCCTTTAACAGTGCCTCCATAATCTTACCCACTACTGAGGTGAGGCCAACTGGCCTATAGTTTCTTGCCTCCTCCCTGCTACTATTTTTGTGAAGAGGGACTACATGTGCCTTTCTCCAGTCCTCTGGAACTTCTCCTGTGCTGAGCAACTCATTGAACATGGTTGTCAGTGGCACAGCTAGCTCACTCTGTAGTTCCTTCAAAATCCTGGGATGTGTGCCATCTGGCCCCATTGCTTTGCCTACCTTCAGCTTAGTGATCTCCTCCAGGACTCTGTCTTCTGTAAATGGACTGGTGTTCATCTTTGTCCCCGTCCCTCTCCTTCTTCAGTGAATATTGAACAGAAATATTTATTCAGTATTTCTGTCTTTTCCAGGTCTCCCTTCACACCATCCCCTTCATCCCTTCTGAGCCTTACAATCCCCCCCCCACACTTCCTTTATTCACTGATGTGCCTATAGAATGTCTTGTCCCCTTTCTTCACTGTCTGTGCTAGACTTTCCTCTGTTTGCACCTTTGCACTCCTAACCACTTTGCCTGCTTCCTTCAGACAATTTAGGTACACCACCCTATCCTCTTCTTTCTGTGTCTCCTTATACTTTCTAAAACCCAGCCTTTTGGTCTTTACTGTCTCTGCTACCTCTTCTGAGAACCATAGTGGTTTCCTCCTTCACTTGCCTTTTTGCTTCAGCCTAATGCACTGGCTTGTCACCTCCACTATGTCTTCTTTTAGATGTGCCCACTGCTCCTCCACCCCCTTCCTGCCTCCCTCCTTGCCAGAGCTTCTTTAATACCTATCCCCATCCTAGCAAAGTCTGCCTTCTGAAATCCAAGACCTTTGCCTTTGTGTGGCTTGACTGTGTCCCTGTACCCATATTAAACCATACTGTCTGGTGGTCACTGGACCCCAGGATACCTCCCTTTCCAACTTCCATGATTCTGTCTCCATTGGTCAGCACTAGGTCCAGAATCTACCTGTCCCTGGTGGGTTCCCAAACCAGCCTAAAGGTGTGACAATAGAGACTGGGTGACAACAAGACCCACTGCCACTCCTGCTCAGTGCCAACTGCTATCATGGTGCCCAAAACAGAATATTTAACAACTAAATAGCAGCCATTTTTGTAACAACTTAGTGAGCAGGTGAGGAGACGCCTCACACACCTACACTGCAGTGAGATGTGTAAGTGCCATAAACACAAACTGTAGCCTTTTTTACTTAAATTTACACAGCAAACCATTTTTTTTCCTCAACACTGACGCAGCACTACTCAGTTGCGCTTCACGTCAAATATATATGCCTTATACCGACAGCTTCCTTGCTCGCATCCTTCACCACTCACTTTCCATGCTCTGTAAAATAAACCATAGTATTCTCCACATACCCACCAAAATCACCACCTTTTTCTTTCTTTTCCTTGCACTGCTACCCCCAGATCATCATTCCAGCTCTTAGTGCTACTCCATCTCCCAATCATGCTACAACTGACAGACTTACCATGCCTTCTCTCAGCACTACTCCATCTCCCAATCAAGCTAATGTTATAACTTTTAAAAAAGTTGCTTAACTTTCGATTTTTCAGGTTTTTAGAAAGGCACACAGTGCAGTATTGAGAATCTATTGAGAATCTATCACAGAACAGGTCACACCAGGAGATGAGCAACTTGTTGCTCAGCTTGCCTTCCTGGTGAAACATTTCAATAAATAAATAAATAAAACATAGAAAATATTGGTTGGGCAACTGTACATAACCAGCCTGTGCTGCCACACAGGTGTTCTGATTACATCAGACCTTGACAGCGAAGCTCAAGAGGTCCAATGTAAACAGAAGCCTGAGGTGGCAGCTCAGGCTGGTTGGGCATGTGGTTGTCCGACCAGTATTTTTTATATAGTTTTTGTTTGTTTTTATTGCAGAAGTTTTTTCACAGCGCTCCCTCAGCAGGCAGGTGGTTTCAGTTCAGAACTTGAACTGATTGCTGTGCGCATGGTAGCACTGTGAAAAACACTAGCTGGCTCGAGAATTTATGTTCAGCTGTAACCTTTCTATGCAGGGTACAACTGGGTTCCATGACCTTTGACCTGTGGTAAAAGAAGGTTTCTGCTGGCATGGAAATCCATGCAAAATAAACCCTCACTACACAGTACAAATCCTTTCTGTGCATGTTCTTTTGACTTTACTTACATTGCCTTTTTGCAGTCTCTGATATGACCTCCACTGAGACCCTCGAAATGCCATCAAAGTTTGGCAGGAAGCGGGTAAGACTGCCCATGTGAAGTCACTGCTCCCAAAGGACTCAGCACCCTTAGCAGCATGGCATGCACAGAACTGCTGTTTGTCGACAGCCTCTTAGGCCATTCTGTGAAGAGCACCCCAAAGACTTGAAACCTATTGCAAGCTTCTAATTCCCACCTCTTCCCAGCTCTTGGACCAGTTTGTCTGCTCACCTCCTCTCTTTGCATGGGACTAAATGGGGAATGATCACTGTCCTCTTTTTCAAGTCATGTTTTCTCAACCTCCTAATTAGCCACCTCCAATTCATCATGCGGCCTATCCGCTGTCTTTACCACGTAGTTTCCTTTCCAGCAGCTGGAAAATCGGTCTTCATTTAAAACCCTCTCTCTTAGGTTTAAATGGAAATCAATTTTGCAAGTTTAGCAAATAGTTAATTACTCCACAAAGAGGATTGATCTGCCTCTGATCACCAGAAAGCTCTGTAGGGCTATTAGTCACTTTCATCCCTGATTAAACCACAGAGACAGAGAGAGAGAGAGAAAGAGAAAGAGAGAGAAACAAAAACTAAATTAAGCTTCTCTTGTTTCACTACAATTATTTAATGACAGGATAATCTTTTAGAGGTGTGTTTGTAGAATCTACATGCGAACATTCACTATCCTCTTCCTCAGTGTGTCCCTTGAATACCCAGAGAAGTACAGAGTGCCCTCCTACTGACCATAAAAGCTCTCAACCCCCACCCCAAATGATAAGGTCCTGGCATATGTGTGTATATGTTCATATCTGCTCTGTTGGCTGTGCTCTGACCTTGGATGTTACCTGCTGACACTATTATCTGGCTTTTCGTGTTACCTGCCATTTGTGTTAACCGTTGCCTGTATTACCTGAGTATCCATGTTACCTGCTGTCTGTGTTTCTTGGTTACCCATGTTACCTGGCTTTCCATGTTACCTGCCATCTGTATTAACTGTTGCCTGTTTTACCTGACTACCCTTCTTACCTGGTGTCTGTATTACCTGGTTGCCCATGTTGCCTGCTGTTTGTTTTTACAGTTGCACATGTTACTTTTTTATCCATGTTGCTGCTGTCTGTGTTAACTGTTACCTGTACTGCCGGACCTTCCATCTTACCTTGCATATATGTGTTACCTGGTTACCAATGTTTCCTGATGTCTGTATTAACAGTTGCCCATGTTACCTCTTTTCCATTTTGTCTGCTGCCTGTTAACTGTTGCCTGTATGACCTGACTACCCATATGTTACCTAATATCTGTGTTACCTGATTGGCCATGTTACCTGGCTTTCTATGTTAGCTGTCAGCTGTGTTAACTGTTGCCTATATTACCTGACTAGCCTTCTTACCTGGCATCTGTGTTAACTGTTGCCTGTATTACCTGAGTAGCCTTCTTGCCTGGCATCTGTATTATCTGGTTCCCCATGTTGCCTGCTGTCTGTATTAACAGTTGCCCATGTTACCTTTTTATCCATGTTGCCTGCTGTCTGAGTTAACTGTTGCCTGTATTGCTTGACTACATAGATACATAGATACATAGACAGTGTCGGCAGATAAGGGCCTATGGCCCACCTAGTCTGCCCATTTGAGCTTGTAAGTTCAGTTTGTTTTCCTAGAAGTCTATTTCCCCCTTACCCCTGACCTCTAGAATTCCTTTATGTCTATCCCATGCATTCTTAAATCCTGTGATTGTTTCAGCCCCCACCACTTCCTCTGGCAGGGTGTTCCACTTGTCCACCACCCGTTCTGTGAAGAAATTCTTTCTCATGTTTCCTCTGAATCGTCCTCCCTCCAACTTCATCCCATGCCCTCTAGTCCTGAAACATCTTTTTCGCTTAAAAATAGTGTTTTCCTGCACCCTGTTCCTCCCTGTAAAATACTTGTATGTCTCTATCATATCCCCTCTCTCCCTCCTCTCCTCCAGGGAGTACATGTTCAGTTCCTTCAACCTGTCTTCATAGGATTTGGGATGCAACCCATGCACCATCTTTGTTGCCCTCCTCTGAACCTTCTCTAACCTGTCTATGTCCTTACGTAGGTATGGTCTCCAGAACTGTACACTGTACTCCAGGTGGGGCCTCACTAGTGTCTTGTATAGCGGAATTATGACCTCCTTTCCGCTGGTGATGCCCTGCCTATACATCCCAGCATCCTATTTGCTTTACCTGATGCCTTGTCACACTGTTTCCCTCCTTGAGGTCATCAGAGATGACAACCCCAAGATCCCTTTCCTGCTTGGTGCATGCTATATCCTCACCCCCAACTGATATATATTGTGCCAGGGTTTTGTGCCCCCATATGCATTATCTTGCACTTCTTTGCATTGAATTTCAACTGCCAAACCCTTGACCATTCTTCAAGTTTCTGCAGGTCCCTTCTCATTCTGTCTACACCCTCTGGTGTGTCTACTCTATTACAGAGCTTTGTGTCATCAGCGAACAGTGAAATTCTGCCTTCTATATCTGTACAATGTCACTGATGAAGATGTTGAATAGGACGGTCCCAGCACTGATCCCTGTGGTACCCCACTGGTCACTCTTCCCTCTGTGGAGTGACAGCCATTTACCACCACCCTCTGTGTCCTGCCACCCAGCCAGTTACCTACCCACCACACTACTGTCCTGCCCACACCCATATTCCCAGTTTGTGTAATAGTCTTTCTGATGGCACAGTGTCAAGGCCTTGCTGAAGTCCAGATAGGCCATGTCCACTGCCCTCCCTGGTCCACCTCCCTAGTCACCCAGTCAAAAATTCAATGAGAGTTGGTCTGACATGACCTCCCCTGGTGAAACCATGCTGCCTTGGGTCCTGTGGTCCATTGACAACCAGATGTTCCACCAATCTCTCCTTCAGTAGTGCTTCCATGATCTTTCCCACTACCGAGGTGGAGGCTGACTGGTCTGTAGTTCCCTGCTTCCTCTTTGTTCCCACTTTTTGTATAAAGGGACTACATCTGCTGTCCTCAGTCTTTGGGTGCCTCCCTGTTTCCAGTGATTGGCTGAACAGGATAGCCAGAGGTTCAGCCACCACCTCTCTTAGTTCTTTAAGGACCTGGGGTGCACCCATCTGCCCCATTGCTTTGTCAACTCTTATTACTTCCAGTTCCTTCAGGACCCTTTCTCGTGTAAAGGGGACTTGTGTCCCATTTCTGCCATTCTCACCCTTGTACTCCTTCAGACCCATTACCCCCTCTTCCTTAGTAAGACTGAGCAGAAATACCTGTTCAGTATGTCAGCTTACTGTTGTCATCCTCCGCTGCTCCATCCTCCCCTTCAGTCTAACTTCCCTCCTTTGTCCTTCTTTTTCACTTATGTACCTGTAAAGGTTTTGTCCCTTTAACCACTGATTTTTGCAATGTGTTCTTCTGTCTGAGCTTTGGCTTCCTTACTGACTTCCCTGCCTCCCTTTGTTTCTCCTGGTACTTCTCCCTATCCCCTTCTGCCTGTGTCTTTTTGTATTGCCTGAATGCAGTCTTTTTGGCTTTCACTTTCTTTGCTACCTCTTTGGAAACCATAATGGTCTCCTCTTTCTTTTCCTCTTGCTAACCTGCTTAATGCATAATTCTGTTGTTCTTATAATCCCCATTTTAAATACTGCCCACTGTTCCTGAATCCCTGATTCCCTGTCCCATTCCCTTAATGCCTCTTTCAAGCATCTCCCCATTTTCCCAAAGTCTGCCCCTAAAATCCAGGATCGTGTTTTGTGTGGTTTGGTTCTGCTCTTTCTGTGATTCAAACCACAATGACTGTGGTCACTGTTACCCAGGTGCTCCCCACTGTTACCCCCATCACACTGTCCCTGTTTGTGAGCACAAGGTCCAGTATTGCCTTCTGCCGAGTTGGTTCCATGACCAGTTGCTGAGGAAGGCACCCTGAAGGAGTCCAGGATAAATCTGTCCTAGTTGATGCTGCTGCTGGGATGCTCCAGTCCACATCTGGTATATTAAGTCTCCAACCAGTACTACCTCACCTTGTCAGCCATCCTTTGGATGGCTAGCATCAACTCCTATCTGTTTCTTCCTCCTGGGCTGGTGGTCTATAGACCACACCTGTGCTGGATGGCTGGCCCCATTTTCCTTTCCAGCTAACCCACAGTATCTCTCCCCATTTGTTCCTCCTGGATCTGTGTGGCCCTTATGTCATTTTTTCACATACAGTGCCACTCCTCCCTTCCTGCCTGCTCTGTCTCTTCTGATGTGTTGTAGCCAGGTATGGCCATCTCCCAGTCATGGTTATCATTACACCAGGTTTCAGTGATGGCCACAATGTCCAGGTCTGACTGTACCATGACAGGCCTCCAGATCTTCCATCTTGTTGCTAAGGCTCCTGGCATTGCACACATGGCTTTCCATGATTTGACCTCCTAGACTGCTTCACTGTTCTACTCCAGCCCCTTCCTTGGTTGTCATTTATCCCTGGTTCTCCTTGCTTCTGCCCTTCTGCTGAATTTTGCCCCTTTTCTGCTTATCCACCTTTTGGACACTAATCTCCAACTTTGCACTGCTTTGCAGAGATAGCCACTCCTCTGGTTCACTGGTTCCATTACTAGCTGTGGGGGTGAGCAAGTAGGTACCATCCTTGCTGGCCTGCCACCTCTTCAGTTTAAATGCTTGTCAATGTAGCATTTAAACTTATCATTGAGTGCTTGATTCCCTCCAGGATGGATGGGGCCGTCAGGCTTGAACAAACCTCCATCCCTCCTGATGGGTCCCCAGTCACCAATGAATCCAAACCCTTTCTCACAGCACCAGTTCTTCAACCATGAGTTAAAGTTCCTGGTGCATGCACTATGCTCTCCCTTGCCTCTCACAGGTAGTACTTGAGAAAGTGACAGAGTAGCTACTTGCTTGAGACCCCCCCCAGTTTCCTAAACTCTTCCTGAACTTCCTTTGCTCCCCATTTGCCAAGTCATTAGTACCTAGGTGAATAATGACATCCAGCTCACCCTCCTGTCTTGCCTTCCAGTGATCCCAGTATCTTCCTTCCATCCCTCCATGCCGTGGCACCTGGTAGGCACCTCACCTCCCTGTCCTCCCCTCCTGTGTTCCTAGCTGGATCCCTCTTATGATGGAGTCCCCACCAGGATCTGCTTCCTCCTCCTCTGGGGTCCACTGCTTTCCCCACTGAGGTCACCTCCTTGCCTAACCTCCACATCCTTTCCTTCCACTTCCTGGGTACTTATTTGGTTGTCCTCATTTACCAGTGTGGCATATGAGTTCTTGAGAGGAATAGGATCTGGGATGTGCCTCTGCCTGACTGCTCTAACCCTCCCTGAGCCCACTGTCATCCAAGTGCTCCTCGCTCTCGGCATCCTTTGAGGCAGCTGCATTGGACTGGGTGGTTCCTGGACAGGGTGATGGTACTCTGACCCAGTTTACTTCCGCTCTGAGTCTGGCTACCTCATCCTCAGTCCTGAGAGATGTATGCAGATAGGGCAGCACCTCAGTGTCCAGAAGGTCTGCCTGAACATGGCTGCCCCACAGCCACTACATTGCACCACTCCCACATTATACTGCAATTCCACTACTTATCTGCTACTGAAGCTCTCTAGTCTTCTTTTATTTATTTGCAGTATTAAAATCCTGTAACTGATCCTCAGATATATTTTTTTAAGGAAAAGAACAATAAATAATAAAAATGAGTCAAAACACTTGTCGGTGCTTGAGGGTGGTCTTCTTCCCCTTATGCCCTCCTACTTCACACCTCTTACTATACCCTGTGTTTAGCTCCTGTCAATCAGATTTATCAGGCATATAATTAAGAGTTGGGGAAGGGGTGGGAGAGGGGCGAAAATTTGCAGCAATTAAAGACAGCACAGAATTACACCACCACTATTTTTTAAATTTTCAACAGCCCAAAAACAATTATAAGTAAAGACAACACAGAAAGAAAGTATAGTGTCACTACAAGCCTACAATCTAAGTTTAAAAGAAAAATACCAGTTACCAGTTACTCTGAAGCACTGAATTGAATATGTTTCCTTCCTTCACCTTCTGGCTTCTTCTCTACCAATGTTACCTGGTATCTGTGTTACCTGGTTGCTCATGTTGCTTACTGTCTATGTTATCTTTTGTCCATGTTACCGGGCTATGCATGTTGTTCGCCATTTGTGCTACATGGCTGCCCGTGGTACCTAATGCTTCTGGTATCTGTATTGCCTGTGTCACCAGCAACATGTGACTCCACAGATTTCGATTTGAAAATATACCTTTATTCTGTGCCCTGTTTCCAGTACTTTACTGGGAAACTGGCTGTGAAATCAGTGCGGGCCCGATGATACTATATGTGGCTGGTCAGTGGTGGCACACTTAAAGTACAAGGTTAACATGTTTAAAACAAAAAAGCTAACCTAAAGGCCTTAAACCTCCAAGTGAAGTGTTTGCACTTCTTCCCAATGGCCACATCCAATAAACATTTCCAAACTATTTCTCAGATTTTATTGCAAGGTGCCAGGACCAGTTTTACACCAATTCACACCCCAAGCAGAGGTTTTACACCTAACTGCACCCTGAGCAGAAATGCATGTGGTGTCCTCTTCACCATTCCCAATGTCCTCTCCCCACCCTTCTGCCCCACCATACCTCCAAAAAAGTGACAACACATCTATGAATACAAGACTGATGACAATAATGTGGGGTTTTATGTTAATATTTTTGCATTCCCAGCCGATGTATGCTTATACTTTCTACTTTATCGTGCTCCTTCTGTACTGGCACCTCAAGTGGACACTTGTTTTGCTTGTGTCTAACACTACCTCTGGGGCTAGCCATGGATTTACTCATGGTTCTGAACCAAAGGATCTCCCTCTCTGTGCAGGAGATCAATGCTGCAGCATGCAGCGGCCCCTGTCTGGCAGGTGTCCAGTTGCTCCAAAGTCTCTGCCTGATCCCAAACGGTGTTGTGCAGCAGAGAGTTCTGCTGTCCTGTAGTCCTTCAGACCACTGGGTGTATGTGCCAACCTACACATCATGGCATCCAGTCCTGAGGGCTGGTGATATGCAGCACCAAGCTATGTTATACGTTGGGGGGTTCCTGCAGCAGTTTTGGGTGCAGCTCAGCATGGTATCACTCTCTCTGTGGTGGTAACCCTCAGCTTTGAGGTCGTGCAATGCTCAGCACATGAATGTGTCCCTTCTGACAGTAGGGAATCTGCTTTCTCACTTCTCTCTCATCCTTGGCAGACAGATGGGTATCTGCTCCTGCAGCACAGGCCTCAGCAGCTTGCAGCACTCTAGCTTGCCTGAGATCTCACATAGATCTGCCTTGGGTTCAGATCAGCCCTGTTGTTCGCTGGGGAATCAGAATCTCTGCTGGGTTGGCTGAATTGTCAGTTATAGCAGACAGTCCTAAAGATCTGTCACTCGACATGCAATTGGCAGCTGGAAAGGCATCTGAATTAAACAGGTCCATCACAAATTTAGGAGCCTTTGTGGCTCTCTCCTTAGGCAGCATCACTTGATTGGATGGACTGCCCCCTCTCACCCCGTCCCAATGGCAGAGTGGGTCAGAGGGGACAAAAATGGATGTTAAGTTATAGTGCATAGTGGAATGCTGTTATGCTTGGAATTCCATGCCTGGAATATGCTTGTTCTGCTGCACTAGTGACATCATTATGTTGTTCTGCTGCAGAAGTGATGTCACTGCTGCAGCAGAACAACTTGGAATACTGCCACATAGTTGCTTTCCTCAGTCTAATTCTGTGATAGAACAGCATTCTAGAACCTCTAGAGACTTCACGAGGCAGTTTCATTGTGAAAGAGAAAATAAAACACAATGCACACATTTCTCTCATACTATACACTATAAAAAATACAGGATGAACAACTTTATGCACAACCAGTATATTATGTCACCCTGGAGTTCTGATTCTCATGGGCCTCTCGAGCTTCACTCTCTAGGTCAGAGGGAATCAGATCAGAACTCCCTCTGTGTGGCAGAACACACTGGTTGTGCATAGTTGCCCATCCAGTATTCTCTATGTAGTCCAAAGGCAGTTTTCCACAGAAGTTCTTATTTACACAAATGTCACTGTTTAAGCAAAAATCCACACCCTAGATCAGTCCTTCAGGGTGCAAACTCATGTGCGGTTCAGCTAATGCAGTTCTAGGATGTATCTCAGTCCTGTCACCAACACTACAGTGTTGATTTCTTTGTCAGTAGTGGTTGCCTTTGACGCAAAAGCAGCAAGGGAGTATTAAAGGTATAGTAGCCCCAGGGGGATTAAACCTGTATGGTAGACAAACATAGTACTGTATATGAAGACCCAGCTCCCCCCACAACACAAACATCTGCATTGTGTACACTTAGTATACACAGACCCAGCGCCTTTACACAAATACATACAAAAATGCATGGTGCTACACTTAGTATGTGAAGACCCTGCAAACCCCCCACCACAAGCACGCATGCACACATACATACACACACACCCCTTCATGGCAAATACACTTAGCGTGTGCAGCCCAAGCATTTCTATGCACACACATACAAACAAATGTACACTGCACATATTTAGTAAGTGCAGATCCAGCACCCCCCACAAACACGCACACATAGACACAAGCAAATACATGCACAGTTCACTCACTTAAGACTCTCTGCATGAAACCAACAAATCACATGTGTCTCCACAAACCACTTATTACATAGCATAGGGCACAGAAATTCCCTCTGCATGCATCAACCCTCGCTCACATTGGGTTTGCACATATTCCCCCCCACCACCACCAGTCCTTGCTGTTTTGCAGTGCTACACAGCTGCCTGGGTCAAGAGGCATGGAGGGGTGCATGGTAAGGGAGCTGCCACTGTTCACACTACTCAAAACACCACTCTGCATGGCTGTGGTCAGATGGAGAGGGGTGTTATAATGAGGGGGGCCATAACTCAGTATGCACCCCGTGGTGCAGCATTTCTTCGAGTTCAGAGTGCCCCCATCATATTTTGCTATTTTGTTACCAGCCCTTTTCCATACCATTGACCATTGGGTCACATGCGGTTAACAAAAGAATCTATATATTTTTTGTTTAAAAAAATAATACCTCTTAGGAAATGGCACTCCCATATGAGGGCCACCCTATCGCATGATCTTCAGCATCTGTAGGGCAAGGAATCCACTATGTTGCAGTCAGACAGAGGGCAAGGGTGTCAAGGAATAGTGAACGCTACTGATGTACAAGGCATGCTGTGTGGCATCACTCTATGTAGCTCCCAGGGTTGGCAATGTACAACTTGCACATATAGTATCATGGTCAGACCCAGCAACCCTATATACTGTATACACACACACACACACACACACATATATACTCACACTCATGCATATGTACGCACGTATGCACACACATACACACACACACACACACACACACACACACAGTGCATGCAGCTAGTATGCAAAGACTTAATACTACACAAACACACACACACACACACCAGCATACAGTGCACACAGTGTGCAGAAACTCAGCACACATGAACACACCAAGGCACAGTGAATGCAGTTAGTGCGATCAGACCCAACACACCCAACCCATATAGACACGCAGGGAGCAGAAAGTAAGGCCCTGTCTAGAACTGCACTTCTATACCATTTTAGCAAAGTTAAACTGGTTTAAAGCTGCCAGAATTAACACCTAGCCTATCATGGTGGTAGAATAGTTTTCTAGACCAACTAGGAAGGTATCATAGTGCACAGTCCTACACTACACCAATTCAGCAACTATGGCCAGGATTTTCAAACTGCACCCAGAATGGGGGCAAATGCCTATGCCACGCATATGAGTTGCGCCAGAGTGCAATATTGCTATATTCAAACTAGATGTGCAATCGCGCATCCTGTCTGAATATAGCAAATGATAGGGGTGGTGCAAAGGGGGCCACCAAGGATGCGCTGGCGCATCCCCCTGTGCGATCTGAATACCTGGAATGGGGATGCACGGAGTATCCTCAGGATGCACCAGGTGCAAATCCCAGATATTCAGACTGTGATATGCAAATGGGGCCATTAGCCATGCAAGGTGCAAATGGGGCCATTTGCATGTTATTATGGCCCCATTTGTATGTCTAGGGCAGGAATGTGCCCAGCAGAATGCACCGGGTGCCCTGCATCCTCCATGACCCGCTAAAGCACTCCATCACACCCTGGTAGTCTAGTGTCCTCCCCCACCCATTCCCAATCATATATGCCCTGGTAGTCCAACGACATCCCCCCTTCTCCAAACCCTGTCTGATCGATATTGCACAAATATAACTCCCTAATAGTCTAGTGGTACCCCCTCTTCTCTGAACCCCTGTCTGAATCATGCTGATATATTGAAACTCGCTGCTAGTGTGATGATACCCCCCTTCCCCACACCCTGTCCGAATGATCCTGATATATCAAAACTCCCTGGTAGTCTGGTGGTACACCCCTCCCAGCCACAATCATGGCTAAACATGCAATCCCATACTTCCCAGGTATTCCAGTGGAACTCCCCACCCACTGAGGCACCCACACCGCACCCTGCTCACCCATCCCAGCATGG
This sequence comes from Neoceratodus forsteri, assembly GCA_016271365.2. Lineage (NCBI taxonomy): Eukaryota > Metazoa > Chordata > Ceratodontiformes > Ceratodontidae > Neoceratodus > Neoceratodus forsteri. Next base: position 1,025,757,765 of record CM028130.1, on the reverse strand, counting down.
CCATTCCAGCCAGTGGGCAGTAAACCCACCCACACACCTCCATGGCTGCCCGTTGCCTGTGCTGTCACTGAATGAAAGCTTACAGTAAGCACAGCAATACCATTGGTCGACATCATTTACCAATGGGCTTGCAGTGTGTACTATAAGTTTCCATACACAACTTTCTGACCTCCACAAAGTTGATACCACTGGACTACCATGGAAATTTGGGATTGCATGTTTAGCCATGATTGGGGCTGGAATGGGGGGTACCACTAGACTACCAGGGAGTTACATTTTTGCAATATCAGTTGGATGGGGTTTGGGAAGGGAAGGTACCACTGGACTACCAGAGCAGAGGGATAAATTGTATTATATGATCAGGGATGGGCGGGGGGACACTAGACTATGAGGGACAGTTACCCTTTTGTTTGGTGTATGTTCGGGGATGGGGGTGTAGCCACTCAGGGACTGAGCTGCTGGGTTGCGCTGTGCAATACAGCAGCCCGCCTGTGGGTGGCTATGACTTAGGCATGGTTTTTCCATGCCTATCTTTGTGTGGCACATCTCCGAGATGTGCAGGCAGCTGCATTGCACATCTCGGCTGAATATGGAGATGTGCCGCATATATGCAGGGGAACACCCCCTCTGGATGTGCCACATACATTATCTTTGCACTGCGATGCATCTGGATTTGTGCAGTGCTTCAACTCTTTTGAATATGGCCTGGGGCGCATTTCAGGGATGCGCCAGCACAACTCAGTTGCGCAGGGAGCATCTCCTTTGACTATCCTGGCCTATGACTTTACCATAATTTGGACAGATTTCTGTATCTATTGTTGAAAATGGTTCTCCAAATGTTCATTGGTCATTTTGGCAATTCCCATAATGCAATAGGATGTGAACGGAACTGTAAAACTGAGTTACAGGACTAGTCTGGATGAAGTAGTGTAGGTCAGTTCACCCCCTCATTTTCATTGACACACTAAACAGGTTTTTAAATCCATCCTGTTAGCTGGGCAGTGCCTTAGTGTGCACATTCTCTGCACACATGTGGTGCATGAATGGTGTGCAGTCCTTGCTCTCCTCCCTCTTCCTCACACCCCTTCTGCACTGATCTGATCATTCCAAAACTGGGTATCGCAAACATTGAAGGAAATAATGTTACACTTGAAAGAGCTCACCATAGTGACAATCCTTTGCTGCCACAGTTTATTTTTTTCCTATGTTATATTTTAACATATATATATATATATATATATATGTAACTAACCTGTTGACTACTAATATCCTCACTAGGACATCCATGAAAATGAGATGCTGTAGCTCATGAGGGTATCCCAGTTGGAGCAGTTTCAAATGAATAAACAATCACTCATTCCATGGAGACATGGACATCACAAGACATGCCAGAAAATGCAGATTATATTCATGCTGCAACCAGCACACAACAGTAGCAGCAGCAGCAGGGAATGCCTTACACAAACCTAGCAAGAAAACACTCTGAGTTTCCACTTTTTTAATTCAAAGGCTTAATAATTTGAAAACAACAAGAAGAAACTGCACTTTAGTGAGTTCCTTTATCCTTCTAATGTGTGATTGGTTCCCACAGGGACTTCATAGGGTGAGTGCTAATTGTGTTACATTTTGTGTTTGATTTTTCTCCCTGTTTCCTCTTGGTGTCTCATTTACAGGATGCTCCAAGCCCACTCAGCACCATGTCTGTTTGTTTCTCTCAGTACACTAGCATGCATATGTGTGTGTGTGTGTGTGTGTGTGTGTGTCTGTGTGCACGCATGCACGCACATGTGCACTCTGAGTAAATATTGAGGCCTGACACCAGTCAAACAGTACCACTGTTAATTGGACATGTCTGTTCCAGTGTGGCAATGCCCACATGTGTGAATTAGATGGGGGTTCTCACTGTTGTTCAAGTGGACCTCCTCACTCTCTCCTTGCATTATCTCCCTCTCTCTCTCTCTCTCTCTCTCTCTCTATATATATATATATATATATGTGTGTGTATTATGTATCTATAGAGAGAGAATAAATGATCAGATGCAGTGGAATAACACATTTGTAATATATGGATTGTTAAAATAATACCCCCAAAAAGCATATAAAAATATCCCTGTAATATCCTAGTTAGTCCCGCAATAGTATACTTCTGGTCCTTGTAATACTATACTTCCGGCCCAAATAATACTATACTTCCGGTCCTCGTAATAGTATCGTTGGGATCACCAATGCGGCTACTGTCTAAACTGTGTTTTTTTTTATTTATTTCTGAGAGAAAGAAGTGGGGACGGGAATGGGAGGGGGGTGCGAGTGAGGAGCTAGAAACAAGATTCGGAGTCTAACTCTGCAGACCACAGCGCCATATAGCCGAAACAAGTAAGAAGTTGAAAATTCCTCACATTCATATATTACAAAAAATAACAAATAGTTTCTGGTGTTTAAAGGCAGAAATTCCATCTCGAGGTTCTGGGGACACAAGAACCTCTCAATGGAATTACTGCCTTGTAATACACCAGAACCTATCTATTATTCTATTTATCTCCACTAGTGAGTAGTAAGACTTATAACTCATGAGTGGCAAAGTAGTGAGTTAGTTATGAAGGCCTTACCACTCATGTGGACTTAAAATGTGCTATTCTACTGTAACGCATTCGGTACCTGATATTAACTGTATTATTTGTAATTCTATAATTTGTTGTTTTACCTAGTTTTAGCTTAAACTACCTTTCTTTCCACTATAAACTATGTCCCTTTGTTTTCTGCCTTCTATTTTCAGATTCTAAGTGCAAATAACATGTATTATATTCAGTGCAAAAAAAAATATATACTTAATACATTGTTAGGGTCCCAAATTTACAAAAGGATGGAAATGTGGCATTAGGGTTATTTTCAACCCAATCCTCCACCATCCCAGCCCTTAGCTTCGTGACCCAAGGTCAAGCTACCAGTCTGGAGCTGTGCCACACAAGTTTGCTGTTTCAAGTTACATGTCCAGATCCAACCTCCACAAGTCTGCTTCTTAACTTAGGATCCATAGGATCAGTCATAGCTTTCTTTGGACAGGGCACTGCAGTCCTTGTACAAAGCATGAGACAAGTCATAACTAATTTGTGTAAAACATCAGTCAAAACTTCCTTTGTGCAGGGTCCTGTGGGCCCTGCATGAAGCAGATCAGTCATAGCACAAGGTCTCAGACCTGTGGATTATAGCTGCAAATACATGGGGCATGGCTCCGAAATAGGGTCTGACTCACTAGGATTCACAATAAGTATCTGTGGTATCTGTGGATCCAATCAATGGATCCAGGTATTGGACCATTGGATCTAACTATCTGACTTAAGATCCTCAACTATCTGACTATGGATCTGGACTTTGATGTTGGTCGGATCCTAGGTCAGATACCAGTACTATGCTATGGAGGATAGTTGGATCCACAAAAGCACTATCCGAGCAACACTACTCTGAAACCTGTAGCTTGGCTTTGAGGCATGAGATGGGGGCTGGGGGAGGGGGTTGGCATTACTGTTAAAAAAATACCCTAACACCACATTTCCCTTCTTTTGTGGCTTTGAACCCTAACAATGTTCTAATCAAGTTTTTTGGCAATGGATTTCCTTACTTTTTGAGAAAGTAGAGCTGCAACTTGCTCTGTGTAAGTTCTAACCACTTTGTGCCAGGCTCTTTGGGCTCTGCGGGAGGAACAGGTGAGTCCTAACATGCTACATGCAGGGCCTTTTGGGGCCTACACACAGCTTTGCACAATGGTCCCAAAGCAGGAAATTAGTCATATGTGTTTGAATATATCATTTGTGTATGACTTTAATTGTAGTACAAAATGTGTATGATTTTATGGTAGGGTTGTGTTTGGTGGCTTTAAACATTTTGCTTGTGAAGGATCTGGTGCATAGTTTCCAACATTTTTTACAATTTCTCAAGTATCTCATAAACTGAATGAAAATCAATGTGTTTTTGTAATTTTTTGTTGTGTTTGCAACTATTTTGATCTTTTTTTTTTTTGTCTTGGCTTACCAAGCACATGTGCTATCTAGTTTGCATACACTGAGTTGGATGATATGATATGATATAATAGAAGGCATACTTAGGATGGCAGAGAAAGGGGAGATACTGTTGATGGGGGACCTTAATATGCCAGCTGTCAACTGGAGCAACTTTGCTGCAGCCACATCCAAAAGCAGGGCCATTCTCGATGCCCTTCAGGTGGCATGCCTCAGACAGCTAGTTTTAGAACCCACTCATGAGGGAGCAATCTTAGACCTCGTACTCTCAAATGGGGACAGTGAGATGATCTCAGATCTAGAAGTGGGTAGCCATTTGGGAACAAGTGACCACCAAACAGTGTGGTTCACGATAAACTCAGCTACAGAATCAAGCCATACAAAAGTGAGGGTTCTGGACTTCAGGAGGGCTGACTTTGGCAAGATGGGAGAGTGCCTTAGAAAAGCACTAACAAACAGGCTAGAAAGAGGGTTGGAGCACCAATGGGGAAATATCAAAACTGCCATCACAGAGACAACAAGCCTTTGTGTGAAGCAAATAAACAAATCAAAACAAAAGAAAAAGCCATTATGGTTCTCAAAAGAGGTGGTGGTGAAGGTTAGGGAGAAAAAGATAGAATTTAGGAAGTATAAGGAAACATAGAAGGAGCAGGACAGAGAACTGTACTAGTTAATGCAGAAGGAAGCAGGGAGGGTAGTCAGAATAGCAAAGGCCCAAACTGAGGAAAAGACAGCCAACTCAGTTAAGAAGGGTGATAAAACCTTTTATAGGTATTTCAGGGAGCATAGAAAGACAAAGGGAGGGATAGTAAGGCTGAATAGAATGGACGGTGGGTGGGAAGAGAGGGACCGTGAAAAAGCAAGGATATTGAATGAATACTTCTGTTCAGTATTCACAAAAGAGGAGGTGGGGGAGATACCTAATCCAATTAACAGAAGCACTCTGGATGGGGGTCGATCCCAGTCCTTTCATAAGAACAAAGGGTTCTGAAAAACCCTAAAACTCAAGGTGGACAAAGCAATGGGGCCAGATGGAATTCATCCCAGAATTCTAAAAGAATTAAGCAGAGAACTAGTGACACCACTGACTACCCTTTTTAACAAATCATGGGAAGATGGTGTGGTACCTGAGGATTGGAGGAAGGCAGATGTGATTCCCCTTCAGAAAAGTGGGACCAAGACAGAGGCAGGAAACTGCAGACCTGTCAGTTTGACCTCTGTGGTAGGGAAAGTGATGGAATCACTTCTGAAGGAAAGAATTATTGAGTACCTAGAGGCCAGTGGGGCCAGGACCCAAGGCAGCATGGATTCACATTGGGAAGGTCATGTCAGACAAATCTAATTGATTTCTTTGACTGGATGACCAAAGTAGTAGACCAGGGAAGGGCTATGGACATGGCCTACCTATACTTTAGCAAGGTATTTGACACAGTCCTACACAAAAGATTAATAGTCAAATTAACCAGCCTGGGAGTGGGTCCCAGGGTGGTAGCCTGGGTAAAACATTGGCTGGACAACAGAACACAGAAGGTAATTATAAATGGAGTCCACTCTGAAGAAAGAGGGGTTACTAGTGGGTACCGCAAGGTTCAGTACTGGGTCCAGTCCTTTTAATGTCTTTATAAGTGACATTGCAAAGGACTGGAAGGAAAAGTATGCTCTTTGCAAATGACACAAAGATCTGCAACAGGGTTAATACACAAGGAGGCGTGGAAAGGATGAGAAGGGACTTGGCAAGGTTGGAGGAATGGTCAGCAGTATGGCAGCTTGGATTCAATGCAAAGAAGTGCAAAATAATGCACCTGGGAAACAAAAACCCAGGGGAAGATTACACAATGGAGAGGGAGGTAGTAACAGCAACAAAAATGGAAAGGGACCTGGGGGTAATCATATCAGATGCCCTTAAGGTTAGCAAGCAATGTGAGAAGGCAGTAGGGAGTGCTGGGGGTATACTGGGATGTATAGGGATAGGCATCACCAGCAGAAAACAGGAAGTTGTTATCCCCTGTACAGACAGTTGGTGAGACCCCATCTGGAGTACTGCATCCAGTTCTGAGACCCCATCTCCACAAGGACATAGACAGGATGGAGGCAGTTCAGAGGAGGGCAACTAAATGGCGAGGTCCGTAAGATAAGTCATATGAGGAGAGACTAAAGGAGCTTAATATGTATACCCTTGAGGAAAGGAGGGGGGACATGATAGAAACATTTAAGTACTTCAGTGGAATCAACAAAGTCCAAGAGGGTAGCATCTTTCAGAAAAAAGATGTGCCAGAACAAGGGGACACAATTTGAAGATAGAGGGGGATGGCTCAGGGGCAATGTGAGGAAGTATTTTTTCACAGAGAGGGTGGTGGATGCATGGAACAGCCTTCCTGAGGAGGTTGTGGGGTCTAAAACTGTGGGAGAATTCAAGAATGCATGGGACAGACATAAGGCAATTTCTGTGGGGGTAGGAAGAAATAGGCTATTGGTTAAATATTATCTGCAGCTTATCTTATCTTCTAGGTAGGGAAATGGGCAGACTAGGTGGGCCAAGCGGTCCTTATCTGCTGTCAAAGTCTATGTTTCTATGTTTCTTTGTTGACAAAGTCTTTCTCAATGGTTTTTCAACTGAATCATGAAATTAATTTTTTTTCCTTTTAAAATACTATTTGTATTTACATTTTTTAATCAGTGCAGACATTTTGTTAGACTGTCTTCTGACAAACTACACAATTGTAAATCTTTAGAGTTAAGTATTTTCTTATTTTTAGCTTTTGAAGTTCATGGTCAACTTCAACTCAGGAAAGTTTATTTTTTCAGCATTTTTTTTAAAGTGGTTTGAGCGTGCATAGTATTTTAAAACTTAAAACCTTATAACTAAAAATGAAAAAGTTGTTATTTTAAAACCATGAAAAGGCACTATTCTGGGACAAGATCTAACTAACCTGCAAGATTTTCATAATTTAAATCAGTGTAGTTTTTTTCACTATCCAATTGCAAAAAAAATAAAAGTCTTAAAGGAGAACTGCGCTGAACATGTAAGTTATTTTTCCAGTAGAAGCTGTTTTTAGGGACTGATTCAAATTCTGTTATTGTCCCATCGGTAGCCAGTGAAGAGCACGTAGCAATAACAGCACAGTAAAAACTGTGTAGAGAAAAGAGCGTGAGTCAAGACATTACAGCTCTGTACCCATAGCTGTGTTTACTCTCACTAACCTCACTTGGTCCATGGCTGTCGAGTGATGGGCCGCACTGCCCTCATGGCTCAGAGGTTAGAGTCACAGATCCTGACGGGCAGTGCACATTGAGGCGAAAGTGGTTCAAGTCCAAGTCCTGCAATGTGTGTGTGTGTGTGTATTTTTAGCTTGTTTCATGTAGAACATTTAAAACAAGCATTTGTCAATGCCGAATGTTGCTTGCTTGTATGTGCTGTTTAGGTATTTGGAAGTGACAGTTTCATGCCTTCCTCCCAAGACATCCACTGTGTCTTTCCGTTTAGTATTCACAGAAGAGTGGGAGGGGCAAGGGCCACAGCAGTACAGCAGTTGCCAAGGGGGTGAAGAGGTGGACAATAGTCCATTTAAAGGCAAAAGAGTCCTGCAGGAGCTCACTAAATTGAAGGTAGACAAAGCGATGGAACCAGATGGCATATGCCCAAGGATATTAACAGAACTGCGAAGGGAGATAGCAGTACCTCTGGCAGCCATGTTCACTGAGTCATTCAACATGAGTGAATTGGAGGAGGGCACATGTGGTCCCTCTACACAAGTCCGGGAGCAGGGAGGAGGCAGGGAACAATAGGCCATTCAGCCTCACCTCAGTAGTGGGGAAGATCATGGAGACATTGCTTAAAGAAAGGATAGTGGGGCATCTAGATGCCATCGGATCCCAGGACCATAGACAAGATGGATTCACAGTAGAGACATCATGTCAGATAAATCTGGTTGATTTATTTGACTGGGTGAAAAAGGAAGTGAATCAGGGTGGGGCAGTGGACAACGCTTACCTTGATTTCAGCAAAGCCTTTGACACCATCCCATATAGGAGGCTGATAAACTAGCTGGGTAGGCTGGACATGGGGGAAAGGGCGGTAAACTGGGTTAGAAACTGGCTAACAGACAGGAGGCAGAGAGTGGTGGTAAATGGTATGCAGTCTAGGGAGAGGGGGCGACCAGTGGGGTGCTGCAGGGATCGGTCCTGGGGCCAGTTCTGTTCAATGTCTTCATTAGTAATATTGCAGAACATCTGAAGGGAATTTTTTCACCAAATTTTCAACATAGCCATTTTAAGACCTCTGCTCATGAACAGTGTCACTGTGATTTTCTTAATTTGTCCCGTACATTGATTTCGCACACCGACTGCGCCATTGTGCGCTACATGGTCGGAAACACATTTGGTGAGATGTGAAAATGACAGCTGTACTACTCATAAGAAGGGTGGTAAATGGCAATGTTGTATTTGAGGAAAATATTGAAAATTCGTGAACTTACAGCTATGTTGTACAGTTCTCACGCGACGCGTAGTTCGCAAATTTTCAATATTTTCACTTTTTGGGTCATTTTGGAATTTTTTCACCAAATTTTCAACATAGTCATTTTAAGACCTTTGCTCATGAACAGTGTCACTGTGATTTTCTTAATTTATCCCGTACATTGATTTAGCGCAAGCTACTTTTGTGATGGCATGCGCTACATGAAGCGAGGAAAGCGTGTTTTAAGGTGAGATGAAAAATGACAGCTGTACTATTTATAAGAAGGTGTGGCAAAATGGCAATGTTGCAAATCTGGAGTGAAAATTGGAAAATTCTAACTTAATGTAGCATAGAACTGTACAACGACGTCAGAAACAGTCATTTTAGAATTTTTTCACCAAATTTTCAACATAGCCATTTTAAAACCTCTGCTCATGAACAGTGTCACTGTGATTTTCTTAATTTGTCCGATACATTGATTTAGCACACCGACTGCGCCATTGATGCGCTACATGAGGTGGAAACATTTTGGGTGAGATGTGAAAATGACAGCTATACTGCTCATAAGAAGGTGTGGTAAAATGGCAATGTTGAAAATCTGGAGGAAAATATTGAAATGGAACTTATGAACTCATGAGGAACGCGCATGCACGCCAGAAACAGTCATTTTTGATTTATTCAACATTAGCGATTCTTCTCACGGTCGATAGTCACGTCGCGGCACACCAGGCCTGAAGTGCGACGGCAGTGATCATGAAATCACCTCGGGCCCGAATAACGCCATGACAGTGACATCATTCATGAGAAGGGGTCCCAAAACCCCATGTTGAAAATTTGTGCAAAAATTCCCAAAATGCCTGAGATATGCAGCAAAGTTGAAACCCCTCTATCTAGCCCATTATACAGCTTACCGGCATTTCTCAGTCGTGGTCGGCTTTGAAGAGTGCAGACGTGTTCCCGGTCCACGCAAGATCATCGTGCAGAGTCCGGAGGTAAGTATGGGGTGGGGTGTGGGAGGCTGGCGCGAGTGGTGGGTGCGGGTAGTGGGGGTTGGGAGACACGCCCGCGGGACTGTTTTTGTTTTACAGGTTTTTAAAAAAAATGACTACATGGGGACGTTTGCTTGCTGGGGTGGGCTCCCAGCATAGCACAAGGACGTTAGGGGCATTCAGCTGATGGGGATTGGGCACCCCATCGACCATGGATTTGTTGCGACGCTGGGTAGATGGAGCGCGGCACAAGGACGGGGCGCTAGCCACGGGATTGGGCACCCCATCAGCCAAAGGATCGCCACACGCTGGGGAGGGCTACCAGCATGGCACTTACTACTGGGGGACGCAGCTCAGCTGGCGGGATTGAGCACCCTGTCGGCTATACAGTGTGTGTGGAGAGGGGCGACATGCTCCGGGTGTCTGTGGGAGTTGCGAGCAGCCGATATCTTATCGGTGCTCACTGAAGCATAGCCCCTCAACTGTCATAGACAGCTCCAAAATGCATTGGCTTACAGGGGCCACGCCTGCCAACACACTGACTGAATTGGAGGAGGAGGTGACACACCTCCGAAATCTCCGATGATGGCACTATGTTTCTTGCACATGCGTGCAAGCAACATAAAAATCATGGTTTTGACTTTCAGAATATGTTGTTTTTTGGGGGGGAAGGTTTCCATGTTATGCCTGACCCTTGCTTGTCCCCACTAAAAAATCTGCCCCATCCTGACTTTCTCAACCTCTCCCGAGTTTGTCCCCCTCCCAGGAGTTGATTATATATATTGGGGGGGTGCGGGGGTGAAGCCCCCTATATAGTAGATCCCACTGCTTTGTTGCTGGTTGCTGTATTTCCCCGACACTGTTCTGTCCCCATCCCGACTTTCTCCCCCTTACCTGAGTTTCCCCCTCCGGAGCTGATTATATATATTTGGGGGGGGGGGGTGCAGGCACTGTTTTGTTCCCAGTTGTTTGAGCTGCTTGGCGGGATTAGTGCGTAATTTGGTTTCACCTTTATTCCCGAATGCTGTATTTCCCAATGTTGTTTTGCTTGTGCTGTGTTTAACCCCGCTATTAATGTTTGGCGGTTTTTGCCCTGAACCTGTTCCATCAACACAGGACTTTAAGAAACCACAGAGGATATTTCTGACTTACACTCTGGTGGTACCATTTTTGAACTGTATAATGTAGTTTATCTCCCTCTCAGCCAGAGTTCTGTAGTAGAACACAAAAACATTGTGCCAACAATCGAAGAGCAGAACAGGGACATAAACTACAACATAGAATTCCACAAAGTTCCTTAGCAGCAGCATGTAAATCAGAAACAGCCACTGAGATAACTAAAAAGCCAATATAGAACAATAACTGGATTTGAACTAGAATAATAAACAGTTTTTACTGGGAAAATGGCTTGCAGATCTAGTGCAGGTCTCCTTTAATTTGGGATTTTTACATAATTTTACTAATTAATAACATTTGAACTGCTGTACTGATTGTCACCAAACTTACGAAAAAATTAACCCCTAGGACTGAGACTTCGCACTCCAAATTTTGCAGTTCTGTGGGCTAAGATCTCTAAGATATACATAAAGCTACCAAAATACTATATGTATACACTGGGTGTGGGTGTAAATTTATAAATATAACCAGTGATATCTTTGAACTAATGTTCAAGATATATAGAATACATAATGGTCAGACTTAGAATATGCCATTTATCATCTTGAGTGAGGGGGCATGATCATAACTCATGAGTGGCAGAGTCATGAGTGAGTCAGGAAAGTGCTGTCCACTCACAAGAAATGATAAATGTCATATTCTGAATGAGGCCAATGTGTGACCGATTTATATAATGTATTTTATATTGTAGATTTAGGAGGCAGCCACTACCTAAACAGCAGAGCCCAACTTTTATGGTCAGCTCAAAAGCACAGATCTCTAGGTTACAACTTGGAGGGGAAAGCAAATTCCGACTACGCCAACCACCGGGAGGTGGATTTTTGTGTGACACCCTGGCCAGTGGGTATCAGGGTTTTAAGGGAAGAGAAAACAGGCCAATTATTACTAACCAGTGCTACTTACAAGAGAGAGGTAGGAAGCTGACTCAGATGAAACAGAGGTTTTACTAGAGGGCGAGAAGAATGCAAGTGTCATGTCAAACAATAAAACCCAAGCCACAGGCAAAATGATACTACTTTAGATGTTTGTAAAATTCTATACTCTAACACAATGTTAGGTACTCTATGCAATTTTCATATACTAAATGTAGCACCTCTCCAGTGCCACCTGGAGAGAGCCACTACCCCTACTTGGGTGGCCACTAGCCAGGTTAGGGGCCTGGGTTCCCATAGATAAAGCATGGGGGTTCTTTCCCAAAGTTAGCAAATAAAATGGTGGTGCCTCCACCCAGAGTACACATTAGTGGGTCTGATTACCAGGAGTATAACCCCCTGGGATGTCGTATCAACCCCCCTCTCCAACGGTTACCCCAACATCAATCACTCAATCAAATTTTATTTATAGAGCGCTATTAACGTTGATCATAGTGCTTAGCAATAATAATTCAATAAATATCATATTCAAATACATATTACAAACAGTACAGTACAATACAATAATTGCACCCATCATGCAGCAAATTCAAAAGTCTGGAAAAGCCAGCCCAAACTGGTGGGTTTTTAGACCAGTTTCAAAACTCTTCACGGTTAGGCACTCACGTACCTGGCGAGGTAGAGTTCCACAGGGTAGGGGCCACAAATGAAAAGTCTTGGGCCCCAGATGTCTTCAACTGAATCCTTAGAACCTCTAGCAATCCCTCGCTGGTGGAGCGGAGTGGTCGGAGGGGGCAGTAGGGACACAGGAGCTCTGGCAGGTAACTCGGCCCCTGACCATGTAGGGCCTCAAAGATCAACAAACTGACCTTAAAGGTGATCCACCACTCAACTGGCAGTCAGTACAGACTACAGAGCACAGGTGTGACATGATCTGAATGAGGCAGCCCTGTCAACAGCCTGGCTGCTGCATTTTGCACCAGCTGCAGGTGGCAGATATCAACCCCAGGTAACCCTAGGTACAGGGAGTTACCAGGTTTCGAACCTCCCCACATTCCATTACACCATTTACCTTTTCCATTTCAGTCAATAACTGGCTCACTAAAATTAGGCTCTGGTTTCATTTTTGCTGCAAAACATAATACCTCCATTTATTTATGGGGGGCGGGGCTAGGATGAGATAAGTGGAATGGAGTTTAAACAACATTTCAATTAGCATTTCCCAGAATCATCTTTCCCCTTCTGACTCAAACCCATAGTTCAATCATTGCAGCCACCAGATCTAACTAACTAGCTAACTGCTGCTGAAGTGTCCGAACCTAGACCCGCAGGTCCCAGTTCATTTTAAACCCCAAAGTCGGCATTAGTGCACTTAAGGATTTAACTTTAACTTTGTACAAGCTTTCCCTCAGTTAGAGCTAAACCTTTATCTTATCCCTCCAATCCTTATCTATACCTCCTGCCCTGGTGGGCAAACATATTTACAGCCCCCAGGTACAAGGCAATTCCCGCTTATTACTCATGGTTCTGCAGAACCAGTCCTTGAATGGCACAGTTCACTGAATTCCTGGGGATTGATGGAACACAAGCATAACTGGGCTTGATGCTTGAAACAAGGGCACAGAGGCTGCAGTTTGCTCTTCCTTCCTCTTGCTTGCAGAGCTTGCATCTTGTCCTCTTCAGACCATTACAGGCCACGTTGCAGAGCATGTGCAGAAGGCCTGCCAACTACAGAGGACCCAAACCCAGGAATGGCCCCACCGCCTGACTCCCTCCGATCAGAACACCCTAGCACTCGGGTACAAGACTTGTGATCCCCTGCAATGGCAGACTCCACTTGATGGGGATTAGCGAATTTCCCACCTGGCCCTGGGTGTCAGCAGAAACCATTCAGCGCATTCTCTTCTGCTCTCTTTCTTTCTGTTTCCTGCCATGGTGTGTAGCCAAAGCAATCTGTTCCTTTTTCTCGCTGCATCTCAAGAGCAGGCATTAAGCACCCATCTCCAAAAGGCACCTGTCCATCCTTCTGCTTTCACAGTCTTTCAACTTTAACACAGCCACATTCTTGCTCTGGCTCACACATATCATCTGCACTCAAAGTCCCTTTTCTTCCGGCACTCAGAGTCCCATTTCTCACCGTGCAGGCACATAGCAATTCTCCAAATGAAGAGGCTCATTCTTTCTTTTTTTTTCTCAGCACATTCATATTCACTTGTTCCTCATCATTCCTCTGTATTCCATCTTTTCCTAGGCTTAGACACAACCTTTGTCCTTGTACCAGGCTCAGGACGCAAACTTTGTCTTTTTTCCAGGCTCAGGATGCAACCTTTGTCTTTTTTCAGGATCAAGACACAACCTTTGCCCTTTTCCCAGGTTCAGGACACAACCTCTTCTCTCTTCTTCTTTATCTCACTGCTGTGGTGCAATCTCAGAACAACACAGGACATTCAGCATCTTGCAGCTTTCCTTTTCTCTCTGCCAAGCTGCTTCTTTAACCTCTTTTCTCTCTCCAGCTTTTCCTTTCCCTTTTCCTGATGGAGCATGCACTCCCTGCCCTGGCGGACAAATAGCTGGCTGCCCCCCCAGGCAGGCCCATTCTGCAGCCCCATTCTCTCCAGGGGAAAGAGACCCCTCCTTCTGGAAGAGCTCCCACCGGACTGACTCAAACCCTAACTACTCCTGGCATTTTGAGAGCCCTGTTCTCCCTCCCCACTTGCTGGAGCCACTGTTCTTAGGCAAAAATTAATATGCTTGAGGCTCCCTCGATGCCTCATCGGTACAGAAAAAGGCACATAAACTTTACATAGTAGTTTCCCCCAACAGTCCTTTCACACAGTCCCAGAGTCCTTGGCAAGAATCCTGACTCGGTGGTTGGCTGTCTGGTGTCACATGGCTGCTAAACATGGTGGATGGATTTAAACAGTGTCCACAGGTTACACAGTGCCCCAAGTTTAAACTACTCATGCAGCCAAATCATTTGATTTTAAGTAAATATTTCCCCACACAGTTGTAGCCACCCCTGTGCCCTGTAAAGCAACTGCACATTTTAGCACATCACTCAAACCCTCTGGCTGTCACAGCTGCCATTTCACATAGCCCTTAGGCAGCTACTATAGCCCCAATACATTTTATAAATGTCCCACTTCTTATCCCTTGTGCAGCCAGCATATACACTATTAGTTATTCATTTAGTCATGGACTGGTGGCAACCCCTTTTTCCCACCAGTGCACTTTTTAATATTTTATTTATTTTATTTTCCTGTCACTAGCACCAAACACTGTCTCTCCAGCACTAGACAGACTCCCAGTACTGCAAAGGGACACCACCTCATTAATATTCATGAGGTGGATCCCAAATGCTAAAGCACGATTGGCCCTTACAAAAACTCTTCCTGCTCCTCTCCAGCTGCCTTTCCCGCTCTGCTCAGGTCTCCAGTCCCTCTCTTACTTTGCCTTGGGAGTGGGACCACTGGAGAGGACAGCCAAAGCTGCCATGGAACGGCTGAATGAAAATGCTCAACTGTGTATTCGTGGAGCTCGCCAGCACTGCAGTGCCATTTCTCAAACCGGCGGCTCTGCAGTCTTGCTCCTCTGGCACCAGTCTCTCTAATAAACCATGCGGGGGCCAGCAGGAGAGACAGAAAAACACAAGGGCAGCAGCCAGGAAGCCAAAAAAGAATGAGGGGTGGAACCAAAACCCCGGAGATGCACAGCCTTTTTTGGGGGCTCACAGGTAAGTCCCTGACAGGGGGGTTACTAACATACTAACATACTAAAATGCCAGCAGAATAGGCCTAGCAGTCTTTCATGTCTGCTCGTTTGGTCAGCCCTCACCCTGGGAGCTGACCTTGCAGCCCCCCTCGCCTTCTCTGGCTTCTTCCTTCCCAGTTCTGGATATTCTCGCTGCACTGGATTTTGCTTCCAGAAACCTTCCCCTGTACCTGTCCCACCCCTCTTGAACCCCTCCACCGTCTCTGCCTCCACCAGCCCCCTGGACAGCGCATTCCATGGCTCCACCACCCTCTCAGTGAAGTAGCACCTCCTCCTTTCTCCCCTGAATCTTCCCCCCTCCAGCTTCCACCCATGCCCTCTAGTTGCCCCTCCTCCTTCCTTCGAGCACCCTGACTGCTCCTCCCTATTTACCCCCTTCATGTACCTGAAGACCCTCATGTCCCCCGGTCCCTTCTGTCTTCCAATGTGTACATATTTAGCTCTTCAAGCCTCTCCCATAGGTCCTATCCTCCAAGCCCCAAATCATTTTGGTTGCCCTCCTGACCCTCTCCAGGAATTTAATGTCCCTCTTTAAGTGTGGCCTCCAAAACTGCATGCAGTACTCGAGGTGTGGCCTCACCAAGCAGTTATACAGAGGGAGTATCACTTCCCTCCTTCTGGAGGTGATCCCCCTAGCGATGCATCCCAGCATCCTGTTGGCCTTGGCTGCTGCCCTCCTACAAGTCTCTGAGTTGTTCATCTTGACATCCACCACCACCCCCAGGTCCCTCTCAGCCATCGAGATGCGTAGCATTCCCCCCCCAATAAGACAAGAACAAACACTCTATAAACTCTAATAACCCTGGCCAGGAGTAGCTGATTGGTGGTTGGATCACCTGCAGGTGATGAGTTTACAGGACAGTGGAGATGCACCGAGGGGTATCCTTTCAAATAAGGTAGTGCTCTAGCATGAATGCAAAAGATGTGCCTCCAGCAGAAGCCAGAAGAACTTTTTACAGCAAAATGGGAGTTACCAGAGGGTACACCTTGTTCTCTCGCTTAAAGAACATGGTTGCCTGGTAAAGGCTATGTCAGACTGCCAGATCAGGAGGCACCTGAAGGACTTTGGTCAGTGAAGAGACCATGACAGATTGCCAAATTAGACAGAAGAAACTGGATGCTTTTGTCTGACCCTCTACCGCTGACAGGGTTGAAGACACAAAGTGAAATCTGAGAATCTTGAGGCATTCATTTTCCTGGATCTGGCCATTTTCATTGTTCTTGGATCTGGTCGTTCTTGTCATTCTTGAATCTAGCTGCTTTTGTTACTCCTGGATCTGCTCACTTTCGTCATTCCTGGATCTGCCCACTTTTGCAACTCCTGGATCTGCCCACTTTTGTTACTCCTGGATCTGGCCACTTTTGTCAATCCTGAATCTGCCCACTTTTGTTACTTCTGGATCTGCCCACTTTTGTTACTCCTGGATCTGCCCACTTTTGTCATTCCTGGATCTGGTCACTTTTGTCACTCCTGGATCTGGCCACTGTTGTCACTCTTGGATCTGGCTGCTTTTGTTACTCCTGGATCTGCTCACTTTCATCATTCCTGGATCTGCCCACTTTTGTCACTCCTGGATCTAGCCACTTTTGTTACTCCTGGATCTGCCCACTTTTGTCACTCCTGGATCTGGCGACTTTTGTTGCTCCTAGATCTGACTGCTTTTGTCGGCTGGCCCTAGGACAAGGGCATGCATGTAACAGAGTGCAAAGGATCAATGCAGTCTGAAGAATGTCTCTACTACAACCAGTGTCATCCTTTTTTTCTGTGTACACTGGGATGTCTTTATGCAGGCACACTCTTTACTTTGCTGTCTGGTTAACACAGTTCATCAGGAGTAGTTAGGTACCCAATTAACAGTTAGGCAGCATTTGTAATGCAGGGCAGAGCTAGTTCCCACAGTAATGTAAACTCACTTGATCACCACTGCCGGTCTTAGTGGATCACTGAGTTCAGATAGGACAATAGTAAAGGGTAGACAGTCTATCAAAGGGTACCATGGATTTAAGGTAGTTCAGTTAGGATAAATGAGGCACACAAATCCAGGCAGCTCAGTTTATGCAGCGGGCACCCATAGTTTAGGCAGGTCATATTTTGCAAAAGGCATGCAAATTCAGGCAGTTTGTTTTATGCAGAGGGCACACATACTGTATACAGGCAGCTCAGTATAGGGGAATCCAAGATTAAATGGCTGGGATATACCCAGATGAGGCATGGACCACAGGCTTTGCCCCTCCTCCCACAGGTATACACTAAACAGCAGGCCTGCCCTCTTTGCTTAGGGCAGTTAGATGAAGCCTGTACTCTGGAGGTCCTAGGCTCAGTGTCCCTCCCTTGCTAGGGGCCCTGGGTACAGTTCAGTCCTTAAATTGCTTTAACTAGGCCTTGCTTGGCTGATCATATCTGTGCTGCAGGGTGGCTGTCTCTTACATCTTCTATGCAAATCTGGGACTCTCAGCCTCTCATAGCTCAAACTGTGGTTCCAGTTGTTGGCCCTCTTCTTTGGACCAACTCACCAACTGGCACAGTCTCATACACCATATGTAATAGAGCCTCTGATGCTCTAGAGCTGCTCCCACTCACTGGAGTCTGCATGCTGGGGTCCTGTGGCAGCTATGCTGCAGTGCTGGGGACTTGTCTGCCTTTCCCTCCCCTTCAGAGGGTAATGAGAACCAATGCCCATAGTCTGGGCAACAAGCTCCCTGAGCTGGTAGCCTTGATGGAAGAGGGATGCCTGGATATCGTAGCAGTCACAGAAACATGGTACACAGACAACCATGACTGGGATGTTAACATACCAGGGTACATAACCTACAAGAGAGACAGGCAGGGGAGAAGAGGGGGAGGAGTAGCTCTCTATGTAAAGGAAGGGATAAAAGCAACTGAACAAAAGAGTAAACAGGGAGGTGAGGAAGCACTGTGGGTCACCTTGGAGGCTGGAAAGGGCACCACAATCTGCACAGGGGTTGTGTACTGACCTCCATGTCAGGGGGAGGGAATGGACAAGGATATGATAGAAGGCATTCTTAGAATGGCAGAGAAAGGGGAGATACTGTTGATGGGAGACCTGAATATGCCAGATGTTAACTGGAGCACATTTTCTGGCTACTCTTTTTAATAAATCATGGGAGGATGGAGTGGTAACCAAGGACTGGAGGAAGGTGGATATGATTCCCCTTCACAAAAGCGGGACCAAGACAGAGGCAGAAAACTACAGACCTGTCAGTCTGACCTCTGTGGCAGGGAAAGTGATGGAGTCACTTCTGAAGGAAAGAATAGTTGAGTACCTAGAGGCCAGTGGAGCACAGGACCCAAGGCAGCATGGGTTCACAGCGGGAAGGTCATGTCAGATGAATCTAATAGATTTCTTTGACTGGGTGACCAAAGTAGTAGACCAGGGAGGGGCTGTGGACATGGCCTACCTAGTCTTAGCAAGGCATTTGACACAGTCCCACACAAAAGATTAATAGTCAAATTAACCAGCCTGGGAGTGGGTCCCAGGGTGGTAGCCTGGGTAAAACATTGGCTGCACAACAGGGACACAGAAGGTAATTGTAAATGGAGTCCACTCTGAAGAAAGAGGGGTTACTAGTGGGGTACCACAGGGTTCAGTATTGGGTCCAGTCCTTTTTAATGTCTTCATCAGTGACATTGCAGAGGGACTGGAAGGAAAAGTATGCCTTTTTGCAGATGACACAAAGATCTGCAACAGGGTTGATACACAAGGAGGCATGGAAAGGATGAAAAGGGACTTGGCAAGGTTGGAGGAATGGTCAGAAGTATGACAGCTGGGATTCAATGCAAAGAAGTGCAAAATAATGCACCTGGGAAACAAGAACCCAGGGGAAGAATACACAATGGGTGGGGAGGTAGTAACAACAACAAAAAAGGAAAGAGACCTGGGGGTAATCATATCAGATGACCTTAAGGTTAGCAAGCAATGTGAGAAGGCAGTAGGGAGAGCTGGGGGTATACTGGGATGTATAGGGAGAGGCATCAGCAGCAGAAAACAGGAAGTTGTTATCCCTCTGTACAGACAGTTGGTGAGACCCTATCTGGAGTACTGTGTCCAGTTCTGGAGACCCCATCTCCACAAGGACATAGACAGGATAGAGGTAGTCCAGAGGAGGACAACTAAAATGGTGCAGGGTCTGCAAGAGAAGTCGTATGAGGAGAGACTAAAGGAACTTAATATGTATACCCTTGAGGAAAGAAGGGCGAGGGGGGACATGATAGAAACTTTTAAGTACCTCAGTGGAATCAGCAAAGTCCAAGAGGGTAGCATCTTTCAGAAAAAGAGACGTGCAAGAACAAGGGGACACAATTTAAAGATAGAAGGAGGGCGGTTCAGGGGCAATGTGAGGAAGTATTATTTCACAGAGAGGGTAGTGGATGCATGGAACAGCCTTCCTGAGGAGGTTGTGGGGTCTAAAACTGTGGGAGAATTCAAGAATGCATGGGACAGACATAAGGCGATTCTTGTGGGGAGTAGGAAGAAATAGGCTGTTGGTTAACTAGGATCTCCGGCCTATCCTGTAGGTAGGGAAATGGGCAGACTAGATGGGCCAAGCGGTCTTTATCTGCCGACAAAGTCTATGTTTCTGTGTTTCTTCAGTCACCAGGCTCACTGTGCTGCTTTCATATCCAAATACTGGTTTGGTGTGCTGACCACTACTTTAGGGTCACTTACCATTTTTATTATTTTAAACATTGTTTGCAGCTGAGGAGTGTCCCGTGACCCCAGAAAACCACTTCTGGGTATATTTACTCACTCTCTGGCAAGCAGGGTGAGCGTGGCAATGCACATAAAGAAACACGTGTCTGTGCACGTGTCTTGCATGTCTACCAGGATAGTGAGATTAAGAACCTAGACAAATAAAATTAAGGTAAGCTCTGTGGACCCTTGACTGTCTCTGCATCATCAAAGTTGTGGCTAGGTGATAGTGGGGCACTGCCATAATCTAAAGTATCAGGGTTATAGTTAATAAGTATATACAGGTAAACTCCTCCAATCTGCTGTGCTGCTCACTAAATATAGTACAATGTTGAAACAAACTGTAAATATTGAAGGTGGTATGGGAGTTCTATGTGTGGAATGTTCAATGTATATGTTAATCCAGACAATGGTTACAGATCCCTTCATATGCAAGAAATGTAGGCACAACCTTGAGCTACAGATAAAGCTTAACATGTTCACTCTGAGACTCCAGGTCCTTGACCAAAAACAACTCGAAATGGCACAAAAATTAAATATAAATATAGATAAGCCCAATCCTACCTGTATTATTGAAGATCAAACTACGTTACAAAATACAGGTGAGAGTAGTTTAGAAAAGAAAGATCCAAAAACATGTTGAAAAAAGTACAACGGGACTACACACAAAAAAGTAGGAAGAAAAAACACACAAAAAACAGAACTTGTACGGAAGAGATATAGCACCAAAAAAATGTATGACCTCTAACAGTATAACAGTAACAAAAAAGGACCAAGGAAGAAGAGCATCCTGAAGATAATGACAATGATTGGTTTGAAGTCCAGGCTGCTAAAGTAGCTAAAGGAGGCAGAAGGGCATAACAATTTGTACTCCCCCTGCTAAATCATTTTGACCCACTAGTATCACCGGAACCACAACAAAGAGCTAACACTCCCATTATAAGTTATGAACCAGAATAACCATTATTAGTGGGGCCACATATAAACAATAAAAAACATCTTACTAGCATTAATCCACATAATGAAGTGATTATAACATTTACTGGTGATCCTTTGATAGATCTCAGTGAAGAGGGTGAACGGGACACTGTACTTATGCAGACTGAGGAGTCACAGACTAACATGGAGGTGGTAGTCCTAGGAGATTCAATCATAAAGCATTTAGATCGAATAATTTGTAACCCTGATAAGTTAACAAGAACCGTCTCAAGTTTTAGTGATGCCAGACTAAGTGATATTACTGGAATGTCAGATAATATATTGAACGGTACTGGCACCAATCCTTTGATTATCATATGTGCAGGGTCAAATGATTCCTGACATACACCAACTCAAAAAATTAAACAGGACTTCATAACAATTACAAATAAATGTGTTGAAAAAGGCTGTGAGGTGGTTATTTCAGAAATCCTCCCAATACCAAGAGTGTCAAGACAACATCAAATAAAAATCAGAGACTTTAATAATGGGCTACGTAAATGGTGTATGAATCAGAGTATAAAATGTATCACACACTGGGAAGAATTTTATGGGATACCAAATCTGTATTCTTATGATGGGTTACACCTAAGCAGAAGGGGCAATATGATGCTAGGGGAACACTTTGAAACAATTATAAATAAAACTTTAAACTAATGGACTGGGGGAGAGGTGTTATGAGAACATCTCTCTTAAAAAGAATCATAATACTACACCAAACATAATAATGCCATCAGACAGACACAATAATAACACACATAATATAAATAATAATAGTGTTGAGCAGGATCATAACTTAGGCATACTGTTATTGAATGCTAGAAGTCTGCACTCCAAAATAGAAGAGTTACAATATATACTTATGGAGAATAATATAATAATTTGTGGCACAACTGAGACCTGGGGCACAGAAAATGATTGGAACACTGAAATGAATGGCTACAACAGGTTTTATAAAAACAAGAGCGCTCGTAAGGGAGGTGGAGTATCCCTATACGTAAGGGAGATGTCAAGGCCTTTGAGATTTCTGACGCCGGGGAAAATGAGAGTGAATGTATCTGGGTTAAATTTATGTTAAATAACAACAATTTGACTGTGGGCCTGGTTTACTGCCCATCTAATCTAACAACTGAACAAAACAATAATCTATGAAAAACACTCAAAACAAGGAACATTACAGGTGACTATGTGCTTATGGGGGATTTTAACCTTCCTAATATTGATTGGGCCACCTTGAATAGTAAAGTTGCATTAGAAAATAAGATCATTGACTTATTTATCCAATTAAATCTTGAGCAATTGGTTCACTTATCAACCAGGGGGAAAAATACACTTGACCTAATCTTAACAAACTGTGAGGAGAAATTTCATAACATCAAATTACTTCCACCACTCGGTGATTCGGACCACAATATGGTAACTGTTCATTATAAAAAGAAAACTGAATATGCAAAAGGAAACACAGTAGTACGAGATTTCCAGAAAGCCAATTACCAGAAAATGAGGATTCATTTCGGAAAATGGAATTGGAAGAAATACCTTGCTGGTAAAGATCTAGAACACAATTGGAAGTTAATCAAACAACAGCTTGTGTATTGTATAGATAAATATGTTACCGTAAGGTCTAAATATAATAAAAATAGATGCATTCCTCCATGGTGGAATAACAAAATTAAGAAACAGATTCATAAAAAGAAATAAATATTTCAAAAATATAAGAAAGAAAACACTCCTGTGTTATTAGACAAATTTAAATTGTGTAATAAAAAAATAAAAGGCATGATAAAAAGGGCCAAGAAAAATCTGGAACTAAATTTAGTAACTAGGGTTAAAGATAACAAAAAACAATTCTACAATTATATTGGTACACTGAAGGGCAAACAACATACTATAGGGCCCCTCAAAACTGAAAAAGGAATAATAACTGATGAAGAAGAGATAGTGGAAACACTAAATAAGTACTTTCTTAGTGTATATTAGCAGAAAGTCCCTCAGACTGACTTAATTGACTTGACTAATAACTGTCAATTAAGCATTAGTAGTATCGACATTAACAATATTATTTACTCACTTAAAGCTAACAGTTCACCAGTACCAGATGGTATATCCCCTAAACTACTTCAAGAATTGACCTGAGAAATCACTGAACCACTCACTGACCTTTATAATAAATCTATCCAGGAAGGTAGAACAGTGAAAGATTAGCAGGTAGCGACTGTTACTGCGATTCATAAAGGTGGTAAAAGAGATGAATCTAGACATTATAGACCTATTAGCCTAACTTCCATAATCAGTAAGATCATGGAAAAATTTCAGCAAAGGCTAGTAAAATGAGCACTTGAATAATATGGGTTTAATGCATCATAGCCAGCACGGTTTTGTTTCTGGAAGATCATGCCTGACTAATCAATTAAATTTCTTTGAGCCCATAAGTCAGGCACTAGATAAAGGCATGCCCAGTGACATAATATACCTGGATTTTTCAAAAGCATTCGACAAGGTATCACATTATAAATTAATAAAAGAATTACAGAAGATAGGTGTGACCCCCAATATTGTAAGTTGGATCAACTCCTGGTTAAACGACAGATACCAATAGGTTGCAGTTAAGGGAAACTATTCCACATGGGGTAGTGTGACCAGTGGTGTCCCTCAGGGATCAGTATTGGGACCAACACTCTTTAATATTTTAGTAGTAACAATATCAGTTTTGGATAGGGTATGGCTAGCCAAATATTGAGATGACTGCAAGAATGGGGGGCTTGTAACATCTTTAAATGATAGGAAAAATATACAGAAACAGCTGGACATACTCATAGACTGGGGAAAAGCTATGCACATGCAATTTAATATAGATAAATGTAAAGTTATGCACCTCGGAAAGAACAACCCAATTTATAGCTACAACCTAGGAGCTACTATACTGCAGTCAGTCTGTGAAGAGAAAGACCTTGGCACAATAAGAACAGATGATCTCAGCTTTGAGAAGAACACTATTTTAAAGGTTAAGAAATGTCACAAGATATTAGGCTTCTTACTGGCTAACATAAAAAGCAGAGAGCAGGAGGTTTTAATGCCATTGTATTCTAGCTTGGTACGTCCACATCTTGAGTATTGCTCCCAGTTTAATAAATCTCATACCATAAGAGGCTAAGAGGTCATGTCAGACCAACCTCATTGAATTTTTTGACTGGGTGACTAGGGAGGTGGATCAGGGGAGGGCAGTGGACATGGCCTATCTGGACTTCAGCAAGGCCTTTGACACTGTGCCACATAGAAGACTATTACACAAACTGGGGAATATGGGTGTGGGCAGGACAGTAGTGTGGTGGGTAGGTAACTGGCTGGGTGGCAGGACACAGAGGGTGGTGGTAAATGGCTGTCACTCCACAGAGGGAAGAGTGACCAGTGGGGTACCACAGGGATCAGTGCTGGACTGGTCCTATTCAACATCTTCATCAGTGACATTGCGCAGGATCTAGAAGGCAGAATTTCACTGTTCGCTGATGACACAAAGCTCTGTAATAGAGTAGACACACCAGAGGGTGTAGACAGAATGAGAAGGACCTGCAGAAACTTGAAGAATGGTCAAGGGTTTGGCAGTTGAAATTCAATGCAAAGAAGTGCAAGATAATGCATATGGGGCACAAAACCCTGGCACAATATATCAGTTGGGGGTGAGGATATAGCATGCACCAAGCAGGAAAGGATCTTGGGGTTGTCATCTCTGATGACCTCAAGGTAGGGAAACAGTGTGACAAGGCAGCAGGTAAAGCAAATAGGATGCTGGGATGTATAGGCAGGGGCATCACCAGCAGGAAAAGGGAGGTCATAATTCTGCTATACAAGACACTAGTGAGGCCCCACCTGGAGTACAGTGTACAGTTCTGGAGACCATACCTACGTGAAGGACATAGACAGGGTAGAGAAGGTTCAGAGGAGGGCAACAAAGATGGTGCATGGGTTGCATCACAAGTCCTATGAAGACAGGTTGAAGGACTGAACATGTACTCCCTGGAGGAGAGGAGGGAGAGAGGGGATATGATAGAGACATACAAGTATCTTACAGGGAGGAACAGGGTGCAGGAAAACACTATTTTTAAGCGAAAAAGATGTTTCAGGACTAGAGGGCATGGGATGAAGTTGGAGGGAGGACGATTCAGAGGAAACATGAGAAAGAATTTCTTCACAGAACGGGTGGTGGACAAGTGGAACACCCTGCCAGAGGAAGTGGTGGGGGCTGAAACAATCACGGGATTTAAGAATGCATGGGATAGACATAAAGGAATTCTAGAGGTCAGGGGTAAGGGGAAATAGACTTCTAGGAAAACAAACTGAACTTACAAGCTCAAATGGGCAGACTAGGTGGGCCATAGGCCCTTATCTGCCGACACTGTCTATGTATGTATCTATGTATCTATGTATCTATGTATAAACTGATAGAAGGTGTCCAGAGGAAATACACTAAAAAGATAAAACATCTGGAATTGACTGACTACAGTAAAATACTTAGAATCTTAAAGGCATACTCAGCAGGTTACAAACAAATCCATGGAGACCTATGCCTTACATATAAGGAGTTAAAAGATGACTGCCTAGGGGCTACTATAGGTCTGACACTGAGCGATGTCAAAGCTAAAACTAGAAATAATGGATACGAAATCACAAGGAAACTGATACAAATATCTAGAAGAAGTAACTTCTTCACACAGAGGATTGTGGGAGTATGGAATAGTCTGCCAGCACAGGTAGTGTCAAGCCCGACTAGGAATACCTTTAAGGTTAGACTGGATTTATATATATGAGAGACAAAAAATATGTATAGCACCCATAATAAGGTGGTGAGTTCTTCAAAGGGCATTCAGCCTATTGGGCTCGTACGTACTCTATGAACCTATAATGAGTTTAACAATTCTTGACTAACCATTTGGGACAATGAGCTTACATCAATGGTACATATAGAGGAAGAGTCCCACGTAGAGCTGGTACCTTCTTTTGTGGCCTGGCCTGCATAGATGTGGGTTGTCAACTATTCAGGAAATAGACTCTTTTCAGTGGTGTCTACCAGTGGCTGCCACATGTTGTTGAAGACATCTTCTCTAAAACTAGCACATGACTGTGTAATCTCTAATTTATATTAAAAACACAGAAGCATAGACTTTTATAGTGGATAAGGACTGCTTGGCCCACCCAGTCTGCCTTTTTTTCTCTACCTACATTGTTACTGCAGCCCATACTTGATCTACCGCTCTTTCTCCCTCCACCCTTCCTTTCACTATGATTCCCTTGTACCCATCCCATGTATTCTTGAACCCCACCACTGTTTTCTCCCCCACCATCTCCACTGGAAGGCTGTTCCAGGAATCCAGCACTCTTTCTGTGGAGAAGCATTTCCTAACATCTCTCCTGAATCTATCCCTCTCCAGCTTCATAGCATGTCACTTTGTTCTTCTGCACCTTTTTTTCTGAAAAATACTTCCCTCCTGTACCTTATTTACCCCGTGAGGTATTTAAAGGTGTCTATCATATCCCCTTCTCCCTCCTCTCTTCCAGGGTGCACATTTTGAGGTCTTTTAGTCTTTCCTCAAAGGACTTTTAATGCAGACCCTGCACCCTTTTAGTTATCCTCTTCTGGACAACCTCCACTCTGTCTATGTCTGTCCAGAGATGTGGTCTCCAGAACTGCACACAGAACTCTGTGTGGGGTCTTACCAGAGATCTATACAGTGGCAAAACCACCTCAATCCTTCTGCTAGTGATACCCCTCCCTATGCAACCCAGCATCCCACTAGCTCTCCCAACTGCCTTGTAGCACTGCCTGGCCACCTTTAGGTCATCCAATATGATTATCACCAGGTCTCTTTTCTGCTTGGTTGGTGTCAATACCACACCACCCATGTTGTACTATGCCCCAGGGTTCCTGTGCCCTAAGTGCATTATTTTGCACTTTTTTGAATTGAAACCCAGCTGTCATTCTCTTGACCACCCTTTGAGTTTTCTCCGGTCTCTGCACATCCTTTCTACTCCTCCTGGAGTGTCCACCCTATTGCAGATTTTGGTGACAGCCACAAAGATGTAGATCTTCCTTTCCAGGTCCTCTGAAATGTTACTTATAAAGACATTAAAGAGAATTGGTCTCAGCAGTGATCCCTAAGGCACTCTGTTGGTCACTCTCCCTTCCTTGGAGTGAACTCCATTTACCACCACCTTCTGTCACCTATCCCCTAATCAATTTCTTACCCAGTTTACCACCTTTGGACCCATTCATAAGCTACCCAGCTAGCTTACTAATCTCC
Source organism: Neoceratodus forsteri (assembly GCA_016271365.2). Lineage (NCBI taxonomy): Eukaryota > Metazoa > Chordata > Ceratodontiformes > Ceratodontidae > Neoceratodus > Neoceratodus forsteri. The sequence continues at coordinate 1,025,730,502 of CM028130.1, read as the reverse complement.
TCTGTGGAACGGTGTTGAAAGACTTACTGAAATCTAAGTAGGCCATATCCACTGCTCCACCCTGATCTAACTACTTTGTCACCCAGGCAAAGAAATCTGTCAGATTCATTTGACATGACCTCCCCCCTGTGAAACCATGCTGCCTCGGGTCTTGTAAACCACTGGATTCAAGATTATCCACAGTCCTTTACGTCAACAGTGGTTACATTAATTTTCCCACCACTGATGTCAGGCTGACTGGCCTATAATTGACAGACTCCTCCCTGCTACCACTTTTGTGTAGTGTTGTGGGACTACATCTGCCCTCCTCCAGTCCTCCGGAATCACTCCTGTTTCCAATGAGCTGTTAAACAGGACTGTCAGAGGTGCAGCTAGTACTTCCCTGAGCTCCCTCATTGCCCTTGGATGCACAACATCTGGTTTCATTGCTTTGTCCAGCTTCAGATTGAGTTCCTTCAGGACTCTGTCCACCAAAAAAGGACTAGTGTCTACCTCCCTCCCTCCAAAGGTTCTTTTACTTTTTTGTCACCCCTCCCCTTCTTCTTCTGTGAACACTGAATAAAAGTATTTGTTCAGGATGTCTGAATTTTCCTGGTCCCCCTCTGCACAGTCCCCCTCCCTTTTTAACCTTACAATCCCACCCCTGCTCTTCTTCTTTTTACTTATATATCTAAAAAAAATGTCTTGTCCCCTTTTGTTACCTCCTGGGCTATTCTCTCTTCAGCTTGTACCTTTACGCTCCTTACTACTTTCCCTGCTCCCCTCTGTTTCCCCTGATACACCTCCTAATCCTCATCCCTCTGCATTTGTTTATATCTTCTCAGTGCTACCCTTTTTGCCTTTAACTTTTCAGCCACCTCTTTCGAGAACCATAGCAATCTCTTTTTCCTCTTGAATTTGATCACTTGTTTGATGCAGAAGCTTGTTGCCTTTACTATGTTTCCTTTTAGGTTTGTCCCACTGTTCCTCTATCCTCCCAGGCCATGCCCCCCTGCCAGTCATCCCTGAGGCATTCACCCATCTTTAAAAAATCTGCCCTCTTGAAGTCCAGGATCCTTGCCCTTGTGTGGCTCAATTCCACAGCCTTCCTTATATTGAACCACACTGTACATCTTTTAGTGCTACAACTGCTGTGTAAATGAAAGCTGCAGTAACTGTGCCATCCAGCTAGTTTGTGAACTGTGCCATTGCTCAACCTGAGTGCTGTTACATCCTGCAGTCTGCTGAAGCTGATTCAGCTGTGAGGGGGCAGCAGACAGCATCTACATCACATTGGGAGGAGGGGCAGAGCAGCTATTTAAACCTTTTGCTGCTATTTCACTGACCAGGTACATCTTTTAGCGCTACAACTGCTGTGTAAATGAAAGCTGCAGTAACTGTGTCATCCAGCTAGTTTGTGAACTGTGCCATTGCTCAGCCTGAGTGCTTGTTACATTCTGCAGTCTGCTGAAGCTGATTCAGCTGTGAGGGGGCAGCAGACAGCATCTACATTGCACTGGGAGGAGGGGCAGAGCAGCTATTTAAATCTTGCGCTGCTACTGCGCGAGCCCCACTCGGAAGAGAAAATTTTTACACTGCAACAGTCTTTGTTTTTATTTTTAAAGTATAAATTGCATGTTTGATAATTCAGTTTGTTTTATTAGACTTTTAGCAGGTATGTACGCTGTTATCATGCATGTTATACTGGTAGTTTTATTAGCAATACTGTGTATTGTGGGAAGGGATAACCCTAATGGGGGAAATTATGTTCCCATACAATTTGTAGGAAATGAGATCTTTCTTCCCAATGTATATGTAGAGAGGTTTGATTTGACTGAGAGCTTTGTTTTAGTATTAACTGAGGGCTGTGGGATTTCACATGTGCATGCACCTGAGATGTACTATAAACATACTAGAGATCCACAAAAATTGAAAATATATTCAAAAAAGAAGTTTGTATGGATTAGGAAATTGATATTGATTAGTTTGCTGATCTCTGGTGATGTACATGTGAACCCCAGTCCTCAGTTGGGAAATGATTATTCTTTGGTTGATTTTGGGGAAAGGAAAAATTTGAGTTTTTTACACCTAAATGTTAGAAGTGTGTTACCCAAATTGGATATAATAAGAACTCAAGTTGTAGCATTTAAACCAGATGTATTAGCTTTAACAGAAACTTGGCTCTCATCTAAAATCAAAAATTTTGATGTATCCATAGAGAATTATAATGTTTTAGGCAGGATAGACAAAAGGGGTGGTGGGGTGGGTTATGTTGTATTTAAATAACATATATAAGGGTCAATTGAAACTTGCTAAAACATTTCCAGATCAATTGGACTTGTTAATTGTACAAATACAAGGAAATACAGGTTTCTTATTAAATATTATGGTCTGTTATAGACCCCCATCTGCTAAAAGTTTTGCATTACAAACTTTGTGTGAACATATTGCTCCCTTTATAAATTGTGAGACAGTATTGCTTGGAGATTTTAATTGGAATATGTTAATTCCTCAATTAACGATTCTAAATCAGTTTGCAGCTCTTAATTTGCAGCAATTGATTAATACACCTACTCGACTGCATGAATCAAATAATGAAAAACATACTTTATTGGATTTAATATTTACAAATAGACCTGAAAGATATACATCAGCAGTTCATGAAAATGATTTGAGTGATCACTGTTACATTTCTTGTATTAGGGACACTCAGATGGAGAAACGACAATCACAATTTATTTATGTAAGGATGTTTAATCATTTTAATGAACAGGCATACTTAAATGATGTGGCAAAAATTCAAGTAAGGAATAAGACACGATGAGGTGTGGTTTATGGCCTGATAAGAGCATGCCCCAGGTGCGTAATGAGGCACGAGGCGCTTGTGCCGAGTGCCTTTAGCAGCTGGAAGTGCTCTTATCAGCCCATAAATCACACCCTCGAGTGTCTTATTCCGCTTTATAAAATGGGTCCCCATAACATAAATTAAATATTTAAAAGAAGTCTGATAGACATAGGTCTTAAAATCTAGGTTAATTAAGGTATAAACATAGAAAAATAGTCCTTGCATATTCAGACCATATATACAATTCACCTATTAGAGGGCATTTGAGTTGTCTATCACCCCCCACACACACACACTCACTTTGTTTCTTTCTTCACACCCAGGCTTAATTTTTTTATTTTTACATTTTGATTAGATCTTTGTTTTATGCTTTTAGCAGCCTCTCTGAGATGCCAGCGATAGCGTCTGCTCGAGAGCGACTTTCAAAGGCAAGCCACGAGCTGGCAGAGCTGCTGTTTTCACTGAGGGATTTGTGTTGTCTATCTCATCCCCCCACACAATCTCCACACCCACACACATTCTGTTTCTCCCTCCACCCAGGCTTCATTTTAAATTTTGTTAAGATCTTGCCTTATGCTTTTTAGCCGCACTTCTGATATGTCTGCGATGTGATGTCTGCTTGGGAAGTGCAGGTTTCAACGGTAAGCCTCGAGTTGGGAGAGTGACTCATTTCACGGAGAAATAAACATTTTTGTTTCTTTAGCTTGATATTATTTAAAGCAGTTTTGTTTTAATCTGCAAAACATTTAATTTGCAGCCTCATGTCGCTGACTTCAAGCGAGCGTGTCCCTCGGCGGCCACTGTAGTTTGCGATTTCTCTTAAATAGTAAATAAATTAAATATTGTCCTATCTTGAGGAGCTTCTCAGTTCACTGGCTAGTAGGAGGGTGAAATTGAGGGGAGGACTGCACATCCGAGATGGCTCAATCTTGTTTTTTTTAACTGGTTCTCAGTGCAGTTTCAAGAGCAGTAGCGCGGTTTAAACAGTGGGAGCGCAAGGGCTGTGAAGGTGGTACAGAAGAATGGTCAGTGGGAAAATACAGAATATGGACTAAAAGTTGAAACTTTTACTTGGGGAGAGGTTAACAGCTTGCAAAAATTGCTTGTTTTTTGTTGGTGACAGTGCTCTCCCGACAGCTGTTGCGGTTTCATGACATGCTACTGTACAAATACATGTTGAGCTGCAGTGGGAGAGAGTAATTTCATGCATTGATATGTCAAGGTGATGCGGTTTGCTTGGCTCAGTAGTACCAGTTGCCAGTATATGTCCTGATAAGGACATGGCAAATGGTACCTCTTGGTCAATCAAAATGCAGGAAAATTTCTACCCATTTTATAATGGAATTTAATGTATACTTGCCCAGATGTACACACAGCATGGCTTTTCTTTAAATTGTTTCTTGTGAAAGTTATAAATAAACATGCCCCACTTAAATTAAAAAACGTAAATAAAAGAAAAGAGTGCCTTGGATAACATAAGAATTGAAGAATTTAAAAAAAATCAAAATTATGGCATATAGCTAAAACTACTAAGGAAATTAAAGATATCTTGGCATTTAAGGTCGTTAGAAATAATTGTACTAAAAATATTAGGAAACAAAAAAGGAAATATTATGAAGATTATTTCTCCTTATCAGAAAAAAATCCATGTGCACTATGGAAAGGCATAAATTTGATGAAGGGAAGTCAAGGTTCAGTTAACTTACCAACATCTTTGTCATTTGAAGGAAAAACTTTTGTGATGAATGTTGACAAGATAAGTGTATTGAATTCCTTTTTTGTCTCTGCTGGTGATGCATTTAATAAAATGCATCCAGACTTGCCACTCCCTGTTTTGGATATTAATTTTGGTTGTGGACTTAAATGACCTGTGTTCTCATTTAGTCCAATTCAATTATATGATGTTAAAAAACAGTTACAGACTTTAAATATTAGAAAAGGTACTGGATGTGATGAGATCCCCCTTTTCTGAAGTTGGTAGCTGAATTATTAGCACCTCATCTTACATATATTTTTTATTTTTCTTTGGATAGTTGTGAATTACCAATTGATCTGAAAACAGCTATTGTTACTCCAGTATTTAAAGGGGGTGAGCTATCAAACCCAGGATCTTATAGGCCAATTTCAGTATTACCAATATGTGCAAAAATACTTGAAAAACTTGTGAGTATTCAATTAACTAATTATCTTATTAAGTATAATATAATAACACATTTACAATCAGGATTTAGAAAGGGGCATAACACTACATATACAATTTTAAAAGTAGTTGATGACCTGTTGAATGCTTTCGACAAAAAACAGGAATTTCCATCATTATTTCTAGATTTGTCGAAGGCATTCGACACAGTTCATCATATTATATTACTTAATCAGTTAAAAAATGTTGGATTAGGTATTCCAGCATTAGGCTGGTTTCATAGCTATTTGATTGGGAGATTACAATCTGTTAAAATAGGAGGTATGTGTTCAACATCAGCTACCCTATTAAATGGGGTACTTTTTCTATTATATATAAATGATTTACCAAATTATTGTTCACCTAAAACTTGTATACAACTTTATGCGGATGATACAGTTTTGTACACCATGAGTGATGATGTGGATACGGCAATGGTTGTTTTGCAACAAGATTTTAATAAAATACAGAGGGAACTTGTTAATTTGAGAGTGCTTCTGAATGAGAAAAAAACACAGTGGATGATATTTGGTAGAAAAGATTTTAAAGATTCAACTATAAAGGAGCTTAGATCTTTATCAGCAATTGACATAGAAAGAGTAAACTCCTATAAATATTTAGGAGTTATACTAGATAAAAATTTGGTTTTTGAATTGCATATAATGTCTATGTCAATGAAACTGAAGAGACTTCTGAGTTTCTTTTATAGGGATAGAACTCTTTTTAGTTTAAAGATTCGGAAATGATTGGTTTCTGCCTTATTTTTACCAATATTAGATTATGGTGATATAATTTACAAAAATGCAAAAAAATCATTGCTATGTTCCTTGGATGTTCTCTTTAATAGTGTATTGAGATTTATAACAAATCTTCCTTTTAGAACTCATCGTTGTATGCTATATCAAAATTCGGGTCTTCTTTCATTATTTGATAGGAGAGATTATCATTAGAATTTATTTGTGTATACGTTTGTACAACGGTCATTGCCTATTTTTTTGTTAAATATATTGCAAGTAAGAATACAGAGTCAATATAATTTAAGATCTTCTGTCCGGAAAGGTTTTATTAGATCTAGAACCAGAACAAAATTTGGTGATAAAACAATTTCAAATGTAGTGCCTAAAACTTGGGAACTAATATCCAAAAGGTGGAAATGCACAGTATTGTTACCGTTTAATCGTTTTGAATCTTTTTTAATGACTTTATATAGCAAACACTGTAATTGTTATGGATAAATTATTGATATGTGGGTTGTGTATAACTAAAATTAATCAATATTATATTGAAACTGAAATTATGTATGTATGTCTGTTTATGTGATGTTATGTTAAATGTGGATTCAATTGCAAAAGAGATAATTTAATCTCAATTTGAAATCCAATAAAGTTTGAAAGTTTATACAGTGATCACTGGTCCCCAGGTGGCCTCCCACCTTGACGTCTGAAATACTGTCCATGTTAGTGTAATACCTGGTCCAGTATTGCCCCCCTCACAAGTGCGTTCACTGACTGGTTGCTTAAGGAATGCCTTCTGCAGACCTGCAGGTTGTAGGAATCAAACCCAGATCTATATTTGAACATTTTTAGTCTGGTGAGCCACTGAGGGTTGGTCTGTACTCATCCAATACTGGGCCACAGTTTTCTGGTCTGTAACCAGAGCTCGGTCCACAGGTATCTTGTAGCCAGCTGTTGGGATCTAGCCCTTTCTTCCCCAGTAGCATCTCTGCTGGAGTGTCCAGGAGTCTGTATCCCATCATCTTTTACATCAATTGGTGCATTTCCTTACAGAAAGGGACTATTTTCTCATACATAAGTGTCATGTGCAAAAAGGTACCTTCTTTTGTTTGACATTTGGGGCATGTTTGGGGCTTTTCTGCACTGTATGCATGTAGTTTGACTGAAGTCATATAAGTCCTATACATAAAATTGAGCAGGATCTGCCTGAGTTGATTGCTATGTGAGCAATCAACAAAATGATCCACTGCTGCTTTCCCAGACGTGGGAATCTATAGCAATTTCTAGGTCAGAGCTATAGTTTGCTCATGTGGCTGTGGCAGGGTCATCACAGCTTCCCAGCGCTAGTTTGTAAAATGCAGTCAAAGGCTTAGCCTTCTGGTTGGGTCTGTAGACAATAGCCTCTGCTGGGGTGTGTTCAGTCACCTCCCTGCCCCCCTGTACTTCGGGTGGGACATATTGAACAGATACTTCTGTTCAGTTTTCACAGAAGAGGGGGCGAGTAAAGGGCCAACTATAAGGGGCAAAGGCAAAAAAGGTCAGAAGGTGGATACAAGTCCCTTTTCAGAGGAGAGGGTCCTCAGGGAACTAACGTCACCAAAGGTTGATAAGGCAATGGAACCAGATGTGGTGTATCTCAGGATATTGAAGGAACTAAAGGAGGAGTTGGCTGCATCTCTGACAACCCTGTTCAACCTGTTGCTGGAAACAGGGGAGGTACCAGGAGAGTGGGGGGGGGGGAGCAGATATGGTCCATATATACAAAATTGGAAATAAGGAGGATTCAGGAAGCTACAGGCCAGTCAGCCTGACATCAGTGGTGGGAAAGATATGGAAACACTATTGAAGGAAAGGATAGTGGAACACCTGGTGGACAATGGTCTGCAAGACCCATGGCAGCATGGTTACACAGTGAGGAGGTTGTGTCTGTCAAACCTCATAGAATTATTTGACTGGGTAACCAGAGAGTTGGATTGGGGGGGTGGGGAGTGGATGTGGCCTACCTGGATTTTAGTAAGGTCTTTGACAACGTTTCCCATAGAAGGTTGATAAACAAGCTGGGGAGCCTAGGGGTAGGTACAAAAGTAGTGAAATGGGTGTAGAGTTGGCTGGACAATAGGACTCAGAGGGTGGTGGTAAATGGCATACACTCTGAAGTAGGCAGAGTGGCCAGTGGGGTGCCACAGGGATTAGTGCTCTGCCTGGTCCTCTTCAAAGTCCTTATTGGTGACATTGCAGAGGGTCTGGAGGATAAGGTATGCCTGTTCACAGATGACACAAAGCTCTGCAACAGAGTGGACACACCGGGGAGTGGATAGAATGAGGGGCAATCTGAAAAAGTTGGAGGATTGGTCAAGGGACTGACAGCTGGATTTCAATGCTAAAAAGTGCAAAATAATGCTCACGGGGCACAAAAACCCAGGGGCAACTTACCAACTGAGAGGGGAGGTACTAACAGCCTCAAAGCAGGAAAGGGACCTGGAATAATAATTTCTGACTACCTGAAGGTAACAAAGCAGTGTTACAAGGCAGCAGGGAAAGCTAGCAGGGTGCTGGGGTGCATAGGCAGGGGCATCACCAGTAGAAAAAAGAGGGTAAAAATTCCTCTATATCGATTATTAATGAGGCCACACCTTGAGTACTGTGTCCAATTCTGGAAACCCAATCTTCGAAAGAACATAAACAGGGTGGAGGCAGTTTAGAGGAGGGCAACCAAAATGTTGCGGGGACTGCATCGTAAACCTTATGAGGAAAGGCTCAGGGAATTAATGATGTACTCCCTGGAAGAGAGAAGGGAAGGGGGATATGATTGAGGCATTTAAGTACCTTACAGGGATGAACAAGGTACAGGAGGGTAGTACTTTCCAAAGAAAAAGATGCTCAAAAACAAGGGGTTGGAAGGGGAAAGGTTTAGAGGGAACATGAGGAAGTACTTCTTCATGGAGATGGTGGTGGACAAGTGGAACAGTCTTCCAGCAGGGGTAGTGGGGGTTGAAACAATTACAGAATAAAAATAAAACATGGGATAGACAAAAAGGGATCTTGAAAGACAAGGTGGGGGGGGGGAATCTGAGGCTGTTTAGGGCCTGCAGTATCAGATAGGTAGGTAGATAGGGAAGTTAGGGAACACTGAGTGGTCCTGGAGGCCCTTATCAGCTGACAACTTCTATGTTTCTATGTGAGCAGCCAGTTATGGATGTGCAGGTAGGCGAAGAAGTCACCCACTTGTATATTATGTCTTACCCTTAGATCTGCAAAGATTAGCATGTTACCCCCTTCCGTATATCTCTCACAGTCTGAAGGCCCACCTTCTGCCACCATTGGAGGACTTGATAAATAAAAACATTACATCCAGGGGAGCCTTTAATGCTTTCTATTAAGAGGGCTTCCCTTGAAACCACTGCTGATTGATTTATAAAATATTAAGTCTTTGCTATGCCTTCAGTGCGACATCAGTGAAGGTACTGGAGATCTTGCCCTGCCACCAGGAACTCAATGAGGGAGACAGCATCCCCTCTGCCAATGGTGTCCCCAGGCCTGCTTCTTCCAACCACAGCCAGGCTGGGGAAGGGGGTGGATACCATGACAACCACAAAAGTCAATTGGGTAGCCCAATAGTAAAGTTTGAAGTATGGTAGTGCTATCTTTCCCCCGTCCCCCGGATGGGGATTGCAAGATGTCCCTATGTATACATGCAGATTTCCCTCCCTCGAGGAATCAATGCAATATTGCATCCAATTGCTTAAAAATTGTTTGTGGTAGATTAATAGGTAGCATTTAAAATAAGTAGAGACACTTGGGGAGGGTGCACTTTTTAACCACGTTAGTTATTCCTATCAGAGTCAGTGCCAAGGAGCTCCATTTCTCACATTCACCCCTGATCTTGGTAAGCAAAGGCTTGTAATTTAACTGGTACAGCAATTCTGCCAAACTCGATGTATGGATACAGAAATATTCTATGACTGGGACCACCTGCACTCTTAAGGAGTTAGAGTTCAATTGTGCTATGTTCTTGCTCCCAGCTGGAAGCAGTTTGCTCTTGCTCCTATTTATCTTATGTCCTGCTAGGGCACCATATTCCTCATGCAATTTCTTTACTGGTTCAAAGCTCCTATTAGGGTTCAGTAAGTGTAGGAGCACACTGTCAGTGAATAGAGAGATTTTCTGCTCTGTTTCCTCACCCTTGATCTGTCTTACATGCCCTCTACATCAAGGTGCACCTGCACTATAGCTGCCAGGGGCTCCAGTGTTATTACATACAATAAGGGTGCTGGGGGAACCCCTGGCAGGTCCCCCTTGTTAGGGCAACTTCAAGCGTCAGCCCTTTTTTAAGCAGTATCTAGGCTTTGTTCTCCTAGTATAGGGCTCCCACCCATTTGTAGAACTGTGTTCCAAATTTGTATCTTGACATGGTCTTGAACATGTACCCCCAATCCACGTGGTTGAAAGCCTTTCCAGCATCCAGCATAAGTACACCCTCCCCATGCTTTCCAGAGGTTCTTGCCCATTACTGGATCACATTTAACGTGCATCTGACATTATTTTTCCCCTGCCTTTCTTTTACAAACTTAGACTGGTCTGAGTGAATAATGTCAGGCAGCGCTCCCTCCAACCTGGAGGCAAGAACTTTTGCAATGACTTTGTAATCTGCAGTGGGCAAGGATATTGGATGACATAAAGAGCAAAGGGGGCCTGTCCTTACCTGGTTTTGGAAAGACTGTAATCGTGGCCAACCGCGTAGGAGGGGCAAACAGCCAGTTCCCAGGCTCTCCACCACTATTTTGAACAGTAGTGTTTCCAGTTCTCCTCAAATGTTTTATAAAACTCTATCAGCAGCCCATCAGGGCCTGGAACTTTCCCTCCCCTAAGTGATTTCACCAATGCTTTAAGCTCTAAAGGCTCTAGAGGCCTGTCCAGTATATCAGAGGATAGTACCAGTGGGGGGTTGGGGAGTTTTATTGAAGAATCTGTCATATTGCTTTGGGGTGGGATTCACCTCAGATGTGTAGAAGGATTTATAAAAACTGAAAAATTAGGTCTCAATGGCCACTCTGCTAGCATCCAGTGTATTATCCCCCTGTTATATGTGGGGGCTATGGTATATGCCCCTTCCCAGCTCATAAGCTGCCATGCGAGGAGCTTCCCCCTTTATCTCCCACAAAGTATTTCCTGCTTTGGTTAGTGAGATTTTTCGCTGCTGTAGACAGGTTGTTGTACTCCCACTTAACTTCTGAAGTCTGTAGTACAGTTCCTGAGTCGGGTGCCCCATGTGATCTCCTTCCGTTTGTGCAATTTTAGTTTCTAATTCTTGCAATCTTACGGTTTGCTATTTTTTGTTAAGCTGATGACGAACATTTATATGGCGCATAATGAAGGCTTTTAAAGCCTCCCAATGAATGGAGTGGGATGTGTCCCCTTCCGTATTATCAGCTAAGAAGTTTGTAATAGCTTTGGATGCGTACATCCTAACTCAGGCCTTGCAAGCAAGATTGGATCCAATTTCCAGACTCTAGGGGTTGGGGGGACTCTTGCCCATTGGTCTGTACAGCCATAGTGACTGGGCCATGGTCAGATATCAACATGGGCTTGTATCCAACTCGCAGCACATATTTTGCTATAGATTACAATGTCAAAATGTTGTCTATATGTGTAGATGCGTATGAATGGGAGTGGAAACTATACACATTTGCTGTAGGATTTTGATGTCTCCAGATATCCACTGGACCAAAGTGTTGACCACGTTGCCCAAAGATTTTGTGTTTGCTGATACTTGGATTGGTGTTGAGCTAAACCTATCCTTCACACAATTAAAATCACCTCCTACATACCAAAGCCCCACAAACGTTGCATAACTACTGCCAGTCTGTTAAAAAAGGTCCCATCCTCTATGTTAGACCTGTATATGGAATCCACTGAAAACTGAGTGCCATCATGCATTTCTGTTTACACCAGCATGTACCTGCCCCCTTGATCTATATTAGAGGTATGGGAACTGAAGGCGTAACCAGGTAGTGGTTCCCCTTGCTTACTGTTGAAGCAGGCCTCCACCCAGGTGCCCCCTACCATTTAGCAAAATGAAACAGCTCCCCCCAAGTCAGTATCCAGTGAACAAGGGTGCACCCCAACATTGAAAGGAAATCCATAGATCTTGGGTGCCCTGTTCCCATTTGCTGTGAGTGTGCATCGCCAAAATTCATATTCAGCAATGTACACTCACCCTAACGTCGATTGCTATTCTGCGATCGCTGTTATCACATAGAACCCCCTCAGTCATGTGAGTCTCCTGCAGCATCAAGATGTCATTGTGCAGTTTATGAACTCTGGTCATCACCTTTTTTCCTTTGGACCACATTGACGTTCAATGGAGTTAAACACATTTTACTAGTCATTGTCTATGTTATGTAAGATGCTCAACACAGCCCTTCACTGATATGTCTCACTCCCTCCTCCCATCCTCTTCTCACTCCCTTTACTGCACTTTGTACATGAAAAAGAATAGCTCATTTAAAACTGTAACTACATTTAAACATAGAACAACCTCGGAAATTTCAGTCCCCTTCCCCCACCTCTCATGTTCTGCCCATTGCCACCATCACACTCAGTGACCCTTTAGTTTCCTGAATTTAAACCTGAAACATTTAGGCTCTCTTCTTACTCCTGTCACAAGCATTAACATCAAGAGTATGATCATTTTGACTGTCTCATTGGTGACTGTGTCTCCTCCCCATTTCCCAGCCCCAGCAAGTGCAAAGTAGTTTGAAGACTCTTCCCCATCAAAACTTTATGGACTTAATAGTTACATGAATGGCAAAACTATAACTTGAAAAATGAACACCTAAATATAACGGCATTTTCCTTCTACCACCGCAAGTTGTGAAAGTGGCACCTTGTGGGAAGAACCATGTGAGATAAAGACAAAACAGTAAATACCACATGGAGCTCTCATGGTCATACTTGAGTTCTAGACAGTAATGTGCTTAAAAAGGTCAGTCAAAATACAATATGGAGCAAATGTGTTTGGACCTGTACCAGAGTCTCATGTTTCCCATGCATTGTCTCACCCAAGGATTCTCACTGGTCTGGTAGCTGTATAATGTCACTGGGACAGTCTGAATGGTGGCATAAATTATGCTGTGTCTTGGGTGCAACAACCATTGAGAGCCCTCTTCGCTGGTACCCGCATGCCAATACTGGAGCGTTCTTCCCACCATGTGGTCAAGGAGGCCCGAAAACATTCATTATAGCAGGTCTCATTTCATCCAAGTGCGAACAGTGCAGATTAGTCAGTCTAGGAATATTGAGTAGGTGTGGAAGTTCTCATAAGATTAGAGAAGGTCTTACAAAAGTAGCAGCATCCCCCACTCCACCCCACCCCACATACCTCGCTAACCTCATCCCAACCCTGAGAGCCAGCAACTGGCACAGCCCTCCACTCACCAACACAGCTGGCTGCAGACTGTGCTACCATGCAACAGGTACTGTACAATCAGCTGTTACAGTACACACTTCATGAGAGCTCAGTCTGTGACTGGCTGTGGTGGTGAGTGGAGGGCTGTGCCGGTCGCTGGCTCTTGGGGTTGGAATGAGGGTGAGTGGTGTGGTGGGACAGTACCTGCTGGGGTGGGGAAGGAAGTGGGGGTCTACTAGACTACCATGGACAGAGACATGTGTGATACAGGCAGATCAGGGTTACAGAGGGGGGACCACTAGACCCTCAGGGATACATTTTGGGTCTCCTAAGAGGGGATCAGGTCCATGGAGGGACTGCTAGACCACCAGGAAATCCCTTTATTTATTCTAAGAAGGGACTGGGGCTAGAGAGGGACCACTAGACCACCAGGACATCAGTTTATTCTAAGAGGGGATCAGGACGTCAGTTTCTTCATGGTAAGAGGGGATCTGGGTTTGGAAGGGAGGACCTGGCCTAGCACACTTGACCAATGTGCAGCATGTGATCCCATAATGGGGATGCAAATGACCCGTTAGCGCTATGCATGCTCAATGGACTTATCTGCCTGTTTGGGCTGAAAGTCACCCATAGGGACCACAGTGCTAACCAGCGTGTGCTACGCTGTGCCCCTGTGGGCAGTCTTCGGACCAGTGCTCTGGTAGTGCCGCACACAACATGGCAGCTGTCTGCTGTGCACCACACTGCCATGGCCTGATAGTCAGATGGATAACACGGTCAATTTGGATCATGCTGTCTGTTTGAATATAGCTCCAAAGCTGATCATCCCTATTTTTTTGCACGGTGCACCTCTGTGCGCACGCACAACCGGCCAGCTCTGTATATGGGGTCCTTGGTCATTTTACCATATTTTTAACACGAAAGTTTCAACATAGTCTTCTTATGACCCCACCTCATGAACCCAGTGGGTGCAAATTTTCAAATCTGGCCTGAAACATGTTTTCATATAATGACTGTGAAATCGACTTTTGTGTGGGATTTGAAAAATTTCACCTACCTTGTTCATGAGGTGGTGTCCCAAAAAGTCCATGTTGAAAGTTTGGAGGAACACTCTTAGTAATTAACAAAGTTGTGAGTGAATGTTGAAATATTTCAATACTCACTCATAGCTTGGTTATTTTAACATATTTTTATAGCAGATTTTCAGTATAGCCTTCTTATGACCCCACCTCAAGAACATGGTAGGTGAACATTTTCAAATCCTTCCCAAAAGGTGATTTTTGCACAACAACCACAAAATCACATTTTGGGATGTATTTGAAATATTCTCTCCACCTTTGTTCAGGAGGTTGGTCCCAAAAAGGCCATTTAAAAATTTGGTGTAAAAATATTTAAAAAAGGATACATTTCTAATAATTCAAAACCCATTGAAATACATTAAACTGGACTTACCTTACTTCTCATATTGCAGCCACTGGTTCCAGCAGTAATATGTGTCTTTTATTGGAGCGTGGATCTGTGTCATGGACATGTTCAGGTAAGTGATGGTGTATGAGGGTGCGAGGGGTGGTGGGTGCTAAGTAGAGGTTTGGGATGGTGTGTGTGTGTGCAGTGTGTGTGTGGGGGCTTAGATCAGCAAAGGACCATTTTTTTTTTTTTTAACAGTTTGATAAAAAATGACAGGGATTGTTTTCTTTTTTGTAGGTTTATGCTGCATCAATGGATCCCAAACTGGAATTGGGTACCCCAGTATCGACTTAACTTCATGGCAGCACCAAATGTGGGCACTCTGGTGTCACCACCTGTTCATTTGGGGGGGGTTGGTGATCTGGACAGGAGGCAGTTGGCCAAGTGGTAGCAGGGTTGGGCACACCTATTTGTTTTTCTGAAAATCTATATTGAGGAAGGATGAGGAAGGGCTGGCTAAGCTGGGAGGTGGAGGGAATGAAGAAACTTAGATAGAAGTAAATAGCTAGACAGACAGACAGATGGATATCAAGAGAAAGATCACTAGCTCACTGCAGGAATGCAAGCCAGTACCACTCCTCCATCTGTGACTGTAGAGATCAAGAAAGTTTAGCTGTTGTCACACAGAAAAAATGCATGACTAGATCCCCTCACCAAGCTGGGCACTTGGAGTTTGAATGCCCAGAAAAGATGTTTCTGGCCTACTTTTTGAAATAAACACCAGAATCTAGCTAAATGTGTCATACTTAGCTAGGTTCAGTTGCTTGTTTTTAAAAGAAGCATCATTTGTATGTATTTTTCAAGAGTTTTGTTTGGGAGGGAAAAAAGATGGCAGCTGTCATGACCCAAAAAACTGTTGATGAGAAGCAAAAAGCTCTCACGAGGGAGGATTTTTCGAGTCGTAGCAGAGGGTTACCAAAAAATCCTACTGAGTATGCTCAGAAAAAAATAAATGAAATCCTTATACCTTAGGAACTGTTTAATATTTTTTCATGAGACCTTTGAAAGGCTCTACCTTTGCACAGGCCACATCTACCCTAAAAGTTTAAAAAAAATTCCATAGGTGAGAGTAACAAGAACTGTATTAAGTATAAGAAACAAATGTAGACATTAATGTTAAAATGACACATGCAGATCTCAACAACTGTGCATGCTGCCATCACAAAACTTTTCAAGTATTAAGACCTTTCCTCGTAGACAACACATACCAAATTTAGGACAATTTTGCTGAACGCCGCCAGAGCTATTAAGGTGCAAAGTTAGGGGGTTAACATAGAAACTCTCAGTCAATCCTAACTATACTGGTGCTACAGTGCCAGCATAATATATATAGACAGATATTATAGGGTGCATTAGTGCCCCTATATTTAGGATTGAGCAGGGCTTTCTATGTTGTTATGTTATCAGTATCAGTGGCTCAGCAGGTAGCACACTCATCTCTGAGGCCGGGAGACCAAAAGGCTGTGGGTTCTATCCCCACACCAGGTACTTGGGTTAAATCCCAATACTGACACTGTAGTGCAGCATGAGGGGGTGCTGCACTCCTTCGGTGCCGTCTTTCGGATGAGACATTAAACCAAGGTCCCATCTGACTGTTCTGGTGGTAGTTCAGGTGGATGTTAAAGATCCCATGGCACGTCTTGAAAAGAGTAGGGGAATCTTTATTTGATAATTACCAACATGCAGATATTTACAAATAAATTACAATGCAATTGCAAAAACAGACATTACATACAATATTTTTAACAAATCTTACATTTCCTTCAACATGCATTTTGCTTTCATTTTATACATGTAATATTTTTCCAAGTTTTCCTACGTACATGTTGGGGCATGCTTTCCATTTCTTGAAAATAAACTTTTTTTATTTCCCCTTCTATCATGTTTGTCAATTCTTCATTTGACACCACTTTCTGTTGCAACACCCAAGCACATCTTGCTTGCCATATATAGTATTTTATTATTGTACTAATAACTTGTATAGTTTCCTTATCATATTTCCTCCAATATTTACTATATAATCCTAATATTATTTATTCATATTTTTTAGAGTTATACAGTGGTTCTTCCATTTTCCCACTAATGATTTCCAAAATCCTTGTACATATGGACATATTATATATAAATATTCCTGGGTTTCTAACGTCTGCACACATCCTTCTCTTAGACAATATCTATCCATCATTTGTTTATGTTTATGGTTATTTTGTACTCTTAGTTTTCCATGAATAGTTAACCAATGTACATCCCATACTTGTGTAGGGATTCTTTTATTATTTATATGTTATAAGACCTTCTGGGTGTCATTTTCAGGACAGTCTGATATCTTCAATACTTCATAAAAATGTGTCTGTTGTATAGTTTGGTACATCTTTTTCCTGTTTTCAGTTAATATAGTTTACAATGTTATGTTCCATTGCCTGTTCTTTTTTATAATATTGATCATATAGCCAGGTAAATTTGTTTGTTTGATTTTTTTAAGCTGGCCCCTCTGCTAATTTTCTATATAAGGTTCTAACCATCTTTTAACCCCTTGTGTCCATATTTTGCTATCATTTTTCAATGCTTCCCCTATGCTATATGCTAAAAATATGTTGTAAAAGAAAACAACTGGATTTATCATACAACAACACCCTTCTTTCTTACTTCTGTAGATAATATTTCTTTTTTTATAGAATTAAGGTGACTCCCCCAAAATCCTTGGAAAAGAATGTTAGGTAATCTTGTCTCCATTTGCTGTGGCATTGGATAGAAATAACTTAAGATACAAGAAGACTGGTAGAATTCATGTTTTTAGTAGTAGAACCCACTTTAATTTGGATATTCTGTTATTTTTCCACAACCTTACTTTGTGATTTGCTACCTCCAAACAAGTTTCCCAGTTCTTTTCTACTATATTATGTTTGTCAAACATAGTTCCTAATACTTTTATGTCTTGTTCTTTTATTGTAATTCCTGCCATTGTCTGTTTTTGGGGTACTGTTATTTCCTCTATGTATGTACCTGTGCTTTTATTATAATTTATCTTGGACCCAGATGTGGTCAAAACTGTCTCCAAAGATTATTTTAATATGTTCTCATTTGTATCTTCATGCAGAATTAATACTACATAGTCCGCGTATGCTATTATTTTAACTACTGGAGATTGTATTTCTAGCAGTATCCCTATAATGCTATCCTGTACCTTTATATATCTTAATAATGGATCTAACCCAAATACATACAGTATGGGGCTTAACGGACAGCCTTGTTGCACCCCTCTATGAAAACTATTCTTTTTTCCTAACCATCCATTTATAAGAGGTATAATGATTGCTTCTTGATATATGCTCTGTATCCAATTTATGTACATTTCGGGGATGTCATAATGCTTTAATATCATAAATAGATATTCATGAGAAATTTTGTCAAATGCCTTTTCTTGATCAATAGTTAAAATATATCCTTCAAACAACATGAAGTCTTGCTGTATTCTGACTAATGCAGTTAGCACCAGCCTTTAAACTGCCCTGGAGAACAAAGGGTTAAACTTTCTATGCCGAGCATAGAATGCTGAGCTCGAGCTCGGTTGATGTCTCTGTCTGTTTCCCTTTGAAATCCGACCCTCAGATTCTTTACTTCACCTCACTGAACAGTCGCTCAGGAGATTTCTCCTGCAGCTCGGTTCAAAAGTCGATTGAAGTGTCGGTTTTCTGTTGGTTTTTAACCGAAATTTATTTCTGCATAGTTGGTTCAGTCTCTGTCTGTGATACCATGAGTACTAGATAGGTTTTGTACTGTTTTTCTGTGTGGAACTTGTAAAAGTGTGGATTGGTTCAGCTGAACTGATCATTTGTTGATTCTTGTATCTTACTTTAGTGTGTGGTTACTGGTCCTTATCGGTTCTAAAAAAAACGTGTTTGGTACATTTTTTTCCAAGACCTGTGACACGGTTAGGAACTGATAAGGGAGTCTTGCCTGGAAGTTGCCGAAAAAAGGGTAAGTTGGTTAGGTTGGCCATGTCTGAGAAACCCAAGAAAAAAACCGGGCCCACTGGGTTTCAACACTGCAGTGAGTGTGGGGAGGTCTTTGCTAACGCCGATCCCCACACCACCTGTGTTTATTGTCTGGGGTTGGAATACCTCGATTCAGACTGCCAAATTTGTAAAAACTTTCCCAAATCTACCCTTGAAAAGAGATTAGGTAGACTGAGGGAAAAGGAGACCGAGAAGTCTGCTGACCTGGATGGCCAGCCCGGTTTGGTTCCGACTGAACCAGAAGGAGTGCCCTCTGACCAGGGCGATACTTCTTTGGGCAAAAGGAGAGCCAATCCTGAGGGTTTGGTTCTGACAAAAAGGAAACGCAAAGAGAAATCATCCTGTTCGGATCCAGAAGCCCATGTTCTGACCGCCGAGGAAATAGCCAGAGCGATTCGGATTGTGGAATCGCTTCGCCCAGTTCCGACTGAGCTGACATCTTTTGGCAGGGGCTCAGTTCGGTTGGTTCCCCCAGTTCATGATTATACCCCTGAAGAATTTTATGAACTGGAGTTTGAGGAGGAGGGGGAGTTTGAGGATGATGATGGTGATGGTGAAAGTCTGGATGTGCCTGTGGAACCGGACATCTCCCCAGACAGACCTTCAGGTGTATCCCCTCATAGGCTTTCTGAGTCCCCTTCCCACTTTATGTTCTACAGAAAGGTGGCTGAGACCCTCCAGCTTCCTATGGTGGAGGCAATGGAGGATCAAGAGGAGCCTGATTTTGTGGAAATAATGGACATCCCAGAGTCCAGGAGACTGTCTATTCCCCTTCACAAATCTTTTGGGAAGCAGACACAAAAAATCCTGAAGTCTCCCAATTCTATACCTCCTGTTGATAGAAGAATGGACAAGAGGTATACACTATCAGGCTCAGATACAGAGTTTTTATATCTGCAATGCAGCCATGTTGGGGTTGTGCAGGCTGCTGCCTGTGATAAGGCAAACATTCCCTTGGCTTCACACCCCCCAGACAAAGATTCCAGGAAGATTGATGCCATGGCAAAAAAGCAGTACATGGCATCTTTCTTGGGACTCAGGCAGGCAAATTATATGGCCTACACAGCCAGGTGCCAGAAGTCCAGGTGGTACACTGTACTGGCAGTGGCTAAACAGGCCTCCCCCCAGCTAGCTAAGGAGCCGGAGGAGGTGGCTGCAGATGGGATTGAGGCATCGAAAGTTCAGTTTCATGCTGCTGTGGACTCCAATGATGTGTCATCAAAAGTCATGGCTACATCTGTGGCTCTTCGGAGAATGGCTTGGCTCAGATGTACTAGCCTCTCGCAGGATACCCAGGCTAAGGCCATGTATTTTCCTGTAGTGGGTAATTCTCTGTTTGGGAAGCAGACAGAGAATTACATGAAGAAAATGGATGAGTACAGGAACACTTACAGGAGTGCTCAGGCCAAAGAGAGGCAGGCAACTCCTCAAAGGTAGCAGTCTAGGGGCAGGGGCAGGCCTTTTCATAGGCCTTTTTACCAAACACATGCCTCTTCTCCCTTTTCACAGAGGGGGTTCTTCAGAGGGAGAGGCAGAAGGGGGATGAGCAGGGCTGCATCCACTCCTCAGCCTAAGGCCCCTGCCAAGCAGACACCCTGATGGGCCTGCCCTGGTCGACTCTCCTATTCCAGTAGGAGGCAGGCTGACTTACTTCATCCAGGACTGGATGGCTATTACATCAGACAAGTGGGTCCTGGAAGTAGTAAGCTAGGTACTGGTTCTCAGCTTCAAAAAATTTACCAAGTTGAGAACCAGATCTTTTCCACCTGCAGGGCTCTCAGAAACCCTTGCCCTAGAGGCAGAGGTTTCATCTCTGCTAACTTTAAGAGCCATAGAAAGAGTACCTACCCTACACTGGGGCAAAGGTCTGTACTCTAGGTACTTCCTTACCCCAAAAAAGACAGGGGAGTGGCGACCCATCCTAGACCTAAGATACCTAAACAAACATCTTTTAAAACCAAAGTTCAAGATGGTAACTCTGGGAATAATCCTTCCCTCTCTAAGGCCAGGGGACTGGCTAGCCTCCCTGGACCTCAAAGATGCCTATTTTCACATTCCCATCAGGTGCTCCCACAGAAAGTACCTCAGGTTCGAGTTGCCCTCAGGCCACTATCAGTTCAGAGCAATGCCCTTTGGCATAACTTCAGCCCCAAGGGTCTTCACAAAGTGCCTGGCAGTAGTAGTTGCCTTTCTAAGGAGGCAAAAGATTTCCATTTTTCCAAAGCTGGACGATTGGCTAATAGTGGGCCAGTCTCCAGACCAAGTCAAGTCAGACCTGCAAGTGACCCAGCAAGTGCTCAGTTCTCTAGGATTTCTTCTCAACCTTCCCAAGTCAGTTCTTGAGCCAGTCCAGCTTCTTATCTTTATAGGGGCAGAGCTGGGTACGGTCAAAGCAAGAGCCTTTCTTCCCCTGGAAAGGGCAAGGGTTCTTACAGAACTAGCCTCTTCCTTCAGCCTTCAGGTATCTCAACCAGCAAGGCATTTCCTCCAGCTCTTGGGCCACATGGCAGCTTCTACGGCAGTGATCCAAGGGGCAAGATTCCAGATGAGGGACATTCAGTTCCATCTGAGGGCTTTTTGTTCTCAGAGGAAGGATTCCCTTACCAAACTGATCCCAGTGATTCTGATCTTGATCCAAGCCCTTCAATGCTGGCAGGATCAGGACAATTTAAGGCAAGGGGGTCCCATTTGACACTCAGTCCAATTCAGTGGTCCTTACCATGGATGCTTCCCTTCTGGGCTGGGGAGCCCATCTAGGGGCCCTCACTGTCCAGGGACTGTGGTCCCCTCAGGAATCCCTGCTCCATATCAATCTCCTAGAACTCAGGGCAGTTTCTCTGGCCCTGCAAGTTTTCTCTCAGTCAGTACAGAACAAGGTGGTTCAGGTCAGAACAGACAACACCACCACCATGTGGTACATCAACAAGCAGGGGAGGTACTTGGTCTACGACCTTGTGCACAGAAGCCATGAAGTTGTGGTCCCTGGCTTATTCCCTGCAAACCTCTCTGATAGCAGTTCATCTTCCAGGGAAGGACAATGTGCTAGCAGATGCACTGAGCAGGATCTCACAGGGCCATCACGAATGGCCCCTGGACCCTCTGGTATCGAAGGTGATTTTTTCAATGTGGGGCACTCCAGAGATAGATCCCAGACAATCACCAACTTCCTCTCTTTTGTTGCAGACCCCCAGTCTTGGGCTCAGTCCCCCTAGATGCTTTGGTTCTGAACTGGGAAGGGAAATTTCTGTATGCCTTCCCTCCCTTCCCTCTTCTGTTCAAAGTTTTAGTCAAGATAAGGTCACAACCTTGCAAAGTGATTCTGATTGCTCCAGACTGGGCCAGACAGCCCTGGTACTCCCTGTTGCTGTCCCTAGCAGTCCATCTTCCCCTGTCTCTTCCCAGGAATTACAACCTGTTAACCTCCTCTCAGGGGAGGATTTGGCACCCCAATCTTCAGTCTCTCAATCTCAAGGCATGGCTCTTCAAGAGTTAGAGTTTGCAGATTTGCATCTGTCTCAGGGGGTTCTGGATATTCTCAAAGCTTCTCGAAAGCCCTCCACCAGAAAGACTTATAACTCCAAATGGAAGAAATTCAGCATTTGGTGTTCCAAGAAGCATATTTCTACAGATACTGCTGAATTGCCTACAGTTCTGGATTATGTGGTCCATCTTAATGGCCTAGGCCTCAGACCAGCTACTCTCAAGGTACACTTGTCAGCTGTTTCTGCTTTTCTGTCAGTGGGGAAGTCTTTCTCACTATCATCTCATCCTGTATTCTGTAATTTTTTTAAAGGATTGCTTCATACCAATCCTTCCTTTAGAGACCCTGCCCCTGCCTGGGATTTGAATGTTTGCATTGCTCAACTTATGCAACCTCCTTTTGAGCCTATGTCCTCAGCAGAGCTTAAGTACTTGACTTGAAAAACTGTGTTTTTGGTAGCCATTACCTCTGCCAGACGTATCAGTGAATTGCAAGCCCTGTCAGTGGAACCTGATTTTATCTCCTTTCACAGAGATAAAGTGGTCCTTAGAACCAATAGAAGGTTCTTGCCCAAAGTGGTTTCAGATTTCCACTTGAATCAGTCTATGTCTCTTCCTGTTTTCTTCACTGATCATTCTTCCTCAGGAGAGAGGAAGCTACACAGTTCAGATGTTAAAAGAGCCCTTAACTACTACATAGAGCATACCAAGGGTCACAGGTTTGATTCCCTTCAGTTGTTCCTCACTTATGGAGAAGTGGGAAAGGGCAAACCTGCCACCAAGAGAACTATTGCCAGGTGGATTGTGTCTTGTAGATAATTCTGCTATGTGAAACTGGAAAAGATTCCACCCTCAGGCCTGAGGGCTCACTCTACAAGAGGTACAGCTGCTTCCCTGGCTGCTGCCAGGGATATCCCTCGCTTAGAAATTTGTCAAGCAGCCACCTGGAAAACAGTCCATACCTTTACCAAGCATTACTCTCTGGATATCCGGGCTAGGAGTGATGCTCGGTTTGGCACAGCAGTACTTCAGAGCCTATTCCCAAAGTAGGTTCTGTCCCTCCTCCATGGAGGTACTGCTTGGTAGTCTGCATTAGTCAGAATACAGCAAGACTTCATGTTGTTTGAAGAAAAAATTACTCACCTTAGTAATTATGTTTCTTCTATTGGAGTCTTGCTGTATTCTCCTCCAGTCTCAGAACCTGTTTTTTGGGATGTGGGTGGGCAGGCGCAGTGTTGCACCTCAGGGGTGCTCCTTTACACCCTTTGCTTTTTGTTTGGGTGTTTATTTTGTTGTTATTCTTATTTGAATTGGTTTTGTGTTTTGTGTTTCCTGACTTGAGTCTTCCTTGGGAATCAAAAACTTTTTGTTGCCAGTTGGCTAGTAAAAATTTTACAATTTCCACATAGGATAGCTAGTGAGTTTTTGCTCGTAAGAATCTGACGGTTAGATTTCAAAGGGAAACAGACAGAGACATCAACCGAGCTCAAGCTCAGCATTCTATGCTCTGCATAGAAAGTTTAACCCTTTGTTGTCCGGGGTAGTTTAAAGGCTGGGGCTAACTGCATTAGTCAGAATACAGCAAGACTCCAATAGAAGAAACATAATTACTAAGGTGAGTAATTTTTTATTTTATTTCTCCTGTGTTCCCTCATTCAAGTAATTCCCTAATCCATATTAAGTTATCCTGTGGTTTTCTATTTCTGATGGAGCATGTCTGCTGTGGGATTAATAATTTCTCTGCCACTTTAGCTAGTCTAATTTGTAAAACTTTTGTTAAGATTTTATAATCCACATTTAACAGACTCAATGGCCTCCAGTTGTACAGATTTATTTTCTCTCCTTTTTTATGCAATAATATGAGCAAGGCCTCATTCTGACTTGTTAGTAACTGTCCTTTCTCCATACTGTAATTACAAACTTTGGCTAAGGTGGGGGCTAATTGTTTCCTAATTTTTTTATAAAACTCCACACTTAGCCCACCTTTACCTGGGGTTGTACCATTTTTTTGTTTCTCTATACTTTGTTCTACTTCCATAGCTGTAATAGGTTTCACTAAATTATTTTTCTCTGATTCTGTTCGTTTTGGTATTTTCAGTTTTTGTAATCATTGTCTTGGGTCTGAAATCTCTGGTATATCTTCAAATAATCTGTACACATAGTCATTTATTACTTGTAACATGTCCTGTTTTCCTGTCTTAAGTGTTCCCTCTGTGTCATATATTTCTTTAATTGTTCTTTTTTCTATTCTTGCTCTACAATCTTTGTATGGATAGAATTTGTTTTTTATTTTGGATTCCAAATTGCATTTCCTGTCTTAAAGATTGTGCTCTATCATATTATAATTCTTTAAGTTCTTTTTTTATTTGATGTATTTGCTTACTGTAATCGTGACTTTCAGTCTCAGATCTAGAGATTAAAGTCTACAATTGGTTTCTCAACTGAAGGTCTTTTATATAATCTTTCTGAGATTTGTTCCCTGTATATATACTAAACAGATTCTTTATATCTTTCTTACTGTCTTCCCACCATTGTATTTTATTCTCGTACATACACTCAGCTGATTGTCTTGCAGTCCATAATTGACACCATTGTCTTAAAAGTTTTTCTTCTTCCAGTATACTAGTATTCATTTTCCATACTGCCTTTCCATGCATGGGTATTATGCTCCATTGTAGTGTAGATTGTGCCATCCTGTGATCTGTGAACTCATAACTACCTACTTATCTAGATTTTATTTTAACAGTGTTTGAAACAAAAATAAAGTCAATCCTCATTTTAATAGTACCTCTAAAATATGTGTAACCTCCTGTTCGATGTATTTGTCAGTATGTGTCTGTCAATTTTCACAGTTTAACTATTTCATTTAATTTATTTGCGTCACTAAACAGTTTTTTCATTGCTAAACCTCTATCTGCTAGTTCTGTACACAATTAAAGTCTTCAGTCCATATTACTGTCCTAGACATGTACAAAAAAGACTGAATATTATTATATAACTGCACTCTTGTAGCTTTTGTCTGTGGAGCATACATTCTTATCAGTCTTATTCTTTGAGTTCCAAAATTAATATCTAATGCTAAGGCTCTACCTGGTAAGATTTCAATTAGTTTAGATACTTTTATATTCTTATCCTTTAACAATATTCCTACCCCGTCACATTTCTCTAGTCTTATTGACCAGAACAAGGGTCCTGCAGTCCATAGCTGAGAAGCTTTGGTTAATTCATATTTTGTTTTTAACCTGGTATCTTGTATTACTAGTATCTGGCTAGAAACATTAGATAGACTTGCCAGAGCTGAGACCATTTTCCTGTGTCCTTTTATGCTCTTTACATTAATTGCTGAAATACTGAGTGTAGCCATGTTGTTTATTCAAGGAAGAGAAAATAAATGTTTTAATTATTTTTCATTTTTCTTATTCTGTGATCTGGTTCTTCTCCCTACAAGTTACTGGGGGGCTTCTGAAATGGGATTCTCTGTATCTGACAATCCATCTTTTATAGATGTAGAAACTGAGGAGTCTTCCGAGTCCTTATTTTCAGAATTATGATCTTCTCTCTCATTCCTTTTAGCTAGTATGGAATACTTATTCTTGTATATAAGCCCAGCTAGATTTTAGTTTTTTTTCCTTGTCCTTTTGGTTTGTACTTTTTCTCTAGGTCTCTTTTTTCCCCTTTTTTCCTAACCACTGTTGTGAATTAATTCTGACTTAAAGGAAGGGGACCCTGACTGGGAGTAGAGGGAAGGGTCTGACTAGGTATTCATTCATTCTCTGTAATCGCTTCCTTGTTCACATCTTGGTTTTTCTGTTCCAGTTCTATCTGTAACCTCTCTGTGTCTTGTTTCCCTTCCTCTTGTTCTGGAGTTTCTACTTCCCCAATCTCTGCCATGTCTTCTTCTAACCTCTCATCTGTTGCCTCCATTGTTTTTTTCTCCTTTTCCTTTTGTAGCATCTCCTCTAATCTCTTTTTGGATACTTGGAAAGAACCTTCCTGTTGTGCCTGTGTGATTAACTGCTCAGGTGATATGCTTTCCCCTTTATTGTGTGAGGCTCAGGGGCATTTTGCAGATAAGTGCCCTTTTCTTTCACATAAATTGCATTTAAAACAGTTTTGACATTCAGTAGGTGCATGCCCATATTTAAAACATTTGTTACATTTAATGCTGCCACATGCGTTGCTCAAATGACTCCTGGCCTCACATTTAAAACATGATTTTGGTTGTCCTATATAAAATAGAGACCCCTGGTCTCTCCCCAAAAAGAAACTTCCTGGAAGATGTAGCACTCCCATATGTGTCTGTTTTAGTTTTACTTGTACCTTCCAACCCTCTGTCCATATCTGCTCTGAATCTATAATGAGTGAGGGGGGCCCCAGCACCTCACACATCTGTTTTAACCAAAATAATATATCAGATATATTTACACCTTCATTTCTGAATAAGATTGTTATGTTTCTTACCATGGGTTTTGTGGGTGGAACTGCCAGGAAGGGGCTCCATATTGGATTTTTGCACATAACATTGTATTTAGCCCAAAACCTTTCTAGTCCTGCCACAGATTTAAAACTTATGTAGTAATTTGCATCACCTACATGTATTAAAGCATACATTTCTGAGGCAAAGAATCTCATTGAGTCTTTTAGCAGTGTTTTTGCTATATATACCCTATCTGATATTATTTCTAAGCCTCCTTTATAAATCAGTCTAACTGCATTTCTCCTAGGAGCGGGTTCCCCTCTAGGAGAAAAAAAGTTTGGTAAATTGTCTGTTTTGTTTTATCAGGGTCTGTTTTTTCTAGTTTTGTCATGTCATCTTCATCTTCTGTAAGAGTATTGTTCATATTAATATTTTGTTTTTCCTGTCCTGAAACAGGGGCCCCAGTTCCTGATGTTATCAGAGTGTCTCCATTTGCATGTAATACAGATATCTGGTTAGTTAAGTTTGCATCTTTAACATATTGTTGCATTTTAGGGTCTGAAAAGTCTGGTTTCCACTGTTCTTCTGCTGTTTTTAGCCACCCTGCTGATTCTAGAGCAGTTTCTGGCATCCAGGTCTCACTAGCTGTCTTTTTTCCTCCTCTCTTTGGTTTTCCCACTCCCAATTTTTTTTCCCTTCTTGCTGTTCAGAAATTTGTCACAGGATTTAGCAATGGATTTTCTGGAAAATGCAGCTTCTCTGTATATACCTTATAAACAGCGGTGTTCACTTTTTATTGTAGATTAATCTGTTCTTGCTGTTTCATTTTCTCATTAGAGCTCTGAATCTGTGTGCTGCTGGCGTTAGGCATGGTCTGCTCCGTCTCTGAGGCTTTTGATGTTACAACATCATCGCTTGCCAAAATCAGCTGTGGAGCTGCCTTGATCTCCTTTTCTTGTTGCTGCTGCTCTGCTTCTACATAGCACTGCCTTTTCTCCATGCAAATTGCTGTTTCGGTCTCAGAAAGCATATTAAGTAGCTGCAACCTTTTTTTCTCCAATGTTGATAACTGCTCCATTTTGTCCATTTCACGTATGTCCATTTTCAAATTAGAATCATCCAAATTTAGGTCCTTAATTTCCTCAGGCTGCTGAAATTCAATTTTCTCCACAAAAGCTTCTTGTTGTTTCAGAGTCGGGGAGGAGACTATCTCCCTAGCTCCTACCTCCACCATCCTCTCTCCTCCTCTGTTGGCCATCTTGGCAAGCAGCTTGATGGCCAAGGGTTTCCCCTACAGATGTGTAGGGGAATTTCCCCAGTGCCCTGGCCAAATTTCCCCCCATTTACTAAAAATACCACAAACAGCTTAATCTGGTACAAGGTCAGTTGGCATTCATCTGTATCTCTCTCCTCAGGTCATGCCTGAAAATAGGCGGAATTTGTCTAGTGCACTTACCTGGTCAACAAAAACTAAACAAAAAAAAACACAATAAATGTTAAACCTCAAATTTTTAACTTTAATATCTTTGCAACCATTCAACAGATTGGCAGGAAAGTTTCCATGTGCGGTCTCATGGTGTATATCTGTTGATGTTTCATTCCAGTCAAATGTGCAGATTTCAAGCTACGATAGTGAAAAAACATAAAAATCTGTGGGTTTTCAACTTTTTTTGACAGCACACTGCGCCTAGGTGGTTTAGAATTTTGCCCCAACATTTTCAGGATAAAAATGCTTTGGCCCACAGAAGTCCCTTTCATTTGTTTGGTGAAAAAAATATTATTCCATTACAAGGTTATTAAATTTTTTATTTCCCCTTATTTTCAATGAGACTTTTATCTCCAGGATAACATCCTGGAATGAAAAAAAGAATTCACTAAAAAGAAAAAGGATTTGTTTTCGAGGGGACAATCCTTTTTCATGAGGAAAAATTCATTTTTCATGAGCCGACATCTTGTTTTCATTTTTTTCACACACAAAAAATTTTGAAAAGCCGCAAAACCTGTATTCTGCCCACACACCAATACACGTATCTTGGTCGTCGAGACTCCGCTAGGTAGATTCTATGGTTATCCAGTGGAAAAAGTACCACTGAATGTGTTTTTTTAAACATTTAAATTATTTTTCATGACTCACTAACGCTTTTTCTATGAGTCATTTTTTGTTCTCACGAAAAAGGATCACCTCTCACAAAAAAAGGATTTTGGACTTCATTTTTATCTGCCTTTTTTCATGAGTTCTTTTTCTTGAGAATGAGAATGAAAAAAGATCTCTCCTCATGAAAAATGATGCCTTCTCACGAAAAGGATTTCTGGCTTAGTTTTTTTCTCAATTCTTTTTTCATGAGAAGGAATCCTTTTTCATGAGCTTTTTTTTGTTCTCACAAAAAAAGATCTATCGTCATTAAAAAGGATTTCAGATTAATGTATTTCAAGAGAGTTTTCAACTTTGGTCCATAACGTTGCCATTTTTGCATATTTTTATACCAAATTTTCAACATGGCCTTTTTGAGACCCAACCTCATGAACAATGTCAGTGTAATTACACAAATATAGCCCAGAAGGTGATTTCACAGTTGGGATATCAATCAATCAATCAATTAATCAATCAATCAAACTTTATTTAACCAGGCGTAGACACCATTGAGCAATCTCATTTTCAGGGTGGTCCTGGACATAAATGCAGAACAAGGGTAACAGAATAGGGAAGACAGGGAAAGGACATAATACATTAGGAGGAATATTCAGGCCTATGCATATGTAACTCACATAGGATACATAAATGCGAGTTCATAACTAGTATGCCAATACATACATAATACATTTAGAGGAATATACAGGCCTATACATATGTAACTCACATAGGATACATAAATGTGAGGTCGTAACTAGTATGCCAATACATACATAACTAACATCGATGTCAAGTCTTAATTAGAATTCAAGAGGCAAGATATAATACATAGATAGTCATCAGTAACAATCAGTTCTAACAATAAGAAGCAAAGTATGCAGGGGGAGAGGAGGGGAGAATGTAAGGGAGCAGGGAAGGGACAGGGGGAAGGGGAGAGAGACTAATATGTGCTAGATGCTCCCTCATGGGGAGATGACCTAGAGTGGGATACAGTGATATTGGAGTCATAGGTGATGCTGATGGTAAAATAGGAACATGTATATAGAGCGGGAGGGGGGAGAAGGGAGAGGGCAGAAGAAAGGGGAGAGAGATTAAGAAGTGCTAGGTGCCCCCAAACTTTGAAATAAATGGGGTGATAGCAGTGATGCCAGATGTGGGAACGATACAAGGGGCTACAGGTGCCTGGTCACTTAAAGCAGCTACAGGTTTTCTTAAGGTATTTAGCTAATAGAGCTTTGACAGTGAATGGACCAAGAAGGGTTGAGAATTTAAATGTACTTTGCATGGCGTTCCATAAAGATGGGAGGGAAAAATTGATTGCAGCCACGCTATGGGTTGTTTTTACTTTGGGTATCTGATAGCAGAGTAAGGAAAAATGTCTCAACCCATAAAATCACTTGGCACACTCAAAGAAGTTAGAAATGTAAGCAGGGAGTTTGTTGGACAAGGCTCTGGAGAACCAAAGAAGAGCGTTCCTTTTCCTCCTTGTAGAGAGGGATGACCATCCCAACTCTTGGTACAGTATGCAATGGTGGGTGCGAGAGGGCAAGTTTAGGATAAAACTTATGGCCTGGTGGTAGAGCATGTCGAGTTTGCTGAGCACAGCAGAAGGGCAATGGATGTAGAGAAAGTCAGCATAGTCCAGTAAGGGTAGAAATGTAGATTGCACTAATCTCTTTCTAGCTTCTATGATAAGTAGGTGCTTAATACGATAGAACATGCCTAGTCGCTGCCTTAATTTTTTTTGAAACTTCGTTTAGATGGCACAGGAAGTTGAGCTTGTTATCCAGCCAGAACCCTAGGTATTTGAAGGTATCTACTATTTCAAGGTGTTCGTCCAATATCCTTAGAATCATACGCTTATGTGTTGGTCCCGGTGCTGCCTTAGGTGAGAGGATCATGGCTTTCTTTTTTTTTGCATTGAGTAGGAGCTTATATTTGATAAAGTTATGCTGGAGAGAGATGAAGTCTTGCTGTAGGTCCTCGAAGGCCGAATCCAAGGATGAGCTAGAAGTGTAGAGGACAGTATCATCTGCAAATATGTGCACATTAGCTGTAGACAGTTGAGCATTAAAGTTATTAATATAAATTGCAAACAGGATCGGACCCAGGATGGATCCTTGGGGGACACCTCGTGGAAGTGTTTTTAATGGGGAGAACTCACCTGACGCTTTAACCTGTTGTAACCTGTTGGTAAGGTAACAGGTGAACCATTTAATGGCAGTCGTATCAAGGCCAATATTGCACAGCGCGGTAAGCATACTATCATGGTCCACAGTGTCAAATGCCTTACTCAGGTTAAGGAAGAGGGCATATACATACCTCTTAGAGTCTAGGGCAATTTGCCTATCAGTGGTTACTTTTGCAAGGGCAGTAACTGTACTGTGTTTGGCTCTAAATCCTGACTGTGCAGGATTTATTAGTTTCTGTGACTCCAAGTACTCTCTAATTTGGGTGTTGATGATTTTTTCCAATCATTTTGATAGGGTAGATAATATGGATATAGGTCTGTAATTGTTCAGGTCACTCTGATCCCCAGCTTTAAACAAGGGTATGATATGTGCAGTTTTCCAGAGCACTGGTAGCTTGCCCTGCATCAGGGAGATATTGAATAAGTGGGTGATGGGGGCTGTTAAGTAGCAATGGCCCAGTTTTAGGAAGTAAGGTTCAATATTCTCAGCCCTGGCACTCTTTTTTGTATCCAATGACAGTAGAAGGTCTTCTACTTGCTTAAACATGACTGTATGAAAGCTGAAAGAGGAGGGATGGGTTTGGTTGTGGCTGAGGTTAGCAATAGGGACAGCAATGGGGTCACCTGATGGGTTGAGCTTATTAACTGGTGAGGCATCAAAGGCCAGCCCCGCTGTAGCAAAGTGTTCATTGAGCTGGTCTAGTATTGCAGACCTGTCTGTGCAAATAGACCCATTGGACACTATTTTGTGAGGAAGGGAGGCATCAGTAATGTGTCCTTCGATTTCTTTGAGGATGCTCCAAAATTTGGTAGCATCATTTTTATTGTCTTCTAACGTAATTTGGAAGTATTTAGATTTTTCAGATCTAATTAATTTAGTGCAAGCAATTCTGGAGGTACGGAATGCTATCCAGTCAGACTCCAGATGGGATTTCCTCACCCTTTTCCACCAAAAATCTCTATCCTTGAGAACTTTCTTCAGAGTAGAGGAGAACCAACCAGGAGGTAATTTTTTAGACTTGATCAGCCTTAAGGGGGCATGTTTGTCTATTAGGGGCTGTGGAAGATATTAAAGGCCTCAGTAAGTGTGGGGGCTAGACAGAAATCCTGCCAACTGATGTTACCCAGGTCTCTCAGGAAGGCATCATGGCAAAACTTCTTCAGACAACTTTTTAAGTTGAAATTAGAGGCAGATTTTATTTGGGGTGAATGTCTGATGCAGGTGATGGCACAGTGATCACTTACGTCATTAGAGAAGACTCCAGTATGCAAAAAGTTGTGGGGTTTGTTGACTAACATGAGATCTAGTAGGGAGCCTCATTCAGGGTTATTTCCACTGGGTCTGGTGATTTCAGGAGTTATTTGTGACAACCCACTTGAATCACAGAAATCCTTGAGCTTCTTAGAACTTTCGTTGTTCCAGTTTGGGTTGAAATCCTCCTTTATGATAAGCTCAGTGTTAGTTGAATGGATAAGACTTTGGAGGTGCGGCAGGAAGGCTAGGCCACCAGCTGGTGGGTGGTAGCATGCAGCAACAAGAAGCACCTTTTCATTGGAAAGAGCTAACTTTAATGCCAGACATTCAAATTCTTTGGCCTTAGAGATGGAATCGACAACTGTGACCGAGAATTTACTCTTAACATATATGATGACTCCCCCCCGGTAGGTCTGTCACAGTGGTAGGTGCTGTAACCCGGTAGGTTGATAGGTTTGTCTGGGGTTGATGGTGTAAGCCAAGATTCTGAAATCATAAAGAAATTAGGGGATGTGTGTAAAGCCCAGGTCTGGATCAAGTCAAGCTTCTTGAGGAGGCTACAAACATTCATGTGGAGGAAGCTGATACCTTTGCATTGATGGAGGTCTGCTGGGGTGCTTAGAGAAGCAGGCGGGCCGGGGTTCAGTTCAACATTTCCGGAGCAGAGTAGAGTAGGAAAAGCAGTAATAGCTTCTTAAGGTATTGAATTAGCCTGCTTAGTAGCCGCTTGTAGCTTTGCCTGGTCCGGGTATGTTTAGTAATGGATAAATAAGGGCTATCAGTGTAGTGGATTAGGGAAACAGCATAGATAATAGTTCCAGTCAACAGCTTCAGAGGTACTCTCACTTAATCTCTGGATGGAGCCTGCTGTGAGGAAGGGTGAGGTCCTAGGGTGTTCGACCCCTCTGTGTTTTGCCATTGTTTATTAAGAGTTGTCAGAGCTTGGCAGTCCCTAGGAGAGGAGCTTTGGCCTGGGTGCATGTTGGCGACTGGGAATCTGGGAGCATAGGTTAGTAGAAAGAGGCAGTTCAACAGAATAGTTCCATTTCGTGGATATGAAAATTTCCCCCACCCCTATTCATGAGGTGGGGTCTTAAGATGGGTATATTGAAAATGTCGGGTCAAAATATGTACAACTATCAAAGTTATGCAAAATACACACATCTATGGAGGTCCTCCAGGCCCTGCACTCCCCCAGGCAAATGAGAATACAATTACACTATCTCAAACATTATGGATGGAGGGCCCAGAGGGCCCTGTGCTCCCATATGGAAATAAGGATACGATTACGGAGGGTTTGGAGTGCTGGGCCTAAAGGCAAATAAGGATAACATTATGCTATCTCAAAAAGTAAGGAAATTCTTTGCAAAAAAACTGCAATAATGTAATATTTAGGGTTCAGGCTAAAGTGACAAAAGCAGGGAAATGTGGCATTAGGGTTTCCAACCCTAAAACCCCAGCCCCATCCCTAACACAAATAAGGGGTGGATTCTTCCTAGGGGTTGTCAACCCTAAAGCTCACCCCATTCTATACTGCTCCATCAGCTTCATGTTCTTGGTCTGGATACCAGTGCAGTGAACTGGGTCAAAAGCTATCTGTCTTGCCGTTCCCAAAGAGTTAAGTGGGCTGATTCCATCTCTGATCTTAGGCCCATAACTCATGGCATTCCACAGGGCTCCATTTTGGGTCCAATGGTTCTCACTATTCATTAATGAGTTACCCAGCTTTTGTGGAGGGGCTTCTGTACACCTCTATGCAGATGACGCAATCATCTGTCTCTCCTCTCCTGATATTGATCTGGTTAATAGAGAACTTGCCTCTGACTTCACTTGCAATCATCTTGTTCTTAATATGAAAAAAAAAATTAAAGTATGCTATTAACCCACTGACCCCCCTCCAAGCATACTCTCCCCCCTCTTAGCATTACCTCTCTTTCAATGGTGATACCCTTGAGTCTGTCCATTCCTTTAAATACCTGGGCATCACCTTGGACTCCACACTCTCCCTTAACACACATCTCCAACTTCGCTAAATCTCTAAACCAGAAACTAGGACTCCTCTGTCATATCCATCCCTTTCTCACCTCTGCCTCCTGCTCTAAGATCGCTTCATTGCCCCTTCTTTCTCTCCTAACTTATAGTACTCCTTTACTGATGTCAACAAATTTCTCTTCCCTGTCTCTCCTCTCCCAGGCTTATCATAGGGTGGAAAGGTTTATCTTGGGGGCTAATGCCCACACTCTCACCATTGTGATGTCCTCTCCTTGCTAGGCTGGTTACCATACAAAGCTAAACTGAGGTATTCCTCCATGAGTTTCATATTTAAGCTTGTCCACAAATTCACACCTTCTTGCCTCAGTGAGACTATATGCCTAAAACAAGCTCCACGTGCCCTCCAATCTGCCTCACTTCCCCTTCTCATAAAACCTAAATTGAGTCTCGCCGTCACCTAAAAGTCTTTCTTTTTTGCGGCTGTATCTGACTGGAACTCCCATCCTCCCTCCTTCTGTCCTGTCCTGTTCCTCTCTACCTAGGTTCCAATCTAATCTGCATGCCTCTCTCTCTCTCAGCCTCTGTATTGTGCTCCTGTTTCTGCTGATGCCATATCTATTTCTCTCTCTCTCTGCCCTAGTTCCTTCTCCTACTCCTACCTGACCCTTGAACCTTGCCTCTATTCCAGCCCCCTGTCCTTATCCTCTTTTACTACCTGTTCATTACCTGGCCCCATCCCCCAACCCATTATTTATCTTTCAGCTTATTGATCCGTGGCCTTTAGTCTCAGTTGTATATACCTTGTAATTATGATTTTATTGAAGTGTATATTCTAAGCTTTGTCATATTTTTGTATATCTTTTATGCTGTATGTCAATTTTTGCCATCTTGTGTTGATCTTCTGTATTATTGCACTCTTTCTGTACTGCTTGTTGCGACCCCAGGTCGACCCTGAAAAAGGGACTGTAATTGTCTCTGAGGACTTACCCGGTCACCAAAACTCAAATAAATAAATAAATACACTTCAGAAACATACACACCTAATGGGGTGAGCTTTAGGGATGACAACCCCTAGGAGGTGTCTGCCCCTGATTTGCGTTAGTGGTGGGGTTGGGGTTTTACAGTTGGAAACCCCAAAGCCACATTTTCCTACTTTTGTTGCTATAGCCTGAACCCTAAATGTTGCATTAATGCAGTTTTTGGCAAAGTGTACACACACACACACACACACACACACACGCAGTAGGACCCCCACAGATCTGGAATGACCAGTCAACTGAACTCCCCACCCTCACCCACCCCCCTCACCCAACTGCAGCCAATAGTGTTACCTTTAGTTCTTTAAATGCCTTCACAGAACAGCCGTTTCAAACACCAGTGGCAGCAGTGTCTTGTAAGCGCAAATGTGTGACCCTCTTGATCGAGACCAAGCTTGAAATTGTTGGTAAATTGGTGAGAGGTGTCAGCATAAGCAGTTTAGCTGATGAGTACCGGATCGGAGAAAGCACAGTGTGTGATATTGAAAGGCCAGAAAAAATAAAATGTTTGCCTCACGAGGTTGCAGGAGAGCGGTGCAGTGAAAAAGCGCTGCATTGTAAAGAAAGCAGATGATGAGGACTTTGACAAAGCATGCACCGGTGTTTTACACAGGAGTGGTGAAAGGGGACTCCAATAATTGGTGTTATCATAATGGGAAAGTCTAAGTTGCTGTATGGACAAATGTACTCAGACCGAGAAGAGACAGAATTTAAAGAGAGCTCTGGGTGGTTATTTTGATTCAAAAACAGACACGGCATTAGGCAGCTGGGGCTGCAGGGGGAATCAATGTCTACAGATACAACTGCCCCTGAAAATTTCAAACAAACATTAGAGGCATTCTTGGAGGAACACAGACTTAACCGCAACCAACTCTTTAACTGTGATGAGACCGGTCTTTACTGGTGTCTCCTGCCAAACAAAACCTTGGCTGATGGAATGGAGAAACAGGTTGAAAACTTTAAAAGCTGTAAGGACCATGTTACCCTAATGGCAACGGCCAATGCAAGCAGCGAATTCAGGCTCCCTCTGGTGTTCATACACAAAAGCAGCAAACCAAGATGTTTTGCCTCCCTGAATATGAACTCTCTCCCTGTCCATTACTACAGCAAATGGAGCGCATGGATGGACTGAAATATTTTTTCTGTTTTTGCTGTCACTTTGTCCCCCTTGTCCTCCTTGTCAAAGAATATCTCACTTCAAAATCACTCCCACAGCGTGCCATCCTATTAATGGACAATGCCTCTTCACACCCAGCTTCAAAGAGCTTGATAACAAAAGATGGGTGTTTTCAGTGTTTTCAAATTGTTGATCTGGCCAGGGAAGCACCTGCTGACAGTGGGAGTGAAACTGATGAGGAACAGGATGAGACAGCTGCAATTCTTCACAGTACAGCAGAAGAGTGCTTCACAACATGTGCGCAGTGGCTTGAGCAATAAGCAAAAGCCACTCCTATGAGTCTGATGTTGCTTCAAGACCTGCACACACTGGCTGTCAAAAAATGATTTAGCACACTAAAAAGAGCTCAATAAAACAGCTTTTCAAACCAGCTAATATTTGCTCTACTACTGAGTCTTAAAGACTATCAGCACTTTTTAATCAGCACATTTAAAGCACTACAATCACTTTACAGTGCAGGGCTTCAAACAGGCATGGGATAGGCATAAGGGAGCAATACAAATGACTATGAATAGATAGGCCACTGACAGAGCAAAGGCCGATGGCACATTTATAAGGTAGAAAAAGAAATGGGCAGACTGGATGGGCCTTGCGGTCCTTATCTGCGGTCAACTTCTATGTTTCTATGTTTCTATGTTTAATTAATCAATAAAGTACAGACAGTTGGTAAGACCACATCTGGAGTACTGTGTACAGTTCTGGACACCCCATCTCTGCAAAGACATAGACAGGGTGGAGGCTGTTCAAAGGAGGGCAACCAAAATGATGCAGGGTCTGCACCAGAAGACATATGAAGAAAGACTAAAGGAGCTTAAGATGTATAGCCTTGAGGAAAGGAGGGAGAGGGGAGACATGATAGAAACTTTCAAATACCTCAAGGGAATCAACAAAGTCCAAGAGGGTAGCATCTTTCAGAAAAAAAGATGTGCAAGAACAAGGGGGCACAATTTGAAGATAGAGGGGGGATGGCTCAGAGGTAATGTGAGGAAGTATTTCTTCACAGAGAGGGTTGTAGACACATGGAACAGCTTTCCCAAGGAGGTCATAGAGTCAAAAACAGTGGGGGAATTCAAGAATTCATGGGACAGACATAAGGCAATTCTAGTGGGGGGGTAGGAGGAAGTAGGCTGTTGGTTAACTAGGATCTGCAGCTTATCCATTAGATAGGGAAATGGGCAGACTAGGTGGGCCAAGCAGTCCTTATCTGCCATCAGATTCTATGTTTCTATTTGTTATCTATTGTTGTGTCCCTTAGTTTTTTATGGTACTTATTACTGTTAAATACAATATTTCACAGATATGAATTTTTCAAAGTTATGAACAGCTAATTTCCCATGCTGTTCATAACTCTGGGGTTCCACTGTATATATGTCTATCTATACAGTATGTGTGTGTATGTATATGTATCTACAGTATATATATATATATATATTCTTTGCAAAAAACTGCATTAATGCACCAGTTAGAGTTCAATTTGACACAACAAAAGTAGGAAAGTTGGGCGCTAGGATTTTCAACCCTAACTCTCCAGCCCACCCCTAAGCAACAAAAGGACAACACCAAACAAGCAACCTCAGACAGCCATTATCAGGTAAGAAAAACAACATACAGCTGTTTCTAGATGACTCAAATGCAGTAGCACTGATGTGCCACCTTCATGGATTCTTGTATCTCTGGCATGCACACTGCAAGACATACACACTCACCTGTTGCTGTGGATATAAATCCACGATACTCAAATCTCAACACTGCTTCTGTGTGCAGAAGCACAGGTCCCAGTAGTCACAGATATAAATCCACTATACCCAAATTACAAGAGCTGTTTTGCTTGCAGAAGCACATGCTCCTATAAGGGCAGCACTTCTCCAGCCTCAGGTTCTAATGCACACTGTAAGACATATACACACTTGATGGGCCTGCGCTTCTGCAGCCAGTGGTGTATGATATATACTCCAACTTCTGACTGCAGAAGCGCAGGTGCCACAAAATCCATGATACCAGAATTGCAACACTACTTCTGTCTGCAGAAGCGCAAGCCCCTGAGGGACTTGTGCCTCTTTAGCCACAAGTGTAAGACATACACATTGACTTCTGGCTTCAGAAGGGCAGGTCCCTGTGGAGCCTGCAGGTATGCAGATGGAAGTAATGTCACAATGTGGGTATAATGGTTTCAGCAGCATATCTATACATTGTTAAAGGGGTAGTGTTATGCAGATGCATATAGAAAAGCATACACTAAAACATCATGCTGTCTAGCAAGGTACCTTGAACAGCATGCATGAGTACAGGGGAGTCAGCCATGATGCGACACAGTAATTTGCAGTAAATGACAAAAGGATGTAATGGCCATATAATTATACCATTTCCTGCAGAATACTGCAGCATCATTGTGTTGCATCCTGGCTGGCACTACTGTACCTCTGGCTGCAGAGGCACAGGCCCGCTGGGGCCTGTGATTCTGCAGCCACATGTACTCATGCACACCATGCACCATACACACACAGGTGTGGCTGCATAAGCACAGGTCCCCCTCCTGCAGGGCCTGTGCTTATACAGTCACAGATACTGTACAAATCCACAAAGGTAGCACATCAGTGCCACTGCATTTATATCATCTGGAAACAGTTGTATGTTTTTTATCTTAGCTGATGATGAGTCTCTGTGGTTGCTTATGTGATGTCTTTTTGCTGCTTTGGGGGGTGGGAAGTTAGGGTTGGAAACCCTAAGACTACATTTTCCCACTTTTGTTGCATTAAGTTTAACATTAACTGGTGCATTAAAGCAGTTTTTTTTTGCAAAGTTTTTCCTTTCTTTTTGAGATAGTGGAATCATGTCTTCAATTCATGCAGGTCTCTTTAGGACCTGTGTGACCAGATGCAGATGTGCAGGGCTTTTGGGGCCTTATGCCTAGGAAAGATGGATGTGAAGAATTCACAGGGCTGTCTAGTGGGCTGCAGAAGCAAAGGGTCCACTGGGCCCTGTGCTTCCATGTGGCTGCAGATACAGATGCTCAGGACAAAGAGTCTATTTCTCAGCCAATGCAGAGGGCTGTTTGGCACCTACGTTTATGAGGTGGTGTGAAAAAATGGCTATGTTAAAAGTTTGGCATCATCGTATTAAAAATTAATAAAGTTATGAGTGAATGTTGAAATAGTTCAACATTCACTCATAACTTGGTCATTTTACCATATTGTTGAACCAAATTTTCAGCATAGCATTTTTATGACTCCACCTCCTGAATCAGTTAGGTGAAAATAAAAAAAAAAACACCAAAACATAATTTCATGCCACTGGTACAAAAACACATTTTGGCCAGGATTTAAAAAAAAAATGTGTAAAAATATTAAAAACCAATAAAGTTATGGTTAAAAGTTGAAATACATTAAACTGGACTTACCTTATTTTCCATATCGCAGTTGCTATTTTCAGCAGCAAGACATGTTTTCAATGAGAGTGGATCTAAACTGTGGGACATGTTCAGGTGAATGAGGGTGAGGAGGTTATGAGGTGGTGGGTGCTGAGTTGGGTTGTTGGTGGGTGGGTGGAGGACTTGGGAGATCAGATAACCAATGGACCATTTTTTTTCTCTACAGGTTATTTAAAAAAAAGACATAGAGATATTGTTTTTTTTTTTGCAAGTTTAACATTTGTATTGGCTCTGACGCTGGGGATTGGGCACCCAGTGACAGCTAAACTCTATGTGGCACTTGGGGATGGGCATTCCTGTGTTGTCATCTAAGGATTTTTTGGGGGGAGTTGACCTGGGGGGATGGGGTTGAGCAGGGGGTGGGCACCCCAGTCCTTTTTATTAATTTTATTTATAAATATTTCAGGGAAGGACAGGGGAGAGCTAGCTGATCTGGGAGGGGGAAGGAATAAAAAAATTAGACAGACAGACAGACAGCTAGACAGATAGATAGATAGATAGATAGATAGATAGATAGATAGATAGACAGACAGACAGACAGACAGATGAAGTGAGGAGAGAGAGAGAGAGAGAGAGAGAGAGAGAGAGAGAGATTGTGACTGCTGACTCACTGTTTAAACTGAAGCCGGCAGCACTACTCCAGCTGTGGCTTCACAAGTCAAGAAAATCCTGCTGTTCTCATACAGAGAATGCAGGTAAACAGCTCCTCTTGCTAAGCTGGGCACCCTGGATTTTGGGGAGCCCAGAAACAATATTTCTGGAGTTGTTTTAAAAAAATAACAATACCAGAATCAAGCTTAACTGATCCTGATTAGCTAGGTTCAGGCATTTGTGTTTTGAAAATGTTTTTATGTATTTTCCTTGTTTTTTAGTTCGGGGGGGCTGATGCCAATGGGGATTGGGCCCTGTTGGCAAAGAAAGTGTGTGGGGTGGGGGAACATGCCGACACGGGGGATTGGCCACCCCCAATGTCAATATGGGGATTGCATTTGGTGGACGGCAGGAGCTGCCATGTTTATTGAAAAGTTTCACCAGGGAAGGCATGTTGGGGAGGCATATCATCTGCCACTGCATGACGAGGTTGTCTCTGATTGCAGCGGCAGATTTCTTTCAACTTGGTGGCACTTTCCATAATTTCCGCCTCAGTGCTAGCATGCTCACTAATTGGGGGATGAGGGACGCACCTACTAAAGCATGCCCAGCATTCGCCAACACTGACTCACCCCTCAGTGTGGGACTATCGCAAGATGTTGCTTGCACCTGCGTGCAAGACAACATAAAAAA
This sequence comes from Neoceratodus forsteri, assembly GCA_016271365.2. Lineage (NCBI taxonomy): Eukaryota > Metazoa > Chordata > Ceratodontiformes > Ceratodontidae > Neoceratodus > Neoceratodus forsteri. Next base: position 1,025,689,483 of record CM028130.1, on the reverse strand, counting down.
ATATGGATACTGATAACTGGGAAACATACTGTGATGATACTAGTGTAAATGTAATTGATCTTTTTCCTACAAATTTGATAAAAGATGAGATAAAAGCATTTAGATCCTAATAAATCACCTGGATATGATAATATTAGTCTTATTTACTGCTTAACATAGCGGACGTTATTTGTAGTCCAGTAAGCAGTATATATAAATCTTGTTTTATGAATGATGAAATACCATATGATTGGAAACACACAATAGTTGTCCCAGTTCATAAAAAGGGTATTAGGGATGAACCATCAAATTGTCGGACAATTAGTTTGACCCCTATCACAGGAAAAAATAATGGAAAGGATAATAAAAAATTATATTACAAATAAGCTGACTGTGGAGGGTACGATTGATCCCACACAATTTGGCTTTGTTAAAAACAGGTCATGCCTCACAAACTTGGTTGCCTTCTATGAACAAATTAGTGAATTACTTGATTTATTTATACCATGTGATGTGGTCTATCTTGATTTATCTAAGGTCTTTGACAAGGTGCCACATGACAAGTTAAAACAGAAACTGGGTAACATAAATATTGATGGCAGGACACTAACATGGATTAAAAATTAATTATATGGAAGGACACAAGCGGTATATATTGGTGATACTGCATCAAATAAAGTAAATGTTGTGATGCTTGGCCAGCTGGTTATGATTGTTCTATGATATTTGTAGTATCAAAATAGTATGTGATTTGTCTCACATAAGACAGCCTGTGCTCCTGGGTGACCCCCTCCTCCAGATTTCAGTGAAATTACAGGATATATATTAAACCAGGAGATCTCTGTAATGTAATTAACTTCCTTGAGACATTGCATTTTATGACTTTTTTATGACCTGTTGCTGTTCTGAAGCTGGGAAACTAAAACATATATTTTATGACTTCAGAAACAAGACATCATTAAGCTGATTCCTGTCAAGCTATCTTGCACTTAGGTGACAAATTGCAGGGTTGTAAACTTCCAAGGAAAGGCTTGATCAAAGACTCATAATTTGGGAAATTAGTTTTTGCTGATGTCACCTTATTTAATATAACTCCTGATAGGACATCCTGTTTGTATAGTTTTTATATTCAAAAAGGCGGAGCTAGATGACTCACTGAAGGGGTGTGGAGAGACACAGTTTAAACTAAGACTTGTGTCTGATCTTAGTGACGTACCATCTTGGGACTCTAGACAGACATAGCTATCTGATAGAACTATAAGCACTATAGAGGCAATACATTAGATAGGAAAAGTCTAAATGTCTAAATGTATTGTGGTAGGAGTTTTTGTTTTGTACTTTTCCTTGTTTTCTTTTAAGTGATTGCATGCTCTTTGATATATTGTCCTGTGTTTACATTTTTCATAGTTTTTATCCATTTTTAGTAAATATATTATTTGAAAGACTGCCTTGGGTTGTCTGCCAGTTTTGTTTTTTTTTGCATGTAACTTATAGATGGTTAAGTCTGACAACTGTTAAAAAGCTTGATGGTGTTACTAAACTGGGAAAAGGTAAGACTATAACTAAGGTCTTTTATAGAGTTTTAAGGGTTCATTTTGGATACCCGGTTAGGTGCCCTTAGGTGAAAGATATATTGCATCCCCAAAGAGAATATTATCTGAGCCTGTACATTTTGGTATGCTAGCATAAGGTTCACAGTTTGAACCCCCCCAGAACTTGAGACTAAAGGTGATTTGGGCCCAAAAGCAGACAGGAGGGTTACCCTGTCTGTTACCTGTTCACATTACTGCCCTCGGAGGTTGGCACTGTGGGAGTAGAGGGCCTGACCTGCTGAGTATGTTTGAGACAAACGTCACAAGTGGTGTACCCCAGGGTTTGGTGCTAGGACAAACACTTTTCACATTATACATTCATGATCTACATATGGATACTACTAGCACAGTGTCCAAATTTGCATGTTAGGTGGGCCTGTCTTAAATAATAGCGACATAACTAAAATACTTCATAGTTTAGAAATGAGAAGAAAAAGAGGTGATCTGTTGACATTATACAACTTACTAGATGACAAACATTTATGTGCAGAAGTCGGCCTTTTCATTAAGAAAAATGGTTAAAACTCAAGAGGGCATGGGAAAGGACTGATGGGAAGAAGGTTCTGGACTAATCTTATGGGTTCATACTTCACTGTGAGTGTGGTGGAGTTATGAAATGCAGTAACTGAAAATGTGGTTGAATCTCAGAATAAAAGAGTTTAAAAACTATTGGATATCCATCTGCTCAAGGCCCAAAATGATACCACTATGTAGTGGGGGAATAGGCTCAAAGGATCATTTGAGCCATTGCTATTCCATATAAAAAAAAACCTTAGTAAAGCTTAATAAGTTTGGTAAAAATCGGTTTGGCAGTTTAAAAGTTATAAATTAGTGAAATTACATAAAATCCCCAAATCCCCAAATTCAGCACTTTTACATAGATACATAGATACATAGACAGTGTCGGCAGATAAGGGCCTATGGCCCACCCAGTCTGCCCATTTGAGCATGTAAGTTCAATTTATGTTTTCTTAGAAGTCTGTTGCCCCTTACCCCTGACCTCCAGAATTCCTTTATGTCTATCCCATGCATTCTTAAATCCCGTGATTGTTTCAGCCCCCACCACTTCCTCTGGCAGGGTGTTCCACTTGTCCACCACCCATTCTGTGAAGAAATTCTTCCTCATGTTTCCTTTGAATCGCCCTCCTCCAACTTCATCCCATGCCCTCTAGTCCTGGAACATCTTTTTCGCTTAAAAATAGTGTATTCCTGCACCCTGTTCCTCCCTGTGAGATACTTGTATGTCTCTATCATATCCCCTCTCTCCCCTCCTCTCCTCCAGGGAGTACATGTTCAGTTCCTTCAACCTGTCTTCATAGGACTTGTGATGCAATCCATGCACCATCTTTGTTGTCCTCCTCTGAACCTTCTCTACCCTGTCTATGTCCTTACGTAGGTATGGTCTCCAGAACTGTACACTGTACTCCAGGTGGGGCCTCACTAGTGTCTTGTATAGCGGAATTATGACCTCCCTTTTCCTGCTGGTGATGCCCCTGCCTATACATCCCAGCATCCTATTTGCTTTACCTTCTGCCTTATCACACTGTTTCCCTACCTTGAGGTCATTAGAGATGATAACCCCAAGATCCCTTTCCTGCTTGGTGCATGCTATATCCTCACCCCCCCAAATGATATATTGTGCCAGGGTTTTTGTGCCCCATATGCATTATCTTGCACTTCTTTGCATTGAATTTCAACTGCCAAACCCCTGACCATTCTTCAAGTTTCTGCAGGTTCCTTCTCATTCTGTCTACACCCTCTGGTGTGTCTACTCTGTTACAGAGCTTTGTGTCATCAGCGAACAGTGAAATTCTGCCTTCTAGGTCCTGTGCAATGTCACTGATGAAGATGTTGAATAGGACCGGTCCCAGCACTGATCCCTGTGGTACCCCACTGGTCACTCTTCCCTCTGTGGAGTGACAGCCATTTACCACCACCCTCTGTGTCCTGCCACCCAGCCAGTTACCTACCCACCACACTACTGTCCTGCCTACACCCATATTCCCCAGTTTGTGTAATAGTCTTCTATGTGGAACAGTGTCAAAGGCCTTGCTGAAGTCCAGATAGGCCATGTCCACTGCCCTCCCCTGATCCACCTCCCTAGTCACCCAGTCAAAAAATTCAATGAGGTTGGTCTGACATGACCTCCCCCTGGTGAAACCATGCTGCCTTGGGTCCTGTAGTCCATTGACAACCAGATGTTCCACCAATCTCTCCTTCAGTAGTGCTTCCATGATCTTCCCCACTACCGAGGTGAGGCTGACTGGTCTGTAGTTCCCTGCTTCCTCTTTGCTCCCGCTTTTGTATAAGGGGACTACATCTGCTGTCCTCCAGTCTTTGGGTACCTCCCCTGTTTCCAGTGATCGGCTAAACAGGATAGCCAGAGGTTCAGTCACCACCTCTCTTAGTTCTTTAAGGACCCTGGGGTGCACCCCATCTGGCCCCATTGCTTTATCAACTCTTATTACTTCCAGTTCCTTCAGGACTCTTTCTCGTGTAAAGGAACTTGTGTCCATTTCTGCACCATTCTCACCCCTTGTACTCCCTTCAGACCCATTACCCTCCTTTTCCCCAGTAAAGACTGAGCAGAAATACCTGTTCAATATGTCAGCTTTACTATTGTCATCCTCCACGCGGCCCCCATCCTCCCCCTTCAGTCTCACTATCCCTCCCTTTGACTTTCTTTTCTCACTTATGTACCTGTAAAAGGTTTTGTCCCCTCTACCCACTGATTTTGCAATGTGTTCTTCTGTCTGAGCTTTGGCTTCCCTTACTGACCTCCCTGCCTCCCTTTGCTTCTCCTGGTACTTCTCCCTATCCCCTTCTACCTGTGTCTTTTTGTATTGCCTGAATGCAATCTTTTTGGCTTTCACTTTCTTTGCTACCTCTTTGGAAAACCATAATGGTCTCCTCTTCCTTTTCCTTTTGCTAACTTGCTTAATGCATAATTCTGTTGTTCTTGTAATCCCCATTTTAAATACTGCCACTGTTCCTCAACCCTGATTCCTGTCCCATCCCCTTAATGCCTCTTTCAAGTATCTCCCCATTTTCCCAAAGTTTGCCTTCCTAAAATCCAGGATACGTGTTTTTGTGTGGTTTGGTTCTGCTCTTTCTGTGATTTCAAACCACAATGACTGGTGTTCACTGTTCCCCAGGTGCTTCCCCACTGTTACCCCCATCACGCTGTCCCTGTTTGTGAGCACAAGGTCCAGTATTGCCTTCTGCCGAGTTGGTTCCATGACCAGTTGCTTGAGGAAGGCACCCTGAAGGGAGTCCAGGATAAATCTGCTCCTAGTTGATGCTGCTGCTGGGATGCTCCAGTCCGCGTCTGGAATATTGAAGTCTCCAATCTTACATAGATTCATAGATTGCCCATAACCAATGAGAAACTTCAATGATTTAAATATGAAACTTACAGGTTTGTTAGAGCCTGGTCTGGAATAGAGACTTTCCTATTTTCAAAATTCATTCTGTTGTTTTTAATTATATGGTTTCAAAATTTGACAGTGTGTGAACTGTTTCTCTCTTTTGAAAGAATAACTAAAAAATGCAAAGCTTTTTTCAGTTTTAATTGGTCATGAACAAGAATTTAAAAGCTAAAAATGTGAAAATATTTATTTCTACAGGGTCTCAGATGTATGGGGTTTCAGAAAACAGTTTAACAAGACATCTGAGCTGACTTTCAGCAGTACAGGTAGAAACAAATGCTTGGGGAACTTCCGGTGACGTCACCCTGATGATGGCCGCTTAGTTCTCATGCTCCATGAACCCCTCTGCCTTCTCCTGATTGATATATTTAAAAAACATAGATAAAAGTCTCAGGTTGCATCGGGAGAAAGTAATTAACACTAGGAATGGAAATTGCAAACCGGTTCTCTGCTTTATTACTGGCCCCCGACGAAATGGAGGGTGGCGTATCAGACTCGGGAGCCTCGGCCTCCTCACAACACACAGCTCAACTTAAAACTCCTTCCAGGCATGGAGCCCATTTTAAAAATAGCAATAAATCTAAAGGGGGTATGCCAGACACACAGACAAACCCAGCGATGGAGGGCAAGCTGGACAGAATCTTTACAGAACTCATGGACATAAAGTCGGAGGTAAATCTTTCAAAGAAACAGTGACTGAAATACAAGCAGATATTCAGGACCTGGAATCAAGGGTTAATGTCCTAGATCAATATCAGTCCTCTTCCTCCTCACAAATATCGCAGCTACAAGATCAAGTTAAACAAATAATCCAGATTTGCAAACTCACTACTGAGAGGCAAGAGGATTCGGAAAACCGGCACAGAAGGAATAATTTAAGAATTTATTCAGTGCTGGAGGGGGCTGAAGGGCGAGACATGGCAGACTTCGTGGAGACATTGCTGCGCACATCCCTGGTCCTTGATGTGGATTTCCCTATAGAGTTTGAGAGAGTTCATAGGGCATTGGGCCCCAGGCCCACCTCTACCTCAGCTCACCCATGTTCTATAATCATTCATTTCCTGAAGTACACTACTAAGGAGGCTATCTTAAAAAAAGCATGGGCTCAGAAGAAGGTGTTTTATGGCACCACCCGGATTTTTTATAGATAATGACTATGCTCCAAATACTTTAAGAAAACATCAGGAATATGTCCCCTTGTTCCAAGTACTCCACCTGAATAAGCTTAACTTCAAAACCCCATATCCTGCATCCCTGGTGGTCCAGTTTCCAGAAGGGCAAAAATCATATGGGTCAGCCTCGGAGGCCTTGTGGGACTTTAAGCAAAGACACCTCCCGATGCCATCCAGAACTGAATTCCCCAGGAGAGCTCCTGCTCGATCTTAGGATGGTACACACTTGGATCATGACCCTCAGTTACAGCAGGCCTTAGACTTTCTTAAAAACCTAACTCAACATGGCCTACCTGCAGAGTGAATCCTGATGCCTGGATAGATTATTTCTCCTTATCGTTGGACTTGGGTGAGTCCTTCCATTGCTGAGGTTGGGGGGGATGTTGGGCTGGTGGCTCACTTCCTGGCTGGGCATCCTGGCAGTTCTCCTGGGATGAATGAAGAGAGTGGTGTTGAATGGTTGACCTGGTGTTGGGCCCCCTCGGAGTCTTAACTCCACCTGATTATTAGAATACCGCTCCTTAAGTGGTCGGGGGGGTTCCCGGAAGTAGGACCTGAACACACTTGAGAAATTAAACCCACCATACTATAATTAGTGAAGGAGGTTGTTCACTTCCCCATGACTATAATAAAATAGGAATGGGGGATTTCACTCTCCCCCATACTTTGGAACCTGGTCGGGGTTGGTCCTTGAGCCTTGGCGGCCTCCCCTTCCCGAGCTGTCTTAAATTAATGGATCTTATTCACACACCATGGCACCCCCCCAATGTAGGGGAATCTGAGTCCAATAAGTTTGGTGAGCTTGAAGTGATAGAGGGTTCCGGGTTCTCGTCTAGGGTGTAGGCTCCGGACGGTTCCCGGGTTACCTTGCCTTTATGAGCCTGACTCTGTTAATGGTGTGTGGGATCATATATGATGATGGTCTGTTCCAGTTGGGGTGGGCCGCCGGCCCTGGGACTGACCACAGTCAGATTGCTGGAAACTACGGGGACAGTGTATAGCAGTTGTGGTCTGGCTTCCCGGGACCTTTTTCTGGTTGATTCTGGATGGCTTGGGACACTTGGGGGCCCCCACCAGATTTGAATTTGAATGCTTGAAAGTTGAGTAAACAACACTGCATTATTGGGAAACAGGGGGGACCACTGGGGTGCTTTCCCGGGGGGGGGGTTGGGCACTGGCGAGATGGCCCTTCGGCCTGTCTGGTGGAAGGTAGCGTCCAAGGAGCCAGATAAACTATTAAGAGAATTTGAGATCACCCAAGGAGATTGCCTTGAGGCCCTCGGACGTCCGACTGTAGCCTGAGTGGACACTTATGAAGGCCACCATTGGTTCATGCACATATTATTTTGGGTCTATTTAGTTTAATTCAAATACGATATCTGATCAGATTTATGTTTTAATCCCAGAGATTGTGATGGTGGATTCATCCAGTTTCTGATTTATGGAATAGACTGTTCATATGTTTGGATAAATCCTAGTAATCTTTTTAATATTAGTTGTTTTCAAAGAGGGGTTGCACGGGAGTGGCAGGGTCTGGGGTGCTGCACCTTAGACAACCCTATATTCTTCCTATATATCCTAGACCACATTGGTCAATAATCCCTAGCTTTTAATTTTTATTTCCTCTATTGGTTCCCCTACCCCTTCCTTACCTCATTTTGGGTCAAAGGTGCCCAGAGGGAGCCCCTGGCTGCACCTCGAAGTGCTGCTCCCTCGGCAGTTTTCACTGCCAGCACTAGGTTGGCTTAGAATAGCCACCTACAGTTTGGAAGTCACCATTGTAAATAGTTTATTGTTATCAAACATGAGGTTACTTTCATCTCACCAGCTTCCCAGTTGGGAACAGGTTGAGGCTATTTTGTTATTTTTCCAGGACTGGGACATTTTCATTGAACAAATTATAGCACGAAAATTTGGGAAATGTGTTGAGGGGAAGGGGCGGTGGGGGGGGACCAGGGAAGGTGAAATACTTAATCTTACCCATATATGAGTAAGTCCTTAAGAATACTTTCACACAATCTGAATGGTTTGACCGGCCCAATGAAGAGGTATAGAACTATTAAGGCACTTAAGAAATTTAATGCTGAAATACTTTTACTACAAGAGACTCATCTTAATTCTAGTGAGCACCAAAAACTACTTAAATTTGGATTCGAACAGCTATAAGAATCAGCCTATCATAGAGGGAGATCTAGAGGGGTGGTTATATTGATCCCCAAACATTCTTCTTTTGTTGTCTCCGAACACTACTCGGATCCTGAAGGAAGGCTAGTTGTGATGGTGGGTACACTTCTGGATCAACAATATACTATAGCAAATATATATATATATCTCCTGGGCAGTGATGCTTCATCTTTCCAACAGCTATTTGATAAGATCCTGGATCTTAAGAAAGGAGTGCTGATCTTGGGGGAAGATTACAGTTGTCTGCTTAACCCTTCAAGAGACACGTCGGCTTCAAAACTCCCTCCGCAGACATCAGGCCAATGCCACCTGAGGAAATTAATTAGGGAAATGGGGCTGGTGGACACATGGCGTCATCAACACCCTACAACAAGGAAATTTACTTTTTATTCTCATGCCCATAAGCATTATTCCCAATTGGATTATCTCTGTATTTCTAAGGAACATTTGGATCAGGTTTGTGGGGCTGAGATTCACAATATATGTTTATCGGATCACGCCCCAATAACTTTGGAGTTGGAGACTCGGGGAGAGCGGAAAAATACCTATTGGTGACTTAATAATTCCCTTTTGTAGGACCCTGAATGCAAAGAATTAATAAAAACTAAAATAGCAGAAATACTAGATGATAATATTAACCCACAGTCCCCACCTCAATTAATCTGGGATACTTTGAAAGTAGTGCTTAGGGGTTATATAATAGCATATGCTTCCCAAAGAAAATGCAGGATAGAGACTAATCTACAGCAGCTACAGGATAAACTTAGCTTTTTGCAATCTGCACATATGCAAGGTGACAACTCCCTAACAGATCAAATAACTTCCACAAAGCACTCCACACGGAAAATACTCACGGCTAAAACAGAGCAGGCCTTACTCTGGCTTAGACAGCGATATTACGAGGGAGGCCCTAGAGCTTCTAGGATTCTTGCACATAGATTTAGGAGACAGATTCAACAAACAACAGTTACTAAAATTAAAGATCCCCAGATGGGTTCGCCATGCCTCACAACTTCGGCTATAGTTGCAGCTTTTAGATCTTATTATGCTAAATTATACACGGTAGAGTCTTCAGCAACAGAAATAGAGATAGACGCCTTTTTATCAGGCCTGAACCTTCCACAGCTCACAGAAGAGCAAAGACGATCCCTGATTTGTCCTATTACTACCTTAGAAATAAAGGATATTATAACAAATCTTAAGAATGGCAAAAGCCCTGGCCTGGACAGTTATGAGGCAGAGTTTTATAAAGTTGCCTGGGAATGGATTGAGGATCCACTTACAAAAACCTTGGCGGACAGTCACTCTAAGGCGGTGTACCCCTTGTCCTGGTCACAAGCCATGATATCTGTGATTTTAAAACCAAGGAAGCCCCTTCATTTGTACGATTCTTACCAAGCAATCTTGGTGCTGAACCAAGATTATAAGACATATGCAAGTATAGTAGCCCATAGGATGGATGATATGATCCCTTCGTTGATTCATCTGGACCAGGCAGGCTTTATTCCTACACAACAAACCTCAGATAATATTAAAAGAACCATATATTTAATTGAACATGCAAACTATTCTCAGACCCCATTATTAATATTAGAATTTGATGCCCAAAAGGCATTTGACAGGGTATTTTGGGAATTTTTGTGGAAAACTCTTATTAAACTGGGTTTCCCTTCGGGGTTCATTAATAATATTATGGGCATTTATTCAGCTCCTTAGGCGGTGGTTAAGTTTAATGGCTCTTGCTCCTCAAGATTCTCACTTACCTGAGGTACAAGATGGGGTGCCCCCTCTCCCCCACCTCTTTGCCATATACGCATAACCTCTGGTGCAGTTCCTTCGATAGTTGGAGAGGGTGGGAGGATACCAGATAGGTGACATGGAGCATAGGGTGGCCTTGCATGCTGATGACCTCCTGCTATATGTCACGGACCTAGAGGTCTCCCTCTCGATTCTAGAGCAGGCTTTGACATTAATCGAGAAAATTTCAGGGTATAAAATTAACACTCAAAAGACTGAGACCTTATATACAGGGGAATATATTTCAAGATCAATACAAGACAAGCATCAGTATAATTGGAAATGTAAATCAATTAGATATCTAGGAATTAACACATCAGGGAAACCAGAGCAGACCCTCCCCATGAATTATGATATATTGTTTAACCAGGTTAAGCAGGATCTTAAAACTTGGATCCATCTTCCAATATACTTATTAAATAGGGTACAGGCAGTTCAGATGAACATATTACCTCGTCTGCTGTACTTAATGCAGACAATCCCCCAGATGTTCCCTAAGAGAGGAGAGAAGAGATGGAATTAGACTAATATCAAATTACCTTTGGCAGGGAGGCAGGCCTCGTATAACATTAGACAGACTCCAGGTCCCTAAAGAAAGGGGAGGGCTGGCCCTGCCTAGTTGGTCAGGATATGCAGTGGCCACTTTGCTGGCCCATTCTAGAGAACAGTTTTATCCTGTTAGAAATGGTCCTCAATGGCGAGGGATTGAGCAGGCTCTATTGGTTATTCAATTAAACCAGTCAATATACACCTGCCACCACCTCTGGGCTCTTTGGAATCGAAGATATCAATATAAGTTCGAAGTTACCTTTGGGGTTGGACTAACTACCTCACCCAACCAGTTAATCAATTTGGTGCTCGCTGGATGAGAATACCCTGGCGGAATCAAGAGTTCGCTCCCGATAAACTGGATAGGGCTTTAAAACATGGGATGACTGGGGACTAAGGTATACTTACCAGTTCTATTGTATTGGGCAATTTAAAACATTCCTACAGTTGCAAGATGAGTTCTCTGTCCCCAGTGGGGACTGGTTTAGATACTTTCAGATGCGTCATTTCTGCAAGTCCACTGTGGGCGTGGAAGTGGATCAGGGGAGAGTCCCACCCTCATCTTTCTCCTGATGGCGGTTCATGGGGAACCAGCCCCTAGGCACTTGATATCCAGATTTTATCTGGTAGACAGACAGAGACCTGGAGACACCTGGCAAAGGGTACATGGTACTTGGGTGGAGGAAATGGGGATACACCTCTCTGATAAGGAATGGTTGTGGATATGGAGGAGACAGCACAGAATCACAGGATCATACAACTGGTGAGAATTTGGTTGGAAAGTGGTGTCATGATTTTTTCACACCCCACAAATAACAGCTAAATTTTTGCCTACATGTGACGCTTCTTATTGGAGAGGATGTGGTGTGGAAGAAGCTAGTCACACACATATATTCTGGAGTTGCCCTGTGTTAATACAATATTGGCAGGGGATGGAACAGGTTCTGTTAGCTATATGTCTGGAACTTTCCCCATTGACCCCAGCAATGGCTGTGCTATTATTCTTCCCTCCTAAGTTTCAACATTAAATCTAAAATATATATGGCCTCAGTGCTACTATCCGCAGCCAAGAAGGTTATTACTAGGAACTGGTTGACATCAAATCCCCCCACCCTTAGGGCATTGGAGGACCTGCTTTATGAGATCTATGTCATGGAACACATGACAGCTAAAATACAATGAAGGTCTCCACAGATTAGGGGGATACTGGACTGTATGGTGGATGGGAGTAGTGGGGCACAGACCGGATCTGGTTCCATAACTGACCTAGGGATAATTGGGAAATATTTTTATCCAGGTGATACATTTAGAGTTTATTTGACTAGCAGACGGTCAGCCGATATATGTTGTACTTGCTTTTGAATGGATGATGGATGTCCTCTCCCTTGGCCCTACCTCCAATCCCCTATCCCTCTTTCTGATACCTTGTTTTAAATGTACTTCTGTATTACATCCTCTGAAATTGTAATACATTTGAAAATGTATTTATCTCTGCTAATGTACAATGATATCACTATTTCCCATTACCTGGAACAAAACAATAATAAAAAATAAAGTTAAAAAAAAAAAGAAACAAATGCTTGGGATTGCATCAAAAACTCATCAGTTGGCTTTAACAAACTCAGCACTGGTAAGACACACACACAAAAAAAACACCAAGAAAAAAATACAGTAGTCAGAAACATGACTAAAAAATAGAAAAACTTGTTCTTTTTTCCCCTTGATTTGTGAGTTATATGGGGAATTGTAAAAACTTTAACAAAAAATGAACTATGCTCTACATGAACAAAATGTTTGAAGCCTCAAAACATGAGAAACAGTTGAGAAGACAACCAAAAAATCCATCTCATGTATTTTGTATTAAAATTAAAATCATACATGAATAAAATAGTAGGAAAGTTATGTCTGGCTGTCCCAGAGGCACTGAAGGGTTGAAGCACTTGATGCCACACCTCGTGATACGCCAGCAACCTGGGTTTGGGAGTGAGCCTGGGTTGTTGGGACTGGCGGGGGGGGAAGGCGAAGAGCAGTATATAGCTGCCGTGAGGTGGATCTCCTCTCCCGGGGAGGGATAAGGGGTTTCCCCAGCCCTTGTCTGCCACCTGGTGGAGGATGGATGGATGGCAGTTCAGGCTACAGGAGGCCTGGCAATTGCCAGGAGTGGGACAGAAGGGACCAAGTTGGCACGTGGAGTGTGTGTGTGCCTCCACATGTTTGCTGGGGTCCCAGGAACCTACGGGGAGAAAATGGGGGAAAAAAGCCAAAAATGCATATAGAAAAAAAAAAGCTATGTCTCACCTTCTGCTTCATACAGGGCTCCTTGGGCCCTTCAAATCCTGCTTCAGGTCCTGTGTAAAGCAGACTAGGATTCGCCTTCTACTTTATGCAGTGTCCAAAGTGCTCTTTCTGATGCAAGTAACAACTCTAGGTTCTGAAAAAGCAAGGAAAGTGCTTGCAAAAAAAATATGTTAATGTGTACCTTAGGGTAACAAATTCAAAACAGGAGGTAAATGTGTTGTTGGGGATCTTTCAACCCTAACATCTACCCCTCTCCAGCCCCTAGCCTCCTGACCCAAGACAAAGCTACAGGTCTAGGGCTGTGCCCCATGGGTTTGCTGCTTCAAGCTACAGGTTTGGTGCCCTGTATATAGCAAGTTATGACTCATCTCCTAATTTGTTGGTTATGACTAATCTGCTTTGGCATGGTCTGCAGAGTAATAATCATCTATAGAATGAAAAGAGCCTTTTCCTGGTCTTTGCTACTGTACCTTGATGTTAAGAAAGCATTTGATTGGGTGGAGCAGCCCTGCCCGCTCACTGCTCTTACGAGGTTTAACTTTGGTCCTGTATTCTTACAATGGATATACAGCATGTACCAAGAGGCTAGGGCTTCTGTCTCAGGCAACAATGTGATGTCTCTGTCCTTCCTGCTTAACAGAGATGACCACCAGGGTTGCCCCCATTCCACACTTTTGTTTATTCTAGCCCTGGAGCCAAAAACAAAGAAAGAGCAAACCTAAGTCTGTCAAGTCTGTTTTGTTCTTACCTACAGTAACCCACATCCTCATCAGCTTAATGCTGTGCATGCATTTCTGCAAACCCTAACTGCAGTGCAGCCCTCTTTCCCCTTCCTGAATAACCTTGCATTTTAATCAGACCCATATATCTGTCATATCTGTCCTACATCCTCTTGAAGCCCTCCACCATTTTTATCTCTAGCAGCTGCCCTGGCAAGCTGTTTCACCCACCCAATGCAATTTTCATAAAGAAATGCTTCCTCACAACTCTTTTAAACTCCCCCCCATCATCTTGTACCTATTCCCCCTTGTGGTTGATGCCTTAAAGTGCTCAAAAAGTTACTGTCTGTCAACCTTGTTGATACCATTCAGGAATCTGAATGTTTCAATCATGTCCCCTCTTCTCCCTTGGTCTCCAAATAGTACATGTTTAGACTGCTTAGCCTGCACTTCTGCTGCTTTATTTATTTATTAGCTTTTTGTAACCAGGTAAGTACACTAGGCAAATAACCTGTCTGTTTTCAGGTACGACCCGGGAGAGTACAAACTGCTAAATATAGCAATGATGACAGTAAAGTATCACAGTGACAATCAATTGGAACACAATGAGGATAACTGTCAGGACAACAATAAGTCAGCATTATAGATCACAGAAATTATACAAGACACAGATAACTATAAAAAAAACAAGTTAGAGTAGAATGACAACTACAGCATGATAAGCAGATTGCACGTCAAATAGCCTCACTAGGGGAGAGAAAAATGCACAGGTATACAATATACTTAAGTTATACATTACAGTCATGGGCATCTACACATCTGGCAACAAACACAGAAAGTTAAGTGCAGTCACAGTTACCGAGAGCATAGAGGTAAGAAAACAAAGAATGCTTAAAAGTAAGGTGAGATGAAGAGTTCTTAACATGTAGGGGGAGCGAGTTCTGGAACCTAGGTGCAAGGTAGGAGAAGGCTTGCTCACCCATTTTCAATGAGCAGGGCCGAACGGAGAGCAACGGGAAGGAGGAGGACCTAAGGGAGCGGGAGTGTGAGACAGGGGTAAGCATGTCACCCAGAGTGGTGGGGCAAGGGGTTCTAGTCAGGGAGTCAACAAAACAACCTAGGGCATAAGAATGGAGAGCATTGGGAGACATCTAGTTTAAGGCAGAATACAGCAGGCAATGATGGGTTAGGCGAGGAGCCAATAAGGCGAATCTACAGATATTGGTAAAGACGTGTCCCACTTGTGAAGAACCCCAGCATTGGCATGAGACAGTACAGGGAGGGCATATAGTAGTTGTTGGAGTAAAACACCTCTTGCTACAGAGATCCTAGCAGCCAGAGTGAGTGAGTGATGCACTCTATAGGCCGCACCAATCTTGGCGTTGACTGAGCAACTGACTTCATTGACATGAGCAGCAAAATCCAGTACTGTGTCTAGAGTAACCCCAAGATATTTGAAAGATAAAGTGTTAGAGAAAGCAGTCCCATCGCAGAAGTGGACCAGGAGCTTATGGGACTCCGTGGGTACTTTTCTAGTGGACCCAAAAAGCATGGCCTGGGTCTTAGCTATGTTTAGGATTTTATAGTTAGATGAAAACTGGATTGTAAGGACTGAAAGTCCTGAGAGAGATTTAGATTAATGTCCACAATAGACTTGGAGGCAGAGTAAAGCACCAGGTCATCCGCATACATGATTATGCTGCTGTGTGGAGAAAGGATAGGAATGTCATTAAGAAAGAGAGAAAAGAGCAGGGGACCAAGGATAAAACCCTGCAGAACCCCACAGGTGATAGATGCAGGGGATGAGAGAACCTTATAGAAAGAGACAGCCTGAGAACGATTATCAAGGTAGCTTCCAAACCAGGATAGGGTAGAGTCGGAGGCACCAAGAGATTACATCTTGGACAGCAGTAATGGGTGATGTACCATGTAAAATGCTTTAGAGAGGTCTAGGAACATGGCACCAGTTAGTAAGCCCTTGTCCAAATTACATTTGACATCGCTAGTAAACTGTGTAAGAGCAGTGGTTGTGCTGTGCCCAGCCCTAAAGCCATGTTGTGCAGGGGATTGAAGGTTAAAATTGTGAAGGTACTTAGAGACCTGACGATGAATTCGTTTCTCAAACAAAAGTGAGATGGGGCAGTAGTTAGACAAGATTTTGGCGTCACCTTTCTTGAACAAAGGTATAGTTCTGGCTGTTTTCCAGACCACAGGTACTGAGGCAGTACAGATAAAGAGGTTGAACAGCCTGGTGACTGGCACCACAAGACAAGAGGCAAACTGCCTAAGAATTCCTGGATGAATGCCATCAGCACCAGCGCTATCACTAGCAGGAATGGCCTTTAGTAACTTAAGGACATCTTGACACATGACCAGTGACAGCTCAAGAGTGGGGGGGGGTCAGTGGACAGTGGTGAAGTGGCAGCCTGTGGTGTGGGTGGGGGTGGGAAGTGTAGAAAAGAATGAGTTTAAGGCATTCACTATGGTGAGAGGGTGGTCACAGTGTGTATCATTTATATACATATCATTCGGTGTCATAGGCTTATTGTTCCCTAGAATCTCCTTAATTTGAGACCAGTAACGTTTAGGGTTAGAGGCAGAGGCACTGAGCAGATTCCTGTAGTATATGCTGTTTGCCAATTGAGTCTCCTTTATACAGGTGTTCTGAAGGGCCCTGTAGGCCTCAAAATCAGAAAGAAGAGAGGAGGACTTCCATGTTGACCAGAGGTTATCCCTTCATTTCAGATGCTGGAGTAGGGGTCGCTTGAGCCATTTGGTAACTTTCCCTTTTACCCTGTGCATGGTAACCAGAATGTGTAGGTTTTGTAGGGAGAGTATGGTAGCGTTGAAATATTCTGTTGCTATGTTGATATCATTGGTGATGTAGAGGGGAGACCAGTCAACCTGGTTAAGGTCATGAAGGAACGCACCAGTATTAAGCTTAGAGAGGTTGGAAAAAGATAAGACTTTAGAGGGGAAGGATGGAGGGGAGGTGCCACAAATGCAGTAAACTGGGCAGTGATCACTTATGGTGTCAGGTTGAACACCAGCAGAGGGGAAATACTCATTCCTATTTGTCAGTATCCAATCTACGAGAGTGTTGAAGGAACCACGACAAGAGATTCTAGTGGGGCCCTGTATGAGCTGAGTGAGATTGGCCTTGCTAGTCATGAAGGATAGGAGAGAGGAGCTGGGCCCAGCCCAGTCCAGTTTAAAATCTCCCAAGCAGATAATATCATTTTTCCCTGTCATGGCCGGCACATGTTCCAGGGTAAAAGGGAAATTCTTCAAGACCTATCCTGGAGTTTCTGTGTGGTATATAAACGCAAAATATATGGAATTTTTTAACACCCCCAAGCAGTAGAAAGGAATAAAAAACCTCACAGTTAGTGAGAGGGGGATCATGAATAATAGACACATTGAGATGGGCCTTGTAGTAAAGTGCCAAGCCCCCACCTCTTTTAGCATTAGAGTGATCCATTCAAAATAAATTGTAGTCCTGGAGGTGGCAGAGGGAGTCCTCAATGGAAGGTTTAAGCGAAGTTTCAGACAAGGCAAGGATATCAGGGCTGTTAGCGCATACCCAAGCCTCAAGTTCAGGGAGGTTAGCCATGAGACTCTTAATATTAAGGTGTGCAAAGGTGAAACCAGGTGATTGGGGCAAGCAATACAAAGGATGAGACTGGGTAGTATTAGTAGCAATGGTAGGACCAGGATTGGTATCCACATCCCCTGCAAGGGTAAGGGACAGTGTAACTATCCATACTGAAGCAGTCAAAAATGCCTGAGAGGTACACCCAGGGGAGATAGAGAACCTACACTGGATAAATCTAATTAATACTCCTACGTGTTTATAATTAAGCCCAGACTGTGGTACAGGGTTAGAAGTGGGGTCAGACAGTAGATTGGAGAAGCTGAAATTGTCAAGTGAGTACCTGGAGTGAGAAGAGGGGAACTCACCAGGACCAGTAAAAACTGATAGCAAAAACAGCGTAAATATTAAAGGCAGTAGGGGGTATATAGCCCTAGAATCCATGATGAGAGAATCATTTAAGTAAGGGGTACTTAGGGATGAGTGATATAGACTTGAAGAAGGAGAGGAAGAAAGAGAGAGGATTAAGTAAAAAACTGTCTCTAATGAGCACTGAGGCAGTGCAAGATATAAGGATCCCTGAGGAGTGCTGGTGACCTCTAGTGGATAATTAGCATAAAGTGCAAATGGGAAACCCGTGAGATAGACATGCGAGACTATACACTATATAAGTAACACCAGCTAAGGGTGGGAGGGTATTGGGGGGTGAGTGGGGAGCAGTCGTAAAGCGACTGCAGGATCCAAGTAGGCACTGAGACTAATCAATGCAGCCTGAGTCCCCCAGTTGTCGCCTGCACTTTTGGATCCAATTTAAAGATTTCAAGCTCCGAATTAAAAAGGCTTGCTGAGACCTAAAGATTTCTGCCTGTGGAACAGGTTTTAGGCTCCAAATGCAATACGTGCTGGCTTGAGGAGTTTAAAATTAATTAAGCTGCTGCCTCCAGTCTGCTTATGTATATCAAGCTCTGAATTAAGAGGCAAGCTGAGACCTAAAGATTGTAGCCTGTAGAAAAGACTTAGGCTCCAAATTCAAAACGTGCAGGATTGAGGAGTTTTTTTTTTCTTTTTTAAGAATTTCTAACCAGTTCAATTAAAGCTCAAACAACTGATATTCATAGAGTCCAGTAAATATGCCATCGGGGGTAACAGACTGTATACACCGAGCAGGTCCCCTTGCACAAATTGCCCAAGGAGCCAGCTGGCATTCCTCAATAAAAAAGGTGCCAAGTTTGAAAATCCAGGAACAAAGGAGTTGAATCATGGTCACAATAGGCATCCAAGCATACCTTGAAAAGGGTTGGAGGGACCACGAGGGCAGCTCTGCGGGTGGTCCAGACCTTGAGCACTTGAAAAGGGTTGGAGGGACCACAAGGGTAGCTCTGCGGGTGGTCCAGACCTTGAGCACTTGAAAAGGGTTGGAGGGACCACAAGGGTAGCTCTGCGGGTGGTCCAGACCTTGAGCACTTGAAAAGGGTTGGAGAGACCATGAGGTCAGCTGCTCGGGTGGTCCGGACCTTGAGCACATATAAATTCATGATACCCAAATTGCAACGCTACTTCTGTCTGGAGAAGAGCAGATCACCTTGGGGCCACTGCTTCTACAGCAACAGGTACACATGCATGCTGTATGACACACACACACACACATTCTTACTTCTGGGTGCAGAAGCACAAGTCCCTGTGGGTCCTGCACTTATGCAGCAGCAGATTAAAATCCACAAAGGTAGCATATCACTTCTACTACATTTGTGGTATGTGGAAGCAGTTGTATGTTTACCTTACCTGATGATGGCTGTCTGTGGTTGATCGTATGGTCTTGTCCTTTTGCTGCTGGGGGGGAGTTAGGGTTGGAAAACCTAAAACCACATTTCACTGCTTTTGTAGCATTAGATTGAACTCTGACTGGTGCATTAACAAAGGTTTTTTTTTGCAAAGAATTTCCTGTCTTTTTGAGATAGTGAAACTGTATCTTCATTCATGCAGGTGATGTGCATGAACAGATACAGATATGCAGGCGCTGCAGATTCAAATGCACAGGGCCAAGAGTCCATCTGGCTGTGGAAGTGCAGGTCCCTCTGGACCCTGCACTTCCATGCAGCTATGGGTACAGAGGTGTAGAGCCCTTTGGGCCCCATGCCAAGACTAGTCTTCTCTTCAATATATAAAAAACCAAAACAAGGCACTGTGTCAGCATGTGGTCTAAAAGCAAAACCAAGATTCCAAGGTACCAAGATGGGTCCCAGCTTTGCTAGTCTGTTTGTGGGTTGGGTGGAGAAATGCTTTTTTCTCTCTCATTTATAGGGACTGTGCCTGAACTCTACAAATGCTACATTGATGACTGTGTGGGGCCACCTCCTGCTCCAGGGAGACCCTCCAAGTTTTCCTTGACAAGTTTACCACGGACCATCCTTCCCTTCAATACACTGTTGAAGTATCCTCCTCTACACTGCCTTTTCTGGATATCCAGTTGTCAGTACAGAACTCTAGTCTGAAGACATCAGTTTATTACAAACCCACTGACTCTCACAGTTTCCTCCTCCACAGCTCCTTCCATCCTAAACATGTCAAGAATGGCCTGCCTTATTTACAGTTTCTTAGACTTTGCAGGTTAGGCAGTGAAGAGGATGATTTTGCTGAGCAGACCCAAATAATACATATTTTTTTTATCAACAGGGGATACCCTAAAAGCACAAAGGACAGAGCACTCTCCTGGGTCAGTAACATGTCCCGTAACCTTGACTCCCACAGGAAGGATACTGTCACAGAAGAACAACGACGTATTCCACTAGTGCTTCCTTTCCATCAGAGCACACCTTCTCTTCACAGGATCATCACCAGTAACTTTCCCATTTTGCAAACTGACCCTAACATTGGTGCTCCCTTTACAGAACCACCTATTGCCTCCAACTGCCAGCCACCTAACCTGTGGAATCTCCTGGTTAAAAGCAGCCTACCTACTCCTAACAGTTCCTCCCTCCCAGGTTACCAAACCTTGCAACAGAACTCGCTGCTACACCTGCAAATTTATTTTCAGTGTGACTGAAATTCGGGGGCCTACAGGTGTTTTTCACATCACCAAGGGGTTCTCATGCAGCTTCACTAATGTGGTGCATTGTATTCTTTGCAGGAAGTGAACAGCTATTTATATCGAAGAAATTGGTAGGCGCCTTGCTGACCGTTTCAGGGAACATTACAGAGCAGTCAGGAATAATGACACTGCTAAACCCATTGTATCCCACTTTATCTCCAGGGACCATAGTGTCAATGACCTTTCTGTTTGTGTCCTTCAGCAGGGCTTCTGGGATCCTGACCATAGAAAAAACATGGAAACCAAACTAATCATCCGCCTTGGCTCCCAGCAGCCCTCTGGTTTAAATGATAGACTTATTTTTCACTAACATCTTTCAGCCACCCCTTTTTTCCCTAAAGTCTATTTCTTTTTGGGAGTACACTAGCGCCTGAGTGAATGGACGGGTAGGCAAGACGGAGTTAATCACAATAAAAATCCATTTAAAAATATAAAAAAAACCTCTGACAACAGGTAAATTTGGGTGTGGGTTATTCCAATAAGTGCCAAGATCAACTGGTGTTAAGCGGGATGCAATCATTTAAAAGCTCCCGTGAAGTAACGTTATGTCACTGGGGATGATTAATGATGCGCAAGTGGGGGGCTCCAACCAATGGATGCCCACATAATATGGACATGACAGCTATCTGTTCTCTATTACAAAATATCTCAGTAGGGCAGTTAGAACTGAGACAAGATATTGCTGGCTTGAAATTGGTAGTTGATTCCATTAAAAAAGACTCTGAGAAGACCATCAACAGAATTGTGTAGGCGGAGACTAGACTGGTGGCTTTGGAGGAGTCAGCTTCTCATTTGGAAGAGGATTCTCTTTTTATGCATAGACAGTTTCAATTAATTTGGCAAAAAAATAGATGACTTAGAGAATCGAGGTCGCAGGAATAATTTATGTATAGTGGGTATACCAGAAGGGGCTAAAGGTTCTAACATCATTAACTTCTTACAAGAGTTACTTCCAAGTTTACTGGCACATGATTGGAGATGGCCACTAGAAATAGAAAGGGCACACAGATCTTTATCTCCTAAACCCAAACCTGGCTCCCCCCCAGACTCATAATAGCTCCCTTTCTCCGCTTGTCTATTAAAGAAGATATCCTGAGGTTGTCTAGGGAGAGAAAGTTGATACACTGGCACGGACGTAGGATTTCTATAATTCAAGATTATTCAGCAGATGTGGTATCCCAAAGAAAGGCATACTCTGAGATCAGAGGAGTCCTAAGGCATCATAATATCCCTTACAGAATTAACTACCCAGCTGTGTTAGTGCTAACTTTTAATGGGATCTCACACAAATTTAAAACTCCTGCTGAAGTTTGGGTATTTATTGAAAACAAAGTTAGGCCCAACTGCAACAGTCATAACAGTTTTGAATCATCTCTGGATTCTAAAAATCTAACGCCACAAGAAAACACCCATGAGGCACCTCTAGAACACAGAGTAGCTCACAATTCTGTTCCAATGGAGAGCCCCAGGCCCAAAGCAAACCTATTAGAACTAACACAGAGGCAAGAATGGAAGACGATCAGCAGAAAATGCAAAGGACTTACGAGAGGCAGACAGAAGTCCACAACCTCTTCTCCTAAAGGTGCTGTCAAGAAAAAATCCATGGGGATCCTGCTGTCAAACAAATTTGCTGGGTTAAACAACATGGAACTCTCCCTCGAAGATCATAGCGAGGATCAACCAATCAGGGCTAATCACCTTCCTAACCAATCGGATCCTTCCTTCTTGTCTGATGCAGCCAGTTTCCCAGAACCTCCTTGTACTTGCTTATACTCTATGGCTGAAGGCTCCGATGGCTATGTTGCTCCGCAGAAAGACTCTATTTAAGTTTATTTATCATTACGATTACTTTACATTGCTGTCATGATAATGGGGGGTGTTAAATGATAACTGGAGCGTTACCTTTCTTCCCTGATTCCCCAGGTGATCCCTCGATGTCATGAGTCTGGTAAGTTACTATGACATATAACTGTACTCAGGATTACTGACAAGGTTACCTAATTTGTTGCAACAGATAAAACATCATTATTTTATTGATGATGAGGTTAAGGTTAATTCTTTCATGTTGTGGGTTACTTGTCTGGTTAATATAAATATTCAGGTTTGCATTTACTTGTTAAGTGGAAGTAGCTAATGCCAATTTAGGACTTACAGCTGACTTGGGTCTGAGACTAAAACTATTAAAATCTTTGTTAAAAAGGGGAAGGGAAACCTCTTTTTTTTTGTCAACAAGGAAAATGAGTCAGACTTCAGGTAGTTAAATATAACCACTGATCCTATGAGGTGCCCAGTGACTACCCTTTTTCAAGTATGCCCATTATATTTAAATTAAGATAAGAAAATTCCGTAATAGTTGTATTTATGCCTCGACGATCAGGGGGGTTTGACTCTACCCTGTTGTTATGTATTATGTATGTTTGACATATATTGTTACTTCCCCTCCTTCCCCTTCTCCTTTTTTTTCCTTTCTTCCTTCTCCACTTCCCTTTTTCTCTTCCAATTTATATAGAAAGGTGCTTTATTTGTACCAATTGTTCATACCATAGGGTGGCATATGGAATTAGACCAGGAGTGCAAACCAATAAATGTGTTGGGGCATCACAAAAATGTGGCTAATCCCTTTATTAATACTGTACAGGGGATCCGGGGGGCTGTTAATACGGCTCCTATGATGCCTCATGGATAGGGGACGTGCTAGCTGGTGTTTATGTTGCTCCTGTACTCCTGACTCTCTTGGTTCTCGTTAAAAAGGTTTACTGATGCTTGATTTATGCTACTGGTATTGGACAGGGTACAGAGCAATTTCTATAACTGCTCTGTTGTTTTAAATACTCCTCTCTGTGTTTTTTTTTTTTAGTATGTAGTCATTTCCATTTCTATCCTTGTCTATTCCATAGGTTGTTTTTCTTCTATGTAATACTAGGACCTTGGCATTGTATGTTTATATGGTCTTGTTTGTATTTATGGAGTTGTCAGGGGGTCAAATCCCTTATAGCCGAATTCACTAGTCCTTGTTAATACTCATCAGAACAGCATGATTGATCCTTGAAACAACACTGTTGGGCTTTCCAGGTCATGTGGATCAAGGGTTATGTTGAACTTTTGTTTAGTAAGTTGGGGATATATCTATCGTATGGTTTACGGGTTACTAGTATCCCCGTTATTCTAATTGTTTTTTTTTTAATTATTTAAGTTTTTACTTGTTTATGAATGTTAAGTACAAATTACTTCTAAAACTCCTGTCCCAGTATACTGCTAAGATTATTGTGATGAATATATGTTTAAAGCATATTTGTCACCCATGGGGACAGAGGCTGTTTCAGCTAAACAAAGATACTTATTTAATGATCAAAAGGGGGTTGGGATGTGTAAATATATGGATGAATCTATGCAATATATTTGATAAAATGTTAGTATTAATGAACTACCATGGGAGTCTTTAATGCTAACGGTAAATGTATATCTTGGAATGTGAAAGGTTTAGGTACACCAGTTAAAAGAAAAAAGGTTTTAACCCAGTTACAAAGGATGAAGGCTGACATACCTTTATTGCAAGAGACTCATTTGCTAAATGAGGAGGCGGAGAAATTAAAGAGAATGTGGGTAGGGGAGGTATTTCATAATTCAGTTAGTAAAAAACAGAAAGGGTTAGCTATTCTCATTAGAAAATCCCTACATTTTTCAATGACTTCTCATAAAATAGACTCTTCTGGTCGATGGCAAATTCTAGAAGGGAGGTTGGATGGGGTTGATCTCACCATTTGCAACATTTATGCTCCTAATGGAGATTCCTACTCCTTTTTTTCTGAGTTCTTTGATATGGTCAGTTGCATCCCGAATAGGAACATTATAATGGGGGGATTTTAATACTGTTTTAGACCAGTGGATTGATAGAAGTAATCCTAATATTAATAAAACGAGGGACAAAAGCAGTGTGATGATCAAGGACAGAATGAAGGATTTAGGTCTTTCGGATGCATGGAGAGTGATGTACCCCACTCAGAAAGACTACTCATTCTTTTCACATAGGCATGGCTCATATAGTAGGATCGATATGTTCCTTTTGTCAAATGGGCTATTGAATAATATGTTTATTGCTGATATCGGTCCAATTACAATATCTGACCATGCTCCAATTTCTATTATTGTTAATCTTGACTTGGAGGATGCAAAACCTCTTCATTGGAAATTTAATTGCTCCTTACTGAATGACGACAACTTTATTATTAATGGATTATTAAAGAGGCAGAGCAGTTCTTTCTATATACTGTAATAATAATGGGGAAACCTCAAAAGCTATCTTGTGGGAAGCATTCAAGGCTTATATCGGGGCAGAATTTTGAGTTACACTACTTTCAAAAAAAAGGAAAGGGGGAAAATATTAGTCCAAAAGGAAAAGGAACTTTTGGATTTGGAAAGGTTCCATAAATCAGGCTCTGGGGGTAACAAAGATATCGTTAGGAAAATAACCCTACTCGGATATGAAATAAATAAACTACATACTGTGAAGGCTGAATTTGCTTTGTATAGAACTCAACAGAAATATTGGGAATCAGGAGAAAAGGCGGGTAAGTTATTGGTGTACAGGCTTAAACAAATGCAAAATAGGAATAATGGGCTGGATATTCAAAAGGGTTGTGCAATGCACAATAGGGTTGCACCAGCGCAAGTCAGAAAATATGCCATTCTGCGATATTCAGCAGGAGGCAGTTGTGCCACTGAAAACATGCTGAGCAACAGCGCAATGATAATGAAGGCATGCACAACCGTAGGGGGTGGAACCATGCACAAAGTGTGCAGTGCGATGTTCAAAGACTTGCGCAATGCGCAACAGTGGATCAGGCGGAAGTTGCGCCATAGCGGAAATGAGCCAAAATAAAAAGGAGCAAGGAAGAGGCGCAAGAACGCTACAGGGAAGCCACATGAGGCAGGGAGAGAGACAGGGCAAGAGAGACAAAGAGGGCAGGCCAGGGAAACAAGAGGACAGAATAGGGGCAAGGGAAGGTGTGTGGGGCCACAGAGTGCAGAGGCCAGTAGGTGTACCCGGTGCAGGGGAGGTAGCAGTCAGGACAGCGGGGGGAACAAAGCAACAACAGCTGGGGGGGACACAAGCCAGGGACATGGACAGTGCCACCTTCCACATGGAAGCCGTAATGAGGGGGGTGAGAAGGCATGCTGCAGGGGGACCTGGCCGTGGAAGGGCCCATCGGCAGTATGCCCCCAACAGGCAGTACCGAGCCCACATCAGCTTTGAGCTGTACTCAGATGTCGAGATAGTGGGCCGGTACCACCTGAACAGGGCAATACTGAGGTGGCTCTGTGAGCTGTGCAGTGATGTGATGCAGGCACCCACACGACGGAATCATGCTCTGTCAGTGGAGACAAAGGTAACAGCCTGCATGTGCTTGCTCACCATGGGTACCTTCCAGAGACCAACAGGGGACCCCACAGGCATAACATAGTCAGCCACATCACGCATCCTCACCCAATTCCTCAGGGCACTGCTGCCACATGCTGCAGAGTACATCCATTTCCCCAGCACGGCGGCGGAGCGCACAGCAAACATACAGGAGTTCCACAGGGTAGCACGTATGCCTGGCGTGCTATGGGCGATAGACTGCACCCATGTGGCCATTTGCATGCCACCTGGCCCCGATGGGGCCGCCTATATGAATCAGAAGGGATATGCCAGTGTCAACTGCCAGGTGGTGTGTGATGCCAGTGGGCACATCATCAATGTCTGTGCCACGCACCCTGGGGGAGCACATGATTCATTCATATGGTACCAGTCAGCACTGTGCCATCGATTTGAGAGTGGGGACATCCCCACAGGACATCTAGTGGGTGAGTATGCATGTAGAACTGACAAATTGTGGGCAGGAGGGGTAAGCCACAGGTGCCATGAGTGTGGCACATAGGGTAGGGGCAGTCTGAGCCTGAACAAGACACTAACCTCCACTATTTCCACACAGGTGACAGTGGATACCCACTCCATCCCTGGCTGCTCACACCCTAACGGTGGCCCGCGACCCCATCGCAGCAACGCTTCAATGAGGCACATGCCGCCACATGCAGCATAATTGAGCGGGTGTTTGGGATGCTGAAGGCACGTTTCCATTGCCTAGACACCTCCAGCGGTGCCCTACATTATAGCCCCTCAAAGGCCTGTGCGATATTCCTGGCCTGTTGTATCCTGCACAACATGGCCAAAGACTGTAGGATAGCTGTACAGGTCAAAGAGGGGGACAGCGATGGGGACAACAGTGATGCCGGTGATGATGGGGATGGGCAGCCCCCCTTGGACGATGGGACCCCTGACTGATCCGGCTGGCCCAGCTGCACCGGAACACCATCACAGAGGAGCACTTCAACCAACACAGGTAGGTCATCGGGCCATGTGCAACCACCAGTGGCTAGGGCACAACCCACGTACACACATGGAAACACATCAGGGGTGCATGACGGCAAGGGAAGTGGCAGGGCACAGAAGCACACACAGACAACCAGGGAGGGGTGAACAGTAACACGCCACATGGACGGACACACACACACACAATAGGCACGGGGTGCACAGGGGTCAGGTGCAAAACAGAGCCAGAACACAGACTCTAAAAACACACATGTCCACAGGCCACCACGTCCACTGACTGTCCATGTGCGTGTGTCAGATGCTGGGCACCATCGCACTTTGGTGTACAGCACAATGCAGGCATCATCATGCACATGCACCTGTGGACACCAGTCGGGAGGGTGTGCAGGTGGTCCGTATGTCTGCGTGTAGGGCTGGGCACCCACCGGTGCACTGCCCAGCAAAACACACATTGCACACAGGGCAGCACCAGACAGGGCCCACACTGGGAGACAGCTCAGTCTTGCGGCACAGTGCCATGGCCACCTCGGATGCATGGGCAGCCCCGGTGAGACCCAGCAGCACTGGCAGGCTGAGCACGGGCCTCATGGGGTGGCACCGATGGTCCACCAGGGGTTCCACTGTATGAACCGCGACACGTGCCCGCACCAGGTGTCTGCAGCACACCAGACATACCTGCACCAGGAGTGCTCGGGATGCCTACAGCTGAACCCGGCATCGACAGGGTGGGTGTCACACGATGCCAGAAATGGGGAGTGGATAGCAAACTGTGCAATGTGAGCAGCACAGGGGCACCTGACTGTGTGCCCAATGTGGCCACGACAGCGACCAACGCCTGTGTCTGCCTGTCAATGGCGGCGGTCACATCCATCCACAAATGTTCAATCCGTGACAGGATCCTCTCGGTGTCCCTGCTGTGTCACTCCTCAACCCACTCCAGAGCCACACACATTGCCTCCATGGATGTTGCAACCCGCATTTGCTGCTGTACTGATGCCTGCAGCAGGCGGGTGTGCTCGTCAAAGAAGGCGTCTGCCACATCGGCAACCTGTTCCTCAGGGTATGGAAGGGCCTGATGTTCAGCACCCCTTGAGGGTGGGCGCTGCTCACCAGGACCAGGTATGGGCAAGTCCACAGGCGGTGCACATACGCCATTGCTGAACCCTGTATCTCCAGTCCCGGTGGGTGACTGCTGCTGCTGCCCCTCTGCCTGCTGTGCCCAAAGGATCAGTTGTTCTGCTGCTGTGGCTGCAACAGTGCCACTGACCTGAACAGCCACCAATGCTGCCCTACCGGTGCTGACAGGTGCAGCCTGGGACTGTGCTGATGTGCTGGCACACACGTCGGAACCAGCCAGGTCCATGGAGGTGAGTTGTCCTGCTGTGTGTCCATTCTGTGACACACACGTGTCAATGCCCATAATGGTCATTGCATCATCAATGGTGCAGGTCTGTGCCACAGCCACAGTGTGCTGGCATGCTTGGACGCCAGACCACTGAGACACAGGAAGGGCACCCCCCACACCTGTCTCAATGACATCAGTGTTGGCAGCCAGGCGTGCACACTGTTGCAATGCACGCCGGCTACCAGCGGAGGTGGATGGTCCCTCCTCCAACTCCAGATAGCTGTCCACAGTGGACAGGCTCTCCACCGCTGACCCCTGCAGATGCACAGGATCTGTAACAGAAAGTAAAGACACGTTAGTGCATGGGATCTACCTTCCCCCTCACAGACCATGACGTACCATGCAGTGATGGGCTACCACCTGTCTGGAAGCCACCTCCAGGAATGCCCTCAATGAAACTGCGCTGCATGCTTGCAGCAGGCCTGTCTTCTGCCGGAGTCAGCTGCACCACCTACGGCTGGCCCCTGCCTGTTGCAGCACGTGCCGCCCTGATGGCAGCCACCTTCTCCTTCACCCTCCTCCTGTCGGTACCATCTTCTTTTACACTCCTGCACAGAGCACTGGTGGCTGCCATGCAGGTTGACGGCACGTGCCACCCCCTCCCATGCAGCAGCATGGGCCTGAGGGGTGCCCCGCCATCCACTGAGCAGTGGCTCCTCATCCAGGTAGGCCTCAAACAGTGCCTCCGTCTCAGCCTTAGTAAAGTTAGGCCTCCTCTTCCGCCTACCATCATCCTCCTCACCCAGTCCTCGCTCGGTCATTTCTCAGCCTATATGGGTGAGAGTGGTCACCTGTGACTGTGCAGTACACAGCAATTCCCTGAGACCACAGTCCAGTACAACACACAGTATGCAACTTACCTATCAACTGCAGTAACCGAATATGGCCACTGCAGAACAGTGTCGCAGTTTTATAGTGCAATCCATGCAAATTAGGTGTGAAGCAACTTTAATGAGATGCACATCGCGCTGCTGTGCCATTGAATGGCTGATCGGATGATTTGCATATGACGGCTGAATATCATGCTGTTGTGCTTTGCGCAATATGGTTGAACGTGCTGAGCCAATGGCGCAGTTCTGTGACTGCATAGTACACCGCACTGCACATGCCCAGGTAGCTTACGGAGGCATCTGCCGTGCTGATGACGTGCTGTGCATGGTAGGCAATTCAGGACATGGCCACCATTGTGCCAGTGGTGCTACGGCGACGGTCACTACATGGCGCTGTGGCACAATTGCACAATAGTTCGCTGTGGCAATGGTACACAGGCGACCAATCGTGCTGGACGCATAAACGTCCGATGGCACTGTGCGTGGCCTTGCACCAGAGACCCATGACCCTGTGCCCGATCTTTGCCCCCTTGGAGCTGTACATATGGCATGTCTGCAGCTCTATTGTGCTGTTCGGTGACAGCGCGATAGGGAATAGCGGCGCTGTACCGACAGTGCGATAGGGAATGGTGGCGATGTATTGCGCAGCAATTCCACATGGGGTTGCCATGCTGCGGAGTGCCATATTGACTACTATAGCACTGGAGATGGCATGCAGAAGAGCCCCCCCAATGGAGTGTCCTTGAGCTGGCCAACCTTGTGGCCATTGTGGAGCCACACTATGGCCCACTGTATGGTGAGGCTCCATTGGACAGGGCCAGGACTCAGGTCTGGCTACAGGTGGCCACTGACCTGGAGGCAGCCACTGGCCACAGGAGGATGGCCAAGCAATCCAGGCACCGCTATGGGGACCTGAAAAGGAGGGAGCCGGAGCTACTGGCACATCTGCCGTCACGTGCCAGGAGGGGCATGGTGCCTCATCCAGGTGGGTGATCCGTCTATGCATCTGTATGTTTCATATGGGTAACACTGTCTTTTGTGTCCAGCACATAGGGGAGGGATGGTCTAGGGTTGGCTGTGGTGGTGTTTACAGGGTATGTGATGGATGGGTCTGGCTGGGTGGGTGGGTACACACATTGGGGCAGGGGAAATATGCTTTGGGATTGTACTGATGTGTTTCTCACCTTTTGTTTCCCACAGGCGTGGCAGAATGGAGGAGGGCCACGAATGAGCAGAGGAGGGTGGTGGATGCAGAACTGGATCATGTCGGGGAACAACCACAATGCCAGTGACAGCCCGATGAGGGTGAGTGCCATGACACCATGATTGCTATTGCATGCTGTGTGACAGGGTGGGGAGCAGGGCATGGCCACATCCATGGACACCACTGCCATGCACGTGACATGTGACAGTCAGCACTGTCCAGTGGCACTGCATGTCTGGGAGTGCATCAATGGTGGTCCATGCATGCACTGGGCACATGGCTGTGGCACTGCCTGCCCACTGCATAGCCACGTTACTGTACAGCCTTGGTTGTGCTGTGCTGGACATAGGCGGTGTGTGTGTGTGCAGTGGTACACATGGCTGTTGCTGCCTGGTTGGGCATGTCTTGTGCACACGGTCACTGTGGGTGGGTGCACACCATCACAGGAGTGGGGCACATGGCTGTATGCCATGCATGATGGGTGGGCTGCAGGGGGGATGGACAGTCACACCCATTGACTCTGATCCCTTGTCCTAGGTATGCAGATTCTCCTATGCATACAGCATTCCATCCAGCAGCTGGTTCGTGTAGCGGCTGAATCCCTGGCAATACTGCAGGACCTCCAGCAGCATGGGGTGAGGAGGAGAACGTGACCCCGGGACCAGCCCCAGGCAGAGGAGGAGCAGGCTGGACACCAATGAACACTTATTACCTCCCCCCTTTGACTGACCCTCACACCCCGCCTTCCCTCTCCCAGTTGTTCACCCCTGCCCCTTACCCAACCCCACCTTGTTCCTGTACCTCCACCCCATATATGCATATATGTACATAGATGTTGTTGTTGTTGTATATTTTATAATACAGTTATTTTGATATGAATACTGTGGCGGTCTCTGATTTTCAGCTGGCTATAGGTGCTCAGTTGCAGTGCTGTGCATGGCATCTGGGGTGGTTCAGTCATGGGTATGTGTGTGTGCGTGGGGAAGTGTCTCTGGTGTGGGAGTGGCTATCAGTCAGTATCTGTGGTGTGTGTTGTTCTCTGTGCATTGCATTGCTGTGTGCAGTGGTCCATGGTGCCTGCTCTGTGTCCATTGTGCCCCTGTCAAACTGTCCTTGGCCTGTGCAGCTGACACCCTTGCATATCTGTGGCCTGTGAGGTCTGCTGCCTTGTCAGTGGTGGCTGTCCCTGCAGGTCATCCACTGTGACCGTCACAATGCTGTGTTGCCTCCTGTCACTGGTGAGGTGCATGTTTGCCTCGGGTGACACTGTGGCCTCCACAGTTGCTGTCCCACCTCCATGCTGTGGCTTGTGTGTGTTGCAGGGGTTGTGCACCACTGTCTGTGACTTCTGATCCAGGCATATGCTGGTGGCATACAGGGCCACAGTTCATGCACAGGGTGGGTGTCAGCCCTGTGCCATGATGGACTGCAGGCTGTGTGTGCACAGTTTACATGGGCCCACACTGGGGGCTTGGTTGCCACACTACTGCGTCCCTGTGTTGGTGTCCCTGAGGGTGGGTGTGTTTCCCCTGCACTGTGTTGCATCCAGTGTGCTGCATGCTTCCATGCACCACTGTGGGTGTCAGTGCTGGCTGCTGTGGCTCATGGTGGGTCGCGCTGTGACACTTGTCTACTGTGCAGGGTGCTGTATCAATGGCAGTGGTGTCAGGGGCACACCCTTTCCCGTGTGGGGTACCTCTTGTGGTGATGCATGTTCAGTCTCTCAGCTGTGCCTCAGGGGGTTTGTGCATGTTGGCACTGTGTCTGCCATTGTTGCATTGCTATGTGCTGCCACCCACTGCTGGGTGCTCATGGTGGCTCTGGCTTGTATGGTTCTGTGGTACACGAGGTTGCAGTGTGACAGTGGGTGGGGGTATGCAAGGGGATTCCTGCAGTGATGGTCACTGCTCATGGGAAGTGTCTTGGGGTCATGGTGCAGGGTGTGCTGTGCACAGGGGATGCTTGTGCCATGGGGTGGTCCGCCCCTTGTGTGTGATCTCAGCTTGCCAGTGTGTGTGCTGGGGCAACATGGCCCAGCTGTGCTGTTGCTTGTCCCATGGGCGGTGGATATTCCGTCCTCCTCCAGTTGTGCTGTGCTTGGGGTGTGGGGTGCATTGTCAGTTCCGCAGTGTGTTCCTGTGCCCATCTGTGACATGGGTGGTGGCCCTGCCTACCTCCTGGTTGTGCAGTTCCATTGCTCTGTTGCTGGGGGGCTCCCTGCTTGTGCTATGGCACCTCTGGGCTGCTCAGCTGGGCTGCCCTTGTTGCGCTATAGCACATCGTATCTGCTCAGCTTCCCCTTCCTGGTTGCGCTATGGTGCAGGTTGTGCGATATTCAGACATTGGCTGGTTGCGCAATTTGGCTTTCTCCATTTTTGAATATCGCGTCTATTGAGCATGTGCGCAATGGACTTGTGCTTGCTCCTGCTATCGCACACATTTTGGGCACAGTTTGAATATCCAGCCCAATATACCTAATATAAAAGATACTTCTGGGAAGTTACACAGTAAAACTATAGATATCAACAGGGTGTTTACAAATTTTTATAGGGATCTATATAGGAGTAAGACTGAAAATAATAAGGAATTAATAAACCATTTTTTGGTTAAAGCCAAGCTACCTAGGATTTCAGAGGCACAACATCAGTTGTTAGACAAAGATGTTTCTATTCAAAAGATTAAAGAGACAATTGACGGGTTACCTAATGCCAAAGCCCCGGGTTCTGATGGGTTGCCTGCTGAATTATATGTTATTTTGAAAGATGTGATTACCCCCATTCTGCAAAATGTGTATTCAGAATCTGAAATAAATGAGGGGCTACCACCCACGATGACTGAGGCAGTCATCACTGTCCTTTTTAAAAAAGATAAGGACCCACTAGACCCTGCCAGTTATAGTCCAATCTCCTTGTTAAATATTGATTATAAATTATGGGCAAAGATCCAAGCTAACAGGTTACAACAAGTTATTGGGAATCTTACACACAGAGACCAGGTGGGTTTCATTAAGGGGGAAAGCAGGGTTTGAAAATATAAGAAGAATATTTTCCACAATATGGATGGCTTCTAGAAACCAGGATTCTTCTGTACTTTTGCCATTGGATGCATGTAAAGCATTTTATTCTATTGAATGGGGTTATTTAATCGAGGTACTTGGGGGCTTTGGATTTGGTGACACCTTTATCTCATGAATCAAAACATTATATAACTCTCCTACGGCGACTATATGTACGAATAGAGTCTTATCTGAAAAATTTATTCTGGAAAGAGGGACTAGACAGGCATGCCCACTATCCCCACCCTCTTCTCCGAACAATTAGACTAAGTAAAGACATCACAGGGATAAAATTCCATAAAGATGGAACATAAAGTTATTGCCTACGCTGATGACCTCCTTCTGTCTCTCTCTTCACCTCACAAATCTATAAACTCCACTATGAGGTTATTAGAGGAATTTAGAAGGATTTCAGAGTTATCTATTAATTGGACTAAATCTGAAATGCTCCCTTTACAGGGGAATAATAATATACTCAAAGAATTATGCTTACGCTATAACCTAAAGTGGAAAAGTAATTGCTTTTCTTATCTGGGAATTATTATTTCTAATAATCTAGAGGCTATGTTAGGTTTAAACATTAAGCCCTTGGTGGAAGCAATGAAACTATCTTTGGATAAATGGGCCAAACTCAATCTATCCTTATGGGAAAAAGTCAATGCTGTAAAAATGATGTTGGCGCCAAAAATATTGTATTTTTTGAATATGGTGCCTCTACATATTACATCCAGGTGGTTTAAGAAAATTGATAGATTGTTGCATTCCTTTTTATGGGAAGGGAAAAAGGCAAGACTTAGTCTAGATAAGATCAAGAAACATAGGCAACAAGGGGGCATAGGTCTACATGATTTCAAAAAATACCACCAAGCCTTCCTATTTAAACAAACCTGCCAATGGCTACTTCCGGAGAATAATTTACCCTTATGGGCTAAATTTGAACAAGATAGCATTTTTCCCCACCTATTACATCATTTAATTATAGGTGCTTATCCAAAAAGTATTAACTATCGTCCCTTTTTAAGGAACTCTGCCAAGTCCTTATCCCAGGTAATGAAACAAGTAGCTGAGGGTTCTTTACCATATCAATATTTTCCAATATGGAGAAATCCAAATTTTAAATGGGAAAGGAAATTGTTAACTAATTCCTTATGGGAAAATAAAGGGATTCTTCTACTTGGAGATATTATAGATCCACTCACTGGGATTTTAAGGTCATTCTCAGAATTAAGAGGCAAATATGGTCTACCTTACACACAATTTTACTTTTATTTACATTTTAAGAAATGCCCTGCAGACTTCGATGGAGGATAACTTAGTCTCCTCCACCTTGACAGAATTTGAAAAAATAGTCACATTAGCAAATACTAAAGGGGGAGGTGGGAAACTATATAAATTATTAAATAAATATGGGCATGACTTAACAAGTAAATCCAGAGAAAGATGGAAGAATTGCCTGGACTGCCCTATTCATGAATCATCTTGGAAGTTGTTGTGGAAAAATGCATACAAATCCAATAAGGACCTACAAGGTCGATTAGTACAATTTAAAATATTACACAATTGGTATTATTCTCCGGATAAACTGTATTCATGGGGTCTATCCTCAGATAGCTGTTGCTGGAGATGTGAGGAGAGGGAAGCTAACCTTCTTCATATGCTGTGGGAGTGTCCCACATTAATTTCAGGGTGGGAAATGATTTGGGAGACTTGTAAAGACATCCTACAGAGATATTTCCCTTTTGATCCAGGGATATTTATTTTAGGAAATACGGAGATCTTAGATTTTTTGTCAAGTTCGGAAAAAAGATGGCTGTTGGTAGCTCTATAGTGCTTTAAAAGACTTATATTACTACACTGGAAGGATACACATCCTCCAGACCTGCAGGAATGGACCAATTCATTAGCAAAGATAGCCATTAATGAACATATTAGCCATCTCAATAATAAGACACTGTATAAATATGAAGCAGATTGGGCAGCCTTCTTTTACTGGTTAAATAAGAACTGAGTTATTACTTTCAGTATTTATGATTATTACAGTAATAATATTATTTATCATTCTCTTAGGTAGTTTTGTGGTAACTAATTAATTTTTACTATGTACCCATGCAAGTGTATTGTCTGGATAGTAGTCTCATGATTATTCTTAAGAATATTGTGAAGTCACAAAATCGTATAGAAAGTTATGCATTACCTTTATTTAAAGTGATCTGACTTATTATATGTATTTTTCATGGAAAACTAAATAAAATATTGTTTTGAAAAAAAAGTCTATTTGTTTTTGTACTCTTATAATTTCTTTTTCATTTTCACCATAAGTCTCCATTTCTGTCTCCTTCCCACAGATTTATCACCCTTCAGCCTTCTTACTAGGCCCTGTTAATTAGTTCCCACCTGGGAACTTCCCTAGCTCTTTCACTCCTACTATGCTTTATCTTTCCCATCATCACCTTTTTGTTTCACAGATTCTCTCTTAATCTTACCATTTATCACTTCTTCTCCCTGAGCTTCTCCTTTCTTCTTTGTCCACATATATATATATCCCTCATTTTACCTCCCCTCTACACTAACTTTGTTTTTTTCTCTTTTAGATATTTCCTGAAGAAGACCTAAGGTCGAAACATAGATTTTTAACTCTATTTTCTATTTTCAGCGTGCATTTAATATAACCATTTTGTTTTTCAATATATGGTTACTTGTTGCCTGTGCAGCCAACACTGCACCATCCTTCCCCAGGCTGATGGTGATGCCACGTGGCAGCACCTTCCCCCAGCCTTGGCCCATCTGGCTGGCTTACTGAGCTCACCCCTAAACTCAGCTCACTGGCACAGAATCACAATGCACTACCCATTGGTCCAAAGAACAGCCCTGCACATGTTTTCTCATAACTTTTTGGCTGACATTTTGATGCAATGCTATGAACTCAATCACCTGTGTGTATTAAACCCCAGCCGAAAGGTGGTTTCACAGAGTAACTGTAAAATCACCTTTTATCCTGTACTTGAAAATTTCCACTATCCCAGTTCATGAGGTAGGGCCATGTAAACAGTATATTCAACAGCTGGGTCTAAAATATTGTTAATGGCCAATTAGCAGTAAAAGTATGTGATATACAAACATGGGATTCTTGTGGTGCACATGTAAGAGTGGCAGAAGAATTTTTCATGAGCACCAAAAATGGAATTTTTGGGTCACACATTTAAGTGCAAACTCAGAATTCATTTCTGGTGCATACGGAAAATTTTAGTGTTACACTTTAGTGCTTCTCTTAAATGTGTGACATAAAAATTATTCTGACCTTGTGTTATGAACATGGTTGCTAGAATGTGTTAAATTACACCCAAAAGGTGGTTTCACAGAGTGACTGCGAAATCATCTTTTGACCTCTACTTGAAAATTCCCACCATCATTGCTCATGAGGTGGGGTCATGTAAACAATATATTCAAAATTTGGGAATAAAATATTGTAAAACAGCCAAGTTATAAGTAAAAGTATGTGAGACATAAAAATGGAATTCTTGTGTTACACATTTAAGTGGGACTCTAAAGCGCAACACTAAAATCAGTGACACTAAAATTTTAGTGTTGCACATTAGTGTCACACTTAAATGTGCGATACTAAAATTCACGACTCACAATATGTAAACCGGCCATTTTCATAATCTGATAGCCAAAGTCCCACAAAGGTATTTCTGGCTTGTTTTTGGAAAAACAAACCACAGAATATTACTTAGCAGGTCCCTGTTAGCACGATCCATGTTTTTTTTTTTTTTTTTCAAATCACTCATCTGTATGTTCTTTCAAAATTTTGTCCAGAAAAATTACCAAGACGGTAGCCATCATGGCACAAAGATTTTTCCTCACAACATGAAAATCACTGTTTTTTATAAAGTAAAATGGCTTACGAAAGCAAAATTTTGGTGTCATATCAGAGGGTTATCCTAAAATCCTACTGAACAAACTCAGATGACAAATTTCAAAACCCCATAACTTTGGAACCAATAAATAATTTTTCACAAAATCTTCGAAAGGCACACCCTTGGCAAAAATTCCATACCATCTGGGCCGTCAGTGAGAACAAATAAAACAGCAAAAAATGGTCCAAAAGTGATGTTCTATATTTGCAATGCATCCAGATCTCAGAATCCTGATAAGCGCACATCACAAAACATAAGCTGGCAGAAATGGGGGTGGGGAACCAGATGATCAGATGGATAGGCAATTGGCTCCAGGACCGGACCCAGAGGGTCGTAGTTGGCGGGATAGTCTCATCCCCAAGGAGGGTCATTAGTGGGGTCCAACAGGGATCTGTCCTTGGGCCCCTTCTCTTCAACGCCTACGTCTCTGACATAAGGACAGGAATCAGGAGTGAGATGAGTCTCTTTGTGGATGACTCAAAACTGGGGGCAGTGGTGGATGGGAAGAATGGGAGGGTGGCCCTTCAGGGGGACCTGGAGGCTCTGGAAAGATGGTCTAGAAAGTGGAAGCTGAGGTTCAATGCACGGAAATGCAAGGTACTCCACCTGGGGGCCAGAAACCCAGGCCAAGTGTACACCCTGAGGGGGGGGAATGCTACAAGTCTCGATGGCTGAGAGAGACCTGGGGGTGGTGGTGGATGTCAAGATGAACAACTCAGAGACTTGTAGGAGGGCAGCAGCCAAGGCCAACAGGATGCTGGAATGCATCGCTAGGGGGATCACCGCCAGAAGGAAGGAAGTGATACTCCCTCTGTATAACTGCTTGGGGAGGCCGCACCTTGAGTACTGAGTGCAGTTTTGGAGACCACACTTAAAGAGGGACATTACTCTCCTGAAGAGGGTCCGGAGGAGGGCAACCAAAATGATTTGGGGCTTGGGGGACAGGACCTATGAGGAGAGGCTTGAAGAGTTAAATATGTACACATTGGAAGAGAGAAGGGACCGGGGGGACATGATAGAGGTCTTCAGGTACATGAAGAGGGTAAATAGGGGAGGAACAGTCAGGGTGCTTCGAAGGAAGGAGGAGGGGGCCACTAGAGGGCATGGGTGGAAGCTGGAGGGGGGAAGATTCAGGGGAGAAAGGAGGAGGTGCTACTTCACTGAGAGGGTGGTGGAGCCATGGAATGCGCTGTCCAGGGGGCTGGTGGAGGCAGAGACAGTGGAGGGGTTCAAGAGGGGGTGGGACAGGTACACGGGAAGGGTTCTGGAAGCAAAATCAAATGCAGCGAGAATATCCAGAACTGGGAAGGGAGAAGCCAGAGGAGGCGAGGGGGCAGCAAGGTCAGCACCCAGGGTGGAGGCTGACCAAACGAGCAGACACGAAAGACCGTTAGGCCTATTCTGCTGGCATTTTAGTATGTTAGTAAAACTTCCCAAGTTTTGAGAACTTGCCACCTGGGCAATGCATGTCAAATTTTGGGCAATTTTGTCAAACACCACCACTCAGTTCTATCTATACTTGCACTACTGCACAAGTATAATATATGCAATATATAATATGTATCCTTAGGCTCACAAAGGACAGTTCACTTAGAGGTGCAGTCAGTATTGGGCCACTGAAGGCTACCCAGAATGGGAGGAAAGATGTTTCCATAGACCATACAAGTTAGCTAAGTAACACCTTTTAGGTGGTGATGAACAGTCACTCATGACCAGGCTGAGGAACTTGCCTCTTCTAATGCCTACGATAGTCACACCTGGCTAGGAACTCATCGCTGCCATACAGTAGTTACAGACAGTCAATCCTGACTGGAAACACACCTTTCCACATAGTCCAGAGAGTCACACCTGGCCAGGAACTCACTAATCCTATATCACAGGCAGTTACACCTGGCTAGGAAATCACTTCTCATAACCTTGAAAATCACACCTGTCTAGGAATTCAGCTCTCCGATGACATTCAAACCTGGCTATAACACACCTCTCTGATAGCCTGGGATATCAATCATGGCTATAAACTCACATGTCTCATAGCATGGGATATCAAACCAGACTATAAACTCAACTCTTCCATAGCCAGCAATATCAAATCAGGCTATAAAATAGACTAGTGCAACAGCCTGAGGCAGTCAAGCTTGGCTAGGAACTCACTTCTCCTAATGCTCGGGACAATCACATCTGGTGGTATAGCTTGCCTCTTCCATAGCCTTGGACAGTCACACCTGGCTATATAGATGGTACACACACAAAAAAAGTTCACTGGGATCAGGTGAGGGAAGGTACACATATTTCGTTACTTAAAATTAAATTGTGCGGGTTGCCAAGCATGCAACAGATGCTCAACATGCAAAGTAATATCTCTGGGCAATTTTTTTTAAACCCACATAACAGACAAAAATTGCAAGTCAGACACCTTACTGTCTAACTTCTGACATCTCAGGAGTCATGTATTTGGAGATATGCCCATGTGAGTTCTTTTACATGAGTAAAACTATAAGTAAACTGAAAGAGAGGATAAGTGAGTATTGCTGTCATAAGTAACCAAAATATAGCTTATGCTACTGCCCAGCATGTCTTGCAGGTTTCTGCACCTACCGACAATATTTTCAGGTTCAGTGGTATTGACAAAGTAACCCCCAATCCCCGGGGTGTGGACTATGATGCACTAATTTTGAAAAGAGAGGGGTCAGGATATTCAACCTGGAGGCTACAAAAGAACCAGACTTGAACAGTGGTTTTGATCAAACCCCATTTTTTAAATAAAATGTTGAGTTTGTCATTAATTTATTTTGTTTTTCTTCTGTCTTCTCTTTAGAGAATACCTGGACTAATGCTCAGAAGAAAAGGCGGTCCCAGTGATAAGCGAAGATGTAAATCACTTTATCCATTAAGGATGTTTAAAATTTTGTAATATTAAAGTTCACTGTAAAGAAGGCTACGATACTAAAGTGCAATAAGACAAATTATGAAGTAAGAAAGGCTTTTTAATTATGTATTTTTAGATTTTTGTAATGTTTATAATGTG
The DNA here is from genome assembly GCA_016271365.2 of Neoceratodus forsteri. Taxonomy (NCBI): domain Eukaryota; kingdom Metazoa; phylum Chordata; order Ceratodontiformes; family Ceratodontidae; genus Neoceratodus; species Neoceratodus forsteri. Next base: position 1,025,649,279 of record CM028130.1, on the reverse strand, counting down.
CATATTTCACTGTATGCACAGTTTTTAAATATAAGGACCTTGCACTTTTGGTTGTTACAGTAGTTTTACACATGCAGGCTGGTTGTAGTACAGTGATAAGGCACAGATGGACAGTTCCCCTTTAAGAGACGGTGTATTTAAGGAAACATTTTACTGCCAGCTAGCAGCCTTTGATAAAGCTTCATGGAAGGTGAAATGCATGAGGTGATGTGCTGATGGATCTGCTTTTACCACTAATATTTCGAATAAAGATATGTTTCTGCACTTAAACTGATGCCTGTGCAGCTTCTGCAGTTGTGTGTACCTGACGTTCTCTGGTTCTGTAATACCTGGCTATATAATTCATCTCTCCCGTAACCCTAGACAGTTACATGTGACTATAAAACTCCCTCTGCCACACCTCGTGACAGTTACACCTAGCTATAAAACTCACCTCTTCCTTAGCTTGGGACAGTTACATCTGGCTATACAGTATAACTGACCTCTCATAGCCTGAGCCAGTCACATCTGGCCACATAACTCACCTGTTCCATATCCTGAGACAGTCACACCTTGATATACAACTCATCAGCCTTCCATAGCCATGGATTCTTGTCCCTAGCTATAAAAGTCACACCTCCTATAGCCATGACAGTTGCACCTGGCTATAAGGTGCCACTCTACCTTTGCCTGGGACTGTTACACCTGGCTATATAACATCTCTCTCATAACATGAGGCAGTCACACCTTGCTATATAACTAATCTCTTCCATAGTCTTGGATAGTGACACCTGGCTACTGTATATAACTTATCCTTTCCATAGGCCTGGACAGTCACACCTCGCAGAAAAACCCTACCTTATCATAAGACAGTTACACCTGGCTATATAACTTCCCTCTCCCATAGTCTAAGACAGTCCCACCTGGCAATATAACTTGTCTCTCATGCAGCCTGAAGCAATCACATGTAGCTATATATATGTCACCTCTCCAATAGCATGAGATAAGTCACATCTGGCTATAAAACACACCTCTCCCATATCCCTAGACAATCACACCTGGCTACATGACTTGCCTTTTTTTAATAGACTGGGACAGTCTCATCTGACTATAACTCATGTACCTCTCATAGTCACACCTGGTTACAGAAATCACCTATAAAATAGCATGTGACAGTCACACCTGGCTACAGTATACAAATCACCTGTCCCATACTGTAGCATGAGACAGTCACATCTGGCTGTATAACTCACCTTTCCTATAACTTGTTAGTCACATGTGGCAGAATAACTCACCCCTCCCCCAGCAAAAAAACATAGAAACGTGTCGGCAGAAAAAGACTTGTAGTCTGTTGTGTCTGTCCATTTCCTACCTGACGCTTACCAGCCTGTCATTTGATATGCCTAAGTAGAATACCCCAGTGGCTGCTCGGCCCTCCTACTGACTCCCCCACCCACTTCCCTGCTGTTGCTTTCACCAGCCCCTTGTAGCTATCCCACACTCTCTTGAAACCAGTTACTGACTGGGCATTTACAACCTCCTTGAGTAAGCCATTCCATCTATTCACCACTCTTTCCATAAAGAAGAACTTCCTCACGCCCTTCCTGACTCTACCCACTCACCAACTTATGATAGTGCCCTCTGGTTGTTAATCCCTCATAGTACTTGAACAGGTTATGGCACTCCACCTTATTTATTCCCCTTGGGTATTTATATGTTTATATCATGTCACCCCTTCCCTCCTGGCCTCCAGGAAGTATTTGTTCAGACAACTAGATATGCTTACTATGTTTTTCCCTGCTGATCATGTATCACGTTGTAGCTTGCCTCTGAACAGTCTCTATATGGTCCTTATCCTTATTCAGGTGTGTACTCCAGAACTGGGCATAGTACTCCAGAAGCATCCTTACTAAAGACCCATAGAGGGGTCAGAGTACCTACTTTTCCTATTTGCAGACCCCCTCCCCATGTTTCCCAGCATCCTGCTTTCCTTCCAGACTGCCTTGGTGCACTGGATGTGAACTTGAGACTATGTGATGATGACCTTTAAGTCCCTTTCCTCTGCGGTCTGGCTAACTTTCTTGCCCTCCCCCCAATCCAATAACTCATTTTCAGGATTCCCCTGCCTATGTGCCTAAATTGGCAGTTATTAACATTAAACATTAGTTGCCATTGCCATATCGTAGACCACCACTCCAACTTTTCAGGTTCCTCTTCCTGTCCCCAATCCCCTTTTCCATCCTTACCCTGCTACTGAGTTAAATGCCACCTGAGAGGCAGGTTGTGCCCTTGATCCCCACTCTTATGTCACGGATGAACACAGTAAGCAGTACTGGCCCCAGTACTGATCCCTGTAGCACCCCATTTGTGACCATCCTGACCTCTAACAGTGTCCCATTCCCTGCCACCACCTGTGTTCTCCCTAATGTTACAGAAGAACCTCAAAGGGGTCTGAGTGGCAGAGGGTGTGGAAACAAATTGGGAAGTGATAAAAGGGGACATTTCAAGTCACAAATCTCTGTGAAAGGGTAAGAATAGGAGGAGTAAGAAACACTGTGGTTCACAAGAAAGGTTGGGGTGGCTGTGAGCAAGAAGAGAAAGACATTTAATAAATACAAAACCATTCAGGCAGAAGGGATAGCGTATAGTCTTTTAAGCAAGTTAAAAGAGGTCTGCAGGGCCATGAGAAAGACTAAGGTGGATGCCAAGTTAAAGATAGCTAAGGGAATGAAGATGGGAGACAAAGCATTGTTTTGTTACATAAAGGAGAAGCGAAAAACAAATGTAACCCCCCCCCCCCAAAAAAAGTGTTAGGCTTACCAGGTTGTCCCCTGGCCTGACCAAGATTGTTGCTGTTGAGTTCTGCCTCTTTCAGCCCACAGGACCCAAAGGGAGGTGTGGCAGGAATAAAGAGGAACTGCAAGGGTCTTTGTTTCTGAGGCTCTTCACGCACCATGCTGTATTGTTGCTCTGGCCACACATCAAAGATGGTCACCTGCCACCAATAGAGCATCTGCTGAACCACTGCACTGGGAACCATAATCCACCCCACCACTTGAACCAGCTTGCCCGAATAGTAAATAATGGCTGGAGCACTTGAAAAAAGAAATTTGAGGCCAGTGCACCTAAAGCTTATGATCACTACAATCTTGCTACCCTCTGACCTTGGCAGCCTGCCAATCAGGAGGTTAGAGATTCAGGGAAGCTACAAAGGACTACGGAGATACTGGGAGACATGATATTCTGGTTTCCTTCTGTATGGACAAAATCCAAGTAATGGTGTGTTGGAGGTATTGAAAATGCAGTAACCTATTAAGGATGTGTTGGGGGAATTGAAGTGTCAGCATTTCCTTTATAATATATTAGAGTATGGAAGTGGTAGTATCCCATTAGTGATGTGTTTTACATTTTTGAAGGGTCAAAACCCCATTATGAATGTGTGGGAGGTAACTGAAGAGTCGGTAACACAATAATGATGTTTTGGGGGAATTGAAGGGTCAGTAACGTACTAACAATGTTTTGGGGGTACTGTAGGAGCAGTAACCCATTAATGATGTGTTGAGGGAATTGAAGAGTCAGTATCCCATTGATAACGTATTAGAGTATGGAAGGGGCAGTATCCCATTTGTGATGTGTTTTATGCATTAAAGGGTCAAAACCCATTTTGGATGTGGGGGTGGATTGAAGGATCAGTAACCCAATAATGGTGTGATGGGGGTACAGAAGGGGCAGAAGCTTATTAATGATGGATTGGGGTATTCAGGGTGCAGAAGAAAACATCCTTGCTCTGTCAAATGGATTCCCAAATTGAATCTCAGCTCCATCAGAGGCACACCTAGATTCAAATCTACCTGCTTCATTAGAGAAGCCCCAGAATCAAATATCTGATCCATCAGAGGCACCCAAGTGTTAATTCTACCTGTTCAATCAGAAGTTCCATAGAACTGAAACTTCATGTTCCATCAGGAGCACCCCAGACATGCATCTCCCTGTTCCACCAGTGCTGCCCCAGATTAAAATCTTCTGCTCCATTAACAGACTCTCAGAACTGAATTTTTCTACTCCATCAGAGATACCCCAGAACACCATGTTCATGCTCCATCAGAGGCACCCCAGAATTGCATCTCCCTGCTCCACCAGTGGCACCCGAGAATTGCATCTCCATACTCCATCAGTGGTACCCCAGAATTGCATCTCCATGCTCCATCAGTGGTACCCCAGAATTGCATCTCCATGCTCCAACAGTGGCACCCCAGAATTGCATCTCCATGCTCCATCAGTGGTACCCCAGAATTGCATCTCCATGCTCTATCAGAATTGCATTTTGCTGCTGTAACATTTGCTCCACTAATCAACAGTCTGTACAGCTCAATCAGAGGTATGCCATTAATCAGACCTTTCTCTTGCAATAAAGACACCCCAAAATCGTATCTCCTGACTCCACTAGTGTCAGCCAAGAACTGGATTGTCATGCTCCATCAGAAATACCCTAGAATCAGATTTTCCTGCTCCAACAGAGGCACCTCAGAATCACATCTCTCTTCTCCATCAAGTGCTCCCAAAATTAAATCTCCCTTACTCCATAGGAGGCATCCCAGAATTAGATTTTCCTGGCTCTGTTATAGATACCCCAAGCTGAATGTCAATGCTCCACCAATGGTGCCCCAGAATTGATCATTTGGAGACACCCAGAATCAAAGAGACCAGATTATTTATTTTATTATTCTCGGGATTCTTATCCAGGTAGAATATATCAAACTAAGCTTTGTGAATGTTAGCATTATTAGCATTCCTACTCTGACACATTGTAGAATTGACAGGACAGGGACCAGCAGACAGGCTTCTGGTTTTGTTGTACTAATAGTCAGGATGTCAAACTAACAGTCAGTGAACCTCATTATGTTCCCAAGTCAGCCCTAACTGCCACACTGGTCCCCTTACCTGACCTTGGAAACTCAGATTGTGAGGTGGTATTTCTGAAATTCCTATTGGGTGGGACTAAACCACTACTCGTAGGGTACATAGATACATAGATACATAGACAGTGTCAGCAGATAAGGGCCTATGGCCCACCCAGTCTGCCCATTTGAGCTTGTAAGTTCAGTTTGTTTTCCTAGAAGTCTGCTGCCCCTTACCCCTGACCTCTAGAATTCCTTTATGTCTATCCCATGCATTCTTAAATCCCATGATTGTTTCAGCCCCCACCACTTCCTCTGGCAGGGTGTTCCACTTGTCCACCACCTGTTCTGTGAAGAAATTCTTTCTCATGTTTCTTCTGAATCGTCCTCCCTCCAACTTCATCCCATGCCCTCTAGTCCTGGAACATCTTTTTCGCTTAAAAATAGTGTTTTCCTGCACCCTGTTCCTCCCTGTAAGATACTTGTATGTCTCTATCATATCTCCTCTCTCCCTCCTCTCCTATAGGGAGTACATCTTCAGTTCCTTCAACCTGTCTTCATAGGACTTGTGATGCAATCCATGCACCATCTTTGTTGCCCTCCTCTGAACCTTCTCTACCCTGTCTATGTCCTTACGTAGGTATGGTCTCCAGAACTGTACACTGTACTCCAGGTGGGGCCTCACTAGTGTCTTGTATAGCGGAATTATGACCTCCTTTTCCTGCTGGTGATGCCCCTGCCTATACATCCCAGCATCCTATTTGCTTTACCTGCTGCCTTGTCACACTGTTTCCCTACCTTGAGGTCATCAGAGATGACAACCCCAAGATCCCTTTCCTGCTTGGTGCATGCTATATCCTCACCCCCAACTGATATATTGTGCCAGGGTTTTTGTGCCCCATATGCATTATCTTGCACTTCTTTGCATTGAATTTCAACTGCCAAACCCCTGACCATTCTTCAAGTTTCTGCAGGTCGCTTCTCATTCTGTCTACACCCTCTGGTGTGTCTACTCTGTTACAGAGCTTTGTGTCATCAGCGAACAGTGAAATTCTGCCTTCTTGATCCTGCTCAATGTCACTGATGAAGATGTTGAATAGGACCGGTCCCAGCACTGATCCCTGTGGTACCCCACTGGTCACTCTTCCCTCTGTGGAGTGACAGCCATTTACCACCACCCTCTGTGTCCTGCCTCCCAGCCAGTTACCTTCCCACCACACTACTGTCCTGCCCACACCCATATTCCCCAGTTTGTGTAATAGTCTTCTATGTGGCACAGTGTCAAAGGCCTTGCTGAAGTCCAGATAGGCCATGTCCACTGCCCTCCCCTGATCTACCTCCCTAGTCACCCAGTCAAAAAATTCAACGAGGTTGGTCTGACATGACCTCCCCCTGGTGAAACCATGCTGCCTTGGGTCCTGTAGTCCATTGACAACCAGATGTTCCACCAATCTCTCATTCAGTAGTGCGTCCATGATCTTCCCCACTACCGAGGTGAGGCTGACTGGTCTGTAGTTCCCTGCTTCCTCTTTGTTCCCACTTTTGTATAAGGGGACTACATCTGCTGTCCTCCAGTCTTTGGGTACTTCCCCTGTTTCCAGTGATCGGCTAAACAGGATAGCCAGAGGTTCAGCCACCACCTCTCTTAGTTCTTTAAAGACCCTGGGGTGCACCCCGTCTGGCCCCATTGCTTTATCAACTCTTATTACTTCCAGTTCCTTCAGGACCCTTTCTCGTGTAAAGGACTTGTGTCCATTTCTGCACCATTCTGACCTTGTACTCCCTTCAGACCCATTACCCCCTCTTCCTCAGTAAAGACTGAGCAGAAATACCTGTTCAATATGTCAGCTTTACTGTTGTCATCCCTCCATGCTCTCCATCTCCCCCTTCAGTCTCACTATCCCTCCTTTGTCTTTTCTTTTCACTTATGTACCTGTAAAGGTTTTGTCCCCTCTACCCACTGATTTTGCAATGTGTTCTTCTGTCTGAGCTTTGGCTTCCCTTACTGACCTCCCTGCCTCCCTTTGCTTCTCCTGGTACTTCTCCCTATCCCCTTCTGCCTGTGTCTTTTTGTATTGCCTGAATGCAATCTTTTGGCTTTCACTTTCTTTGCTACCTCTTTGGAAACCATAATGGTCTCCTCTTCCTTTTCCTCTTGCTAACTTGCTTAATGCATAATTCTGTTGTTCTTGTAATCCCCATTTTAAATACTACCCACTGTTCCTCAACCCCTGATTCCTGTCCCGTTCCTTAATGCCTCTTTCAAGTATCTCCCATTTTCCCAAAGTCTGCCCCCTAAAATCCAGGATCGTGTTTTGTGTGGTTTGGTTCTGCTCTTTCTGTGATTTCAAACCACAATGACTGGTGGTCACTGTTACCCAGGTGCTCCCCACTGTTACCCCCCACACTGTCCCTGTTTGTGAGCACAAGGTCCAGTATTACCTTCTGCCGAGTTGGTTCCATGACCAGTTGCTTGAGAAGGCACCCTGAAGGATTCAGGATAAATCTGCTCCTAGTTGATGCTGCTGCTGGGATGCTCCAGTCCACGTCTGGAATATTGAAGTCTCCAACCAGTACTACCTCACCCTTGTCTGCCATCCTTTGGATGGCTAGCATCAACTCTCATCTGTTTCTTCCTCCTGGGCTGGTGGTCTATAGACCACACCTGTGCGGATGGCTGTCCCCATTTTCCTTTCCAGCTTAACCCACAGTATCTCTCCCCATTTTGTTCCTCCTGGATCTCTGTGGCCCTTATGTCATTTTTCACATACAGTGCCACTCCTCCTCCTTCCTGCCTGCTTTGTCTCTCTTCTGAATATGTTGTAGCCAGGTATGGCCATCTCCCAGTCATGGTTATCATTGCACCAGGTTTCAGTGATGGCCACAATGTCCAGGTCTGACTGTACCATGACAGCCTCAGATCTTCCATCTTGTTGCTAAGGCTCCTGGTATTTGCACACATGACTTTCCATGATTTGACCTCCCTAGACTGCTTCACTGTTCTACTCCAGCCCCTTCCTTGGTTGTCATTTATCCCTGGTTCTCCTTGCTGTCTGCCCTTCTGCTGAATTTTGCCCCTTTTCTGCTTATCCACCTCTTGGGCACTAATCTCCATCTTTTGCACACTGCTTTGCAGAGATAGCCACTCCTCTGGTTCACTGGTTCCACTGCTAGCTGTGGTGGGTGAGCAAGTAGGTACCCTCCTTGCTGGCCTGCCACCCCCTTTGCTAGTTTAAATGCTTGTCAATGTAGCATTTAAACTTATCATTGAGTGCTTGGATTCCCCTTCAGGATGGATGCAGGCCGTCAGGCTTGAACAAACCTCCATCCCTCCAGGTGGGTCCCCAGTCACCAATGAATCCAAACCCTTCCTCACAGCACCAGTTCTTCAACCATGAGTTAAAGTTCCTGGTGCATGCACTCCTATGCTCTCCCTTGCCTCTCACAGGTAGTACTTCTGAGAAAGTGACAGAAGTAGCTACTTGCTTGAGACCCCTCCCCAGTTTCCTAAACTCTTCCTGAACTTCCTTTGGCTCCCCATTTGCCAGGTCATTAGTACCTAGGTGGATAATGACATCCAGCTCACCCTCCTGTCTTGTCTTCCCAGTGATCCCCAGGATCTTCCTTCTATCCCTCCATGCCATGGCACCTGGTAGGCACCTCACCTCCCTGTCCTCCCCCTCCTGTGTTCCTAGCTAGATCCCGTCTTATGATGGAGTCCCCCACCAGGATTCGCTTCCTCCTCCTCTGGGGTCCACTGCTTTCCCCGCTGAGGTCACCTCCTTGGCTAACCTCCACATCCTTTCCTTCCACTTCTCTGGGTACCTCTATTTGTTGTCCTCTTGCCAGTGTGGCATATGAGTTCTTGAGTGGAATAGGATCTGGGATGTGCCTCTGCCTGACTGCTCTAACCCTCCCTGAGCCCATTGTCATCCAAGTGCTCCTCATCTCGGCATCCTTTGAGGCAGCTGCATTGGACTGGGTGGTCCCTGGATAGGGGTGATGGTACTCCTGACCAGTTTACTTCCGCTCTGAGTCTGGCTACCTCATCCCGCAGTCCAGAGATGCATGCAGATAGGGCAGCACCTCAGTGTCCAGAAGGTCTGCCTGAATATGGCTGCCCACAGCCACTGCATTGCACCACTCCCACATTATACTGCATTCCACTACTTGTCTGCTACTGAAGCTCTCCTAGTTCTCTTTTATTAATTTACTGTACTAAAAATCCTGTCACTAATCCCAGATTTTTTTTTAAAGGAAAAAGAAACCAATAAATAAATAAATGAGTCAAAACACTTGTTGTGCTGAGGTGGGCTTCTTCCTCCTTATGCCCCTCCTTCTTCACACCCTTACTATACCCTGTGTTTAGCTCCTGTCAATCAGATTTATCAGGGCATATAATTAAGAGTTGGGGAAGGGAGGAGGGGGCAAATTTGCAGCAATTAAAGACAGCACAGAATTTTACCACCACTATGTACAACCCTCCCAAGATGGCCGCTGAATCCTTAAAGTCCTTGATAGATATAATGCCTTCTCTTTCCCAGAGTGAGAAAGTTATTTTGGGTGATTTCAATGTGCACTGGGGTCCCCAAACCATTGGGGACCTTAAATCCTCCTTACTAGAGGCTGAATCAACCCAAATTATACAGGAGCCCACCAGACTGTATATGAAAACTCGTAACCACACCACCCTAGACTGGATCCTAGTTACTAACACTGACAGATTCAAATTGGTGGGCACCTTTGTAGATTCAATGTGTGATCATTACCCCACATTTGGCGTTTGGAAAAACAACTTCCCTACACCCTCCCCTCCAGAGTATTTTGGACCCTGGACTATTCTAAATTTGACACATGCCTGTTCCTCAATTCCCTGGCCAAGGTCAAATGGCTGCAAATAAAGCCAGCTCCAAACCTAGATGCAGCCCTTGAATACTTCTTCAGCAATTTCCTGTCTGTTGCCAATAAGCACGCCCCTCTAAAACAGCTCAGGGACAAAGGGCAAGAAGCTGGGTGGCTCTCCCAAGACCTTAGAAAAATTATGAGGGACACAGACAGAGCGCTCGGGATAAATTCAAAACATCAGGCCAAGTCCTAAACTGGAAGAAATTCAGGGAATTCAATGTAAAGTTTAATTAAAAAGGGCCAAAAAGAGGCATATTAGAGGCCTTTAGGAAACAAATCTCTCTGACTCCCCAAAAATTCTGGGTGCAAATTAACACACTGATAAAGGGTCGTAACAAACAAGAAGGATGTGACAAGTTTCTAATGGTATTCATCTCAAGAACCTGGTAGATGCTTCTAAGGCAATAAATACATTCTTCATGGATCTGGAAAAGTTCAAGACATACCACGCTGGGCAACCTTTACCCCCACAAAAGACAATACCAAAGGAAATTCCAACATCTTGGACTTCCTTTTCAAATTAACCACTAGATAAGAAGTCCAAAAATTACTCAAAGGGATCAAAACCCATGGTACAACTGGGTATGATAAGCTTGATAAGCTCACCTCTCACTGCTTGTATCCTGCCATTGCCCATCTTAACATTTCCACCATTCCAGCTGCACATGCCCCAGCACCCAGCACTTACAATCAGTCTTTGCACCCCTAGCACCTTACCTGTCATATTCCCTCGACAAGGCCCCCTGGCTGCACTGTCTCCCACCCTCACCCACCTCCCCTCCATATCTCCACTCCTGCCCCTGCCCCCAACCACCTCCCGTACTCCCCCTTACCCCTGCACCTCCTACCTCCCGATCTCCTACACTCACTTCTCCCCCCACTGACCCCTCCTCCTCCCCTTGTCTTGCTCATAGCTGAAGTCTTTGTACTGGTTATTACATGTCTGTAAGTCACTGACTATATGTTTGTAACTAAAAATGATGACTGTTGCACACTCTGACGTGGAACCTTTGTAAAAGAGCCTCGGCTCAAAGGTATTGTAATCCTAGATTGAAATAAATAAAAATAAATAAAAAAATAAAAGAACCCAAGCTACTAAATATTGCAGCCCCAGTCATAGCCACTCCAGTTTCATGGTTATTCAATCGCTCCTTCCTTGAAGGGAAAGTTCCCACCCTCTGAAAAGTGGCCCTGGTCACACCTATTCATAAAGGTGGGTCATGTGAACAGGTGGAAAACTACCGCCCAATATCCCTACTGTCCATCCATCGCAAAGTGCTGTAGAGGGTTATGCACAATCAAGTAGTGGACTATGTTGAAAGACACAAAATATTCATAACCTAACATCATGGATTCAGAAAGAACCATGGTACAAACACTGCCTTAGTAAATTTCACTACAGATATATTCTCGGCTTTGGATAAGGGCCTATGAACTGGTACAGTCTTCATAGACCTCACCAAGGCATTCGACCTTGTGGATCATCAACTGCTCCTCGTAAAATTGGAAACTAGTCGGCCCTGACAGCCTGGTGGTACAATGGTTCACCAACTATCTCCAGGGATGGTCCCAAATGGTTAGATGGCTGGGAGCCATCTCGGATAAATGTCCAGTACGGAATGGGGTTCCCCAGTGCTCTATCCTGGGGCCCCTGTTGTTCTCTTTATTTATAAATGACATGCCAACACATTGTGGTGAGGCTAAGGTCACCTTGCACGTAGATGATGCAGTATTCTACAGGTCCAATAATGATACTGATGTCCTTAATGAATTACTGTCAAAAGACCTCCAGCTGCTGAAGGGATGGCTGAACAGTAATAAACTGGTTCTAAATGGCAAAAAAACTAAGGCTAAATTATTTAGTCCAAAGACTCTGGGCTTAGATAGGGCTAACAAGCTGTCTTTCTGTCTATCTAATGGGTCAATAATCGAAGAAGATGAAGCCTTAAAGTACCTAGGAGTCACCCATGGACCAGGGCTATCATTTTAAGACTCACATTGACCTGCTTACCAAGTCACTGAACCAGAAGCTTGGACTTCTATATCACCTCGGTCCCTATCTAACTGAGGACTCCCGAAGCAAGATTGTGCAATGTACCCTTCTACCAACTCTATTTTATGGTTCCCCTGTACTATATTCTGTTAAGCACACTGAGATGCATAAGCTCAGATTCCTTTACCATAGAATCTGCAGATTTGCAGCTGGTGCCTCTTCAAGAGAACATCACTGTCAGGCCCTAAATGCCCTATCCTGGCCCACCTTGGAAGGGAGGTTACAGCACCCTTCGCTTTGCTTGACATACAAGCTCAGGCAGGCTAGCGTGCCCCCTGAGTCTTGCTGAGCTGCTAACCACAAAACAGAACTGCAGGACACTAAGGTCCTCAAGCAGACAGCTACTAACATTACCTAAAGCAAAGTGCGTACAGGGGGCTCGGGTCTTTTCTGCCTTTATCCCTTCCCTCTGGAATACCCTTCCAACTAATCTCCAGGAATGTAACTAACTAGGAGAATTTAAAAGGGGACTTAAGGCCCACTTGATGGAACTAAATCAATGCACTTGCTACTGTTGACATCTCAAAGGCTGTGCCTCTTAGTCCAAATTAATTTATTCATTTTATAGGTATATCCACAAAAGGCATTAAGTGTATTTACAAATGTTGAAAACTGTGAAGTGTAAGTGAGTGTTGTAACTTAGTATGTTGATTTGAGTACTACTGTATCTGTAACCTCCACAAATATCTTACTCTGTAATTGTTATACTACCTATAATTAATTCCGGGTTGCCCCTGAAAAAGGGACTGCTTGTTGGGCTCAGTGGGCCTACCCGGTTACCATAATTAAATAAATAAATAAACTTATTACTATTGGCTGAAGTCATGGAACTTGAACTGAAATGTTTAAATTCATAAGAAGCTTTTAGACGTTTTATATTTCCTTGTGTGCTTTCTTCTTTATGCAATCTGGTGTCAGACTGATCCAGAGTAATTAAAATAAATACAAAAAAAGAAAGCTCTTAGCTTCAGTTTCCTGTTTTGCTGAGACAGTGCCCTACAATATCTGATTATGGTAATCAGAGTCAGACATTTGGTGCACAGTCAAAAGTAAGGGAAAGAGCAACAGGACAAGACCACAGACCACGAGTGTGGGCATTGGTCGACTGCAAATATTCATTCGACCACAGGAATGCAATTTATTCAAATATCAAAATGGATCAATGACATTTGTGCTGCCTGACGTGCTGGAGATCCAGGTTTATACCTTGAGGGTATCCCATGAAATAGGGGACTGCAAAATCGAGACCGCAAAAACAGCGATGGCAAAAGAGCGCGGCAAAAAGAGCAACCAGGAAAATCAGCGATCGATGAAACAGCGACCTTTGACTTTCTCCCCCTCCCCAAGTTGTGCAAAGGAGGATGCAGGTGGCAAAGCCCCCCACATAAACTCTCTGCGGCAATGCTGCCGTCATTTTGGCGATTGCTTTTATTCCCAGTCGCTCTTTGTGTCCATGCTGTTCTGCTGTTGCCATTTTGCAGTCACTCATTTCACATGGAACCTACCTTAAGCCTTGGATGCCAGGGAGACTGGTAGGAGGAGGATCAAGACTCTCCCAGGACGCTCTTCTACTACTTAGGGGAGGGTTATTTGCATCTTCTGCTGTGTTACTGCCACCAGATTGACTGCAGTTGGTGAGGACGTGCAGCTAGGAGCTCTTATGATGGATGAGAAGAGGAAGAAAAGGTACACAAGGGTGCCTCCTAACAGATGACGCCACCTTACCCACTGGCAACCCTGTTAGGGCATGCAGGCCCAAGGCTCATCTTCATCACTCCTTATGATTTCGGCACCTTGCCAAGGGGTGCAGCAGGTAGCTGAAAAAAACGTCTTTGAGGAGGCCCCTCTGATCAGGAATGAGAGTCCCTGCTTGGATAGGAACACTCCCAAGGGCTGAAGGAGAGGGGAGTGTTGATCTGGGGCTAATGGTGATCTCTCCATGGCTGTAGTCAGGCTATGGCTCCTGGCTGAACTAAAGGAGGTCAAGAGCAGAAATACAAAGTGATGCTAGAAAAAGACCTTAGAAAAATGATCAGAATAGCATTTATCATGGAGGGGAAACAAACTGATATCTTAGGTCATGAACTGAGGTGCCAATTGGGGTGTTAAAAGACCACATTATAGCGGTTGATACAATAATAACAGAAAGACCATCACAAAGCAGAGAAACTTTGACAAGGAAATGAGAAGCGAAGCTAATTAGTTCCCCAAAACCGGTCCTATTGCATTTGACACTTGGCTGCAATTATAATATTGATAAAAGGACAACTTCTCTAATTAAAAATCTCAATAATATCCAGATAGGTATAACACAGCACAAGCACCATAGATAATTGCTCCAGTACATTTCAGGACGCAGCAAATAATTTCAGTGCTTAAAACAACAGCACCGAACAGACCCAGAAAAGTCTTCCTAAGCCATGACATGGTGGCTTCCGTTTTATTTCTTAGTTGTTTGCTGGGATGCATTAGAAAGAGGAAAGATGGACAGTCGGGCGGCAAATGAGGGAGCAGCGAATGGCAGAACAGGGAGAGCGTTGGGGTGTGTGAGCAGGCCACCAGAAGGAGTGGGCAGCTGGGCTGGCTTGGGGATAAAAAAAAAAAAAAAAGAATACAAAGAAAGAGGAAAAGAATAGGTCAAGGAAGGAGATCCTCCCCCCTGTAAAGGCCTTGGTTTCACAGCCACACAAAAGTGGCCACTATGGCTCTCGCTACAGCCAACAAGTGAATGCTAATAATTTTTATTTTCAAAGCCCATAAAGTCCAAGGTGCAAAAAAGCGTAAAAAGAAACTAAATCCTAGCACTTCACCTCATAAAGAAACTAAACCCCAGCTCTTCGCCTCTGACAAGCGCTGGGGTTTAGATTCTTTTCCTGCTTTTTTTAACCTTGGATTTTCTGGGCTTTGAAATTTAAAAGTTATTGGAGCATTCACTTGCTGGCTGTAGCCTTGTGTTTTACAGTACAACGCTCTTTTGTTTGCTATTGGATCGTCTGCTTTTACTGGTAACACGCTGGAATCTGTTTGGAGAGCGGCAGCCTCTGGTCTGCTTGGTTTCACCACACCTGCAGCACTGCATCCAGTTCTAGTTCCTACAGTACAGAAAGGAAACTGAGTTTGAGAGGGTCCAGCATAGGGTCAGCAAACTGCTTAATGGCTTAGGACCAGGAAGCAAGGGCTATGAGGAGAGGCTGGATAGCCAAATTATTCAGCCCAGAAAAAAGATAACTGAGAGGGTCCACAATTGCAGGGTTTGTAATACTAATGGAAATACACAGAGCGGAGTATACACAGATGAATGCAACCAGAACTAGAGGGCATGCTTTCAAACTATGAGAGGCAGAATAATGGGAACCAAGAGAAGGCATTACTTTACACAGAAGGTTGTTAATGTAAGTAAGAGCCTACCTAATGAGTTTGTGAAAGCTAGCACTGTTCAAGCTTTCAAAGCAAGATTAATCAGATTCCTTAGGGAAAATGGGTTACATAGCATGAGTACGGATAACACTCTGAGAAGCAAGGTGTAATACATAAATATTAAATTAGTTATAGTCTCTTTCATGCAGAAAAAGGGGGTGCTCAAAATGGACACTACGTTTATATGTTGATCTATGGTTTTCCTGCTTCAGCTCCTGGGACAAATTTGTTAATAGAACAGATGAGCTCTGTCATCTTTAGCTATTCCTCCCAAATGAGTAACATAGGATGGGGAGTGTCTCATTCGAATTATGATGTTTCTATTAACTACTTTCTAATAGCCTGCACCAAATGTAATTATGTATACATGTTTATGCAGAAATGGATATAAATAAAACATTTTAAAAAGTACCTTCTGTCATCACAGTACTATATTACTATATTTGCAACATTGCATTAATTAATAGAACAAAATTAATGGCTTCTATAATTGGGAGTTGCCTAGAAGTTCAACAGGTTATGCTTGCTCTCTCTGACTTTGAAAGAAACTTAGCCCCTAATCTCCCCCCTCCTCTCGCTCACCTCTCTGATTGCATTGAGGATTTTTAGTCACCTATTTGCTCTGGCATAGTGTATAATGCCTCAGAAATTGTGACACCACCTTCTCCTGATAAAGGTTATAGAAGCATAGAATTTGTCAAAAGAGAAGGACTACTTGGCCCACCTAGTCTGCCCAGTTTGACCCTGCCTATATTGTCACCACAGATGTTAACCTGATCTCTGGCTGCTCCCCTCACTTTTCTGTCAAGATGCCTCTGTGCCTATTCCATGATTGCTTGAAGCTCACCACTATTTTCACCACCACCACCACCTCCTCCTCTGGTAGACCATTACAGTCATCCACCACTCTTTCATGGAAGAAGTATTTCTTCAGTTCCCTTCTGAATTACCCCTCTTCCAGCTGCATTGCATGCTTTCTTATTCTCATGTACCTTCTCTTCAGAAAAATACTCTCTCCTGTACCTTGTTCACCCCCTTGAGGTACTTATAGATCTCTATTATGTCACCCCTCTCCCTCCTCTCTTCCAGGGTGTACTTATTGAGATCCCACAGTCCCTCCTCATACGGCTTATGATGCAGCCCCAGCATCATTTTAGTTGCACTCCTCTGGACAACCTCTATCCTGTCTATGTCAATCCTGAGATGTGGTCTCCAGAACTGAATATAATAGTCCAGGTGGGGCCTCACCAACAATCGATACAGTGGTGGCACTACCTCTCTCTTTCTGCTGGTGATTCCTCTCCATATGCATGATGAAGCCTTGTGGGAAATGCACATGGGGACATTTTTGCCTTGCCAGTTCAATAATTAAATTAAAATATTTGTCACTCTGCCTCTTATCGTGTGTGGACATATAATTTTTTTTTCTCAGGCTGGTGCTTTAGCACTTTCTATAGCCATCACCTTTAGGGTGGCCATTATCTGTGCATCACTTCTTGCTTGTTTAAACTCTCCCTGTGTACCTCAACATCCTGCTGGCCCTGCCTTGTCACAATACCCTGCCACCTTGAGGTCATCAGATACGATAACCCCAAGGTCCCTTTCCTGCATTGTGACTGTCATAACCTCTTCCCCATTTTATACACCACCCTTTGGTTTCTGTGCCCTAGGTGCATGATTTTGCACTCCTTTTGCATTGAAACCCAGCTGCCATACCATCGCTCCTCAAGTTTTCTCAGGTCTTTACTCATTCTTTCCACCCTTTCCAGAGTATTTACCCTATTGCAGATGTTGGTGTCATCTGTGAAGAGGCGTATCTTCCCTTCCAGTACTTCTGCAATGTCACTTATGAAGACAATGAAGAGGGCTGATCCCAGCACTGAGCCCTGAGGTACCCCACTGGTCACCCTCCCCTCATTAGAGTGAGTGCCATTTATCATCACCCTCTGTTGCCTATCTGTCAACCAGTTTCATACTCAGTTGCCAACTTGGGTCCCAGACTCAGACTGCCCTGTTTCCTTATAAGCGTCCTATGTGGTATGATGTTAAAGGGCTTGCTGAACTCTAAGTAGGCTACATCCACCACCCCACCCTAATCTATTTCCCTGGTGTTCCAGTCAAAGAAATCAGTCAGGTTCATCTGACATGACCTCCCCCCCTTGTGAATCCGTGCTGCTATGTCTGTAACCTGCTGGATTCCAGATACTCCACTAGTCTTTCTTTTAGTAGTGTCTCCATTAATTTCTTCACCACTGATGTTAGATCAACTGGCCTATAGTTGGCAATCTCCCCTCTACTGCTGCTTTTATGAAGCCTCCAGTCCTCTGGAACCACTTCTATTTCCAGTGAGTTGTTGCATATGGCTATAAGAGGTGCAGCCAGTACCACCCTGAGTTCCCTCAGCACCCTTGGATGTACCCTGTTGGGCCCTTTACCCTTATCTACACTGTAGTTTAAGATTCTCAACTTCTCTCAGGACTCTTTCCTCTGTGAATGGACTTGTGTCCCTTCCCCCCAGTGCACTTGCTGCTTCTATGTGGTATGTTCTCCTCTCCCTCCACTGTGAAGACTGAGCAGAAGTATCTGCTCTGGATACTGGCTTTTTCTTGATCCTCCTCTGCACAGTCTCCCATATGTAAAGTGTTAAACAGACTTTTTTCATCAATCTTCAGAATAGACTGAAAGGGAAAGAATGTAAGACTACAGATACAGAACTCAATCATCGTGGGTGGCTGTGGTAGTAGAAGGTAAAGACGTTATGTTTAGAGACCTTGGAAAAACCTGGGACAAAATTTAGTTCCTACATCTTATTCATTCTTCCATCCCTCTGATCCTGTTCCACTCTGGTCTCCCTAACATGACAAGGATGAGAAAGAAAGAAAGAAAAAGAGAGAGAGAGAGAGAGAGAGGAATGACAGTGAGCAAGCAGCAAAAAACATTACCTCTTTCCAAATCATGTCATTCTTTTTTCATATTTAAAGTTTATTTAAAAAGTTTTCAGGTAAAATACAGAGATGCAAACATTAAAAAGATGCAGGAGAGATAGATCTGAAATCATACTATATTATGTGTCAATCATAGAGTGTTGTAAGCAGTATAAGTCCATTATGGTGACAAAGTCAAAATTGCTCAGTTCAACTACAACCCTGGAGATGTCTCAGAGAGGATCAGTATTAAGTGGATATCTATTCTATACAACAGGGTAATTCAGAAGCTGTAAGGAATAAATTGATTATTCTGTGACATATAGTATATTCATGGTTGAAAACAGCACTTCCAGAGGAGCAAGCACAAGGATGTGGTGCTACAATGCCTAAAAAAGTAAAACACTTAACTAAAAAGGCAGAGCACACACCAACCACAACATATCAAGGGCACTGGTCATAAATTATATTTATTAAACATACAAAACAAAGACATTTGTTTTGTATGTTTAATAAATATATTTTATTACCAGTGCCCTTGATATGTTGTGGTCGGTGTGTGCTTTGCCTTTTTAGTTAAGTATATTCATGGTTGTCATCTGTTTTGGAATTGTGGCAATTTCTCCCTCAGTTGGTCTGTCAGTTTCTCTAAGGCATAAATTTGTGCCACAGTCTGTTGCAAGAGCTATATAGTTGAAGGGTGGGCTGCAACCAGAGCCTAGTTGCGGCCTTCTTTGCTGCCAAGAGGAAAACATAAAGTAGGGAGCAAGAGTGGGTTTTCTGTCATGCCCATGTCATGATTTCTTCTCAACTATTGTACCTCTCTCCTCCATGATCCATCACTTTTTTATTCTTCGACCTCTGGCTTATCCAAATCTTTGCTGTATTCCTTCTCACCAAAACCCATAACAATGGCCGTAACATCCCATTCTCAAGGACCCCAGTGAGTCTCTTTACTCCACTGAATTCAGTATGTTTCTCCCTCTCTTTAATACTGCCCATGGGACAGTTTCTCCTAGTTCTCCAACCCAATTACCATCATGGCCCCACCTGTTTCTTTGGCTCAGATCTCCTCACCATCTGTGGCTATATATATTTGCAGGTGAAAACAATCATATTTCTGCAAGTGAAAAAGGGAAACCAAGTATAAAGCTGCATCAGCAATCAAAAATCTTACTTCCCCATCCTAGCAATGACAATAGTCCCTCACATGGTAGATGAGGTCAAGATAACCATTACTAACTCCAGTGTTCAGTAATAAAAGTAATTCCTGGCAAGGTAGATGTGATCCAGATAACAATTCCTACTTCTCCTGCCCAGTAATGAAACATATCTTGCAGATGGTAGCTGAGGTCCAAATAACTATTTTTACCTCCCCAGCCCAGTAACCAACCAGTCTTTCAGATGGTGATGATGTCGATATTCTTATCTCTCTCTACTCCACTAACCAAACTAGCGTCACATGGTAGATGAAGTAAAGATAACCATTCCTATCTCTCCCTACTCCATCACAATAAGTCACAAGG
Organism: Neoceratodus forsteri; assembly: GCA_016271365.2. Lineage (NCBI taxonomy): Eukaryota > Metazoa > Chordata > Ceratodontiformes > Ceratodontidae > Neoceratodus > Neoceratodus forsteri. Next base: position 1,025,629,577 of record CM028130.1, on the reverse strand, counting down.
TAGAGTAGGGTAAAACTGGGCAGACTGGATGGACCAATGGTCTCTTTCTGCCCACATTGTCTATGTTTTTATTCATCAAGCAAACTAGTCCTTCATATAGTAGACCTAGTCAAAATAACAATTGTTACGTACCAATCCCAGTGAGCAAACTGGTCCTTCAGATGGTAAGCATAGTCATGACTGGCTTTCTTACTGCACCTCACCCCATTCCAATCACCAGCCTTGTTGATCTTGCCAATGTCCAAACTACTTGCAATTCTATCCATGAGAGGCTGAATGATTTAGAGAGTAGATGCTTTGAGAGGATCCCTGGTATATGATGGAAGGAGAGGTTGCAAGGAAGTATTGGCAAAGACAGAGCAGAAGTACTTAAAAAAGATAGCAGTAGTTTTCCAGGAAGATAAAATAGAGTACATTTCAATAAATCTAGAGAATACAGGGGGTAAATAACAATGGAAATGAAGTAACAGCAAATGACCAAGAAAACCAAGACATGGGCATAAAAAAAAGGAGAGAGGCCGTGACAGAGATTGAAGCAGAGATTGAGGGGCACCTTAAAGAAATTACAAAGAAGAGTGGAAAGGGAATTAAAGAATAACTGGAAGAGAAGTAAAAGCACATGAGTTTGTGGAGGTGCCTTATGAGAGAGGTTAGACATAATGTCAAACCAATGGATGAAACTTAGATGACTACAGTTGTAATTCTTTATTTGTATCTCAGTTTACAAATCTCATATATGGTAATTAAGCAATAATGCATGACAGGGTGTGTGTTGTGCTGGGATAACGTCACGCCTGGGGTGATTAAGCATGAGGCCACAGGCTGAGTGCGACTAATCACCCCAGAAGTGACGTTATCCCAGCACAACACACACCCTGGAGTGCATTATTGCTATTATACAATGGCTCGTTTCTAGTAGTAAAAGAAACATTTCAAAAAAAGTACTTTTAAAAGTTTATTTTTATTAGATTTTTATATGGGTAGGCATACTGAATGAAAAAAGAGTGCCTGCTATAATGTTTTTCTTCTGTAGGTGGTACTGTTTTACTTTGAGGACTGCAGTCTTTCACTGCAACTGCTGCCGCCCCCCCCAACTGTACTTTTATGATTGTGCGAGAAGTGTTTTATTCACCCAGCACCACTGCCTGCCCTGAGACTGGGTGAAGTTCTTTTCTATCCATCTGTTTTTGTCAGCTTAGAAAGTGGATCAGATCAGAAACAGTTTCGGGGTCGCAGTTGTAGGCGATACTACTTTCGGTATTTTGGCTGTGACTTGAGAAGTGATAAGAGGTACTAGTGAAAAAATAGCATGATTGTAGTGTGGCAGTTTGTTTATGTTTAGTTTTATTGCTTTTTGCCCGTAAACAGTGTGGCTGTTTGAGGAGCAGAGTGGTTTGTCGACTGAGCAACGAGCGTCGCTGTTTGACAGCGCTCGCGCTACACCACGGGGGATCAAATTGCGGTTTTAGATAACGGCTTTTTTTTTCAGGTAAAATATTTTTCTGGGGGAATCCTGTGGGGAGAAGGAGGATGTTGCCATTGTTTGTGGTTCTCGCTAGCGGCGGCTAGCGAGTCGTGAGTGGGAAATCTGTGAAGTGGGCTGTCCAACAGGGATCGGTAAAGCAGACTGCGTGCAGTGATTTTGTTAAGTGTTGATGCAGTGATCTCTGCGCTGAGACTAGACCCGTGATGTTGTACTGGGATAACATCACGGGTCCAGTCCCAGACTGACCAATCAGTGATAAGCATTCTTTCATGCCATTGTATAATGCCAATTCCCAGGCAGTGAAATCCTTTCTCCACCCTTGTTATAAGGCCTTCAATTCCCACCACAATTTTAATGAATGACTGCTGGACTTTGGCTCCTAGTCTAGTAAAATACTATCTCCACCCTCACTATAATATAAATGTAAACCCACCTCACCAGCAGGGATCACCTCGATAGGTGCTCAGCCAACCTGTGTCATCATGTCTCTGCACTTGGACCCTCATGTTGGACTTGGACTTTGTGAGTCTGGTGTGGGAAAGGATGGATGAGGAGAAACGGACTCCCTTCACTGCAGTTGCAATAGGTGTTTAAACCATGGTTTCATGTAGCATTCAGCCATTATACCTAACTTTAGTTGCTAGGGAGCTTTCAACTCTATAAGGGTGGTCAGGTTTATCACCTCTGACCCCTCTACTCCTGTCACTGGGGTCAGGAGACTGGTTAAACCATCAATTAGGTTCTTAGGATCAGCACATCATTATGGGTTCTTAGAGGACTGTGATTTGTCAGGGATGTTGCTGAGTCAATCAGACATTGAGTACAGCCGGATAACCCTTCTCCTAACAGGCTGAGTTATGGGAGGGCTGGATGTCCGAGTAAAAAGAGAGAAACGTTAGAAGCAGCATTCATTCTGTGCTTGATTGAGCTTGGTGGTCAACCTGTGCTTAAACAGCCTTAAAGAAGGAGGAGACTGGTGAATGCAGAAAACTAAAGTAGCTGAATCCAATTAGAGAGAAACAGTCTATGAGGGTAAGCCACCCTGAAGTTGTGCCATGGAGTGCTAATGGATAGGCTTTGCCTAAAACACACCAAACAGTTAGCAAACTGAGAAACCACCACAGCCTGTCTGGGGAAATGGAACCATAGCCACTACAGCCTAGTGACTAACCCACAGTGTTGGGGGTTGATGTGTAGTATCACTAACCTGGAAGGTAGGGTCTTCCCTGTACATGTCTGTACTGGGGCTGAGGGATCAACCAGCAGTGAGACAAAAGAGCCATGCTGATCCTCCGGAGCCACACTGAGCAGAACCAGGAAGAAGAAGAGCTGATCCATTGACTGCAGTCAGTGATGCTTTTGTCAGTCGAAGCCTGCACTGGCTGGAACAATATATAATTAAACAGGGCCTTCCATAGAACCATGATGACAGAAAAATGCCTAGTAGCCCATCCCGTTAGGCCACTGTCTTATGTTGGCTCTGGTGGCCATCCCTGTCCTTTAACATTTGCCCCCTCCTCCCTTACTATGGCCTTGTGTCTGTCTCACCCTACTTAGAAATTCCCTACTGTTTTAGCCATCACCACCTCCTCTTTCAGCCTATTCCACTTATTCACTGCTCTTTCTGCAAAAAAGTGCTTATGGACAACCTCCTTGAATTTTCTCTCATCCACTTTGAGTGAATTTCCCTCTGTGCCTGAGTTTGTGCTTAGGACACATAGATACTTGCCTGCCTTCCTATTTATCCCATGCAGGTATTTAGCTGTCTCTGTCATGTCCCCCCTCTCCTTTCTGGATTCTAGGGTGTACAAGTTGAGGTTCTGTAGTCTCTCCTCATATGTCTTTCCCCTGTCCCCTGGACTTTTTTGGTCTCCCATCTCTGTTTGGACTCCACCAGCTCCTAGTCCTTCCTCAGGTATTGGCTCCAAAAACCATGCACAGTACTCCAGATGCAGGTGCACTAATGATCTGTAAAGTGGATTGATCATCCCCTGGTTTCTGCTGCTTATGCCCCTCCCTATGCAACCCAGAATCCTGTTTGCCTTCCCTACTGCTTTGTTGACTTGTGTTGTGGATTTCAAATTGCCCGATATTATTGCTTCATGGTAATTTTCCTCTTCTGTACTTTCCTACACAAGTTTCCCATCAGGTACTGCGTTCTTGAGTTTTTGTTCCTGATATGCATTACCTTGCAGTTTTTTGCATTGAAATTCAGGTGCCTGATCTTGGACCATTTTTACATTTTACCCAGGTCCTCGCTTAGTGCACTATTTCCATCCTCACATTTCACAGATCTTTGCATCATCTGTGACAAGGCAGATTTTGCCCTGCCACCCTCCTATATGCCACAGATGAACATGTTAAAGAGGACGTGCACCCAGACCAAGCCCTGCAGTTCCTCGCTTGTTACATTGCTCTTGCAACACCATTTAGTTAGCTAGTGGTTTAATCGCTTCTTTGGGAATCGGAACCCATTGAAAACACTCATCAGAGTTTGGGATTACAATTTAGGATGACTGGCCATGGATAAAAATAGAGTTTCATTTGCAATTGTATTTCTTCACCGGTCATTATGCAAAGTGACTGTTGATGGGCCAATAATGACTCCGCAGCTGGTTGCCCAGTACTTCACCAGGAGCTCCTTAAGGGATAATGCTACTAGTTACATTATGATGTTCTTGACAATACCTATTTAGTTGATATTGACCCCCAAACTCATGGATTCTCCCCTCCCTTTATGACAAGGGTCCTTTGTAAATGAGTTTTTAGCTCAAAGGTTGTCATTCCAATTGCTCAATAAATAAAATAAAAATAAATAATGTTATAACTAATATCAGTGAGAGCTGGGGTGTGGGGCCTGTACACTATATTTATAATTTGATATTGTTTAAACTTGCCCTTTAACTTTCTAGATCTTTGTACTCTGTTTCCCCAATAAAATCCTTACTTGTGTTTTGTACTTTGTTATTGTGTCTATTGCATATGTGTTTGATCCTGAATTGTATTGTGTGGCTATTGGGCAGAGTGAACCTGGGAGACCATAGTGGGATAGAAACAGAAACACAGATTTTGTCAGCAGAAAAGTACCCTTAATCCCATCCAGTCTTCCCCTGGTGACTGTGTACTCCATCACCAATGACCCTAGTTGGTCATAGGTGTCTCTCTCCCTTCCCCATTCCTCTACCTAGTATGCCCCTGTGCCTATTCCATGCATACTTGAGGCTTCCCACAATCTTTTCCCCCACTACCTCCTCAGAGAGGCTGGTCTAGTCATCCACTGGCTTTTAATGAAGAAGTATTTCCACATATCTGTCCTAAACTTCCCCCTTTATCTTCATTGCATGCCCCGTTGTTTTAGTGCCTTCCTTTCTCTGAAATAGACCCTTCACTTTCACCTTGTTCACTCCAGAGAGGTACTTGTATGTTTCAATCATTTCCCCTCTCTCCTCTCTTATGGGAAGTACATGTTGAGTTCCTGCAACCTTTTCTTGTATGGCTTCTCGTGCAACCCCCTCACCATTTTGGTTGTCCTGCTCTGTATTGCATCCGCCCTTTCAATGTCCTTGTGGTGCCCCTATAAGAAATGTAATTGAGTTAATCTAGAAAATGGTCAATGTAAATTTACAAAGAAAATGTTTGAATTGAATAATGTTCCTTCTCCAAACAGATTACTGAATTGAAATCTAATATCCTTAGAAACACGTAGCATAAGAGGGGATTTATTGTTTCTTTCTGATATCATTCATGATCCTCTTCTCATGTCGGAGCTTGGCTTACAATTTAAGGATAGTGTAACCCCCCCCGTTACCCCGGGTTACTAGAATCCGAGTAAGACCTAGAGTAGGCAGGGAAGGCAGCTTGTGAAACTCCAGTTAAATGGATTTCACACTGTCTCACTCTGTTCTCAGTCTCAGCTGAGACTGAGGGATGACATCACCATAGAACTATCGCAGCTGCATAAGCCACATTGGAATCTGCAGAAGGGAGTTAGATTAGAATGTTGGGAGTTTTTGAACAGTGGAGAGCAGCTGTGTGTGAGCTGTCTTGAAGACAGGAGCACAGCAGTCCGTGCACAGGCTCTTGGAGCCTAAGTTCTGATATAGAGCTACTTTTAAGGAAAGGTGTGTGTTTCTGCCTAAAGAGGGACACAGTAAGCTGTTCTTGAAGTGGTGGAGACCGCTGATACTGGTCTCTGTGCCCCATCCCTGAGGGAATGGGGGTGGAAGGTTTGCCTGCTATTCCAGGGGCAACCCCCTGGCTACTGCTAGAGAAGAAGCTGCCTTATTTTTTCCAAGTGTGTTGGGTACCAGAAGCTGTCAAGATTCGCCTGTGGGGCACCTGCAACCAAAGGGTGAGTTCTGCTCTTGTCAAAGTGCCTATGTTTCACCTGAACTGTGTTAAAGTGGGGTTAGACTGCTGAATTAGTGGGAGGCCTAGAGGAATAGGCTTAGCCAAAGTAAAAGTATGTTCAAGTCCAGCACAAGGGGAAAGTCAAGACATGTAGAGAAGATGTGCTATACGTCTACCCTTTAATCTACATTGCCAAGCTTTCAAAAGAGTTGTTTAATGTCCAGAGAAATGGCCGGGTATGGATTGTGGGAGCTGGAGGTGGGAGACCCCCCACCTTTAGTAACCAGGTCCACCTCTACGGATTTGATCTGTGGATTTCTACTTTGCCTCATGCACTTGGCCAGTGATGAGGGAAGTACCCAGACATGGGATTGGAAGGAAATTTCCCTTAAGGAGTCGAAGGCTCTAAGGTGGTTTGGGGAGCCACCAACAGCAAATTTGGTTCACTGCCATATGGACCTGGATCGAGAGGCCAGCAGGGGAGCTGGGCCGGGAAAAACCCGAATAGTGTACAAGTCGGGCTGTGTACCCAAAGCTGTGTGCCTGGTGGGTTCAGAGCCTGAGGGCTGAAATAGTGAAGAAGTGTTCTTTATCTCTTACCTGCATTACTAGTAATGTAGCCCCGTGGGGTCCGTCTATGCTTTGTTTTTTCAGGTTGGATGTGAATAAAAGCCACACTTTAGAATCCCATTCCTGGTATTGGACATCACAGTTATTGCTTCCTGTGTTCGGATTTACTTGGGTGCCCCTGTGCAGAGTAGCCAAACCTATGCCCCTTGTGCCGAGTAACCTAGTCCTCCCCGAACCCAGTCCCCATCAAGTACTGCTGTCAGCTTCAACAGCATGCCACCTGTCACTTGCAAAAAGGCAGGGGTGTAGGGGTTACAATAGTATATACAATACTAGGGAAGATCCTTTGTAAATGTCAGGTAAACATTTCAAACACATTAAAAGAAAATATTTTTTCTCACTTAGAGTGGTCGGTACCTGGAACAAATTGCCAGAAGATATCATTATTAGCAAAACTAAATCTGAATTTAAGAATTGTCTGAACAAATATATTTTGCCTGGGGCTAATTTGCAATATTATTACTTAACATAGATTCTTTGGAGCATCTTTGGGCATGACCTGCCTCCTAGCTCCATGATCTCCTTTAATATGATCCTTGTGGTGGTGTGGCCTCCATAACTTGACACAGTATGCCAGGAGGGACCTCACAAATGAACAATACAGTGGCAGCTGCACCCTCCTCCTTCTGCTAGAAATCCCTTTCCCAGTGCACCCAGCATCATGCTAGCCTTTCCTACTGCTTTGTCACATTGTCCAGACACCTTGAGGTAATCAGATATTTATTTTTATTTAAAAGTTTCACCAGGAAGGTACACCAAGCAGAATTGATCATTTCCAAATGCATCCGGGGGGGGAAGGGACAGGGGAGTAACAGTGCTTAACAGAACAATACAAATAGCAATGGAGAACAAATACACAGTAGCAACAATAACACATATACAGCATGAAATTAACTATACACAACTGTAACTGAAGGTAAAAATTTGAATAGAGAACTGCAACAGAATAAGTTGAGATGCAGTTTACGGAGGTCTAACCAGCAATTGTGAGGGAGCAAAAATAACAATACCACTCGTATGGAGGTAGCAGGTTAAGTGTAGTCACCCAATTTCATGTAATTGAAACAGAGCTATACGAAACACCATATTGGGAGCATGTGTGAAAAACATTTGAAAAAAGGAAAAGAATAATGGCTTGGGAGGTCATCAGGGGAATTAGGGGAGGAAGGAGAATGGGTAGGGTGATGGGGGAGTCGACTTGAGAGGGAAGGTATATTGGGGAATTGATTGGCTGAGAAGAAGTTGCACACCTATGGGAAGGTGAGTCAAAGGAGGCAAATAGTAAGGACAAGCTTGGAGTGTGGTGAGGAGGGAAAGTAGTGCTAATAGAGCATATGAAGGTGGAGAGAGGTTCCAAGGGAGTGGCCTTATGGGTGGAAGTAGACCTAAGCTAGTGGGAGGAGTGAAAATTAGGCAGGTGCAGGTTGGGGAGGTGTAATCATGTAGAAGGGAGGAAAGGGAGGCAGGGGAGGGACTGTTATGGATGGGGGGGAAGGTGTTCCACAGTTTAGAGCAGCTAAATAAGTCCAACTGTCCAGCACAGGTGGACCTGTGGGGGAGATCGGTGTTGCAGAAGGAGTAGGTGGGATGGTGGGGGATAGAAAGGAAAAAACTGATGTAAGAGGGAAGAGACCCGAACCAGAATTTGGCAATGAAACAAGCAGTATGGAATAGGCATCTGGACTCCAGGGATGGAAAACAGAGGGCTTTGTAAAGATCAGTGATGGGTTTGAAGGGGGCAGGATAGAGCAAAATGACAGAAGAAATGGAAAAGGATGTCCAGTCTGGCCAGGGTTGATTTGGGAGTGAAGCTATAGACTATATCAGCATAGTCAAAGGTGGGGAGGATCATTTTCTGCACAATTGTGTGGTGAGCTGGTAGGGGAATACAATCCTGGTTTCTTTATAAAGCACAAAGCTTGGGATGCAGTCTCTTTTGGACTGCGTTCATATGTACAGAAAAGTCCAGGTGGTGGTCTAGACAGACCCCGAGGTATCTAAAGGAGGTAACGTTCTCTATAGTTGCTCCATCCAAGGTGTGGAAGGAAGGGGGGACTAGAGTATAGAGAGTCTGTGCCTTGTGCTGAAGGTCACAGAGACAGTCATTTTGGCATTTAGGAACAACTGGTTGGAGTGGAATCAGTGTTGAACCTTATTGAAGTCCTGCTACAGTCAAAAGTCCAACGGTATAAAGGCGGTATCATCTGCATACATATGAATTTCAGTAGAAGAGCAGACAGCAGGGAGATAGTTTAGGAAGACTGAAAATAAGTTTGGGCTGAGTACTGAGCCCTGTGGGACTCCAGTAATGATGGGGAGGGGAAGGGAGAGGGAGGAGCCAATCCTGACTGATTATGACCTGCCTACTCGGTAGGATCGGAACCAGGCCATGGCTAAAGTGGATAGCCCATTGGCTGTGAGTTTTTGAAGGAGGAGGGAGTGTGACACTGCATCAAAGGCCTTAGCCAGGTCAACAAATATTGCAGACGTGACCTGCCCCTGATCCATATTGGTAAGCATTAGGCCCCTAGGTCGTTTTCTTGCTTGGTGATGGTAAACTCCACTCCCTCCATATCATACACAGCCACTGGGTTCTGCAGCCCTAAGTGCATAACATTGCACTTTTTGGCATTGAAACCCAGCTGCCGCCCCCTAGACCATTGCTCTAGTTTCCTCAGATCCCTTTGCATTCTCCCCACCCCTTCCTGAGTGTCAACCCTGTTGCAGATTTTTGTATTATCTGCAAAGAGACACACCTTCCCCTCAAGCTCCTCCACAATGTCTTGTATGAAGACATTGAATAGGACTAGTCCCAGCACCAAACCCTGTGGCACACCACTAGTCACTCTCCTATTGCCTCAGTGACTACCATTTACCACTACCCTTTGCCTACTATCCCATAACCAGTTTGATACACAGCTTGTCACTTTCTTCCCCACCACTCCTGTGCAGCACAGTGTCAAAAGCCTTACTGAAGTCCAGATAGGCCATGTCTTCTGCTCTCCCTTGATCTATCTCCCTGGCAAACCAGTCAAAGAATTCATTGAGATTAGTTTGACATGACCTCCCCCTTGTGAAACCATGCTGCCATTGGTTCTGCAGCCCTTTTGGCCCCGGGTGCTCCACTAGCCTCTCCTTCTGTAGTGTCTCCATTAACTTCCCCACCACTGATGTGAGACTAACTGGCCTTTAGTTTCTAGCATCCTCCCTACTGCCGCTTTTGTTCAGAGGGACCACATCAGCCCTCCTCCAGTCCTCTGGAACTTTTCTATCTCCTCTGCTCTGTGTTGTCGAGGCACAGGTCAGGAAGCATAGGAAAAAACAGAAGCAGTTGTAAAATTCATGAAAAGTATTTATTAGCACTAGCAGTAACATAAAAAAATAAAATTGTGCAGAATAACTATTTACAAAGGCAGAATAAACAGAGAAGATCCATCTGAGTTTTCCTTCAAACCCTGTGTGTCCCTTGCAAGAAATTGCAGCTCTGTCTTATAAGTCCTTGCAACCCCTCCTTAACAAGCATCCTGTTTGTTTCTAAAATGTCCTTGTAAATTTCAGGCAGGGGTAGTTAAAACACAATGTCCCAGAACTGAGGCCCCTTCTCCATAGCTTCTGCAAAAGGCTTACAAACTGCATTTCAGGTTAACCACTTGAGTTCCAAATAGCTTTGCAATCATGTCAAAATGTAATTATATACATTTCAACAGTAACTATATCATTTCTAAACAAAGGGATTCCAATATCAGTTACATTTCCACATAATGATTTGCATATATTTTTATATCAGCAGACATGCAAGGGAGGAAAAGACAGAAACAGCAAGGGAGGGTAGAGACAGAGAGAGGCAAAGAACTGCGAGACTGTCGGGGTGATCAAGTCCTAGGTCTCACAGGAAAATGTGGTTGCACAACCAGACAGACAGGAGACAGGAAAGGAAAGAACAGAACAGATCCCTGCATTCAAACTCTCCATAACAACTGGGACAGGGTCCTATTCTATCTTGTCACACTCTGAAGGGTATCCAGTGAACACGGTGACCGCAATTGAGTGCTTACAAAATGGCAACTCAATTATGGTGGCTATCTGGCAGGGTAGTGACCTGATACCTGGGTGGGTGAGGTAGGGTGACCCGAAGTGTATGCACATGTGTGTGCACACGTGCAAGGGGGAGAGGAAGGGGAGGTATGTGGGAGGGAGGGAGTGTGGCAGGCAGCTGCCGAGCTGATCAGCTAGCTTGGTGAGGAGGGTGGTCGGTTGGGGTGTGCATGGTTCGGGTCTGGAGCAGCGCATTTTTTTTTTTTTGCACTGGCAGGCGGTCTTATTTTTTTAAAAGAATTTCACCCCACTGACATGCACCCCCACCCCAGAATTGAGAAGCCTTAAGTAGGGGGGTGTGTGGGACAAAGCCTTGCAGTTCACTGCAAGTGTACATCACTATAATTCATTTTAGTGATGTACACTATCAATAACAATCGTTATTCCATAATACCGTTATGACCCTAGAACCCCTCTGAAGTGCTAAAAGCACTGCCAGAGGGGCAGCCTGCACTGTGCTCAGTTCCTTTAGGACCCTTGGGTGAATCCCATCTGGCCCCATTACTTTATTTTCTTTTAAAGAGTCCAATCTCTTCTGGACCCTGTCCACCAAGAATGGACTTTTGTCCACTCCCCCCCCTCCCTGGTGCTTGCTGCAGCATGCTAGTCTGTCCCTCCCATCCTCTACTGTGAAGACCGAGCAGAAGTAATCATTTAGTATTTTTCCTTTCTCTAAACTCACTCATCCCCAGAACTCACTTTCTCTGTGCAGTTCTCTTCACCCTCTTGATTCTCACTATCCCCTCACTTGTCTTCCTCTTCCTCACATACCTGAAAAGGTCTTGTATCCTTTTTTGTCCTCCTTAGCTAGTGTCTCCTTTGTTAGTGCTTTAGCTGCCCTCACCCTCTTCCTGCCTCCCTTTGTTTTGTCAACTATCACCCCCTGTCTTCATCATTCTGGGTTTCTTTGTATTTTTCTAAATGCTGTTTTCTTCTTCACTGCCTTTATCACCTCCTTGGGGAACCACAGTGGCCCCTTCTTCCTCTTTCCCTTGCTCACATCCTTCAAACAGAATGCCATTGCTTAGGCTATACTGTTCTTAATCTTTCTCCATTGAGCCTCCACTCCTCCTTTGCCTTGCCCCCCTTTGAGGCATTTTCTGAGGCAGTTTCCCATTTCTTTAAAATCTGCCCTCCTGAAGTCCAAGATTGTCATCTTAGTATGTGTTTTTTTCTTCTGTCTTACCTCTATACTAAACCACACAGTACGGTGATCACTTGTACCCAGGAGACTACTCACTGAGATGTCAGCAATGCTGCTATTGGGGTCTATGCTTGAAGGTGTGGAGTGTTTTGGCACTGCATATGTGAGGCGTGAAGACACTCTGCACCCATTGCACCCCCCATGCGGGATGCACTGGGGGCATGCAGCCCCATGCACCTGATCCCCCACCCGTGTGGACCACAAAACACAGGGGGTGGGTGGGGGTGTTCTAGCACTACGTGGCATGCACATAGCCATGTAGAGTTGTGTACTGGGCATGAAGGAGGGTAGCCAGTACACCAGGGTAAACTCTGCCATAAGTCTCCTATGCACCCCACCCATCCATCCCACACCAAGGGGAGCACTGCCTCACATCCACTGGCCACATCCAGCTGAGCTCCCATCATCCCCGTGTATGCCAATCCTTTACACACACACACACACACACACACACACACACACACTCAATCTCATGGGGGCACCAGCCCTTGGACCGCATGAACCCTCCTGCCTGCCTCTGCAGAACCTAGTGCTACAGGTGGTGTGGTGGGCTATTGCAAACCCCCCCACCCCACACACACCCTTGTGGCACCAACCCCCACCCCTGTACCTCCCTGTCAGATCAGGGGCATGGCACGGCCGGTGACACAACCCATCTCTCACCTTCAAAGCCACCTGCCATGTGGACATCTGTGGGGGAATGCAGCCAATGCACCCCCTACCATGTAAGGGATCCACTGAGGGATCCAGGATAGGCATCCCATTGGATGCCCGCCCACACATGCAACTCTGCTCATGGCTGCCCTACATGATCCTGTGTGTACCCACGCACTGAGGGGAAGGGCCTTGGTCAGATCGCTGGGGGTCGTGCATGTCACTGGTGCACACCTGTGCACAGGTGCATAGCTCCACTGGCAGTATACGCACCTTGGGAGTGTAAGTCCCACCTGTTGCAGCATAGGCACCTTTGTTTGTAAGTTCCAGGTCCAGCACTGACCCATCCCTAGTGGGTTCCAAAAACCAGCTGCCTGAGAAATGCCCCTTGTATGGAGTCGAGGATGGCCCTGCCTCTTAAAGTAACTGTGACCAGAATGCCCCAATTTACATCTGGCAGATTAAAACCCCCCATAATGAAAATTTCTCCCTTGTTGGCCTTTTTACTAATGGCTCCCCTCAGGGCTTTGTCTAAATCCTCCCCCTGTGTCAGAGACTTGAACACCACCCCATGCAAATAATGACCCCAATCTGATCTCTAGGCTGTCCCTTAGTACCTCCAGCCCATCACTGTCCCGCTGTTGCCCCTGTATCTGTATCTCAGTGGTCCTTATACCCTCCTTCACATATAAACAACCCCTCTGCCTTTCCTCCCTGATCTGTCCTTCTGGAACATGGTGTAGCCTGAGATGGCCACTTCCCAGCTGTGGTTGTCCATGCACCATGATTCTATTATAGCCACCAGATCCAGGTCTGCCTCTGTAGTGGTTGCTTCAAGGTCAGGAATTTTATTTCCAGGATACTTGCACTGGCATACATTTCTCTTTGTTGTCTTCATCCCTCTCTCCCTTTAACCTGCCTCCTCTTACATCTTCCCTCCATTCCCCTGTTATACCACTCCTGCCCTCATTTTTACATTGTCTTCCTGTCTTCCTTCCTTCCCCTTTCTTCCAGCTGAAGATCCTTCTTCAGACATACCTGCCCTTATCTTTGCTTCCATCAGCCTCCAGGGAAATTCTTCTCACTGGGTTAACTTTCCATTTTTCACTAGTCTCGGGTGGGGGGGGATCTCTGCCTCCCTCAGTCTTTTTGCCTCCCCTCTTGGCTAGCTTAAATGCTTGTCAAAGTAGCATTTAAACCTTTCACCCAGGAATGCCATTCCCCCACTGGATGGATGGAGGCCATCTCCCTTGTACAGGCCTCCATCCCCCCAGGTGTGACCCCAGTCCCCAATGTAGCCAAAGCCCTCCTTCCTGCACCATGCCTTCAACCACTTGTTGAAAGATATGGTGTGCAGTTCCCTAGCCTTCCCCCGACCATGCTTGCATAGCACCTCAGGGATGGCCACTGTACGAGCTATCTACTTCAGGCCCCCCAGCTCCCTAAACCTATCCTGCATTACCCCCACAGTTTCCCATACCAGATCATTTGTCCTCAAATGGTCAACAACATCCAACTCCCTTCCTACCACCGCTACCTTGCCGGCCTCCAATATCCACCCTCCGGTACTCCCCGACGAAGCACCTGGAATGGACTGTGCTACTCTGTTCCTCTTTTCTCCTGCTCCCCACTCCATCTCTCTCTGACTATGGAGTCCCCCACCAGCAACTGCATCCTCCTTTGCTGGGGGACTCTCCTACCCTCCTTAGGGACTGCTTCCTTGAGGACCCCCACCTCCGCTCTTACTCCTGCCTCGAGTTCCTCCTCTTGGCCTCCCTGTCCTGTCAGAATGGCAAAGGAATTATGCAGAGGCAAGATATGAGGGGTACTCTCCCTCCCTCTAGGAAGTGACCAAGGTCCATCTGCTTTGCCTCCATGCTGGCATCCTTTAAGGGAGTGGCAGCAAACTAGTTGGCATCTGGTGAGACAGATGGTGCCCTTCAATCATGACAGTTCGGCCTAAAGTCCAGCAACTTTTGCTCTCAGCCCAGAGAGGTGATTGCATATGGGGCAACACCTCAGTCAACAGAATGTGTCTCTGAAGAGTGCGGCCCACACCCATTATACTGCACCACTCCCATGCTCAGTGATTTGTTTATCCTCCTGACTTTTTGATTCTGTGCCTATCCTTTACCTTTAGGCTTTCCTTATCACTTCCCCGCCCCCACATTGGCTTCCTTTACCATTCCTCTTCTGAATATGTGTTCAACCCCCCGGCCTAGATAGTACTTTTTACCAGGGGATGATGCTACACTTGCCACCTAACCAACTGCAGCTTTTCCTTTGTGAAAGCCCCGTATATTTAAATTTCAACTTTCGGATCTCAGTCGTTAGAAGGAGTTAACGACCTCATTGGAGACAATAAGGCATGGGTAGTATTGTGGGCTTCTGATGCACAAGGACCTCTGTGTCTACCCCAGCTCTGATATAAGGCTGTTATATTCTAATTCGCACCACTGTTATTAGGCTGCTAGACTCTGACTCCCACCCCACTGTCTCAGTCCTTATAGTAGGGTCCTTAGTCCCTATTCCAGCTCTGATATATACAGCTAATAGACACTGACTCCCACCCCAGTTGAATTTTCTTTCCAGCTTCATTATAATACCATCTATTCCATATTTATGTATTTATAATATTTTATAAAATGGACTTCAGAATCCTGTGGAATCCTAGCAACTTTATTGATCGAAACACATTATCTGACCATTCATTAATTCCCAGTAAATGCATGGTTTGTTACCAACCTGGCATAATCTACAAAGCAACAGCCTAACTACACAAAAATAAAACTTTTTTATTAAAAAAGTTTTTCATTTTATAACTGAAATAACCCACATCACTAAGTGCATTTCTTGAGAATTAATGCAATTTCCTGCGTGCATTAAAGGGCACTCAGCCATTGGTTTTGTGCTTTCCAGTTCACCCGGAACGTGCATTCATTCTCTAGAAATGTTACTGTTATTTCTTTATGTTATGCTTACCTCTTCATGACTAATGTTATTTCCTGTTTATTTTTGTATTTTGTTTTTGCCATGAAGTTTACTGCTCATTGTTGTCAAGTTTTGTTGTACTCCACTTCCCCTACCCTCAGGATACATCTGGAAACAAGCAGTCATCAGCTCAGTATGTCTTTCCTGGTAAAATGTTTGAAATAAATAAAATATTACCACCCCAGCTCTGATATACTGGAAGGCTACTAGTCTCTGGCTTCTAACCATATGAAATTCTATTTCCACCCTTGTCAAGAGATGCTCTGTTCTAATCTCAGGTCTTCTAATGAGCAGTTGTTTTTCTAGCACTAGAAATATCTTCATATTGCCTTTATCCTAACACTTACCTGATTCTGACATAAACAGACACGCACTCGCTGCTGAGCTTCTGAGGACCTTCATAACTGACATATAAAGTCAGTGAAAAAATCAGGATGTATTTCTCCAACACTTTAATTATATTGCAATCCACCAGCACTGCTCCCTCCACCCAATCACACGCAAATGCACTCTTCCGAATTACCCAAACTGCATCGATTTAATTGACTTTGAAAAATTGAAAGAGCATTTGCAAAAGTGCAAATGCATTTATTAGTATATTCTGGGCCATGTCTATCGACAAACACTAATGTGTTGGAGAGATTGGCTGGTCGGCCTGCCACGCTTGAGTAGCTGCCGGCTACCAGGCGCTGATTCTGATAAGAGCTGAGTGCTGACTTGTCTGACTGATGACTCTGTTTATGAGTGATGTGTGACCCTACATTGTCCTAATTATGATTTTTTTATTTGGGGGGGGGTCTGTCCAGTCTCTTGTGGATAACTACCTTGTCAATACAACTGGAGCAGGATTTTGCTTAAAGAGCTTTCTGGGGTTTTATGAAAGCTAATACGCTGTTTGTTTTTTGTATGATATAAACAAAGCTGACTCTGTACTACCTTATGAAACTCTGTGCTGGCATATCTTGGCTAATTTAGATCAGGCTGACTATCACACTGACCAGGGTGCTAGCAAAAGTCCCCCACCCATTTTAGCTTTGTCTTACATTCCACTGCAGTGTTGTTTAGGGTTCAAGTTCAATGTTATTAAAGCTGGATAAGATCACCGAGCAAAAGAAAAGGATGGAAAGGAAAGAAAGGAATTTGTTGTTATATACTGCAGCGCCTGTCATACAAATTGTATTCCACTGAGCTTTACAATCTAGTAGAAGGAGGGCAGAGAGTGTGTCTACCATCCAGGTGCACGGGCAGATTCAATGATTACAGAGATTACAGAGACGTTATGCACAGGGAGGTTAAGTGACTTGCTCAGGGTCACACAGTGAGTATGTGGCAGTTGTGGAAATCAAACCTGGATCTCCAGGTTCGCAGCTCTACTCTGTAACCACTGGGCCAAACTATATCCCTCCACGTTCATTTACTATGAGGTCTTGATTGGCAACAAAGGGTATAGATTGCAGACAACTGCAGTCGTGTTGTGGGGTTTGTTTGGGGAGGGGAACAGCAAAAGAGTACCTCCTGGGGGGATTTTGTTTCATCAGCCAGTTGCAACCAGCATTTATCTAAGAAAAGTCTGGGCACACACCAGGAGAATAATATAAAGATCATTGAACTGTTTTTGTGAAAAAAGCTGAGGAACTGTGTACTTACCAAATAGAAATGTTTTTATATAGTATACATATACTGTGAAATAAATTACTAGAAAACATGTAGGCCCGGATATTCAAACTGCGCCATTCTGAGGCGCAAGCCCTTGCGCTGCTCAAAATAGTTGCGCAGGGGTGTGGCCGGGGCGATATTCAAAGGAGTTGCGCTATTGAGCAACTCCTTTGAATATCACCCCCCAGCCACAGCCACTGTGCATGGCGCGCAGTGGAACTTGCGCCACCGCGAAGTTGTCAGAGTTGAGCATTAAACTTGCGGTGGGGTAGTACCATTGCGCCATGCGTAATTTCCGATATTCAAAGGTGACATGCAACAACATAATTCATGCATAGGGGGCCATTTGCATCTGATTATGGCCCCATTTGCATGCCATTAGCATGTAGGTGCCCTGATCCCCGA
Source organism: Neoceratodus forsteri (assembly GCA_016271365.2). Classification (NCBI taxonomy): domain Eukaryota; kingdom Metazoa; phylum Chordata; order Ceratodontiformes; family Ceratodontidae; genus Neoceratodus; species Neoceratodus forsteri. The sequence goes on along the minus strand of CM028130.1, from coordinate 1,025,612,106 downwards.
GGACTTGCGCCTGGCCGCCCTGCCAGCCAGCAGCCGTCGGGGACCAACGCACCCTGCAGCCCGATCACGGGCAGAACATAAAAACAACCCCCCCAAACATCTCCCAATGCCCGATCGCGGGCAGTATGTATAATGACAACCTCCCCCCAAACATCTCCCAATGCCCGATCGAGGACAGAACGTATACTGACAACCCCTCCCAAACATCTCCCAATGCCCGATCGCAGGCAGAACGTATACTGACAACCCCCCCAAAACATCTCCCAATGCCCGATCGTGGGCAGAACATATACTGACAACCCCCCCAAACATCTCCCAATGCCCGATCGCGGGCAGAACGTATACTGACAACCCCCAAACATCTCCCAATGCCCGATCGTGGGCAGTATGTATAATGACAACCCCGCCCAAACATCTCCCAATGCCCGATCGTGGGCAGTATGTATAATGACAACCCCCAAACATCTACCAATGCCCGATCGTGGGCAGAGCGTTGAAACAATCCCCCAGTGCCCGATCGCGGGCAGAATATAAAAGACCCCCAACCCGAATATCTCCCTGGTGGTCCAGTGGACGTAATGCCGATCAGCGGGCAGAATGTCCAGTGACAACCCCCAAACATCTCCCTGGTGTCTAGTGTCCCCCACCCACACCCACCCATGAAGCCCCACCACCCGATCCCCCGGCGGCGGCGGTGGCAGCATCCACACCCGCCTGCCTCCTGCCGCCGCCGACTGACTGTTCGATTGTCATACGGTATGGCTGCACGCCCATTGGCTCTAGCTTGCACCAATGGGCATGCAGCCCTACCGACAGTCAGTTCGCGGGCGGCGGGCGGCAGGCGGTGGATGCTGCCGCCCGCCGCCGCCGGGGAGCGGGTGGTGGGGCCGCGGGTGGGGGAACACTAGACACCAGGGAGATGTTTGGGGGTTGTCACTGACATTCTGCCAGCGATCGGGCATTACGGTCCACTGGACCACCAGGGAGATATTCGGGTTGGGGCCTTTACATTCTGCCCGCGATCGGCACTGGGGGTTGTTTACATTCTGCATGCGATCGGCATTGGAGATGTTTGGGGGTTGTTGCATACATTCTGCCCACCATCAGGCATTGGGAGATGTTTGGGGGTTGTCAGTATACATTCTGCCCGCTGACCGGGCATTAGGGAGATGTTTGGCAGGGGGTTTCACGTTCTGCCCGCACCGGGCTGGTGGGGCACAGGATCTGAGTTGGGGCCAGCCACGGGTGGCAGCTGCTGTGTTGCGCCTGCACACAGCAGCTCACCTGTGGGTGGCCCTCAACTTGATCCTTTTTTTGGCTCAAAGTTGCAGACGCAGGTTGGGGTTGCGCCAGCATGAAATCTGCACAACCCAACTGAATATCGGGTTGTGCAGTTTATGCATGGTTCCTCCCCCTCCTGTTGAGCATGCATTCATTTGCATTGCGCTGTTGCTCAACCTGTTTTCAGTGGCGCAACTGCCTCCTGCTGAATATCGCAGAATGGCGCAATGTAGGACTTGTGCATGCGCAACCCTGTTGCTCATGACGCAACCCTTTTGAATATCTGGGCCGTAGTGTACAAGGAAATGATACCTACCATCCAGGGTGTTAATAAGCTTATGAACTGCAAGTCCAAAGGCTGAGTTGATTTATGAGCTCTTGCCATTTGGATCCCCGGAAACGGTAAGGAGTGAGTGGTCATCACCTCAACCTCTCTGCCACAGGCAGTAGCTTCGACACCCTTCCCAGCTTGGGATCTCCTGTACTCAATGTAGGCATATCTCCTTCCTGAGGCTAGCTCTCCATGTTTCACCAGGTTTTTCTCCATCAGCAGCTCTTCTTGCAGCATCTCTCAGGAACAGGACCACAAACACTATGCCAAAAGAAGAACACCACTCTTCAGTGGGACACTCTTCGCCCTGCAAAGCTGCCAAAGATTCCATTTGAGGGAAAACTTCCCCAGTGTTCCCACACCCTCCCAGTGTGTCCCCTATATAATTTCAGGGATTAGTAGCAGTCTACCTTAAATGCTTCCAGATCCCTTCACTGGGATCTCAACTGCTGTTTTGTGCCTGTCCCTGTAGGTTACCAGGTGACTGGGCAAAGTGGGCATCAAAATAAGTTGGTCTTATTGCTGGATCCATCAACAGCAATGCGAGGTGTGAGGCCCTTGCCATCTCAGTCAGTCTGGCAAGTGACTAGAGGCAAGGCCATGTGGTAACCCTGGCACCCTGCTCACTGGCACTAAGCTCCATCTACTGGTCTCTCTGAATCAAAGTCACTACCAGTCAGTAGGCTGTTATGCTCTGGGCCTGGCTTCTACTTTTTATTTTTTTTGAAATTTCTTTTTATCCCTCCTACTTCCCTACCAGAGCTGCCCGATCAGGAATCGCCAATGAAGCCAGTCCCTGCCAATGTCTTACCTGTCAGCCCGGGTTCCTCCATCCAGCTGTGGATTACCCCCCAGGTGGGATCATGGCGGGGCAGGACACCCCAAATCTTGCAATTTCATCAGGTTTCTTGGACTGTAGGCAGATGCTGGCACATTGGGACCAGGCTCGGCACTCCATTTTCCTGGCTCTGGAGGAGTTTTTCCCTGTTTCTGTGAGGACGTTGCTAGTCCTTGACATCAAGGCGAGAGCGCTGATGTCTGCAACATCCTCCCCCTCAATGATGCAGCCCCTAGAGGTGATTGGTCCACAGGCCTCTGCACATGGCCAATCAAACTCCTGAGGTGACGACGTGCTGTCATGCCCCCCAACCTCCGCCAGGGGTCACCGCTCGCCGGGTTGGATCCCCACTCTCCCCCCAGAGAAGGTAAGCTGTTGTTGGATGCTCAGCCTTTCTTACCCTGGCTGACACCCGGTGACCCAAGTCCACTCCCGAACCCAGGTGGCTGCGTGGAGCGAGGTGTGGCATCCAGCGCCTCAACCCTCAGCGCCACCGGGCTGGCACGGGCCTGGCTTCTAGTAACCAGCACCTTGCCCTCTAGAGGCAGGAGAGGGGTATTACATTCCCTTCAAGAAATTATGTTTGTCCATGGAAATAGTAGAGGTGGGCCGATACAATTGTCTAGGGGAATGCTGTGACCTCCCTTCACCCAATGAATCACATGGTGCCTGTTATGCTCACTCTTCCCATGACCAAAACCTTCCCCCAAAACTGCGAAATGACAAAACTACCCAACATGTCAATCCACAAGGTTCTGAAACCCCAATTTAGTGACCTGGGCCCACCAAAGGGAGTTTTATCCTAACTCCACTGAGTTTCCCCAGAATTCTGCAGCTCTGTCTTCCATGTGCATGCATGCATGTGTTAAGAATCTTCTTTTCTAACAAATCTGTAACATGGGCCTAAAAATAAATGCTTTTAGACTTCCTCAACAATCACACATCTTGTTGCTGTCATGCACACTGGCTCTGTTCTACAACCCCTACTGCCTCAGATGGATAGGTGTAGTCAATGAACTCTTCACCCAAGGCATACCCTCTTCTGGTGACCTTGATCTCAGTCCTGGCAGCACAGTCAACTCTCTCTTGGGACTTGTCCTATGATTATCCCTTCCAGGTCCCCAACTGGCCTTGTTCAACCCACCTGCCTTGGGTTCCAGCTGTCACCCCTTAACAATCCCAACTAGCTACCATTCTCCTTCCTCCCACAGGGGAAGAAGAGATAGAGTTGTGACACCACTCTTAAAAAATACTGGTTCTGAATATACACAATATGCACGGTCACACAACATATATCTATGCATTGCTTTCTACTGCAGAATCATTAGTAAAGAAATATTATCATCACATTTCCATGCATCGCGATCAGAATTATCACTGTATGCTGTTATCTATTACCACAGTATGCACTGACATGTGTGTTAATAAATGAACTTTTGTCAGAGGACCCCCAGGGTATCCCCAAAATAAAAGTTACTTGAAAGGAGCTTTTACATTACAGCTTACCTGGAGTGTTGCCATCTTGAATCAGCTTTCTTCACTCCGATTGCAATGCCATCTTTCTTTTATAGGCTGCAGTTGTGCAGCGCTCCTATTGGCCTTTCCATATTTTGGGGACATTTCTGCTGGTGGGGTTAGTAAATGGCAGTGGCACAGGAACAGGCAAAGCAGTGTTATTACATGCTTGCAAAAGATACCTGCACTGGTGCACTCTGCTCCGTGTTCCCAACAAATCATGGGACGCTCTGTGCCACAGCAGAGCAGCTTGCAGCTCTCTGGCAGCTCTTTACACTGTCGGATCTGTACCAGTGCAGATTCGATAGTGTAAAAGCCCCTAAAGTGTCTCAGCTCCATTTCTGGGGATGCTCTTCTGGATCCTCTATGCCAGTTGGTCCTACTTGCGTCTTCTGGTATCTGCCTGCAATAAAAGAAAAGAGAGAAAACGCACGTACAAACAGCATACACATTCTGGTGAGGTCATAAAAGCACAGTATATCATGAGTCCTTGTCAGTGCATTTTTAAACAAGAGTCAGGTAGAAATCACAGGAAGACTGTAATTGACATTTGTTTGGCAATGGGCATTTTAGCTTATTTTAGAACATGGGCTTGAAAAATAATGCATCCTGATTGACTGAAAGCCATAGTCAGGCATGCATTTATTTTTCTATAGATGCCTGGTGGAAAACAAGTGCCAGATCAGTGCCCCATTACTTAGAGTATCCTTGGAGCACCCCGAATTTTGAAACTAGCCAGCAGTCATTTTTTTTCTCTCTCACTTACCGAGAGGAAAAACGGGCTCTGCCGAACCACACAGACCTGTACACAAACCCAGCAAACAAGTCTACAGCCATTCATTCCTTAAACAAATGCAACCCCATCCTCAAAATCCACCCTAGTTTTGCACAAATAAATTTCCAACCAGATGAATGCGACGCATCCTTGCAGCGCCAGGCTTGTGGGACTCCAGCTATTCCCCATTTACTGCATTGTTTTCACTGTAATGAAACACAAAAAACTGCAGAAACAACACAATTATTGATTTTTTTTTCTGAACATAATACCGCTTCTCCGAACTACATAGTAAATTCCTGATCATGCTCCATCTGAAGCGAGGGCACGCTTTGAAACTGGTGCTAGAGACTCATGCCACATTTGAAAGCTGCACCTAAATAAAAAAAAAAGAGTTACCTTAGTTCACAATGTACCAGTCTTCAGCACTACAGTCCCCTGTTCTGACTCGGCACTAATTAAACCAACAAAGAAAGTGGTTCTCCACTGTTGTGTGTGTCTGTGTGGTGGGGGGGAGACAAAGCAGCAAACAGCCACATTGTGGAGGAAATCCCTATCAGAAAGAAACTATTAACAAAAGAACACCAGCACCCTCCACTGGTGATTCTGCCAGTACAGGGACTACTTTATCTAAGAAGATAATTTGTTTATTTGTATTAATTTTATACATGATTCATTATTTGTATACATTTTTTTCAAAAATGTCACCTAAGGTCCATTTTCTAACCACAATAATACCCTCCAGGGTGGGTGGTATTGGGAAATAGCATACCTTCCAGGGTCTATAAAACCCTCTGCCTGCTGCGTGGGCCTCATTATGCCCCTGGGCAGTCCGGTATTTCCCACTACCGCCCACCCTGTCAGGTATTATTGCTTACGTATTCAGGAAACAGTTCCTGCTTGCTCCTTTGGTAAGAAAATCATATGCCACATGAGCAACAGTCTCAAACTGCCTTAAACTTCCGGCACTTGCAAGTGTTCAATGTTTCGCCAAAATTTTCTAAAAATCTCTCAGACAAGTCGATAGGCTTAAACTAATCACCATTTAAATTGAGCTGGACGGTAGTGGGCAGTGTGTGGTTTTAACTCAAATTTATCTTACTCCCATACTTCAATTAAGGATCCTGGGTATGTTCATGAAGAAAAAATTACTCACCTTAGTAATGTTGTTTCTTCTAATGGAGTCTTGCTATATTATGACATATGCAGTTTGTCCCAGCCTTAGAACTGCTCCGGAGGTGAAAGAGTTAACTTCCATGCCAGGCATGGAATCTTGAGCGCGAGCCCGGTTGAAAAAACTCTGTCTGTTGATCTTCAAACTGAAACTGTGAGATCTTTATGAGCAAAAACTCACTAAGGTTCTGTGTGGAAGCTGTAAACCTATACTAGCCAACTGCCTACTAAAATATTAAAACATTTTTCTGGTTCCAAAACCAAGACTCAAGTCAGGGGACCCAGACAATAAAATAAAAATACAACACCCAAACACCCCAAAAAGGAGGGGTGAAAAACACAAGGTGGGCATCATTAAGTGCCAACACTGCACTTCCCATCCCACATCCCAAGAGCAGAGATTCTGAGAGGGGCAGGCGGGGGGGGGGTCATAATATAGCAAGACTCCATTAGAAGAAACAACATTACTAAGGTGAGTAATTTTTTCTTCAAACAACATGAAATCTTGCTATATTATGACATATGCAGACTACACAGCAGTACCTCCATTGAGGAGGGACAGAACCTACTTAGGAAATAAGCTCTGAAACACAGCTGTGCCAAACTGAGCATCCCTCCTAGCCTGGATGTCCAGGGAGTAATGCTTGGTGAAAGTGTGTACTGTTTTCCAGGTAGCTGCTTGACATATCTCTAAGATAGGGATGTCCCTGGCCGCAGCTAGGGACGCAGCTGTACCTCTGGTAGAGTAAGCCCTCAGGCCTGAAGGGGAAACCTTACCCAGTTTTTGATAGCAAAATTGGATATAAGAGACAATCCACCTGGCAATGGATATTTTAATGGCAGGTTTCCCTTTCCCAACCTCACCATAAGTGAGGAACAGTTGGAGGGAGTCAAACCTGTGACCCTTGGTACGCTCTATGTAGTAACTAAGGGCTCTCTTTACATCTAAACTGTCAGCTCCTCCTCGCCAGAGGAGGAATGGTCAGTGAAGTACACTGGAAGAGATATTGATTGATTAAGGTGAAAATCTGAAACCACCTTAGGCAAGAACTTCCTGTTAGTCCTGAGGACTACCTTATCTCTGTGAAAGGAGATAAAATCAGGCTCCACTGACAAAGCATGTAATTCACTTATGCACCTGGCAGAAGTGATGGCTACTAGAAACACAGTTTTCCAAGTCAAGTACTTAAGCTCTGCTGAAGACAAAGGTTCAAAGGGAGGTTGCATCAGCTGAGCAATGCAAATATTAAGATCTCAGGCAGGAGCATGGTCCCTGAATGGAGGGTTTGTGTGAAGCAATCCCTTGAAAAACTTGGAGAATACAGGGTGAGCAGAAAGAGAAGAGGGCTTTCCTGCTGAAATAAAAGCAGAGACAGCTGCCAAATGCACTTTCAGGGTAGCTGGCCTCAGCCCCAAAGTATTTAGATGGATCATATAGTCCAAGACTGTGGGCAAATCAGCAGATTCTGGAGAAATATGCTTCCCAGAGCACCATATGGAAAACCTTTTCCATTTAGAATTATAAGTAGCCCTGGTGGAAGGCTTCCTAAAAGCTTTCAAGATTTCGAGTACACCTTGAGAAAGTTGTAGGTCAGAAAACTCTAACTCCTCAAGAGCCAGGCCTTGAGGTTGAGGGATTTGAGATTCGGATTCCAAACTCTCCCCTGAGCACAGGTTAACAAATTGTGATTCCTGGGGAGACACAGGGGAAGATGGACTGCTAAGGACAGAAGAAGTGAATACCAGGGCTGTCTGGCCCAATCTGGAGCAATCAGAATCATCTTGCAAGGTTGAGATCTGATTTTGACTAGCACCTTGAACAAGAGAGGGAAGGGGGAAAGGCATAGAGGAACTTCCCTTCCCAATCGAGAAGGAAGGCATCCAGAGGGACTGAGCCCAACACTGGGGGCCTGCAACAAAAAAGCGGAAGTTGGTGATTGTCTGGGGCTGCAAAAAGATCTATCTGAGGGGTGCCCCACCTGGCAAATACTAACCCCAGTACTAGGAGATCCAGTGACCATTCGTGATGGCCCTGGGAAATCCTGCTGAGAGCATCTGCCAGGACATTGTCCTTGCCTGGGAGGTGAACTGCTATGAGGGAGGTGTTCAGGGAATAAGCCAGAGACCACAACTTCATTGCCTCGTGCACAAGGTCAAGACCGAGTGCCCCCTTTGCTTGTTGATGTACCACATTGTAGTGGTGCTGTCTGTTCTGACCTGTACCACTTTGTTCTGAACAGATGCAGAAAAAACCTGAAGTGCTAGAAAAACAGCTCTGAGTTCCAACAGATTGATGTGGAGCAGAGATTCCTGAGGGGACAACAATCCCTGGGTGGTGAGGTTGCCCATGTGAGCTCCCCATCCCAAGAGGGACGCATCTGTAGTAAGGGTCAAGGAGTGAGATTGAGGGAAGAAAGGAACCCCCTGTCTCAGATTGCTCTGATCCTGCCACCACTGCAGGGAATGGATCAGGGTTCGAGTTACTGGGATCAATTTGGTTAGGGATCTCCTTGAGACCAGAAGGCTCTCAAATGGAACTGAATGTCCCTCATCTGAAATCTTGCTCCTTGCACTACAGCTGTGGAAGCAGCCATGTGCCCTAGGAGCTGTAGAAAGTGCCTTGCTGGTCGAGACCTGCAGAGTGAAGGATGAGGCCAGAGCCACCAGGGTCTTTACTCTTTCTAGAGGAAGGAAAGCTCTGGCCTGCTTTGTGTCCAGTTCTGCGCTATGAAGGATGAGTAGCTGAACAGGCTCTAGAACTGACTTTGGGAGATTGAGAAGAAAACCTAGAGATGTAAGCAGCTGCTGGGTAACCTGAAGGTGTGATTTGACTTGGTCTGGAGACTGACCCACTATGAGCCAGTCGTCCAGGTAAGGAAAGATGGCAATCTTTTTGCCTTCTTAAGTGAGCAACTGCTACTGCCAGGCATTTTGTGAATACCCTTGGGGCAGAGGTAAGGCCGAAGGGCATTGCTCTGAACTGGTAATGGCCTGAGAGCAGTTCGAATCTGAGGTACTTTTGGTGGGAGCTTCTGATGAGAACATGGAAGTGGGCATCCTTGAGGCCCAGGGACATTAGCCAGTCCCCTGGCCTTAGGGAGGGTAAAATAATTCCCAGAGTCACCATTTTGAATTTTGGTTTTAAAAGGTGCTTGTTTAGGTATCTTAGATCCAGGATGGGCCGCCATTCTCCTGTCTTTTTTGGTGTAAGGAAGTACCTGGAGTACAGTCCTTTGCCCTGGTGTAGGGGAGGAACCCTTTCCACAGCTCTGAGAGCCAGGAGGGTTGAGACTTCTGTTTCCAAAGCAAGAGCCTCTAATGGATTTGCAGGTGGAAAAGATCTGGTTCTCATCTTTGGAAATTTTTTTGAAGCTGAGAACCAGTCCCTGGCTTACTACTTCCAGGACCCACTTGTCTGATGTTAAAGACTCCCAGTCCTGGATGAAGTAAGCCAGCCTGCCCCCTACAGGTAATGGAGAATCAGCCCTGGGCATTCCATCAGGGTGCCTGTTTGGCAGGGGCTTTAGGGTGAGGGGTGGGAGCAGGCCTGCTCATACCCCGTCTGCCTCTCCCTCTGAAGAACCCCCTCTGGGCATAAGCTGAAGAGGAGGCCTGGGCTTGTTAAAAAGGCCTGTGAAAAGGCCTGCCCCTGCCCCTGGAAGGCTGCCTCTGAGGAGTGGCTTGCCTCTCCTTGGCCTGTGCACTCCTATAAGTGGTCCTATACTCATCCATTTTCTTCATGTAATTCTCTGTCTGCTCCCCAAACAGAGAATTACCCACAACAGGAAAATCCATGGCCTTAGCCTGGGTATCCTGTGACAGGCTAGTACACCTGAGCCAAGCCATTCTATGAAAAGCCACAGATGTAGCCATGACTCTTGAAGATACATCATTTGAGTCCACTGCAGCATGGAATTGCACCTCGGATGCCTCAATACCATCAGCAGCCACCTGTTCCAGCTCCTTGGCAAGCTGGCCAGGGACCTGTTTCGCTAAAGCCATAACAGTATCCCATCTGGATTTCTGGTATCTTGCAACATAGGCCATATAATTTGCCTGTCTGAGTCCCAAGGATGCTGCCATGTATTGTTTCTTTGCCATGGCATCAATCCTCCTGGAGTCCTTGTCAGGGGGGTGTGAAGCCAAGGGAATATTTGCTTTATCACAGGCTGCAGCCTGCACTACCCCAACATGGCTGCATTGTTGTGAAAGGAACTCCGTATCAGGGCCTGACAATGTGTACCTCCTGTCCATCTTTTTATCCACAGGAGGTAAAGAATTAGGAGCTTTTAAAATTTTTATTGTCTGTTTCCTAAAGGATTTATGTAAAGGAATAGACAATCTCCTGGACTCTGGGATATCCATCATTTCCACATAGTCAGGCTCCTCCTGTTCATCCACAGCTTCTTCCAAAGGGAGCTGGAGGGTTTCAGCAACTTTTATAAAACAGAAAATGAGAAGGGACTCAGAAAGCCTAGGGGAGACACTCTGAAGGTCTGTCTGGGGAGATGTCAGGTTCAATGGGACATCCAGACTTTCAAAATCACATTCACACTCTTCATAATCCTCCTCCCTCTTCCGGTTCATAAAATTCCTCTATATCATATTCTTGAACCGTGGAACTGACCGAACCGACCGCTTACCTGATAGTGGCGGTTCGGACGGAACCCGAGAAAGTTTACTGACAATTTGGATCATGGTTATCTCTGCAGCGGTTGGAGAAGGAAATTTTGCTCCACACCTGCTGATTTTCTAGTCCTCTTTGCTGGAACTGGATCCTCCGAGTCAGTTCTTCGTTTCCCGCAGGAAGTTTCACCCTGGTCAGAGGGCACTCTCTCGTCCGGTTGGCACCAGGCGGGCTGTAACTCGGGTCAGCGGACTTTTGGCCTCTCGCTCCTGAGCCTACCAACTCTTATCCAGGGTAGCTGCAGGGAAATTCTTCAAATCTGGCAGTCTGCATTGAGGTGGTCAAACCCCAGACAATAAACATAGTGGTGTGTGGTCAGCCTTGCAAAGGCTTCCCCACAGACACTACAGTGCTGAAACCCAGTGGGCCCGGTTTTTCTTTTGGGTTTCTCAGACATAATGCTAGCCTAACCAAAAACTTGCCCTTTTCCGGCAAATCGCAAAGCAAGACACCCTTATCGGTTCCCAACCTTGTCACTGGTTATGGAAAAAAACGTAATGAAATCCGTGTTTTTTGAACCGATAAGAACTGGGAACCGCACTCTAAATGTAATTTAATAAGTTTTAACAACAACCTGATCGGTTCAAACCGAACCGATAACAACGTTTGCAAGTTCCACACAGAGAATGTAAACCTATCTATTACTTACGATACCACAGACAGAGCTTGAACCGACCGGTTTGAGGTTAAAATAAATATAATTGCGGTTTAAAAAAAAAAACGAAAATAACACTTTTTAACTGAGAAATGAACCGAGCAGTAGGAGGAATCTCCGGAGTGACTGTTCAGTGAGGCGGAGTAAAGAATCTAACAGTTTCAGTTTGAAGATCAACAGACAGAGTTTTTTCAACCGAGCTCGTGCTCAAGATTCCATGCCTGGCATGGAAGTGAACTCTTTCACCTCCGGAGCAGTTCTAAGGCTGGGACAAACTGCATATGTCATAATATAGCAAGACTTCATGTTGTTTGAAAAAGGAGGTACCGTTGCAGTGAAAAGTTTCTGCAGCATGTAACACTTAAATAAATGCTGTCTGCCAAACTATTTTTATGCTATTTGAAGCTAATCTCATGTAGGGATAAAAAAGATAAACTTGCAGTAACAGCACAGACACTTCTTATTTTATTTTGCTGTCTGCCTCCTTATGCTTCAATTTTGCGCAGCTGATATGTGACACAGAAAACCTAGGGTTACCACCTTTTAGAAAGCCCAAAGTGGGACATTTTTTACTGAAACATAATTTTTCGAAGGGCAGTACATAACCTCGACCAATGCAACATACTTGTTTTCTCTATATAATCAGAATTAAGGCTTAGTATTGTGGTTTCTTAGTTGCTTCTATTGTTTCTTATCATTTTAAGGTATTTTAGTTAAAGAAGCAGTACTACGAAAAACAAAATGCGCTTTGTTTCGACAGTTTATTCCCTGTGCTCTGCTGACCATATACCTGGTACTCTGTCCCGCCGGCAATGTACTATCACTGAGTAATTTGCTCAGTTATCCTCTGCTTTCATTTACACTTGTGCCACCAAGCATGTTGTACTGGAACCCCCTCTGCTGCCAGTTGCAGATGTGTATGCCTTGCAGGGACATCGGGAATGGTCAGCACAGGGTCCCACTGCTGTAGTCAAAAGACATGATGCAATCTGAAGGAAAAGTGCAGCTGAAAATTAGTCAGCCGCTATATTTATTGTGGTGCCACAACAATTCAAATAAATTGCAAATATCTCAAAAACTAAAGATGACTGAAAAGAAATATTTACACATATGGAAACTTGAATTATGGCCGCATGCTTACAGCAAAAATGCAGAATTTTGATAGATCACTTCCTGATTTGGTAGTACTGCTGTTTTAAGGTATTATGGTTTACCATAACATTTAGTGGGAAATAAGAAAATATTTTTTCTACTATAAAGTCAGGACATGTATTTTTCATGTTTTTTTGCAGGACACAGCTTCCCAAATCAGGGTTGTCCTACGAAAATCAGGACAGATGGTAACCCTAAGAAAACCCAACTAAGCTTATAACTGTAATTTATCTGTAGTGCAATGAGAGTGGGCAGTAGTGCTGTGTGGAATGTGGAATTCCACCAACATAATTTGTGTGAAATGATCGCTCTGATGGCAAAATATCTGCTGGAATTTCGTTTCCTCTTCTGTGGAATTCCACCTGCTGTGATTCATGGAATTGTATTCTACAGAACAGCATTTTCCATGGGAAATATTGAGCTCTGCGGAACAGAATTCAGTTGAAATGTCGTGGAAAACCCATTCCGCATCTTTCTGCCACAGAATTCCGCTGTTCCACTTCGATTAAATACAGTCGGAATTTGAAAAAACTAGTGGGCAGCTCTATTTTTCAGCTTTAAAGTTGCTGTGTTTATTTTCAGAGCCCCTTTTGTAATCATTGACCGCTGTCGAACAGTAATCATGTCCTTGGGTTGGTACCCAGGTGATAAATACCACAGGGTCCAGCCATTTCACAAATGCCACGCCAATCTCCAGGGACTCATCTTATTTTTGCATTGAGTACATCACAGTTATATCACCAATGCACTGCGACAAAGAGCTTGGAGCTACAATGGGTGAGTAGACTTCCAATGGGAAATCTTTTCCTTTTTTAAAGAGGAAAATCGGATGATCAGGCACCAAACACTGCGGTGTCTTTGTTCATGTATCACATAGTGTGTTTGGTATCTTGGTATGTTAGTCACATTTCTGCACCAAAGGCACTAATTTTGGCCAGATTTTAGCAAACATTACTTTGTTTGGTATGATTATTTTCTTGAGCTGTGCCTTCAATGCAGAAATCACTTGTTTAAATACTTGATTTGATTTTTTTTGTTGCATTTGTTTGGTGGTGGGTTGTGAGCCCATGACCATACATAGCTGGCTGAACAGGTGGTCTTGAGGATTTTTATTTTTACCTGGGATTTTTATATCCAGACATAGCTGGCCAAGCACACCTGGAAAAATGTGTTTAAAAGTGCAGTATGTAAAGCGAGACCCTGTCCCTACCACTCTTTGTTCAGGTGTGTTTGGTTACAATGTTCAGCCATTTTGAGCACCATTGTCTCTTTGCTTTTTTGGAGGGGGGGTTGCTGTGGTCTTGTGTTTTTTTTGTGATAAAATGTTGTTTAAATGATGTTGCCTAGTATCACTATGTCTGAACATAGTTGGCCAAGCACACAAGGTATTCTATCCCCACCACTCTTTGTTCAGGCATGTTTGGTTACTGGCATGCAGCCCTTTTGAACACCATGCCCTTTTTGTTGTTTTCAGGGGTGGATTGTTGTGGTTCTGTGGGATTTTGTGATGAAATAGGATTTAAATGATGTTACTGGGATCACTATGTCTAAATGTAGCTGACAAGGCACACCTGGACAAATTTATTTAAAAGTGCAGTGTGTAAAGTGAGATTCTGTCCCTGAAACTGTTTGTTCTGTTGTGTTTATTGATCGACATTTGGCCACTTTAAGCACCATGCTCTGTTTGTTTTGTGTACTTGTGTGTGTGTGTGTGTGTGTGTGTGTGTGGCAGGGTAGGGCTGTGGGATTTCTATGATAAAATGTTTTTTTAAATGGTACCTGGGATCACTGTGTCCAGGCATAGCTGGCCAAGCACACCTGGGCAAATTCATTTAAAAGTGTCTGGTCTCTGACACTCTTTTCTAGATGTGTTTGTTACCCACACTCAGCAATTTTGAGCCTATGCCTCTTTGCTGTTTTCTTGGGGCGGGGGTGGGGTGCTGTGGTCTTGTTAGGCTTTTGATAAAATGTTGTTTGAATGATGTCACCTGGGATCACTACATCCAAGCACAGGAGAGATTCTGTCATCACTACTCTTTGTTCCGACATGTTTGGTTAGCGACGCTCAACCATTTTGAGCACAATGCTCTTTTTGTTGTTTTCTGCAGGGATTGCTGTGGTTCCGTGGGGTTTTTGTGATAAAATGTTGTTTAAATTATGTTACCTGGGACCACTGTGTCTGAACATAGCTGACAAAGCACACCTGGACAAATTAATTTAAAACCACAGTGTGCAAAGTGAGAATTTGTCCCTGATACTCTATGTTCAGGTGTGTTTGATCACTAACGCTCGGCTATGTTGAGCACCGTGCTCTCTTTGTTGTTTTGTGTGGGTGGTGGAGGGGTTGCTGTGGTCCTGTGGAGTTTTGTGATAAAATGTTTTTTTTTTATGTTGCCTTTAATCACTATGTCCAAAAATAGCTGGTGGATTACACCTGGACAAATTCATTTAAAAGCACAGTGTGCAAACTGAGATTTGTCATTGCCAGTTTTTCTTCAGGTGTTTTTGGTTGCCAACGCTCAGCCATTTTGAGCACTGTGCTCTCTTTGTTGTTATGTGTGTTGGGGGGCAGGCATGGGGGAGGGGTTGTTACTGTGGGTCTTTGAGGGTCTTGTGATAAAATATTGTTTTTTGATGTTATCTGGGATCACTGTGTTGGAACCTTGCTGGCCAAGCACACCTGGACAAATTAGTTTAAAAGTGCAGTGTGCAAGGTGAGAAATGTCAGCTTGGCTCAATTGGTAGCACATCCACCTCTGGGCCAAAAAGTTATGGTTTCTAGTCCCATATTGAGATTAGGCTCATACTTAAATGCTGGCACCCAAGTGCAGTATTGGGGGGGGGGGGTTGCCTTACTGTTGTAGTGTGCCATCCATTGGATGAGATGTTAAACCGAAGTCCCTTCTACTGTTCTTGGTGCTGTCCAGGTGGGAGCTAAATAACCCAAGGCACTTTTTGCAAGAGTAGGGGAAGTTTTTATTCAGAAAATAAACAAAGTTCACAACAAATAATACTCTTTATTGTTACAACACCTTGTAGAAACTACAGAAAACAGAAAATTACGTGTTACTTGTCTTCCTAGTGTCAAGTGACATACAATTACAGTTTACATTAAAAGGAAAGAAATTTTATTTTAAGTACCTTCTATAATTCTAATCTGAAACATTCATACAAAACTATATTTGGACCTCATTCATAAAATTCTCCTCTGTTTCTAATCCGATATTCATTCTCTGAATTTAAGTAATGGGAGAATCATTGTCCGTGATATATGGTAATCCTATCCATAATTCTAGCAATTTTCCTTCTGGAAGAATATTTATTTCCTTTCCATATACATGCCTCATATTTTGTGTACCTTTATTCAGTAATCCCAATAGATTACCTTCTCTTTGTTGTAAAGTAAAGGTACACCTCATAGACCAAATATGCCACATAAAAAATTGTCATTATCACTTGCAGAGTACTTAGATGCCATCTTCTCCAGGTGTTGTCAAGAACCCCATACATTAAATTATCATAAGATATGGTATTGAAGATATCCCCCCCACCATTTTTGTGCTACCAGAGCCCAAAATCCTGAGATAAAGGTACACTGAAATAAAAGGTGTTCTATAGTTTCCTCTTTCTGTATACATTTTAAACTAGCACAAAAGCTTTCATGTTGGGGTTTGTGCTTCTGATTTGATTTTACATTTATTTTCCCATGGCATGCCAGCCAGTGAAAATCCCAAATGTTTTCTGGTATTCTCCTGTTATTTAGGAAGTTTATTAAGGTTTCCCTATGACCCATGGGACATTTCTTAAATGCAATCTCTACTGTGCAAACTGTATCTAACAGTAAAAAGTAGAGTTGTTTTCTGGAGAGATTCAAAATGTGAAGTTTTGTAAGATCCCGTTGTTTTATCTGTGAAAAAGTACATCTAATGTATTCTGGAATCATTGCAGTTTTTTTAAGCATTTTATTGAGTGAGTTTCCCATAAAGAAAGCCATTGTACACATTTCAGTAGTAAAAACGATTCCCATCTCTGATTGTCTCCTAGAAGCAAAGGTTTTATTGTGTAAAAAAAAAACTATTAAAAATATAATTGGATTGGGCAGATTTAGCCAACCTTTTTGTAGGGATAGATATAAAATATTTCTCTTTAAGGAATTCAGTCTGCTTCCCCCCGCAGGCTTGAAAAAAAAAATACTCAAAAGTGCAGTTTATAATGTTTTTGGAGGCAGAACAATATAGCTCTTATATAGGAAAATAGGAATTAAGCAGGTTTTAACTAAGTAGATCCATTTCTTCTTATTAAAGTTCCATCTATTCCAGCTTAATAATTTTTGTTTCCCTAAAGCAACTTTCTTGTCCCAATTAAACTCATCCAATTCAATATTTCCCCAATGTATACGTAATATTTTAATTGTTTTTTCCATAATCTTAATTCCCCCGATAGTTTCTCTTGTTTGTAAAGGCTATTTTAGCCTTTGTCCAATACACTTTTTTAAATTTAAAGTGGCCCTTGAAAATCGACCAACATTTTTTGCAAATATCTAAAATAAAGCATATAGAGTCTTCATTTTGCACTAAAAGTGTCATTTCGTCTGCATAAGTCATTATTTTGTAAGGAACTTCTTGCTTGTCCAACAGGATGTTTTTTATTTCCTTTTCTACTATTTATCTTTCTTTGTAAAGGGTCTATGAAAAAGCCATATAATACAGGACTCAATGGACATCCTTGTTTTACCCCTCTTTCTAGTTTTATCAGAAGACCCTTACAACCTTGTATGATAGGTCGTACTGTAGCAGCATTATAGATAGTTTTTAGCCAATTTTTCATACATGAGGGGATTTTGTAATATGTCAATAATTTCCATAGATAGTCTTGGCTTACCCTATCAAAAGCCTTTGTTTGATCCAGTGAAACCAGGAACCCATCCAAGGTCCCTAGTTTCCCCAGCTCAACTATTTCTCATAATAAAAGAAGCTGATTTTGTATTCTCCTACCTGGAATTACATAAGCTTGTGCTGGTGAAATTAATTTTACAACTACTGTTGAAAGTCATTTTGCTAGTATTTTCATTAATAGCTTAAAGTCTGAATTTAATAATGTTATTGGACGTCAGTTTCTCAGATCCATTTTTGTCTCCTTTTTTATATAAGTAAGTCAAAATACCTGTATTCATGTATAGAGGAATAGTCTCAGTTTTTAATAGTTCATTAAACACTATTGTTAGTTCCTCTGAACAAAGTTGCCCAATCATTTTCATTATTTCATTTGGCAAGCCATCTGGCCCTGGGGACTTCTTTCCTGCCAGAGAGGGAATTACAGTTTTTACCTCTAATTTTGTTATAGGTGATATTAGTTCTTGTACATCTTTATTTTCTAATTCCAGTATATCTATGTTGTTTAAAAATGTGTCTAGTCCTTCACTATTTATTTCAAGTTTACTATACATCTGTCTAGTATATTCTGTAACAATTCTAAGAATATCCCTCTGATTTGTATATTAAATTCCCTCAACATCCCTGATTTTAGAGATTTTATTTTGTTTGTCTGTGTCTGCCAGTGTTCATATGGGCAGATTTTCTTCATGCTGCCTTGCATGCCAAATTGTTGCTGAAAAATTAATGTTTTTGCCTTTTGGTTATGAAAATCCAGCATGTCCTGTTTCACTTTAGTCATTTGAGAATCTAAATTTTGACCTGTCTAATATGATATTGTAAAGAGTTGATGCAAAACTTTCCTGTTTTGTAGAAACATAGAAACATAGAATTTGATGGCAGATAAGGACCGCTTGGCCCACCCAGTCTGCCCATTTCCCTACCTACTGGATAAGCTGCAGATCCTAGTTAACCAGCAGCCTACTTCTTCCTACCACCACCCCCGAGAATTGCCTTATGACTATCCCATGCATGCTTGAATTCCACCACTGATTTTGACTCCACAACCTCCTCCGGAAGGTCGTTCCATGCAACCACAACCCTCGCTGTGAAAAAATACTTCCTTAAATTAACTCTGAACTGCCCCCCCTTTATTGTGTAAAAAAAAAAAAACTATTAAAAATAGAAATGATATCATATAACTTTAGAAGTTTGGTTTCATGATACTTAAAAAGGATTCCTAGACCTGAACAAGTCTCATTCCCCAAAGACTAGAATGAGGGACCTAAATACCATGCTTTAGAGGCCTGGTTAACTAGGATCTGCAGCTTATCATAGTGTAGGAAGTGTTAAATATTCTTTCACAGCTTTACTATTACTAAGTTGTCTACATAATCTCTGCAGATCCATATTTGTATCTTCCCACCATAGTGTGGGGGTCCTCAAGTAGAATGAAGACAGATTTCATGACTTGAAGAAAGTTATGAATAATGAGACTTGGAGTTGTTTCAGAAAGTAGAAAGGTATTTAGTTTCCAAAATCCTGAATCTTTATATTCTCCAGTAGTTGCCCCCGTGGTTATGGAAACAATATTGTGATCAGAAAATTCTGTAAATAAAACACTAGCTTTATGCAATTTTAAGCATTCTGAAGTAAAAATATAATCAATTCTGGACATCAAGGTTCCTTTGTGAAAAGTTGGTTGTTCTAAATTTGTTTGTTGATAAATTGCATCCTTCAAATTAACTTTTTGAATTATTTGTGACAGTAAATTGGAATCACAATATTGTTTACCTTTTTTAGCTTTAATGGGACAATTAAAGTCTCCTGCAAAGATATTCTTAAAAGTTGTTTGTAGATAAGGCTCAATTAATTTCAGCATCTCACATCTCTGCGCTTTAGATTGGGGTGCATATACATTAATTAAACGGTATGGTAGATTTTGAATTAAGACATCTAAAATCAAAGTCCTTCCAGAAATGATATCATATAACTTTAGAAGTTTGGTTTCAGGATACTTAAAAAGGATTCCTAGACCTGAACAAGTCTCATTCCCCAAAGACTAGAATGAGGGACCTAAATACCATGCTTTAGAGGCTTGTTGTATCTCATAAAGCGCATGTAAGTGTGTACCTTGAAGAAAAACAAATCCTAGATGTAAATGTGCCAGAAACAAAAAAACAGTCTGTATTTTAACCACCCTTTTTATACTATTCACATTTATAGTGTGAAAAGGAAAAGGTTCAGTCATAAAACTTATTTGTAGCTGCCTTTCTACTTTGCTTGTCTATGTTTTTTCAGTTTGACTCTTGCCTTTCTTTTGCTGTCCCCTGGCTTATCTTGTCCCTATGTGTCTGTAGTACCTTCTGGTAGAGATGATTCCATTGAGGAGGAATCAGATTTGTCATCAGATTGCTCTGACTGCAGAACATCAAATTTATTTGAGGTGGAGATCACCAATTGCCTTTTGTCATCTGTTCTACATTTTCCTTTGCTTTCTGTCTAGTCACTCTGCCTCCTGTTTTCCTCTCTCTGGAATGGGGGTGTGCATAGCTTTACCTGTTACTTCTACTGTTTGTGACATTGTCCCTGTTTTCCCATTATCAAAAAGAGAAGCTGTGGTACAGGTAGCCCTAGATTCTTCCAGGGGGAAGGGGGCCTGAGATAATATGGAGGGGGGGGGTCTGTGTCAGGCCTTTCCTGATCCCTGACAGATAAGACCCCAGTATTCCCTACCTTGTTTTTTTTGAGCAAAGGCAATCATTAATCTTTGTTTTGTCCCATTGGCTAGGTCTGAAGAGTTATGTGCTGCTTTTCTACAGTTTTGAAATGTATGACCTGTTTCTCCACACAGATTGCATTTACATTCATTAATAAATTCAGTTCCCAGATGCCCCAAATCTCCTCACACTGTACACCTAGCCTTATCACACACACTACTCAAATGATCCAGAGACCCACATTTATAACACATCTTGGGCTGTCCAGCATAAAATAGGATTCCTCTGTCTCTTCCTAGAAAAAAGGAGTTAGGCAAGTAAATCGTTCCAGTCAGAAGTTTTCAACTTAACATTCACCTTCCAATCCCCTGTCCAAATGTTTTCAGAGTCTAGTATAGCCTCAGGGTCATCTATAATGGTGCACAGTACTTTTAACCATAAAGTCAAGTCTTGCACACTCACCCTCCTTCCTGAAAAGCAGTGTAATGGTTTTATGGGTGGGCCTTGTTAGAGGAGTTACCGAAAGGGGAAAATAAGGAAGATTTTTCAAGGCATTATATTTAATCCAGAAATGCTCCAAGCCATGTGCAGTTTTACAGCTGATATCAAAGATTGTTTCCCCTGAAATATGAATCAAAGCGTATATTTCTGTTGAAAAATATTTCATTGATTCTTTCAGGAGTGTTCTGGCTACAAAAATCCTGTCAGGTGGAGTCATCAGACCCCCAGTATAAATTAACCAAACTGCATTATGTCTTTTTGCAGGATATATAGGGGTTTTGAAAAGTGAAGCAAAGGTTCTAGGAGCATTCTTATTTATTAAATTCATAGGCCTCTGTGACGCAGGAGTTGAACCTTCAGGGTGTCCCCCACTAGGTTGATGCAATATCTGTTTACTCGAAAATTGTAATTCTGGGTTCTGAGTCAAATCAAAGTCAGAAGGTAGCTCTGTTTCTAAAGCAGGAAGTTTAGAGAGTTTATTTGCATGAGTCATTTCAGTTACATTTGGCATATGTATAGGGGTGCTGCCTGAGGACCACTGACCTGTTTGCTGATTTTGTTGCCACCTGGCTACTTCTAGCACTGTTTTCCTTGACCAACTATTCTCCTCAGCAAGTTGAGCTTTGCTGTCCACTAAGCATCCTAGGCCAAGCTGAAAATCGCTCGTTGTTGCCATTCCTGATGCAATATCTGTTGACTGACTCTGCAGTGTAGATGCATTCATGTGATCAGCTGTTTCAGTGTCTTCCACAATTACCACCTAGCTTTTTGGCTTGCTCTTTTGATGCATGTGTGTCATTGCTACTCAGCTGGTTGGATTTGACAAACAAATCTCTTGTCATGCCGCAATTTCCTGAGTGATGACTCTAGCTGTGCTTTTTTCTGGAAAAACAATCTCTTCTTGTTCAAACCTTTCCCGTAAATCCATTCTTCTTCCGATATATGGTTAGTCAAGTTTTGTGCAGTATCAGTCTAGTCATGTTCTTCAGTAACCAAATCACTATCACTTGGTAAATCGGGTACGTTAACCATTTGTATTGGGTCAGTGGTAATAACGTTTATCTCTTTCTCCCCATCCATAGTAACCTCAGACCCTATACCTGGAACTGTTTCTTGGTTGTTTCTCAAAATATTTTTGATATTCATTGTTGTTTTTGTTTCCATACAATTGTCCACGTCCTCTCTGTCCTGTCCTCTGTCCGCCATCTTAGCAGACTGCCAAGTGGCCAGAGTCTCCCACTACAGCACAGATGGGGAACTTCTTCAGTGTCCTGGCCATCATTCTTCTTCTTCCCATAAAACCATTTCATGCAATTGTCCAAAGCTGCTTGTGGGTGTTGATGTGCAATATGGCTGCCACTACCTGTTCATTCACTTCACTACCAGTCTAACATTAAAGCACTTTGGAATACAGTGTGATGAAAAGTGCTATATAAATCCTGATTCTTTCTTTTTCTTCTACTGTGTCCATGATACTCTTTGTTCAGGTGTGTTTGATCACTGATGCTAGGCTAGTTTGAGCACCATGTTCTCTTTGTTGTTTTGTATGTGTGTTGGGGAGGTTGCTGATGCCCTGTGAGTTTTTGTGATAACAAGCTGGTTGGATGTGCAGCCTCTGTCCACCTTCCAACATTTTCAGCACCATCATTTGCTGCCTCTCTCCTTCAGTTTGTCATATTGTCTACCATGTGCAGTGTCTCTACCTCAGTCCATCATGTTGTCCCAGATGTGTAGCCTCCCAGGTGTGTCGGTTTCAGTGGAATGTGCAGCTCCTTCAGTATGTCATATTGTGTGTCATGTGTAGTCTCTCTCCTTCAGGCCATCATCTTCTGTGCCATGTGCTGCCTGTCTCCTTTAGTTCATTGTATTATGTACCACGTGCAGCTTCCCTACCTCAGTCTGTCGCATTGTACAGGAGGTCATAATTCCACTATACAAGACACTAGTGTGGCCCCACCTGGAGTACAGTGTGCAGTTCTGGAGACCTTACCTACATAAGGATATAGACAGGTTAGAGAAGGTTCAGAGGAGGGAAACAAAGATAGTACAGGGATTGCAACACATGTCCTATGAGGACAGGCTGAAGGACTTGAATATGTACCACCTGGAACAGAGTAGGGAGAGAGGGGATATGATAGAGACATCAAGTACCTTACAGGAAGGGAGCAGGGTGATGAATACACTATTTCCAGCAAAAAGATGTTCCAGGACTAGAGGGATGAAGTTGGAGGGAGGGTGATTCAGAGGAAACGTGAGGAAGAATTTCTTCACAGAAAGGATGATGGACAAGTGGAACACCCTGACAGAAGAAATGGTGGGGGCTGAAACAACCATGGAATTTAAGAATGCATGGGATAGACATAAGGGAATTCTGGAGGTTAGGGGTAAGGGGCACCAGACGTCTAGACAAACATTAAATGAACTTACAATCTCAAATGGGCAGACTGGGTGGGCCATAGGCCCTTATCTGCTGACAATATCTATGTATCTATGTATCTATATACAGTCTACCAGGTACACTGTATCCAGTGGAATATGCAGCTCCTTCAGTACGTTGTACTGTGTGTCATGTGAAGCCTCCCTCCTTCAGTTTATTGTATTGTGTACCATGTGCAGCATCTCTACATCAGTCCAGCTTATTGTACATGATGTGCAGCCTCCCAGGTATGCCATATCCAGTGGAATGTGTAGCTCCTTCGGCATATTGTATTGTGTGTCATGTGCAGTCTCTTTCCGTCAGTCTGTCATTTTCAGTACAATGTGCAGCCTCTGTCCTTTAAGTTGTCATATTGTGTTCCATGTACAGCATATGTACCTTAGTCCATCGTATTGTGCAGGATATGCAGCCTCCCAGGTGTGTCGTATCCAGTGGAATACACAGCTCCTTCAGCACATCGTATTGTGTGTCATGCGCAGCCTCTCTCCTTCAGTCTGTCATTTTCAGTACAATGTGCAGCCTCTCTCCTTTAGGTTGTCATATTGTGTTCCATGTGCAGCATCTATACCTTAGTCCATCTTATTGTTCAGGATCCTAGATATGCCATATCCAGTGGAATGCACAGCTCCTGTAGTATGTCCTTTTATGTGCCATGTGCAGCCTCTCTACTTCAGTTCATCATTTTCTGTACCATGTGCAGCCTCTCTCCTTCACTCTATCTGTTTGATGTTGATACCATACTCTTTCCTTCTGGAGTATTTCTCCATAGTCAAGGGAGGTGGAATGCATTTTGTTCAGCTGTTTTCCTTGGATCAACAAATTTACTCTTGTTTTGAACTTTCTTTTATTTAAAAAAAAATAAGTCAGAGGAGTTTTAACAGATGCTTTGATGACTTCCTGTCCCACAGTCAGAAAAAGAACTACCTTGTGACTACAGAAAAAAGATGTAGAATGAACCTAAACATTTTGAACAATATAAAATTAAATTCAAGGCCTGCTCACAGGTGTACAAGGATAATATGGATGAGGAGAAGAGCACTATCTATAATTAAAAAGCAAAACTGCAAATGCAGCAGTACAGAGAGAGAGAGGCAGGAGAAGCGGGCATCTGAGACTGTAACATAGAAACATAGAGACTGACAGCAGATAAGGCCACTTGGCCCACCTAGTCTGCTCATTTTCCTTGTCTAATGCAGTACTGAAAATCTTACTTTATCTCTGGCTTTTATCCTTTCTTTCCTATTGCTAGGGTCCCCCTGTGCCTAAAACATGCATTCTTGAATTCCCCTATCATTTTTGCCCCCACCACCTCCGCGGAGAGGCTGTTCCATGTATCCACTACCTTTTTTGGAAAAATACTTCCTCACGTTAACCCTGAGTCTTCCCCTCTCTAGCCTCATATCATCATCCCTTGTTCTTAACATCTTATTTTCTGAAGATGCTACCTCTTGTACCTTATTTATGCCCTTGAGGTATTTAAAGGTCTCTATCATATCCCCCTGTCTCTCCTCTCTTGCTGGGCATAAAGGCTGTACAGTCCATTGTGCCAACAAAAAGAGCCACCAGGGCCTTCAAACAAAAATAAGTTGACCAATGCATACGTTGCATGAAACAGAAAGACTGTTTTGTGCATCAGTGTCTGCACACAGAAAAAAGGGAAGCACCAAGTTAGGTTGACAGTAAAACTGCCAACTTCCCACACAGTGATGGCACAGTATTGACACAGGTATTGTGCCGCCCAATCCCCAGTGTTTTCTATGGGGGGGCCATGCCACCCACACCCCCATGTGGGGGGCTGTGCCCCCGTACCCCCCAGACTTTAGGATTCTCAACTCCAGGTCAGAGTTGGTCCAGGGAAGAAGCAGAACACTGGGGGAAAGTGAAACACAGAAATGGACCATTACAGCGACTCACTGTAATGGTCTTTTTCCGTGTTCCACCATCGGGGTGTCGGGCAAAAGGGGGCCACCCAAAAAAAGATGTATCAATGGGAAACAACATGCAAAGTACCAAGAGAAGCATGCAGCAAAAATGGTTGAAGTTGCCACTAACAAAACTGGCACACCATCAATAACGTCACGTACCAACACAGACACAATGATGCCACAGACCAGTACTAACCCAACACACATGATATCCCTTCCAATAGTGCCATAAGAAAAGCAGTGCACAATGAGGGTTACTTGATTGCCATGTACTTTGCTTTTATGACTGCCAGAATTGTCTTATCTGCCTCATCAGTCAAGAAGGCAGCACTGGAAAAATGTACGAACCTGACCTGTCAAACAAAGCTGCAAAAAAAAACTGGTCGAAGCCACATAAAACACATTGGAGTCTCTAAAATGCTCCCCAAAATAGGACCGAAGACACTTGAGATGTGCTAGATAAAGACTACTACTCCTTATGTCCATCCTCACATCTGAGGCCTCTTGCTCCCTGACTAATGAACCCTCTGGTACCTCTACTACTTCCTGTCTCCCACCCAAACTCACTCCTCCCCTTTTTCTCCTGTCCCTCTCACTTACTCTCCGCTCACCACCTTTCCCTCCTCTCTAGCCTCCTTTTGGTGCCTAATGATCACCCTCTCCATGGAGTTTCCTTAACCTCAAATTGTCTACTCGCTTGAACCTGTTATAGCTTGTTTTTCTATGAAACTTAAAACGTTACTGCCTTAAACTGTTAATAGCAAATTTATGATGTAACTTTCCTGTCTGGTTTTACCTGTAATGTATCGTGGCTTTGTTAAATGTTCTTTGTAATGGAACCTTGTAAAAGAGCCCTGGCTCAAAGGTATTAATTCCTAGACTAATAAACTAAACTAAACTAAACTAAACTAAGATGAAACTTCATAAGTACTTTGAGAATTCTAAAAAAAATACTGGTTGCTACAGTCTGCAAGCAATACTTTGGGGATCAGTTGGACAAGGATGATGACCATATCAAAGGGTCCTAAGCAAGCAACCCACAAATCTGCATTGCCAGGAGAAACTGTCCAATGAGTTAAGAACTTCTGTAAAGAGGCAACCACGCCACTGCCTCACAGGAAGGCATTCTCAAAAAGAACAGGAAATTCAAACGCATTTCTTTGCTCCATGTGGAGTTCTGCAGAAATAATCCTGTCACTAGGAAGAAAAAAGTTCAACACTCTACAGCCACAACACATCAGACTTGCACAGGAACAGAATCTGGAGCAATGCCTATGTGAGTTCTGTGCCAACGCAGTATTAAAGCTGCAGGCATTGAACTGAACTACCAACACACATAAGGCATCGACCTGCAAAGTGGCAAATGTTTATTAAGCGGTTGAAATTATCATGTATAAGGTACCCAGACAAAATTCTTCCACAATGACTATGTCAAGAACATTTGTGAACATTGTAACACTAATGCTAGTGATGAGAAAGTTGCCAAACTGTTGAATGGGCATGGCAATGAAGTGGTGAGGTGGGGGCAATGTGATACCGTAGCAATTAATGTAAACAATTCCCAGACAATATTGAAGAAAGTGCTGAAAACTAAGACAACACTCTATCAGCTGGTAGAACTAATGAAAGATGACTTCAGGTTTCTGGGGCGCCACCTGCATGTGGCATCTTGGCAGCAATACCAGCTTACCACATTAAAAGACAATATACATGAGGGATGTGTGGGATGGTTTTGGACTTTGCTGAAAATTATGAATGCCAGTATCAAGATGAGATCCAGCTGTGCTGCTGGCATCACAAGTAGGCCACTGTTCACTTGTTAGTTTCTTACTACTAGTGTGAGTGCTGTCCATGCACCCACTCGGGAGGGAGCAATCTTAGACCTGGTACTCTCAAATGGGGATGGAGAGAGGATCTCCGATCTTGAAGTGGGAAGCCATCTGGGAACAAATGACCACCAAACAGTGTGGTTCATGATAAACTTAGCTGTAGAGTCAAGTCATACAAAAGGGAAGGTACTGGACTTCAGGAGGGCTGATTTTGTCAAAATCGGAAAGTGCCTCAGAAAAGCACTAGCAAACAGGCAAGAAGATGGGGTGGAACAGCAATGGGGAAACATCAAAACCACTATCACAGAGGCAACAAGCCTTTGTGTGAAGCAAATAAACAAACCAAAATAAAAGAAAAACACTATGGTTCTCAAAAGAAGTGGCGGTGAAGGTAAGGGAGAAAAAGGTAGCATTCAGGAAGTGTAAGGAGACACAGAAGGAGAAGGACAGAGAACTGTACCAGTTAAAGCAGAAGGAAATGGGGAAGGCAGTCAGAATAGCAAATGCCAAAACTGAGGAAAAGATAGCCAACTTGGTTAAGAAGGGGGATAAAACCTTTTATAGGTACATTAGGGAGCGAAGACAGACTAAGGCAGGGATACTGAGGCTGAATAAAGAGGAAGGTGGTTGGACAGAGAGTGACAGTGAAACAGCAGGGATACTGAACAAATACTTCTGCTCAGTATTCACAATGGAAAAGCAAGGGGAGATACCTAATCCAGTCAATAGAAGCACTCTGAATAGGTGGGTAGATATTAGTCCTTTCACAGAAGTAAAGGTTCTGAAAGAACTCTTAAAACTGAAGGTGGATAAAGCAATGGGGCCTGATGGGATTCATCCCAGAATTCTAAAAGAATTAAGGGGAGAACTAGTGAAACCACTGACTACCCTTTTAACAAATCATGGGAGGATGGTGTGGTACCTGAGGACTGGAGGAGGGCAGATGTGATTCCCTTCACAAAAGTGGGAGCAAGACAGAGACAGGAAACTATAGACCTGTCAGTTTGACCTCAGTGGTAGGGAAAATGATGGAATCACTTCTGAAGGAAATAACTGTTGAGTACCTAGAGGTCATTGGGGCACAGGATCCAAGGTAAGCATGGATTCACAGCAGGAAGGTCATGTCAGACAAATCTAATTGATTTTTTTGACTGGGTGACCAAAGTACAGTAGCAGCCACAGCCAGCCAGTTATTTCCTGAAATTTCTGATATTTTCAGAGAAATCTCATGCTTTCTGCATTTCCACAGTAGGGGTTGCAGACAGAAACTCTGTAGAAATGTCACAAAATATCTGGAAATAGTTGGCAATGTCTGTGGCTACTACTGTAGTAGACCAGGGAGGGGCTGTGGACATAGCCTACCTAATCTTTAGCAGGACATTTGACACAATCCCACACAAAAGATGAATAAACAAATTAGCCAGCCTTGGAGTGGGTCCCAGGGTGGTAGCCTGGTAAAACACTGGCTGGACAACACAACACAGTGAGTAATAGTAAAACAGAGTCCACAGTGAAGAAAGGGGGGCTACTAGTGGGGTACCACGGGTTCAATACTGGGGCCAGTCCTTTTTAATGTCTTTATAAGTGACATTGCAGAGGGACTGGAAGGAAAAGTATGTCTCTTTGCAGATGACACAAAGATCTGCAACAGGGTTTTTACACAAGGTGAGTTGTAAAGGATGAAAAGGGACTTGGCAAGGTTGGAGGAAAGGTCAAATATATGGCAGCTTAGATTCAATGCAAAGAAGTGCAAAGTAATGCACCTGGGAAACAAAAACCCAGGATAAGAGTACACAATGGGAGGTGAGATACTGACAACAACTAAAATGGAAAGGGATCTGGAGGTAGTCATATCAGATGACCTAAAGGTGGGCCAGGAATGTGAGAAGGCAGTAAGGAGGACTGGGGGGATACTAGGATGCATTGGGAGAGGCATCACCAGTAGAAAACAGGAAGTTGTTGGTCCTCTGTACAGACAGTTGGTAAGACCACATCTGGAGTACTGTGTACAGTTCTGGAGACCCCATTTCCGCAAAGACATAGACAGAGTGGAGGCTGTCCAGATGAGGACAACCAAAATGGTGCAGGGTCTGCACCAGAAGACACACGAAGAAAGACTAAGGGAGCTTACTATGTATACCCTTGAGGAAAGAAGGGAGACGGGGACATGATAGAAACTTTCAAGTACCTCAAAGGAATCAACAAAGTCCAAGAGGGTAGCATCTTTCAGAAAAAGAGATGTGCAAGAACAAGGGGGCACAATTTGAAGATAGAGGTGGGGCTGCTCAGAGGTAATGTGAGGAAATATTTCTTAACAGCGAGGGTTGTGGATGCATGGAACAGCCTTCCTGAGGAGGTTGTAGAGTCAAAAACAGTGGGGGAATTCAAGAATGCATGGGACAGTCATAAGGCAATTCTAGTGGGGGGTAGGAGGAAGTAGGCTGTTGGTTAACTAGGATCTGCAGCTGATCCGTTAGGTAGGGAAATGGGCTGACTAGGTGGGCCAAGCGGTCCTTATCTGCCATCAAATTCTCTGTTTCTATGTTTCACAGAATTGTTACTGGGGTTTTATCCCCAGTGCCTGAAGCATGCCCACAATGCTGTACATCATTTTGTTAAAAAGTCAAATGATTACCAAAAAGACTGCTCAACTGACAACCCCTACCTGTGGCTTTGGTCCCAGCTGTCTATTCTTTTCTGTTAATTCCTTACTAGCCACTATGTGCAAACTTACCCCTGCAGTCCTGTACCAACTTTGCATACTTTTTTTCTTTCTCAGTCACTCTTGTAACACTTTCTAGCAGGACTCTACTCCCCAACCTAGCACCTGGACACAACCTCCACTTCACTACTGGCTGGACATCTGGGAATTTTTTAGCATCTATTTTTCCATCCCCAACGTGATAGCTGGGTCTCTAATTACACACCTACCCACGTTATCACCTTCTCAGGACTCATTGTCTTCCACTTACTGGACAAGAAAATGAAAGTGACAAGACAACACAGCACCAGAAGGGCTACTAAACAAGCATCTAGACTGATAAGTGAATACGTCCTTAGGATTGCCATTCTGCTACTTCTGCTATCGGGCAATGTCCACCCTAATCCAGGACCAACACGCCTTACTCTAAATGATAGTCACATGCAAGCAGGGGAACTCTTATATGGCTATTCTCAACATCTGCAGCCTCCCGTGTAAAATCAACTCCCTTAAAGCCTGGGTTTCACTAAACAACCCTGACATACTCTCTGTCATGGAAACATGGTTATCTCCCAAAATACCAGACTCAGTGGTTGCCCTACCTGGTTACACAATATTCAGATTGGACAGGTCTACCAAGTGAGGTGGTGGTTGTGCCATCTACCTGTAACCCCCCTACAAATGGGGGTTCCCAAAAAGCCTTCCTCAAGCTTGCCTAAATGCTCACTGCCAGGCTGGTGTCATGCGTTTTAGCAGTTTAAATGTGATTGCCAGAAAGTGCCTGTATAGTCTCTGTGTACTATCTCTTTAAGAGCTGCCTGGATTGCAGTCATAAGTAATCTGAGAAGGAGCTCTGTTGAAAGATGTAACTATTTGCTGAAAATCATTTAGAGTGATAATGATAATGTAGTTTGTCTAATCTGCTTTCTTTGCAGCAAGGACTGTTTTGTTTATATCCACTATCTTGTTCCTGGACTGCAAATTGGACCAATCAGTACTGGTGGCACCTAAAATGGAGCCAGACTACAGGAGCTGTCTGGAGTCAAAATCTGTAGGAATTGTAGTTTTGGGCTTTTTGTGCCTTTTTGCACCTGAGGGGGGAACCTTTGTTGTGACTGACAGTAGGATCAGCCAACCAAACCTTTTGGATCTTGGAGAATTTCCCAGGCTGCTGCAGCTAGTATCAGTTTTGAGCTGAGAAGTGAAGAAGTAACAGCTCAAGTGATTTTTGAGCAGCAGTTCTGTGTAGTTTTGCATGGGAGAACTGTGAAAGGGCTGAGTTTTGGCCTGCCTGTCTACCTGCTGTCCCTGAGAGGGAAAATAGAGTTTATTCAGAATGAATCCAAGTCACGAGGACTATTTAAGCCACTGGACTGTGACCAGGCTTTAACCTTAAGAAGAAGGCCAACGATTTGCTGACTATGATGGGCCTGTCAAGATTTCCAGCTACTTTTGAATCCCTGGTTTGTGCAGAGACTTTGCAATCGTTGACGGAGAGTGGTTTGCCTGGTACAGTAGAATTTCCTTACATGTAAATGTGCTGTGTATTGAAAGTGGGTCTTGATTTGGTTCCCCACTGTGTGAACTGTGTTCTGCTTGCTGGTGCTGTAGAATCCTTTACATGTAAATGTGCTGTGTATTGAAAGTGGGTTGTGATTTAGTTCCCCACTGTGTGAACTGTGTTCTGCTTGCTGGAAGCTTTATCCAGCCTAACTGGACTGAATCAGTGTTCATCTCCATTCGGCCTGGGCCATGCCACACTGGCCCTGTCAGACTACCCCACTTCACAGAGAAAGCCACCAACAAGAGACCTGCCTGGGGATCAGCCCCCTGCTCCACGGTTGAACAGGAATGATGCCTCGGCGAATCGTGTGGGCCCTGCTTCTCCTGGCACTCCAGATTAACCACCTGCTGTCTCGATTTTCGACCAGCCTGTGTCCAGTCTTGGGTATTGTGGGTAATCATCAGGGTAGCTCCATGCAACAACAGCCTAATCGTTAAGTGTGTCATCTGATTGTCTTGCTGTTTTCTTTTCACGAACTGAGCCTTCTGGCTCCGGATTACAAATAGTGTGTGTTGTGCATGTTGTTTTCTTCCATCTCATGTCCCCAACCAGCTGCAACATTCCTGGCTAGCCCACCATTCTCCATCTGGGTACCCAGAGTGCGTGACTGTTTATGGACCCTAAGGTGCATGCAAAACTGTTTGATTGATAGAGCCTTTGAGCAAATGAACCTGATTACGTCCCTCCTTTTTCAAGCCCCTTAAATTAATCAGATCTAACTCTTATTTGCATTTACCCTGACTGTGGTTCTGGTTTGTGCAAGAGTACTGTACTGCTGTTATTTGCTGTGTATAACCTTGTTTTACAGGGGGTCCCCAGGGCCGGGCCAGAGGAAAGCACTGGTGGGTGCAAACAGTGGTACTTGTGTGGTGTATCAGGGTATTGTGAAAGTGATTATTGTGTATTGTTCCAGCCACTAGTAAGGAAAGAGGGGGGGTTACAGTGTCCCAGAGGGCTGTGCCCAGGTTAGCTTGACCACTACTAACCCTGACCTCTGGGTGGAGGCACCCATTTCAGAACTCAGGCCCCTTAACCTGCTACTAGCCAAGCAGGCAGGGGTAGCAGACTTGGGATAGTGCCACCTAGGGGTTACATTTTGGAGGCTCTCCACTGGGATTTTGTGCCTTCTAGTGGCCAAAATGACAAATTATTGCTAAAGATTAATGGCTACCCCAGTAGAAATGGCTGTACACCAGTTGGTGTGGTGGTGTACTGGGCAGGAGATCGACCCCAAATGCTCTATTTATACTGGATATTCCCCTGGATACCAGTAAAGACACTGTAGAGGGAGCACTCTCCAAAGTTGAATGTTTAAAAAACCCTGTGGTGTTGGGTGGACAGGCTGATTTGATTGCCCAAACTTTCATAGCCTTGGTAGAGTGTAGTGACCTAATGGACAGCTCTAAAGTGCCACAGACTAGTGCCCTAGAAGGGGTTCCAGCTGCCTGGAGAGTGATGACAAAAGACAGTAAAGATCCCAGGGAGGATGAGCTCCCACCATTATCAGAGACTTTTGAGGAGAAATTTGCCAAGTTGTTGCTGGAGGAAGGGAAAATCATAGAGGACTTTAAGACACTATTCCTGCCACCTGGAGGTGTTCCTTTCCCAACACCCCTCCCATTCAAGTACCTGTTACTGCCCCGCCTTCTGTGCCCATGCCAGTGCTGGCTCCATATCTGTCCCCGCCATTAGTCACGACTTCTACCAAAAGCTGAGAATCTTCTCAGGCACACTCCCCACCCCCCCGGGGGGAGGATGACTGGGAGACCTGGATAGATTATGTTGCCCCTCTAGTACTTGAATGGCAATGCTCAGAAGCAGAGAAATGAAAGAGGCTGAGTCAGAGCCTCTGAGGTCCTGCCCTGGCTACCATCCATGCCAAGCTGGCCAATAACCCCAAAGCAACTGCACAGGACTATCTTGATGCATTGGAAAATGTGTATGGGAGCCCGGATTCAGATGTGGATCTGTGGTGGAGAGTAAGAAATGCTCAGCAGTAGCCAGGGGAGCCATTGTCTGTGTATGTACCTCGGCTTGAAAAGCTGCTACAAGAGTGCCTCAGAAAGGGTAGTTTGCCGTCAAATGAATTAGATCGAACTAGGCTGGACGGATCCTTAAGTCTACTCCATTTTCAGAATTGTTACTGCTTCAGCTGCCTGCCACCTGACTGGAATCACCCCCCTCCTATGAAGAGTTAATGAAAAAATTGGGGGTTGAGCAAAAGGCAACCCTGTGGGGTGCACCATATCTGCTGCTGCTGCGCAAGTGACCGAGAGTGATAAGCCAAGTGAGGCACAGGGGCAAAAGTCGGCACTTAACGAGCACTCTGAGAATGCAAAGGACTTCCCGCCCTGGGCCCAGCATTGGAAAGATGAGCTACTAAAGGAAGTCCAAGAGTTGAAGACGGGTGCCTCTGCAAAGGTTTCCCCCATGGAACAAGATTCTGGTTCCTTTCAGGATGTGACTGCCATGGGGGTGGGGTGCACCTTCAGGCATCCGCTATCGATGGTGGCTCTAAGGCAGAGATCACCTGATTGACTGCCACTCTAAAGGAACTGTTAAGACACGTTGCACCACTCTCACCACTGCAAGCAGATACTAGACCCCAATCTCTTATTGCTGCTTCAGTTCCTCATACGATGTTCTCTCCCAGGATGACCCAGAAGTCTATCATTTGTCACAACTGTGGAAAGGATGGCCATATGAAAAGAGAATGCCGTCTCAGAAGGACTTAGAAAGAGTAGTAAACAGACTCAAGGGAGCTCCAAAAGCAAATCAGTGGCCAAGGGGTGCCTGAAATAACCACAGCAAATGGTTCTCAATGTTGGATCTTCAGAGTGGATGCTACCAGATCCCAATGGCCCCGAAGACCATGAGAAACAGCCTTCATCTGTCCATTGTGGTTCTACTAGTTTCTGAGGATGCCACAGGGATATCGTGCACCCAGCCACCTTTCAGTGACTGATGGAGCGTCGGTGGGAGATGTAGATTTGCTGGAATGCCTGGTGTACTTGGGCGATGTCATTGTGTTTGGTAGCACCTTAGAGGAGCATGAGAACTGACTGTTTATAGTCCTAGACCAACTGGAAGACTTCGCCTCAAGCTGTCCATTGACAAGTGCCAGTTTTCCAAATCTCCGTGAAGTATGTGAGGAACATAGTATCTGCAAATGGGATAGAGACTTATTCCAGTAAGGTTGAAGCACTGACTACTTGGCTCCAGCCCCATAATCTGAAAAAACTACATTTCCTGGGGTTCTGTGGTTACTACCGCAGGTTCATAAAATACTATTCCAAGGTGATTCGCCCACTCTTGAACCTTACCCAGGGTTACCCTCCTTCCAATCGTAAATACAAAAAAGGGGCCGTTAAAGAACCAGAAAAAGTATACTTCCACCCAGGTGAACTCTTCAGGCCCAGCTGGATGCCCAAGTGTGAAGCAGCCTTCCATGAGATCATATACCAGCTCACCCACGCCCCATCCTCACCTATGCTGACCCCACCAAACCCTATGTGCTGCATATGGATGCTAGTCTGCAGGGTCTAGGAGCTGTGTTGTATCAAGACCATGAGGATGGCCTGAGACCAGTAGCTTTCACTAGTAGGAGCTTGACCCCGTCAAATGAAAACTACCCTGTGCATAAGTTGGAGTTCCTTGCGCTAAAATGGGTCATTGTTGACCAGTTTCATGAATACCTCTATGGGACAAAGATATTGGTGAAGACTGACAATAACCCATTGGCCTATGTACAGACTTCAGCTAAGTTAGGCGACTGGGTCCGGTGGCTTTCTGCATTATCAACCTATGATTATGCTGTTGAATACAGACCGGCCTGAAACCATATTGATGCTGACTCCCTATCATGAAGGCTCACTTCCAAGAGTGATTGGGTCAGGCTGTTTGAACCTGATATTTGAGCATTGTGCCAAAAGTTTGATACAGATGAACAGATGTCTGTGGACACAGTGGACTGTTTAGTAGATTACTTGGGCCCTTCTGACATCTACATACCAGCTGTTTATTGCCACTTCTCTGCTCTAGATATTAGTGCACTACCTCAATTTGACAATGACAGCATTCAGTGGGCTCAATCCCAAGATTCTATGATTCAGCCAGCACTTGATGCCCTGCGTGCGGGGATGGATGTGTCTATGTTACGTTCCACTGACTTGTGAACTGCTTTATTGTTTAAAGAAGGCCCCAGGTTGAAGTTGTTCAATCAGTTGTTGTATAGAGAGGCAGTAGATCATAGTGGCAAAGTAGACAAGCAACAATTGGCCCTGCCCATGGCCTTTAAAGATTTGGTACTGAGGTCCCGCCACAATCACATGGGGCACCTCGGTATTGACAGAACCCTTGACCTAGTACTATCTCAGTTCTACTGGCCCAAGATGGGGGCGATGTTGAAGCACCATGTAAGGACTTGTAGTGTCACTGCCTGCAGAGA
Organism: Neoceratodus forsteri; assembly: GCA_016271365.2. NCBI lineage: Eukaryota > Metazoa > Chordata > Ceratodontiformes > Ceratodontidae > Neoceratodus > Neoceratodus forsteri. The sequence continues at coordinate 1,025,576,704 of CM028130.1, read as the reverse complement.
AAAGCCCTGCCTCAGAGGATGTCCCTTTGTCAACATTACTACTCGCACCCAATGGAACTAGTCTGCATAGACTTTGAGTTTAGAAAATGATCAGCGAAACACTGGCAATGTGTTAGTGGTTATGGATAATTTCACACGGTATGCACAGCTTTTCCACCAGAGATCAAAAGGCATCTTCCGTGGTCAAGGTGTTAGTGGAAAATTTCTTCATCCATTATGGTGCCCCCTGAGGATTCATTCTGATCAAGGCAGAGACTTTGAGAGTCGTTAATCAAAGAAATGCTCTTTCTATGGGGTGCAAAGTCAAGAACCACTCCTATCACCCATGGGGACCCTCAACCAGAACACTTTAATCACACCCTGCTAGACATGCTAGGCACTCTCCACCCAAAAGACAAGCATAAATGGAGCCAGCAGATTAGCACCTTGGTACGCATACAATTGCATGAAAAATTATGCTGCTGGTTATCTCTACTGCCTCATGTTCGGGAGAGGCCCGCTGCCAGTTGATGTCTGTTTTGGAGTCTCTCAGATGGGGTCCGAGCCAAAAACTACTTGCAATATGTACAAAAACTGAAAGCTCAATTGAACCATGCCTATCAACTGGCCCAGACAATGGCCGCCAAGAGAAATCTAGCCAACAAAGAGAGGCATGATAAAAGTAAAGGCTCAAGAGCTTCTAACTGGAGACCATGTGTTGTTACACAGTTTGGGACTGCATGGTAAACACAAAGTTGCTGATTGGTGGCACCATCTTGCCCATGTAGTAGTTGGAAAGTTGGATGATTTACTCTATGTACAAAGTGCACCAGAGAACAACTCCAAAGCTGTCAAGACCATGCACTGTAACCACTTGCTACCTATCAGCCAAGTCTTGATTGAGACTGAACCCCCAGAAAATGATCCCCCTGAGCCAGTGATTTGTACTGCTGCAAGAAAGAGACAGAGTCAACCTACTCCAGTGGTCACAGATTTAAGGTTTTCTCCGCAGCAGGCCCAGAATGATAGTGACTGTCAGTCCACTTCTGACGAAAGTGAATACGACCATGCCTATTACCCCTCTTATGAACTGAGTCAGCTGTTTTGAGGTAACCCCCTGATAAATTGTGGGGATGAAGCTGGGCCTTCTGGACAGCCTTACCTCTCAGCTCCTTCCTTAGAGCCAATGCTCCCAGAAAGTGAAGTGCAAAGTATCACGTCAGAAGATATTGAGTCTCTGTGTATTGTGGAACTGCATGATTTGCCTGAAGAGGGGGCTAAGGGTTTGAGTATTTCTGGTGACATACCAAAACTTGAAGAACACTATGAGAGTGCTGACCACCCCCTTCAGTGCATCAAAGCTTGATTGTGCCTGAGCCTTTGCAAAATGAGCCAAGTGTTGTAGAAATAGAGCCTGCAGAGCAAGAAGCCAACAGTGCCCAAGTTTAAACATCGCCACCCAAGCAGAGCACCCCTCACAAGGGATGAGAGTCCCCAGACCAGTGCTGAGACTACAGAGACTGTGGTTGTCCCTCTCAGAAAGACTTTCTGAGCTGTCAAGCCAGTAGTACGCCTCAGTTATGATTCTCCCTGGAGGCCAGTGGATTTGCCTCTCAATGGTGTGCAGAAGGTGTTTATGTCTCACCAAGCTCACTGCCCAAATTGAGCTTGACAGCCAATCCAGGTTACTTGTCTTTCCTTCACCATGGTGCCCCTATCCCTAGCCCCAAGTTAGCTGATAGGAAGGGCCCTCTTGCATTGTTTAAGGTACAGAAGTTATTACCTGATTCAGAATAGTAATGTTCAATTTACCATTGTGAAATATGCACAATGTGCTGTCAGAATGGATATAGTATCATGATATATAGTGAACATGTATAGTAAAGTAGTAAGTATTAATAAGTTTATGTTAACTGATGCGTTGATGGTGCAGACTTAGCGCCGACACCAAGTTTCCTCCAGGCAGGAAGGGTGTAACCCCCACAAATGAGGGTTCCTGAAAAGTCTTCCTCGAGCTGCCTAAATGCTCACTGCCAGGCACATGTCATGCGTTTTAGCAGTTTAAACGTGATTGCCAGAGAGTGCTTTTATAGCCTCTGTGTACTATCTCTTTAAGAACTGCCTGGATTACAGTCATTAGTAATCTGAGAGGGAGCTCTGTTGAAAGATGTAACTATTTGCTGAAAATCATGTAGAGTGATAATGACAATGCAGTTTCTCTAATCTGCCTTCTTTGCAGCAAGGACTGTTTTGTTTATATCCACTATCTTGGTCCTGGACTGCAAATTGGACCAATCAGTACTGGTGGGACCTAAAATGGAGCCAGACTACATGAGCTGTCTGGAGTCAAAATCTGTAGGAATTGTAGTTTTGGGCTTTTTGTGCCTTTTTGCACCTGAGTGGGGAACCTTTGTTGTGACTGACAGGAGGATCAGCCAACCTAACTTTTTGGATCTTCGGGAATTTCCCAGGCTGCTGCAGCTAGAATCAGTTTTGAGCTGAGAAATGAAGAAGTAACAGCTCAAGTGATTTTTGAGCAGCAGTTCTGTGTAGTTTTGCATGGTAGAACTGTGAAAGTGATGAGTTTTGGTCTGCCTGTCTGCTTGCTGTCCCTGAGTGGGAAAATAGAGTTTATTCAGACTGAATCTGAATTGTGAGGACTATTTAAGCCACTAGACCAGGCTTTAAGCTGACGAAGACTGAAGATCTGCTGAATGCGATGGGCCTGTCAGGATTTCCAGCTGCTTTTGAATCACCGGTTTGTGCAGAGACTTTGCGATTGTGATCGGTGAACTGTGTTCTGTTTGAAGCTTTATCCAGCCTAATTGGACTGAATCCATTAGGCCTGGGCCATGCCACACTGGCCCTGTCAGACTACCCCACTGCACAGAGAAAGCCACCAATGAGAGACCTGCCTGGGGATCAGCCCCCTGCTCCACGCTTGAACAAGAACAATGCCTCGGCAAATCGTGTGGGCCCTGCTTCTCCTGGCACACCAGATTAACCACCTGCTGTCTTGATTTTCGTCCAGCCTGTGTCCAGTCTTGGGTATTGTAAGTAATCATCAGGGTAGCTCCCTGCAACAACAGCCTAATCTAAAAGTGTGTCATTGGATTGTCTTGTTGTTTTCTTTTCACGAACTGAGCCCTCTGGCTCCGGATTACAAATAGTGTGTGTTGTGCATGTCGTTTTCTTCCATCACAGGGCCCCAACCAGCTGCAACATTCCTGGCTTGCCCACCATTCTCCATCTGGGTACCCAGACTGTATGACTGTTTATGGACCCTGAAGTGCATGCATAACTGTTTGATTGATAGAACCTTTAAGCAAATGAACCTGATTACACCCCTCCTTTGTTCAAGCTCCTTAAATAAATCAGATCTAACTCTTATTTGCATTTATCCTGACTGTTGTTCCAGTTTGTGCAAGAGTACTGTACTGCTGTTATTTGCTGTGTATAGCCTTGTTTTACAGGGGGTCCCCAGGGCCGAGCCAGAGGAAAGCCCTGGTGGTAAATGCAAACAGTGTGGGTACTTGCATGGTGTATCAGGGGTAATGTGAAAGTGATTTTTGTGTATGTTTCCAGCCACTAGTAAGGAAAGAGGGAAGTTACAGTGTCCCTAAGGGCTGTGCCCAGGTTAGCTTTACCACTACCAACCCTGACCTCTGGGTGGAGGCACCCGTTTCAGAACTCAGGCCCCTTAACCTGCTACTAGCCAAGCAGGCAGGGTAGTAGCCCTTGGGAGAGTGCCACCTAGGGGTTACATACCTAAAAGACTGTCTAAAGGGTATGGCCATGCTTGTGACTGACCTTGGTTGCCCCACCCAGTTACTAGCGATTGAAGTGCTACTGTGGACCCACCACAAGACTCTCGCAATACTGTCAGTTTACATACCTCCCAAAGACCCTACTATTGGTCTTTATAAAGTCCTGGACTACCTGAGAGCCCAAAATCACATCACTAAGGCAATAATACTTGGTGACGTCAATATAAACTGGCTGTCGGCATCCACTGGCCCCATAAAGAATGCACTATCGTCTCTGCATCTTTCTCAACTAGTCAATTCTCCTACAAGAATTAACTATAAAACTGGTTCAAGCACCACTTTTGACTGGATACTCTAAAACTGTCCCGATTGTATCACCAATGTAACTGTACACCCTGACTCACTCAGTGACCACTCTCCTGTCACCTGTAACTGGACCAACAAATTCCACACCCCACCACCTCTAATTATCTTCAACAGAGTGCTAAGACGTGGCTATCTGGAGCTCCTAAAACAGCACCTGCGTTGTCAGGACTGGTTTCTACTGGACTCATCTGCTGATATTAATGAAGCATTTCAGCATTTTATCAATACTTTCAGTGCCACCTGTGATGTACATGCATCCCTCAAGAAAATAAGGTGCATGGCACTGTACATCCCTGGATTCCTCCTGATCTTATAGATAACATCAAACTGAGGGACCACCTCTGGTACTGTGCTAAATAATCTGGCAAGCCCCAGGATTGGCAAGCCTATAAAGCTGCAAGAAATTCCTGCACCCAGGCAATCCATAAAGCAAAAAGCAATCGCCATAGGGAGCAACTTACCAACACTTGGGGTGATAGCAGGAAATTCTGGTCACATATGAAGGATGTAACTGGGAAAGACCCAAAAAAGGCATCCACTGTGCTAAACCTTGATGGTACCCACATCACTGACCTGCTCATAACTGCAAATACCTTTAATGATGCCTTCACCGATCTTAGCAGTGTCCTATCACAAGATTTCTTTGATGATACCACCTTAAAGTCAGCGAATCACCCTGAGAACAAGACAAATGATCACCCCCCCTTCTACTTTAAACAGGTCTCTTTGACCCAGGTCAGGAAACTACTGAACAAAGTGCTGAGTAAGTCCCGGCATAGTGGTGACTCCTTAGACCTCAAACTAATCACACTCACCACAAAGGAAGTACTCCCACCTATCACTAAGATACTTAACCTCTCCCTCTTACCGTATCACAGTTCCCACAGGTATGGAAAACAGCCATTGTCACACCAGTTTATAAATCTGGGGACCGTACACTACATAGCAACTATAGGCCTATATCTGTCCTCTCTCCCTTCTCTAAAATACTCAAGCATATTGTTGCAAACCAACTTGTGGACTACTTCAATAAATACTCCATACTGTGTGAGCAACAACATGGCTTTAGAAAAGGGCACAGCACCACCACTGCACTCCTCGAATTCACCAGCTCTGTCCACCAATCTATTGACCAAGGCAGTCTTGTGGGTGTAGTCTCTATAGACTTAACCAAGGCTTTCAACAAGGTTAACCACCAGCTCCTCCTTGAACAGCTCTCTCTAACTGGTCTCTTCCTTGTTTATCTTCCCTAGTTTAGAAGCTATCTTGGTGACAGATTTCAATGTGTGAAGGTTTCCAATGCTATCTCTGACCAGAAACCAGTTTGGTCTGGGGTACTCCAGGGATCTATTCTGGGCCTTCTCCTCTTCAGCATCTTCCTTAACAATCTACCATCTGCCTGCCACCAATGAACCCTGCTCTATGCAGATGATGCTGTCATTTTTGCAGGCCACCCTGGCCCACACTTCCTTGAAAGCAACCTACAAAATGGTTTCCTGGAAGCTGAGCACTGGTTCAGTAAACATAAACTGGTGCTAAACTACAAAAAGACTAAAGTCCTGTTGTTCTCCTCCACCCACAGTAAACACAAAGGACATGATCTTAATATCAGAAATAACCAAGGTGACCCCCTCGAACAAATACAGCACTTCAACTACCTTGGGGTTACCTTGATAGTCACCTTACCTATGCACCCCACATTGAAAATGTGGCCAGAGCTGTCAACACTAGTATTAGACTCCTCTATCGACTTAGAAAGTGTCTAACACCTGAAGCTCTCAATCTGGCTATTCACAGCTCGGTGCTCTCTATTATAGTTTATGGTCTTGTTATTTACGGAACTGCTTCCACCACTGCACTCAAGACTCCAGTACTCTCACTCTTGCACTGAACAAGGCATGTAGACTCCAAATTGGTGCATCCCACCTCACTCACACTTGCGATCTCTATAAACAAGCTGGGAGGCTCAGTTTAAAGGGAATAATTAAATATCACACCTGCCTTCTCACCAGAAGGATTCTCCTTGGGCTCATGCCATTGGGACTGGGATGTTTACTTCACAAATCTCTCAAGATACAACACACAAGCATCTCATCTACTGAATTCCTACTAGTCCCAAGGTGACAGACTACGCAATGCCAATGCTCCTTTTGTATCAGAGCACCCTCCTGGTTCAATGGACTCCACAATGGACTAGCTAACCTTACTAAACTCAGAGAGTTCAAGCACAAGCTATGACATCACCTCCTTACTGAAAACTCATGTGATTGCTCCACCTAACATACAGATCCATACTCCATGGTCCTCCCCTCCCTGCTCTATCTCCCTTAAATCACCCCTGTTTTGCCCCCGTACTCTCCCCTGCCTTCCTTCCTTCTTCTCCCCCTTCCGTCTTTCTCCCATGTCTTTTAATATTTTTTTCCTTCCCCTCCTATCCTAGATGCAAATCTTGACAATGCCGCCTGGCTGCTCCTACCTTCCTAGGAATTTTACCATCCCCCTTAATTCTTCCCAGCTTCTCTTTACCCTGTGCCTCTATTCGTGTGGATAGCTAAGGTGGATACAACTGCTGTTTAAGTATTCTGTATTTTAATATGGAAACACCTGTTGCTTAATTTTGTTCTGTTTGAAACTCGTCTGTTCCCCCTTATCTGTCTGTAACCCCTCCCTACTGATGTGGAACCTTTGTAAATGAGATGTCTGGTGCTCAAAGGTACTTGTAATCCTAGAATGAATAAATAAATAAATAACATAAAGCCAAGAAACAACTGGACATAAACATTGAGCACTTCTATGCAATGCACTATTCAAAGACTTTTTATGCTAATGGTCCCAAATCAGTGAGGTTGTGCTGAACCTCCCGCCTGTGGTAAACTCTGGGTGCCCCAGGGACTCTGCACTGGGTTTTGGTACAGCAGGGGTCCTGGCGCCAAAGTACCTGGAGCTGCAGCAAGCCTGAGTGGTGTGTCAAACAGGTGGTATATGGGAGGAGTGCTGTGGTCCCTTTGCCTGAGCTCTTGTCACCACAGCTGGATTTACCCACTCTTTAATTAACTCAGTACATCCTGGAAAGTCATTTCCAATATTCACTGGTACAGGTAACTTAGGCACTACCCCCACTTTCATTTGGTGTGACACACTCTCAATGGTCAGAGTCACTTGGGTGGTGGGATAGTATCCAGTGTCCCCGTGGATGCAGATGACACCAATACCTGGTCCTTTTACACAGTGTTTTCCCAGCACTTCAACATGCACTAGGGTCTGTCTGCTTCCTGAATCAGTGAGTCTCTTTAAAGTCTTATACCCTACCTTCACATCTGTTAAGTACTTGCCCCAATTTGCTAATGACAAATCTGCTCTGGTATCACTCTTCTTTCTATGGCAGTTTCTTGCAATATGGCCTGGCTTATTACAGTTATAGCAAATAATGTCTTTAGGCACAGATTTCTTAGCCCCACCAGAGTTCTTATGAGACTTGGAGTTTAAATTGGAAAAAGAGTGTCTTACCAGTGCTTGACTGTTACCTCGCTGCTGTGACATCTGTCTGGCCATTTGATAGTCTTCAGTCAAAGAAACAGCCTTTTCCCCACTTTCTGGTCGGTGTTCCTTTACCCAAAGCTGCACATCTGTAGGCAGGATTTTGATGAATTGCTCCATTGCAAATGTGTCAATGATGTGTGGGACTGCTCTGCCCTCTGGTTGGAGCCATTTCCAGGGCCAACGTTAGGCCCACATGAACCCCGTGGCCATGGGGGGCCCCCAAATGTAGTGGACCATGGGCGGTGGCACACGTAGCGGGTCTAGTGGTGGGCCCCAGCAGCAACCTATTAACCAGCAGCATAATTTTTTGTCCATCCCACCCCACTCCCTGCCCAGATCACCACAGTATCATATAAGAAAATAAAATACTGCCCCCCCATCAACATAGCTGAGCAGCATGAGCACCTGGCAAGCCCCTGTGTACCTTTAGTTTAATCTTTCATGTCCTCTGCTCCGGCTCCCTGAATTTCTTCCCACCAACAACAGGTGATGTCCCTGTCCAGTTGCCCTTTCATGTGGTTTATTATGAAGCTTTGCATGTATTGCTGCTGGCTTCCCATCATGCCCGAAAATTGGGCCGTAATTTCCCCAAAGGAATGCCAAACCATGCCACGTGGTCCAAGCCACCATCTTACCTTAAATTCTATCCCCAGGCAGCTTTGTTTCATGTTCTCCACATTCCTCTGTTATATTGCACAGAACGTGCTGACATGGGAGGAGGTGCTGTGCTAGAACCAATCATAGGGCTCCAGTTAGTCCATCACTGTTTATTACATCTCCTCCCATTCAGACTTAAACATTTCTGTCCCCCCTCAGGTCTGTGTCTGCAGCATAAGTACAGGCCCCCTGGTGCTCTTGGAACTACATACAGGTAAGGACCAGTTCCACAGCACTGGAGAGAATTCGCTAGTGCAGCCATTATCCAGAGACTTGAGGGAATTAGCCAGTGAGGAGACAGTACCACCACCCACCAGCCATTGCAACTAGCCCAGAAGGAGCCAAAGACCTTCCACTGCTTCCAGATCTGCTGTTACTGTCCGCTAGTGCTTCTGCAATTCATTTATTTAAAATAAAAAGAAGCAAGAGCTAAGCACTAGGCAGCCAGCAACAGCAATTCCCTGAGCAGCATTGCCAGTTGGTGCGCAGTGCCCGGAGAAGACACAGAGGAGGACTAAGGAGGATTACTTATAGGTAGATACTAACCATTATACAATGGCAAGGAAATTTCCTGTATTCTGATTAGTCAGTGGGCACCTGAGACGGTGATGTTATTACACAACAACATCACTGTATGGATTTATTGGAGCACTTGGACCTTTTGGACCATGATTAATCGCTTTTTTTCTGTTCAGAAACAGAAAAAATCTACTAAAAACAGTTTTATTTTTTGTTTATTTTGTATAACATCAAGCCATGTATAATTGCAATAAGGCACTCCAAGATGTGTGTGTTAGTGTGAGTATCACTCCTGGGGTGGTGAGCACTCGCTCAACACACCCCAGGAGGATGTTATTATACTCTAATACACACCTTGTCATGTCTTATTGCTTAGAGATGGGATGAGAGATGAAGACCATGAGATAGTCTGGACCATATAATTTGAACCAAAAGTAAAATAAATGTAGTAATGTGGGAGATGGGAGTCTGGAGAGGTAGAGAGCAGCAGAGCAGCAGAGCAGAGGTAAAAAAAATTGCAGCAGCTGGAGAAGAGCATTTTTTGCAATTACGTTATCTGTAGTAATGCTCTTAAGGTAATTCATTTGTGTCTGAGACTGAGTCTGACAAATTGTGCAGTAGTCGGCAGGGCAGTTAAGGAAGTTTTTTTGCAATTTATTCTATTAATCATCTGTTAGAAATGTAATACTTCTAGTGTCTCCAGGTCATTGTGTCTGACAAATTGTGCAATAGTTGGATCTATGTACAAAGATTACTGGGGGTCCGGGGAGGGGTAGGGGGAGTTCAGGGAGTGGGTGCAGGGGGCCCATCAAGGGGCCCATCTGTGGGACCCCAGTAATTGATTTTGCTGGGGGCCCCCAAAGTCCTAAAACCAGCCCTGGCCATTCCATCAGGAGTTCTCTGAGTCAGGTGAAGACTTCTCAAGGATTGTTGACCGAATTGTACTTCAGAGATTGAAATCTCTGCCTGCAGGTCTCTCCTGAGATGTCATACCTTTTCAGGATTTTGCTTTTCACCAGGGCATAGTTTTCTGACTGTGCAGTGTCCATATTGATTTGGCAAGTTGGGCTTTCCCTGTCAGGTAGGGTGCCAGTCTGATTGTCCATGGCTGCTTTGGTCATTGGCAGGCTGTGGCAACTCTTTCAGAAGTTATCAGGTATGCCTCAATATCATCCGAGGGACACAACTTTGTACGTTTAATGGCTTTTAAGTTGCTTGTTGTTTTGTTGCTCATCTGGATCTGTACCGGATCCTCTGCCTTTGATAGCTTGCAAGGCATCCAGCCATCGCTACTCCTGTCTTTGCATCTCTTCTCTCATCTGCTGCTCTTGTCGCTGCATCTCTTCCCTTCCTTTCTCTTCTCTTCTCTTCTCTCTTCTCTTCTCTTCTCTTCTCTTCTCTTCTCTTCTCTTCTCTTCTCTTCTCTTCTCATTGTATAGCCCACCATTTGAAAAAGGCAGTCAGGCTTTCAGGTTCTGTCACTGCCTGTTCTTTTTCCATAACTTGTGCTGGCTGTACAATCTCAGCTTGGACTTCTGTCTCTGCTAGTTTTGCTGCTGTTCTCCTGGTAACCACTCCTGGACTTGCTGCTGCAGAATCCATACCTTTCTCTATGCTTCCCTGGTACTAGGTCCAGTACCTACACACAAAACTCCTGGCTTAGAGTATGCACGGCATAAATCCCACTTAGGCTGACACCATCTGTCATCGAGGCACAGGTCAGGATGCATAGGAAAACCAGGAGCAGTTATACAATTTGCAACAAGAGTTTTATTATGAATAACAATAAAATAAAAAATAAAATTGTTCAGAATAACGATTTACAAAGGCAGAATAAACAGAGAAGATCCATCTGAGTTTTCCTTCAATCTCTGTGTCTCTCTTGCAAGAAATTGCAGCTTTGTTTTGATAAGTCCTTGCAACCCCCCTTCTTAACAGGCATCCTGTTTTTTTCTAAAATGTTCTTGCAAATTTCGGGCAGGTGCTGCTAGAACACAATGTCCCAGAACTGAGGCCCTTTCTCCACAACTTCTGAAACAGGGTTTAAAAACTGCTCTCAGGTTAACACCTTGAATTTCCAATAGCTTTTTGCAATCATCTTAAACTATAATTATATACATTTCAACAGTAACACTATATAATTTCTAAACAAAGGTATCCCAATATCAGTTACATTTCCACATAATGATTTGCATATATTTTTATACCAGCAGATATGTGAGGGAGGAAAAGACAGAAACAGCAAAGGAAGATTGAGAAACAGTGAGAGGCAAGGAATTGTGAGACTGTCAGTGTGATCAAATCCTAGGTCTCACAGGAAAATTTGGTTGCGCAACCAGACAGACAACAGACAGGAAAGGAAAGAACAGAACAGACCCCTGCATTCAAATGCTCCATAACAACTGGGACAGGGTCCTGTTAAACCCTGTCACATCATATCCATCTCATCCTTTTTTGTTCATTCTGTATTACCAGCACAGTCTTCCACCTGCTTATCAAAGTGCATTACCCACCCATGGTGGTACTCCAGCATCTGTCCATGACATATGCCAGCACAGATAGGGCCATGTATCGGAAGCATCTCAGCTCTAATGGTGGGTACCAATCCTGTAACACCATGGCACCACATACCATGAAGCCAGGGGCAGTATACACTTGTCAGTGATCACTGCAAGCTGGCAGCATACATACTTGGCAGACATGCTGGTACAGGTTCATGGTTTGAATACTGCTGCTGCCATGCTCTGTGGGTCTGTGCTGTCTTGGGCACTGCTGAGAGTGGTGCACTGTAGGACCTTGTGACAGGTATGATTTCAACACAGTCCAATATGGTGAATACAGGAAATAGTGCACAACTACAGGTCAGATGTGTGGTTTCCTATCCTCCTCCAACCTGGCACATCACCAACCTGTGGCACATGGGCTGTTAGACCAACTCATGGCTGGTCAAACCACAGCCAGGACCTGTGGCCACAGTGGAGCTTTTAGAATCCTGATTTAGGGGATGTTGCAGCCCTGCTGTGGCACAAGCCCTTTATGACAGTGCAGGGGTAGGTGTGGTGCAGGGCTGGTTTGCTGCAAGGCCTCCTGATTTTGATGCAGCCTATATTCAAAAATCAGGATGGCAGCAACCTTTGATGCAAGGTGCCACATGTGTCAATGCCTTTGGGTGCTGGCACCTTGCGTCAGATTCAGCACTTTGAAAATCAAGCCCTTGATAAAAAGAAAATATTTGAGTTTTCTCCATCAGCATGGGGATGATCTCTGCTCATGGCCATGACATGATGACTGTGATATAAAAACGAGAAGACAAATATTTCATGGTCCTATAAACATGTCTGGCAGCCCACCTTTTAAACTCCCACCTGTTTCTATCATGTATCCCCTTTCTTCCAGAGACTACATAATTAATTCCCTGAATCTGTCCTTGTAAGGCTTTTTATGCAAGCCAAGCACCATTTTGGTTGCCCATTTCTGTACTGCCTCCACCTGATCTATGTCTTTTTTGAGATGGGGTCTCTAGAACTGGACAAAATACTCCAGGTAGGGCCTCACCATTGATCTGCATGGGGTAACTACACCACCCTCCTTCTACTGGTGATAGCCTGCCCTATGCATCACAGCATTCTATTTGCCTTGTGTGCTGCAGAATCATTCTGAAAGCAGGCATACCACATGTAGAGTGGCCACGCACAGCACCAGGGATTTCTTTACTTCTTATAACAGAACTCAGTACAGTGAGCCAGCATTTGGACAAGTACTGTTTAGTCACAAGGGCACCAACTTTCTCAGGGGCAAACAAAAATTTCTTAGTGCAATTGAGATAGAAATGTAGTGTTCTGTGTACATCAGAAGTATGGAACAATTCCACACCACTGTTAGTATTCTCAGGATAATACTCAGGATGATTTATAGTGTGATTTGAAGTGAAATCAGAGACCGTTTTTGGTAGAAAGCATTGATTAGTACATAACACCCTGTCCTTGTAAAAAATCAGGTAAGAAGGCTCATGTATGAGAGTCTGAAGCTTGGAAATCCTACAAGCAGAGGCAAAAGCAGCATCTTCCATGAAAGGAAGCACATCTCAGAAGTTGCAGCAGGCTCAAGTGGAGACAGAGACAATTTCTCAAGGATGAAACTGAGGTCCCAAGGCAGAACTGGTTTAAAATTGGGGGACACATGCAGAATTCCTTTTGGGAACATATGGCATACTTCAAGCTGTGCCACCATGCATCCATCAACAGAGGCATGAAAATCCAAAATGGCAGCCAAGTGCATCTTAGTGGATGAGTACTGGAGATGGGAGTCATATAGAGACAGGAGGTTGGCCAGTACAGTATTCACAGGAAATGTAAAAGTGCCCTGCTGGCATGCTGGCACAGTGGCAGGGCAACCACTCACAACACCGACATCCCAGGTTTGGGAATGGACCTAGGAGTTGGAGGGCTGCCCAGGAAGAGAAGGATTGAGCATCCAAAGGATTGCTCTCCTTCTCGGAGGGGGTGAGTGTCTGGCCACTTAGTGACCCCTGGCAGAGGCTGGGGAATTCATGAATGGCCAGTGCCTAGCTTTGTGGAGGCAGGACAGATGGGCTTAATCTGAGGACATCATTGTACACCCTGCCTCAAGGGGTGAAAAGCATTAAAAAAAAGCCAGTCCCCAGTATATTCCTGCCACCATCCCCATTGCCAAGATTGTCCACTGGGGAGGGTCCCGCTCCCATGGCTCTGCCCTGGAGGGAAAGCCAGGGCTTGCCAACTGTGTCCATTTGAGGGGTACCCACCTAGTGGCCTTGCCCGGGGGGGAGTAAGCCTTTGCATGGGGGGATGGTGTGTGAGGCAGTGGCTGAGCTCCTCTTTGGAACTGGGGACTGGAACAAAAAAACAAGTAAAAGTGTCCTCAGAACAGGAAGCACACAATATGGAGAAATGCTTCCATTTCAAAGAATGGGTGTATCTTGTGGAAGGCTTTCTAGCCTTGAGCATCAGCCACTCGGGGAGAACCCAAAATGTGCAATAGCTATGTCATCAGGAGCCATGTGTACAGATGCAGGGAACACAGGTCAGGATCTACTAGGGACCCCCTGTCCCACAAAAGCAGACCCTGACAGAGGGGCAACTAAACAGGAGGCTCCACAGTCAAATGCTGCAGCAGTGGAAACCAGATCTCGCAAGGCCAGAAGGGGGCCACTAGTTTTACAGTGGCCTGCTCTACCTGCAGCCTGAGCATAACTCTCTGAATGAGGGGTATTGACCAGGAGAGAGGCAATGCATCTCATCAAAGAAACTCTAGGCTTTGGGACAAATGAGCAGAAATGCAGCAGTTTTGCATTGTGTGGGGATGCAAAAAAGTTCAGCTGTGGATGAGCACACCTTGCACAAAGGTCATTTACCACAGAGGTCAGCAGTTTCCACTCATGTACCCATGACTGAGACATGCTTAGCCTGTGTGCTAAAACTTGTAGGACATCTGGGAGAAACATAGCCAACAGTTGAAAGCCATGAGATATCGTCCAGTATCCCACTCTCATTGCATCCCTGCATAAGGGCTAAGAGTGAGGCAAGAGTGAGTGCCCCCTTGTGTGTTGATGTAGAGCATTACATTGACATTGTCTGTCTGTCTCAACAATTGACTCAGGCTGAGGTGTTCTGTGAAGGCATGGAGACCAAGTAGAAAAGCCCTCATCTCCAGGACATTGATATGGATATATGAATCCAGTTTGGTCCACAACCCCTGAGTCTGGAAAGGACCCAGATGGGTACCCCATCCCAACCCAGAGAATAGTGAAGAAAGGAGGGGCATGGCTACACTGGGGACTGGGGGCCGACCAGGGAGGATAAGAGCCTATACAGAGGTGATTTATTTTATTCAAACAGCAGGGGAAACACAGTTCTCAGTGGATGGTTTAAATGTTGCTTTGATGAACATTTAAACTAGCTGAGGGGGTGGTAGAAGAAAAAGGGGAGGCAGTAACTGTGTCCCCCACAGGCTGAGATAGAGAATATGAAGATCTCAAGGGGTGAAAGTCCCACCATTGTGCAAGTTAATCAAGGAAGCAGGAGGAGAGCAAAGGAGGGAGGAGGGAAACAAAGCAGTCAGAAAAGAAGTGGGAGGAAGAGGGAATAAAAGGAAAAAGGAGAAAGTGATAAGTAAAGAGCTAACAAAATCTGGAAAGCCATGTGTGCTAATGCTAGAAAACTGGAAAATAAGATCCTAGACCTAGAGGCTATCATGGCAGAAGCCAGCCTGGATATTGTGGCCATTACTGAGACATGGTACACTGACAACCATGACTGAGACATGGCCATACAAGGTTACCTGATGTTCAAAAACAGTAGGAAGAAAAGGAGATGGTATGGTGCTTTATGTGAAGGAAGGCATAAAAGCAATTTAAATTTAGGGAATTTGGGGGAGCGGGGCAGAAGTGTTACGGGTCACCCTTGAGTCAGAAACAGAGCCACTATTCAGACAGGTGTGATCTACAGGCCTCCAGCACAGGAGGAGGATATAGATAAGGAAACGCTAGAAGGAACTGGCAAAATGGCAGAAAAGAGGTAAGAGTTGCTGGTGGAGGACGTCAGTCTGTCAGATGTAGACTGTAGCTTACAAGCTGTGGCTTCAGCCAGAGAAGCAGAGACATCCTAAACGTCCTGCAGTGGGCATTCTTCAGGCAACTAGTCAATGAACCCATACGTGATGGGGTAATATTGTACCTTGTGCTTACTAACAGGGACAGTATTACAGACATCAAGGTGGGAAACCACGTGGGGACCAGTGATCATTGTACAGTGTGGTTCAACTTAAGAACAGTTGTGGAATCCAACCCCACAATGGCAAGAGTCCTGGACTTCAGAAGGACTAATTTTATTAAAATGGGTCAATACATCAGGAATGACCTGGTGGGGGGTTGACTGGGTGGGGGAAAACTGGGCCAAACTAAAAGAAGGATTAGTGAAGGAAACAAACCTCTACATGTAGCAGATAAACAAAACCAAAAGGAAGAGAAAACCACTATGGTTCTCAAAAGTGGTAACAGAAAAGGTAAAGTCTAAAAGAGTGGCATTCAGAAGGTATAAGGATACACAGAGAGGGAAGGATGGGGACGTATAACAGGAAAAACAGAGGGAGGCAGGGAAAGCAGTAAGGAGCACAAAGGCAAAAATGGAAGAACAAATAACTCGGACGGTATCAAAGGTGAACAAGATACTTTTTAGGTTCAGTGCTTGCTATAGTAAAGTTGATTGGTAGTGTGGTATACCGAGCGTTGCGCAATTGCGGTATCCATTGAATAACATGTATATTGCTACCGCAGTAGTGCAGTACCGATCAACTTTACTGTAGCAAGCACTGTATGTCAGCAAAAGAAGGAAGACAAAGGGTAGGATTGTATGGTTAAAGAGGGAGGGAGGGAGGACTGTACAGCGAGAGATCAAGAAAAGGCAGACATCTTGAACAAATACTTCTGCTCAGAGTTCACAGTAGAAGGAGAAGGGGAAGGACCGTGAAAAGGCACCAGGAGCATTGAGGGGAAGGAAATGTACACTAGTCCTTTTTCTGTGGAGAGAGCCAGGAAAACACTCAGTAACCTTTAGGTAGACAAAGCTATGGGGCTAGTCGAGGTACATCCAAGGGTGCTGAGGGAACTCAGGGAGGCACTAGCTACACCTCTGACTACCCTATTTAACAGATCACTGGAGACCAGAGTGGTCCCAGAGGGCTAGAGAAGGGCAGAAATAGTCCCACTTCACAAAAGGTGTAGCAAGGAAGAGGTGGGCAGTTATAGCCCTGTCAGCCTGACCTCAGTGGTGAATAAGTTAATAGAAGCACTACTGAAGGAAAGGATTGTGAAATACCTGGAATCCAGTGGGTTGCAGGATCTGAGGCAGCATGGATTCACAGGGGGAAGGTCATGCCAAACAAGTCTGACAGATTTCTTCAACTGAGTGACCAAGGAGCTAGATGAAGGAGGAGTAGTGGATGTGGCCTACCTAGAGTTCAGCAAGGCTTTCAACTCCATTCCACATAGGAGACTGATAAGCAAGTTGGGTAGCTCGGTGTGGGCAATAAGGTGGTAACCTGGGTAAGACACAGGTTAGGGGATAGGAGACAGAGAGTAGTGGTAAATGGAGTTTGCTCCGAGGAATGGAGGGTGACCAGCAGACTACCTCAGGGGTCAGTGCTGGGACTGGTCCTCTTTATTGTCTTTGCTATTGTTTTCATAAGTGACATATCAGAGGAGCTGCAAGGTATGTCTACTTCTTTGTGGATGACACCATGTTCTGCTATAGAGTAGACACTCTGGAGGGGAGGAAAGGATAATGGGGGATCTGAAAGTGGAGCAAGGTATTGGCAGCTGGTTTTAATGCAAAAATGCAAAATAATGCATTTGAGCCATAGAAACCCAAGCGTGGAGTACAAAAGGGAAGGAATGATGCTGACAGCAAACAAGCAGGAAAGAAACCTGGGGGTAATCACATCAGATTATTTAAAGGTGGCCAGGCAGTGTGACAAGGCAGTCAGAAGGGCTAGTGGGATGCTGGAGTACATAGGTAGAGGTATCACCAGCAGGAAGAGGGAGGTGGTGTTGCCCCTCTATAGATCGCTGTTAAGATCCCATCTTGAGTACTGTGTCCAGTTCTGGAGACCACATCTCTGGAAAGACATAGACAGAGTGGAGGTGGTCTAGAAGAGTGCTACCAAAATGGTGCAGGATCTGCATCAAAAGCCCTATGAGTAGAGGCTGAATGAACTCAATATGTACACCCTGGAGAAGAGGAAGGAGAGGGGGGATATGATAGAGACCTTTAAATACCACACAGGTGTTGATAAGGTATAGGTGGGGGGTATTTTTCAGAGAAAAAGGTGGGCTAGAAAAGGGACATGCTATGAAGCTGGAGGGGTAGATTCAGGAAAGATGTAAGGAAGTACAGTACTTCTCACAGAAAGTGTGGTGGACTCCTGGAACAGCCTTCCAGCAGAGGCAGTGGGGGTGAAAACAGTGGTACAATTCAAAAATGCTTGAGATAGGCACAAGGGAATCATTGGGGTAAGGAGCGGGGAGACAGCATCATAGATCAAGTAGGGTCTGCAGCAGAAATGAAGATAATAAAAATGGGCAGACTGGGTCGGTCCAGCAGCCCTTATCTGTCATTAGTTTCTATGTTTCTGTGAAGCATCTGTTACGAGGATCTGCACTGGAGCCAGGGAGAAAGATGGGACTCCCTGCAACAGGTGTAGGCAGCCTATCCACCATACCAGGGGACTACAGAGAGGGGATGTGACAAGGATCATCTTTTCCAGCTCATCTGTCAGTTGATTCCACAATACCTGCAATATTCACTGTGGTGTGTGCATAATGAGGTGGGCAAAGGGGACTGTCACTATGGCAGCAAACATAAGTCCCAGGAAATGGAGCATTGTCCAAGCAGACACATAGTGACTCCTGAGTACCAGCCGGGCCAGGGCAACGAGAACCTCTGCTCTGTCTGCAGGCAGAAATGCACCACAGTGTCCAGCACTGCAACAATATACTGGAGGCATTGGCAGGGAACTAGTATACATATTGACACAATGACAGTAACACCCAGTTCCTCAAACAATTGTTTTGCTCTGGACAATGTGTACTGAACTATTTCCCCTGGATGGGCCCTTCATCGCCAGTTGTCCAAATATGGGAAGGCATAAAGCCCTTCTCTCTGGTGGGCCACTGCCACAACTATGAAGCATTTGGTAAATACCTGCTTGCGCAAAGAGCAAGCCAAAAAGCAAGACTTGGACTGATAATGGTTGCCCTCCAGCATAAAGCAGAGGTACTGCCTGAGGCAGTTACAAATCTTGATATGAAGGTAGGCATCCTTTGTGTCTAAGATGCAGAGGCAATTCCCTTTTGTAGCAGGGGGGTGAGAGCCTAAAGATACACTAATCCAGTCTGGCCCAGTGGCGTAGAGGGAAGAGGCACAGAGCAGTGCTTTACATCACAAGATCTCCTTGTACCTTACCTTCTGTCCTGGGTGCTCCATTCTGCTGAGGGTTGCATCCTTGGAGTTCCCAGGGCTAGGTTGCAGCATTCAGGAGACCATGCTTTATTGGTAGTCGCACCTACCCTGCGGAACTCATTACCTAGCTATCTTAGGGAGGCTCCCTTGGTAGAGTCTTTAAAAAGGGTCTAAAGACTTTTCTGTTACAGCAGGCCTTTAATGGTGAAAGTGATTTTATGCTGTTATAGATAGATAGTTTTTTAAATTATTACTGACTCACTGTTGAATATTGCTTTATGATTGCTGTTAAAATATTTGTTCTTGTTTTTAAATGTACTGTGCTCCGAGTCCCTGAAAAGGGGTGCTTTGTAAACAAAGTATCTGTCTATCTGTCTGTCTGTCTCTCTCTCTAACTATCTATCTAGCTATCTACCTACCTACCTACCTCTCCCATGGTGGTGGCCCGAGTTCAGGAATGCACTCGGGCAGCCGTGGCTCAGCCAGAGGGAGAGCTGGGAGAGGACTGAGTGGCCATCAGGCAGCTCTCCTCTCCCGAACTGGGGAGGTTAGCCTTCCTGGCCCTTAACTGCCACTGGATGAAGGCTTGGTGGTAGTGTCAGGCAAATGAGGGGCTGGTGCTTGGCCGGATGGGTAGAGCAGGGTCTTTACCAGTTCCGGCGTGCATGCGCACCTCCACGCACATGCAAGACCATGTTGGCTGGGACCCCAGGGACGTAAGGGGACAAAACAGGGAAAAAGACTATGTCCCCCTGTTGCCACATGTGATGGCCCCCAGGGTAGCCCCCTCTGGGCCTGATGGCAAGAGAAGGTGGTAAGCAAACAGCTATATGAAAAAAAAAAAAAGATACACTATTTGAAATGTTTATATTTCATGAATTTATTCAGGTCTCTGAGGTCTTGTACAGGGCACAGATCTCCTATCCACTTGGGAACCAGGAAGTATCTAGAGTAAAACCCCCTGTTCCTTTCTTTGGGAGGGATGGGTTCAATAGCTCCTTTGTGAATTGGAGATTGCACTTCTGCCAGAAGGGACAAGTGCCCTGGAGGATAATAAGAAGGAGACAGCAGATGAACTGGAGGGTTGAACAGCAATTCTAAAGCAGATCCTTTTTCACTATTTCTAGGATCCATACATCTGTGGTGCTCTTCCTCCATTTTGACAGATGAAGAGAGACCATTCCCCCCCCCCCGCCTGTACCCCAGGAGGCAACAGCAGAGGAGGAAGTCGGTAGTCAGAAGGTACAGAGGCAGTGGAGATACCTGGACCAATACCCTTTGATGTCTTGGACTGGGCAGGAGGGGTGGGGGAACCCAGAAGGGAACCTCCTCCATGACCATGAGACTGCTGTTGGTAGTCATAACCACCTTGGCCTGCTGGTCAATGAAAGGAACCTCTACCACCCCCCTAGGCAGGATAAGGGTTCAGAGAAATTTAAGAGACTGTAAAGTCATTCTGGATGACTGAAATTCCTTAAGAGCATTGTCAACATTAGTCCCAGACAGCTTGGAGTTCCTAAAAAGGGTATTCAGCACCGTTTGTTGTATGTCAGTAGCAAAATCAGCTGCCATCAGACAGTAATGTCTCTGAAGGCAGATATTGGAGGCAGCAGCCATGGCAAAAACATTGAGATCTATTTATTTATTTAAAATTTGGTAACCGAGAGTGGCAAGCTGAGCCGAGGCTCGTTTTCAGGTATGACCTGGGTGTCACCTGCATCATGCAGAGAGTGTAATAGATGCTTTCCAGTATCAATACCAGCTGAAGCAGCTTTAAGCAATTCAGTCTTGGCAGGACTGTCAGACACAGCCTGAATAATAGACATGGTGGATTTCCACAGGCTATTCTGAAAACAGGAAGTTGTTATCCCTCTCTACAGACAGTTGGTGAGACCCCATCTGGAGTACTGCATCCAGTTCTGGAGACCCCATCTCCAACAGGACATAGACAGGATGGAGGCAGTCCAGAGGAGGGCCACTAAAATTATGCAGGGTCTGCAAGCCATACGAGGAGAGACTAATGGAACTTAATATGTATACCCTTGAGGAAAGGAGGGAGAAGGGGGACATGATAGAAACTTTTAAGTACCTCAGTGGAATCAACAAAGTCCAAGAGGGTAGCATCTTTCAGAAAAAGAGATGTGCAAGAACAAGGGGACACAATTTGAAGATAGAGGGGGAACGGCTCAGGGGCAATGTGAGGAAGTACTTTTTCACAGAGAGGATGGTGGGTGCGTGGAACCGCCTTCCTGAGGAGGTTGTGGGGTCTACAACTGTGGGAGAATTTAAGAATGCATGGGACAGACATAAGGCAATTCTTGTGGGGGGTAGGAAGAAATAGGCTGTTGGTTAACTAGGATCTGCAGCTTATCCAGTAGGTAGGGAAATGGGCAGACTGGGTGGGCCAAGCGGTCCTTATCTGCTGTCAAAATCTATGTTTCGTCATGTATGACAGGTAGTTTGCAATTCTTGGGCCCAAGGATGCAAATGTCTAAGTTTTTTTGCCCATAACATCCAGCCTCCTGTATTCCTTATCAGGAGGCAAAGTACTCATGATTCTAGGATCTGTAGAGCAATCATGAGCAGACATGATAACCACAGAATCAGTTTCAGGCTGGGAAGCATAAGACTTAACAGACAGAGGAGGGTGATATATATCAGCCTATTTTAGGTACTGCAGGCAAGGAGTTTGGCCTATGCCAGGCAGCAAATGTTGCATCCTCTACTGCAGTATACAGTATACAGGAGACACAACAATAGAAGGCGCAGTTGTCACCTCCAAAAGCTCTATTAAACTGCACGTAGTGTACTAGTCTTCCTCTTCACCCTCAAAGCCAGTGACATCCTGCATTTGTCTAAGCAAAGCCTGGAATGAGGGATCTTCAGAAGGACACCTGGGGGTATACACCACAGGGTCCTTACTGCATGAGGAGAGGACAGAACTAGAAGGTAGACCCCCTTCAAGGGGATCTTCATCCTTCTCCGCATCCTCCAAATCCTCCTCTAGGTTAAGAAGATCAGGATTATATTCTACCTCATTGTTATCTGGAATGAAGACAGGAGCAATTGATAGAGCTGGCTGTGATGGAGACATAATCGGTGTGCTTTTATGTCTTGTTGACAATGATGGTACCGACTGGGGAGACCCAGTCAATGGGACTGTAGTTAACACCACTGGCAGAGATGGCAGCAGGCAAAGTATCAGTTCAGAAAATGACACCAACACAGCCTGGGAGTCAACAGTGCCCATTAAAGGGTTCGGGACTACCAATGTCGATGGGGTAGATGATGGAGGCAGCATGCTCTCCATAGTAGATATGGCAGCACTAGAGCTAGGCCATGACCTTTGTGTCTCAGCAATAGTCGGGGAACTGTAGTTGACACCACTGGAGCAGTCAACAATGAGGACTTAGCCTTCTTTAATGGAGATCTCAAACTCACCAGTGAAGCAGTTTTGTCTCATATGCTTGTGGTGATGGATACAGGAGGAGGAGGGCTTCGATGACAATTTTTTTTCACCTTTCTTTTCTCTAAAGTCTTTACCAACCATGGCAATGACAGCAGCAATGAACGCCTTAGTTACTGATTGATTTGTACTTTTTTTGCCCAGGTTAGGCACACTAAGCTGTGACAGCTGAACATCACGGAATGTATATGTGTGTGCAAACGGCAGTTGGGGTAGAGTACCACTAGCCCACCAGGGTTGCTTGGAAAATGCTCCATGAGGATCAAGGGGTGGAACACTGAACACCAGGGCAGCCTTGAGGTAATTGGAACAGGTGTTTGGGGGTGGGTAGCTGCAGAACAGCCACCCTGCCTGGGGGCAGGTTTAGTGCCCAATTAAGAGGTGCATTGCCGCAGCAGTAAACAGTGCTGCTTGGGGGTCTGTTTATTGCCACCGCAAACCTTTGAATATACCCTATGTTGGTATGCATAATAGGACCCCCTCATTTGCATAGATGCAGTGGTATATTAGCACTTTGGCACTGTTGGGTTTACGGGGTGCTCCCAAGGCTTCTGAACATGTGCCAGCCTGGAGCACTTTTGCAAATCCAGATTAGGGCACATGCTAATCGTTTTAGTGGTGCACTAACCATAGAATATCGGGCCCTATGTTTTTTGAACTTTTCCCAACGGCATCAGCTACTCTTTAACAGCAATGCGCACTAAATACCTCAGATCCCTTCTGTGTGATCTCCACTGCTGTCTAGGGCCTGTCCCTGTGTATTACCAGATAACTGGACATGGAGATAAGGTGGTCTCATAGGCTGGATCCATCAACATCTGCGAGCTGTGTGGTCCTTGCTATTTCAGGCAGTCTTGAAAGCAACCAGAGGTAAGACCCTGAAGGCAACCTCACATCCTCCTACTGACATTAAGCTCTGTTTACTTGCCTCTCTGAGTCAGAGTCACTACCACTCAGTAAGCTCTGGGCTTGTCATTCATGTAACCAACCCCCCCACCCTCTAGTGGCAGGAGGGAGTTATTAAACAACAGATCAGTGCAGAGCATTTATTTTAAGCATCCTACATGTGTGGTGTGTGTGTGTGTGCGCATGTGTGTGAGTGTGTATACTGAGTTTCATACACAATGCAATAGCAGCAGCTCTTTGATGACATATCTACCAAAGGCAGTCTGGTACGTACTGAGGAGAGAATTTGTGGGGCAGCATTGGCCAGCCTCAATGCAGGTGATCTATACCCCATAGGGAGCACAAATAAGGCAGCACACAGGTAACAGCCAGGGAGGAAAGCCTGTTAAGCCATTCTCTTGGTTAATTCCCATAAGAGTGGCAGTAGGACATTGTGCAAAAGATTTTAGAGTGAGCATAACTGTTACAGCCATTAATAGCTTCTGTTGTGTGGGAGTGGTCTCTGTCTTTGGAAACTGCTTGAAAACTGTAATATGTAAGTTAAAATGTCATATTGGTTCATATTAACTTAGAATGTTGCTTGTAAAATCTGCTTTTAGCAATATTAACCCAATCTGTTTGAAAAACCATTGTTAGGAAAGTCTGTATTGTAAAATGTGCTTATTAGGGAAGTCAGCTCAACTTGTTTGAAAAGCCATTGTTAAGAAAATATGTTTCTTGTAAAGTGTGCCCTTTTGGGAGGCAACTCCAAATTGTTTCAAAAGTAATTTCTAGGAATGTCTTGTCTGTAAAGTATGCCTTTTTGGGAAGTGAACCCAAATTGTTTGAAAATCTGTTTTTATGAATTGTTGGGGGTGGGAGGGTGGTCTCAAATAGTTGAGAAGCACTACTTTATGAAAGTCTTTTGCTTCTAAAAATTAAAATGTACCCTCAAACCACTGAGAAACACTTTTCTGAGGTTGGGGTAAAAAAAATCTAAAAATTATGTCAGTTGGTAATGTTATAATTGTTTTATTTCTGTATTATACATGTAACTCCTCTTTGGGAGGGGGCTTACTTGGACTGCTTTGCTGCCACCCTCCCGTGGCTCCCAGCTAGTGCTGTCACCCTCCCAGCCACTGCCAAACTCTGGTGTTGCTCTCTTACTTGACCATGTCTGTGATGTAGTGAGAGAGAACCATGCTGACTGTGAAATTTCGGCACCTCCTTTGCCCTATGTGTTAGCAGGTATGGCCGCATTCTTTAATCCTGGTCTCTACTTTTGTGGCATCAAGTTACCCTAACTGGTGCATTAATGCAGTTTTTTGCAAAGAATTTCCTTACCTTTTGAGATACTATAATCATATTCTCATTTCCCTGTGGAAGCGCATAGACGCATGCATGTATGTTGCTGTGGAAGTGCAGGGCCCTCCGGGTCCTGCTCTTGCATTTCAGCCAAAACAGCAACCAGGTTGTCAGCATAGCCTTGTTATTACCCCACTTCATGAACTCCATGCCGAGAATTTTCAAATCTTTGCTGAAACGTTATTCTGTGCCATCACAACATCATTCTGCTCCACAGGGGAGAAAACACATTTTGGCCAGGATTTGAAAAATTACAGCTGTCACATTCATAAGGTGATATAAACAAGCATTTGTCAATGCCGAATGTTGCTTGCTTCTATGTGCTGTTTAGGTATTTGGAAGTCATTGAAGTGCAAATATTGAAAATTTGCGAACTTACGAGCGTGCGTAGGAACTGCGCAACGCACGCTCGTAAAACAGTCATTGTTAGGAAATTTTTCACGAAATGTTCAACATAGCCATTTAAGACCTCTGGTCATGAACAGTGTCAGTGTGATTTTGTTAATGTGTCCCATACATTGAGTTTGCACACACCGACTACGCCATTATACGCTACATGAAGTGAAACGGTTTTGGGCAGGATGTAAAAATGACAGCTGTACTGCTCATAAGGAGTGTGGTAAAATGGCAATGTTGAAAATCTGGAGTGGAAATATTGAAAATTCGCAAACCTACGAGCGTGCGTGGGAACTGTGCAACGCACGCTCGTAAAACAGTCATTTTTAGGAATTCTTTCACCATTGCCATTTTAAGATCTCTGCTCATGAACAGTGACACTGTGATTTTCTTAATGTGTCCCATACACTGAATTTGCACACCGACTGCGCCATTGTGCGCTACATGGGTGGAAACATGTTTTGGGCAGGATGTGAAAAATGACAGCTGTACTGCTCATGAGGAGGTGTGGTAAAATAGCAATGTTAAAAAAAATCTGGAGTGGAAATATTGAAAATTCGCAAACCTCACAGTGCAGTGAATTTCAATGCAGCGCCGCGCTAAAACAGTCATTTTAGGAATTCTTTCACCATTGCCATTTTAAGATCTCTGCTCATGAACAGTGACACTGTGATTTTCTTAATGTGTCCCATACACTGAGTTTGCACACCGACTAGCCATTGTCTAGCTACATGGTAGGAAACATGTTTTGAGCAGGATGTGAAAAATGACAGCTGTTCTGCTCATGAGGAGGTGTGGTAAAATGGCAATGTTGAAAATCTGGGTGAAAATACTTTGAAAATTTGTGGCTTACAAGCCTCACAGAACTGCATAGCAGCCTAAATAAAACAGTCATTTTAGAATTTTTTCACCAAATTTTCCAACATAGCCATTTAAGACCTCTGCTCATGAACAGTTCACTGTGATTTTCTTAATTTGTCCCGTACATTGATTTCACACACGACTGTCCATTCCTAGCTACAAGGGAAACACATTTGGGTGAGATGTGAAAATGACAGCTGTACTGCTCATAAGAAGATGTGGTAAAATGGGAATGTTGAAAATCTGGGTAGAAAATATTGAAATTTCGTGAACTTACGAGCCTGCGTAGGAACTGCAATGCTACGCTAAATAAAACAGTCATTTTGGAATTTTGGACCAGATTTTTCAACATGGGGTTTTGGGACACCTTCTCATGAATGATGTCACTGTCATGGTGGTATTCAGGCCGAGAAGGGTGATTGCATGATCACTGCGCGTCACTAGTCAATCACCCTCGGGGCCTGAATAATGCCATGACAGTGACATCATTCATGAGAAGGGGTCCCAAAAACCCCATGTTGAAAATTTGGTGCAAAAATTCCCAAAAATGCCTGAGATATGCAATAAAGTTGAACCCCTCCTATCTAGCCCATTATACAGCTTACGGCATTTCCTCAGTTCGCGGTCGGCTTTGAAGAATGCAGGCGTGTTCCCAGTCCACCGAAGTCGTCGTCGTGCCAGAGTCCGGAGGTAAGTATGAAGTGGGGGACTGGGGGAGGCTGGATGCGCAGTGGGTGGAGTGCGGGTTGTGGGGGGTCGGGAGGCGCACTGCGGGACCGTTTTGTTTTACAGGTTTAAAACAAAAAAGGCGCTCGTGGGACCGTTTGCCATGCTGGGGTGGGCTCCCAGTGTGGCACAAGGATGGGGGGCTGTTCAGCCGGCGGGGATTAGGCACCCCATCGGCCAAGAACTGCTTGCCACGCTTGGGTGGGCTCCCAGCGTGGCACCAGCTATGGGGGGACTATGACAGCAGCTCAGCCGGCGGGGATTGGGCACCCCGTCGGCTACACAGGATGTGCGGGGGCATGCACGCCTGCGTGTGGGGGGGAGCTACGCTTATCGGTGTTCACTGAAGCATAGCTCCCCCTTTCAACTGTATGCCACTGCATTTTGGAGCGTGTCATAGACAGCTCCAAAATGCATTGGTTTACAGGGGCCGCGCCTGCCAGCTCACTGACTGAATTGGAAGAGGGGGTGACACACCTCTGAAATCTCCAATGATGGCACTATGTTTCTTGCACATGCGTGCAAGCAACATAAAAATAGCTATATTGAAAATTTGGGGTTAAAATATTTAAAATTACCAAAGTTACAAGCGAACATAGTAAACTTTCAACATATGTGCATAACTTTGCCATTTTACATATTTTGAACCCAAATTTCAACATAGCCTTCTTGACCCCACCTCATGGACAAGAGTGGAGAACATGTTCAAATCCTACCTGAAAAGTGATGTCATCAAGCGAGTGCAAAATCGCCTTTGGGCTAGATTTGCAGAATTCCACCACCATTGTTCATGAGGGGGGTCCTAAAAGGCAATATTGAAAATTTGGTGTCAAAATATAGAAAAATAGCTAACTATGCATCAAAGTTAAAAACCCATTGAAATTCATTGAACTGCACTTACCTGAATTTCTCAAATTGCAGTCAGTGGGTCCCATACCTCTCAACCTCATAACATTAAAAATCAAAGCACTGGCCTTCAAAATCATAGCAGAGGGTCAGAATGTGTAGCACTTTCTTATTTGAAACAATATTATGTCTACAGACAGTGGGCCCCATATAGTTAGTGATAAGGAATGTTTCTATCAACTTAGTTCAATGATTTAATAGTTTGTGTGTCCAGAAACAGCTCTAACATTATGAGGAGCATCAGTAAACCTGTGAGGAGCAAGGGTAA
Organism: Neoceratodus forsteri; assembly: GCA_016271365.2. NCBI lineage: Eukaryota > Metazoa > Chordata > Ceratodontiformes > Ceratodontidae > Neoceratodus > Neoceratodus forsteri. Next base: position 1,025,549,008 of record CM028130.1, on the reverse strand, counting down.
ATTTGAGTGTGAAAATCATAGTGGGAATTCGCAGCAGTTGAGAGAGGTATGGTGGGTCCAACAGCAAGACGTATCTTCAGTCGGAAAGTGGATCTTCACTCTGTGACCTGTTCAGGTGAGTGAGGGTGTGTGGGAATGTGGGGTGGTGGGTGCTGAGTGGGAGGTGGGGGTGGGGGTCAGATTGGTGAGGACTTTTTTTGACATATTTAATCCCCCAAAAAACACATTGTGGGACAGTTTTTATATTTTAGATATGGACAGCGATCAGAGGGTGGGAGGTGCAACTAGACACAAGGAAAGGTACTTGTCACAAGGATGGTGATCAGAGGGTGGGGTGGGGTGCCACCAAACATCAGGAAAGATTAAGTCTTGATGGTTATGGAGATTGGAAGGTGGGGGTGCCACTAGACACTAGGAAAAGGTTAAACTCTTGATGAGGGCAGCGATTGGAGGGTGAGGGTGCCACTAGACACAGGGACAGATTAATTATGTATGGGGACAATGATTGGAGGGTGGGGGGTGCCACTAGACACCAGGGAAAGATAAAGACTTGACAGGGGTGGAGATCAGAGGGTGGGGGTGCCACAAGACACCAGAGAAAGATTAACGGGGACACTGATCATAGGGTGGGGGGTGCCACTAGACACCAGGGAAAGATTTATTCATGACAAGGATGGTGATCAGTGGGGGGTGCCACTAGACACCAGGGAAGCAATTTATCTTTAGGGGAAATGGTAAAATACTGGTAAAAGATTCAAAAATAAAACCATAATTAGTAATTTATTGCATTGTGTAAAAACTGCTAATTTGCCTCACGTTACTGAGGTCAGTACTAATGATAGGTCAAGGCACACCTCAGTTAAAGATCTCACTAAACAGTCAACACATATGGAATTTTAATGTTTTATTAAGTAACGAGGCGGTATAGAGCAGTGGTTAAGGGCACTGAGCTTCAAACCTGAAGACCTGGGTTTGAATCCCATCTGCACCCAGTTGCATACTGTGTGACCCTGAGCAAGTCATTTACAGGTTGTACTTGGAAACAAGCTCTGGCTTACTGTGCCTTTTCTGGTTAAACAATTTCCACGTCCTTCCTACAAGAAGAGGGGAGAGCATCACTAGACAGCAAGGAAATGGTGGCCCACTGCTGTGATTGTAGCCTGCAGCACAGTTTCCAGCTGCAGCTGCAGAAGTTGAGAAAGTCCTCCTGTTTTCATACAGGGAATACAGGTGACGGTCTCCTCTCGCTAAGCTGGGCACCCTGGAGTTTGCTTGCCCAGAAAAGGTATTTCTTCTTTTTTGCTCCCACAGCTCTGGCCAGCCTCTCTTTAGGCCCTCCTATACCCTCCGTGCCATACTGCCTCAGTACAGCCACCTCTTCACCCTATATGCAGCCCCCAGGTAACCCCGGACGTAACCCTGCACCCGGGTGGGTCCCCTCCTCTGAGAGAAGAGAAGACACAGGAGGCGGCCAGTGCCATGCTGCCTTGGGTGCTGCTAGTGTGGTTTTGTGCACTGCCGAGGTCCCGCAGCAGTGGGAACTGGTGACCATCATCCGATCGGCCTCAGGGCTCTTTTCCATTTGCTCTCTAGAGATGTGGCGTACCACTAACGTCAGACATACACCGATGTTCACCATGCCCCATTAATTCATGGGACTCTGGGCATTGCTGAGCCCCTAGCCTCTGCCAGAGGTCAGAAATCACTGGGTCACATCCCCACCCTCCCCTCGACAGAAGGCGAGCAGTCATCCGACGCTCCATCCTTCTCTCCCCAGCCGGCACTCCAACACCTGAGTCCATTTCCAAACCCAGGTCACTGGCATCACAAGCAGAAATCCAACTGCTGTGCCAATGGGCCAGCGAAAAGGTATTTCTGACAACTTTCAACAAAAAACAAATACCAGAACCTAGCTAAATAGGTACCATTTAGCTAGGTTCAGGTGTTATTTTTTAAATATATAATTTGAATGTGCTTTTACTGTTTGCAAGTTTGGGCCACTTTTTCTGGTCCATTAACCAGAAATTTTTTAGTTCGAACCAAAAAAGTGGTTCTAACAAGAAACCACGTGGGAGAGATCGTAAATGTGAAATACTATATTTTGCCAAGTTTTTACATAAACAGGCTATTATATAATGCCTGGAGAAAACATTGTACATCAGAGATGTCTTAGTTTTGCTAAATTATCCCTTTACAAGTGTTTTCCAACTTCCATCACAGCAGAAACAGAAAAACAAGATGGTGGCCATCACAACCCCTCCCCCAAAAAAGTGGTTTGTGAGACCCATTTTTCATTTGTGATACATCAGATTTGCAAACCAAAAATGCTTTCACAAACCAGAAATGTCTGGTTCATATTGACACCTATTTTTAAATCCTTATAACTCAGGAACCATTTAACATGTTTTTAACAAACCTTGAAAGACACTACAGTACCTCAGTATGGAACACATGTACTCGAAAGTTATGTGCAGAAATTCAGCACTGTGTAGCCTGTGCATGAGGGCAAAAAATGCAAAAAACATATAAAATAGAGGAACAAATGGGAACTTTTACTAAGTAAGGGTATCCAGATCTCAGAAATTGCACAAAGTGCCATCATGAAAATCTTCATGTTTTCACAGCATGTACGTTAATGGAAACTGAAATTTGTGGTCTATTCTGACAAGCCCAGCCAAAGTTATTAAACTGCAAAGGTAGGGGTTTAACACTGAGCACCCTACTTAACATTAACTATAGGGTACTACCGCGTACCATGATAGACAGATGGATAGATAGACAGACAGACAGACAGATAGAAATAGATATAGATATAGATATTCATAGCAAAAACTTTGTTAATGCACTAGTTAGTGTAAGCATAACAAAAGCAGGAAATGCAGCATTAGGGTTTCCAGCTAACACCACCCACACTCTGCATGCAGCAACAGGCATGGGTGTCCCTTGGAGTTATCAACCTAATGCTCATCCCATTCCATGAGTAAATAAGCTGAGATGGGTACAGTATATGAGAATGGGGTGAGTGTTAGGGTTTACAACCCTAGGCCCTCCACACCTGTTGCTGCCTGCAGGGTGGGGTGAGGTGTTAGGGTTGGAAACCTAATGTCTATTTCCTACACGTTATGTCCTACCAAATGCATTAACAAAGTTATTTGCAATGAATTTCTACTTTTGAGATAGTATAATTGTATTATTTTTCGCGCTTGGGAGGGTCCTGTGCTGCCATTAATCTGTAATTTTTCAGATAGTGTAACCGTACCCTTATTTACCTGTATGAGTGCAGGCCCTCTGGGCCCTGCACTCCCATCCCTTCATAGAGGCATATATGTTTGTTGCTTTCAAAGCACAAGGCCCTCCAGGCCCTGCGCTTGCAATTTTAGGAAAGCCGTGACCAAATTATCGCCTTAACCTTCTTATTACCCCCACCTCTATGAACCCGGTACTGAAAATTTCTAAATTCCTGCCAAAGCGTAATTCCACACAACCTGACAGCATTCCATGCCAGAGGTGTGAAAACATAGATTGGCCAGGATTTGAAAATGACAGCTGTGATATTTATGAGGTGGTGTAAAATATGGCTATACTGAAAATGTGTGGTCAAAATATTTAAAATTACCAGATTTACAAGTGGAATGTAGTAAAATTTAAATGGATGTGCATAACTTTGGCATTTTACATATTTTGACTCAAATTTTAAACATAGCCTTCTTATGACCCCATGAACAAAGTCAGTGAAAATTTTCAAATCATGCTCAAAGGTGATTTTGCTAGGTGACACTAAAATCACCTTTCAGACTAATTGTGAAATTCCACTGACATTGTCCATAAGTGGGGTCTCAAAAACCATGTTGAAAATTTGATGTGAAAATATACACAGATAGCCAAGTTATGCATCAATGTTGAAAATCCCATTGAAATACACTGAACACATTTACCTTTCTTTGTCATATTGCAGTTGCTGGTTCCAGCAGCAAGACATATCTTCAATTGGAGAATGGATCTTCACCCTGTCATCTGTTCAGGTGAGTTAGGGTGTGTGGGGTATACTGGAGGCTGTGAGGTGGTGGGTGCTGAGTAGGAGGTGGGGTTGGGGGTCAGATCAGTGGGGACCATTGTCTTTTTAGTAGGAAAAAACATCAGAAACTTTTCTTTCAGGGATGGGGAAGAATTGGTGGGTAGGAGGATGAGGCAGCAATCGGAGGTTGTGGGGTACCACTAGACACAAGGGAAATGGAAAACAAAATGAGAACAGTAATCGGAGGTTACGGGGTGCCACTAGACATCAGGGAAGTGGGAAATAAAAATGGGGACAGGAATCAGAGGGTGGAGGCTGCCACTAGACACCAGGGAAATAGAGAAATAAAATGAGAACAGAAATTGGGAGATGGGATAGCCCTAGACATCAAGAAAATGGAAAAGAAAATGGAGACAGCAATCTGAGGATGGGCAGTGCCACTAGACACCAGAGAAATGGGGACAGCAGTCGGAGGGTGGGCAGTGCCACTAGGCACCAGGGAAATGGGGAACAAAATGGGGACAGTGATCAGAGGGTGGGCAGTGCCACTAGACACCAGGGAAATGGGGAACAAAATGGGAACAGTGATTGGAGGGTGGGGTGCCGCTAGACGCAGGCAAATGGAAAAGAAAAACAGGGACAGCAATTGGAAGGTGAGGTGTGCCACTAGACACCAAGAAAGAGGAAATAAACAGGGACAGAAATTGGAGGATGGGGTGCCCCTAGACATCAAGAAAATGGAAAATAAAAATGAACAGCAATCAGAGGATGGGCAGTGCCACTAGACACCAGGAAATGGAGAACAAAATGGGGACAGCAATCAGAGGGTAGGGGTGCCAATAGACACCAGGGAAAGAGGAAATAAAACAGGACAAAACTTGAAGGATGAGGGGTGCCACTAGACATCAGGAAAATGGAAAAAAAAACAAGGACTGCAACTGGAGGGTGGGCAGTGCCACTAGACACCAGGGAAATGGGGAATAAAACATGGACAGCAATTGGAGGGTGGGCAGTACCACTAGACACCAGGGAAATGGGGAACAAAACATGGACAGCAATTGGAAGGTGGGGGTGACACTAGACACCAGGGAAATGGTAAAGAAAATGGGAACAGCAATCAGAGGGTGGGGGTGCCACTAGACACCAGGGAAACATGAAACAAAATGGGGACAGTAATCAGGGGTGGCGGTGACACTAGACACCGGGGAAATGTTGTTCTGGTAATTGGGAGCTGTTTATGTGCCTTTTTTTCATGCTTGGAAATCCTTTGCTGTGTACTTTTTTAGCAAATTGTGAAAAAAGATTCCCGAGCACAAAAAAGACACATAACATGATTTGAACATGCTGAAAAAACAAGTTTCCAACTAATTTTTCCAGAAACCAACACCAGAATTTGGAAAAATGGCTCCTGATTAGCAGAACAAGTGTTGGTTTCAACTAAACATCTAATTTTATTTAGTTATTTAAATTTGTTTCCCTTGTTAACTGAAAAACAAGATGGCGGCAGCATGAAAAAAGATTCCTAATTTGCGACACAGGATGACCCATTTGTGAAAAAGGATCCTTTTTTGAGGCTCACATCTCACTGGAGAGTGAAATTCCCACTGAAAATAATGGGAACATTTTAAATTTAATAACTTTGGAACTGATAAATATTTTTTCACCAAATCTTCAAAGTCACATCTGTGACCCAAGACCTTTCCACCCTAAAAAGTTCAGACCAAAATTCCAGAAAATCTTTGCGTTGCGGTGTGACAAAGAAATAATAAAAAAAAAGGTAATTTTCACATTTTTTCACACTCTGTGTCTCCATTCATACATCCAACCAGGACGAAACTTGTCACATCAAGAAATCTTTGGTCCCTGATGAGTGCGTGCAAAATGTCATGTAAATCGCTTGAATAGCTATGAAGTTATTAAAGTGCAAAATTTCAGTTTAACATAGAAATGACCATTGAGCCTAACTATAAAGTGCGACTGTGCCCTATATATAGAGACATAGTCACACTCCCTAAGGTTAGGGTTCAATGGTCACTTTATGTTAAAGTCAAATTTTGCACTTTAATAACTTTGCAACTGTTCAAGTGATTCACATGAAGTTTTGCATGCACCATCAGGATCCACTGATCTCTTGATGTGGCAAGTTGTGTCCTGGTCAGATGTGTGGGTGTGGAGATAGTGAGTGTCAAAAAATTTGCAAATTACCACGTTTTGTCAAATTCTTTGACACACTGCTGTGCCAAAACAGCCCGGGATTGTGGTCTGAAAATGTTAGGGTGGAAAGGTCCTGGGTCACAGATGTGTCTTTTGAAGGTTTGGTGAAAAAATATTAATCCATTTCACAGTTATTAAATTTTAAAATTTCCCACTGTTTTCAATGGGAGCAGTTAGATGTCCCACTTGAAAAAGGATCCTTTGTCACAAATGAGAAAACCTTTGCCGTAAATGGGTATTCCTTTATTGCAAATGGGAAATCCTTTTTCATGCTGCCACCATCTTGTTTTCAGTTAGCAGTAGCAACAAAATAAAATAACAAAAAATAGAGCCAATTTATTGAACACCAGTGGTTGTGTTTACATAATCGGGGCCCATATAGTCCAATTCTGGGTTTACTTTTGTCATAACTCAGTCAGAAATGTTGTTTCTTAACATGCCAAAATCCTTTTTCATAAGTGCAAAAGGAATCATGAAACAGGATCCTTTATGCAATTGCGAAAAAGATTTGGGCACCTGAAAAACAGCATTTCACAAACGTGTATAAATTCCTGGTAGTCTAGTGGTCCCACCCCTCCCTCATGTCTGATCACCATCCCTTATTTCAAAAATATTCCCTGGTAGTCTAATGGTCCCACCCCTCCCTAATTGGCGATCACTGTCCCGTTGTTTCTAAAATATTCTCTGGTAGTCTGATGGTCTCACCCCACTCCCCATTCACCTTCGGTATTAGAAAATATTCCTGATAGTCTAGTGGTCCCAGCCCCCCTCCCGATCACTAGTTTCCCTCCCAGTATTCAGAAAAGTATTCCTAGAGTCTAATGGTTCCACCCCCTTCCCAATCCCCATTGCCCTCCTGATATTATTTTGTTTTATAAACTTCCCTGGTAGTCTAGTGTTCCTTCCCCGTCCCTGATCCCTGTCCCCTGAAATAGCAAACAAAAAAGATAAACCTGGTGGTCTAGTGGACCCCCTTTCCTCCCACCCTCTCAGATACTGAACCACCACCCTGCTCCCCCCAACCTGATCCCTAGCTGGTACCCAGCACAGCCCTCCTCTCACCACTGCAGCTAGCTGCTGACTGATCTCTGAATGAGGTCATACTGTATATGCACTTATTTATAGCTCAAGTATGTTCCCCTCCTCTCACCACTGTAGCTGGCTGCCGACTGATCTCTGAATGAGTGCGTACTGTATATGCACTTATTTATAGTTCAGGTATGTTCCCTGCTATTTACAATTGTGCCAATGCGTATGTCGTCCTCAAATCTTGCCTCTCATATTCCTTCGACACAACTTATTGATGCTGTGTATAAATTAAATAGACATAGCCCTACATGGATCCCTGGGGGACTCCACTCATTACCCCAGACCAGTCAGAGTATATGCCCCTTATGCACACCCTCTGTCTCCTGTTGGCCAACCAGGTTCACTCCATCTGGTAATGGTCCCATGCACCATATCTGCCTATCTATCAAAACATTGATCGGTGCTGTGAGTGTTGAGCCAGAAGGGCTGTGCTGCTTCGAAGCTTGCAGAGCTAGTCTGAAGTGTTTCATTTCCACGCTGGGGGGCCTAATCCTGACTGCTGCTTGATCTGCTGCTGGGTGATGGTTCCTGACTCTAGTGAGTGCTGGTGTTGCTGGCTGGTGTCTTAGTACTTTTCTCATTTGGATTAGTTATCTCATTTGGATTACAAATTTGTTTTCTAGCAGTTTCCATTTGGCATTTCAAATTCTAAATTGTGCTAGCACACATTGGCCTATTGGGGGATTTAAAATGCAAGCTTGCTAATTGTTCAACAAGTGTACCACCAAAAGAACCCAGTAAATGTAGCTACTAGATCTGCACCAGGACTTAATATAATTCCTGGGTACTCAGAATCATTCATTGCGGTTTCATACTTGATATTATAGTTTTAGTACTGGTAACATTGGTAACCATTGGTAACCAAACTGGTAACCAGTTTAGCTGGTCTGACTTCAGCCTTCCCATAATCGATGATGTTGTGATGATCATTCGAGCGATGTGACCGACTAGCTGTGATTTGGACCCTGGCACCACACGCCTTTTAATGGGCTGTGTGGATAAAATCGACCAAGTCCTGTCTCCGATAGTCTGGAAGTCTTTGGAGAGGATCTTTCCGGATCCCTAAAAGAGCTATAGTTAAGCCTCTACTAAAGAAATCCTCTTTAGATCCAGATTGTCTAGCAAATCAGGCCAATCTCTAACTTACCCTTTGTGGGTAAAGTTATTGAGAAAGTGGTCGCACTACAGCTGGAAGATCATCTGACCAACAACAATATCTACGATTCTCTCCAGTCTGGATTTAGGAAAAGGCATAGTACCGAGACAGCACTGGTTCGGGTACTAAATGATCTCCTTATAGCAAGAGATCATAGGACTCGATACATCGTAGTACTTCTTGATCTCTCTGCAGCGTTTGACACCATTGACCATGATGTGCTGTTAGAGCGTTTGCGGTCTGTCTGTGGACTATCTGGCACGGTCCTCAGATGGTTTCGATCTTACCTCGAGGGTAGGACTCAGAGAGTGGTGTCAGGAATTTCTTCCTCTGCATCAGTCTCCCTATCCTGCGGGGTACCGCAGGGTTCTATCTTAGCACCCATGTTGTTTGCGGTGTATATGCTGCCGTTAGGAGCGATTATTAGACGATACGGTCTGGATTTTCACTGCTATGCGGATGATACCCAGCTGTATATGTCTTTTGTGCCCGGCCAGGATGCTGCCTTGTCGGTATTTAATAACTGCCTTGCAGAAATTCAAGACTGGATGAATGGGAGTTGGCTGAGGTTAAACCCGGAGAAAACTGAGGTGTTGGTCATGGATAAAGGCCGCTGTGAGGCGGGTTTGCTGGATGGTTCACCCTCAGGATTATGGCTTGGGGGAGTTCAGTTGGCAACCTCAGATCAGGTGCGGAATCTTGGCATAATAATTGACAGCTGGCTGACGCTTAATCTCAGGTGTCATCGGTTGTCAAAACTTCCTTTTTCCATCCGAGGAATATCACCAGGGTGAAGCACCTGGTTCCTCTGGAAGACCTTCCAACGTTGATCCACACCTTCGTTACCTCCCGTCTTGACTACTGTAACTCCCTATACCTAGGGCTATCGGGGGTTGAACTTCGATGTCTGCAGCTAGTGCAGAATGCAGCAGCCAGGCTGTTGACTGGATCTTCTAGAACCAGCCATATAATGCCTGTGCTTCGCGGACTGCACTGGCTGCCAGTGGCTTGGCGAATCACCTTCAAGGTCGGTTTGCTGACTTATAAAGCCCTACATGACCTGGGACCTACCTACCTGAAAGAACTCCTTTGCCCCTACTGTCCCTCCTGCCCCTCTGATCCACTGGCGGGGATTGCTGGATTCCTAGGAGTCCATTTGAATACATCAGGTGCAAGATCATTTAGTTTTATGGCACTGAAGCCCTATAGAATTCTCTCTACCTCGTCAGGTCTTGAAGAATACTTAACCGTCCTTAGTTTTAAAGAGCTTTGAAGACCCACCTTTTTAGCATTGCTTTTAATGATTTATAGTAGTTTTAATTTTATTGTATTTATTGTTTGAAATGTACAGGTGCTTTGGTTTTAAGAAAAGCGCCTTTTAAAAATAAAGTTGAATTGAATTGAATTGAACATCTTAAAGATATATATTACAGTACCCTACGTAAAGTAAGTAACCCTATTGTGCATCCATGATTATGTAGGATCTGAGGGGGTGGTAGTGACACACAGTACAGTGGCTCCCAGGGGGTATTGTTACCTGGTGGAGAGTATTTAAAGTGACTTGCAACTGTTTAACTGCATCTTCATTTCCAATGTCCAGACCTGTGCTGCAAAATAAAAGCATTGTTAATTTGTTGAATTCTACTTCTATGTGTACCCCTTTTCTGGCACCTGATTGACTTGTCTATTGGTGAGGGTAACAACTGTCTATTATTCCCCAGGGGGTGGTCCAGTCCAGTGTAAAGAGGTGGGTAGGTACTGCATCCCAGGGGGTGGTACTGCACACAGCAGCTGCCCCACTTCTTCTCTCTGGTTGGAGGCATCGCACTATTTCTTATTTGTTCTGGGATGACCCCCCACTACACAGGAGAAAGAACAAATCAATCCCACAGTCAGCTGGGCCCTATACAGTCACCAGGCAGGGGTACAAACCTGGACATTGTAAGCTGGGGTTCACATACGGATTTCATTTTGATATTGGGACTCAATGCAAGGCCAGGGTATATGAACTTAATTGAGAAGGTATATGGTGTGGTGAACCTTTAGTTTCCAATGGAGAAAAAGGTCTAACCATGTATTATATAAAGAATGATTCATGGATAGGTGTGCAGAATAAGAGCTGTATACACACCTGAGGTGTGTGATGCTACATAAACCCTGAGGACAAAGCTTCAGGGGTTTATAATAGCATCTCACACCAATGGTGTGTCTAAAATTAAAGTTGTTCACCTACTCATGTCTTGTTTTATATAATTATGGGTGACTGTCACCCCAAGAGTTTTTTATGTTTAAATAAAGACTACTGAAACAAGCATTTGTTAATGCTGAATGTTGTCTTGCTGGCATTGGAATTGGTAGTACAGGAGTTAGACAGAGATGCATAATAAGAATGACAGTGAAGTATTGAACTGATGCCAACCCCACCCCAACCTGCAGAGACTGACAGGCATTGGGGTGTGCCTTTGGGTCATCGGCCATAACACTCACGCCATTTCACCTCACCCTACCCTGCAGACAAGTGTCGCATTGTGCCTTGGGGTCTTCGGGCCTTACGCTCACCCCATTCCATAAGGAAATACACTGAGATGGGTGCAGCATAGAAGAATGGGGTGAACTTTGGGGCTGAAGAGTCCAAGGAACACCTTGTTGCCTGTCACTGGCTGTAGGGTGGGGCTGGGGAGTGGAATGGCATGAGCATTACAACTGACAATCCCAAGTCACACCCCTGACAACTGTCATTCTCTACAGGGTGGGGCGTTACAGTTGAAAACCCTAATGCCCCAGGTGTTTGTTGGTATTTTAACTCCAATTTTTCAACATGGGCGTTTGTGACCCCACCTCATGAACAGTGGCACTATTAGTTTGTTAGCCAAAAGGAGATTTTGCACAATGACTGCGCCATTTGGTGCCACAGGTGCGAAAACACATTTTGGGTGGGATGTAAAACATGACAGCTGTACTGTTCATGATGAGGTGTAAAAAAATGGCAATGTTGAAAATCTGGAGTGAAAATATGAAAAATTGATGAAGTCACGAGAGTGCATAGAAATTGTGCAATGCACACCCGTAATGCAATTATTTTGGGGATTATTTTAACCACATTTTCAACATAGGCATTTTGGGACCTCTGCTCATGAACTGTGGCATTATGATTTTGTTAATCTGTCCTGAAAGTTGATTTCCTACAGCGACCGTGCCAATGTGCACCAGATGTGTGAAAACACATTTTGGGCAGGATGTGAAAAATGACAGCTATACTATTCATAAGGAGGTGTGAAAAAATGACAATGTTGAAAATCTGGAGTGAAAATATTAAAAATTGTTGGCGTTATGGTATGCATGGAAACTGCACAATGCACTCGTAACACAGTCATTTTGGAATTTTTCACCAAATTTGCAACATAGGCTTTTGGGACCCTACCTCCTAAACAGTGGCACTGTCATTTTGCTAATCAGTCCTGAAAGGTGATTCTGTGCAGTGACCGCAAAATCACCTTTGGGACTGAATAATGAGATGAGGTGGGTCCCAACAACCCCATGTTGAAAATTTGGAGCAAAATTTAAAATAAAATGGGCAAGATATCTATTTAAGTTGAAACCCCCATTGATGCCATTAAACAGCTTACGGCATTTCTGCATTTTGCAGTTCGACTTTGAAGAGTCCAGAAGTGTTCCCGCTCCTCAAAGATTGCAGTGCTAGACCTCTGAAGGTAAGTATGGGGTGAGTAGGGGTGTGGGGAGGTGAGGTCCACAGAGGGTGGGTGCAGGTTGGGGGAAGGGGTGCTACACACACTGAGAGACCGTTTTCTTTCTTTCGGGTAAAAAAAACCAAAAACAGATATCACAAGGTTTGTTATGCACGCAGTGGTGGGCTTCCAGTGTACAACACAATGGGGATGGGGGAACATGCCGACACGGTCAGCTTTGTGTGAGTGGTGGCACACTGGGGTGGGCTTCCAGTGTGCCACACAATGTGAGAGATACTGACAAGGGGGTGGGGGAACATGCCGACACGGTCAGCTTCGTGTGAGTGGTGGCACACTGGGGTGGGCTCCCAATGTGCCATACAATGTCGTGGGTGGCGGACATGCCAATACGGGGATTGCACCCTCAATATCAGCTTTCTATGGGAATTGTATGGTGGTGTCTCCTGCCACCACCATGTTTCTTGAACTTTTTCACCAGGACAGGCACGTGTGGGAGGCATGTCATCTCTGCCGCTGCATGATGACCTTGTCTCCGACTGCAGTGGCACATTTCTTTCAAGTTGGTGGCACTTTACATAATTCTTGTGTCAGTGCTAGCATGCTGGCTAATTGGGGAATGAGGGATGCACCTACTAAAGCATGCCCTGCAGTCGCCAACACTGGCACACCTCTCACTCTGCTATTACTATCAGAAGATGTTGCTTGCGTATGCACAAGACAACATAAAAAATGTGTTGTGTTGTTTTTTTTTGCAGAAAAACAGACTTGGTTCATATTCCTTACAAGCATACAAAGAAGTGCATTTGCCAAGGAGAAACTAGATAACATCTGAATTGAACAACAAACATAACAGTTTGCAAACATTTCATTTTAAACTAGCTAAACTGAGAGAGATAACTGTAAAGTAAAATTGTTTCAATCAGCATGCTTTTCAAAACAGAGGTAACAGAACACAAACATTTGTCCAAATTGCTAATTAACAAATAAAAAAACAGTGTTTTTTAAAAATATGCAGTTTGGAATTTTTATGCCCAAACTACTTAAACATTTTGTCTGAATTTGCATTTTTTAAAAGCTATTTATGAAATGAGCAGTTTGGAAGTTGTACAGTACACACAAAAACACAAAAGTGTGCATTTTCACATAAAAAGTATGCTTGGACTACCCGGCTGGTAACTGGATCAGATAGGCCGTGTACTGTCGATTTTTGGCTGGGTAGGGTAGTTCGGGTAATTTACTACCCTACCCAACATAACAGTGTACTTCATGGGTTGGATAGTTTTGACACACGTAATGGGTAATTTTTCAAACAGGCATAACATGCAGCCTATGTTTTCCTGGGACTCCTGCTAGGGAGTCCCAGGCTGGAAACAGGCATGAAAGGGCAGCCTGTGAGGTCCTTCAAGAGCTCACAGCAGAATTAGGTGCACATGACACCGGGCTGACAACCTGATTGGTCAGTGGTGTCAGTGCTCCCCTGCTGTGAGCCCATTGCACAGAGAGCAGCTAGACTCTGGAGGGAGTGGAAGGAATTGAGTGTTCGCTCTGCAGAATGCTGCTAAATCACAGCAAAAACTTATAAAAAAAAGTAAAACACCACCATGAAGGAGCAAAGGAATGGGAGTCGGGGTTGTAAACTGAAATGATCTCAGTAGGAAAAAGGGAAACAGGGGATCATCCTCTCAGTTGAGGAGGTGGATGGTGGTGCAGTATTGGGGAGAGAAGGATCAGGGAGGCAAAAACACAGAAGGCAAGGCACTGGCAGCTGGTTTGTGTGTCTGCAGCATAATGAAAGCCATTTAGGCTGTATTGCACTGTCTGTTATGTGCCCTGAGCCCTGCATTTATTACTGTGACATAGCTACACTGTATCTCTCTGTAGCATAGTGAAAGCCATTTAGGCTGGCTGTATTACACTGTTTATTAGGTGCCTGTCATTTATTACTGTGACACTTCACAGTGTGTCTCTGTAGCATAGTGAAAAGCCATTTGAGACTGTATTACACTGTTGGTTATAGGTGCCCCAAGCCCTGTCATTTATTACTGTCTGTGACATAGTCAGCTACACTTTCTGTCTCTTAAGCAGTTAATGAAATAATATCCATTCCTATCATGGCTGTGTCTACTATGTCTCGTATTTCCCAGTCTAAGTCTACTAAAAGGAAACACAGTGCTGCTGCATGTGCAACTGTTAATGATGTGGACAATATGAATCATACCACTAATGAAGAACATTGCGATAATAGACATAGCATCACTAGGACTGGCACTAAATGTCCTTCTGAACCAAAAAAGCATGCTAGCAATGAAATGAGAGTAGAATTTTGGAAAGAACTGACTGGCGTTACTCATAGAGGTACTGAACATTTTGCCACATGTGCCAGGGTACTTTCAGCTCCTGAAGCAGCATGCAATGAGGCATCCTTTTTAAATATAGCACCTGGGAATGTTGCACAGGTCTTTTAAGACCTATCATCTGGGGGTAGTTCGAGCCTATATTACTTGACTCTGCAGCTCAGATAGCGAGGGCGAGCATTGCTTGACCTGCCATTTCCTGGTTTGAACTGCATATAACACTTGCCCAGAGCAGGTGCGAGCCAGAAAGGAGCAAGTGCCCTGAGAGAAAGGGGATTGTTAAAACTACAGTGCTTTTGCCTACAATTTGCCTAATTTGCAGTAGTGCTTTTATTATACTGTGTACCTGCTATTTCTCCGAGATACTGGGATCGTAGTTCATGCCCTCAGAGGACTACGTTCCACTAGTGTACTAGAGAATACTAGCAGACTATGCTAATTTGTTTAATTCTTTTTTAAATATAGCACCTGAAGTGTGCACAGGTCTTTTAAGACCTATAATCTAGGGAGTTCGATCCTGTATTGCTTGACTCTGCAGCTCAGATAGCGAGGCGAGCATCACCAGACCTGCCACTTCCTGGTCTGAACTGCATATAACACTCACCCAGAGTGAGCTGGTGAGTCTTGAGCGAGATGAGCATGCCTCGTCATCAGAGACGTTGCAGAGACATATGATCTCATGCTGCGGTCTGCTTGTGTCCATTGGGATGACTGGGATCTGGCCCAGCAAAATAAAATCAGGTAGACTGCTACTAAGGACATCCGTCTTAAGGTACTGCAAGTGTTTTGTGAAAATTAGACAGTCCTAATTTGTAAAATGTCTCAGGGTAAAACAAAAGCAAGAAGATCCAGAAGCAATGTAAAACTGTTTAATGTACACTGAAGGGATCAAACAAGATAACTTCACATGTGAAAACTACTCACTTATAGAAAAACTTAAGGAAGAAATTAAGCAATTAAAACACAGGGTGGAAGTCCAGAAAGAAATAGGGGAGTTGGAAAACTTTCTTGACACTATGGTGGAGAACCTTTCTGTGCAAGGCCAAGACCTGTTAACAAGTACACCGAGTAACTTGAGACAAGGCCCTGAATTTAATAAGGAGGACTGGGAAATAATTAAACTGAAACACCCAAAATGCTCAACAAAGAATAAACATCAAATCAGTGGTATTATTCCAACAAAATGTGAGCAGATGGTAACACAAAATAAGTATGAGATCTTAAATCCTGAGCAACAAACATTGCCACATAGCATAAAATCAGACAGTATAACATTAGCAACCATTTCAAATCAGAATTACAAATTAACCCCTAATGAAGTGTTAGAGGTAAATAGAAGTTTTCCAGCTGCACAAATGGTAGATAACAACATTCTAGGTCCAATAATTGAACACCACCAAGGCAAAGAGAGCCATTGTAATATAAATTCAGACTGTACTTAACTGGATGATAACAAGGAGTTCAAGGATATCCTTGTTACAGGGGTCTCCATCATAAGGGGGATTGATCACTAGTATGTGAAGGGAGGAAAAAAAAACATGGTAGTAAGTACCCTCCCAGGAATTAGGTATGACCGACACAGACCTATTGTTAGATGGATTCATGGAAGGGACGTCCATGCCACAGTTTATACTCCATGTAGGAGTTAACAATATAGGTAAAAGTGACAGAGTTACAATTCAAAATAACTTCAAAAAATTAACTGATCGGATTAAAAACAAAGGGGGTGAATTAATTATCGCAGAGATTCTGTCCACACATGGATACCAGGCCTACAAAAATGCAACCATAGATAAAGTAAATACATGGCTACATGACATTTTTGCAAATTAAATAAAACTGGCTATGAATAATTCACTACGTTCCACAATAAAACTGTATATAAAGTGGATGGGATACATTTTAAATAAAATAGGAACAAGATTACTGGGAAGAGAGAATAACGAGGTTGTCAAGCTTCATTTAAACTGATTGGTGGGGATGTCCCAGCAGATATAATGTTAAAAAAAACAGTTACAAAGAAACAAATACATGATTGGAAAGGGTACTTCTAAATGCAAGAAGTTTAGTAAATATATTTGAAGGATTTAAATATTTCCTACACTCTCAAGACATTCATATTACGTTAGTGAAAGAAACCTGGTGGGAAGATTCTGATCCTTATAATAAAAATATAAATGGCTATACACTCTATGCTAAGTCAAGAACCTATAGAAAGGGGTTGCATAGCTATTTATACAAAGAATGATATAAAAAGTGAAGAAGTTATTCTTGCACCTAATAATGTAGAAATGATTTGGGTCAAGTTATTTTCATTAAAAAGTGTTAAAATAAATCTAGGGTTGATTTATAGACCTCTCTTGATCTCTACTGAAGATGATAGTCTATTATTAGATTATATATCTAATTTAGACACATATGAGAAATACATATTAATGGGTGACTTTAATTTGCCAGGAATTAACTGGAATGAACAAAGAGGTACCAATAGTACTGATACCAGATATTTGAGGCGTTGGATCAAGCTGGTTTAGACCAAAAGTAAATGTCAGAACTAGGAGAAAATATTCTCGACCATGTTTTGACTAATAGGAGAATATAAAAATATTGAGGTCATATGATACTGTTTCAAGTAAATGAAGATATCACTACAGAAAGAACTACTAGGAATGCACACAAGTTACATTTGGTAAGCTGACTTCAGTCATTTAACCAATCTATGGAAAATGGGACTGGTATAATAATTTTCAAAACAAAACTGTAGGCGAAATGTGGCTAAATTTACTCAATAAACTTACATTGGAAACTAGTATTCACATACCAACTAAACCAATATACAATATAACCAAAATACTAATGGATGGTTTAATAAATCTATAAAGAAATTAATTAAAAAGAAAAACATAACATATAGAACAATAAGGAAAACGAATGACCCTGAGGGAAAGAAAATCTACAGTGCCTTGGTTAAGAACGTAAAAACAACTATTAGAAAAGCCAAGGCCAACTATGAATTGACTCTTGCCTCAAAAACCAAGGGTAACCATAAACTGTTCTATGCACATATCAACAGGATGAAAAAAACAATGCATACTATAGGCCCTTTTAAAAATTTAGACGGGAATACAGCAAATGACAAGGAATCAGCTGACATTTAAAATAGTCATTTCTGCTCACTATTTAACATCACAAAAACACAACTAGTCCCCTTATTACCTCACCTGCAGTATCTGGTAAAATAAAAATTGAGTTTAGAGATGTATGGGAACATTTGAACAAACTTAACATAAATAAATCTCCTGGCCCAGATAACATTCACCCTAGAATTCTGGCAGAGCTATCAGAAAGTTTGGCACTCCACTAACTTATATTTTCAAAATCCCTAGATTTGGGTGAAGTAGTGAAAAGTTGGAAAGACGCAGTAGTAGTACCAATTTTAAAAGGTCCTAAGATGAACCAAGAAAACTTTCATCTTATTAGCCTTACCTCCATGATATGTAAAATCTTAGAAGGTATAATAAAGATAAAATTCTGATCCATCTGGAAAATACAAACTTGATAGACTCCACTCAACATGGATTTATGAAGTCCTGCTCATGTCAGACTAATATGTTATCCTTCTATGAGAGAGTGAGTAAGGCATTGGATAAAGGGGCCCAGTGGATGTGTTTTTCTTGATTTTCCAAGGCATTCGATAAACTGCCACCACGATGAGTTGATGATTACACTTGGAAAAACAAAATTGGATGCTAATTTGTTAAACTGGATTACATCATGGTTGATAGGGAGGAGACAGAGGGTGATAATAAATGGAACCCGGTCAGACTGGGCACATGTGATGAGTGGGGTTCCACAGGGCTCCATTTTGGGACCCTGTCTCATATGTATAGATATATATATATATATATATATATCCTCAATTGTGATCAAAATAAAATTTGGCTAACCAAGTTTGCCGATGATTGCAGAATTGGGGCAATAATCAACAGTAGTGAAGATGGTATTATCATGCAAAACACCCTTACAGACATAGGCAGTTGGACAACTAAACATAAACTGGAACTAAATGTGAACAAATGCACCATAATGCATCTGGAAATAAGAATCTCAATATACCATATAACATGCTAAATAAAACACTACCTGTCACCAGCAAATAGCATGATCTAGGGATAACTATAACCTCCGACCTCCATTTTAGCTCACATTATAGTATCATTACTAAAAAGCTAATCAAAAACTAAATTGTATACTATGACATATTAAAAGTAGAGATAAAAGTCATCATCCCCTTATACAGGCTTTAGTAGATGGCCCCATTTGGAGTCTGGAGCCCAAGTTTGGGCACCATACAAAAAGGTAACATTGCTAAATTGGAGGGAGTACAGTGAAGGGCTACAAAGACAATAATGGGATATCATGACATGACATACTCAGAGAGATTTAAGCACCTAGATATGTTTACCCTACAATATAGGAGATTAAGGGGGGGGATATGTGCATGACTTTTAGAGCACTACAGGATAAAATAATATGGTCCGATTATGGTCTTAGACTAAGAGAATCTTCACACAATACAAGGGGTCATCCCTTCCAATTAGTAGCAGATAGATGGAAACTTTTAAAAAGAAAATTCTGGTATAGTCAAAGAGTGGTTAAACTATGGAATGGCTTACCAAATGAGGTGATTGCAAGCACTACAATGGAACAATTTAAAAAAGGTTGGATACTTTTATTCAAACAAGTATGGGATAGTCTAACTTAAGGCAATCAACCAAAGGATGAAAGTCTATTTATGCTTGATAATCCTATGAATCCTTCTCAAATATGAGCTCAGATGCTGAGGCAGTGAATGCTGATAAAGATGGCGGTGATAGTGGGGGCTGGGAATGGGATAGCCTAGGCTATGTCCTACCTGATGATGATGATGGCACTTTTAATTCTTATGAATCTTGTGATGATGAGGTCTGTAGTTTTGATGATGGAGTAGGAGAGGATGCCACTTTAAGGCATGAGGGGCAGGTGTAGAAAAAAATCATATGCTAAATATCAGAATGAGAAGATGAGCATGAATGAGAACAATTCATCCCAACAAGGAAATGGCAGTGTAGGGTTTCCTCCAGGTCCCTTAACTGTACAAGAAATAATGCCAAGTATCATGGTTCAAAGCACAAAAGGTAAATCTTTAGTGTGGAATTTATTTTATATTGACTCTGCAGACAACTCTCGAACTGCATTCAGTCTGTGCAAAAAGAGCATCAGTCGTGGTGGCAAAGCGGGACATTTTGGGACATCAGTAATGACATGACATGGAAAGGCAAAACACCCACTTCAGTGGGGCAGGGCAAGGACTGTGGTTGGTATGGGTGGTAGTGGAGTGGTGGTGGCAGTGACAATAGTGACAATGAACTGGAAGCAGGAACTGACATTGAATCACTTGATGTGTCCTTGCAGTCTTCTCAGACAAAGATTGTTTCTTCAGATGCCATCAAGTACTGCAAAATCCCAAAGTAGTACTCCATGTAAAAGACATGAAACACATTCCCAAAATTAAAAATATCTCTTCATTCTCATCAAATAAAATTTAAAGAAAGTGTTGTGAGGACATCAACATTTACGACAAGCATCCAACATGCCAGCTGTTAAATGGAGCCATTGCAGTGCTCTTGGCTGATTGTCAACTCCCTTTGCTTTTGTTGCCCAAAAAGTGTTCTCAAGTTCGTGAACTGGTTTGAACCATAGTACCCCATTTCCTGTCGAACATATTTCTCAAAAAAGGCTGTTCCACAGTTGTAGGACTTTGAGTGTACTGCAGTCATTAAGCGGTTGAAACTCTCAGAGGTGAAGCAGATTCATATAACCACATATATATGGATCAACAACTAGACAATTGACTACATGACTGTTCCAGCTAATTGGACACGTTTTCAGTCAGAAAGTAATAATCCGCACTCTACCATAAGCAGTAGGAAGCAGGCTGTATTATGTGTCATTACTTTTGAGAAAAAACACACTTCTGTGAATATTTTGCAGGAGCTGAAACAATTCCAGACATGGCTTACTCTGTATTTGTTATCCCCAGGGTTCATAATGTCAGATAATGGTGCCAACATAGTCAAAGTTGTTAAAGATGGCAACTACCAACACATACCTTATTTTGCACATTGTTTAAGTCTTCTCATCCATAGTTTTTTAAATGGAAACAGAAATGCTGAAACCCTGGTAGGTCTTGCTAGGAAAATATGTGGGCATTTCAGCCACTCTGGGAAAGCACAAAAAAATCCTGAAGGGGCTGCAGAGGTCAAACAGCTTAGCACTGCATACATTAAAGCAGGAAGTTCCAGCCTACTGAAATTCAATATTTTACATGTTGGAAAGGCTTCTTGAAGAGAAAAAAGCTGTACATGACTACACCATGCAGAATCAAATAGGTAAAGTAGACATCATGCTCGGTTCCAACAGGTGGACTCTACTTAAATCTTTGGTCACCTTATTGGAGCCTTTGAGGCTCCCACATGATGTCACTGCAGTGAGTGCAATTCTGAGTCAAATACTTCCTCAAATAAGATTTCTTTGCATTTTTTGATGGCATAAAGAAAGACTTTCAGTCAAAGAAGACACCACCGCTGTTATGCTGGCAGATGGCTTGAGTCTCAGACTTTTGACTGATCAGAGAATAAATGCCATGTTTAAGAATGACACCTACAGTATGTGTTATCTATGTTGCTAGATCCCCACTTTAAGTAGAACATTGAAGCCATCCTTCCTGCAGGGGAAGACACTGAGTATTGGAGAGATCTTCTGCTAACCAAATGTGACACTGCCCCACCAACACCATTAATTGATGTACAGCAGTCAAATCCCACCGGACCATCAGAGTGCACCTCTGGCACAGACAGTAGAACATCTATCAGTTCTTCATAATCACCAGTGTCATCAGTCAGGGAAAGGACATCTACCGCTACTTCTCGGGCATCCTATGTTCAGGATCAGAAAGGCAAATCACTTCTGAGTCACCTGCAACAACATGGACTAGTATCCTGTAAAGAAAGTACAGCTTATTCATCTGCCAAACTGGTAACTGTCTCACACAGCACAATGATCCTGGAGTATTTTCAGATCATACTGTGACTGGTCTTGAGGAAGATCCATTACTCTACTGGAAACAAAGAGAACAGTATGGCCAGATCTAACATATCTGTCAATAATGTACCTCAGTTGTCCCTCTTCAAGCGTATATTCAGAATGCATATTTAGTGCAGCTAGAGGAATAGTAACTGACCAAAGAACACTGCTAAGTCCTGTAAATGTGGAATGGCTTATATTTCTCAGAATGAATGCTGACAATTTCCCAATTGTCTGAAACACTGAATTATGCAATTCTGACGTTGAACATGAACAACAGCTTGTAAACAGTGATACTGAATATGATGATTAGGTTGTATATGAAACAAATAGAACCATCACCACTGCCACCATGCCAGCTACATGTGCCACATTACTCTTAGTTTTCTTCTGTCAATCATCAGTTTTATGTAATGTAACTTTGACGCTCACCATGGGTATAATTTTTGGAAACAGCAGCAGGCTTACTCACAGCAGCTGTTCCTCTTATACCTGCCTCAGCAATGCCCTCCATTGCTATAATTTATGGGCACAGCAGCAGGCTCGTTAAGAGCAATTGCACCTCTTGTACCTGCCTCAGCAATGTCCCCCATGGTTATAACAGCTCTGAGCACCTAACAAACAACAGCAGCAGACTCAGCAATACCCACCATGGGTATAATTTTTTGAAAGAGCAGCAGGCTCACTCACAGCAGCTGCACCTTTTGTACCTGCCTTAGCAATGCCCTCCATGGGTATAATTTTTGGACACACCAGCAGGCTCACTAAGAGCAGTTGCACCTCTCTTACCTGCCTGAGCAATGCTCACCATGAGTATAATTTTTGAAACAGCTTTTCGCTAAAAAGCAGCTGCACCTCTTGTACCTACCTCAGCAATGCCTCCCATGGGTATAATAGTTCGGAGCACCTAACAAACAGTGTTATAGTAAAAAAACCAAAACAGTCTTTCACATGATTTTTTTATGGTCAGGGTTGGGTAATTTAGTAGTGGAACGGGTTGGGTATTAACTACCTGACCTGACCCAAATACTCAGTTTTCATCTGGGTATTTTTAGGGTACTTTAGAGGTACCCGCAGGTAGTCTCAAGGGTTGGGTATTTTAGTACTCACCCATGCCTAATAAAAAGATGCTATTTTTTAAATTGTTCATTTTTGCACTGCTACCAGGTGCCAAAGAATACTGGAGTATATTTTCTGTGGGGGGGGGAGTTATACCCTGCCACTGGCAATGAAAATGCTTATGTATTCTACCTTAAAGATATTGCAGAAGCTAGTGTGTTATAACTAGAATGGAATATTCTCTTTTATGTACTGTTCATTGATAAGCAGTGTTGCGTGAGATGATAGTCTCTGCTGTGTTAGTGTGAGATGGGCAACATGTTCTTTACTGGTGGCTACCATATGATTAGCTGTTTTACTATGCAAGCAAGTGTGGGAGTGCATCCATTCACAAGAATGTGACTGGCCATGGAGGAGAGCTTACTGTGTCTGTCACCTTTGCCATGCCTGGAGGGACCCCCTTTTGTTTAGGAAATTTGGGTGCAGGGAGAAGGAGGGTGGAATTTGAGTGCTGCTGCTGAGGTGGGGTGTGGGTGGAAATAAATTGTTTTTTATAAGGAAAATCGATAGACAAGATGGTAGTCAGCCATGGAAGCAGTCAGGTTGTGCTGGTTGCCCACCATGGGAGTTTTTGTTTATGTTAAAACCTTAAAATTTGGGTGCTGGAAGAAGGAGGGTGAGATTAGGCTTATAGCAGAGGGTGGGGGATGGGGGTTGTAATTTAAATGATCAGGCTGGGAAAGAGGTTGGGGGGCTGTTTCTTTTACTTTTTTCCCCACACAGGTACACGAATAATGAATACAAATACCCAATTTCTGAATATTTGGGTCCAGAATACAAATATTCAGATGAATATTTAAAATAAGGTATTCACCCACACCTAGTACAGACCAGTAAGCCTAAGTTCCAAAGCGGGGATGTTATTGGAAACTATTATCAAGGAACATAAAGTGGACTTCTTGGATGCAAATGGATTGCAAGGCAGGAGTTGGTATAGGCTTGTGACGGGCAGGTCATGCCAGATAAATCTAATTGAGTTCTTCAGTTCAGTGACACAAACAGTGGACAGGCACCAGACAGTATTTTTTTTATTTTTTTATTTGGTCTAGGATTACAGTTACCTTTGAGCCCATGGCTCTTTTACAAAGGTTCCACATCGCATGTTACAAAGGACTACACAGGTTGCAAAAAAGAACATTTGGTTTCAAGTAGAGAACACAGCAGGGAAAATGCATAAGAAACTGTGAAGGGGAGTGTAGTAGTGATAGGAGGGGGTAGGAGAAAAAAACAAGATGGGGCAGTAGCAGGAGGTCAGAAAAGGAGCAGGGAGAATAGGGTTAGGGGGAGGGTGGATAATGAGGGGTAAGCATGGAGGGGTGCGAGGCAGTCAAGGTGGTGTTGTCAGTGTCATAAGTGTGGGGAGAAAGGCATCCCTGGAAGGGCAAGTGCAGTGGGCAAGGGGCCCTGTAATGGTGACCACAGGAGGATGGGTGCTGAGATTATTAGCCATAGCAATCGCAGGTGCTGGAGGCAACAAGGGTGTTACGGAGCCTGGATTTGAAGGCACCAAGTCCAATGGCATTGATAGTATCATTGGCAAGATTATTAAACCAGGTGGGGGCTCTGTAGGTGAAAGATCATTGGCCTTGGGTTGTGCGACAGTGGAGGATTTGAAACAGTTGTGGCTTTGATCCCCCTGGTGATCCTAGAGTTGGTGTTTTTTTTAAGAAGGGTACAGACTCCTGGGGGGGCAGGCCCCAACTGGATTTTCTTTGCAACTACACAGGTTTGGTACTTAATTCTATTTTCAAGTTGCAGCCAATTTGCTTGTGTGTAGTGGTCACAAGTGTGCGTGAGACGTTTAGCACCAATGATGAGTTGACAGGCCTTGTTTAGGGTGGCGGTTACTCTTCTGAGTGCCGTGGCAGTGTCGGTGCCATAGATGACATGGCCATAGTCAATCTGGGAGATGATGGAGCTTTGGCCAGCGGCAGCAAGGGCCTCTTTAGTTAGATGTCACCGTAGGCGATAGAGTAGGCCCAGTCTGGAAGTTCGCAGATTTGACAACATTAGTTATGTGGGTAGCGTAGGACAGGTGGGTGTCTAAGGTGATTCCTAGATATTTAAAGGATTGGACTTGCTCCAGTGGACTACCTTGGCTGGTGTTTATGGAGAGATGGAGATGTTTATGCTTGTTATGGTGGCTGGTGAAAGTCATGATCTTTTTTTTTTTCTGGTTAAAAATTAACTTGTTTTTTTAACCAGTTCTCAACCGAGGTGAAACCATGTTGAAGGATTAGTTGTAGGTGGCTTGGGTCCTGATTGGAGGCAAGGATCACAGCATCATCCATGTAGAGTATAATTTGTTGAGGACAGGAGTCAGGGAGAGAGTCGAGGAACAGGCTAAAAAGTAGTGGGCCCAGGATGGAGCCCTGGAGGACATCTGAGCATACCTCTTTAGTGTCGGAGAGCACATCCACTATTTTCACACATTGGATCCGGTTATCAAGATAGCGTTGAACCATACCACAAATTCAGTGGAAGGCCAGCGTTCAGTAGCCGACCAAGCAGGAGAGCGATGGTGGACGGTATCAGAAGCCTTTGACAGGTCAATAAATATAGCTCCAGTTAGAGACCATGGTCCTAGGGAGTTGTGGATGGCACCAGTGAACTCAAGAAGGGCAGTAGCAGTGCTGTGTCCTTTTCTAAAACCATGCTGCTGCTGGCATTATCCATTAAGTGGATTTCAGTAAGGCCTTTGATTCTGTTCCACACATGATGTTGGTAAAGAAGATGAGAGATTTGGGGCTAGGAGATTAACTAGGTGGACAGGGAACTGGTCAGAGGCCTGGCTCCAGAATGGTAAGCACTCTGGGGTAAAGGAGGTTACCAGTGATGTACTGCAGGGGTCTATTCTGGGCTCCAGCCTCCTCAACATGATCATCAGTGACGTAGATGAAGGATTATAGGACACCAAACGTTTGCGGGATGGTGGGCAGTGGAAGTGCAGAGGCTGTTAGGACTGTGAGAGGGGATACAGAGAGGTTGGCAAAATGATCTAGCATATGGCAATTG